>CM028670.1:76812647-78174222 GCA_016760335.1 Gastrodia elata | reverse complement strand
AACGACTTCCAAATGTCTCCAAAACTTCACCCCTATTTAATTTAGAGGTGGTGAACGCAATGACGAAGTTGGATTTTTAATTTGAGATCTAGATAAAAGTTAATTTCTAGGGTTTTGGGATTTCCCAAAAATCCAGATTTGATCAAATTGATTCTTGATTTGACCTAGATTTTAAAGATGAGTTCTAAATAACTTAGTTAGTGGGCTAGAGCCATAATAAAACTTAGATTAGTCTTAATTAACATAAGTAACAGCCTGGGTTATTACACTTTTGCTCTAGGATGTTTCTCCTAGATGTTCAACAAATACTTTGTGACATTACTTTGATCTAGGATGTTTATCCTAGATATTTCAGATGGGATTAAGTGGTACTTTATTTAAATGGAGTTAAGTGATATTAGATCTGGGATGTTTCTCTTAGATATTTTTCAAATGGAATCTTTTAATATGCATTTAATTTTTGGAAGAACTAAGTAAGAATATGTCCATATAAGTTAGATTATTTTACTTTACATTTTTAGCATACTTTTTTAAATTATAGCATTTTCAACATATCCTTCTTCATACAACACTTTGATTATATTCAGCAGTTCATTTAATACTTACAGTTTTTCATGAAAATTTGTATTATTTTAGTAGTTTACTTATATATGATGGCATATTAGGATGTTAGAACTTTACTTTCAGCTCAATAACTTCATTGTATATTGCAAACTAGCATGTATTGAATTGATCACATGACTATGAACTTCTTGTACTTAGTAGATTTCATTATATGTTGTTTAACCCTTTTTTGCAGCTTGAGTTGAGGTATATGTTTACCTCACATTTTGTTTAAGTTATAATTAAGTTTATTATAACTCTTGCCATTTTTTCTTTGATTTTTTACTGCTCCTACTTTGCTTAAATAATTGTGATATCATTAAAATTATGAAATGCTTAACCTAAAATGTACTTAGACTTATTATCTAACCATATTTTTTTTTCTTTTAGCTGGGGCCCTGTCATTATGATGCCGACAATGGCAGACTCCTAGCTGTTTGGGGTAGGATTGTCTGAAGATCTAGCTTAGGAGGAGGAGCATGCAGGAGAAGACTCTTAGTTCTTTCTTTTGCTTTATGAGGATTGAGTGACCTTACTTTACTGCTTTAACTTTTAAGTTGTTTTGTAACAATACATGTTTAAACTGCTTTTCTTTTCATGCTTATGTATTCTGAGTTGTATATTTATTATCCAGATTGTATGGATGTTATTCTTTGTCTTTCTTCCGCACTCTGATATGTATAGTATGCTCAATCAGTGATTTTCTCTCCTTTTCTCCTTTTCTCCTTTTATGGACATATCTTCCCTTAACATTTGATTATGAAGATTTATCTTTAATCTAAATACTAAGTGAAGGTTTACCTGTTGACGACCACCTCTTAATCTCAGATGATTAAGGGATGGCCGCCACAGAACTAGATCCTTAGTTTGGGAGAAGAATAAATGTAATAGGGTTCTGCCTCCTATCTTGGTGCACCTCAATAAGTACAGTTATAAGCAAACTAAGTATTAAATTCACCACTCTTAGAGACATACAACCATGTTTATACAACCTTTTTAACTGATGATTTCAAGTAAAATCCTAAGTGAAAGATTCAAATCTTTGGAGTTAGACCTAGTATTTAGAATTTTTTTAATAGTATTCTGCACAATGGGGACATTTAATTTATAATCTGGTTTCAAAGTATTTTTTAGACTTATGGATTTTTAATACATATATTATAGAGACATGAGCATGAGCATAAGTATAATATATGAGTATCAATGATGATTTATAGGTTACAATATATCGCATACAATAATAAGAGAAATTCAGGATACATCGGCATTATAGTAAATTATATTTCTTAATAGGATGTATGTAGACATTGGACCATACAACTTGTAGCAATTCAGTGATATTTTGGTTGCATATCTATGGTATACAATATTGTTGAATATATAGATGCATGATCTTAATGGCATAGACCATAGTTTTACATATTATTTACTCAATTTCTAATCATATGTAATTCTTATTCATTTTTAGTATTGAGTATACAATCAGCTTTACTATTTTCCCTACTTTCAGTTTTGCACAATTTAATTTCAATTATTCAGTCACTTTTACAATTTTTTTGCAGCACTATTTTATGTTATTTTAAATGTTAAGTAAATGTTTAGAACTATTTAAATTAGTTTCGATGTGTTTGACTTATTGTCTAACACGTAGTACTTTTAGGATTCGATAATTTGCTAGATTCGGAGCAGCTTGTTGAGCCAGGCCAGAAGGACTCTCAGGAGATTTAGGAGGAGTTTGTAGAGTCTTAATGGACATTCCTTCAGCCTTATTATTTCTTTCTATTTTTATTTCAGTTTAGTAGTTATGCTTTATTTAGTAATATTTTAGTAAATTGTTTGAAATAATTTCTAGATATATTTTCTTTACTTTACTGAGATGAATATTTATTTTAGCTTCTGTGATGAATATTTTATCGATGTATGTTTAGCTTTCGCACTTTATTTATATATTAATTATACTTATTATTGTGATGTGATCGGTATACTAGAAATGTTGATATTAGTATATATGTGTTGGATTCCTCATCTTTCTTTCATAACACAATATATATATATATATATATGTATATATATATATCAGCCTAATACTTATGATAAGTGTTATTCTTATCTTAAGTATTATCTCTCGACCCTTCTCATGGTTGAGTCAGCATCCTTCAGTATTTTAGTCTTAGCTATTCGGGGAGATGTGTTATGCCTTCCCGAGTAGCGCACCGCTTTGCAGCCGAATCAAATTTGGTTCACACATTTTGCGCGCTGCGACGGGGTGGGAGCTACAGCTAATTTCAGTACTATTTTATTTACATTACACTTTTATCAGAAAAATCAGCATGTATAAGTTTAAACTTTTCTTTGTATTTAGTAAATGCTTAACCTTTTATGCAGCTTTAGTTTAAGATATGTTTACTTACCGTATATTTTGTTTAAGTTATAAATGTAATGTTTATAGCTTTTTCCATTTCATTTGATGTTTTGTAGCTCCTATTTGTTTAGGATGATTTGTGATATCCTAAAATTTAATTAATTAGAAACCTAAAATGTATTTAGACATATTGTTTAATAAAATTTTTTCTTACTTGGCTGGGACCCTTACATGTAAAAACCAACAAGTCAGTTTTAGAGCAGTTTGAAGAGTAAGGTTTATATGAGGAGCAAGAGCTTGAGGATGACCCTTCTATAATCATTTAGATTTTATTTTACTGTTAGAGAGGGTGTTTCTTATTTCATTTCAGTCTTTTTTTTTCTTACTTTAGTACTTTAAATAGCTTGTAATAATTAATTTATGCACTGTATGTTTTTATTTTAGTATTATGTCAGTTGGGATGCATTATTCATTCTATTTCCTATTATTTCTGAAATGTGATTAATGGATGTATTTTAAGTATATTAGCTTCCACACTCAGTTTATTTATTGCACCTGCCATTTATACTCGAAATTATAACTATCCATATATGATAATTCGTGGTATAATCATATATCTAAGTAGCTGATTTATTAGAAATCTTAGTTGTTTTATCATTAGCAAAGCAAGTGGCGTCTTAGTAAAAATTTACTTTGTTAATGCTAATTTAGGGTTATCTTCGAGTGATGATCCGTCTCGTCACCATCTTATACTTCCCTTTTTCCACGGAGTGGTGGGGTGGGGCACCATAGTTGATATCAGAGAGTATTATAAGGTGTCATATTGGAATTACATTACTTCTACCTATTGGGCTATTCTCTTAAAGGATGCAATCATATCATGTGTAGCCACTTACATCCATAATATCACATTTATGTCATCCCAAGACATAAGCTGAAAGGAGAAATGTATAGTATCTAAATATCTTTAATCAAACTATACTAAATCATTAGAAATAAACTTAAATGCTGAATGCTTAATATAATAGTATGAGATCTTAAATCAAATAATAAAGTACTTATAAGTTATGAAAATTATATAGGATGTCGTTTAACCTCTCAGACACCGAATACTTCCTCAAGAGATTTGATCAAATTTGGGAAGAGGAATTTCAATATGGTCAACTTCATGGAAGATCAATAGTGGGAGTCTCTCACAAAAGAACTTTAATTTTGGATAAAATATTGAATTGTCCTGTTTATAGAGGACTATATTTCCTCACTTTAGCTAAAGATGATTATAATGTGCCACATGTAATGACCCAAGCTGTTAGCATCCAAAATAGAACCAAACCCGACTCAAAAATCAGGATTCTGGGCGACTTCAAAATTAGGGCAAACAAAAAATATTGTTAGATAGAGTATATATTCTTAATCCTAATGCCTAAGTTTGGGAGCAATTAAGATAATAGACACTCCTGAATTAATTTCTGAATTATTTAAATTCATTAAATTGGAAAAATTAAATACAATTTCAATTTAGTGATTTGAATGACGTTGGATTAAGAATATTATAAAAATACTACACAAAAAGTTTCATCAAATTTTGAGCTTTGAATTTATCAAAATTAATTTTTAAATTTTAAACTTTAGAATTTAATATTAAATAAAATATTAATTAAGATAAAAAAAAATTGGCACGAGTGTGTTCGTCTTATTAAAATATACATCAGTGTCAAATTTCATTATTTATTTTTTGAAATATTGGAAGAGAGAGAATGAGGAAGAGAATGCCAATTTGTATACTCTAAAACATTTAAGAAGAAGAGAAATCAAATTTCTCACATTAGAATAATGGAGGAGAGAGAAAGATAAGAGAATTTTTTTTTTCTTATAAATAGCCCTCCACCTCCCCCTTATTCTCCATCCTCCCCCACTCCCCTTCACCACTCATCTTCTACCATCCACTTTCTCCTCTTCTTTCTTGGCTATTATCGATTCCACAACTGACCTCTAGTAAAGTCTCATCAATAGTAAGAAATAAAAAAAATATAATATTTTTTGTATATTTTTCATTATATTTCTTCTTCTTTTATTAATAATAATAATGTTATTATTATTATTTTTATTTATACAATTTTTATTTTTATCATTTTCTTTCTTTCTATATATATATATATATATATATATATATATATACATTTTTTTTGCAACTTCTCATTGTATATAGACTTGAATTTTGGAGGACTTTATTACAACACATCCACACTAAAGAAAATAAAAGTAAAAAATAGAAAAAGCCCAACCAATATCCCCATTTGAATTCAAGAGGGGAAGCAAAAAAACCCAAAAAGAGATGCCTTAATATGATGCCTTTTAAAACCCATCTATAGATCCAAACTTGCTAGCGACAAGTCTCAAGGAGCCCACTAGACTCTTCCCAAGTGGGCCTACACAATGGTCCAACCATTAAGCCTTTATGGGCCATGTACAAATGGGTCAAAGCCCAATATATTAAGAAAGAAAATTATGAATAGGAAAGGGAAGCCACCATAAAAAAAGCCTAACCTCATGAAATACTAAAAAGGAAAATCCTAATATAGAAAATCCTAAATTGGAAAGTCCAAATTTGGAAAATCCAAATTTGGAAATCCAAAAATAGAAATTCCTTAAAGGAAAATACTCCGAAGGAATATATGAAGGGAAAATTTAAGAAGGGCCCTTAACCTAATAGGTTGGGTCGAATTCTTTGAACCAAAAGGAAGGTTCTCATCTTGGACAAGCAATTTGGCTCAACAATATGGGCCGCTCGGTGGGCCTAGGAAGGCCCATACCTTGGGGGGAGAAGCCATAGACTTTCATTTCAAGGAGGAGCCGCCAAAAGAGCCATTGAACAGGTTCAAGAACCGATTTGGTTGATGAATCGCCCAATTGGGAAGGGTTGTTACCATTCCCAAAGCCAATTAAGGAAGACCCGCCACATCAGCAAAGCCCGCCAAAAATTCCTTAGGAACAAAACAGCCCATCAATGGGCCAAATTTGAACACATGATAGCCCAAAAATAAAATAAAGGAGCCCATCTTTGGGCCAAGCAATTTGGCCCAATATACATTAGGCCGCTTGGTGGGCCTAAATAGGCCCACTTCTTTAAAGGGATGCCCTAGGCTGTTGGTTCAAAGAATAGCCGCAAAAATAACCCACTGATCTAATTCAAGAACTGGTTCGAATTTCAAATTCAAAAACGAGACGCTGCTCGCACCACCCCATTATTGCCCACGCCGCTCGCTCTACCAGCGCTGCTCGAAATGACATTGCTACCCAAAACTCGACCAAAGGGTCTGAGATCTAAGGAAACCCTAAATTGCCGTCGACCATGGCCACCATCCAAACGCCAAAATCTCTGGCATGTATACTTCTTCTTATTTAAGGAAGCTGATCCACAAGGGTTCGTCGTTTCGGCAAAGCCTACTTCTCCCATCCATGAAGGCCAAAAAAATCGCAGCTTCCATCATACCTTTGTTCTTGCATGGAAGGTGGTCATTGGACAAACGATTTGTAATAATCCAAGTTATTACCTTAGTCAATTAGGACTAATCTTAGTCTTAAAACTAATCATAAGTGCTAATTAGGTCAATAGGAATCAACCTCTAAGACCTAGTCCAAATCAGGACTTAAATGGATCAAATCTTGATTTTGGAAAAAAAATCCAGAAACCCTAAAATTTGACATATTTAAATTGACCCCCGATCGAAAAACAGAATTCGCCATTGCGCTCATTGCCCCCAAATTAGCTAGGGGTTGCGTTATCATGTCAATTGGAAGTCGTTAAAGTTTCTAAGAATATTTTAATAATATTTAAATACCTCGAAGTTTGGAAAATTAAAATACTTGTCGGATCAAAAATCCGACCTCGTTGTTGCGTTCCTCACCCCTCAATTAGCTAGGGGTGGGTATTTGGGAATTTTTTTTATTTTATTTTTGGAAATTTATTAAATAGAATTAATTAATTGGGATTTAAAATAATTAATTAATCAAATTATTTAATAATTATTTAATTATTTCTGCGACGTCATTAAGTGCTGACGCCATCCGCCTTTTCTCCGCGCCACCGTTTGATCCCCGTTAGATCAGACGGGTCGATCTGAGTCGTCTGATCCGGGACTAGACGACTCTCGCTTTTCCTCCCTCGCCGTGAACCCTAAGGTTCCACGCGGCAGCCCCGCCGCACACCTGGCCAATTGTGATGGCCGCCCCTTCTAATCATAAGGCTTAAGGAGTGGTAGTCACTAAGCACATCTTATACTTAATATTATGTTAGAATTTAAGACTCCAATCCAATCTTAAGGAAAAGATGTACTTTTCATTAATAAGGTAAAGATTAACAATCACTTAATGAGTATCTGAGTGCGGAAGAAAAGTATCAACTGAAGTAATCATTCATACTATAAAATAAAGACATTCAGCTCAGAATATATACAATGCAGGAAAGTAAAGCACAATTTAGTCCTGTATTATTACAAACATTTAAAGTTTAAAGAACTATAATGTAAGATGCTCTCATCCTCACAGAGTAAATGTAAAGTAATCTAGTAAGTAGACTAAGGTCCCTCAGTAGCCTGGACCTCCTCCTAGATCTGCTCCTCTATAGGCTCAATCTCTTCAAAAAGCTCAGAATCTACCATTTTGCTGTCATAATGGTAGGGCCCCAGCCAACAAAAGAAAAATCTTGTTAGATAAAATGTTTAAGTACATTTTAAGGTAATGAAATTTAATGTATTTTAATGATATTACAACTAGAAATAAGCATAGCATAGTAGTAAAGCGATAAGAAAGGAATAACAAATTATGAGGTAGAAACATACCTCAACTCAGGCTGCAATACAAGGTAAGTAAAGTATAACTGAAATCTACTAAGTACAAAGAAAAGTCCTAAGGAATATGATCAAACTAACATGCCAGTTATAGTATAAGTAAAAGTACTGTATTTAAAAATATAAAGACTAGCATCCTAATATGCTCTCAAATAAGTAAAATGGTTGACATACAGAAAGTTTTGAAATGTAAAGGACTGCAAAAAATGAAAAAAATATGAAAGAAAAATATGCTGAAATGGTAAAGTAAAGTAAGTCTGAAGTGTAAAGAGAACATGTAAAGTAACTGTAAAGAGACTAAAAAGTAAATGTAAGTAATGTAGATTAACGTACTGTACATGTGAGATACTCTTACTTAGTCTGTCAAAAAGTAAAGTCCATCTCATAATCTAGGAGAAATATCCCAGATTAAAGTAATATCCACCAAAGAGGCATATAGGAGAAACATCCCAGATCCTAAAATAAAATCCATAAAGTACTAAAGAGCATATAGGAGAAACATCCCAATGCCAAAGTAACATGCCATAGGGGAAATTCCCTAGGCAAAAGTTGTCCTAAAGTAAAATCATACTAAGTCATAGGCTAAGTGAAACATAAACCATAAGTATAATGTTGTTTATTAATGTTTCTTTTAAGATTATGCATATGATATGTGAATGAAATTCAAAGTATATTATAAAATATGTATCAAGTATTAATGTTAAGTATATCCAAAAGTATAAAAGGCTCAAATGACAAGGAAAGCATGGCAATTCAAATTCAAGGAATTAAATAACACTACACAAACTTTGTGATATCACTTGTTTTCTAATTTAAATATTCTAACTACTCTAAGTTACATAAGATTCAGAATCAATAATTCATACACTATCTGTAACTTAGAATCACGGACCTATAAGTTGAACATAATTAGGATTAGCTACGTCCTAATTATAAGTGAATCAATGTCGCCTAAAAGGTTAAATAAGTAAAACCAATCGTCCTAAGTTATTATTTTATAAATCCCCAACTAAATCTTCATTAGCCAAATCAAGATTGAAAGGATTAAGAATCAAACTTCAAAGAATGACGTCCAATTACTTAATCATAGGGTCATATTTAAGACTAAGGTTTAATCCCATCTTTACTAATTAAAGGTTAAGGCAAATCCTATTGAATTAAGTCAAGTTCAATAGGATAGATTTCTAATCCTAACTCTAATGTTAAAATATTACATAATCAATTAATAAACTATGAAAAATCTAATAAACTAGTAAGATCAAGGTTTCACCTTAATGAGTAACCCACTTTACTAATTAGATGAATTCTAACATAAGATCTATTCATAATCTTAGGAATTAAAGCTCTTAAGTGCTAAGAATATCACTCAGACACATATCCTAACTAAGGTTATAAGACCTAAAGATTGATCTAAGAAGTTCAAAGGAAAGAAAAGTTTCTCATAATTCACTTAAGTTTTGCTTAAGACTTAACTTAAGATTTTCGTCAAATGTCTAATTTGAGACTTAGAATTATCTAAATCAAGGCCTAAATCATTTTAATTACTATATATTATGATTTAGAAGTGAAATCAGGTCTTAAATTCGTTAAACCCTAATTTTGGGCAAAAAAACTATTTTGCCCCTCCTTAAGGGTCTAAATTTTACCTTTATGAATTAGCACTTAATTTTAGATTTTAATAATGTGGAATGATTACTTACTGTCTAATATGAGTTTAGACAGTAAGTTCATTAAATTTGGTTAAGTATTAAGCCTTATAGGGTCTAATTAAGGAATTTGACTTATAAGGGTATTTTGGTAATTTTACCCTAATGACATATAATTTTTCTGTTAGTTTATTGAAGGTTATGTCCTAAAGTTTTCATAGAACCTAATATTATTAAATTCTAATATGTATTGGCTAAGTTATGGCCAATACAAGTTTTAGGGTTAAAGTGTAATTAAGGGTTCTTAATTAAGGGTCAAAAATCTTAACTTTTCTAATTGGTGTCCAAATTGATTTAAATCAGTGGCTATGAGTCACAAATGACCCACTGATTATCATGATTAGTGGTAGATTCAATTTGGACCCTTATTGGCTAAGTTATGACCTAATTAGGGTTTAGGGTGGTTAGTGAGTGATTAGTGAAATTAAACATCTAATCACTAATCCAACCTACAAATAGGTTCCAATATACTCTAGGAGCTCTCTGAAATTTGAATCACTCAATTTGGATCATTAAATTTGTTAATATTCACTAATCAAGTTTTAAAGTAATTAGGGTTAATTAAGAGATCTAACCGTTGAATCCTAAATAATTTTGTAGATTATTGTAAATTAGGTTTTTCTGATCCAAATTGATATTTGAATCACCTAATTTGGAGCTTAATTGACTAACGTATGGTCAATTGAAGTTCTAGGGTTAATTGACCTAATTAGGGTTATGTCCTAAATGTGATTAGTCTAAATCTAATCCAAATAACAAAGTTAACACTACTAAAATGTTCCTTAGGTTTTTCTGAGTATTTTGAGACTCATATTATGTATATTTGGGTAAGTAGTTTAATAATTATGATCGATTGAATAATTGTAACATATTTGAATTATTTAATGATCTAAAATATCACTATGCAAAAATATAGGTCCAAATACAAAATTGATAGTGTCAAAATGTTCTCCTCATTTTCCTGATTAAAATGAGATATAATTTTAGTGTATTTGGATTTATGGATTTCATTTTATGAGTGTTTGAATATTTGTATTAGTTTAATTTAAGTTATAAAATTTTTAATCAATTTCATTTCATTTATCTTAACCTCATTCAAACGGCGAGTGGGTCCTACTGGAAAACAAAATGGATGGAACAGCTGGGTAGACGTCCAATGCCAGCAAAGCAAAGGGGTCCCACTTGCGCCTTCTGAAGCCGACATGCACGCAGAAAGTGGGGCCCACCTTACGCCGAAGACGCCGATCGCACGACTCGCCGTTCCCTTCTCTTCGTGACAGACGAATTAGGGCATCCAAATTGAAAATTGAAGCATCGATTCACAAAAGAATAAGATACATAAAAAGAAGCTCTAATCCAGACCTTCAGTTTGAACCTATCATCACTACTTTAGCTTTATTCTAGGTCTTAGAAACGAGATGCCCTAATTTTGAGGTATCGCCATTTTTTTTTTTGTATTGAAGCTCTAGGTATGAACTTCGATCAGATTAAAAGAATACAATTAGTTGAAAATACAATAATAAACTAATTTGCAATTATACACTGAAGAAAACGATATGAAGGGGATGGAGTTACCTTAGATATATTGCCAGATTTCTAGGGTTCTGCTTAGACAAATGTCGAACTTCCGAGAAATGAAGTAAGGATAGGATTAGCAAGAATAATTCCTAATGAGGCTAAGAACATGTAGGGATCGGCTCCTAAGTGGCTGTTTGTAATAACCCAGGTTGTTACCGTATTTAATTATGACTAATCCTGATCTTAAATATAACTATAAGTGCTAATTAGTTCAATTGGAGTCAACCTCTAAGACCTAGTTCAAATCAGGAGTCAAATGGATCGAATCCTAATTTCTGAAAAAATCCAGAAACCCTAAAAATTTGACCAATTTAAATTGACCTCTAATCGAAAAACAGACTTTGCCATTGCGCTCATTGACCCCAAATTAGCTTGGGGTGAAGTTTTTGTGTCAATCAAAAGTCGTCGAAATTTCGACGAATATTTTAATAATATTTAAATGCCCCGAAAATCGAGGAATCAAAATACTCGTCGGATCAAAAATCCGACCTCACAGTTGAGTTCCTCACCCCTCAATTAGATATGAACAACATGTTCAAAAATTTATATATATATATATATATATATATATATATTATTGCTTAACGACGCCGTTAACAATTTAACCCCTGCCGTCAACTGTAGCCGACGACGCCGTCTGATCAGACGGCGCCATCGATCCAGATCCAACGGCTACGGAGCCGTCGTCCTCGATGGCTCCGTCCCGTGCGACACGCGGCACTTCCGCCGCCCTCCAGGCCAATCTGGCGCCTCCCCGGCCTCGTCGAGGTCGCCTACGGGCCTATAAGGCCTCGGCCGACCTCTGGGTTCCGGGTTTTGCGAACCCGAGCCCAGATCGAGCCGACTCCATCCTGCCCCCGTCCAGCCGTCAAACTTCAGGTACCCCGATCTCCCCCATCATGACTCCATTTCCTTCAATTATTATCTCTATACCTATTGCATGTGCTGGATTAGCGATCGAACGGTTGCGATCGGGGCTAGCCCGACCGGATCGTCGGGATTTAGGTTTAGGTCCACAGTAGAAACCATTAGGATCCCATAACACGTAACCCTAGGACCTAGGGTTGGGATTTGCCGGCGATCCCGTCCACCTCGGGCGAAGGTCTACCCCCCCGACGTGTAGGCCTCATGGAGGGCTACCGTCGGCCGTGCGGGCCGAGGTGGTCCGGCGCCGGGAAGGCCGGCAAAAGCCATGCCCTAGCCCTGCGCCCTCGGGACGTCTCCGCGAAGGAGACGAAGTCCGGGCCGGGCCGGGTCTACCCGAGCCCGCCCCGGTCGCATCCGGGTCCGCGTAAGCCAGGTGGGGCCCGCAACGCCATGTGGCAGCCTCCAGGCTTGCCACGTGTCCCGTGGGACCCACCAACCGATCCGTGCCTCTTCAGCTTCGGCCGTGGAGCCCACTGCGCCACGTGGCAGCCAGCCGGCACGCCATGTGTCACCTGGGGCCCACAGCCCGAGCCCGCGCGGCGCTTCGGCTTCCCTGTGGGGCCCACAAGTGCCATGTGGCAGCCTCTGGGCCCGCCACGTGTCAAGTGGGACCCACTTCTCGGTCACCCACGGCGTTTCGGCTCCCTTGTGGGGCCCACAGTATGTGGCAGCCTCTAGCAGTGCTACGAGTCAGGTGGGGCCCACAGGCCAGTCACCCGAGCCTACTCGGCTCCCTTGTGGGGCCCACAGGGCCACGTGGCAGCCTCTGGCAGTGCCACATGTCAGGTGGGCCCATTGCCCAGTCACCCGAGCCTACTCGGCTTTCCCGTGGGGCCCGCAGTGCCACGTGTTAGGTGGGCCCACTGTCTATTAATTATAATAAATTAATTACTGTTAGCCTAGTTAATTACAGTTAGTAGTTAATTAAATTAGGATTAGTGTTAATAACTTTTGAAGAGCAATTTTATAATTAATTAACTATAATTAATAATTAAGAGATTAATTATGATTATTTTAATATAATTAAACTTTAAACAGTAATTAAAATAATTAATGATTATTAAATAGTAAACTATAATTAATTATTCTTAATTAGATATCAATAGATGATTAAGGTTAATTAAATAATAATTAGTGCTAATAATTTTTCAATAGTAAAATAATAATATTATATAATTTAGTTAATTAATTAAATGGATTAATTATTGTTAATTAGTAATTAAGCTTAATTAATCACAGATTAATTAAAGGTTAATAAATTCATAAATTATATATATAAACTTTATGAATGAATAGTAAAATCATTTAATTTGAATAAATGAATAGTAAATTAATACAAATTATATTTTTGAATAGTAAACCTTAAAAGTTTAATAACTTTTTGTAGGATGATTCAAACATAGCCAATATAGGTCTCAAAATCCTCAAAAAAATGTAAGGAATCAAATAACGTAAGTCAAAAATTTATTTCGGGGTATGCATAATGAGGTAACATTTTAGGATCGCTTTAGAACCTCGTAACTTTTTACCCAGTTATCAGAACATAGTCAATATGGGTCTTAAAATGCTTAGGAGAGCGGCTCCATCACTGTAGTAGTATTAGTTTTCTTATTTGGACATCAGGGCAAAAAGTCAACCCTAGATTTCTTAGTGAAAAATGACCAAAATGCCCTTGGAATTCAAATGACCATAACCTTGTCCAATCAACTCCAAATTCATAAATTCAAGATACTAACTAACTTAGAATTTCAAGGTCATTAATAAACTGAAATAATATTTAGGATCTGAACCCTAGAAATTTAGGTAAATGACCAAATTACCCTTTACCTTATTTTGGTCATAACTTGACCATTTGGAGTCCAATTTGGACGTGCTTACTGTCTATCTTTAAGTTAGACAGTAAGGAATCCGTTGGGACTAAGAGAAATCAATTTAGACCCATGAGTCAAAAGTTGACTTTTTGACCCTTAGAGTAGGGGCAAAATGGTTATTTTGCCCTACGATTGGACTAAGTACCTCTAACCTTTAATTAATATTCCAAAACATTGAAACTAATGTTATAATTGTCTTAGTGACATTTAGGTGAGTGAAATTAACCCTTAGATCAGATTCCAGTAATCCTCTAAGTCTTTAACACTACACCTTAAAGACATTTTTTGAGACTAGGACTAGATCATATGTTAGAATTTATTCATTGGGTAAATGGGTTACTCAATGGGTGAAATCTTGGTTTTATTAGTTTCTAGACTTTTTTTTTATTTTACAACTTGTTCATATTGTTTTTTCTTTTAACCTTAGATTTAGGATAGGAGATTCATCTTATTAAGCTTGTACTTAATAGGATTGGCCTTAACTAGTAGATCACTTATAGAATAAAACCTAGAACTTATGTCTTATCCTTTTTGGATTATGTGATTGAACCTAAATCTCATAGTGTTTAATCCATAATCTATAGGTTTAGAAGATCTTGATCAGATCTTAGTTAGAATGTCTAAATTCACCAAACTATGATGTATGATTTATTGATTTAACCCGTAGTCGTCTATCTAATTGAACTAGATTAGAACCTGATTAGTTCTAATCCTTTTTAACTTGTAAGGACAAATTTCTATGTTACACTCGATAGTAGGAAAATGGTGATCCTGAACTTGTGTAACTTGGAATAGTTAGAATGGTTAAGTAGAAAACAAATGATATCACCATGTTTAGTAGAGTCCCTTGCTTCTATTTAATGTTTGTTGCTATGCATTCCTTATATTTTTGTGCCATATTTTCTTGAGCATATCATATAAGATTTTTGATGCATGAATAAAATGTTAGGAAAATATGGAGACTCCTTAGATTCCTTGTAAAAATATTAAAGTGATTAATGAGAAGATGATAATTGGATGTGTTTGAGCTGCCTCTCAGTATTGCCTTCTGATTGCCTAGTCAACTTATGTCACTAGGCCTTTGTTTTGTTGTGTGCTATTTGCCTAGTCTCCTTGTTGACACTAGGGGTACACCGTTGGTACCTTAGCGGTACTGGTGCTAAGATCCTTCGATTATACTGTTGGTGCCTTAGCCATACTGGTGCTAAGATCCTTCAGCTTTTTGGTGGGCTAGATTAGCTCTTTTCTGTATGACAGATTGTACACTAATATTTATAGGCAGTTTGATGTTTTGGTTACCTTTCAGTATTTTTATTCAGCCAGCTATTTCTTTGTACTACTTTTATATATTAGGATGCTAGAATCTTGCTGCTATTATTATGTACAACTGCTGAGTTATTTTATCATAATTAGCATGTTTCTTTGATCACCAGTATATTTAGGATGTAGTATTTTTCTTACAGCACTTGTTTGATTATGTATATTTATATGCATTATCTTGGTTAGTTTGCATTTGAGGCATGCCTTAGCCTCTCTTTTTGCTTAAGTTATAAATGATGGTTTATAGCTTTTCCTTTCTTTTGTATTGCTTGTTGCTCCCTTACACATTGCTGCTTAGGAGTTCTAGAATAGTGATATTACATAATACATATAAAACTCATCAGATTAAAATGTACTTAGACAATTGTCTAACCAGATATTCCTTTTTTTGGTTGGGGCCCTACATTGTGAAACCGACAATGACAGATCCTCTTCAGTTGGATGATCAGGATCTTGGTGTGGAGCCATATCTGGAGGAGGAGCTTGTGGAAGAAGCAGCTGTTTAGCCTTTCTATTCTTAAGTGAGGATGAGTACCTTTTATTTCTATTATTTGAAACTTAAACTGATGTAATAATATAGGCACTGATGACTGCGTATATGGATTTTATACTTATGTTCTGAGATACATTTCTTTATACTCATGTTGTGATGCTTGGATATTATATATATTGAAAATCGCTTCCGTACTTTGTATGTCTACTTAGATAGTGACTGAATGTTTGATTCTATGCTTACTCCTTCCCTTATTAGGTGGCTTGTGGATTTCATCCTAATCCAATTATAAGTGAAGGGTTAGCTAGAGTGACACACCACCCTTTAACTTAATTCTTATGGATTAAGGGGTGAGGTGCCACATTTGGTATCAGAGAGTTCCATAAGGTGTCAGATAAGAATTTACATTCTCATCTACCTAATGGATGATTCTTCTGCTAATCCAGTCACTATGTCAGAATACATGAGAGTCACATCCAAGGGATCCCAACATCACACTCAGAATAAGAAGTTGATAATCAAAATACACAAGCAGTGGTATCAAACAAGATTATAAATATTAACATAGTTAGATATGTTAGAATGACGGTTGAGAGGCATCACCGACGGTTTGAAGAAAATTGGGAAAGGATTATCCAATTATACCGAGAACACGACGTATACATAGAAGGGATATCAGATCTGAAAGTCAGGATGTTGACCCAATTGCTCCAAGAAAGCACATTCAGAGGGTATGATCTCCCCGCATTGGCCAAGCGATGGATGATGAGGATAGATGATATAATGGGGGCGATGAACATTACGGACAATGTCAAGATTTCCCTCGTAACACGTCTCTTGTAGGATAGAGCTAGAGACTGGTGGTGCATCATCCTTAGAGCCCTTACCTATCAGCATGAATGGTTACTGTGGGACATCACCTACGAAGACTTTCGTCGTGCCTTTACAGCCCGATATATCAAATAGAAGTCTTAGTTTTATTTATATGCTATTATATTCTTATATGCCTCGCTGTAACCTGATTTTTTTAAAAAATTAAAAGTAATTTTCTTTATATCACTAATCTGGATGTCTAGGATACCGTGCAAGCATGACAGGATGCGATCTTTTCGCCCATTTTAAGGACAGGTAGGCATATGACGTGTTCATGGCAAAGAGATATGGGAGGGAAGTTCAGGGATTCTTCCCAGCGGGAGCCAACGTTCTGGAAAGGATGCTGGAAGATGCAGTATATAGGGGACTAGATTTCCCCATCATGGCTAGAGAATGGTTACGCAGAGTAACCCAAGTGTTCGAGGAACTGGAATGCCCAGACGATGCACGACTTGACATCCTCGAGATCCTCCTCCAGGATTACGCGGAGGAATGGTGGGCTCAGGAAGTATGGAGGTTAGAGCGACAACACGCCTTGAGTAAAGTAATTATATATATATATATATATATATATATAATTAGTGTTAAAATTAGGAGTTAATGAGTAATAATTATAAACTAGCAGTTAAATTAATTAGGTATAATTACATATGTAAGTGGTATATAAGTTGTTACGTGCATAGAATTCTGTTGATTAGTGAGTTCTGTTATGATCAATTAGTGGGGTAATAATTAGTTACAAATTATTAATTCTTAAAAATATTATATTTATATGTATATAAACACACACACACACACACACACACACACACACATATATATATATATATATATATATATATATATATATGTGAAACAGAACTTTAGTCATTTAGATATATACATATATATTAGTAGCTTAATTAATTAGTATATATATATATATATATATATATGAATATGATTTAACAATTAAACAGACACTTAATCAAGTTTAGTTAAATAAATCAGAAGATAATTAGTTAGATTAACTAAACAAATATATATATATATATATAATGAAAATTTAGCTTTAGGATATTATATAATTATATATATATATATAATGAAATCTTATGATATAATCAAAATATTTAGAATAAGTAAATCATAGATTAAATATTAATTAATTATTAATTAATATTAATTAATTACAGATAATTAATTAATATAAAAAAATATTTAATTTTAGGAATATATAGTAAATAATACAAATTGTATTTTTGAATAGTAATTAAATTAATTAAAATTAAATAAAACTTAAAAGTTTAATAACTTTTTGTAGAATGATCCAAACATAGCCAATATAAGTCTCATTTTACTCAGAAAAATAAAAATGATTAAATGGCATAATGCAAAAATTAGTTCCAGGGTACGTATAATGAAGTAACATTTTAGGACTTATTTAGGACACCATAACTTTTAACTTAGTTATCCATCTATAGTCAATATGGATCTTAAAATACTCAGGAGAATGACTCCATCACTATAGTAGTATTAGTTTTTCCATTTGGACATCTCGATAAAAGTCAACCCTGGATTTCACAATTGATTTTAAAGAGAATTAACCAAAATGCCCTTAGGATTCAAATGGCCCATAACTTTGTCAATTCAACTCTAAATTTGAAAATTCAAGATGTTAACTAACTTAGAATTCCAATGTCATCAATAAATTGAAATAATATTTAAGATCTAAATCCTAGAAATTTAGAAAATAACCAAAATACCCCTAGCCTTAATTAGGTCATAACTTGACCATTTCTCATCCAAATTGAGCGTACTTAGTGTCTATCTTCAAGTTAGATAGTAAAGAATCATTTGGAATCAAGAAACTTTAATTTGGACCCCTAAATCAAATGTTGACTTTTTAGATCCTTAAGTAGGGGCAAAATGGTCGTTTTGCCCAAAATTTAGGATAGGTACCCTAAACATTTAATTAACCTTTTAAAATACAAAAACCAATATTATAACTATGTTAGAGTCATTTAAGTGAGTAAAAGTAGTCTTTTAGTCAAAACTATAGGATCCCTAGAAATCTTTTTAAGTCTTTTTTTTAGGATCTTTACACATTATATAAGGACTATTCCTAAGACTAGGATTAGATCACAGGTTAGAGTTCATTTATTGAGTAAATGGGTTATTCAATGGATGAAACCTTGGTTTTATTAGTTTTTAGAAGTTTATAATTTATTCTGATTATTTTGTCTTTTAACCTTAGAATTAAGATAGGAGATTCATCCTATTAAGTTTGATTACTTAATAGGAATTGCCTTAATTATTAGATCATTATTAGAATAAAACCTAAAATTAGGTCTTATCCTTTTAGGTTATGTGATTAAGCCCAATTCTCGTGGTGTTTAATCCATAATCTATAATTTAAAAGATTTTGATCAGAACTTAGATAAAACGTCTAAACTCACAAAAATTAGAATGTATGATTTATTGATTTAACTTATAGTCGTCATCTGATTGAATTAGATTAGAACCTGATCAGTTCTAATCCTTTTTAACTTATAAAGACGAGTTTATAAGTTACACTCGATAGTAGGAAAATGGTGATCCTGAACTTGTGTAACTTGGAATAATTAGAATGGTTTAATTAGAAAACAAATGATATCACCATATTAGTAGAGTTCCTTGCTTACTTTTGATATTTTGTTGCTATGCATTCCTTGATGTTTGAGCCATTTTTCCTTGGACATGTCATATAGGAAAATATTATTACATGAAAATGAAAACTTAGAAAATTAGCAAAGCAATTACATTTGGATTCAGTTTATGATGAATTATGATGCACATTTACTTCAATGGACAGGTGTAAGGAGAGATCAGGATGCTTAACACTACTTATTGAGGAGAGTGTGTTAAGCTTGGGACTCATTTTTTGCAAACGTGCTTGACTCCTCATATGTTTCTGAAATTAACCACATAAATAAAAGTAAAATAACTAAAAGATATTGCATAGTATTATCTGCATCTTTAATTACATAGTATTATTGAGATATATTTGCCCTATCCCAGAAAGGCTATGGGGATGGATAGATATATATGTTGGGCTAGATTGGCCAGTTCATCTGATATGGTAGTTATATGTTCCTTTACAGTTTTTTAGCTTACTGTTTACGATGTTATTGATGCATGTTATTTCAGTTAGCTTTATTATTTTACATACTCACTTGTATAGATATTGTATAGAATGTTAGACTTTACTGCTCATATTATATGTACAATCTCTATATTTATGTTTTAATTAGCATACGTTATATGATCATCAGCATATTTAGGTCTAGATTTTTCTTTCAGTACTTGTTTAGTTATTTATATGTGCCCTACCTTATTTAGTTTATATTTGAGGCATATCTTAGCCTCCTTTTTGCTTAAAATTATAAATATTATTTATAACTTTTTCCTTTCTTATTGTTATGCTAGATTCTCCCACTTTGATATAACTGTTGCTTATAATATGTAAAATAGTGATATTATAAAACACATAAAATTTATCAGCATAAAATATACTTAGATAATTGTCTAACACAAGATTTTTCTCTTTTTTTGGCTGGGGCCCTACATTTTGAAACCGATAATGATAGATCCTCTTCAATTAGACGATTAGGAGCTAGGAGTGGAGCCTTATCTAGGAGAGGAGCCCTTAGAAGAAGCTGCATATATTTATTAAAAGTGAGGATGAGAGCATTTTTACTTTCATTACTTAAAGTTTAAATTAATGTAATAATACAGGCACTCTTGACTGTATGTTTGGATTATTATGCTTTTATTCTGAGTCATATTTCATTGCTTTTCATATTGTGATGCTTGGATATTTCTCATTTTAAATCGCTTCCGCACTCTATATAATTTCCTTAGATAGTGACTCATTATTTGATTCTGTGTTATTCCTTCCCTTATTAGGTGGATTGTAGATTTAATCCTAATCCAATAATAAGTGAAAGATTAGTCAGAGTGACATACCACCCCTTAGCTTAATCCTATGGATTGAGGGGTGGGGCGCCACATGATCAAATTGGATAGTACCCCCACCGTATAAGCCGATGAGGTCAGTTTGAGGAGAACCCGAGGGTCCAAATAAATAAAATAACAAAATAAAAAGGGTGAAGGAAAGAAGAGAATCCAAAATAAAAATACCAAAAAAATAATAAATCAAGAAATGAAATCTTGAAAACCAGCATCCATTCAAATCTACTTCCCACCGACCACCAAATGATTCAGAAGATGGAGGATGTTCTTGGCCACCGCTCGGGCTGAGACATAGAAGAGGGGTTCGCCATCAAGGAACATACTAAATTTTAAGAACCAAGAACTCGAGCATATTTAAGTTCGCTTGATGGTTCATCCTGGTCTTTAACCCATGGAAAGCCATAGGGCACCGCACCATAGGAGGTTCTTGGATGCATGCCAAACCTTTAGCAATGATCCCAAAGGAGGGAAGGTTTCCTCTTGAACCCAAAGAAGGAGAAGAGGAGTCTCGGCCACCGCTTAGGCCGAGGAGGAGAAGGAGATCTGTAAAGACCCACTTAAGTAATAATAAGTGAACTCTTAAATGTCGAGGCACCTTTTCAGATAACTATGAAGTTCTGATAAGAACTCCAAAGTTAAGCATGCTCATGTGGGAGCACTCCCAGGATCGGTGACCTCCTGGGATGTTATCTTTTAGGGCAAAATTATGAGACCTTTTAAGCTAAAGTGAACAATACCTTGGTGCTTAAGAGTTTGGGATATTACAAATGCTATCAGGGTAGGTCATAAGATTTCAAATAGGAGCTAAGTGCCATACATAGTAAAGCATCACTTTATGTGAGCAGCCTCTTAAACCTATGATAATTAAGGTGCTACATAGTTATGGGTACCTTTTGAGCATGTAGGGGTTACCTCTAGTCCTATCTACCCAATAGATGTTTCGTGGATCTGTGTGTGGATACTGACGAGGACATCAATTACTTAAGTTGGGGAGATTGTAAAGACCCACTTAAGTAGTAATAAGTGAACTCTTAAATATTGAGGCATCTTTTCAAATAACGGTAGGATTCCTGATAAGAACTCCAAATTTAAGCATGCTCATGTGTGAGCACTTCCATGATGGGTGACCTCCTGGGAAATTATCTTTTGGGGCAAAATCATGATGCTTTTTAAGCCAAAGTAGACAATATCTTAGTGCTTAAGAGTTTTGGATTCGAATGATATAGAGAAGATTAGCATGACCCTTGCGTAAGGATGATACGCATAAATTGAGAAATGGTATCAGAGCAAGACATAGGGTGTCAGATAGGAGCTAAGTGCCATACAAGATAAAGTGCCACTTTATGTGGGCAATCTCTTGAACTCATGATGGTTAAGGTGCTACATAGTTGTGAATACCTTTTGAGCCTGTAGGGGCCACCTCTACTCCTGTTTACCTAATTGATTGTTCTTGAAATTGTGTGCGAATACTAACGAGGATGTTAGTTACTTTAAGTTGGAGAGATTGTAAAGACCTACTTACGTAGTAATAAGTGAAACTCTCAAATATCGAGGTACCTTCTTAGATAACGATAGAGTTCTTGATAAAAACTTCAAAGTTAAGCGTGCTCAAGTGGGAGTACTCATAGGATGGGTGACCTGCTGGAAAGTTATCTTCTCAGGGTAAAACCGTAAGGCACTTCAAGTCAAAGCGGACAATAATGTGATGCTTAAAAATTTAGGTTGTTACAAGATCCATCATTTTTAGGCAATGGGCAACCCTTGGGAGGAGCCCGAGTGGTGCCAAAGAGGGGTTTAAAGAATCTCCTAAGGTGAGGGCAAAAGGAGGAGAGAGAAGATGGAGGAGAGAATGCAGTTTGTTATATATATATATATTATGTTATTTTTTCTGCAGCTTCTATTCTGTCATTTTGTCACACACACACACACACACACACACACACACACACACACACATATATATATATATATATATATATATATATATATATATATATATATATACATATATATATCCTAGAAGTTATCTTCTGAGGGCAAAATTGTGAGGCCTTTCAAACCAAAGCAGATAATACTTTGGTAATTAAGAGTTTAGGCTGTTACAAGATCCGCCATTTTTAGGCGGTGGGCACCCCTCGGAAGGAGCCCGAGTGGTGCCAAAGAGGGCTTTCAAGGATCTTCTAAGGTGAGAGCAAAAGGAGAAAAGAAAAGATGGAGGAGAGAAAGCGATTTGTTCTATAAATATATATATATATATATATATATATACATATATATTCTAATTCTTACAATTTTCAGTTATGTCATTTTTCTTTATATATATATTAATTTATGCAACTTTAATTTTAGTCATTTTCTTCTTTTATTTATATATATATATATATATATATATATATTATTTATTTTCGCAATGTCATTTATATCAATTCCTTTCTTTCTATATATATATATTTTATAATTTCTATAACTTTTATTTCTATCATTTTATATATATATATATATATATATATATATATATATATAATATTACTATTATTATTAATAATAATGATAATAATAAAGCTATTATTATGTTACTACATATTATAAATATATGTACATCTATATTATAAAGCTAGTATTATTGTTCTATAATAATTAAAAATAATAAATTATTATTATTAATATCATTATTATTATAATTATTTTTATTTAAGAAAGAGAAATGATAAATTTAAAAGGATAATGAGAGAATAAAGAAAGATTATTACTTTCTTATATAATTATTATAATTATTATTATATTTAGTATATATAATTTATTTTCTTATAAATAATTATCATTATTAAATAAATTAATTATTAAGTTTTTAAGTAAATGCTAATCAAGTATAAAATTGTGCATATACTTGACTTTTAACTTTCAGATTCACGCACTAAAAAAATGTATCAGTTATCTTATATTACTCTTGTTTAATATGTGTTTTCGCCCAACATTACACAAATTTGATCAAAGTGATTTTAAAAGTCACATAAAATAATATATAAAAAGTTTGAATAACTGAGTATCAGAGTTCAATATTTATATATTTTAGTCTGATCAGACAACTGCTAGTATGGAGTTGTTCGATATTATGAGGTACAAGGAGCCTATACTGATAAGCCTTTGAGGGGGGCAGGTACAGATAGAAGTTAGGATATGCAACACAAAATAGAGCCTCCCTTTCCTTAATTTTATATTTGCCCAACAAAATAATAATTTTGTGTCATATATCAAACACTAAAATTTTATATTTATTCTTATGATAGCAATTATTTTTACACTAAAGTTTCAATGCAATTGAAACATTTTTCCAAGGATAAATTTATACAGCTTTTTATTTCCTGTTAAATTATTGCTTACTTTGCTTATTATTTAACAATTATAAAGTTGACATTTATCATTACTTAGTTTCACAACTAACTGGTATTTAAATGCCTGCACTTTTGAAATATGCCCAGATCAGTCGCTCATTCTAGAGAAAAGGCACTAAGTATCAAGCAGTGCTGATACTGCTACCTACTAATTTACTATTTTTTAGTATGTTTAAAGTTTATAACTTGTTGCTTTATTTAAATCATTATGATCAAAACTTTATAATATTTTTAAATTAATGAATGAATGAGCTATGTTTGATGCCTAGATATCATATATTTTAAATCACTTAATATGATCCTGCGGCTTGAGGACTACCCCAAAATAAGTGCTAGATTAGCTTCTGCTAACTCGGTATTGAGTTCCAAAAATTGGTATCAGCTTCTAGTAAGAGAGTTAATCTAATCGATCAGGGTTAACCCAAGTTTAAGGAACAATCAAATCAAATTTGATAAGCATAAAGGAATGATTACGCATCAAATGGTGGTAAGTGGTGAGCCTACACAACTCATCACCGCAAGAAGGGTAACTGGTTCTTGATGGGAGCTCGGTTCGATCGGACGGGGGACTCTAAGGCTAGGTTTAGGATCATAGAGGAGCTTGGAGGTTCTGAACACCAGGACTAACCCTCTATTAGTGGTACACAAATGGCTGGGGTGCTGGGGTGAGTTCGGATAGATCGGTAATGGAGAATTGGGGAAGAATGGAAATTTAATCCAATTAATGAGCAAACGGCTCATGGAAGGGATATTGAGGCAATTTATAGCCTCAACAAGGGAAGGAAAGTTTCTATAGGCAAGGGCTTGGGCTAGAGGTGGCTCGAGAGCTCGGGCCATGGACGAGCTCTCAAATTCTATTTTGAGCTTGACCAACCATGGGGCCTGATTGGGCTAGCATACCATTGAGGAAAGATCCCCAACGGCTTATTGAGGTAGAATAGAGGAGTAGGGGATAGATCCTGTGATCGAGGTACAGAGAATTTTGTAGTCGAGGATGCGAGCGGAGTGAGGACAACAATCCACAATCGTGGGTGCCTCGAATGCCGTTTGATCTATCAATTAGATGGAGCTATGGCCCAGATCCATCGGATCCTAATGGTCGATCGCGAGAGTGATCCTGGCCGTAAGATCAATGAGACAAATCAGACGGTAGATTCGTGGCTCCACAGATCTAGATCCTAGCCATATGATCAGTGGAAGAGATTATGATATGGATCGGGGCTTCGCAGTCGGATGACCTGGGCTCCATAGTGGATCATCCACGGTCCGCACAGTGGACCCCAATCGGTTAAATTGGTTATGGGTAGATTTGCAATTCTAAATTGTTGGTATTCCTTTTATGCAATTGTCCCAATTTAATTTAAACAGAATTATGGCTTAAATGACCTCCAAAAATTCCAAAACTTGCACTTCTAGCTAATTTGGGAATGAGGAATTCAAAAATATAATCAAATTTTGTATTGGGGATCAAAATAATTTAGTTATTATTCAGGGTACATAATTGAACAAAAATGCTCATTTTACCTAGAGATGTTCAATTGATCTCAAATTTTTAGGGTTAGCTTATAATGACCTATTGAATGCAATGGGTTTAAAATAAAATCATAACTTGGCTTATAATTCAACTAAGTAATAATATAGGGTTGTTACAAGGAGAGTGTTGGAGATCCCGTCTCTATGACAAGTGCTACCATGATGGCAATAGCTATTTTTTGTGCAGTAAACCCGACCACCAAATTTAGAAATGTCGATCTGTAAGAATGATAGATGAGGTAACCATTAAAAGAAACACAAACACAATAACCGTTGTGACCCCATTCCGTGCACCAATTAGGGGAGCTTCCATAGAACCAGTCAATGCCCCAAGGCCACCAACTGTACTAGTATCCAATCAAAGGAAAGGACCCACACCTTGTAACCCTACTCATACAAGGATTTACATGCTCTCTCCAGTCTTATCACATGAAGACAATAATGTAATATCAAATATTCTGCTCTTCTCATTCTCCTTTTGCACGTATACAGTTAGTACAAAATGCCATAGGTCATATTTAGGCATGTTATTCATTAATGATATATCGTGTGACACCTTATTAGATACGGGGGCAAGCCATTCCTTCATATCAAAAAAACTTGTAGCTACATTAGATCTACCATCCTCCCATTTGATAGCAACACTAAATATTAAGTTACTTTTTGGAGCTAGCATGTAGGCTCAAAAATTCTGCAGTTATAATATCCCCATTAAATGTTGAATATTCAAGGCTACATTAATAATTCTACCCATCACCAACTTTGATATTATTCTAGGAATGGATTAGTTAAGCAAGCATGATGTTATAATCAACTGCTAAATGAAAAATGTCAAAATCAAAAGTGGTAAAATATCATCAGTATTTACAGGAAGACAAAGCCTGTTAGCTTCCCTAATAAACCCAATGAAGGCAAGAAAACTAATAAAGAAAGGATGCAGTGCATCTTAGTAAATATAATGGAAGAAAGAAATGAAATTGTGCCATTATTAGAAATACACATTGTTAGAGATTTTGAAGATGGTTCATTGAAGATTTACCTGGGCTACCATACATGAGAAAAATTGGGTTCTCAATAGAACCAATTTTAGAAACCTAACCCAAGTCAAAGTCCTCATACCTTATGGCACCAAAAGAGATCCATAAATTAGATTAACAACTTTGAGAGCTAACCAGCAAATGATTAATCCAGCAAAGCATGTCCCCCTGGGGAGCCTTAGTACTCGTGAAAAAGAATGACTGATTTATGCGCATGTGCGTAGATTATAAAGAACTCAATAAAGTAATTGTAAGAAATAAATATCATCTACCTCGCATCGATGGCCTCTTTGATCAACTAGCTAGATCTAACATATTCTCCAAGGTCAATTTAAGGTCTGGATATCACCAGATGATAATCAATGAAGAAGACGCCCCCAAGACTGCATTTAGGACTTGATTTAGATATTATGAGTTTTTAAGAATGTCCTTTGGACTCATAAATGTGCCATCTATCTTCATAGATTTAATGCAGAGAATACTCCTGTAACGACCCAAGTTGTTACACGGATAATTAGGACTAAACTCGACTAAAAAATTAGGATCCCGAGTGACTTTAAAATTAGGAAAATTAAAAATACCATTAAATAGAGTATATTTTTGTGATCGTAATGCTCAAGTTTGAGAGAAATCTGGAAAACAGATACTCTTAAATTAATTTTTGAATTATTTAAATTTAGTAAATTGAGAAAATTAAATACAAATCCAAATTTAGTAATTTTTGTGTCGTTAGATTAAGAATATTAAAAAAAGGTTACACAAAAAGTTTCATCAAATTTTAAGCTCCGGATTTATAATAATTATTTTTTCAAGTTTTTATTTCAAAAATTAATATAAAATAAAATATTGTTCCAAATCAAAAAATTTTGGCGTAAGTGTGTTTATCTTTTCAAAATACACCTCTGTGTTAAAGTTTGTTATTTTTTTTGGAAATATTGGAGGAGAGAGAAAGAAAATAGAGAAGGAAGAGAGATAAAGAGGATAAAAAAGCTAAATTGAACACTCAAAGTATTTAAGAGAAAGAAGCTAAAATTCTCATAATAGAGGAGAGAGAAAATGAAAAAAATTCAATTTTTTTATAAATACCCTCTCCCCCCATTCCTCCCCCACTTTCTATTTCTCCCCTCCCCTCTTTCCCCCTATCAACTCTCCTTATAACAACCTCAGTTGTTACTCTTGTTAATCCAAGTTTATTTAAGCCAAACCAAGCTTTAATTCTTGCTCTATTAGACTCAATGGATCATTTAAATCTAATCGTAGAAGTTTGAAACTAATCGGAGATCAATTGATCAATCTAGCTATTTTGCCTATTTTAGGATCCTAAAAATTAGTTAAATTAATTTGATCTTCAAATTAAAATATAATTTTATTTTTAAATTTCTTGCACCATAATTAGCTAAGGGTGAATTTTTGAAAATTTTTAGAGCTCATTTAGTCATAAATTGAATTTAAAATTATTATGATTAATATTATATAATTAAAAGATATATATATATATATATTAATAATTAAATTGAATAATTTAATTTATTTATCTGTGAGATTTGTTATTGAGACCACGACAAATCTGCTGTGAGGTCCTGACAGTGGCACACCTTCCCTGGCTAATGGATACTTTCGCACGAATCATGGCGTGGAATTAGACAGTGCTAATCAGTAGCGTCATAATTTATTAATACCCATAGGATTGAGTAGCCGATCCAACGATTGTCATCACACATGCGGTTATCAGACGGATCATCAGACTGTCAAATCCCAACAATCTCATGATCAGATGGCCCACAGATGGACCAGCCCTATTCACCTTCATCTCCATGCGATCGTTCGCCTAATATAAGATATCCGATCATACCAACCACACCAACTCTTGTCTGCCACTCTTCTTGCCACATCGGATCGCCGTTTCTAGCCTCCTCGATCGACTAAGCACCCACCATCATGTCCCAAGCCCAACTAGTCCCCATTGGGGTAGGACCAAATATAAACTTTTGGGTCTGGATCAACCCATGGGTTGAGCTCCTGATTGTCCAGCGACTATATATAGCCATAAAATACTTTACAATAAACTCTTTGTTCATCGTGTTGCTGCCATTGAAGAAAAGAAGTCCTTCTCTTCTCCGGTTCACCCAGCTACCATTCGAAGTCTCTCGGCAACCCCAGCTGCAGCATACCGCTGATAGTGGGTGCGGTTTGACATTCAAACCCCCAGGATTCAGTAAGGAGCTCAAGTGACACCAGCATCCCTACTGAGCTTGGCCCATTCCCTTCCCTGCAATCCCAGGTATAGCCTCTACCCTTACTCATGTAGAGCTGATTTTAAATCAAATTTGGCTTAATCCCACCTTAGATACTATGATAGGATCCTTCCTTAGCTTTTTTGTGGACAGCTAGAGAGCTGGTAATTATTGGCAGATAACTAGACAGTGTAGCCATTGTCTGAATTTCCACAGCGAGTCAGCTTGAGCCATCGAGAATCCTTGATGTTTGGGGTCTGTGCTGATGCTCGATTTCTCTTTGATGATATTTTCCAGTGAGTGGTAATTGTCGAGTTTTATTGGATCGATCAATTCAGATTGAATCAATTAATTTAGGCTCGACACACATCAGTATTTTGCCGCGAGTAGCACCTCATCGAACTAGTTAACTGCCAAGCCCATTGACATATCCAATCGCTCTATCCCCAGTCCCTAATTGTGTATGACTATAGTTTAGGTCATTTCATTACCTCTGTGAGGATAATTCAATCCTCACGGCTCTGCCATAGAAGTCAATTAGGACAAGTAGCACTCCATCGATCCGACGCATTCTAGAGGGGGTTCAGGGTAGAATCGGCACATCTTAGTCTCGTGAATGTTTTGATATTCAAATTAGGTCATGCGGTGGTTTAAAGCTTGCAAATTTCTCAATTCATCCTAACCCTAGAAGCGCTGCATCGGGGAGAAGCTCGTGAAGATGATACACAGTGACGGGCCGGGTCAGACCCCGCCCGCATGTTTTCGATTTCTGGCCGAGAATTTAATAAAGGTTTTTTGGAATTAATTTCCTGAAGGAAATTAATTTAGAAAATATAATCCTATGGTTTAATTAATCCATTTAATACTATTTAAATTAATTGAATAACTTTAGCAATACTTATCCAAATAGTATAATCCAATATACCATTTTGATCAGAAAATCATAAAGAATTATAATCTGTAATAAAATATTAGATCCAATGATTAGACTTTCTAGTTTAGCCTAATCTTTCTCTAAACTTAATAAATGAATAATTAATTAATTTATTGACCAAAATTAATATTTAAGGTCTCTATTTGCTTATAAGATAGAGGAGAACCCATATATGCCTTTAAATATATTTTAAGAGCCTTAATTTTCCTAATTACCTCTTAATCATCCTAAATCTTGATTAATGAATAATGGCCTAGTTAAACCTTTAATTTTTATAAATAAAGTCCAGTCCCTATTGCTTTCTCATGTATATTTGAACATATCCATGTGTTTAGATTGCTATGATAAGTTCTAATTTCCTTAATCACTTTTCTTAACCTTAAGAAATAATTTATGCTAATTAAATCATCCTTAGATCTAAACTTGAATTTTTTAGCCTTATTTCTCTCATTAGACCATTTAAAGCCTATTAGAACTAATCAGAAATAATTTGGATGCCTAAATCTTAAAATTCCAATTTTTGCCTTAAGAAAGGCATTTTGGTCATTTTGGCTAAAAGTTAGTTTAAGAGCCAACAAACCTTAAAATTTCTTTTCAAATGCTTAAATCAGTAAAGTAATGTTTTAAAATTATTTTATAAGAAATTGAAAATCTCCTAATGAGAAATCCTAAGCCCAAGCTTAATTAAGTCTTAAGTAATTAAAAATAAGACTTAGATCTTAGATCTTTATAAAATATCCATCAAAATTGTATCATTCTATTCTTGAGATTCTCAATTGATTAAATCCTTTGAAATCCTTTTTGTGGGCTTAGGTTGATTTAACCTATAGAATAATAGAATTATTCTCTATATTGGATTTAAATCTTATATTCATAAGTTGTTAATTGATTATTTAAGCTTATGATAATTAGATTCAATCTTTCTATAAGATCATAGTTCTTGAATCTTTCAACTTTTAATACTTCTCTATCTTTAGAGTAAGTGTGGGTGTGAAACCTTATAATCCTAGAGATTAGTACCTTGGATTCTGGTTTGAGCCCTAATTTAGAGTTTAAACCCAGAATCCTTAATCTTGATTGGCATAATCAAGATTGGATTTGAGCTATTAAAAATCTATTAATTAAGTTATTGATTAAATTATTAAACTTTTGTGGTCATCACTTTTAATTATGAATTAGATCTTGTTAAGCTCTAATGTTAACTTTAAGGACATAAATCTGAGTTCTTATATGATAGTTGGATATTGAAGATCCTAAGTTTTTATTATCTCAGAATAGATAGAATATATTAAAATAGATAACAACAGATATCACATATATTAGTTAAGTCTCTTACTTATCTTGAATATTATTGCTTTTTATACTTTGTAATTGAGTTTTATACTTTGAACATATTACTTGAACATTAAGTACATGATAAGTACTCTATGTCACTTTGAATACATAAAAATTATTAAATTATGAATCAGTTCATTCTGTTGATTTAGTACATTTAGTGCTCAGGTCAGTAAAGTGTATTCTTGTAACAATCCTAATATTGTTAGCCATCAATTAATGACCTAATTGACTATAATATTTTTTATTAGTCTTATAACAGTATTAGGAGCTTCCATTTCAAATTTCGTGTGAATTGGAGATCGTTTGTCGATTTCCAGCAATTCCTAGTTTTCTAATAATTCTGAGGATGCCTAAATTATTTATACCTTAGAATTGAAAATAGAGTCTACCATTGGACTCAGTAACTCCAAATTAGTTAGGAGTGTTGTTCTGGAAATTTATGGAAGTTGTTGATTTTCCCAGATATTTTATTATATTTCGATCGCTCAGAATATTTCGTCGAAATTAGGATTCCAATTTAAGTCAAATAAAAATTTAATAAAAATATCCTCTTATAATGCCTATTGAGGGGATCCTACTGTGAAAATTTGAGCGTGTTTGGGATCTCAGATTATCCTAAATAAATTCATAAATTGCAAACTTTAAAGGCTAATAATAAGAAAAATATAAATTGGAATTTGGAAATTTTTGTATATTTAAGTTAAGCATCACATGAGGATGTTATGTTTTAAGTTTCGTTAATTTTCAAGTTTCTTATTTATCGTAATTAATTTTCAAACTTTTTCACTTAAAAATTAATATAAAATAAAATACTTATTCAAATTGAATAATTTTTAAATGCTTGCATTTGTCTCGTTGAGATGGTCGTTTTGATACCAAGTTCGTAATTTTTGAAGTTTAATCAGTGATAAATCAAAGCATGGAAGTTTCAAGCGATTTATAGGTGTTCGATCACGATCTAAGGCTCCTACTTAACTTTGGGCTGCTTATAAAGTACACTAATTCTAACTTAAATTTTCCCTAACCTAACTTCTTTATTTTCCTTTTTGAGTCCTCAGCCGAAAGTTGTTCCTCTCCTCAGCCGAAAGTTCCTCTCTTCTCTTCTACGCAAGCCGGTCTTTCCTCTCAATTCGGCGAAGGAGCTCGTCGGCCTCCTCCTTGCCTCCACTACCGCCGTCTTCTTCCTTCTTCCAACCATCGGTGATATCACTACTTTTCTTAGCTTTGAAAGATTCGAATCCTCCCGCATTGGAGAAGTTTGCCGAGTCTTCTTAGAGTCGCAGCCGAGTGGCCGATCGGTCCTTCCTATTAGCAACCGATCAGGTACAGCCCTCTACTTCTTTTCCAATTAGCTATTATTTCATTCTTGCAAGCAATATGCTTAGACCTAAACCCTCGGTGAACTATGGAGAAATGATCGTAGGCGACATTTTGATTTCGTCGATCTTTCCTCTCATTCGTTCACCGAACTCCGTTTAAGCTCAATCGATTTAAAGTTTTATTTATATCATAACTAGTTCAAATGAAGTCCAAATTGAATGCTTCAATAGTCTATTTCACTCAAAATTAGGAGTCCCGAAAACCCTAAAATCCCAATATTGTCCAATTTTGACCTACTTAGGATCGTTTTTCTCCTTATGCAATAAGGATTTCAAATTTATGAATTTTATTTCATATGGACAACAATTAGTGCTTTTAGGTTGTGGATCTTTAATTAGTATTACTTAATTTATTTCACAATTTATTAATTTCATACTTTAAGTGTTTAAAGCCTTAAGATAGAAAACTTGTTTTACTATTTCCCTCCCATGTCAAATTTCCATGACATGATGGTTTTGAGCTTAGTTCTCATAAATTAATTATATGAATATTTAGCAAATTGCCGGATTCATCTTTTAATCTTAGGATATAGCATGTAGGATTGATTATACCTTAAATTATAGGTGACCCTTTAGAACTAGATGTTTTACCCATTAAGTGTGTTTAGCATTAATGCTTGTTTAGTATAGGTTATGACCTTTCTAGTCATAATTCTAAGTAATTAAATTTGAGCTTAGTTCTCATCTTTCTAAATATGTAAACTAATTGCCAAGTGCTTAATTCACCTTTCAACCCTAAGGTTGAAACCCTAGGATTAATTTACAATTGATCTATAGTTGAATCATAAGTCTATTATTTACACCCGTTAAGAATAGATAGTCTTAATGCCTTAGTATTAGTAGATTATGAATCAACTAGATCTAGCTTTAGTGGTTGAATTAGAACTTAGTTTATTCATCCTAAATCGCTAAAGCCTTGTCTTAATTATTTTAAGATATAGTAATTGGAATCCTTAACATACTTTGATTAGCTTAGGAATCCTGTTGCATTTTTTAAACATCAACTAATAGTATACTTAGAACTTGTAGTTTTTAAGTCCTATTAATTACTTACCCTAAACTTTATAATTACTTATAACATAGCTAGATCAACATTTGATTTGATTAGGTCCTTCAAACTGCAATCTAGCTAGTCAACCCAAGTGAAATTTACTAGTTTTGTCTTAGTTCTAATTTCTTAAGTTAGATATTTTCCTATCTTGATCTCTTCCTACTAGACACCAGAACCGTAATTTATTTATTGTAATTAGATCTTATAGTTCAGGATGAGATTAAGATCTAATTTCTAATAACAACAATTGTACTTATAAATCATATTGTCATATCATATTAAATGAATCAAATCTATTACTTTCAAAAATCCCAACTACTATTATATTACAATTAACTTGAGATCAATATCTCAAAGTTAATCGGGAGCTCAATTAGCTCCAATCATTAAGTAGATAATTAAAATTATATAACTTTGGATATCACTTAGTTGCAATTATTGAATTTCCTTGAATGCTTGCATAACTTTGAGCCTTATTTATTAAATCATTCATATATTATATTATGCATAAATAAGACTTTTACATTAAAATTACTAGGGGTTTTATATGGTGGATTAGTCTAGGGCAGACTAAAAATAGAGTAATAAGGACACATTACATTCTCAGAGGGTAAATGTGATTGTTTTAAGATTTGACCTCAATTTTCTTAGTTGTTAAATATATATATTTAACTCCTCATTTCATTTTGAATATGCCCACAGAATGAGCACAGATTAAGATAACTTCAATTAATAAATATGTGAGATCTTTAATCTTATAGATTGTCAAGACTCACCATAGCTTTTAGCTATGTTACTTTCCATAGTTCTAGACTATGTGAATCTTAGACTAATAATCTAAGATCTTCCTTCATATTCCTTACTATGCATTTTTTATGACTTAGAACTGTTCTTTACTTATTTATAATTTATTTAGATTATAGTGAATGTTGTATAATTCATTTAAATGATTCACTGTTTATTTTCCTTAGCATAAGTTTATTTGAATATATACATGCTTTACTTCATTTACTTCATATGCACATTAGTTTATTTTTAGCCTATTTAGGATGATTTTACCCTTGTTCTATTTGTAGGCTATGATGTATATTTAAGTGAGTCTTCTAACTCACTTATTTTTCTTACTTACTTTTTCTTACTTGTATGCTTACCATATTGCACCCATGCTTGTGCTTACTTTGTAACTAGAAATATGATATCCAATTATAATAATAATATGTTTAACCAATCTTAAAATGTACTTAGACTATTTAGTTTAACCAAATTTTCTTTTTCTTGGCTTTGCCATATCATATTTAAATACCAAAATGTGATAGATCAGGTGCATTTGGAGGTTAGTGAAGTTGGACCAAGTGAAATAGCTTAAAAGTGATTTTGCTTATAATACAATAAATTCATAGCTTATTAATAATGCATATGCGTTATTTCCTTTCTTTTAAATTTACTCATAATTTGTAATAATTAAAGTCATTTACTTCATATTTGCTATGCTTGTGTTGGAGTTTAATTAAATACTTAAATGCTTGGGATGAGATGAATAGATGGATGAATATAATTGAATGTTAATTAAATTATTAGTTGCATATTTAATTGCATATTAAATTGGAACTTAGTTGCACATCTACTTATAATGTAAATTGGAATTAGTTGTATATTCAATTGTTTATAGAATTAGAAATTAGTTTCTCATTCAAGTATAAATCTTTTCATATCTATATGTGAGTATTGAATGTTTGTGATAAAACAAATCTTAGGGTAGACAATTGTTATATATGTGACTTTGTCCCTTTAATATTTAGAATTAGAAATCAGCAATCTTATAAAATGGATTGAACTCTACTTTAGACTTAGAAATGAGCAATCCTATAAAATGGATTGAACTCTACTTTAGCATTGGAAATGAGCAATCCTATAAAATGGATTGAACTCTATACTAAAATTAGAGCTAAACTGGATTGATTATATGCTAGTTTTAGGTTGTTTTTCTTTCAAATTATAACTTCTATTGGAATGGAAGTCTTGCATGTCTACTATGCAGGTGTTTCCTTAGCCATTTACAAGAGACTGCCAAAAATTTTAAGAAATTTAGGACTTAGAAATTTTCTTGAAAATTGTAGACTCACATTTCATATGTTAAACATATAGAAATTTTATACTTAGAAATGCAAGTACTTATAATCATATCTATTAATTGTTCTTAAATTACACTCATATATATCCTTATGTGTTTCATATGTTAAATACTTAGAATCTTTCTATCTAGACTTGCAAGAATTCAAATCAATATTTCTAATTTATATGTTTTTACATATATTGCATGATTAACTTTATTTCATTCTCATATGCATTTCATACAATGTTTCATTATAATCCATTTCATCTTAACTTAAGACCCTCATCTGAATCCTTAGCCAAACACAGTATCTAATAATTTGGATTAGTTTCCTTCTAATCTAGTATTAGATATTATGGTGACGTATAAATATTAAGTTTAGTGATTCTTAATATTGGGGTCATCATAGTTCTAATTAGTCTATCTCATCAATTTAATTCTTATGCAATTGAATATACTATACCTCAGCTCTTGGGTTGGCTAGGATGATTTATGTCCTATTCTATAGTCTAACTCGACCTTGGCTCTTGGGTTGACCAGAATAATATATGTTACATTTTTTTGTTAAGTTGCGTCATTTAACCAGTTTCTGTTATGACAATACTAATTTAGGCACACCTCACTTTTCTGATCTTTTATGTCTAACTTGACCTAGCTCTGTGGTTGGCCAGAGTGATATATGTTAGACTTTCTTTCAGTTCAGTGGCTTTGTTTAGCTAAGTTATATTATCAGTCTTGCATATATATTCTTATTTCAGTTCATTTTCAGTTCATTCTAGTGCAGTTATTTCAGTTCAGTTACATGCATATTTTAGGATGCTAGTTTTATTTTCTTTTATGCTTCAATAAAAAATTTTGTATGTAAATCAACACATATTCATATAATCATAAATATGTTAGAATGAATTTATTTTCAATACTTCTAGTTACTTATATATTTACTGCTTAACCTTGTTGTAGCTTCTGGTTGATGTATGTTAATCTACATACTTCATTTTGTTAATTGTAAATAATTTATTCTTAACTATCATGTTCTTTATCGCTTGTTGCACCTTTTAAATACTTACACAATTAGTAAAATATGATATCTTAAATACGATGTTTAAATTAATCAACTTAAAATGTGATTGGACAATTTATCTAACTGTAAGCTTTTTTTTCTTGGCCCTGACATTATGATACCAACAATGTCAGATTCAAAGCTGTTCATTAAGGTTGCTTTAGGTGAGAAGCCCAGTCAGGAGGATGACCTTCCTGCTGCTGAGGATTAGTTATACTTTTTCTTAGCTTGCGAGGGCGAGTGTTCCTGTTTATTTTAAATTTAGTTTGTAATAATTAAATATTCTGGATGTATTTACTTTCTGCATTTTTATATTGAGCTGAGCTACTATCTTTACTTTTCTTTACTACGCTATGATGTGGATGTTATACTCTTACTTGCTTCCGCTATTTGATATTTTGATGCTTAACCTTTAGTCTCAGGTGGCAAGTGTAACAGCCCAAACTCTTAACACCAAGGTATTGTCCGCTTTGGCCTAAAAGATCTCATAGTTTTGCCCTTAGAAGATAACTTCCCATTAAGTCACCCATACTGGGAGTGCTCCCACTTGAACACGCTTAACTTTGGAGTTCTTATTAGGAACTCCACTGTTATCTGAAAAGGTGCCTTTATGTTTAAGAGTTTCACTTATTACTACTTAAGTGGGTCTTCACAGCAAGTCTCTCAATTAAGGCAGGTTGGGTTTATACCTGACTCAACTATAGTTGGAAAGGTTGTCACACGGTGACCGTATTCATCGTAATTAAGTTAATCTCAGTATTAGCATGATCACGGATGGTACGGAGCTCCACACTCCCTCTCTCTTCCTCGAACACTACTGATTCCCCCAGTCGACCTCCAGTAAAACTTCATCAACGGCAAGATAGAGTAAGAAATGATAAAAAGATGAATACTTTTTTATTCCTTTAATTTCTTATTCTTCTTTTATTATTAATAATAATGTTATTATTATTATTATTATTATTATTATTATTATTATTATTATTATTATTACAATTATTATTATTTTTTTATTTATGCATTTTTTCTTTATATATATATATATATTTTATTTATGCAACTTTTATTTTAGTCATTTTTATTTTTTTCTATATATATATATATATATATTTTTCTTTTTTCTACAACTTTCATTTCACCTATTATTTTCTATATATATATATATATATATATATATTAATTTCTATAACTCTTATTTCAGTCATTTTTTTTTTCTATACAAATATTTCCAAATTTTTATAATTTTTATTTCAGTTGTTTTCTTTTCTATATATGTATATATCCTAATTTTTGTAATTTTTATTAATATTATTCATTTATATATATATTCTAATTTTTGCAACTTTCATTTAATCATTTTTGTCTTTCATTTAATATATATATATATATATTAATTATAATAATAAAAATTATTACTTTTAATATATACAGATAAATAAAGAATATTATACTAACATTGATATTTTTTGCAAAAATAAAATAAAGAATATCTTTCTTTTTATTTAATTATTTCATTTGTAGCTTTTGTATCACTATTAAACATTGATACACTTTAATATGTTTATATAAGATTTTGTGCTCAGAACTTAAAATAAAATGATCATAAATTAATATTATAGGTTCATTCAGGTTGATCTAAGGTCTGTACAGATAATACATTAGATCAGGACAAGCTGATATTTAGAGAAATAAGAAGACTGCACATAGCCTATGAGAGGAAATGTGCAGTTAGTTAGGAACTCACATCTCAGAAAATTAAATAAACATATTTAATTCCTTGATTATTCTGTAAGTTTGTCCAATATAATAAATATTATATATTATTGTATTTTCTTTCAAAATAACCACATATCTTAAACACATATAGTGCATTTATATATGGATGATCAAGAGAAATCTCTAGATCAAGTCTTTAAGGAGGAGCTGATGCAGGATGGAGTAACTTAATGCAAACATAGTTGCTTATTTTTCTTAAGTTTTAAATTATTACTTAGTGTGAAATTATTTTATAAAATAATTATAAATCTATACTATAAATATATTTCTTTCATTATTATGGTATTTCTGAATATTGTAATGAATGTGAAAATATATATTTTATACACTTATAAATACATTGTTATACTAAACCCTAATATGATCTTAGGAAGTGAGCATATAACGCTGGATTAGCTATGCTGATTCAGCGACGAGTCGCCACACCTTACTTAGACCACTATGCTAATTGAATATTTTTTCTTTCTTTCATTTCTTTTTCTTTTTCTCTTAATTTGCTCTATTATATATATATATATATATATATATATATATATATATATATATATGACAAATTAGGAGCGGTCTCTGGACCAAGTATTTGAAGAGGAGCTAATGTAAGATGGAGGAGCAATTTGATGCAAACTTAATGATTTTTTTTCTTATAATAAATTTGTACTTAGTGTGTAATGAAAACTTTGTTAAACAATTATTATATATATTTTGAATGCATTTTCTTTATTAGTTTGGTATTTCTAAATGTTGAAATGAATTTGAAAACATGTGTTTTATACGTTACTACTAAACTATTATACTGAGCCCCGATATGATCCTGAGATGTGAGTACCTAATACTGATTAATTATGTTAAACCAACAGCAGGTCACCACAAATATAATCATAAATAGAGAACTACATAATAAATCGTTTAATATGGATTTAAAATGGCAATGTTCATTAAAGTTCACATTAAATAAATATCATCTCATAAAAAAAACCTTGGAGTATTGTGGTAGGTTTGTTGCAATATTAGAAATTGAATATTAAATTACCATTGATATTAAATACAATTTGAATATACTACCAATTTCTTTTAAAAAACAAAGCATACCATAAGATCATGTTTTTGAAATCAAATGTTAACATTCCTATTAAAATATGTGCTTTTAATTGAATATTTCTTTCAGAAAATCTTCTTGTGGCGCCCCTCCCCTTAATCCACAATCATTAGATTAAGGAGTGGAGAGTCACATTGGCAAATCCCTTACTTAAGATTGGATCAGGTATAGACCCTAATCCTCTAGTAAGGAAGAGATAAGTCACTGCATACATGCCATAATCTCAGTCACTAAGCAAATACAAATCAGAGTGCAGAAGTAAAGTAAAACATGTATACATCCAATTTATCATAATGAATAAGAAAAGTGCAACATACAACTCAGAGTAAAAAGTACATCAAAGAAAAACATAATAAAAGTACCTATATTATTACAGTATTAAATAAATAGTTTAAGAGACTAAAATAAAAAGAAAAATCCCTCATCCTCACAGAAAACTGAAAAGAAAACTAGATGGCATCTGGATCTCTCGGTTGATGCTCCTCTTCAATATAAGGCTCCTCCTCTTCAGCAACAAGCTCCTCAAACCTATCTAAATCTGACATTATCGGTTTCACAATGTTAGGGCCCATGCTAATAAAAGAAAAATCTTATTAGATAATTGTCTAAGTACATTTTAGGCTGAATATTTTATATGAATTATTAATGTCACCATTTGCATATACAAATTAAAATAACTATCTAGCATAGGAGCAGTAAGCATACAAGAACCAAGATAAGTTATAAGTATAACATTTATAATTAAGCAGAAATTGAGGCAAAAGGGCATGCCTTAAGCAAACTAAGTAAGGAATTGTCATACATATATAATGCAGTAAGTAAAAGTACTGAAAAAAAAGTCTAATCCTAAACATGTTGACGATCAGATGACATATGCTGATTAAAAATAATAAGTTTGAAAGTTATACATAAAGTAAGCAGCAAAATATTGCATCCTATAAATATATACAAGTGAGCAAGTAAGTAAAGTATAGCTGATTGAAATAACATACATTATTAATAGTAAACAGTAAACTAAAATATAAATATGTATGTACAATTGCCATATCATAAAATTGGCCAATCGGGCATAGACAAAAATTCTCAAAGCCTTTCTGGGCTAGTGTAGACAGAATAGAATAACAGGACTGAAGAGGCAGTAAATACAAATACAAAAATATTTTAGTTATTTTACTTTTGTTTCTGTGGATATGTCTAGAAATAGTTGAGGAGTCAAGTACATCTGCAAGACTATACGGGTTCCAAGCTTAACATACACTCCTCAATGAGTAATGTTAAGTATTCTTATTACTCCTTACCCCTGTCCATTAGGGTGAATATGCACTAGAACCTACTAGAATATAACTGAACCCAAGATAACTGTTATACTAATTATTCTAAGTTTTCATTTCATGCACAAAGTTCTCTTACATGACATGTTCAAGAAATTTAGCACAAAATATAAAGAATATGTAGCACAATAATCAAGTAGTAAGTAAGGGACTCTTCTACATATGGTGATACTATTGTTGTCTAATTAAACCATTCTAACTATTCTAAGTTACATAAGTTCAGGATCTCCAGTTCTAACTATCGAGTGTAACTTAGAAATACGGCCTTATAAGTTAAATGTAATTAGAACTGTTCAGGCTCTAATTTAGTTCAATCAAAATCAAATATAAGTTAAATAATAAATCATTACGACCTAATTAATGAATTTAGACATTCTAGACTAATATCTGATCAAGATCTATAACCAGGGATTATAATTTTAACACCATGAGTTGGAGTTAAGCACATAATCCAAAGGTAAAGTATAAGGATTTAAGGTTTTCAAACTTTAAAATGAACTAATGATTGAGGCAAATCCTATTAAGTAAAGTCAAGCTTAATAGGATAATTCTCCTATTCATAATTTAAGATTGAAAGAAAAAATAATTAGAATGAAACTATAAAAATCTAAAAACAAATAAAATCAAGAATTCATTCATTGAGTAACCCTATTATTTAATAAATAAAATTTAACCTAAGATCTACCCTTATTCATCAGGGACAGATCCTAAGGTGTAATGAGATTTCTTAATGAGAAGACTTAGGAATATTCTAAGAGTTAATTGAATTTCTTTATACTTACTGATTTTATTTAATTATGAAAGTTAGGGATGGATTTTAGCTAAGTAAGGATCATTTTTCTTAGAGATTTTTAGGCATAAAATTGAGATGTCTAATCAATTAAGAAATTTATAACTTAAATTGAGTCTAAATTAATTTTATTACTGTTTTAATGATTTAAAAGATATTTTAAGGTTCTAGATCACTTAACCTAAATTTTGCGCAAAATGACCATTTTGCCCCTACTTAAGGATCCAAAAAGCTACTTTTTGATTTAAGACTCCAAATTGAAATTTCTTACTGCTAAATAATTCCTTAATATCTAGCATAAAGATAAATAGTAAGTACACTCATTTTGGATAAGAAATGGGTTCTATAGATTCAAACTAAGTTTTTGACCTAAGGGGTATTTTAGTAATTTGCACTTAATGGAATCTGAATTTTTGTGTAGTTTATTGATGGTTGCTATTCAAGGATTCTAGAGAGCCTAAGAACACTAAATTCTGATGTCTATTTATGTAACAACCCAAAGTTATTACCCAACTTAATTTTAGCTTAACCATATCTTAATTAAGTTCATCCTGTCATTAGACCCAATCCCCAAAGATTTGGTACGATTCTAAGCTAAATCAAATATTTTGGATTATTTTAATATTTAATTAATTAGAAAATTGAGGTATTTAATTTGACCTCAAAATTAAAATCCGACTTAGCTGTTGCGATCGTCACCACCAAATTAGCTAGGGGTGATGTTTTGGACGCGTTTGGAAATTGTCAGATTTTTGCGAATATTTTAATATAATTAAGTGCACCGAAAAATGGAGTAATTAAATAATTATCGGAATCAAATTCTGACTTTGCCGTTTAATTCCTCACCCCCAAATTGGCTAGGGGTGAATTTTTAGGACTTTTCGGAGTGCGTTTCAAAAATCTGAATTTTTAAATAATTAAGGAAAATAAATAAGTAATTATTCAGTCCATAAATTGCAATTTTACCTAATTTTTTATTGCTTCCTATCAGCCCCCTCACCATATCCGGCGCTCCCATTCCCCCCTTGGGCTGATTTATGATGACCTCTCCTCCGCCCATGCCTCCTCTCTCCCTCGGCTCATGATGGCTTAGCCCCCTCACATCTCCTTCTCCTCCCTCTTTAAAGAGAAGCTCAACCCCTCTTCTTCTTCTTGTTGAAGTTTTCTCGTCTTTTCCTTCATTGATGCACTTGTGTTGAAGGAGAAGGCTCATCTCCAAGTCTTGAAGAAAATAGAGGTTCCTTCTTCTTCCTTTAAGGCTAAGGTACTATTTTGTTTACTCACCGTGTACCCATTTGCTCCTCTTTCTTGCCTATTTCATGTCATTATTATGCTTAAATGTATCCTTAGAAATCCATAAGCATGTATGGAAGCCATTAAGGCTCTTTAAATCATCACATTTCTGGAAAGGAAACTGCTCTATTTTTTGTCTATTCTGCATACCCCTGTATTTATTACCATTTTTTGTATAGTTAGGATTCTTCATTTGTACTGATTTTAGTGTCATTGGAAAGGTATCGGAAAGATATTTCCATTGATATATGGCACCGCTCATGGAATGCTCTGGATTTGGAGTATTTCAGCTCGAAATGAGGCATTTATAGGTTTTGCACTGGCAAAAATACCGTTTGGCGCTGTAGCGCGCTGGAGCGGGCTGCAGCGTCATTTCAGGAAAAATCATATAAAATCATATTAAACTACTTGAATAGTAAACCACAAATGGACCGATGCAGCGCCATCCCAGGAACACTATATGAAATTAGACAAATTAATTAATTGAATAGTGTTTTCGCGAGTTAGTCCGCCATAGCGTGCCACGGCGTGCCACAGCGCATTGTAGCGACCGCCTTTCGAAAAATTAGGCGCCGAGAACTGCTGTAGCACGCCATTGCGTCTGAAAGAGCTGCAGCGCGCCGCAGCGTGCTCCCGCACCAAAAGCACTGCAGCGCGCTATGCCACAGTGCACCATAGCGCCTAGAAACTATAAAACTTCCCAGAATTGGCTGAAATGGACAGAACTTCACCGTTCTCGTATTTTAAGGTCCCTCGGACCCTAGTGGGACTGAATTATATCAAATTTGAACATATTTTAGTTAAAATTGAGCATTGCATAAAATTCTATGTTGAAATTAAGTTTCAGACTTTATCATCTTTATCAAGTGCTCAAAACCTATCATGAATTTTAAATGTATTATGTCAATTGCTAGATAATAAAATACTCAGAAGCTTTTATTGAAGAGGTATAATCTTAACAACTAAATGACATGAAACTTGAGTCCTTTAGATTTATAATCAAGAGCTAACTCCTTTAGTTGATTTGGAATTAGTTAGCCTTAATTACTTTCTATTTTATGTCAAATTTGCATTTATATGCTTTTATAATTTTAGAATGTATGTTAGAGAACTTTAACATGATTTGAATACTTAAATGTGCTTAAATTGATATTAAACTATAATTGAACATAATAATCATAATAACTTGATTAAGTAGATGATACTTAATCCAAACTTGAAATTGCCAACAATAATACACTAATAACATATTGATTTGTCATTGATCTTTAAAAGTAACCTTTGGTCTTAATGGTAGAAGAGTTAGGGGTTAACCCTAACTTATCTTAATTAAGATCTAAACCTTAATCACTTGTATGTGCTCAAAACCTATTGTGTATCTTAAATATCTTGTATCAAATGCTAAATAATAGAATCCTTGAATGCTTATGTTGAATAGATATATCTTAGTAACTAAATAGTATAAAACCCAAGTCTTTTTGATTTGTAATCAAGTGTTAATCCCTTTGCTTGATTTAGAATTTAGTTAGCCTTAATTATCTTCTATGCTATGTCATCTTTATATTTATATGCTTTCATGATATTAGGATATATGTTAGAGAACCCAAAAAATTTATTTGGACACCTAAATTTGCTTAAATTGACATTAAACTATATTTTAACATAAGAATATTGATAACTTGATGATACTTAATCTAAGTCTAAATTTGCCATCAATATTATATTAATTATACATTGATTTGTCATTGATCTTAAAAATTAACATTTGGTCTTAATGGTAGAGAGGTTAGGGGTTAAATCCTAACTTATCTTGATTAAGATTTAAACTTTAATCATCTAAATTAAGTAACTTTGATTGAAAGATAATTCAATCAGCATGATTCCAATAATGCATGTGATTTGACATTGATCTTAAATCATTAAATTAGAAGTGCTAAGGTTAATATTGAATCTATGTGATTGAACCATCTGAATATAAACTTTAGATCTTTAATTTTTTCTTATATAAGACTATTAGCATAAAATAGATAACAAAATTATAATGATTTATGAAATGATCTAACTCTAAGAAGATCTTTGATTTCATCCCATGATTATAGAATAAGAAAAGATTAGATGGATTTTATTCATCTAATCTGATCACTTTAACCAAAAACTAATAAATAAACCTTGAATATTAACTTAAGAAGTAGAAAAGTGAGAACTTAAGGGTCTTGCTTTAGGATTGTTCTTAAAATATTTAAAGACTTTAATTATTGATACTTTAAGGTAGGAAGAGCTTTTGTAACTTTTTGAGGTAGAGACTTAGATGATCCTTCACAACTTTAGAAGTTGAACTTGATACCTTGTGGTAGGAATCACCTAAAGTACTTAAAATGAGACTTATTCCTTGTGGTAGCAACCTAAATTGAGTGATCTTATGATCATATCCTTAGAGCCTTGTGTAGAACTCACCCATTTAGAGTAAGGATTAATAGTTTTAATGAATCCTTGTAAATTAAATAGAGTTGTCTGAACCTAGATTATTGGTTGGTATAGTATGGTATACCCATAGTACTGGATTACTTAAGTAGTATTCAGGATTCGCTGTTTCACTATAATGTGAACTTATGTTTGATTAAGTAGACCAGGTGCTATCCCGAGGGATTAGACAAATACAATTCTGTTAAAGTAAATCTTCCAAGGCTAAAAGTGTTATAAATAGGGATTCATTTCTTAGTTTGATTAAAATACAAATCGCCATCGGGTGATGCCTCCTAGCGAAGATCGCTTCAATAGGTGTAGCTTAAACAAACTAAGTAATTCGAGTCACCTTCTTTAGAACACTAAGCATGATCGTGAGTTGGCATCTTAATAACTTAGCTTGAAATACAAATTGCCATCGGGTGATGCCTCCTATCGAAGATCGCTTCGTTAGGGTGACTTAATCAAACTAAGTGCAAAGAACAACCTTTCTTGCAAACATGCTAAATATGTGTATACAATCATCTCATCTAATAATTTTTAAGTCCAGAAGAGAAGAGAAGGATTTTGCACAATGGAGATCTTGAGTTCATTATCAAATTTCTAAGCATTTTTTTAGATTTGTCTCATGTAGATTAGAAGCATGAGCATGAGCATGAGCATGAGCATGATGCTGAGTATCAGTGATGACATATGAGTATCAGTGATGATTTATGGGTTACAAAATATTGCATATATTAATTGGAGAATTTCAGGATGCATCAACATCATAGTTCTCAACTGGATGTATGTATACATTGGACAGTACTACTCATAACAGTTCAGTGATATTTTAGTTGTATATTAGTAGCACATAATATTGTGACATATTCAGATGCACAGTTTCAGTAACATACATCACAGTTTTAGAGATCATTACTCAGTTTCAGATTTATTACTATTTTTGGTTTACTTTTAGTATTCAATTTACAATTCAATTTTGCTTTACTTTACCTCAGTTTTGTACAGTTTTATATAATTTTATGCTTTCAGTTATATTTACAGTATTTTTGTAGATTGAATTACGTTATGTAAATATTAAATGAATAACTAGAATTTTTTAGATTAGTTTCGATGTGTTAGACTTATTGTCTAACACGGGGAACTTTTGGGATCTGTCAATTTGCTAGATCTTGAGCATTATATTGAGCCAGGTCAGGAGGACACCCAGGAGACTCAGGAGGAGCCAGTGGAGAATTAGTCGACTCTTCTTTAGCTTTACCTTTCGCTTAGTTCAGTTCAGTACTTAGCTTCTATTTCTGTATTTAGTAAACTGTTTGTAATAATTCTGAATGTATTCTTTTTTTTTTCTGAGACAGAGGTTTTCATATAGCTTCTGTGATGAATCTTTCTGAATGTTTGCTTTAGCTTCCGCACTCTGTTATATACTACTTATACTTAGTATTATGATGTGATCAGTATACTAGAAATACTGATATCTTATGCATATATTGGATTCATCATATTGTATTCTAAATCCAATGTATCCATTTGCCTAATACGTAGGATAATGATACTACTCTTATCTTAAGTATTAGCTTTCAACCCTCCTTGAGATTGAGTTAGCAGCCCTTCAGAGGGGTTTTGTTTTTAGCTATTTTAGGGGGACAGGATGTTCCTCCCCGAGTGGCGCACCGCTCCGCTGCCAATATGTTTCTACTTATCTATTGCGCGCGGTGATGGGGCGGGGCGCTACAATTTGATTAGTTATGGACAATTCAATTCTAAAGGCAATTATGGAATTTTTCTAAGTTAGGAGGGGTCAAAAACCTAACATTTTTATTTGGTGTCCAAATTTAGCAAAATTAGTGGCTATAATATCCATATATCACACTGAGTACTTTAATTGGGAATAGACCCAAATTGGATCTCAATTGGTCAAGTTATGACCTAACTAAGGTTAGGAGTATTTTAGTCAACTTAGGGTTTTTAGGATTTAGAATAGAGATTTTATTGTAGATTACTATCAGTATTAAAATTCTAAACTATATAGCATTTGAATTTTTTGATTTGGAGTATAATTGACTAAGATATGGCTAAAACAAGATCTAAAATTTTAGGGGTAATTAATATAGGTCCTAAAAGTGATTAGGCATCCTAATGATCAAATGATAAAACAAATACTATTAAGGGGTTCCTAATATTCTCCTGATTACTTTAAGACCCATATTGGATATGTTTGGGTCACTATGTAAGAAGTTATGAGGGTTCAAAGTATTGGCACAAGTGAGAGGATGTCCTAAAATGTCACTATGTTATCTAGGCATCCAATGGGAAATCTGATAATACCAGAATATTCCTCTCATTTTTCTGATTAAAATGAGTATATTTGGACTTATGGTTTAAGAGTTATTAATGATAAAATATTGTAATTAATTTAATTAAGTTTGAATTAAATTAATTTATTGTTTGAATAATTAAAACAGAATTAAATTAAATTATATAAAATAGATTTAATAATAATATTAATAACAGTAACGAGACCCACGACCAGACACGCGACAACTTCTGATTTGCAGAGTAGAGCCGTGCGGGACCCACTGGTTTGTCGGCAGAGGACACTAGGCCCACCTAGGACACGCATTGCCCTCACAGAGGCTACATAACCATGGGCATGGCCCACGCGTGTCATCGGAGCAGACACTTCTGCACCCGCTAATGAAGAGGTCGCGTGGCGCCTCGAGAAGTTGCCACAAAATAGGGTGGGCCCCAGAACTCGCAGACGTGGACATGGACTGACTCCGGGTCGGGCCTGGGTCAACCTGACCCGAAACCACGCCCCTTCCTCCCGAGTGGTCATGTCTAGGGCACCGATTCTTGAGCCCTTCCCGACAGAACCAGGGTTCGGCCTGTACGGTACCGGCAAGAGCTTGATGAGGCCGTCCCGTCGAGGGTCGAATCGTGGCATGGGGTGGCCAGAATCGATGGCAAAACCCAACCCTAGAAGCATAGGGTTTCGGGACAGAGGGGTAATGGTAAGTACTGTAGCCACTTCCTCAAATTCAATCGATCGACCCGATTGAATCGTAATCAGGCATATTGATCTCTCAATCGAGCTTATGGAATAGACATACGTGTAATAATATTTTGTAATTGGAAGTGAATCGGGGGAGTTTAGGTGAGTACCTAGATGAACGGTTGAAGTGCGATGCTTCGAACGGAGTTACGCCGAGAGCTTTGAGGGTTCAAATAGGGTAAACCCTACATCCTACTCGTTGAGGAGGACTTAAGGAGGGACAAAATGGAGTGCACGAGGGCTCGAAGGCGCTGGATTGGGCGACGCCACGATGGATCGCCCCGTGTATTTGCTCGACACGCGTGCGACAGGGCCGAGGGGGACGAAGGGCCGTGATTGTCTGATCTTCGATCAAACGGTCCAGAATCACCGTCTGATCCTGACGGGAAGGAAATGACGCGCATTTTTAAAATGTCAACGGCGTTGGAAACATAATGGTGCCGCAGAAATTTAATTAATAAATTAATAATAACTTAATTAATTAATTAATTTAAATTCTATTTTTATTAATTAAAATTAATTAATTTAATGACTCCCTAAAATTTCTAATATATTCACTTTTAGCTAATTGAAGGGTGAGGAATGTAACGGTGAGGTCGGATTTTTTATTCGACGAGTATTTTATTTTACTAATTTCCGGGGTATTTAGATATTTTTTAAAATATTCGATAAAAATTTGACGACTTCCGATTGCCACCAAAACATCACCATTAGCTAATTTGGGGGCAATGAGCGCAATGAAGAAGTCTGATTTTTGATCTGAGGTCGATTTAGATAGGCCAATTTCCAAAGTTTCTGGATTTTCCCAAAATTATAATTTGATCTATTTGACTCCTGATTTGAACTAGGCCTTAGTGGATGACTCCTAATGACTTAATTGGCACTTATGATCAAGATTTAGGACCTAGGTTAGTCCTAACTGACTTGAGTAACAACTTGAGTTGTTACACTTCTCAACTCATTTTTTATGAGTTGATTGTAATGTAGATCAAATGGACAAGCCCTCTCTTTGCATGAATCATATAGAGATTAGCTTAATTATTATCCTTATTCATCACGACATTTAGAAAATGAGGTAATTTTGTTTTCTTTTTTAGCATGCTCAAAAATTGGCATGAGAAATCAATAATATGTTTAATATTTTTACTTAAATTCTACTCAAATTTTAAGCTCAAGTGTAAACTTAAGAAGTTATCAACTGTAGATAACAACATGCAGCAAAACACCACTTCTTAATGTAAATACTTAAGAAGCGTTATTGTAGGTGAAGCCAAAAATAAGTATTTGTATGGAGTTTATTATTCTAATTAAACTTTAGCAAGTTTCCAAGGAAAACCTTCTTTATGTTGATAGTGGAAAAAGAAGTTTGGGACTGCTCGATGGCCTAACTGCGAATCTTTGACTGCTATAAATAGCATCGTAGAGGTGGAAAGTATGTGTGGAGCTCTGTCCTTGCCGTAGTCATGTTAATACTAATATTAACATGATTACAATAGAGATGATTACCGTGTGACAAATCCCCAATCATAGTCAAGTTAGGTTTTCAGACTAACCCGCCTTAATTGGAGATTATGCCACCTGTAACTATAAGCTATTTATCAACATATAAGAAAGATCAAAGTGTGGAAGCAAAGACAAATATAACATCCATTCCATAGAACAAGAGCTCAACTCAGTATAAAAGTGCAGAAAAGTAAATGCATTCAGAACATTAATTATTACAATGCTGAATTAAATTTAATAGAAAGGTACACTTTTCCTTACAAGCAAGAAAGTAAATTTATCTACGCCTCAACAATAGCAGGAAGGTCCTCCTCCTGGCTGAGCTCCTCACATGGTGCTACCTCCATGAACAACTCTGAATTTGATATTGTCGGTATTACAATGCTAGGGCCCTAACCAAGAAAAGAAAAATTTATGTTAGACATTTGTCTAAGTATATTTTAAGCCGATTTAATGAAAACTATATGTTTTAAGATATCACATTTTACTAAATATTTAATCATTCAAATAGGTGCAATAAGTGATAAAAGAACATAATAGCTATAAATAAAATATTTATAATTAGACAAAATGAAGTTTGTGAATAACATATCTCAATCAGAAGTTGCAATAAAGTTAAGCAATAATCATACTTAAAATTATAAATACTGAAACTACTCAAAGTAAAACACATCCTAATATGTTTATGATCATATGAATACATGTTGATTTATCGAAATACAAGCTGAACTGAACATATAAGTAAATTGAAACAAGCGCAACTAGCATCCTAGTATATATAAAAAATTGAGTAACACTGTACTAAAAGAGCTGAACTGTAAAAGTGTGCAGAAAATAGGAAAATATAAATATGTAAAAAAATGTTTTATAACTAAAAAATTGGCTAAACGAAGCCACTGAAATGGAACTGACTCTAAAGATGTGCCTAAGTTAATACTATCATAACAAAAATGGGCTAAACAAAGTCACTGAATAGAAAGTTCAACATGTATCATCTAGCCAACCACAGGGCTAGATCTGAGCCAGACTATAGAATTAGACATGTATCATCCAAACCTATCATGGTTGGATCCGAGTCAATTCTATTATAAAAGAACTAAATTTAAGAGGCCGATTAACTAGAACACACTCTACTTAAATAATATCTAAAGAATTGAATGTATTAATTTAAATAATATTTATGCATTTCAAATCTACTGAAATGATATATAAGGTTCACTAATATGTCCAAGGTATAAAGCTCAAATACAAAGTATGTGAAGAAACAAAGTCAAAGAAAGTAAGAACTCTACTAAACATATGATATATCTGTTGTATCTAATTTAATTCATTCTATCTACTCTGAGATAGTACAAGCTTAAGATCTCCAATGTCCAATTATCAAGTATCATCCCAGATTTACAGTTTCAAAATTAAATATTAGAACTTAATAAGTTCTAATTCATAATCAGAAATGTTAGCTACAAGGTTAAATAATTAAGTCGTAAATAATTAAGCAATGAATTAATTATTATATTTTGATAACCCATATACAATCTTGATCTTAAAAATTAAGATTTAAGAATTTAAAGTTAAACTCCAATTTGGGGTTTAAGCTCTAAATCCAAGGTGCTAACTTTTAAGGATCTAAGGTCTCACACAAAGCCTCACTCTAAAGGTAGAGAATCTTAAGAATTGAGACATTAACAAAATATGATCTTAATTTAGAAAGGCTGCAATCAAAAATCATAAGACAAAATAATTAAGTAAAAACTTATAAATTTAAGAACTAGTTTCAATCTATAGAATAATTTCATTATTATATAGGTTGAAATCACTTGTAACAACCCATGTTGTTACTTTGATCAATTAGGACTAATACAAGTCCTAATTATGGTTCTAGTATCTTAATCAAGTTATTTAGAACCTACTTCTAAGATCTGGATCAAACCAAGATCAAATAGATCAAAACCTGATTTCTGGAAAATCCCAAAACCCTAGAAATTAACTTTTTATACTGACCTCAGATTGAAAATTTGACTTCACCATTGCGTTCACCACCCCCAAATTAGCTAGGGGTGAAGTTTTGGATGCATTTAGAAGGCGTTGGATTTTCGTCAAATATTTTAATATTATTTTACCACGGATAATCAAATAAATAAATACTCGTCAAATCAAAAATCTGATTACGCAGTTGCATTCCTCACTCCTCAATTAGCTATGGGTGATTTATTGGAAATTTTTGGAATGCAATTAATCATTCATTTTTAATTAAGAAATCAATATAATTATTTAAATAATAAAATAAATTAAATTAATATAAAACGGTGTTTAACACTGTTCCTTCATTATTTGCATACGTCGTCTGCTCGGACGGATCAATTGATCCGTCCGATTGATCAATCCAACGGCAGTCTTTTATCTTCCTCGACGGGCTGATCGCTCGAACACGCGTCCCCCCATCCTCACACGCGGAGAGAACGCCTCTGCGCGTGGCTTCCCTCTGCCGCCGTAAAACCCTCGTTAATACTCCAAACCCATAGAAGACCTCTGACTTTCCTCGAGCTCATGCTTGCTGAATCCTTAATCATCCCTTATGCCATAGAAGACCTCTTCTTCCCTTAACTGCGAATCCGGTGCATCCTCTACTTGAGGTACTTCACATCAGTACTCTCCTTATGCTCCCTCTTTGCCGTATGAATTCGCATTTGCTTCAGAGTTTTATTTAAGAATTTCCTGTGCTAAGGTATTGATGGTTTAAGATGACTTTAATTACCTATATTAGATGAATTTCAATTTCAATTGCAATCTACATATATCTCACTTATCTAAAATCTCTTATATCAATTTTCTTTGATTATAGGAATCATAATCCGTATTCAATTGTACCTGACTGTATATTAAAAGTTCAGTGATTTGTATAGCAATTGAATCCAAACCTTTTGGCCGAATTTTTGTCTATGCATTTCTCTGTTCTTTCGATTTATTTGATTGCTCAATTGTTGTCAATATATGTTATTCGACTTCTATCCAATTCATTCTACTTTCGATCGAAGCTTTGGGTATGGAATAAACTCAATTCTCCTAATCTCAGCGACCAGTTCCTCTGACAGAATTGAATCGTGCCCTAGCAATTTAGGGCATCAAATTATCCATTTGATTTCATACATTATGCTAGAAATTTTTAGTTGCGATGAAAGTTCTTAATATCATTAGTTTGGCATAAGTTTTGAGCATTAAGAAGCTCGGTGCGTAGAGTTAGGCGAAAACCCTAATTCTCCCCATGCGAAGGAGCTCGACGATACAAAGGAACCAAGCCTTCGATCCTTGATGCCTCGTCCCTGCTGGCGCCTCGCGTGGGACCCACCTGCATAGTTTTAATTAACATAAATATACACTTATAATCAATATATTAAATAAACTTATAACATATACTATATATATATATATATACATATATTAAATAGCTAAACGAAAACATAACAGAAATTTTAAATGATTATTCAATGAAGAAAATGAGTAGTATGTGTAGTTATGTAGATAATAATCTATGATATTAAGGCATTTGTATTTATTAATATACCAAAATTTAAACACTCCTAATTCATAAAATATACATTCAAATTTAGCAAATAAATATACCATTTTGATCAGCAAAAATAGAAGAATATTATAGAACTATTAATTTTCCATTTTGATGAATATTTCACAAAGTGAAATTTAGGATCCATTTGATATGACATAAATGGTGCAAATTTTCATTAAACCCTAACTTTGCACTCATTACTACAAATATATCCAATATGGGTCTCAAAGTGATCAGAAAACCCTAAGGATTAATTTAGTAGTATTCAAATTGCTGTTTGGATTATTTTGAGCCTAATCACTTTTAGTACCTAACCCTAATTAGGTTAAATAACCCTAGAACTTCAATTGACCATAACTTGGTCAATTGAGCTCTAAATTAGGTAATCCAAATATCAATTCAGATCAGAAGAACCTAATTAACAGAAATATGTAAAAATATCTTAGATGCAACTGTTAGATTTGGTAATCACCCCTAATTACCTTAAAACTTAATTAATGAATATTAGCAAATCTAATGATCCAAATTGGACAAACTAAGTTTCACAAAACTCCTAGAATCTATTAGAACCTAACTGTAGGGTTGGATTAGTGATTGGGTGATTAATTTCACTAATCATTCACTAATCACTCTAAACCCTAATTAAGCCATAACTTAGCTAAATAGAGTCCAAATTGAACTTACCACTAATCATTAGAATCAGTGAATCATTTGTGACATACAGCCACTAAAATTATTCAATTTGGACACCGAATGACAAAATTAGGATTTTTGACCCTTAATTAATAATCCTTAATTATCCTTTAAACCCTTGAACTTGTATTGGCTATAACTTAGCCAATACACATCAAAATTCAATAAATTAAGATTCTATAGAAACCTTAGAACATAACCTACGGAAAACTAACAGAAAAATTAGGTGTCCTTAAGGTAAAATTACCAAAATACCCTTATAAGTCAAATTCCTTAATTTGACCTTATAAGGCTTAATACTTAACCAAATTTAGAGAACTTACTGTCTAAACTCATATTAGACAATAAGTAATCATTCTATGTTATTAAAATTTAGAGTTTAGTGCTAATTCATAAAGATGAGATTTAGATCTTTAAGGAGGGGCAAAACGGTCTTTTTGCCCAAAATTATGGTTTAATGGATTTAAGACTTGATTTCATCTCTAAATCATATCAAATAGTAATTTTAGTGATTTAAACTATAATTTAAATAAGTCTAAGCCTTAAATTAGATATTAGAAGTAAAACCCTAAGTTTAGCCTTAAGTGAAAATCTTAAGTAAAGATGAATTCTTCTCCATTCCTTTAAATTTCTTAGATCATCCTTTAGGTCTTATAACTTTAGTTAGGATGTGTGTTTGAGTGATACTCTTAGTATCTAAGAGCCTTAATTCCTAAGATTAGGATTAGATATTAGGTTAGAATTCATCTAATGGGTAAAATGGGTTACTCATTAAGGTGAAACCTTGATTTTACTAGTTTATTAGATTTTTCATAGTTTATTAAATGATTATTTGATCTTTTAACATTAGAATTAGGATTAAAATTCTATCTTATTGAACTTGACTTAATTCAATAGGATTTGCCTTAATATTTAATCTATGAGATGAGATTAAACCTTAGTCATTTAGGATAGCCTTGTGATTAAGAATCAAACTTCATTCTTTGGAGTTTGATTCTTAATCCTTTAAATCTTGATTTGGCTAATCAAGGTTTATTTTGGGATTTATAAAATAATAACTTAGGATGATTGATTAACTTATTTAATCTTTTAGGCGACATTTGATTCATTTATGATTAGGACATAGCTAATCCTAATTATGTTCAACATGTAGATTCGTGATTCTAAGTTACAGACAGTGTAGGAATTTATGATTCTGAATCTTATGTAACTTAAAATAGTTAGAACGATTAAATTAGAAAATAGGTGATATCACAAAGTTTGTGTAGTGCTAAATTATTTCTTTAAATTGAAATGCTATGCTTTTCTTGTCATTTGAGCTTTTTTTTACACCTTTGAACATACTTAAATACTTGATACTTACTTTATATTATACTTTGAATTTCATTCACATTTCATTTACATAATTTTAAAAGAAACATTAATAAACAACATTATACTTATAATTTATATTTTACTTAGCCTGCCACTTAGTATGACTTTACTTTAGGACTGCTTTTGCCTAAGGAATTTCCCCTATGGTACTTTACTTTGGCATTGGGATGTTTCTCCTATATGCCCTTTAGATACTTTGTGGATTTTACTTTAGGATCTGGGATGTTTCTCCTAGATGCCTCTTTGGTAAAACTTTACTTTAATATGGGATGTTTCTCCTAGATTACCAGATGGACTTTACTTTTTGGCAGATTAAGTAAGAGTATCTACACATGCAAGACTTTAAACTACATTACTTACATTTACTTTTCAGACTCTTTACAGTTACTTTACATACTTTCTTACACTTCAAACTTACTTTACTTTACCATTTCAGTACACTTTTCTTTTTTTCATATTTTTTATTTTCTGCAGTTCCTTTACATTTTAGAACTTTTTGTATGTCAGCCATTTTACGTACTTGAAAGCATGTTAGGATACTAGTCTTTATATTTTCAGTACAGTACTTTTACTTATTCTATAACTGGCATGTCAGTTTGATCATATTCCTTAGGACTTTTCTTTGTACTTAGTAAAATTGCCCTTGTACTTTACTTATATTATTTTGCAGCCTGAGTTGAGGTATGTTTCTACATCAATACTTGTTTTTCCTTTCTTTGTGCTTTACCGCTATATTATGCTTAATTTTAGTTGTGATGTCATTAAAATACATTAAAATTTATTACCTTAAAATATACTTAGACATTTTATCTAACAAGATTTTTATTTTGTTGGCTGGGGCCCTACCATTATGAAACTGATAATGGTAGATTCTGAGCTTTTTGAGGAGATTGAGCCTATTGAGGAGCAGATCCAGGAGGAGATCCAGACTACTGAGGGACTTTAGTCTTACTAGCTTGCTTTACTTTTACTTTGTGAGGATGTGTGACTCTTTTCATTTCAGTTTTCTTTAAACTTTAAATGTTTGTAATAATACAGAACTATTTGTACTTTACTTTCCTGCATTGTATATATATTCTGAGATGGATGTCTTTATTTTATAGTATGGATGTTTACTTCAGTTGATACTTTTCTTCCGCACTCTGATACTCATTAAGTGATTGTTAATCTTTACCTTATCTAGAAAAGCACCTCTTTTTTTTAAGATTGGATTGGAGTCTTAAATTCCAACCTAATGTTAAGTATGAGATGTGCTTAGTGACGACCACTCCTTAAGCCTTGTGATTAGAAGGGGAGACCGCCACATCACTTAAGCCACTAGGAAGAGAATTCAAAGGATTTAGCACTTAGGAGATTCTTACAGAATTTCAAGAATGACCGTTGCACTTCTAAGGAGACTTCATATATTAAATAGCTTAATTCACTCAATAGATCAAAGCTATTAGGATCAAAGATCTAAGAATTTAATAATTTACTTAAAATCTTAGCTAAGGCTAGGCTTAAGGTTCTTCTTAAGGTATAAATTTTAGGAAGAACACTAGGATTATTTTGGATTGCAGTTAACTTAACTAGTATTGATTCTTAAAGCATTACATTCATTTATGAGTCCTTAGTAAATATTTAGATTATCTTAAGAGTCTAATAATTCTTAAATTAAATTGTAGGAAAAATTAAGGTTTAGCATTTAGGGTCTAATTTTTAAGTCTAAAAGCTTTTGAAAAGATCTTAAACCTTTATATTGATGAATTAAAGCATTTAATTTGACTTATAGGATTTAAGAGCTCTTAAACCAACTTTGGCCAAAATGACCAAAATGCCCCTCTTAAGGGTAAAATTGAGATTCTAAGATTTAGGGTTCCAAATTGATTATAATCAGCTCTAATATGTCTATTATCATCTAATGAAAGAGTTAACACCTTAATTATAAAATTTGCACTTGAGGTATACTTAATAAGTATTAATCCAATTTTAAGGTCATTAGGGATGATTAATAATATATTAAGCTATGATAATGAGGCCTAAGTTTACCAATGAGCTCTATAAGGCATATAGAGATGATAGATATTAAGATCTTACAAATTAGCACTTAAGTGAATTAATTAAGCCGTAATCACTAATTTATATGATTAATAAGTAATTAGTGATTTTGCAAATCCTAAAATATTTCTAATGGCATAAATAGGTTCTCCTCTATCTTATGAACAATTAAAGTTATTAATCTAGCAATTTGGCCAAGAAATGACTTTATTACTCAATAATTAAGATTTGAGAGAAATTAGACTAAATTAGAAATCTTAATTTTAGAAAGCTAATTATTATTCCATATTCAGATTCTACATATTTTTCTAATTAAAATGGTATATAAGTTCATTATATTTGGCTAAGTATGGACAAATTTAATGCAAACCCTAATTTAATTAAATTTGGCCTAAGATTAGAACTTAGGAAAATAAAATTATGCTTTTAATTAAACTAACTGGCTGCTGGATCCTTGTCGGGTAAACCGGGACTCGACAGGTTGGCCCGGGACAAAAGACATGGGTCGTGCGGGGCCCAACTAGGTTGACACTGTCTCATCGCACGGGCTTGGGCCGACCCGGCCCGAAGCGACAATGTCATCGTTCTAAGCGATCGGGGATTTCCCGAGCAGGGAAAATTTGGGTTTCACTCGAAACACTATTTCTCTTAGCACAAAGCTTCAAATACTTGGATTAATGGCTTAAGACATTCAAGATCTTCCTTTAGAACTAGAAAGCCTAAGAGGGATGGCCTCATATGCTGAAACCTAATTAGAGAATTTTCTAAATTTAGGCTCACTGTGGGAGAGTGGGTTCTCTCCACCAAGACAATGATGTGATCTAATATCTAGGTGTAACAGCCGAAACTCTTAAGTACCAAGGTATTGTCTGCTTTGGCCAGAAAGGCCTCACAATTTTCCCTCAGAAGATAATTTCCCAGTAGGTCACCCATTCTGGGAGTGCACCTGAGCAGCTTACTTTGGAGTTCTTATCAGGAACTCCACTATTATCTGATACCATCCACGTGGCAGCCGTTGGGCAAGCCACGTGTCAGGTGGGCCCATCGACCAAGCCCAGGTCTCCCGAAACCTTTTCGGCTCACCGTGGGATCCACGAAGCCACGTGGCAGCCACCGTGCATGCCACGTGTACAGTGGGGCCCACACACAGTGCAGCGCCCAATCAGGAGCTGTCATGTGTCATAGGTGGGCCCACCGTCATCTCAGAGACAAATAATTAAATAAATTAATTACTGATTATTCAGTAATTAATTACTGTTAGTGGTTAATTAATTGTAATTAGTACTAATGACTTTTAAATAGTAACTTATATAATTAATTAACTATAATTTATAATTAAAGAATAATTAAGAATATTTTAGTGCTAATCAAATCTTAACAGTAATTAGAGTAATTAATTATTAATTATGTCAGGTCTCCCGAAACATTTTCAGCTCCCCGTGGGACCCATAGAGCCATGTGGCAGCCACCGTGCATGCCACGTGTACAGTGGGGCCCACACACAGTGCAGCGCCCAATCAGGCGCTGCCACGTGTCATAGGTGGGGTTCACTGTCATCACAGAGACAGATAATTAAATAAATTAATTACTGATTATTCAGTAATTAATTACTGTTAGTGGTTAATTAATTGTAATTATTAAAATGATTTTTAAACAGTAACTTATTTAATTAATTAACTGTAATTAATAATTAAAGAATAATTAAGAATATTTTAGTGCTAATCAAATCTTAACAGTAATTAGAGTAATTAATTATTATTAAACAGTAAAACTGTAATTAATTATTCTTAAATAGATATTAGCAGGTAATTAAGGTTAGTTAAACATTAATTAGGCTTAATTACTTTTTTACAGTAAAATAATAATATTAAATTAATTAATTATTAGATTAATTATTGCTAATTGATGTAATAATACATGTACTTGTGACTGTGTATTTGAATTTTATGCTTATATTATGAGTTACGTTTCATTATATTTATACTGTGATGCTTGGATGTTTCTCATTTTTAAATCGCTTCCGCACTCTATATGATTTAGTAGATAGTGATTGTTAGATTGATTCTGTGTTAATCCTTCCCTAATCAGGTGGATTGTGAATTTTATCCTAATTCAATGGTAGGTGAGGGGTTAACCAAAGTGACACTTCATCCTTGGCTTAATCGTTGTGGGATAAGGGGTAATGGGGCGCCACACTAAGCCTAAGCGTTCAGGAGCCCAACTCGAAGCGATTGAGTGGGTTAGTGAATCTGGAGACTAGCTGGATCAACATGGTGCTACTCGTGGCAGTGCATTGCAATGCACTGTCACGACTTGAATTGGTGTCGATCGATTGATACAATTGATCTATCTCAATTAGAGCCAAGGATTGCAACTCTCATAAATCATCTTACTGAGGAGGATGAGAGCATGCGAGCAAACCTTATACCACGAGAAACGACCGGCCAGGGAATACACTACTAGATAGTGGGCTCACTGTATGGTCCACCGCTTGACCCAACCCAGTCCTAAAACTAATGCAGAGCCTCTCTAAACAATCCTAGCTCGTGATAACGCCAAGCCTTCCTTGTAGGATTAGTTTAAGAGTTGCATCTAATCCCTTCAACAGCCCCTTGTAAGATTAGTCTATGAGCTGCTTCAACAGCCCCTCGAAGAACTTCCATTATCATAAAAGATAGAAAGAAGCAACAATTGACTACACTGACTCCCTTGTGGGACTACCTGTCATAGATGTACACATCACTCTCATATAGACTAAGCAAGAGCCACAATAGTTTGCGATGGCAATGACAGCCTGCCAAGATTCTTCAAACCAAATATCTCTGAGGTGAATGTGGGAATCAGAGACCAATGAGAGCTGACTCCTACGATCACAACGTAATCGAAATATATTGCACCCGGAAGGCTAGAAGAGATGAATGCATCATCGCCCATGTTTAAGTTTGATGAACTTATAGCTGTTAAATTATGGCTAATTTGTAATTTAAATTTCTCAAGCAAGTTATTGTTGATGTTGTTGCTAAGTAAAAAAGTATAAAATTTCAAGTATATTGTATAACTAAAAAATAAATAAATTTTTTAATAAAATTTTATATATTTATTAATAAAATGAGATATTTATATTTAAGTTTTAATCGCCGTGCTATTTTAAAGTAAGATATAATTTTTAATAAATATGAATACTCAATTAAAAAATATGGAAGCAGTTGCAGCTGTCCAGGTCCCAGGTCAAGTTGTTTGGTGGTTGGTGGAACTTAAACTCTACATGGCGCCCTTGCGCATCTCTCACTCCCTCCGTCGCACGAAAGCTTGAATGTTTCTTTCAGTTTTTTAAGGAAACCCATTTCTCGTGATATAATATTAGTCTCTCTCTCCATCTGGAAGATTACTATAGATTTTGCTGCTAAATCGCTTTTCGATTTGCCCCAAGGTGAATTTCTCTTCTTTTTCTCGTCCAGAATCGGAGACGTTTCAATGGCTTAACAAACCAAATAATCTTTGGTTTCATAGATTCGTTGTAGAGAGTTTTGTTGTGGGTTCGGTTTTTTCTGATGGAGGGGGCAGTGCTATTGCTAAAATCGTATTTTACCATTGAAGATGCGATTTTGTTGTTGACCAGTGCTGTGGGAAGAAAGGAAGGGTTCTATACTAATATAGCTCTTCTTTTGATGAATCGTTTTGAGGGTTTTAGCTAAATTAGTTTACTGGTTCACCTTCAAATTTATTTCGATACATTTAGACTCCTTCGCCATCATTTCTAGGTTGTGGATATGTTTCTTCAGCAGTAGGACTATTAATGGTTTGCTTTTCTGAGGGATTTAAGTAATTATGCAGATATGAGAATTGCTAGTTATTAATAACTGAGCTCCTTATTACATTGCATTTTCTTTTAGTCCTTTTCCATGGTGTTTTAGTTATTTTTCGAACATGAAAACCAAATTACTAGATTTCTTAGAAAAATAATGGGTCAAATTGGGACTGTAATGATTTCACAATTGTTTCAGTGAGTTCTTATATGAGCTGAGTTTTTTATTATAAAAACCTTTTAGATGGTTTAGAGAAGGTTTGAGAGTTTGAAATCAATGTTGGCGCCTAAATACAATTTAACCAAATAATTAAAATGGTAAGTGTTTGTTTTCCAAAATGATGATATGTAATTTTAAATAACCAATAGAGAACTCATATAGGAATCAATTTGCAAAAAGGTGTTCAATTTAGTTATTAAGACAAATAGTCTCTAATTTCATTTTTGCTAGTATCTTCTTGGTAATGTTTTCCATTCACAAAACACATTTGTTGGGGGAATTTCATGCATATCCTCAAAATGTTATTAGCTGCATATATATTGCCATAATTTTTAAAATCATTACACAAATTTCTATCATTCTACTAAAAAGTAGCACCTTGCTTGGGTCGTTCCAATCATTTTAGTTGAATGAGATTCATTTTACGAGCTTTGTCTAGGTGGTGTTTTCAAAAGCATAAGTGTAGTTGTTATATATAATACTCGATTATCCTAATCATTATTCATTTCTTTTGCTATATCTTAGTTTGTTATGTATTGTTCAACAATTTGCAATATCAATTGTCATCATATTATGCTCTTATTCATTTGATACATTGATTAGGAGATCAATTTAGAAAATCATCTAATTATTAGACAATATATTTTATATTATAGCTGAGTTACCTTTGAAAGTGCCAAGTCTTTAGATGATCTGATGATTGCTTTTCTTTTCTAGGTAATGACAATTAGTTGGTAGTATCATGTATTAGTTGGAAATTCCCAAAAGAGTGTTCCTGGCTTATCAATTGAGTTATTGAAGCTTTGCCAAAGCTTCTTTCTATGCTCAGACCGTGCCTGGTTGAATACCCAAGATTGCTCTAGAAATGAGCACATGTAATATTCCAAGGCTGTGAATAGCTGAGTTTTGCTACCAAGAATCCTATGTGGCACACCTTGATTGAATCATACAATGGAGGGGTGCATGCGCTACAACCCAAATAACAAACTCACTCAAGGGTTGACACATATCCAAGTTAGTTATAGCTGTAGTTAGTATAAATAATTGATTAGACAACTTTAAAAGTGTTTGATTCTCTAGCAAGTTGACTCTTGGAGCTGAGTTTTGGTCATTTCCTTTTTATGTATCTTCTCTGTTACACTTTGTTAATCTTATATTAATTAAAAGCTTCAGTTGCTAAGCAACTATATTGTGTTTGGCTTGTGAATTGTGCCGTTGACTTGTTTTCCTTCACGCCAAGGTCTTAATCATTGATTGGATTAGAGACTTATGTTTCAGTATGTAATTATCATTTTTGGTATTGAAGCATGAAAGGTTTAGTGATTTGTTAGGTTTTTTAAGATTCATTTGATAGTGATTGCAAATGTTGATGGTGCTAACTTCAGAATATTTTAAAACTCGAGGAGATGAGTTAACCCTATATGTTTAATATAATGATTAGGTAAAGAACTTAAGATGATATCTCCGCCAAGATACACCAGGCGGAAGCCCTAAAAATATGACAATTATGACCAAGTTGATGATTAAGATGGTGAAGTTATTCGAGTGGATGCAAGAGTAGATGTAGACTCAGATGCAGGTCCAACTACAAATGCAACTTCAATTATTGCAAATTTAATCAGGCATAAATGATGTTTAGTTGAGCCAAGCTAGAGTTGAAGTTGAGGAAGATAACATTCAAGTGAGCTTTGATCATGAAGAGGAATATATAAGAAGGAAATTGAGTATTCCTATGTAGAAACAATGATTTAACTATTTACTTTTGATGGAACACAAAAATTGGGTTGATTGATTCGTGGGTTGACTAATTAGAAGAACATTTGAACTTCACCAATACTGCAGTTGGATGAAGATTGACCTCGTTTAGTTGAAGTTTTCAAAGCATACCTTTGGATGGTGGAACTCTAAGATCAAGGGTCATCGCATAAATTTGTTTTCGAGTCAAATTTAGAACACTCTTTAAGATGGTATTTTATCTTATGGACCATGAGAAGGATCAATGGGTTGACTAATTAGAAGAACATTTGAACTTCACCAATACTGCAGTTGGATGAAGATTGACCTCGTTTAGTTGAAGTTTTCAAAGCATACCTTTGGATGGTGGAACTCTAAGATCAAGGGTCATCGCATAAATTTGTTTTCGAGTCAAATTTAGAACACTCTTTAAGATGGTATTTTATCTTATGGACCATGAGAAGGATCAATGGGATACATGACACTCTACGCATAAAAACAACTCTGACAATACAGAAGTACACTTTATAGTTTTAATAGTTTGCAATGGTGATAGAAATGTTTTTAGAGGATGTGTATAGAATTTCTAAGTATAATATTGGCTTATTGCCGAGTGTTGCGGGTGAAATAGATTTATTCCTCTTAGTTGATTTGGACTAGGCAAATGCTCTTGTTTTAATTGTTGAGAAGAAGCTAAGAACTGTGAAACCGAATTTTAATAAGTTTTTGGAGAAGAAGACTGAGTTATTTAAGCCTACTTGGAAGTTAAAAGCTTAGAAGACTTGGAAGAAGGCTACTTATCCAAGCAAGCATATTAGTTGAGTCAAGCCAAGTGACACTTTCTCTAGCTGAGTATGTTATTTATGCAAGAGGTCACTAGAAGTCTTGATGTTAGAAGAAGAATCATTGTAAGGCACCAAAGAATCATCAAAAAAGAGAAAAGAGAAAAAGAGTTGCCGCAATGACCCACTATAATATTAATGAAAAGATTGATCACCTAGAGTCAAGTTTATACTTGATGTCATTATTGATGGGATTGACTTTATCATGGGATCATGATCCTAGGAGCAAAGAAGAGCTTTTATCAAGAATATCCTAGAAGCTGTCATCACTATTTATGACTCGAGGAGCCAAAATAATCTAATTTTGGAGTAATTTGTCAACAACTTAGGGATAAGTATATTTACTTTGTTGGTTAAAGAGAGAAGCTGAGACATTAGTCGACCACAGTGCCAGCTAATATTTGCCTTTGTCTCTAAATAATTTGATGAATTTTTATGTGACAGTCTTATTGGATATTTGCTAGACTATACTTTGAAGCCCCTGCTCATATGGGATTGAGAAGCCATTTTCCATGAAAGAAGGTAACAATACCCTAATGAAAGGTGAAATTGTATAACTCTATATTGGGACAAGATGGATTGCCTAACAAAGTTATTCATTATTGCTATAATCAAAAGATTAATTCATACTTATTAGAAGTAAATCTTGGTGCTTATTTGTGCCCTTGAGTAATCAAATAGTTCATAAGAGTGTTATAGATTGTTCTTTGAGCCAAAAGATCATTTTGAGTTGGGGAAATGTTTATTTTGAGAGGTAGATAATCATTATTGATTGCAGCCAAAAAATTAAATTGATCATGCTTGCATGCTATTGAATACTTAAAACAAAGGAGGGTTTAGGAAAAAGTATAAGGAGATATTTGAGGAACTTAGAGGCATACCAATTGGCATGCTATATCATGAGATCTTGCTATACTCGAGTTCTACATTGCTCAACTTGAGCATGTACATATACTTAATCATCGAGAATAAAGAGATCAAGAAATAAGTAATCGAGTTAGTTGTTCAATGATTGGTTCAATCAACATCTTCGTGCAGTCATTGATTGTTACAATATCTAAGAAGAACAAAGGTTGGAAAATATGTGTAGATGATCTGTGAAGAAACACTACCCAATGCCCCATGATAGAGAACTTATGGGATCAAATGAATTTAATGTAATCATTTCTTAAATTGATTTAAAGTTTGGGTATCGCCAAGTGTGCATGCACTCATAAGACATGGAAATAATTTTAAGGCTTGTCAAAAGATTTTTGAGGGTGAGGTTTACCACCACTTGGGTTATGCATTGCTCCAATGATATTTATGAGACTCATGAATTGAAGTGCTGAGATCGTTCTTAGAGAATTTTGTCTTAACATAAGTGGCGACATTTTGGACCACAAATTGAGTGAAGCCAAGCATGGGGGCACCTTGAATAGGTGATAAAAGTACCTTGTGACTATAGACAAGTGCTGAATCAAAAGAATGGTGACATTTTTCTAGACAAGCTTACTTTATTTGAGTATCGAGATTGAAGGTGGAACTGCAAAAGTTAATCCTTTCAAGGTATGAGCTATATTCTTGAGTGTCCACAATAAAAAATGTAACTAAAGTTGAAAGTCTTATTAGGGGCTTGTTAGTATATTCATATGTTTGTAAAGAACTTTTCTACCATTGCCTCACCTCTTCATCGACTAACACACTTGAAAAATTGGTGGTGTCCAAAGGAAGAACTGACGTTTATGAATTGAAAAGATTAGTCAATCATGTGCATGAACTTGCGTTACTTGATCATTAGAAGTTGTTGAGATTAAGGCCGACACTTTTGGTTAGGATGTGGGCAATTGTTCTTTTTTAATTTGGTAAAGCCTTTAGCTTACTACTTGGATCTATTACAAGTGTCTCAACTTAATTATCTTATATATAAGGAGTTATTTTCTTTGCTCCAAGTAGTAAAACAGTAAAGGCATTACATATTGGAGAAAGAGACAATCATTCACATTGTTCATAAGCTATTATAGTATTTGCAAACTCAATTAAATTTTTTGCAGGCATGGCATATGAAGTGGATTAGTTATCTCCAACTGTTCAGCCTGTTCATCAAGAACATGAAAGGAGTCTCCAACGACGTTGAAGATTGTTATGACATCTGACAATGATGTCTGAGTATTATAGAGTAGAGTATACGAAGGATTTTGATTTTTAGTTGATTTGGCATTGTGCGATTGATGCAAGTTATTGAGTGATTACTGATGACCTTGAAGTGTTTGATTAAACTCACTTGGAGTTTGTATGATGAGACAATTTTCTCTTTTTGGACCAACATATTGTATTCCAAGAGTAGCTGACTGAATGAAATGGATTTGAGAGGCTCATATCCCTGCAACAATTTGCCATTTTAGAGTCAATAAGACTCTTAAACCTTCAAAAGGCTTACATTGGCTAAGAATGCATGATGATATGTTTTTTTATCAATTAAAATCAAAAGTACACATGTGGTATTCTACCGAACCAAGAGCCCACAAGCAAAGGAAAAGCAAAAGCCAAAACAAAATATAGATCAAGGACAATGGAGCACTAAACTATGGAGACCCAAAAAAGCTCAACAACAAAGCATGAGCTAACATGTCATAGAAAAGAAATAAAAGGTTTTACAGTCGACTATTCAGTATGAACAAAAGGATCCAACCCCGAAGGGACATTGTATGAGAAAAGCAGATTTCAATTTGCCATGAGAAAATCATGATAGACGTTAAATATAGCTGATGATGTGTAGTATGTGTACATTTAAGCATTTCAATTGAAATCATGGTTTATCTTTACTACATGTTCCTAACTGACCTTGGGAGAGTATTTTCATTCACTTTTTAGGAGAATTGCATATGATTCAAATTATCATAATTATACTTTTGTGATTGTAAATTGATTTTCAAAGATGGTAAATTAATTCCATACGATAATATAATCTTAGGTGAAGAAGCCAAGCTATTCTTCAAGCATGTTTCGGTATATTTTATGAAATGTCAAGTTTTATTATCTCAAACTGTCATAGTTATTTTCTAAGTAATTTATTGAAGATTCTTTGGGCGAGGATAGATACAACTTTGAATAGGAGTGTTGCCTTCCATTCACAAGCAGACATCCAAGTAGAGGTTGCTAATTAGATGATAGCTCATTTCCTTACTGTTGTTGAAAACCAAAGATCTGGGATAAGAATTTCTCATACAGACTTGTTTGTATACAACGAAGCTATCCACCATTCTACGACGTCAAATTAAGTTGAAACTTATTTAGATTATTGGCCAACTAGTGTACTTTATATGAAACTTACCTTGTAATGTAGATGATTGTTGGATGAGATCAATTGAGCTCATAAACCTCTAATGAATAATATTAGAGCTAATTGGAAAGAAGGGTGAATAGATCATTTAGATCAAGTGGTATACAACTGAGAAGGCCAAACTTTATTTTCTAATTTGGATTAAGGAGCAGCTCACAATAGTGAGTTTGATTTTACGGTCTAAGGGTCACTTCATCAGGGGATCAATTCAGACAATCATTCAATAATCAGACTAGCTATCTTTAGCCGGATAATTTGAAGCTATTGAATCTTCTAATGTTCAGACAACTCCTTTTTTCGCGGTGATGACAATCAGTCGATAACGCATTAGTTGAGAATTCATAGTCTTCATAATGTATATCATCTAGGCTATATAACCATTTCTTGGTCTTTTTTCCAAGTTCGGGCCGTGCTGGCTGGATATCCAACAATATTTCAGAAATGAGCATGCTTAAAATTCTAAGGCCGTGGGCAACTGGATTTGTTATGAAGAATATTTATGTGGTCAACTTTATTGAATGCACTATGAAGGAATTCATGCGCTAACAACTTGAATAACAAACCACTCATGGGTTGCACATGTCTGTGCTAGTTCGGGCTGCATCATGAATAAGTAACTGATTTGACAGCTTTTAAAGTGTTCGGCTCTCTTCAGGATCAACCCTTAGAAAGGAGTTTTGGTCTATGCCTTTATTTTTCTTCTTACCTGTTATGCCTAATAATTTTTGTGGGCTATTTGGTTCATGCTTAACTTTATGGATTATAGGATTAAAATATTATTTAAGTAATATTGAGCTAAGTTGTTTAGAACTAACTTTTGACTATTTGATTTTTTATTATTTTCTTAAATTTTAAATGGGATAAGATGGTAAGCTAAGTTCTATTGTTAAAGCTTTAGGAATAAGCAGCTAACTAACCGCTTTTATTAATGAAAAACATCTATGCTGAGCAACCAACTTGTGTTTATGAATTGTGCTTGCTGACTTATTTTAATTGCACCTATTCAAACTTTTTTGTAATGCTGACAAATATTAAAGCAAAAAATTACAAACTTTAATTTTTCATATTCTCAAAAGCTTCTAGTTTAATCCATTTAAATAAGATTTCTAACTTTCCATTGAATAGCTAATTTGAGAATAATAATAATTTTAATGCCAATTATTTTCTTTGATCGAGCAGCTATTACATTTTTTGTTATATGAAGTAACACTTTGAGAGATCTCGCTGATAGCAACATGGAAAAAAAGCAAGAGATTTTGGAATTTAGAAAGAAATTAGACAATGCACTTTTTTCACCGGATCTTATAAATGATGATTCTATGGCAGCTCTGGTCAAAGAACAGCTTATTCGGTCTTCTTTAAGGAATGACATAGGTTAGTTTTTTTTTTTGTTAATTCTGAAGAATCATGCACCTTTAATTTTTGAAATTTCAAATCTAGACAATTCATTTTAAACGTTTAATTTTTTTTTTTTTACTTTGGTATTCCTTTTCTTGTTTTAGTTTTTATTTATTTTCCTCTTTTACGGCAAATGATGCATTGAGGATGGACATAAAATAGGTAAATGCTTTTCCCATTGAAATAAGAGCGAATGGTGAAGTGGAATCCCTAATTTTTTGTCACTTATTCATAAGCTAGAATTATAGGAATTGCTTTAATAATAATTAAAATGAGCTATAAAAACATATAACATGCCACAATAAAATCGCTTCGAAATCTCTGACTTAATCATGCTTTTGTCATAATTATAGCACAATCTACAGCTTAATTTTTGGAGGAATTATTTGTTGAACAAATTTTGAAATTTATATGGAATCTTTAGGTATGTGGGGTGGTACCTTTGATTCAGCATACTGGTTTTAGGATTTTCTAGCTGAAATCTTGGCCAATTTTAATGTATTTTGTCTTATTGTGATGACATTGTGAGCATTTTTAATGCATTTTGGTTAATGCATTTAACCTTGATTGAGTATTGTTTAGATATCATCAATTCTTTCAACGACACTTTAGCCACATATCTTCATGTTCTCTATATGAATATGTGATGAAGCTTTACAAATTTGTTTTTGTATTAATTTTTGGCAACATCATCTCCTTTTTTGAACATGTTATGAGATTAATTTTTGTCAACCAATAGTAGGTCTTTTGTTGTGTGAAGTGGAGGAGTGCTTTTGGATTGTTGTATGATTCAAAAATTCCACTTAAAATAAAAGGTAACTTTTATAGAACTGCTATACGACCAGCTATATTATATGAGGTTGAATGTTGACCACTGAAGAAAAAGCTCACTTATAAAGTATAACAGAGATGAGAATGCTTAAGTGGATGAGTGAGTATACTTGTAAGGGTAGAATGATAAATGAGTTAAGCCATAGCAAGGTTGGAGTGGCTCCAATAGTGAACAATATTAGAGAATGCCACCTTTGGATGGTTTGGGAATATTAAGTGTAGACTGTGCAATGTTTTTGTTAGAAAAATTAAGTTTATGAATTTCTCCCATATTAAATTAGGTAGAGGAAGACCCAAAAAAATATGGGAAGAAACTATTAGGAAGGATCTTCTTTATTTAGAACTTAGGGGAGGGGCTTCTATTTGATCATGCACAATGGAAGCAAAGCTATCATATAACTGACCCCACCTAGTGGGACTAAGGCTTGGTGTTATTATTATTGTTATATTAGATCTTTTGTTTGTAATTGCACTGCAAGGTTGCACCAATTTATGCTTTTATCTCATTATCCGAGGCTTTCATGAATAATTCTTTTCATGTTTTCCTTAAGGTATTGGATGCCTCAAGTTATAACAATAATAAGAGAATGTTATGGATGATTGCTCATGAAATTGCTAACCAGTAACAATACATATCTTTTATCCGTTTTTGTGTGATAAATTTATTTTGCTAAATACTCTCTAATAATACTTTTATCATTGCTAGTTTTCCTTTCATCAAATTTAAGTTTTGAGTTTGATTTACACATATTTCATAGGTTTCCATTAATGTTTCTAATTTTTTTCAAGAGATGAAATACATAATTGGGATAAGAAATTGTCATTTTTCCACTTTTTGATTGCTAAGTACTTAGGTTTTTCAAATAATTGTCTTTAAGCTTCTTGTTCAATGAACTTAAATATATCAACTAAATTATCATATATTGTTAAATTTTATTTTCAATATACTAAATGATAATCATGATTTTCCCTTATTGATGAATATTTAAAAAATTGTGATATATTCTTGATATTTATTGAATTATTTTATACCCTGACAAGCCAAAAAAAGTTTGCTCAAGTCATATAATGATATTTGCAACTTACTGATCTTTTGTCTTATCGTTAGAGTTTTCAATTCCAAGTTGAATTTTTATGTAGATTTACATGAGATCATTATTTATACGGTATTCTTGATGCTACTTTTTTGAAGAAGCAAATTAGGACTTGTAATTTTGTTTAAAGTTAAAAATTTACTTGCTATTTGTCTTACTTTTAATGTCCTTAAAATTGAAGCACTTGGTATTTTTTGTGTGCCTATTTTGCTTTTGTTTATCTCTATTTTCTTGCTTTTTCCCCAAAGGTGACTGTTGGGAGATTCTTAGTGCTTCCACAGTAAGGGATTAGTGAAATCCGTATTAACTGGTATTAGAATGATAAGAGCTTTGTTGAAGTAGGAATATGACAGATGAGACAAGGTTCAATCTGGAGAAGTTCAATGGAACAAAGTTTGTGTTATGTAAAATGTAGGTGGAAGATGTGTTGCACTAGAGAAAGTTATACATTTTTTTGGGAGGCATTGAGAAGAAGCCACAGAACAAAAGCGAGGAAGAATGATAGATCCTTGATAGCTTGAACAAGGAGTTAAGGGGAAGACTTGTGGTGAGACATAGACATCCGACACTTTAAATGCTAAAAATAGAGGGAGGAGTTGAAACTAGACTTAGAGTTGAGTTGTAGCAGCTTAAGAAGAGCGAAGTCGGTTAGCTGAGCCAACACTGGAATTGCGGCAAAAAGGGCCATCTCAAGAGGGATTGTGCAGAATCAAGGCGAATCAGAGGCACACACTAGGAGAGAGGTGGTGCCGATAGCATGGAAACAACAAATCTCAAGGTTGCATTGATCATGTCCCTATACGAGATGACACTCTGAGTGATAGATTCAGAAGTACCTTGCCATGTGACATTTTACAAGGCAATTCTTAGAAATTACATCGCAGATGAGCTGGGGTGCACGAGCATGGAAATGCATTACATGCATCATTGAGAGGCGTGGAGATATGGACGTTAAACTACTGATTGAGGCGATGTAGCAACTAAAGGATGTCCAACATGTTTCTTGGCTGAAGAGGTATATGATCTTTATTGGCCAATTAGCATGGGTTGGATGTGCGACCATGAAGGATTCCTCGTTGGTGGCTTCAAGGGTGAGCAAAGATGGGTGACTGGATTGACTTTAGTAGTGGTGCACTAGTCATACACAAAGTCGAGAGAGGGTACGAATCTCCCATCTTGAAAGAAGATTTGAACAAGCAACTGAGGTGAGCCAAGTTCTTTATTTACGAGAAGTTCAACCTTTAGAATGAGATTTTTGGGTAGGCTCATGTGTGACGGTCGCCTCCTAACAGTCATCGAGTTATCACTAACTCAACTAGGATTAGGTGGTGGTTGTCATTAGTACCACATATATTAATTCATATATCCATGTTACTAATCATGAGGTGAGCAGAATCCTGTCAGAAACATATATAGTATAGCAATGCAGAAGAAAAAGAAAATGACAACTAGACAAAGCTCCACATACAGTACATTAAATGCCGAATAAATAAGAAAATTCATTTATTACATTTTTATTGAAATACGGGCAAAGGAAATTAAAGCTTTGATTTCCTTTAGCAAGCCGCACCTTACTTTAACCTTCTATTAAGCTTAAACCCCAAGCGCTGGATCTGACCTATACTCCTGATCTGCCATATGACAGGGCATAGCAAAAAAAAAAAATTTTGGTTAGACTGTAATAAGTCTAAGTACGAGCACAATTTTAATTAAATTTAAGATATGATAAATCATCTTAAGCAAATAGGAGCTATAAGGCAACAAAAGAAGGTGGTAAAAAGCTATAATCATTCAATTATAACTTAAAGCTAATGTGAGGTAAGCACATACCTCAACCAAAAGCTGCAGAGAGGTTAAGCAATGAATATGTAAAAGAAATTACTAAGTATAAGAAGCATCATAAGTAAATATGATTAATTATATACATGCTGATTTTGAAAATGAAATAGATATATAAAACTGAAATAAAAGACTAGCATTCTAATATGCTTTCATATGAAATCAAGAACTGCTGAACATATAAATAAATGTTGAAAATACTATAACTTCAGAAAGGCTGCATAAATACCGAAGAATACTAAATTGAAAATATAATGAAAAATGCTATTTCATATGGACATGTGCCTACTTAGAACTGTCATAACAGAAAAATGGTGGCTCATCTAGCCACAAAATAAATCTTCTGAAGCATCTAGGAGAAATTTTCCAGATCAACAGGTCTATTGAAAATATACAATCTTGGACAAATTTTCTAGATTATTATCATCTCAAATATGTATAACAATACTGTAGAGACAGATTAAGGACACATTCCAATTAAAATATTATATAATTCATTGATTTATCTTAAATTCATTTAATCTAATTGTTTATGAATGTCTTATATAAATTTCCAAATCTAATATAGAATATCCATCAAATATTTCATGTTTCATCTATTATGCCACAATGTAAATACTCAAAACAAGGAAGCAAAGTATCAATACAAGGTAATAAATAACACTACAAAAATCTGTGATATCACTTGTTTTCTAATTTAATTCGTTCTAATTATTTTGAGAGGATACAAATTTAGGATCTCCAATATCCAGCTATCAAGTATAATCCCAGATTTATCGGCCTTATAAAATTAAACATTAGAACTTAACAAGTTCTAGTTCAGAATCGGGAAAGGTCACCTACAAAGGTTTAATGAATAAATCGATCGACCTAATTTACACTTTTCCATTTCTACAACCTATTTTGATATGATTTATCAAGATTAGAATTTAAGAGATTAAACTCTATCCCGGGGTTTAAGTCCCTCAACTCAGGATTCTAAGAATCTAAAGTTAAGTTATTCAATTTTAAATGATTTTTAAGTTTGAACTAAAAGGAGGTTCCATTGAATCTAATTAGACTCGATGGAATAACTAAGTTCTAACTTTTATTAATTTTTGTATTATGGGAGAAATTAGTGGGTTCACTATATTCTACATGATTAACTTTATTCCCTTAAAATAATTATATTTTAAGGGTCAAAAGGTAACTTCAAGAGATAAGAGTCAAAATGAAATTTTCTATTCTATAACATGACTATTGTCTTAAGGAGTAAGCCAACTCCTCAAACATCTTAATAGGACATATATCGATCTTAAAGTACCTAAACAATGCTTGCCTAAATGCAAGAGTAATTAATATAATTAGTCACTAATTCTAGGTTTAAATTCGTGTTTGCATATTTGAGATTTCTAAATTAGGTGGTGATACTATTTAGTGAAAATTCACTAAGTAGTACTTACTATCCTACAATAGCAAAGAGTTCCTACATTCTAATGCCATGATTTTCAAATAATAATCAATAACTAACGATGCTAAGATCTATGCAAGTGATGCACGCACTATATATAGAGCTCAAGGAAATTGCATAATTAAATAAATACATAACTCAATAAAGTTCTAAGTACTTAACTTACCTTGCATGAACCATTTGAAGCTGTGACCGGTGGCTTGCTAGAATAAGGCAACTTAGCTATTATGTTTTTGTTGGAAATATTCTTTATTACTAGCTCATTATGATCATCATTCACATCACCTAAGATATTTGAGCAAGATGCAGGTGCAATTAGATCTCTGTGCTAAGTAGTTTTATTTTACATTTATGCCAACCAATCATGATAGAAGAAACCCTCTATGGTTGTTTGGAGAATAATTACTATAAGGTTTGAACCCCACCATCTAACCTAAGAGAATGATTTGAAAGCAATCATACAATCTAAATAATATTTGGATAATAAGCAGGTTTTATAATGAAGGTGAATACATACAAATCAAAAACTTGTTAAACACCATATTATCAATGGTTATTATATATATATTGTGTCATAAGTGAAAATGTTAATATTAATTTATGTGCATATCCTACATTTCACCTTCAATATCTTCTCCAAAATGAAGAAAAGATAATGAAAGAACTTACCCCATTTGCTTTCCCATCACTACACAATTGCAATTAAATAGAGCGGTTTCATATATAGCACTGAATTTGTTGGCCGACAAAAATAATTTCTTAAACTTTCATCATATATAAAATTTCAGTTTCATAATATTAAGGTTTAAAAAAATTAAAGGAATATCTACTCAATTTAATAAAGTTGAAACTTAAAAGAAATCTATAAACGTTCATATTATAACAAAAGGGATATTTGTTATTAAGGGTTATCTACTCATTATATTAAATGAACAAGTATCTATCAAATTATATGTTCTTTCTCAATCAAACTAATCAGTATTTAATGACATAAAATTGCATAACACTTCACTTTTTTTTTTTTTTGCAATTTTGTATTCATGTACTCAATTCATACAGGGCTAGTCATAAAATAGATTCATCTAGCTAATTCATAAGGCAACAACCGATGCTTAATATGTAACCTGTTGTTTAATCTAATAATAAATTAAAAAAAAAAAAAGAAACAAAAAAAATTAGTCGGATGACAGAAATGAAGAATTTCACATTAGGCTTAGAAAACTAATATCAGATTTGTATTAAATCAATTCAAGAATATATACTCTTAAATGATTTCTACCTTACCATTCGATTCTGCTTGTCCGAGCAAACCGTTAATGGTATTAAGTGAAGCATGGAATTGATCTGAAATGATGACAGCATTAAGGCATAAGCAGCATCTTAATGCTAAGTAAGGAGAATGAATGGAAGAGTATAGTTTATATGCATCTTCTAAGTTGACAGTAGCATCTACCACGAAATTAACTCTCTAAGATGAAGGCTCATCACTAGCTTGCTAAGACTCAGCATGCACTAAGGAAAGAAATTGGTTGGATTATATATATAAATATATATACATTTTTTTGTAGGTTTGTACCTAAATAGAGATCGGTTGAAGAGGAGGTTGATTTGCCCAAGAAAGGAGAGCAGCTTACGACTTCTTGCGTTCGGCTGATGGAGGAATGAAGCTCGACTGCTCAGCCGAGAGGGAGGAAGCTCGGCATGCTGCGGGAGAAAAGGGGCACTCGGCCGAGAGGATGGGAGACGAAGACCACTTGGCCACCTGCTGAGCGTTAGAAGAGGTGAGGGCCTGCGGCTAGGCCATGGAGGAGGAAGAAATGCACTAAGGAAAGAAATTGGTTGGATTATATATATACATATATATACACACACACACATATATATATATATATATAATTTTTTGTAGGTTTGTACCTAAATAGAGATCGGTTGAAGAGGAGGTTGATCGACCCAAGAAAGGAGTGCGGCTCACGACTTCTTGCGTTCGGATGATGGAGGAATGAAGCTCGACTGCTCAACCGAGAGGGAGGAAGCTCGGCATGCTACGGAGAAAAGGGGCGCTCGGCCGAGAGGATGGGAGACGAAAAACCACTCGGCCACTTGCCGAGCGTTAGAAGAGGTGAGGGCCTGCGACTAGGCCATGGAGGAGGAAGAAAATGCTTGGCCTTAGGAGGTTTCGGCCAAGCCATGGGGAGGAGAGGAATGGCGGCTTCAACTTGCGATAGACTGAAAAGAAGAAAAAAATGAACTTAGGTTTGGCAGCTCATTAGGTTTAGGAATCCATTTAAAGCCAAAACCTAATCCAATACAGCCATTGGATTTAAAATGAATGGCTGAAATTTCTCGAGCCATGACCAATAGGCAGTTGAACTCCAAAAATTACAAACTTGATTTTGAAACGAGCGTCTTGACTAGACGAACACACGCTCAAAAATTATTGAATTTGGATGAGTAATTTATTTTATATTAATTTTTAAGCAAAAAACTTCAACAATTTACTACGATAAATTGGGAGCTCGAAAATAGGCGAAACTTATAACATAGCATCCTTATTCAATGCTTAATCTAAATATACAAAATTTTTAAATTCCGATTTATATTTTTTTTTATTATTTGTTTCTAAAGTTTAAACTTTACGAATTTATTTAGGATAATTCGGGATCCCAATCGCTCTCAAATTTTCGCAGTAGGATCCCTTCATTATGTTTTATCTAAGGATATTTTTATTTAATTTTTATTCAACTGAAATTAGGATCTTGATTTTTATCTTGATTCGACCAGGTTTAGGTCAAATCAGCATAGTAACAACCTGGGTTGTTACATCATGAGAGGTGACTCTAGCCTAAGGCACCAAGGTGTGAATCCAAGTAGTCTTCCAAGTAGTTTGATGGTTGGTCCAAGGTTGGCAAGGTGGTGCAACCATTGAAGTCAAGTTTAGCAAGGGACTTGTAGGAGCTACCTATTGGAAGGAAGGCTACTCTTTGGAAGCAAGTGAGGGAAGACCCACAAGTAGCAAGTGTTGTAAGGTGGGACGTGCAAAGGAGGTTTGGGAGGACCTGAGAGTAGACTATTTGGAGTTGTTTTCTCTAGTAGCGGGTCTTGGGACATGACCAGAGGAGCTATTGTAACGATCCTATGTCGTTATTTTGCGAATTAGGTCAAAACACGCTTCAGACGTCAGGACCCAGGGAATTTCAAATTATGGAAAATAAAAATTTCATTAGATAGAAATAATTCTTAGATCAAAGTTCCCTAGTTTGGGAGAATTCGGATAACGAAAACTCCAGTTTTATTTTTCTAAATTATTTAAATCCAATAAATTGAGAAAATTAAATAAGTTTCCGAATTCGTCGATTTTTATGTCGTTGTGTTAAGTATATTATTTAAATGTTGCTTAAAAAGTTTCATCAATTTTTGAGCGCCAGTTCGACCTCAATTAATTTTTAAAGTTTCGAACTTTAGAAATTAATTAAAAATAAAATATTTGTCTGAATCGAAAAATTTTTAGTACAAGGGTGTTCGTTATGTCATAACACACATCGGTGTCAAGTTTCATTATTTTTGGATGCTAAACGGCGGAAAAATGCGAAAAATTTAACTTTAAGTAAATTTTTCATTTTTGTTTTCCTTATTTTTTTCTTTCCCCTCTGTCTTTCGATCCCCCCCCCCCCCGTTCGCACGCTCGCTCCAGACGGGACGGGCCTCTGCGCTAGGTGCAGACTGGGACCTTCCTGCGTTGCTTTGGCGCAGGATGGTCGGCCCACCTGGCCGACCAACCCTCCCTCTTCCCTCTATTTAAACACTTCCACCCCACTCCCCTCCTTCCCCACTAGCCAATAAGAGCAGCCCCTCCTTGCCAGCCTTCCTCCTCTGCTCCCTCTCCCTGCCAGCCCTCCTCCCCAGCTCCCTGCCTCCCTGCCAGCCCCCCCTCAGTAGCAGTCGACCACCCAACAGTCAGCCCCTCTTGCTACAACCCTCCCTCAGTCGGCCAGCCGCCAGCCACCCTGCCGATCAGCTCCCTCCTTCGGCCAACCAGCCCCGCTGCCCCGGCAACCTTCTGTCAGCTCCCTTCAGCCACGTTCGACCTCCCTCCATTTTTTCGGCAACTCAATCCAAAGTAAGAGGAGAAGGAAAAGAGGAGGGAAAATGATAAGAAATTTTGCTATTTCTTCGTTATTTTATTTTTATATACTTAATAATCATTATTATGAAGATAATAATGATAAAATTATGTCATTCACATTATTATGATTCTCATTAATAATAATAAAAACTATACAAATATTATAAATTGACTATTATTTCAATTTAAATATTTTATTCTGTCATTTCCCTTTTCTTTACTATTACTATTATTATTATTGTTACTTTTGCAATTTATACAATCATTTCCATTCTATCTTTTTTCTTTCATATATTATTAGTATCATTATTAAATAATGATACTAATGATACTATATTAAATATAATTACTACTCTCAGAGACTTAAAATATTGTCTTCTATCAAGATAAGAAAATAAAAGAAAGGCAGAATGGAAAGAAGAAAGTAAACATTCATAAAAATATCATATCACTTTCATTTTGATGTTAGCTAAAAAGCTAATTTAAAATATTAAAAAAACTTAAATGCAGATTGAGCGAACTGTCACTCATCCGAACTTAAAAAACAAGGTACCAGATATCTTTCCTTACTCTTGTTTAATATGCTTTTCCGCTTAGTATTGCACAAATTGATAAAAATGCTTTTAAAAAGTCACATAAAATGATATATGAATAAGTTTGGATAAGTGAGTAGCAAAGGTTCCATGTTGATATATTATTAGTTTGATCAGACAACTTCTATGATGGGGCTATCCGACATCGGGAGTCATAAGGAGCCTATACTGATAAGCCTTTGAGGGGGTAAGTATAGAGGAAAGTTGAGACATGTAACACAAAAATGAACCCACATTTTTCTCGATTTTGTACTTGCCCAACAAAATCATATTTTGCCTCAGATATCAAACACTAAAATTTTGTATTTATTTTTGTGACTGCAATTATTTTATGCTAAGTTTCAAGTGCAATTAAAACAGGTTTGCACGGATAAGTTCGTACTACTTTTATTCCTATCAAATTATTGATTATTTTGCTTATTATTTAATATTTGTAAAGATGACATCTATTAGTACTTAATTTCACAACTAACTGGTATTCAAATGCCTGCACTTTTGAAACGTGCCCAGATCAGGAGTTCGTCCTCAACGAAAGGTGCTAAGGACCAAGCAATGCTGATACTGCTTCCTGCTGATTGCCGATTTTTAACATTATTTTAAAAGTTTGTAACTTTTATTTTATTTTTGATCTTTGTATCCAAAACTTGTGAATTAATGAATAAAAGAATTATGTTTGATGTTTATATATTTATCTCTTAAATCACTCAATATGATATTGCGGCTAGAGGACTTGTTGTTATCCCCACAACCGATTCTGGATTAGCTCCCGCTAACCCGGCATCAGGTCCTCACAGCTATTGAGCTACTCCATGCTTTAAGGACTATGAAGTAAGTGCTACCAAGGTAAAGAAGAAGTGTCAATAGAAGGTGTGGTGTAACCTCTACCGGGTGAAGTGCAACAACTTGATGTTGGAGGAGGACCTTGTCGGTAAAAGGCACTAGTCCTTCGTAGAGCTGAATAAGGCCATTGGTAGATAAAGTTGCTGCTTAGCTATGCATTTATTGTTGGATGCAAGCAAGTATATGCCTTATGAAGCTGCATGCAGTCTTCAAGTGGGATGTTGTTGGATTTGTGGAGCTTTGAGTGCAGCCCATGTTGGTGGGTTAAAAAAAATAATCCAACATTAAGTTCATTCCCGCAGAATTCTATTGGACGACCAAGTAAAATAGCATTTAATATAATAATTAAACATCCAGAGCCATACTAGATGCAATTAAAAAAAATCTTCTATTCAATTTAATAAATAAAAACATTCAATATAATATTGTCCACACACTTATAATTGAAATAATAATCATAAAATGAAATAAAACTAGTCTTTTCATTAAGTTCTAAATAGTGACTTCCTCATACGCCTTATTGTCAAGCCTGTTTAGTCCTCTCCAATTTTACCTAATCTGGCATCATATAAATATAATGCCAGTATTTAAATTCTCAGTAATTAGAGAATACTTTAAGTACTAAAGATATTAAGTGTTACACCTTTTCAAATTTTAAAAGCGATGTGCAATCTACAAGGACATAAGTGATAAGATTTGTAGGAAATTTGCATAAAGCATAAGAAAGATATAAATTCCTGCACACATATCATTAAACCATGCCATAATTATGTCATATGCCATTAAAGTAAATCATATTCATAAATATATGTTTTGATGTCATGAAGCAACATTAACAATTATGTTGAACAAATTCAGAATTTTGAGGCTGTGTTCAATAAATTATATTCATCACTTAAGTCCTCTTAAAGGCTCCAAATGACACCCTTATAATTCTTGATGAACTAGCCTTGTCCTTAACTTAATTTAGCCACTTTTTTGGAACTTTTGCAAACATTCACAAGACATAATAAATACCTTTCATTATGTGGCATTAATTTGGCAGTAAATAAACATTTCATTCAACATTAACATCGATAAAGCTCAAAACGATGTTCAAGCGGCAATTAAAGCAGTTCAGTGCAAAAGTAATATTTGAGTACCTGGTGTTTGAGTATGCTGAAAGGTACTCACAAACTTGATGCGTCTACAAGAATTTATATTTATAATCTTGTTAGTCTTTGAAAGTGATGATTTGCATTATCAAAATATCTCTTCTGATTTCTAAACAAAATTTTATTTAAATAATAAGAATTATGTATAATTTAAAATTATCTCTCTTATTTTAAGCTTTTCCATAGGATTACTCTATAAGGTTTGCTTTAATATTCTTTAACTTGATTATTCCAATTATTTAGCAAAATCATGTTATAAATCAATCTTCAAATAGCTTTCTTGAGATATTAAAGTATATCTTTATCAATACATTTATTTTTTCTCTTCCATACTAAAGACAAACAATTCCAGAACAATCTCAGAATCAATTCCAATTACAGCAAATGAATAATTCAATTTTACTCTAAAATAGAGAGATTTAAGCTCATAAATAGTCATTAAATCTACTCAAACTAGGAGATGTTTTTAGCCCAGAATCGCCCGAAAATACCCACCAAATCGGAACTCAAACTGCCTTTATGTTTTCTCAATTAGCTACTATGAACAGCTCTCAGACAGCTGCTCAAGTAACACTAAACCACAGTCATTTAGTTCTTCCAAACAATTTCCTAACAACTTTAAATAACAGCCACCAAATAAAGTTTGTATACTTTCTAACTAGCCCAGAATGTAGAACATAACAACAACAAAAGAGTAATCAAAGTGTCTCTAAACTTTTTTATTCATAACAGCTTTTCAGGAAATGGCAACACTAATCTTATTTACAGCTTAGAGCATAGGTCATTAGGAATTCATACATTGGATATTGAGTTAAATGCAAATATACAATATTCATTCTAGATTTCTAATAATAGGTTTCAAGAATAGTATCCTATACTTGCTAAATATTCCAATTACATTTTACCTCGAGCTCTAAACATGTGAAACGGGTTGTAGCAATTCACAAAGGAATAAAAATATTGGCATATCGCATGGAGAGTTTCCATACGTCGACTAGTTTAGTTAAACATGTAAAACTTATCATTTAGTTTAGGCATAACTACAGAAAATATATCAGAAATTCATAGTAGAAATTGAATAACTCTACGATCTGATTGATTTTACAAGTTCAAAGATAAATCGGGAGAGGAGTGTCTCTTGCAACACCATGTGCGGAGGGGAAAGATCTAGAAGAGGGCGTTGTCAATGGGTGACGTAGGAATACTAGGGCTCTCCTTTCTCTCGTCGTAAGTTGCCAGCAGTCGACGGTTGTTGATATGGCTGAGTTCTGTCGGTTGAGGAGGAGATCAAGAGGATAGAAGATTCCGTAAAGGCGTGTGGAGGTGTTTGAGAGCCTAAAGAAAAATTGTGGAATTCTTTTGAATCTTATAGGAATTTCTAGTCTTCCCATGGACTCTCCCTTCCGGACTCAGCATGCCGCTTGCAAAAAACATGCTGTTGGTAAATAATGTTCTACTCGTTTGAGCGCCGTTTTGTTGCTCGCAGCCCGGGTTCGAAACCCGGCGCTGTATATATATATATATATATATATATATATATATATATATATATATATATATATATAGTGCTAGAAGAAAATTGGCGGGAAGTTAACATAAGTTGAAAATTGACGGGGAATTTAACGAAAAACAGAAATTTTGTGGGTATTAAACATAAAACGAGATTTAGTGGGTATTTGACGAACAACCTAATTTTAGCGGGAATGTTAACGTTTTCCTTTGTGACGACCAAGGGTCAGTGCACCAAGGTTGGGAGCACTTGAACACAAGCAATGAGCGTTAGAGTCTGAAGTAAAATATGGGAAAATTGCTAAGCTTTGAGTGGCTTTGGGTTAGCCATGAATCAACTGGGTGTAAGTTGGGCGTGGAACATGTCAAAACTGGCTAAGGAAGCGGATTCCAGAGGACCCGATGCTCAAGCGCTAGCTGAGCATTCGACGATTGTCAGTATGGCACTTAGGCACCGGTTGAGCGCTTAAAGGATTGCTTAGGCCAAAAGTTCGACACTGGGGTGCTCTCAAGAGCCCGGGATATCACCTAGAATAGCCACGAACTGGAAGCCCAATGGTTGGGCGCGCCCAAGTGTGGACAGATATATACTGAACAACGAGCTTGGATTGAGTGCCTGACATTTGAACGGGCCCAGGCACTGGTCACTGGAACAGAAGACCTGAGGGTTTGGTGCTTGGGCGTGTCCAAGTGCGTGGTTAGCATGACAACTAATATGTTATGCTTGGAGCCAAATTGGAGGCCAGCTAAAGTATTTAGGGCTGCTTTTGTAGAATTTTATATATACCTAAAAGATTAAAGTTTCATGAAGGGTGCTGCTGATGCAAAGGAGTTATTAAGAAGGCTGTGGTGGGTATGAGGGCTTGATAAAAGCTATGAGGTGCTGTGAGGAAAGAGCTTGCCATGTGTAGGGTTGTGTAAATAGCTTTGAGTATTCTTATGTGTAAGAGGGTATGATCACTCTATTTTATTCGCCTTTTTGTTCGTAGTGAATGTTTTTTGTAGTGTGCTCTACGGTCTTTTCCTGATTTTGATTTTTCCATGTTAAATTTGTGTGCACCTACTTTTATTTTATTTTTGCCACTTGTTTTTTTGCTTTTGCCCCAAAAATGACAGGTGGGAGATCCTCGGTGCTTCTAAAGGGAAAGGGATTAGTGAAAATCCTTTTCACTCAATTAATTTGTTCTATGTTTATATGCAAATGTTTAGGATGTGTGAATACAAATACATAGATATGTTCATAATTATGTGATGCATAAAATCATATGCACATATTTTTATGATAATAATATTAATAATTAATCTTTAAAATAGAATTTAAATATTTTATGATGATAATCATAATTTATGATTATATATATATATATAAGGCTAATTAATATTGTTACACCTTAGCTTAGTTTAGTTTAGACTTAAACAACTTTAGATTAACTAATTTAAACATGATTAAGCTTGATTCAAATAATTTTAACTTAAATTGCCATGGCTTAAGCAACATTGTATTTTATTAACTTTTATATTATTTAATTTAAAAATTATAATAGTTTAAGTTAAATACAATCGTTTATTAAATTTATTAGCTAATCTTAATATTATTTACGAATATTTAATTAATAATATTAATCTGTCAATAATCAATTATCTTTAATTAATGTAATTCATCAATTATATAAGATTAAAGACTATTAAAAAAATTGATTAGTTAATTATAAGGAATTAAATAAATTAAATATTTATTTTAATTTGTTTATAAAATTGTCAACTATGAATTAAATAAACATTATTATTAACTATCTTATTAATATCTACTTTTCAATTAATACTTAATTGATTTGTTTTATAATTATTTTAATTAGCTGTGAGCATAAGTAGTTAATTAATAATAAATTTCTTAAGTTATAGTATTTATTCAATAAAAATTTAGTAAAAATATTTTAATTTTTTTAATTAACATTTTCGTTACTAAATAATTAATTATACTATTTTTTAATATTTACTTAAATTAAAATATGATGTTATTAATTAATTTGTTATTCAAATTTATTAATTAAGGATTTTAATTAGTTGATAATATATAATGAGCTATTATGTTAATTATAACTTATATTTAACCACTTATTTATTTATCTATTTAATTTTTCTTAAATAATGAATTTTGTTAATAAATTGTAATTAATAATGACTAATAGCTAATTAAAATAGTATTTTATTTGTTAAATATTAATTAAATAGTAATGTAAATTAACTAATCTTATTAATTAATAGTAATAGTAATAATAAAGAAATAAATAAATTGCATTAATTAATTAATAATATTGTAATTTTAGCTAATTATACTGTAAAAAATAATATTAGGTATGCATTGAGTAATGATAAAGTAAAATAATAAATAATTAAAATTAAGTGATAAATTCATTATTAATAATGATTAATTACTTAATTAATTAATATTAATGATAAATTATATAATAACATAATAATTGACATAATAAATAATTAAATGTAATAATCCGTTAAGATAATAAATATTTACTTTCTTAAAATAAATTAGTTTGGGCTTACTAACTATGATAATGAAATAATTATATGCATTTATTTTATATAGTTAATTAACTTTGCTGTTAGATTAATTTGAAGATATTATTTAATATTTATATATTTTTATTATTTAAATAATACCAATGATTATAAATTTTACAAATAAAATTTCCTTTTAAAATTAATTATTACAATTAACTAGTTTAATTAAATTTTTATTAATTAGAAATGCTAAAATAAAACTGATATTTTAGTATTATATTATTATTATTATTATTAAATTAACTTAATTTAATTATACTTGAACAAAACAATTTCATCACAATTAGTTTAAGTGAACTTATATCAGTGGCTTAATATCTTTGTTAAGCTTTTTTAGTTTAAGCTAAACTCAGCTAAGTTTTGCTTGAATCAAATAACCTCTTTATATTTAATTTTATACAGTAAACGTAGACAAAAATGATTAATTTTGAGGATAGCTCATTGCAAAGGTTTGGTCTAAACTTGAACATTTTTGTGGCATTCATTTATGAGATATATCACAATGTGAATAGTTGTTAATTCATGAGAACCCAATCACTAATATATAACCCAAGCACCTATTAAGACAATTTGAACCCCAAGTATGAACCCAAGTCTATGTTGTTAGAGAATGGTTCTTTACTAGTTTGTTTGTCAAGACATTTGGATTGATTGTTTATAATTTGTAATCACCTATCAAGTCACTTGGTGACTTGGTTGATTAATAGTAACGGCTGAATTTTATAAGCAGAGTTGAAAAATTAGGAATAAAAGGTGGAAATGTCCAATCTTCTACCACCTTTCATTTAAGGTTATTTGTTTTGCTGCATTATGGATGTAAAGTTTTCCTAATTCCTCGCAATATAAAAAGATGAGTTGACATTTTCTACGTATGAGGAGTTATCTCTACTTGGATGGCTTTACTTGTAGAGGTCACCACAAAAGGGAGGAAAAATGAACAATTGTTGTCGATGATCCAACCTCGATTGGTCTTGTTGGCCATCATTGACCCTTGATTGGCCCATAGTAGCCCTTCAAGTTTATATCTCTCATATTAAATGAATATAGAGGTATTAGGATCCTATAGTCATATAAATGAATCTAGAGGTATTAAAATCCTATAGTGTCATCTAACTATAAATCATAGGTCATTAATGGACATAACTATTCTCCATACAAGAAATGTGCCTTTATGTGGATAATGACTCAACGTCAATCATTTAGTCTTAAGTTTCAATGCATAAGGAGTTCACTAAGGATCCAATGATGCTCTCAAGAGTTTACTTTTGGCTTTGAGGTTTGCTTGAGTTAGTTTAAGTTAAGTTAACTGAAGTTATTTGGTCTTTCTTTCCAAAAGAGAAGGAATGCTATTGAGAATGATTTCCTCATTGCCCAAGTGGATTCCAATCAGTACTAGGTAAGCATATTAGGGCTGGGAGGAGTCTCCAATTAGTTTGGTTAGATCTGGCTATAGTGTAGCACAAGCTAGCCTCAATGGGTTTTATAGGTTTTAGAGAACTGATTGGCTTACCAGCTAATCTAAGGCTTGTATTTGATTCTCTAGATTGTTTCAGTGTCTTTGGAAAGTTGTCCAGCTAGCTAGAGTTATCGGTGAGAAGTTAGGAGGCTGTCGAACCTAGTATATAAAAGGGGAGAGGCTCTCGATGGGTTTGTTGGGAGTTGGGAGGCTTCAAAGGCTTATGGGGCTTCATCAATTGTCCTAGTGACTTCCATCCGACTTGCTGACTGGAGTTGGAGCTCAATTGGAGTTGGGGAGGTTGGCTAAGTAGCTGGAAACCATAGTTTATGCTCATCGAATAGAGGTGGTTGTTAGGGTTTGTGTTTAGGTAATTGAGTGATTCAAGATGGGCTTAACCCATCTAGCAAGTGCGTTGGATCGTGAGGAGTCAGACACTTTCGATGTTCATTGGCCAATGGGAATGGCCGTTGCATGCGAGGGGTGTCACGTGGGATAATTTTTGGGGAAGAGGAGCAGTGGCAAGGTTTAATTGGCCTGTCGATTTCTTATATCCATGATCTAATGGTCAGTGATGCTCAATTTACAATGGCTGACAGATGGAAAATACACGTCTGCTTTTGCACGCAAGTGTATGTGGTTTGAAGTAATAAGTGGAAGTTTTAATTTTCGGGATTTATCATCCTCTGGGAACAGTGGTTCTGATATCAAGTTATATTTTCTTTTAATAATGTTTAGATGTCAATTTTTGTAATGATTTTTTGGTTCCTAGTTTAGCAATACAATTACTTTAAGTTAAGATACGATTTGATTAAAAGGAGAGAGTTGAGTTTCATTGTAATAATTGCAAGGGCTTGGTGATATAACTTCATTGTTGAATGTATACTTTAAATCTTCGTGCTTAATTAAATCAAGTGAATATTATTAGAATTTGAGTTTTCTTCCAATTACAATAGGTTCAAGTTTAGTGTATAAAAAGAGCTCCCATTGGGGTTCTTCCTTAGCACAAACTTTTGTGAGATCATGATTTGTCATTAGACTTGATTCCCTACGTCTATGTTACCAATTAGTATCTTTTATTCCTATTGATTTTACAAACAAGATTTTCATTAACCATGCATCATGCGCTTCACACACGGTTTAGATAGGTGGGAGGATGCGTTGGGTCGATAGACTATCACATCATCCATCAAGTTTTCCAATGTCCTGCCATCCCTTTTACTTTGCTGAGCAGCAGAGCAACATTAATGGAGAACTTGGTTCACAAGCATCAAATCTCTTGGTAGAGCTTTTAAGAAAATGTGCAAGTGAGTTTGAGAATTTGTCATATAATTTTCAGCTCTACTTGCACTACTCTCCTTGCTCTTACCCAATTGATGAGCTTGAAACACAAGTTCTTTAATTAAATAATTTAAACTTAATTCCATTCAAGCATTCATTTCAGCATAAATAATAAAAATAAGAATATCTTTTCATTCATTCAAACAATTTATTAAAATACCACCATACCCCTTACAATTTATGCAACTACATCTCAACTCTCTCCAAAGGAATTTTAGCCTTCCATTACTAAATAAGAATAAACACACATACAAAGAAAAGTGAACCTCGCCATCAATTCACAGCAGGAAGTAATCAGAGAAGCTTAAGAAGAAATACTAGGAATCACCTGAAGGTTTTCTTGGGTTCTCTTGGACTCCTCCTGCACTTCCTCTTGACTGCTCTGCCTTTTTCCCTTGCTGTTTCCTTCTCCTTACTGTTCTTGGTCAGCCTTCTTCCCTTTGGAGAGTTCTCATTTCTCCTCTAGTTGCAGCTTTTCGTTTTGGGGACTTGAATGTCAAAAATTGGAACCATCTCTCAATCTTTAAGTCTCCCTTTTATAGACTTCTTTTAACTGTTTAAAATTTAATTCAACAAATAAATTCCATTTAAAAATTTGTGCTTCTATTAAATGATTATTCATTTATTCCCTTGGTAATGAAGGGATTTAGGTTGTTTGCATTTTTGTTTTATTGTGTAAAATAATTAAATTCACATCTTGCTCTTCCCCATGATGGCTTAAACATGTGCCTTTTATAATAATATTTATAATAAAGATTCTTTAGTTTTTATTGCATCCACCCCTTTCATCTTCCTCATATCTTTAATTTATATCTTCATGAATTATTTATTGAGAATGAGAAGTTTTAAATTAATTTGATATTAATTTCAGCTGTGGGAAGGGAAAGAATTCAATTATTTGGCCTTCCATATACTGCCTTGAATGCTAATTTTTGGCAAAAGCTGTGTCGGGCGTTACGGCGCGCTACAGCGCGCTGCGGTGCGCTGCGACATCTTAGTTTTGAATTGGCCCCTCGTTGTGGCGCTATGGCGGTTCAAATAAATCTAAATTTGATATTCATTCCGCCGCGGCGCGCTGTAGCGATCGAGTTTCGATTTTGATCCGCTATAGCGTGCTGTGGCGGCTCAATTAAATTTTATTTCTTCTGCCTAAGTTCCACAAATATCGCCTTGGCGCGCTGCGGCGCACTACAGCGGGTCTCCCAGAAGTGCATATTTAAGCTAAATTTTAATTTGCTTATATTTTATCCTGAAAAGCAGCAAAACACCTCACAATATATAATTTTAAATTGAAAAGTGTTTGGTTTTATTAACTTATTTTATTATAAATCTTAGAGTTATCACACCCCCACACTTAAATTCTTGCTCGTCCTTGAGTAAGCTCAAAAATAAAATTTTCTAATTTTATATATTGTAAAATTCAATTAGATATGTGTGAAGTATTTTTGCCTTTTCATGTATTACTTGACAAATGTGATTTGAAGGATTCAAATTCTAACAAGTCTCATACTAGTGTTTTCTTTTCTTTTGACAATTTGAGTTTCTAATTTCTAAATGTATAATACTCTACTCATAATTCTTGGGGTGTTTCTAGGATTGCTTACTCAAAAAAGTTAGATTCAGTGCGTAAGAATCTCGTGCTATTTGTGCTTTTCTTCTAAAACGCAATGAATATTTCTTTTTAGGAGAGATATTTTTCTTCATCATGTTTTTCTCAATTGTTTATTTTGGGAGAAATATTTCTCTATCCCTGGATTTTCTTTTGCTTTCAATTCAAGGGAGACATTTTTTTTTATCATCATCTATTTTCATTGCGTTCAATAAGTCCAACAGAAGCTTAGCACATTCTTGTTTCATCGTTTCTCACTTCTCTACATTAAGTTCCTTGACCCCACCCCTACACTTAGATTTAGAGCATCATACATTTTTGATGTTGGAGACTTATAGTAAAAAGAGTGTAAAACAGTTTAGCATGAAAAATCTTAGAACTGTACATTTTGCTTGATCACCTCTTATTAAGAAAATTAAAATAAATAAAATTTTCACATGCTCATTACAATTGAATTCAGCCCATTGAACTTTTCAGAAAAATTTCCTAGTTAATGACATTCTATTAGCACAAAAATTGAGGGATAATAATTCACTAAGATTTATTTAAAAATACAAAAAGCACAAATTGAAAATAAAATGAACATATGTTACTAAGAGCAGGAAGGAATGAAACAACATGATATAAATAATTACAAATTGTCATTGCTGCAATCATTCTTGAGATTCATCTTACTCTTTTATTGACACCCACAAGTACTACTTAGAATTTGAAATAGACAGAAAATATAAAATTATTTGTTGGGTTGCCTCCCAACCAGCGCTTAGTTTAAGGTTTTTAGCTTGACCAAAAAGAGTTTATATCCTTTCAAAATTTCTTTCCATATTTTCATTAACTCCTTAGGATGAGTACGAGCTAGTTTAATAATTGGGTATCAGGAACTTCAGTTCTACTATTTTTCTTCTTATAAGCCCAATCAATATCCTCACTCTTATAATATATTTTATTTCTATTTGTCTTTCATTCCTTTCATTTCTTCCTTTATACTTATTATCAAACTCTTCATACCTTTCCTTATTGTCATCCTCCATTTCATTTTGTAAGAATATGTAAAGCTCAATTCTTTTAGGACTATCTTATGGTGATTCTCTACAAATTCAAATTACACAAAAATACTGTTGATATTGCTAAGGGGTTTGTTGATAGTTGAGATGTCAGAGATCATAATTTTTTTACTTTCACCATCCCGAGATTCACTTAGTTTATTGGTCCTCCTATTATTTCCAATCAGTTCATCTTGGTTCTTATCACATGGTGGGTCACTTATTGCTGAGCATTCAGTTGAAAACACTTGAGGTGTGTGTGGGACATAAATTTTGGATTGCTCTTGGTCAAATTTTTTAGTTTGAAACTTTTGTTGCATTTTCAAATTGTCCAATTCAAGTTGATACTCCACCTCTCTCTCATTTTTATTGTTTGTTTGAGTTAAAGTTTCTTTACTACACGTTGGCACTTCTTCAGCTTGTTCCTTTAATTGCTCAATTGTAACAACTTCTTGGATGAGGTTAGCTAATTGTTGCAATATAAATTCTAACTTAGCCTCAATTGATTCAAATAGATGCTTTTGATTTCATAGATTAAATTTGTTTCTAACCAAGATTGGTTCAGTTTCATACAGATTATTGATCTCATTGCTACTATAATCATCCACTAATTCTTCTAAGTAAGATTGCTCACACATCCAATTTATGTTATTAACGCTCTTATCAGAGTGAGTGCTATAGTGTTGCAAATTATTATCATACTTAATATTATTGATCGGTTTTGTTTTTGAAGGTGCAAATGAGTTGTTTGTATTACAATTAGAACTTAAATGTGTTTCCAGTACCCCATTTAAGCCAATCAAAACTATCCTAAGATATAAGCATTTACAACAGTATAACAGACAAAATTTCACAGAATTCAGCAAGGTAAATTCACAAATAGTAAGACAGTTCGGCAATTTAGTTTCAACAAACAGTTTAGTACATATATTTCAGCAATTTTAAAAAAAAATCAGGCACCTAGTGAAACTAAATTAAAAATCTAATTTACACTACAGTTAGCATAATATGATATGATTACAGAAAGTGAAAATATAGATAATTAAGTAAAAAGTATAAATCACTATTTACCCAAAGATTGTACTTGATACAAAACAAAACCGTTCCCCGGTAACGGCGCCAAAAACTTGACAGACGGAAAATACACGTCTGCGTTTGCACGCAAGTGTACGTGGTCTGAAGTAATAAGTGGAGGTTTTAATTTTCCGAATTTATCGTCCTCTGGGAACGGTGGTTCTGATACCAAGTTATATTTTCTTTCAATAATGTTTAGATGCCGATTTTTGTAATGATTTTTTGGTTCCTAGTTTAGCAATACAATTACCTCAAGTTAAGATACGATTTGATTAAAAGGAGAGAGTTGAGTTTCATTGTAATAATTGCAAGGGCTTGGTGATATAACTTCATTGTTGAATGTATACTTTAAATCTTCGTGTTTAATTAAATCAAGTGAATATTATTGGAATTAGAGTTTTCTTCTAATTACAATAGGTTCAAGTTTAGTGCATAAAGAGAGCTTCCATTGGGGTTCTTCCTTAACACATAAACTTTTGTGAGATCATGATTTGTCATTAGACTTGATTCCCTACGTCTAGGTTACCAATTAGTATCTTTTATTCCTATTGATTTTACAAACAAGATTTTCATTAACCATGCATCATGCGCTTCACACGCGGTTTAGCTAGGTGGGAGGATGCGTTGGGTCGATAGATTGTCACATCATCCATCAAGTTTTCCAATGTCCTCCCATCCCTTTTACTTTGCTGAGCAGCAGAGCAACATTAATGGAGAACTTGGTTCACAAGCATCAAATCTCTTAGTAGAGCTTTTAAGAAAATGTGCAAGTGAGCTTGAGAATTTGTCATATAATTCTCAGCTCTACTTGCACTACTTTCCTTGCTCTTACCCAATTGATGAGCTTGAAACACAAGTTCTTTAATTAAATAATTTAAACTTAATTCCATTCAAGCATTCATTTCAACATAAATAATAAAAATAAGAATATCTTTTCATTCATTCAAACAATTTATTAAAATACCACCATACCCCTTACAATTTATGCAACTACATCTCAACTCTCTCCAAAGGAATTTTAGCCTTCCATTACTAAATAAGAATAAGCACACATACAAAGAAAAGTGAACCTCTCTATCAGTTCACAGCAGGAAGTAATCAGAGAAGTTTAGGAAGAAATACTAGGAATCATCCAGAGGTTTTCTTGGGTTCTCTTGAACTTCTCTTGCACTTCCTCTTGACTGCTCTGCCCTTTTCCCTTGCTGTTTCCTTCTCCTTACTGTTCTTAGTCAGCCTTCTTTCCTTTGGAGAGTTCTTATTTCTCCTCTTGCTGCAGCTTTTCATTTTGGGGACTTGAATGTCAAAAGTTGGAACCATCTCTCAATCTTCAAGTCTCCCTTTTATGGAATTCTTTTACTTGTTTAAAATTTAATTTAGTAAATAAATTCTATTTAAAAATTTGTGCTTTTATTAAATGATTATTCATTTATTCCCTTGGTAGTGAAGGGATTTAGGTTGTTTGCATTTTTATTGTGTAAAATAATTAAATTAGCCTCTTCCCATGATGGCTTAAACATGTGCCTTTTATAATAATATTTATAATCAAGATTCATAAGTTTTTATTGCTCCACCCCTTTCATCTTCATCATATCTTTAATTTATTTTTTTATGAATTATTTCTTGAGAATGAGAAGTTTTAAATTAATTTGATATTAATTTTAGCTGTGGGAAGGGAAGGAATTCAATTCTTTGGCCTTCCCTATGCTGCCTTGAATGCTAATTTTTGGCAAAAACTGTGTGGGGCGCTACGGCAAGCGACAGCACGCTGCGGCGCGCTGTGGCATCTCAGTTTCGAATTGGCCCGTCGTTGTGGCGCGCTATGGCGGATCAAATAAGTCTAAATTTGATATTCATTCCACCTCGGCCCGCTGTAGCGATCGAGTTTCGATTTTGGCCTGCTATAGCGTGCTGTGGCGGCTCAATTAAAATTTATTTCTTCTGCCTAGGTTCCACAAATGTCGCCTTGGCGCGCTGCGGCGCGCTACAGCGGGTTTCTTCCGGAATTGCATATTTAAGCCAAATTTTAATTTGATCATATTTTATCCTGAAAAGTAGCAAAAACACGTCAAAATATATAATTTTAAATTGAAAAGTGTTTGTATTTATTAACTTATTTTACTATAAATCTTGGAGTTATCAATGACCATTAGATGGGTTTATTTAAATTATACGGTGATGATTTACTACGTGTTTTCAGTTGTTATCATCGTCGTCAGATCTAATCCAACAACAAATCTAAAACCACGACTTTGATCAATCTTCGTCGTTAATCCAAAAACCAGATCTAATGGTTACGTTAAAACTCGCCATCTGATTTTTTCGATTTGATTCGACGGTGGATTCAGGTCCCGTAATTTAGTTATGATTCAATCGTCAAATCTCTTTGATTAGATTCGATGGTCGGTATTCCACGCACATTTTCGTTTAAATGATGCTGTTGGATTTAGTCTCTGATCCAATGATTGATATAGTTTTTGTCATTTAATAATTAATTAACCCGAACTTTTATTTAATTAAACTTAGAAAATTCCTTTAATTTATTTCCAACTATGTTGTGTATATTTTGATTGTTTTAAGTCCAAATTATATAAAAATTTAACCACTTATGTAATTAAATGCAAGAAATTTAAATGTATAAAAATTTTAGATTTTGACCACTGACATTATTTTTATTGATTTTCATAGATATCATATGCATTGGTTTTTACATATGAATTCTTAGTTAATATGATCATTGCAATTGCACTAATTAGTTCTATGGAATCACACTTGAATGGTTAGTTCCTTTGGGGGAAAAGCTTATTTATGCATTGATTGGTTTAAAATTCATGAAAGAGAATTATATCAATTAATGGCTAATGGGAGTATGAAATAGCACTTAACATGAATTCCCATCATCCTTAGTCAATACATCAAAGAACTAAATTACATGAAGTCACTATTTTCCAACCATCTCTTTTCTCTCTTAAAATATCATCATTACATGATTAAAATAGCATTCAAGGTGTAATGAGGCTTACAACTGAATGATATTTGATTCGTAGGCTCTGTGTGGACCCTCTCAAGGATGGATTGATCTCTGGCTTGTGGGATCTTTACTGGAGCAAACTCAATTTAGCTTATAAGGAAAGGAAATAGCTCAGGTCTTTGGAAATGAAGAGATCCTCATTAATATGACCAACTATGCTATCATGGCCACGTGGAGTTCATTGAAGGTATTGGGATGGTTGGAGGGCATCCTATGGCGTTGGGCGACGTTGGGATGCTCGGGCTATTACATCGCAGGTGGGTCTGTCGGGGTTGTGGGGGTGATGCAGAGGTACAGCTGTTGTGCGCTTGCGTACCGTCGAATCTTAAAATCCAACATCTTGATTCGATGGTAGACTTAATTCTCATGCACTATAATCTCAGTTGTTTGATGATTACTTAAAATCCAACATCTGAGATCCTCCTTGCATTTTAAATAACTTCTCACGTTCGTCAGACTAGATCATTGGATCAGATTTCTTTAGTCCTCTTGATTTCCGAACCTACTGCTCATTTGATCTATTAAGATTAGACAATTGGTCCTTACCTGTGGTTTCGATTAAGATTGATCGTTGGTTCGATCACAGATCCGATGGCTGGGATGGCTGGGATTTTTAAATTTGACATTATTAATTCTTATTTCACCATTTTTAATTAAATAAAAATAATATAAATTTAATTAATTTATATTAAAATATATTTTATGAATATTTTGTTCATTTTGGCTCAAAACATTATGAAATTTTCACCGTTATATAATTGGGTGTGAGGAATCCAAATATAAATATTTATTTGGGTTTGAGCTCTTGATTAATTTTCTTAATTTTTCTTAATTATTTTCACTTAAATTCATAAATTCATAAATTTATTTTATCTTTAGGAATAAATTGACATATGGTCCCCTTCGTTGAACTTATATTGATTTAATTATTTGAATATTAGGATTTTGGTGAACCTTAGGTTTAGTTATTCTAGATTAGTACTTAAATGACTACTACAACAACCCAAGTGTCTTAGAATTAATCATCGACCATAGAAAGTTTGAATGACTTGAGAATCTCTCTAGCCCATTTGTAGATCAACATGTAGGTTGGGAGCTCCAATTAATAAGCATTATTCCTATCTTGTTTATTATTAGGAATGGGTTGTATCCAATCAATTCTAGCTTCTTTGTTATATATTTAAGTCTCTCATCGGTGATATGTAGCCAAACCAAGTCATTGACTTCAAATTTTCTCTTTACTTGATGATCATGTCTTGTCTTATATCTTTATTGAGAGAACTTAAGGTTCTCACAAGTGAATATTTTATATATCCCTTAGAAATTTTTGAGCTTAGTTCACTTCTCCTTGCTGAATGTTCAGTAGGATTATGTTAATTACTGTAGGTCAACAGCTTGGAAAATAGTCAAGAATCGCTTCAGTTGGTGCCATTGAAGTAGACCCATGGATAGCTTAGTCAAAAGAAAATCATATCCATGGAAGCTTCTTGGCATGAAACCCTTTTAGCATAGATAATATTGGACAATTGACTACGTCAATTTGATCATATGTTTGTCGATAGATGCAATGTTTATTTTTAGTGTAGTATCCATCATGGCTTAGGGAGTTAAATATCTAGTGTCTTGGTTGAAGATTATTGAACCTGGCAATCTGAAGTTCTCTTATATATTCTTGAAGAATGGTTTGGATGCCTCTTCACCATTGATGGTTATTTTAATTGACATTAGAATGATCACGATAGAAAATGTATCAGCTGTAATGGAGGTAATTGTGCCCCTACATAATCATGGGCAATCCCCCAATGAGTCCATATGAATACCTTTCCATTGTCAGAAAGGGACTAATAATAGTATATATGGTTTGTATTTTTCTATTGGTATAAGATAGTATAGTCTCGGATGAACTTATCTATGTCCTTGTATTTTCGCTCAATACACATACCTTTATAAATTTAGCGAATATTTGTCGACCCCAGAATGTTCGGTAAGCTTTGAGGTATGGGCATTTTTGTTATATCAGTCTTTTGGTCGTTCCATGTATGCATATATTTTGACTTTTACAACAATCTATCTTGAGTACTCTACAAAATTGGGATCTTCTATGACTCCATATTCCTTTTTGCTTAGTTAGTTATAAATGTTTTGACAGTTTTCATCCTCATCATAGGCTTCTCCATATCTCTTGATCAGACATGTTTTGGCCTTCATAAGAGTTGTTAGTGTTATAGATGGTCTTGATAATATGTTTGCAATTATTTTGAACTCCAAGTCTACTAGAACTTCTCTCGAGTTTGGAAGAATTGTAGTGGGGTGTGATTCATGGGAACTTGTCTCATTGATATCAAGTAGTGCCTTTACTGTTTAATTGCATTGTATAGAACTAACAACTTCTTGTAATTAGTTGGGCATTTCCACTATGCACCTTGTAGTGTCTCCAAAAAATAGCAACTAGTCTCTCTCTTTGTTTGAATACTACTCCAATGGATATCATCATGCATTAGCCTCATTCTCAAATGTCTTCTGTAAGCCGAGGAGTGTAATTTCTAGCACGTGACTAATCTTCAATTTTTGAAATGCCGACTCAAGTTTAATGTCCCATTGTTATTTTCAATTTTTTGTCAATTAGTAGTGCAGCAATGGCCAAAACGTTCTTTATGAACTTCCACACTAACAAGATTTTACAAAGGTTTTCATGTTAGATGCATTAGTTTTCTTGGGCTATTTTCATCTCCTCACACTCAACCTCAAACTTGAGAAATAGAAGTTGATGTTCCCCATAATTATAGTCATTTTTTATTTAGAATGTATGTTTTTATTAAAATTAGTCGTTATTTTAGTGTATTTTTATGCCTTTTCAGAGATGAGACCAAAATGCAAATTTAAGAGAAGTTGTGCTAAAGATGAGTTATAGCGCGCTACAGTGCATTGTAGCGCGCTATGACGCCCAAGCTCTAGACAAAGGCGCCACAACGCGATATAGCTCTTATCTTCACAAGACTATGGATCTACAGTGCGCCATAGCGCCTATCTTCACGAGACTGTGGCGTTATAGCGCTCCACAATGCCTGCATTGCAGAGCGCCTGACGCTATAACGCGCCATAATACCTATTTTCCTGAGACTGTGGTGCTACAGCGCGCCACAGCGCGCCACAACGCAAGCATCTCTAGCGCCAGACGCTATAATGCGCCAAAGCACCAGAACGCCCGAGAGCAAAGCGCCACAGCACGCTATAGGACCTAACGAATCATAAGCAATGCACTATAGCGCGCTGCAGCACGCGTTGTAATGCAGTTTTGAAAATCTGCTCCAAGTCAGCATTGGAAAAACCAAAAGATTTAATTTTCTTCATTTCCCCACGACAGATTAATGGCAAGCATTAGAATACTTCATTCCTAAGGGAATAAAAGAATAAACATTAATTAAATCTTAAGTTTCAAAGAGGTGGCTGTTGGGAATAAAGAAGAGCTGAAGGGAGATTATAAAAGGCAGAAAGAAATGTGTAGAGGGGGTTCTGATTTTGGTTTTGGAGATAAGAAATATTCAGGAGAACTTCCCACCCCAAAGAGGAGAAGGCTGCAGTCATTGAGAAGAAGAAATAGCACATGGAGCAAGAAGTAAGGAAGTAGACTGAGTTGGAGAAGAAGAACACAGAGAATGCCAAGGGTTGTTCCTGAGTGCTGTATTACTAACTTATCTTCCTTGTTATTTCTTTGTAAGAGCAATGTCTATGCTCATTATCTCTTGTAGCTTTCTTTGTTTGTTATTTTTAATGACAGCCTAAACCTCCCATTGGGGAGGGTTGGGCAAGAGCATGTAAAAATCATGATGTATATTTGTGACTCTTCTATTAAAAGAAATGTCAATTAGATCTAAAAGTGTTTGAATGTTTGTTGTGTGATGCATGTTGGAGAATGATAAATCCTACTAAATATACAGATATTTACTATATATGTAAATGAAATCCTCATTGAGGTTAATGAACTCTTTTGCCCAAAAAGTTGTGCACTTCTGAGCATTCGTTGTGCGAAAACTGCCCGTACACAGCTTAGAGCAAAAGCTTGATTATTTGAACCATGAGAAATTAAAACTTAATATTCTCTGAGCTCCATAGCTCGGTTCATACCATTTGTGATATGAGTTTGATGCATATGAGCCAAGAACCACCTATAGAGCTCCACACTCACTCTTGATTTATGCGAGGTTTTCGAGCGCGTTAAGCTATGAGTGATGTGACATAAACTCATTTAGCTTCGTTGCTCATCTCCTTAGCTAAACCAAGAGTTGATGCGTGTGAGCCATAGGTGGAATCAAGATAATGTGATACTTAACTAAAATTGCATTTTATCACTTAGACGTAAGAGATGATTTCTTAAACTTAAAGTTCACATGATTGTCGATTTGCTGAGATTGAACCTCATTGAGTTCATCTCAGAGCATTATATAAGATTTAGTACATTTAATGTGTTCATTTGAGAATACTAAATCTCTTGTGAATAAAATCAAAATAAGCTCCACTTACTTGATAAGGAATTGAAAAGAAGAGTAACTTGCATGAACCATGACAACCGCATTTTTGGCCTCAACTCTCCCCATATTTTCAAAACTATTTTCAAATCAAATTATATCTAGGATTCGTAAAATTAGGAACTCAAAAACCACCAATCGATTCCTTAAACATCATTGAAATTAGATACACTCTAGTAACAAATCTAAACACCGTTCTCAGAGGACGATAAATCTTGAGATTTTACCATCCCATATTACTTCGGACCATGTACATTTGCGTGCGAACGCAGACATACGTATTTTAGGTTTGTCAGAAGTAACTTCTAAAACTCAATATTTTTTTGGATTGAGTAATAATTTGTGCTACATTATCAGTTAGAAAACTTTTAAGATGCTTAGCATGTGTCGTCTTATCTGAGCTATTAATCAATGTATTGTTCAAATATATTGGGATTGTAGAGAAAAGTACTAGAGGAAAAAATAAAATAAAATCATAGATTACAACAAAATAAAAAATGAAAAATACAAATTAGGAAAAATCACGGAGCCACATTACATCACAGAAGTTCTACTATGACAAAATAAGGAAATAATTACAGATCTCTCACTTTCTTATGGAAGAGGATGACAACCACACAGATCAACCCAACCCTAGCCTTAAGAGAACTGTTTATAGACTAAGGCTAGGGCACAAACACAAATATTGCAAAATGGCTAAAATACCCTCCTCCTCGAAAATTAAGGATTGGGTCGGCAATACATCCCGAGCTGATCCAATCACGCTCCACAAAATAACAAGGACAAACTCTTTTAAGTATTGCTTAAGGAGATCATTCACCAATCTCATGAAGGTTGGTGTGTTTTGTTGGTGGTTGGATAGCACTCGTATAATCTTTACTGAGTTTTTAGATGTTTTCCTTAAAGCGTTCTCAACATTCACTTGAAATAGAGCATTTGAATATTGAAAAGATTGTCTTATTTCATTTGTTCTAACATTTCATCTATTCTTTGTAGGGGGTACCAATTTTTCATAGAATCTTGTTCAATGCTTGGTAGTCGACACACATCCTCCAATCATTATCTTTGTTTGACACCATAGCAATTGATAAACCCCATGGAGAGCATTTGAACTTTATGATTTTTCTGGCCTAGCTCAGCAGCTTGCTTTTTGATATCCTCATTATAAAGCTCATAATTCTCTTATATCTTTCAGGTTTCGAATAATTGAATTAGAGTAAAATTGTATCTCGTGCTCTACAATATTTTTTAGAGGTAATTTCTTCATTTTTTTATACAAATCTTGTATTTTTCTGTTAGACCTTGCATATGCTAATTGTCATGTGTGAGCAACAATTTATTTGAGTTCAGCTGATCTTCATTTAGTTGGTTAAGTTTGTGCTAATTGATTATTACTTGTTTTTTTGAATAAACAGTAATAAAAGTATTTCTATCATGTCTGAATTGCCTTTTTGATCTTACCCTTTGATGCTAACTTGGTTAGCATGCCAGATTTGTTTCAATACACAAGAATTTCTTCATGGGTTTCACAATGTGATACTGCTGTTTTTTTTGTGAATAAGGAAACTTCTCAATTTCATATTGATAATGACTTCCAAAGATGTGCTGACATATATTTAGAGGAGCTACAGCACATAATACATTAGCAATGAATTATTGAATTATTATAAACTTCAGTAGGCATCGTCGATTGATAGTTAACGTGACATTTTTCTCAATCTTGAGACCAAATTTCTTCACCACACTATCGGATATGAGATTCTTCTTATTACCCAAGTTAATTACAACACCTGTGATTTCTTGCTAAATTTGCGCTTGAATAACAAACAACTTCTTCCAACTTCTAGGTATTGCCCTTTCTTAGCAGTTCTTACTTGTGTCGGTATTATAATCGATGAAAGATTTGCCTCAAAGGTGCCAAACTTTTGCAGTTCATCCTAGCCTTCAATGACAATGATGACTTTTTTATCCTTGGCTTGAACTTCTTGGGGAGTAACTCAGGCTCTTCTAGCATTGCATTTCCTCATACCTTGCTATCTTGCAGAAATTATAGTCCTTTTGATATTGTAGGTAGGCTAGTGAATTCAGTGGATCAACTAGTTATTTATCTTCTCTTGGTTTTATTTGAACGCTATGTTTTATTTCTATTTGGCTCATCAATCAACCTGTGGATGGTCTTCTCGTGAGTACCATTGACCTAATCTTTTGCTCTATATCAAGTGCATGAGTGTTAACTTAGTTAAGGGTTCCACTTAGGAATAATGTTAACGACTGCATTGCTGAAGTGCACTTCTATCAAGTATATATATTCTGCCAGCGCACCTCCTTTGACTAGTCATCCAATATACTGAATATCTACTCGTACGAATTAGATTCTAGTACAAAGAAACAAAGATTGATACATTGTTGTACACTTGATATACATATTGATATGCTGTGCTTACACTTTTGAGAGCTATACTTGTGGTAGCAAAAGTAACTCTTCATCAGATCAATTAGGTCATCTATTCTCTTAGTTAAAAGGACACCATCATAAGTACGCAGGCTGATCTTTGATTCTACATTAGAAAAATCTTCAGAACTCAATATATCCTTCAAGTTCTTCACTTCTATCGATCCTTTTGCTGAAGTGAGTGTTTGAATCACTAGTATAATAGCTATTTGCTTAGTAAATAATATAATTTTGCTCAACTAGAGTGTTTATCACAAGTTGTGGTGCAAAATTGGGGTCGAGATGGAGCCCGGTTAGAGAGAGCGAATCAAAGGTGCCTCAAAATTAGGCTAGTTACAACAATTTTTAATCAAGATTCTGATGCCAAAAACTTAACCATTTGAAAGTCACCATGATAATCATTTGCTCTTTCTTGGAGATATTGTGGTAGTCATTCACTTTTCCATTTGGAAGAATCATTGCACAAAGTTGCTTTTTAACCTTGCTCAACTATGGTTAATACAATCATGGCTCATGGAAGCTATAAACCATTTGAATCAGCTTGGTACCTTTGAACAAGTCACTATGGTACTACTTTGTAGAGAGTCAATCAGTTAGGGACTCAAGTTTGGTGAAAGACATTAATGGTCAGATCTATTTTCAATCAAATGCTTTTTTTTAGTGTCGGTGTGGCTCAAACCCATTTATTAAAAGATAAAAGGATGTTTACTTGTTTTAAGGGAATTAGGTTTGCATGATTTATCCTAACATAGTAAATCCTTAAGTTGGCAACAGAAGATTTAACAATTTAGATGGATTTGGGCCTGAAAAATTTTAGTCCAACCAAAGATAAATTAAAGACTGTTAATTGGTATCCTATAAATATCCAAAATGGCATAAATCTATATCTTCTCTAATTTCACACCCATTGAATTTAATGATTTAAGATTTATGCCATGATGGTCGGAGCTCGACATTAGTGCAAAAGGGATCACAACATTATCAAAGAAATAAAAATATAAAGTCTGGAGAGGAATGGAAGCTTTTGCATGCTTTATTAAACAATAGTACAATAAAGCAATGATACAACAAGAATAACAACAACACCATGCCTTAGGCCTACTAGACGGTTACATGGATCCTTTGTTTACATTGTGCATGATCATTTAGTAACCCTCCTCAATGATCTCTTCTCATGCCTTTTATGGTCTTCATTTTCTTATTTTAACATGGGCAAAATACATATACTCAATTTTTTTATCAGGGGCATTAAATGCTTAATATGACCAAGACATATTCTATAATAATATCCATTGTTGGATCCACTCCAACCTATATACAAATGAATTAATTTCTCTATCTATTTGAATATACCCACTTACCCATCTTGGCATCCTCATCTTAGTAACACTTAATTTATTGGCAAGGTTTTTTAATTAGCCAACATTCTGCCCCATATACCATAGTTGGCCATATTGTTGTTCTACAAAGTTTTTCTTTAATCTTGAGAGGGATTTTTGACTGCACAACAATCCATAAAAGCTTTTCTATTTCTTCCATAAGCTTGAACCTTATTAATCATATTGCTCTATATTTTACTCTTATTATTGAACTAAATATTTGAACCTTTAGCTCTTCTTGTTCACATGGCCCTTAACATTTATGTTTTCTTTTACATTTAAACTTATACTTTATATATTTGTTTTAGATAAATAAAATGAAAACTTTTGGATTCTAAAGTAATCCTCTACAACTCAAGTTTTTCCTTAACTCTATCCCTAGTCTTATCATTTATAAGAATATCATTTGCAAATAACACATATCAAGGAACCTCCTTTTAAATGTGTTTAGTTAGAACATCCATAATTAAAACAAAAAGATATAGGTTAAGAGTAGAGCCATGTTGTAATCTAATAATAACAGAAAAACTATTAGACAAGCCATCTTGCGTATGTACAAATATTATAACCTCATTATGCCATTCAAATTTATTTTTTTTCCTAAATTTTTCAAAAAATTTCTCTTGGTGCTTTATCATAAAATTTTTTCAAGATCAATTAAACATTAAATGAATGTATTTTTTTTTTTTTTATATTTAACCATCAAACCTCTAGTAAATGCATTGCATTTACGATAAATTTATTGGCATAAAATCAAATTGCTTTTGTGAAATACATTTTTTTTCTTCTAAAGGTTTAATGTCTAACTCCTCGGCTTAATTTATTTATAATTTGCTCAACGTTGAGCATTTTTATTTTTGTAAATAGGTACAATAGTACTTTTTCTTCTCTTATTTGAGAGATTTTGAATATTTAAAATAACAATAAATAATATGGTAAGCCAAGAAATGTATTTCTCACCCAAACAATTTCACATATCAATAGGGTTATTATTTGATCCCATGACTTTTCCACTTATCATAGTATAATTAAAAGGTTTGCCTACCCTTTTATAAACTGCATTGCGGCGTGCATCAACCATACAAACTATTCAATTGTTTTAAATGACGGATTGAAGGGATATTTCTCCTTTTCTAATGGTATTAAGCGAGGATGCCCTCTTTCTCTTTATTTATTTACAATTGCCAAGGATGGCTTATCTGCTTTATTCAACTGTGATCAACATCGGGGCTTGGGACATCCTAGTCTTCACAATTTTTTTTGTAGCTGATTTTTTATCTTTTTCTGGAGGAGGATCACCTGAATTGCTGGAACAAAGCAAGGCGCAGACTGCTTCGCACCTTGGAGCAGCTCGCTGTTCCGATCAACTACGACGGATGGTAGCAGCTCCTTTTACAGAGGAGATGGCCAATGAAATGCTGGTCTTCTGGAAGAAATGTTGTCCTTTTGGATTTTATTTTTAAGGGTTTCCATCATTTTGTGCTGAGAAAGAATTTTTGTATTTCTTCTTAGTGACTTGTATTGTACTAGATTTATATTTTGTGTTATTTACATCTTTTAAATTTTACTTATGAACCTTTACAATTATTTTACTGTTTCATTTGGAATAGAATTTGAGCAAAAAGCTCTTTACTTAAAATAATATTATAAATTGTTAAGAAATAATGATATATTTTATTATTATAAAATAATAATATTAATAATGTATTGCTATGAATTATTAATACTTATATTTAAAAATACTCATATTATTATTAATGAATATTTATAGTGAATTTATTAATAATTGCTATTATTATAACATTAACATTGTAATTTTAAGAAAATATAAATTTGATTTGAAGTAATAAATATGATTAAATTTATTTCTTAGATTTAGATGCTAAATTCTTAAATCCTTATGAATTCATTGTGAATTAAATTTCATAATTTAATAAAATTTGTTAAATATATGCCAAATAATATTCAGAATTTAATATCAACATAATTTGCTAAATCTGGATATTAGGATTCAGTATGTTCTACTTAAATTAATATTTATTGCTTACCAAATAATGATGGGCATGTTTGTTTCAAATTTATTCTTAGCTTAAGCCCTAAACAACTTAGTGCAATTTAACTATCCCTTTATCTGGCCTAGCTTAAATCAAGATTGTCCTAAACTGAATATGTAAAGTTTAGTTAAGAATTATCCCTTTTTTATGCTATTTAAAAATATATATTAAGTAATATTAAATAATTACATAGTAGACAAATAAATGTTATTAGTTATTTTATTATTTAATTATTCATTTAATTACATATTCATCAGTTAAGTACACATTAGATGTGTAATAACTAATTATATATTATTTAATATTAACTAATTATGTGTTAATATTTAATTAACTATGTACTTATTAATCATTTAATGTCATGTTACTTAGTTAATTATATATTAATTAATTTTTGCTTATTATATATTAATTAATTAATTACATATTTGGTATTTAATATTATTTATGTAACTAATGCTGATTAAATATTAATTAATTATGTAGTTATTAATTAATAAATTAATTAATTGCATAATAATTAGTAAAATATATATTAATTAATTACATATATATATTAATTAATTAATTATATATTTTCAATAAAAAAGTTTTTCTCTTTATAATCGAATTGAATGCTTATCTTTTTTAGCATCCAAACAACTTATCTTTTGTAGCAGTTTCTTTTTATTTAGCCTAGTTTAGCTTATTTCAAGTCAAGATAAGCCATAAACCTCCCAAACATCTATGAGGATAATCAGCAAAGTAATAATCATTTAAATAGCGTAAATGCATAGTAAACGGCATAAAACCGTACATTGTTAAGTTCCCATTTAGTGGATTTAACAATTTACGAATTAAGATGAAAAAGAGGAAGGTTAGGCTAAAGATTGCCAGATTTCTTAGATGTCTAAACCAATGTAAGTGAGAAAGAGGATGCGTATGTGACGAGGTGTGGGAGAGATTGCCAAGTTATCAAAGAAAAAACAAGAAACAAAACACAGCTAGAGAACAGAAGGGCAATGCAGGAAATGAGATGTACGGGCTTAGCTACATCTTTTAATTAAAGTATAATTTAATTACTATTATTTATGTATCAATGGAAGTGAGAAAGAGGAACTGAAGGGAAATTCTGTATTAGTTATTTTTATTAAATGTTAATTAATAAATAAATTATATATAAATAATATTAATAAATAGTAATTACGTTCTAACTAGGCTCCTCTTTTTTATTGGTGAACTATTGATTTGAGCAACTAGTAATAAATTAATTACATATTATATTGAATCCATTAAAAATTTGATTAGAGCATTTATAGTGAGTTTGATAGCTCATACATAATTTTACAATATAAAATACTTTAAGTATATTAATAAATAACTGCATTAATTAAAATATAACATGATACTAAATGGTCATACATAGTTTTTAGGTGTAATTTCATATTAGTTACGTAGTTTAAGGGGTATAAATCATGTTTTCCAATAAAGTTTTAAATCCTCAAAATTCACAACCAGATTAATGAAGATATACCAAATACCATATCAAAAAGTTTCAAAATTTAAGATTAAATCCTTAAACCCAGTGTTGTAAATTGCACATTAAAAATGCTAGCAAGTCATGCAAAAAATAGCTTATCAAATTTCTTTCGTTGTATTTCTTCTTGGAACAGAGACTAGGCGACTCTGTTTAGATTAATAATGGAAACAACATGGCATAACACTCATATACAGTGCCTTATTTCCACTATGTTTTGTTGATGTAGTCGTTAACACCTAAAAGGCACCATTTCATTTTGATTCTTTATTTTGTTTGTTTTATGGATATATTTTCTTTTGTTAGAAAATGTGGGGAAAATTGTGGAAAGCCATACCGTGGAGGTTGCTAATTTTCTTGAGATGCTGAGGAGTGCTTCAGGGACCAGTAACTCTCATTTAAATATTCATAAGGAGTGGAAGGTATTCTTTTCGTTATCAATATCTTTTCCTTACATAAAAAGCTTCTTCTACTTGACCCAATGTTATACAAATTTCAGCCCAATAGTTGTAATGATGCGTCATCAATAATCTCTTGCTTTTTCCCAGATTAAGCAAGATACAGATGAACTTCGTGTTATGTACCGTGAAGGGCTCCATGGCTCTCCATTTAATACTCTGCTCGCTGAAGGTTTTGCTGATGGACCAATGGATGTTTGTGAGTGAAACTCTTTCCTTAACAATATTGTGCTTGTATATTGAACACTTCCAAAATTCAATGCAACTCTCGGTATGATCACAGGCTTATGTGCCTCATGGGAAACAACTTTGTACAGGAAATGGTGAGATTCCTTACAACTTTGTTATACATCAATTATTGGTACTTTTAATATTTGCACATCATACATTTTCTGTAAACTTGTTTTGATTAGATACAAATCTATTTGCTTGTAGCATTGCTGAACTTAATCCCAACACCACAGTTCTCAAAAACATCGTCTAACTTCCCCTTTTCAAGGGAAACCCAAGTTTTATGCTCAAGATCTATTCGGTGGAACAAAACTTTAACTTTTTTTTCTATGATATGAATCATAGTGGAGCTAAATATTGTGATTACGAGTGATGATATTTTCGTCTAATTTATTACTTGAAATAATAGATGCAACTCCACCCACCATTCTGACACATTCTAGGAAGTTATATCTATCATTTTTGCTTTTGTCTACTACATTTTTTGTAGCGCCTCATCTTCTCCAATAACATTTGGTTCTTAGGGCCTATTTGGTTGGTTATTATTTGTAAAGTTTTTAGGGGATTTTATATTAATACCCAACAACATCCAAAAGCAGCCGTTTAGCTCACTTCTGTGATATCTTTGACATGGAAAAAACCACCGTCACTGCAATTGTCCTGCATTCTAGTATAGTAGTGCTATCTGCTGTTTGCTGTTTGTTTCTTGACCCTGACATGCATTTTTGATGAGAAGTCCCTATAGTTGGTTTCTGCATTCATCCTTATCTTTGGCTACTACAATATTTTTTTTGCTTATTTTTGTTTTTTCCATGTGAAGTTACTGATGTAAATATAATAAAATAAAACATGTATTATATTGTGTTAATATTTTTCAAAGTATCATAGCATACAACTAATACTGAATCAAACACCTATTATAATGTCAATAGCATGTTATTCAATAACACGTTATTTCAACTGCATGCTGTTTTAATATAACATTGCAAATAACATCCAACTGAACTAACCCTTGGTTTTAAAATTCTAAATGTTATGATAGATTTATCAAGAGTTGTTTTCTTAATCATCTTTACAAATTTTCTAACATGTTAAGTACTATAAAATGCATGTTTTTATAGTTGAGACTGCTATCGTGCAAAAATAAAAAAATCGAGTGCAATGGTGGCAAAAATAAACAGAGAGGAGAGATGATATGTATAGGAGAGAGAAAATATAAACAAAAATTATTTAAACTGCCAAAGATATGCTTTTCACTTATTTTGGCAATTTGTTTCACTGCAAAGCAATTTTATTTATAGTTTTGGACTAGTTCTTCGAGTAGTCTCTTATGTATTTCAAAATTATCGTAATCATCTAATTAGGTTCCAATCACGTCCCTACATGTGGTGGCCCGATGCCGGTTCGGCAGAAACCGTTCTGGTATCGGGTGCCTACTTACCGCAAGATCATATCGAGCTATTTGAGAGAAAAAAAATACGCATATAAAAGTAAAAGATATTTTCATTTATCAAAATTCATATTACAAGATCATGCATTGTACAAAAAAAAAGAAACAAAATAAGCAAAACGGCGCCGTCGTCGATCCATTGAAAATTAGGGTTCTTGTTTAACCTCTTGCAGGAGCACCTGACCTGGTATTGTACAGAAAATAATACCGGAATTAGAATTCTCAGTAATTAGAGAATACTTTAAGTATAGCAGTACACAATAACAAATTATTTTATAAATATGCGTTTAACAGAGGTAAGATGGAAATAAAATGCAGGATAGGTAAGGCAACCGTGCAAAATAAGCAAGCAATTTCCTGCAACAAGTATTTATTACAAAATAAAGGTTACTAATGTTATTTTCCAGTAACTAACCCCGAATGTTATTGATGTCATTTTTCCAGTAACGACCCCGAATACTATGTCATTTTTCAATAACAATCTCGAATATTGCTGATGTCATTTTTTCAGCAACAATCTCGAATGATACCAATGTCATTTTTCGGTAACAACCCTGAATGATATTACGTTGGTTCCGGACAACCAACCAAGCTTCAAATGAATTTGGCTCAAAGCAAATACGCGAAGCATAGCAGTATTAAAAAAATGTAAGATGTAATGCAAGTCATATGCTGTGTACCTTTAGTCGTTAAGTTCAGGAGTTCAAAAGTTTGGATGAGTGACAGTTCACTCAATCTGCATTTAAGTCCCCGTTATTTCTTTAAATTAGTCTCTTTTAAAAGTGATGCGATATTTCGTGATTTTTATCAATATTCTTTATTTTGTCCTTTTCTTCTATAATGATTTAAGTCCGTATTTCATAATAATGTTACTGTATTAAAAGAGTAACGATAGAAATAAAAAGAATACTAAAAAAATAGAAATAGTTGTCATTTATAACATTTTGAATTATTCCCATTATTAATTAATGAGAATGATTAAAATGCGAATGACTAATAAGATTTGTATAACAATACATATAAGGTTAGTAAGAAAGCGCTATTTTCAATTTCTTCCATTTCCAACTTCTCATACCTTAGTTTTTAGGATTGTCGGAAAATAAAGGAAGATTGGAACGGGGTAGCCGGATGGCTGGCCGAGTTGGCAGCGGCAAGAGGCTGGCTAGCAGCGACTATTGAGTGGTTTGGCGGCTTGATAGATGGCTGGGGCTGTCGGGGGCTGCCGGAGGCTTGCTGGAAGGAAGGGGTTGGCTGTTTACTAGCTGTCGGAGCTGCCGGAGGCTGCTGGAAGGAGCTGTCGTTGGCTGTCGAAAGCTGCTGGAGGCTGCTGGAAGGAGGAGAAGGCTGTTGGAAGCTGCTGGAAGGAGGGGAAGGATGTGAGGGAGAAGATGCTGCTGTGGGTGAAAAAGGAGAGGGCAGGGGTATTTGTAGGAGGCGAGGGGCGTAGGAGGCGTACGCCACTTTAGCGCCATAATGGTGCCTAGCGTGCGCTAGAAACCCCTGGCGTGGAAGGTTCTTCCGCCTGGAGGCGGAAGGGGGGTCGGGGGTCGGCCCCTTTGCCCGACAGCCTGCGCCAAAAACGACGTAGGCAGGCGCAGAAGTCTCCGCTGCAGGCTCTGTCTTGCGAGAGAGCCTGCGATCGCATCGCGGGATGTGATCGGCGAGCAGAAGGGGGGGCCGTGCGAATGGATAAACAGGGGAAGAACAAGGGATTTAAAAAAAAAAACTTAAATTTAAAATCTTCTCATATTTTCAGTCGTTTGGTGTCCAAATATAACGAGATTTGACACTGAGGTGTGTTACAATATTATGAACACCCTCGCGCTGAAAATCTTTGATTCGGAGTAAAATTTTATTTTATTTTAATTTTTGAGGTTTAAAATTTTGAAAATTTGCCACGATCAAATAAACGCTCAGAATTTGATGAAACTTCTCAAGCAGTCTTTAAATAATATACTTAACACAACGACACTGAAAATGATGAATTCAGACACGTATTTCAATGTTTTTGATTTTTATAATTTAAATAATTTCGAGAATAAGGCGGGAGCTTCCATCTTTCAGATTTTTCCCAAATTAGGGCACTTTGATCTTTAAAATTATTTCTATCTATTAGTAATTTTGTTTGCCCTAAAATAAAATTCCATGGGGTTCTAATGTCAGCGTCGAAATTTGACATAATTCGTAAAGTAACGATTTTGGGTCGTTACACTACATCTCTATAAATGTAATCACACTCAATTATATCATCACTGATACTACCGCTGCCACCCTCTTAATGGCTTTCATTAGTGTCGCCTTCTAGTTTGCAAAATATGTGTATTCTGGTTGGCGCTCGTTGAAAAGTATATTAAATTATCCTGTTTAAGAAAATACAAATTCTTAATGAGTTGTGAGGATGATAATGAGTTATGGGATAGTGTACCATGTACCTGACCATAATTGATGGAAGTAAATCATGAGGAGATGATAGGCGAGAAATAATAGGCAATGCCCTATCTTAGAAACAAAGCGATATTAGAGTGAATTTATAATTTTTTATTTGTAGAAACTTAAATTACTCATTTGTAGATTAGGAAACTTGCAACAGTGGCAATGAATGATTAATGCCAGCAGGGATGGTGAGCTTAAGAAGAATATAGGAGGATAGGGTGCTTTTTCAAATTTACAATATCGAGGGGAAACGATAGTAGAGGGAAGACGCATTAAACAAAAAAAAAAGAAAGATTTTTATCTACATAGTACTAAATTTTATAAATATTACCTATAAAATGCCTAAATTTAAAAATTTACTTATTCAACATCTAAATATTTCAAAATGCACCCAAAGACCACCTTTATTAGATACTCTCTCTCGACACGTCATTGCAGATGCTGCTTCCTACCTGATCACGCGCAATAGCTGCAGCGATCGGGTTGAAGGATGATGAATAGCAGCATGCGGAGTTGTCTTTTCGTTGGCTGCTAATAATGAACGCATCAGAGTGAGCCATTTATCATTGAGATCATAAATTAAAAAAAAAAAAACATAATTATCATTCGTGTTAAGCTCTGCAATTCAGCTTTCTATTTTATCCACATAATCATTTTTGATTCTTTACTTGGAAATAAAAGCCATAACCAATGTTTCCCAAAGTCCGTTGCTACCGTTCTCTCTCGAATGAGACATTGCAAATTGTTCTTTCATATAAGAACTTTGTGAAAGAAAGAAAGTAGAAAGAAAATGCCATATATTTAAGGGAGAAAGGGGGATTGGAAGGAGGAAATGGGATGATTTGGCTACGATGTCTTGGTGGTTATTTCTATCAATTGGGAATGAAGAAAATCTTCCCCTTCAATTAGTTTGTAAGTCCTGGGGCGAAGCTGCTTCGGACCCGCACTGCTGGAGGCATCCAGGTTTTCTGGAGATGAATTTTAGTTCAAAGAGCACTTTCACTGGGCTATTTAGGGACGAGTACGGACGGCCTTAGCAACTTCTCCTTGTCTTTCATGAAACTCTGAGTTGGCCGGAAGCAACGCTTGCGTCGACGTGTCAAGTGAGTGCATTTAATGACGTTAGAAAGATAATTTGGGTGTTTTGAAGATTTAAAGTAAAATTTAAATGTTTTATGGATAATATTTAAAATTTAGTATTATGTAGATAAAAATCCCAAAAACAAAAGAAGGGAGCAGGCGAACAAATGGAGAAGACGATGTAGCATGCAGCTGATCATCAATAACTCTGCCTCCTAAGTCTCACCTGCCGACAACACCACCTTGCACATGTTTGCCCGCGCTAACTTCTTTGCCTCATACGTCCCGCTGATCATGTGCGACATGCGCTCCTTTAATTCCATTTCTCAAACCAAAGAGGAAGACTATGTGCAATTTAAATCTGAAATAAAAAATGGCCGCCGTTTTGACCTTCCGTTGCGCAACAACGTAATATACCAAGGGGATCGTATCTAAAATCCAAAATCTATGTATCGAGAGATCCTCATCGAAGGCATGACTCTAGATATAGGATCCATCTAGGAATTTCAAAGATGTATCAAGATTTAGAACAATTTTTCTTGTGGCCTGGCATAAAGTAAAGTGTTGCAGAATTTGTCGCTTGGTGCCATGCATGTAGCCTCGCCAAAGCGGAAGACCCAAAGCGTGGAGGTCTTCTTCACCCTCTGTCAGTTCCTAAGTGGAAATGGTTTGATGTTTTCATAGACTTTATCATGGGTTTGCCCAAGTCAAGGTTAGGTGCTGACTCGATTTGGGTCATAATCGATTGACTGACCAAACCAGCACATCATTCCAATCCGTCAAACTGATTTCGCGGAGAAATTGGCCAAAACCTATATTAAAGAAATAGTCAGACTCCATGGTATTCCAAAATCCATTGTTCCAATCGTGATAGCAGATTCATGTCCAAGTTCTGGCAAGCCATGCACCAAGATCTGGGAGCCATATTGGCCATGAGCACTGCTTTCCATCCCCAAACTGATGGACATACTTAACGTGTTAATCAACTTTTTGAAGATCTCCTTCACCTATGTATCCTTGATTTCAGAAATTTATGGGAGGACCACATTCACTAAGTGGAGTTTGCTTATAATAACAGCTATCAGGCAAGCATTGACATGGCCCCATATGAAGCCCTGATAGTAGAAAATGCAGTAATCCGCTAGCATGGTCCGAAATAGAAAGCGTTCAATTTTTGAATTTGATCTCGTGGAAGAAACCAACAAGAAAATTTAGTTTATCCAGTAAAGGATTCGTGCCACTCAGGATCGTCAAAGCAAGTATCATGAAGTGCATCAACGTCCTCTGGAATTCATTATTGGTGATTTTGCATATCATAAGGTCAACCCAATGAAGGGTGTTTTCCATTTCGACGAGGTCGGGAAGCTCAGTCCCTATTATGTCGTATCTTTCAAAGTGGTTAAAAAGGTGGGCTCTGTAGCCTATAGATTAAAACTCCCTGAAAATTTCTCTGCAGTTCACAATATCTTTCATATCTCATCATTGTGGAGATGTCTTCATGATCCATCCCAGTTAATTCAGCTTCCAGCTATGTATCTTCAATCGAACCTTTCTTATGTAGAGGAGCCAATCAAAATCCTAGCTCGGGATCAAAAGTAGTTAAGGAGTCGATCTATTCCTATGGTAAAGGTTTGATGGAAGAATCGTTCTCCTACTGAAGCCATGTGGGAGAAAGAATCTGATATACGGTTAAAGTACCTAAGGCTATTTGAGAATCTTGGTACTTCCTCAACTTTCTCATTTATGCCTTATTTTATTCACGCACCATTCTTCCTACTTAAGTGATATCAAGGACGATATCCTTCTTAAGGGGAGGAGTCTGTAACAACCCAAAGTTGTTACCCCCAGTCAATTAGAACTTCACCAAGTTCAGGATTTGATTCTAACACTCATAATAAGTCACAAGGAGCACACCATATTGTTTTGGTCCAAATTGAAAGTCCATTGGATCAAAATCCTAAAACTGGAAATCCTGATAATTGGGAAAATTACCCATCTAAATTGACTTTAAATCGAAAATCTGACTTCGCCATTATGCTCATCACCCCCAAATTAGCTAGGGGAAATATTTTGGAAGCATTTGGAAGTCATTGAATTTTCTTAGCAAGGCCGGATCGACCGCCATTTCCTTTGCCCTAGTTGGTTCCTTTCGGGACAAGTTGTGACTGAAGAAGGAAGGCCGGGTAAACCCGAGCCCGACCCGTATATTCCGGGTTGTGTCTGTGCTATCACCCGTAGCGTCTGTCGTGGGTACCACAGCATCAGCGCTGCCACGTGTGGGGCACGCTTTAACAACCCTAGGTTATTACTTAGCTAGCTATAAGCATAATCATGCTCTAATTATAGTTACATTTTATTTAATGTTATTAAATTTGGGGTCAATCGGATCTCTCTAGGTCAAAAAGCGTATTTTGGTCCGATTTGGTACCCTAATTAATAGCTAAAATTTTTTGATCTCTAATCCAAAATATGATTACATTTTTGAATTCTTCATCCCCAAATTAGCTAGGGGTGAAAGTTTGGAAATTTTTTGAGGTCATTTAGGCATATTTTGAATTTAAATTAATTTGGAAAAATTGCACATAAGGGATCCTAACATTTCTTAATTGCAATATTATCATTTAACCGATTAAACTAAATCGGGATCCGCTGCGCGGACAGTGGGGAATCTGTTGCAGAGCCCAAGTCACGCGATCGCGGAGCTCCACTTCATCTGAATTCCGGAATTCTGTGGATAGGATTTAATATCGCGGAAGCATAGATCTGCCATTAGATCTATTCCATGGATCCTACGGTTCTGATCTCTTCAGGAGTCGGCCGTTAGGATCCAATCCATCTAAGCCGTTGCGTCTTCTCCTTCGATTGATCAGACGGCTTCGAAGGGTCCCACGACTGTGGATCATCGTCCCCACTTCGCTCGTGCTCTCAATAGGGAAAATCTATCGTACCCGACAGCAGACCCTGTCCCCCACCCCCCTTGTCACTTCAGCAAGCCGTTGGGGATCTTCCCTCAACGGCATGGCAACCTAATCGGGCCTGTGGCTTGGCCGAGCTCAAAATAAAATTTGGGAGCTCAGCCATGGCTTGAGCTCTCGGGCCGCCTCCAGCCGACCCCATTACACCCAACCTATCCCTTGAGTCTATAAATAGCCTCAGGAATCCTTCCTAGAGCCCCTTGCTGATTAATTCAGTTCAATTTGAATTTTCCCCCAATTCTCCATTGTCGGTCTGTCGAAGCGCTCCCCGGTGATCAAGCTGCTTGCGTACCGCTGATAGTGGGTAGTCCTTGTGTTCAGGACCCCTAACTCTCCTTAGAAGCTCAGCTAAGTCCTTGGATCGCTCTCTGCATCGCCAGCTCGCTCTCTTGATCGCACAAGGTACCCCAGATGCTGTGAAGAGCCGACTAGGCTTGACACCTCATCCCTTTTAATCAGTAATTGTTCAATTAGGCTAGTCGAATACAATGCTTGCAAAATTGGGTCTGGGTTGATCTCGATCGATCGAATTGATTGATCGGGATACCGTCCTTCATAAGAGCTGGATCTGAGTAAGGACCCAGTGATTCAGTGAGTCCTAGACCTAGCCTCCAAAGGGGTTTGATCCGTCTTAGCTCCCTGAGGTGTAGGGATCAAACCCAGGGCGAATCATGGTCTCTGTGAGGAGAATTGACTCCCCACAGTAGCTCCATGGCGTGGCTCTCGAGTGAGTAAGGTCCAGAAGTTCTCGGCCATTTCATAAGGGGCTTAGGATTCCAGTCGACGCGTCTAGTCATGGTGAACGTGTAGTGACCCTCGGGTGGTAGCGCCTTGGCCTGGAAGTTTGGGATTTTTGTGATTAAGGTTCCCTAATCGGCCTAAGGTCAGGGATGAGGGATCGGGGATGACGGCACGGTGCGGGTCAGGCCATCCCACGACCCGCGTAGTACGATAGTCCCGGGTCGCTCGGGACACAGCCAACCCACGCCTTTTGGATATTGGGCAGAGCCCATTTAATAATATTAATAATAATCAAAAATATTTTCCTTAAGGAAAATAATTTGATTATTTAAACAATAGGAAAATTTAACTAGAAAAATACAAATTAAATTAATTGTATAACTTTAGATCAATTGATCCAAACAATATGAAATTATACCATTTTGTTCAAAAACTCATGAGGAATAATAATATACAAAAATATTTAGGTTTCTATGGTTGATTGCCTAATTACTCTAGATCTTGATTAGGGTGGATTAGCTTGTATACTTAGCTAAAATTTATGATTTAAGTTTTATTATGCTTCTTATGCTTTTTAGAATGCATATGCTAGAAAAAATAATTTTCTGATTATTATATTAATAATTAGGTTGTACATTTCAGAAGGAAAATCCAGAAGGTAATTGTTGGGCCAAGTTTCTTAAGGATCTTGAAAGGTCCGATCGTTCTTGCATGTAATTTCTTGAATTCGGTTGTCGCATACCTCTCCATGCGAATGCGAGCTAGAACATATTCTTCTTATAATTCCTTATTAATTCTTGTTTCATTAATTATGAAAAAATATCTATCATTTGATTTTTCAATTTGAGTCCAATATGTAATTTGTGGAAATCTTGCGCAAAAGTGAATGCCGCATCAGAAAATGTATGTTGAGTAGGATCAATCAAATTAACAAATTTATCAGTGGCGGGAGTCCAAACAAACTTGTCACTTGTTAAGGTTTCAGTTATTGGAGTCATGATCGAGCTAAAGTTTTTAATGAGCATACGATAAAATATGGCTAATCCATGGAAAAGCTCCTAACATTAATAAAACTCGTATTGGTTGGCCAATCTCCTTTAATTGGATCGGGTTTGATTGCGGAAGATGAAAAAAAGAATCCCAAAACTATAACTTTTGATTTCATGGACAAACATTTCTTTTTATTGATATAAAATTGTTCCCTCTTTAGTTTGTTTAACATGAGTCTAATGTGGGATAAGTGACTTTTTTTGTTAGGAAAAAAGATCAAAATGTCATTGAAATAAACCACTAAATATTTTTCCAATAAAAGTTTTAGGGTTGCTTATTAATCTCATAAAGATGCTTGGGGTATTTGACATGCCAATAGGCATGACAAGCCATATATTTCTTTGTGTTTTAAAAACAATTTTCCATTCATCCCCTCCTCTAATTCGGTTTGGTAGTATTCACTTCTTAAATCGATTTTTGAAAATAGGCTTGAGCCGAATATTAGGTTCAATATATTGTCCAAATGAGGAATGGGAAATCGGTACTTGTTAGTGATTTTATTAATGGTTCACACACATTCTCCAAGATCCACCTTTTTTAGGGGTTAGAAGGGCAGCGCGACGGCAGATGGGCATAAATTTTCCCTAAGGAGGCCCTTTTAGAGAAGTTCATTGACTTGTCTTTGAAGTTCAACTTGTTCGGTGGGGTTCATGAGATAGTGATGTAGATCAGGAAGTTGTGCATCATGAACTAGATCAATGGCATGTTGGATGTCACTAAGGGGAGGTAGTTCATCTGGCAACTTTTTCAGGGTGGTTTCAAGGTATTCCTTGAGCAATTCAGTGACTGCAGGTGTAATGGGATTTCAGAGGACTTGGGTGTGATGTCCCGACATTCAGGTGGTCACATACCGCAAGATCATATTGAACAATTTGAGAGAAGAGAGCATACACATACAAAAGCCAATCATATTTATCATTCATTTTAAAATTTTATATTACAAAAAAGATCTTCATTGTACTTCACGAACATTGTTCAACAAAAGAGAAATAAAGAGATAAAAAAAATTAAAGTAACGCCGTCGTAGATCCATCAGTGGTTTGATAATTTAAGATTTAAAGTTCCTGTCCAGGCTCTTCCAGAAGTACCTGGCCTGCTATTGTATAGAAAATAATACCGGAATTGGAATTTCCAATAATTAGAGAATACTTTATGTACCACAGTAAATAAAATGATATTATATTTTTATAAAAGCAAAAATATGATTAGCAGATATAATGATAAAAATGCAGGAAGAATAATGAAATAACGCAAAAGAAATAAAAAGTTTCTGTCACGAGTGTTATCACAAAGATGTTGGTTACTTGACGTCGATGCCTTTTTTCTAGTAACAACCCACAAATGCTGTTACTGATGTCATTTTTCTAGTTACTTGCCATGAATATTATTACTGATTTTTTTTTTTCAGTAAGAACTCCCGAATAGTATCACGTTGGTTCCAAACAACCAACCAAGCTTCAAATGAATTTGACTCAAAGCAAATAAGCGATGCTAAGCACAATAAATTATAATCAGTAATACATGTCATATATTGGGTGCCTTTATTCTCTAAGATCCAAAGTTTGACAGTTTGACCTTTGGATCTGCATTTAGATTTAGATATTAGCTTTTTAGTTTATATTGTATTTTCATAAGTATTTATTTTGTCTTTTTCCATTATCTTTCTTTCACTCTCCATGCAACATATTTGTTAGTGAAGGTAGCAATAGCGTGATTATTATATATATTTAAAGATAATAATAATAATATATGATAGTAAAAGACAAAATGGAAATGATGGGAAATAACAGAATTTTAAATTGCAAAAATAGAGATTGTGGTCATTTTATAATACACGTACCATTATTATTATTGATTAATGACAATAGCAATAGTGTGAATGGCTAATCTTATCATATTAATAATGAAATATTAAGTATATAAAAATGAAATACATCATAGTAAAATCTCCTCGTTTCTACCTCATTTTCCTCTCCTCTTACCTAGGATAGTATTGCCAGGAGGCTGAGGGAGGCCGGACAACTGCAGGAGGTGGCCGAAATGGTGGCTGGCTGGTAGCCGGCAAGAGGAGGGCTGCAGCTGTTAGGAGGGGTTTGAGAGGGGTGAGGAGGGATGTTACTGTTTTGGAGAGCCGGGAAGGGGGCTGGTTGGGTTGGGGGGTCTAAATGGGTTGCCGGGATGGCTGCCGAGGTGGCCGGGGTGGCTGGCTGGGAGAGGGGCTGGCAGCAGGGTGAGGTAGTTGGCAACAGGGTGAGGGGGCTGAGGAGGAGAGTTAGCTTGAGAGAAAGGGGAGGGGGGTGAGGAGGTTTAAGTAGAGGAAGGGAGAGGGGGAGAAGGGGAAGAGGAAAGGTCAAATGGGGCCCTCCTATGGGCTGAACAGGTGTTGCCTGCGCTTGGGAGGCGAAGGGAATGGGGAAAATTCGGAGGGGAGGAATGGCGAAAGAGGAAAACTTAATAAAATTTGAAAATTTACTTAAAGTTAAATTTTTTGTATTTTTCTGTTGTTTGGCGTCTAAATACAATGAAGCTTGACACCGAGGTGTGTTACGATGTAATAAACACCCTCGCGCCAAAATTTTTTGATTCAGACAAATATTTTATTTTATATTAATTTTTGAAGTTTTAAACTTCAAAAAATAATTTAGGTTAAACCGACAATCCAAAATTGATGAAACTTCATGAGCAGTTTTTAAACAATTTTCTTAACATGATACGAAAATTGATGAATTCGAACACGCATTTCAATATTTTGATTTATTTGATTTTAAGAAGTTGAGAAAAATAAGGCAGGAGTTTCCGTTATCCGAATTTCTCCCAAACTATGACACTTTGATCCAAAAATTTATTTCTATCTAGAGGAATTTTTGTTTGCCCTAACTCAAAATTCTCAGGAATCCTGATTTTCGAGTTGGGATTTTGACCTAATTTGCTAAGTAACGACCTCGGGTCGTTACAAACTTCCCTACAAAAAAATGATGTCATCCTCGACATCATACAACCGAAACTTAAATATGGGTGAGATTAATACTGATACTACGTCGTTGTCGTCGGGTGCCATGATCGGGGTGAGGGTGTACATTCTTGCTTGAACGGGGTGTCGAGGAACCTGTCCATTCCTTTGGGTAGGCGCTGCCGTTGCAACTTGCCTAGGAGCAGCTCTTCTTCGTTGATTGATGGCGGGGGCTGCCGGTGCTGAGCTCTGGTTTAGGGCAGATCTTACCCCTGGAATGACGTCTCCGTCGTTTGTTTTCTTGGAAAAACAAAAACGAAAACCGTGACCGCCCACAGGTAAAACAGCGGCTCTGCCCGTGGTAGCATTTCCCAATCGGGTGAGGTCGATCACACGCTACACCTTCATTGGTCATGGGAGCTTCTATAAACAAATGATTTACCTTGGCTAGTGGGGGATAATGGGGACACTTGTAGGTCTCCTGGTCCTCTGTGGGATGATCCTGCCTCTTTCCTTGTCTTTCCGCAATCACCTGTTCGTTGTGCTCAAGCATTGTTGTACATTCTAAAAGATCGGCAAATTTTGTGTGCCTAAGTGAAATCAGGTTGGTGCGAATGCTGTCTTTTAGACCTTTGAAGAACTTACTGCACCTCGAAGCTTCGCAATCTACCAGCTTCAGTGCGTAACACGAGAGTTTTGTGAACTCCGTCTCGTAGGCCGCCACTGATCTACTCCCCTGAGTTACCTTTATAAGTTGGCTCTCCATATTTCTTTGCGTCGAGTGGGGAATGTAATGGTTTCTGAATGTAGCAGTAAATTCCTCCCAAGGAATATCCTCCAATTTGACGCCCTTAAAGGTTGACTCGTACGTGATTTTCCACCACCTATCGACTTCACCTTCTAGAAGATATTTTGTTAGTCTAATCTCCTTGCCTGTAGGACATTTTAAACTGTCCAACTTTCTCTCTACAGCTTGACTCCAGTCTTCGGCCTCCGTGGGTCTGATTGAGCTGTTAAAAGTAGGAGGGGTCAACTTGAGGAAGGCTTGCAAGGCATTGTTTACAAGCAATCTTTGCCCTTGAGGGGGTTCTGATGTGAGAAGGGAGGTGGAGGCTTTCCCTTAATTTTAAAGGGCTTGCAAAATAGCTGCCAATAGACGATCCGTTCTATTGTCCGCTTCAGATGATGAGACTGTGATCTTAACTGAGAGGAAACCTTCGTCGAAATCCATCTGTTTGGAGTGAATTATAAAACTTGTAATTAAAAAAGGTTGCGTCTGACTGGATACATAAAACAATTAATTGCAATGATATAAGAGTTTTGCAAAAAAAAATTTTGCTCCAAAAGTTTTTAGTAATAAGGGATTCATACACAAAAAAAAGGGGGTTGCATTAACAAGAGGACTTATTCCTTACTGAATGCACCAACAAAAAGGTGTAATCTAAATCATATTCTAAATTTTCTACGAATTGAGTAATCAGAACCAGTCATCCTCTGTTGCATCATCTGTTGTTTTTGCCGTGGGAGCATCCTTATTTGTGCTAGGATCAGTTACTCCCGAGTGCGAGGAGTTACCATCAATCTCTCAGTCCTCAAAGTACTCAACCATATCATCAAGAGGATCCATCTATAAAATATTAACACATACATGATGTTTTAGCATTTTCATAATCAGATTGCAATGACGCAAAAAAATTATATTTCTCCTAATTTGCTTAATACTGATTGTAAATTCTTTTTTTAATGAATATACCTTTTTTTTGTATGTATATTCTTCCCCTCAAATGTATTAAATCCAGCTCTGATACCAACTGTGATGTCCTTCGACATTCGGGTAGTCACATACCGCAGGATCATATTGAGCAATTTGAGAGAAGAGAGCATACACATACAAAAGCCAATGATATTTCTCATTCATTTTAAAATTTCATATTACAAAAAGATCTTCATCGTACATCACGAATATGATGATCCATGTTAAGAATAACCAAACTAACATCGGATGCATCTTTCCGCATGATCATATTTGCAGTTAGGTAAAATAGCAGTTAAACAAATATTTAAGCCATTCAAATATAAGAAACAACATTCATTCAATTTAAAATAAATAATATCCAGAATTTATTACATGACTTTCATTTTACAAAAATAAATATCCCTTAAAGGGGGCAGTTATTATCTGTTTATTTGTCGCGCCATGTCTTTAAACTATCTCAGCTTCCTCCAGTTGTAACTAATCTGTCATTAAAAAATAATGCCTTAGTGCATATTCTAAATACAAAGGATATTAAAAATATACTTTAAAGCATATCGGAAGGCAAAGAAAAATGAGATAACAATTGCAGGAAAATACAGTGTGTTTCAAATAAAAGATGATCATGTTTCCTGCAAAATAAATATTCTGTTCACATGCCAAGTGTCAAAAAAAAAAACAATAATAACGTAAAATTCATATTTATATTTATGACTTGATATTATGAAGCAATATAGCAGTTTTATTGGGCAAAGCCAGAACCATGAGGCTGGGTTCATATGCATTTAAACATAAACCTTCAGTTGGACCTCCTTAAGGGCCTCAGATGGCAACATGCATTTAAGCAACCTTCACCTGTGCCTCCCTCAAAGGCTCCAGATGGCACTTTTATAGCTCCCGAGGACTAGCCCCGTTCCTAACCTATTCATGCTTCGTTTCGGAACCCTTCTTGCAATATTCACAAGATACATAAATATCATTAAATTTCTCTTACATTATTGTAATAAGAATAATGTAATAAATACAAAATAGGTTCAAAGCGATGCATAAGCAGCAAATAATAATAAGAAGTATAAAAATAATATCCAGTATACCTTTTGTGTTTGACTTATTCAAGACGATTCACTTACAAATTTGATGTGTCTGCAAAATTTATAATTAAAATTTTATTAAACTTTGCCATGATCTAATTATAAGATTAAAACTTATATTCTTATTCCTAAGCCTGATTTTAGCTAACAAACTTAGGATCTCAAAGGATACCATAGGGAATTTATAAATTTATCAACCCTAAAAATTGTTATTACCTCATAAGATAACATTTCTCTTATGCTTTATTTGCATTATATTTTATGTTCTTAGTCAACAAATAAAATATGAGCTGTATCAAAAATATATTGCACCTTCCTTTGATGTAAGATAAAAATATGATGCATATAAGATAAATTTTAGAATTTAAATGCAAGATTTAAAGATTGATACATATAAAATGTTATCAAGAATTTCTATCATTTGACTCTCCTTCTCTCGCTCTCTCCATCTCACTCGATCGGCTGAAGATAAAAGGAAGCGGCAAGAGTTCGTTCCTTACTCTCGATCGAATGCACTAGATCGGCGCCGAATCGAGCGGAAGAGGAGAGGAAGGATCGACGCACAGATGAAGGGATCGAGCGATTGGGCGCAGAATCGAGAGGAAGAGGCGATCGAGCTGAAGAGAAATCGGCGCAGAGGAGAAATGATCGTGTGTGCTGGGACGTCGACTGCACTCCTGTCGGCTTTTGTCGTCGGTCGCAGGCAAGGATCGAGTCCCCGTTGCTCGCTTGTCTGCTGTGCGCTTCCGTCGGGTGCTGTGCGGTTCGTCCGTGCGGGAGAGAGTCGAGCGACTGAGAGGGAGAGAAGGCTTGCTCGAGTGGTGAGAGTCATTCGGCTCCTTCCGGTTAAATAGGACGCGCGTATGTAACGCACGTCCGTTTCATTCGGGCTGATTAGCCGGTAAGTTACGGGTAATTACCTTTATTACTCTATGCATACCTTCCTAATACAACTGAGATTTAATTGTTTAACAGTTTCTAAAAGGGGCAGCCGATTCTTGCCTTGAATATGGGTCTTTATGAGGCATTTTATGCTTTACTAATTTAAGTATGCGTTAATGACGGGTCTTAATTTTAAAACTTTAAACCAATTTGAAAACTTCCTTAATCAATGTTTGTAACCGAAGAGTTATTTTAGCGGGAGATGATTTTAATGACAAATATAAATTTCTATTTCAGCATTGAGTTTGAAAAACTTCCTTAATCAATATTTGTAACCGAAGAGTTATTTTAGCGGGAGATGATTTTATTGACAAATATAAATTCCTATTTCAGCATTGAGTTTGAAAAACTTCCTTAATCAATATTTGTAATCAAAGAATTATTTTAGCGGGAGATGGTTTTAATGGCAAATATAAATTTCTATTTCAGCATTAAGTTTGAAAAATTTCTTAAATCAATATTTGTAACCGAAGAGTTATTTTAGCGGGAGATGATTTTAATGACAAATATAAATTCCTATTTCAGCATTGAGTTTGAAAATCTTCCTTAATCAATATTTGTAACCGAAGAGTTATTTTAGCAGGAGATGATTTTTAATGACAAATATAAATTTCTATTTCAGCATTGAGTTTGAAAAACTTCCTTAATTAATATTTGTAATCGAAGAGTTATTTTAGCGGAAGATTTTTAACGGAATGGAAAATAAAAATTGCGAGAGATTTTAACGGAAAAGAAACTGAAATTTGCGGGACATTAATATTTTCCTTATAAATGACCTAGGGTCATTACAAACTCCCTTACTTAAAAATAATGTCGTCCTCGACATTTCACCGCAATAGAAAATATTTAGTTGCATGCAAAAAAATTTAATTAAGGTTACCTGAGTTCTGAAAGAGTTTGGGATATTCTTTTTTTCATATCTTCCTCTTTTTCCCATGTTGCTTCCTTCGCACTATGATTCTTCTATTGCACCTTAACCATGGGAATAGTTCTCTTCCTTAATCGACGGTTGTCTCTTTCTAACCTCCACATATTCAGTTTTACTATGGCGAAAAAATATATAAATTCTAAAGTAATAATACTTCATAACTTGAATTTCTCCTCAAGAATATCATCTAGGTGTCAAATCATAAAGTGTCTTAAATTTGTGTTACTGATGTCAAACATTGCTATTAGTTGCTTACTGCTATATGTGTTGATGTCCTTGTCATATTGATGTTTGCTCTAATTGTCTATTTTCTAAGTATCGAAATTCCAAAACCTTCAAATTAAATTGAATTGATCTTATTATAAGAAATTCAATCTCGAATAAGTATACTCATGAACCTTAAAGCTCATATGCCTATGCTTTTGGTTTTATCATTTCTTTTGACGTCACTACCAATATTTGTATAACATCAAGACGGTTCACCAAGCCATTAAGTATTTCAATTCATTCAATGGTAAATTTGAAGCACATTTTGATATTGTGTTTACGCATTATCGAGATATAGGATCTTACTAATCCATTACTTAAGAACCCCAATGAAATAATATGATGATATTAAAAATTAAAAAGAGATGAAGTCTGAGTTTAAATAATGGATCATATTTAAATTTAATTCATTATTATGTAATGAACCGAAATCAATTTTTGAGTTTAAGTTAAAAAGGTGAATCATACTATAAGCTTAACATCTTACCTGAATAAAGCATACATTTCTATTCTCAAATACATGATTGAGATTCAACCATTAAAGTTAAATGCATTTGTTTAAATGGAAGAATAATCAAAATTCCTTTAGCAAAATTATGGAAACAATCTCCAAATCAAATTAAAGCCATTGTTTCTAACATTGTGTTTCAAAAAGAGAGGAACACACAAAAAAAATCAGGAAGGAAATTGATAAAACTATACTCACATATTTCATACATAGAAAAAGATTCTAATTTGTTAGATTGTAATAGAAACATGATTCAAAAGCATCGATACATTTAGTTTGGATTTAATGAGCGTACTCACAAACTATAAGATGAATTTTGTGGCCACAAGTGAAAATTAAATATCTTCAAGCTTGATCATTTATGAGTGTAGAATACTCACAAAATTATATCAAACTTGTTGAATTAAATAATTGAATGATGAAGGAGAAGTTCTAAGTGAACATTATTCATAATAACTTGTTGAGGGCATTAATTCATTTATAGCAATAATTAAACATTAACATATATCAAACTTGGTTAAAATCTAGCACACGAATAAATAACATGTGGTTGAATTTGAAATCAGTGTACCAAATGTCCTAGATCTTACAAGAGCTAAACTTATTCTTATTAGTTTGTTATACTGGTAGAATGCTCCTGAATCTGAACCGAAAATTAATTAGATTCAGAATTAGCTAGTAGCTAGGCCGAATTTAGCATTTGCTGAGTCAACTTCTGTTGAGCGCCTTCATCGAAACGCCCCATTCAAGATGAGCACCAAAATTCGGGTTTGAAGAAAATTGCCCAATCTTCAATTGATGGTGCCAAATTTAGGATTTAGTGTATTATTAATATACCCTTAATACTACACCTTTTAGATCGCAAGTTACCTCAAAAGGAAATTTTTACTATGGCTGCAAAATGCTAAATTCTATAATCGAAAAGGTTGCTAAATCTACTATGCATCTCAATTCTAAATAATTCCACTTTCATTCACTTTGTTAGGTAGTTCGCCGCAGCGACAAGATACAAAATCATGTAGTCAGATGCATACGGTAATAAATCTCGGTCGGCCATATGATTTTGTATCAAAATTCTATGCGTAGAAGAAAAATTGTATGTAGTGTTGCTTTGATACAATTGTTAGATTCAAGAAGAAGAGTTCGTTGTCTTTGTAGAAATGATATTACGATAATTAAGGGATGTCATTTCATTTCTAATTAACTTTTCTAAATGAAATGGTTTATCAGCGCATAAGATTCTGGATTAAGACAAATACATGCACAAATGAAATCATACAATTCAAATCTTCAATTTTAACTTTTAAGTATGAAGTTACTTCCCATGAATTGTAAGTCTAGTTAAATATGCAACAATATAAACTCAAAAATGCAATAAAGTAAAATTTCTTTACAGGGATTATGGATTCTTAAGAACACAGATTAAATCTAAGTCCACATAATAAATTAGAATAGATGGCTTTGCAAAATTGGAAGTTGAATACATGTAATGTAAATCATGTGCAAGTTGAGCTCTAACATACTTGTATAACATAAGCATTTTATCCCAAGTTCAGTTTTGGTAAATCAAAGTTTATTTTGAATCTAGCTCCCCACAATTTAATTCAATCATACATTTCTTTAATAAATCTTTCCAATACTTTCACGGAATGCATGTACAAAGAATTCAAGATATAAAGTACAAAACTTTATGTAAGGGTTGCTTTAAATTAAGATTCTAAGATTCATACCAAGACTCACACAATTTTAGATATGATAAGTTTTTGTAGCTTAGAAGGTATTAAATCTCCAAAAAATTCCAAGAACATTACTCTTGCAATTCAAATTAATATTTAGAGGGGACTAGACTTGTACCTTATTATTATTATCAATTTAATCTTATCAATCTTATTTTCATCACTATTCTCATTACTATCATTTTCATCTACTTCCCATTTAATCATTCTCATAAAAATCCTTTTTCTAGTCGTCATAGATTATAAGGAAACATTTTATTACTATTTAACAATTAAGAGAATCCATATTCATATATAAAGGAAATATCATATTGAAAGCAGCATATAAGTCTTTAAAATATAGATCAAACAAAAGACAATTATCTAACTATTCCAACAAAACTTAAGCAATTAAAACTTCCAAAATTACAAAATATTTTGTTGAATTGATGATAAATTGCAATCATATTTTTATCATCACAAGAAATTTTTAAAAGTTAGATATTTTATAAAATCTTCTTGATATGTCATGAAATTAATCATAAGTTCACTAGAAGTTCTCAAATGGTTTAAAACCATGGCACCGAATGGATGCATAATAGAATACATCACTTTGCATTTGTGAAATAATCCTAATCATGAAAAAGGATTGCAACGTTCTTGTTTAACCTCACATATTTTGCATTTACTAAGGATGATTGCTAAAAGAACCTAAGTTGACAAATCATATCGTCTTAAATTTGTGTCACTAGTTTTCTATAAGATGTTATGTTTCTACTATAATCTTACTATATCACTAGTTTTCTATCAAGTATTTCATTCCAGTGTATTTATATTTTAAATTGAATGATTTTCCAATTATGGCTTCTATGTTAAGTACTATTTTACTCTAACACTTCTAATCCTGCTCTGATACCAATTGTGATGACCCATATTAGGTTGGTAACAACCAATCTAACATCGGATGCATCTCTCTGCAGGATCATATTGGCAGTTAAGTAAAATAGCAGTTTAACACATCCAGAGCCATTCAAGTATAAGAAACAACATTCATTCAATTTAAAGTAAAATAATATCCAGAATTTATTACATAGCTTTTATTATACAAAACTAATTATCCCTTGAAAGGGCAGTTAGAATCCGTTAAATTGCCGCGCCATATCTTTAAACTATATCAGCTTCGTCCAGCTGTATCTGATCTGACATTATAAAAATAATACCTTATTGCACATTCTAAATACAAATAATATTAAATATATACTTTATGCAAAAGCGGAAAGCAAAAATGATGATCATCTTTTATTTGAAACACACTGTATTTCCCTGTAATTGATCATCATTTTTGCCTTCTACTTTTGCATAAAGTATATATTTAATATCCTTTGTATTTAGAATGTGCATTAAGGCATTATTTTTATAATGCCAGATCAGATACAGCTGGACGAAGCTGATATAGTTTAAAGACATGGCGCGGCAATTTAACGGATTCTAACTGCCCCTTCAAGGGATAATTAGTTTTGTATAATGAAAGATATGTAATAAATTTTGGATATTATTTTACTTTAAATTGAATGAATGCTGTTTCTTATACTTAAATGGCTCTGGATGTGTTTAATTATTATTTTACCTAACTGCCAATATGATCATGCGGAGAGATGCATCCGATGTTAGATTGGTTGTTACCAACCTAATATGGGTCATCACAACGAACATTGTTCAACAAAAGAGAAAACAAAGAGATAAAAAAAACTAAAGTAGCGCTGTCGTAGATCCATCAGTGGTTTGATAATTTAAGATTTAAAGTTCTTGTCCAGGCTCTTCCAAAAGTACTTGACCTGATATTATATAGAAAATAATACCAGTAATTAGAGAATACTCTAAGTACCACAGTAAATAAAATGATATTATATTTTTATAAAAGCAGAAATACGATTAGCAGATATAAGGATAAAAATGCAAAAAGAATAACGAAATAACGCAAAAGAAATAAAAATTTCCTGCCATGAGTGTTATCACAAAGATATTGGTTACTTGATGTCTTTTTCCAATAACCAACCACGAATGTTACAACCACGAATAAAATGATGTTGATTACTTGATATTTTTTTTGCAATAACCAACCACGAATGTTATAACCACGAAAAATGATGTTGGTTACTTGATATCACTTTTCCAATAACCAATCACGAATGTTACAACCACGAAAAATGATGTTGGTTACCTGATGTCATTTTTCTAATAACCAACCACGAATGTTACAACCACGAAAAATAATATTGGTTACTTGATGTCGTTTTCCAATAATAACTTTTGAATGTTGTTACCGATGTATTTTTTCCAGTAACAACCCATGAATGCTGTTACTGATATCATTTTTCCAATAACTAACCACGAATGTTATTACCGATGTCTTTTTTCCAGCAATAACTCCCGAATAGTATCATGATGGTTTCGAACAATCAACCAAGTTTCAAATGAATTTGACTCAAAGCAAATAAGCGAAGCTAAGCAGCAATAAATTATAAAAAGTAATACATGTCATATACTGGGTCCACCTTTGTTCTTTAAGATCCAAAGTTTGATAGTTCGATCTTTGGATTTGCATTTAGATTTAGATATCAGCTTTTTAGTTTATATTGTATTTTCATAAGTATTTATTTTATCTTTTTCCATTGCCTTTCCTTCACTCTCCATGCAACATATTTGTTATTGAAGGTAGCAATAGCATTATTATTATCTTTATTTAAAGATAATAATAATAATATATGATAGTAAAAGATGAAATGAAAATGATGGGAAATAACATAATTTTAAATTGACAAAAATAGAGATCTTGGTCATTTAATAAATACACGTACCGTTATCATTATTGATTAATGACAATAGCAATAGTGTAAATGACTAATCTTATCATATTAATAATGAAATATTAAGTATATAAAAATGAAATACATTATAGTAAAATCTCCTCGTTTATATCTCATTTTTTTCTCCTCTTACCTAGAATAGTATTGCCGGGAGACTGAGGGAGGCCGGACGGTTGCAGGAGGTGGCCAAAATGGTGGCTGGCTGGTGGCCGGCAAGAGGAGGGCTGCTGCTGTTGGGAGGGGTTTGAGAGGGGTGAGGAGGGCTGTTGCTGTTTTGGATAGCCGGGAAGGGGGCTGGTTGGGTTGGGGGGTCCAAATGGGTTGCCGGGGTTGGCGGCTGGCTGGGAGAGGGGCTGGCAGCAGGGTGAGGTAGCTGGCAACAAGGTGAGGGGGCTGAGGAGGAGAGTTAACTTGAGGGAAAGGGGGGTGAGGAGGTTTAAGTAGAGGAAGGGAGGGGGAGAAGGCGAAGAGGAAAGGTCAAGTGGGGCCCTTTTATGGGCTAAACAGGCGCTGCCTGCGCTTGGGAGGCGAAGGGAATGGGGAAAATTCGGAGGGGAGGAATGGGGAAGGTGATAGGGTGGAAGGCTTGGGAGTAGGTTTGCTAGGTGCTACAGTTTGGGAGAATTTGACTTTGGATGAAGAGGATTTGTTTTGAGATTCAATTAAAAGAGCATTATAATCAGCTTCATCTAAAGTTTGAGGGTCATTCAGTTCAACTTGTTCCTAAATTCAACTCTTAATCCCAAGCCACTTTTGTTAGCCTAATGCCAATCAAAATCTTGTCAGTTAGTGCGAGCAAACATGTCCTCAAAAGTGTTGATATATTCGGTGAAAAAAATGATCACTGTTTAAGGGTGAGGAGCCTAGTGTGAAGTTGTTTTTGATGGTACCTAGGGCCGTATTTATCTCTTAGAATTTTTCTCATTTCTTCCCAAGCCCATCTTTCCTTTGTTTGTCATATTTTTTCAAAAAATTGCTCCAATAGATATTGGTGTGTTCTACCAATTTTGTTTTGGCAAAGATTACTCTCTGTTAATTGCTAAGGTCATGTCATTTGAAAAATTCATCAATTTTAGTCAACAAATCCAGAAATTTATTATTCAAGTCGTAAGATCCACATCATAAGTGGGTACTTCGACTTTAATCATATGGACTGAGTTAGGTTCAAGATGTTCTCTCTCAAAATGATTGGTTCTCCTAGGTTTATGTTTGACTTGAGGGTGGTTCGTGTGGTGGCTGGATCTATTCCTAGGTTCAGAGTTGTAGTCTGAGTTAGAATCATTTGAATCATCATGAGAATGGTGGTCTACGGTAATTTAACCATATGCTTTCTTTTTAGTTTTAAAGGTTTCTCATAATTGTGCAATTGTAAAAAAGTGCCCCAACATTTCAATTTAACCAATTTAGCCCACATTATTTAATGCCCAATAAAGTCTAATAATTTTATAAGTTCGATTCTCAACAATTGATTTTAAGCCTGCTCCATTTCTAGTTTTCTATTAATAGGACTAATTGAGCTTAGAATGAATACTTGTGGTTTATATCACACATATCTATTAGTTTGGAGACTAATTTGAACAAATTGAATAGCCTAGGACTAAATTGAATAAATTGAATAAATTGAATAAATTGAATAAATTGAATAAATTGAATAAATTGAATAAATTGAATAGATTATAGATTGGGACTAAATTGTCCTAACTGAAATAATCAAGGGACAATACTGTCAAACCTTTTCATTGATACTTCATAACATAGTTTATTCATTACTCCATACAATATTATTGTTCTATAGTTTTAACTTATGATCTTAGTTTTTTTTTTGTTGTTTCATGGCTAACTCATTGTTCTAATTTGAAGAATTTGTAGAAAAGTGATTGATTGAGGGTACATTCTTCAGATGACTCTAAGGAGTCTATAACCGCAATATACTTGAAAGAACACATTCAAAGAAATGGCACTGTAATGAACCCAAAGATTTTTTAAAGTTGGTTTGAAATAGCTTTTATACCTAGTTCTGTTTATTACCCTGCAGGTTCCTCTAACCAACGTCAACTGAAGATCTTAGATACCTCTTTCTTCCAACTGGCTGGCTAGCTAATCTTGCTGAGCTTTCCAGCTCCAAATCCTTGCATTCATTAGTCTCCCTCTCCCATCCTTGTGTCAACTCTCATGCTAGTGCTTAAGATTGAAGCTAGAGAGCATTTGCACATGAAATTATTGCTGTCTTCTGTGTCAGGAACTTATCCAACACATCCCATTTGACAGCACTTGTTCAGCACACTGCAAATTATGCCTCTAATTGTGAGTTTTTTCACTATTGCACTTTAAAAGGTATTTGAAGTACTCATTTATAATAATAATTTACAAATATTGTCTTTGACCAGTAGTAGCTTTCTGTTAACAAATCGAATGTATTAGAATAGCATAGCAAAACCCTAATAACAGGAGAGGATAATAAAAAAATCAGTTGTTTCTTCATGTTCAAGTACACAAGTCATCGTGCAATATCTATCTATATATATAGTAGCATGATTTGGGAGTAGTTACAATTAGAAAGTTAAGACCATTAAATTAGAAAGCAGTATTGACTTGCTTTTAACGAATTGGGTGTTAGAATAGCATAGAAAAACCCTAATAATTGGAGAGGATAATCAAGAAATCAATTGTTTCTTCATGTTCAATTACACAAGTCATTTTATATTATATATAATAGCACGATTTGGGAGCAGTTACAATTAGAAAGTTAAGAACATTAAATTAGAGAGCAATTACAATAGTTAAGAACTTTAAATTAGAGAAGAGCTACAATTAAATATTTAAGAATCATAAATGGTTTCCATTACATCCATTATCTTATTACACCCTTACAAGTGAGGCATCGTCGAGATGGTGAGCTTGGAAGCAATATCCATGACATGCCGAGGAGACAACAGCTTGGTTAAAATGTCAGTCAACTGATGAGCATACAAGATGTGGCGGACTTGAACCGTCTGTTTTGCTACAAGTTCACGAATAAAGTGTTAGCCTATTTCAACATGTTTCATATGAGTGTGAAGCACTGGATTAGTTGTGAGAGATGTAGCGCCAAGGTTGTTTGACAAGATGGTCGGTGTAGATGAATGGGGAAATGAAATGTCTTGCATTAGATGCTTAATCCATAGAAGTTCACTAGCTGTATTGACAATCACTTTATACTCGGCCTCATTGCTGGAGTGAGCAATCGTTAGAAGTTTTTTGGGAGACCATGAAATCAAAGGGGGGCCAAGAAATATGTAGAACCCTACAGTGAATTTTCTGTCTGTGGGACAGCTGGCCCAATCGACATCGATGTAGGTGGATAGAAATCTACAAGGAGCAGAACGTATAGGATAGCAATGATGCATCATGCCTTTGAGGTAGCAGAGAATTCTTTTTAAGGCTAGCCAGTCGTTGGTGGTTGGAGCATGCATAAACTGACAAAGCTTGTTGACACTGAAAGTAATATCTGGCCGAGTGAGAAGAACATGCCGAAGGGCTTCGACAATGCGTTTGAAAGTAGTTGCTACTGTTGGTTCAAGAAGTGTTGACTTATCGATTGAAGGTAAAGTAGACATCGAACTTCCACATGGCTTACACCCATTCATATTGTATTGCTTGAGTATAGTGGTTATATATGCAGCTTGAGACAGAAGAAGAACCGATGGCTGCCTGTGGAATAATATGCCGAGGAAACTAGATCGGTTGCCCATGTCCTTGATGGAGAACTGTCCATAGAGTTGCTTGATGATATGCTGAAGAAAGGTGATGTCATTCCCAGTAAGGAGATTGTTATCAATGTATATAATAAAGAATAGTGTGATATTGTCTTTTTGGTAGATAAATAGAGATTTTCCTTCAGCACATTGACAAAAGCCGTAGGACACAAGAAATGTGGAGAACATAGAGAACCATGCTCGAGGAGATTGTTGCAAACCATATAATTGCGATGAATGAGAGACCATGTGTTATTCTTGAGCAAGGCATTGTATTCGATTTGCATGACAAAGCACCAATTTGGATTGTGTTTGGCTTGGTTGCAAGTTGAAGGAGTTGTATGCATGGAAAAAGGGGTGTGAAGACAAAGAAAAAGATGGTGTTTAGTAGAGATGAGGGATGTTGGCTTAAGGTTACCGGATTTAAAACGGTGATCATAGGATGCTTATTAGTCACATTGGCTGAGATATATTGGCAGGTTTCTCATAGGTGGTAGGAGCTGGTTCGGGCGAATGGGGTTGGGGTGATCTAGGTCGAGTAGGGGGATGGATTTCGAGATTTGAAGAAATTTGGTTGATTGGATTAGGAGATGACAATGCAGAGGAAGATATAGGATTAGAAGGTCGTTTTGAGGACATGGATGCATTAATATATATAGGTTGGGTAGTGGGGGATGTGCATGCCTCAGTAGTTAAGGGAAATGCAGTTCTTCAAAGAGAACATATTTAGATATGTAATTTTTTTGAGTTTTTGCATCAAAACACATGTAAGCATTGTGAGATTCGTTGTATCCAATAAAGATGCAAGGGTTGGATCGATTTTCATCCTTAAACTTCGTATGAGGTTGAAGCCATGGAAAGCACAAGCAGCCGAAGACTTTAAGTCTAGTATAATCAGGCTTAGTTTGATGGAGTAATTCATAAGGAGACTTGTTGCCAAGAGATTTGTAGGGTTGCCGGTTGACTAGCTAATTGGCAAGTTGAAAAGCCTATATCCTATAGGATTGGGGTAAAGATGATGTGGTTAGAAGAGCTTGACCAATTTTGGTGACATGCCTATGCTTGTGTCCACCAGTGCCGTTTTGTTGTTGGGTATAAGGAATGCTAAAGCAATGTCGAATGCCAAGTTGAGTAAGCACAGGTGTGAATTTTAAGTATTCACTCTTGTTATCGGTGTACCTGCTTGATTTTGCACGAATAAAGATTTTCAACTAATGCTTTGAATATTTTGTAACAGTGACCATTTTAATAATTTTCTCTAATTAAAATGCTTACAAGTATTATACTAACAATATGCAAATTTTTGTGTGAAATATATAATAAGGAAATTTATGGCTTCAAAATAAAACCTCATTCTGATTTTATTATAGCATGCGAATATGTTTTTTCCTATTTATAATGATAGTATCTATTTTAGGTGGCCGCAGTACAGTATTCCAACTTTCAAAATTATTACATCATCGTGTTTACAGAGAGTTGGAATTGGCGAAGAAATTTCATTAATAAGGCAGGTTTTCTTCAACGGATATATGGAATCATGCTTAACAGATATTTGATTGTATGTTCTTGTTGCTTTTTTTTCGATCTGACTTCTACTTTATCCCATTCCAAGAAAGGGTGAAGGTTCCCTGGCCGGTTTCTGACAGAGAGGCAGTTTTACACTACTTTGAAGTCGAGTACTTCAAAGAGGACCTCATCCTTGTACTTATCAAAACGGTATGGTTCATGCTTTCTAGGTTTATAATAAGCGGCATTAATATTTCTGTTATCAATAAGCTTGACCTTAGAAAATTTTAACATGATTTATATATTTAGATTTCAGACACAGAGAATATCGATGCTGGTACTCATGGTTTCACTAGAGAAGGAATCCCTCAAGCTAAAGACACGATACGGATAGATATGGTGGGGGGCTTTGCCTTACAAAAGGTTGGAAGTAACAGATGCTATTTTCGGTAGGTTATTTGGAAAACCTTTTTTTTATTCTAAAATAGTTGCATCATTATATCTACTAGACTTTTTATTAAAATGTAAAGAGAAAATGAGTTTGAGAGTTTAATTAAGTCAATGTGTAAACCCAATGTACAAAAAAAGATGAGTTTCTGTACCATTATGAATGTTCTAAATGATAAATATACGAATGTAGTATTTATGAGGACACTGATAAATTCTTGCAATCTAACAAAAATTCTTAAAGAAAATAAGAAAAAATATTAATGTATGAAAAAGATTTGTATCTCTCCCCCGGCTAAAGAGATCAAATCACACACAATTCTAAAAAGATAAAAAAATGGGAATGCTGGGGTTGGCCTCAATAAGAAATTAAAAACAAATTAAAAATAAAAGAGAAAAAGTTTACGATATAGAGAGGGAGAAAAGAAAAGCAAAGGTCCAAAGAGCAGCTCCAAACAGCCGCAGTTAAGCTTCTCCAAAATTTAAACCATCCGATTTTGATGATAATAAAACAAATTTGGAATAACCTGCAAAACACAACTACAGTAGATGCTCCTATGCTGTTTTTAGTTACAGAGAAGGGGTAAAATATTAATTTAAAACAATCCTTTTCCTTAAAATATAATGAAATTCTATCAGTCCAAAAGGTAAGATAAGTGGGATTTCTATCAGTGAAACAAAGAATTACATCAGCTGCAAAGGATACATGCCTGTAAGAAATTTCTTCATAGGAAAACCTGTTGCAGAAGGTTCAAGCATACACCTGCAGATCATAGATCCATTCTAGAATCTGAAACAAGGAATTTGAAGGCCATCCAATAGATAGATTACTTTGAGATTATCTGGCAATTCATTACAGATGATTAATATAAAAGGATCATTAGAAGTGTTCTCGCTTGCTAGCCAATTAACATCACTATTTCCCTCGGTCCAAAGATGAGAAATATTAATATTAAAGAACTTAGAAATTCACACAGATGTTTCAATAAATAACAAAGAGTTGGTAAGCTTAATAAAAGAGAGAGAATCCAGTTCAATCCAAGTATCAAAAAAACCTTCAAATGATTCAAGCCCAGCTACTAAAACTTTTGTTTCAACAATCAAAGAAGAACCAGCATATAATTTCTTATGAAAAGAAAAAGGACCTTACCATTACTACCACCAGCAATCCCATCACCAATATATTGATCTAAAGACATCTTGAAACTATCATCGATATTTAACTTTATAATACCACGAGAAGGCTTAGTTCAATTAACTAAATTGCAATTGGTGGTATTATTAGGAATAGAAATATTAAAAAGACTGCAAACATCATCACCTTTAAAGGATTTATAATTAATAAGATTAGCCTTTATAACAAGATATATATAGTTAATAACTTAATAATTTTGTTATAGTTAAAACTGAAATTCATGTGTTCATTCCTTATGAACTATAAAATTAAAATATAAATAACAATTTTTAACATGTCCCTTCTTGACAAAATCACCTGATGTTATCCAAGAAAGGAGAAGATGCCCTTACATAAAGATTTAAATTAGGCAATAACTGTAACGACCCAGAGTCGTTACTTTGCGAATTAGGTCAAATTTCTCGACTCTGACATTAGGACCTCGGGGAATTTCAAATGAGGGCAAATAAAATTACTATAGATAAGAATAATTAAAAAAGATCAAAGTACTCTTGTTTGGAAAAAAATTCAAATAACGAAAACTCCTGCCTTATTTTCTAAATTATTTAAATTCTATAATTAAAATATGTGTCCGAATTCATCATTTCAATGTTGTTATGTTAAGTATATTATTTAAAAGCTGCTTGAAGTTTCATCAAATTCTGAGCGCCGATTTGATCGTGGTAAAATTTCGAAGTTTTAAACCTCAAAAATTAAAATAAAATAAAATATTGCTCCGAATCAAAAATTTTCGGCGCGAGGACGTTCAGAATGTCTCAACACACCTCGGTGTCAAGTTTCGTTGTATTTGAAAGCCAAACGGCGGAAAAATGCGAAAAATTAAAATGTAAGTTTTTTTTTATTATTCCCATGTTTTCCCATTCGCCCGATCCCCTCCCCCCCTTTTCGGCCGATCCCGATCGCAGAACCTGCGATCGCAGGCTCTGTCCCAAGATAGAGCTTGCTCTGCATGCGGAAGGTTCCGCCTGCTACTTGCACCGTTTTTGGTGCAGGTCTTGGCCGACCAACCCCTCCCTTCCGCTCCCAGGTGTAGGCGTGCGCTGTGCGCCATTAAAGCTCCCACCATGCGCCATTAAGTCGCTAAATTAACGCACGTTTGGCGTAGGACCTCCGCCTTTTTAAGCGCAGTCCTCCCTCCCTTTTTTCAGCCATTCTCTCCCACCTTATCCTCTTCAACACAGCAGCTTCCAGCCCCTACCAGCTGCCACCCCTCCAGCAGCCAACTAGCAAGCTTCTAGCTCATCCTTAGCCCCTACCAGCTGCCACCCCTCTAGCAGCCAACTAGCAAGCTTCCAGCTCCTCCTCCTCAGTCCCTACCAGCTCCTCCAACTCCCGTAGCCAGCCTTCTCCCATTCCAGCCCCTACCAAGAAGTCAGCAGCCCCTTCGCAGCAGCAGCAAGAAGCCAGCAGCAGCAGTCCCTAGCAATCCCACAGCCAGCTGCAGCCCTTGCCAGCCAGCAAGCTGCCGGCCACCCCACTCCGGCCTCCCTCCGTTTTTCGGTAATCTTATTCTAAGGCAAGAGGTGATGGAAGGGAGGAAATTGAAGAGAACATTTTTGCTAATCTTATTACTCTATACATTTAAAATATTGCTATAAAATAATTATATTTAGTAATTCACATTTTGATCATTCTCATTAATTAATAATGAGAACAATTCAAATGCTATAAAATGACTACTATTTTCATTTAAGTTTTCTTTTCATTTCTATCTTTACTCTTTCATACAGTAATATTATCATAATGATAATATCAAGTGACTTAAAATTATGTACTTAAAACATTATATGAATGTAAAGGAAAATGACAGAATAGAAAAGAAGAATATAAACAAAAATTCTGAAATATCACATCACTTTTAAAAAGCTAACTTAAAGATATCTAAACCTAAATGCAGATTGAGCGAACTGTCACTCATCCGAACTATTGAACTTCTGAACTTAAGGAATAAATGTACCCAGTACATGATGAATATTACATTTTGCACTTTTACTGCTGCTTAACTTATTTGCTTTGAGCCAATTTCAATTTGAAGCTTGGTTGGTTGTTCGAAACCAACGTGATAACATTTGGGTTTGTTATTGGAAAATAACATTAGTAACATTCGTGATTGTTGCTGAAAAAATAACATCAACAACATTCGGGATTGTTATTGGAAAATGACATCAATAACATTCAGGGTTGTTACTGGAAAATGACATCGGTAACATTCGGGGTTGCTACTGGAAAATAACATCAATAACATTCGGAGTTAGTTACTGGAAAATGACATCAGTAATCTTTATTTGATAAATAATATTTGTTGCAGGAAATTATTTCATGTTATTGCCTTTTTTTTCCTGCATTTTATTACGGCCTTATTTTTGCTAATCGCATATTTTAAAATGTAGTTATTATTGTGTGCTGCAGTACTTAGAGTATTCTCTAATTTTTGGGAATTCAAATCCCGATATTGTTTTCTGTATAATACTAGGTCAGGTGCTCCTGGGGAATATACGCAAGAACCCTAATACTTAAAATGTTCAAACTGTTGATAGATCCGCGACGCTGTTTTGCTTGTTTATTTTTTTTTCTTTTTCTTTATTTTCACTTTTGTACGAGGAGTGTTGAAAAGATCTTGTAATATGAATATTGAAATAAATGAATAATATTTTTGGCTTTTTTATGTGTGTTAGTTTTCTTTTTCAAACTACTCAATATGATCCTGCGGCAAGTGAACACCTGATGTTGGAACGGTTTTCGTTGAACCGACGTTGGGATCTCACAGTTGGTATCAGAGCAGGATTAAATATTTGTGGAAGAAAAGAATATGCATGTAAAGTAAAAGATATATTTATGTTAAGAAGATTCTAATAACTTATGATAATAGTGCCATGTTCATCATTTTGGAAAATGTAAGAATAATATTTTATTAATCTTTTATAGATGGATCCTCGTGCCGATATGATCGAGTACTTTGAGGAGGGAGAAAGTGACAATGGCTCATCAAATTCAGGGATAACTAATCTTAGCATAAACATGAACACTTCCGTTGAGGAATCCAAAGTTGAAGTTTTGACAGAAAAGTTGACTGAAGTAGAAAGTACCTTAGCCTGGTGGATATATGTATCCAGGCATAGAATAAAAGGAATATAGAAGTAGAATTGCAGGAGTTAAGAGGAACTCTACATGGGAAGATGATCGCTTTAGAATGGGAAGTTAAAAGAAAAGATGACGTGAAAAATCGTCAAATCATCCAACTTCAGGAAGAACTTCAGCATGTAAGAGAGCTCATCAAGACTGGCGACATGATTGCCTCCACCTCAAAAGGAAAGGGAAAAGCCAGGAGCCTCGAAGAGTTCACTTCAAAAAGGAGGATAATCAGCTTTGATTCCTCCAGTTTATAGAAAATTTAAAACAGGGTTTAGATTTTTTCTTTTTGATGCATCTAGTAAGGAATAAGTTATACTGATAATGTAACATCTTTTGTGTATAAATCTATTATTAAATGAAACTTTTTGAAACCAAAAAATTGAAATCTTATTTATCTTTGTGATTAATTGTTTGTGTATTCAGTAAAAACAACCGCTTCTATTTAAAGTTTTCAAATCATCTCCAAACAGATGGATTCTGACGAAGGCTTCCTCTCATTACCCACTGAAACCCCAGTTAAGACCATAATCTCATCGACTAGAGCAGACAATAGAACGGATCATCTATTGGAAGCTGTTTTGAAAGCCTTTTCAAACCAAGGGAAAGCTTCTACCTCCCTGCTTTCACCAAAGCCCCCTCAGAGATTGCGGGTAGACGATGCCTTGCAAGCCTTCCTCAAACTTAATCCTCTTACCTTCAATGGCTCAGCCCGACCCATGGAATCCTAGGACTGGATTCAGGCTGTGAAAGCAAATTAGACAGCTTGAAGTGTCCTTCAAGCGAGGAAGTTAGACTAGCAAAATATTTGCTAGAGGGTGAAGCCGAGAGGTGGTGGAAGATCACGTATGAAACCACCTTCAAAGGCATCAGTCTGGAGGACATACTGTGGGCAGAGTTCACGGCCGCATTTAGAAGCCGTTACCTTCCTCATTCCGCCTAGAGGATACTTGAGAGCTAATTTATAAAAGTAGCTCAGGGCGGCCGATCTGTGGCAGCTTACGAGATGGAGTTCACAAAACTTTATCGTTATGCACCGAAGCTGGTAAACTGCGAAGCTTCGAGGTGCAGTAGGTTCTTGGAAGGTTTAAAAGATAGCATTCACACCAATCTAATTTCTTTGAGGCATAAAAAATTTGCCGATCTTTTGGACTGTGCAATAATGCTTGAGCATAATGAGCAGGTGATCGCAGAACGACAAGGGAAAAGATTGATCACTTCTGCTAGGGATCAGGAGACTTTCAAACGTTCCCGATACCCTCCACCAGCCAGGGCATACCAAATGACCGCAGATGCTCCTGGGACCCTCAAGGGCGTAGCTTGTGATCTGCCTCACCCAGGTGGGAGGTGCTATCACGGGCAGAACTGCTGCTTTATCTGCGGGTGCACCGGCCATGGTTACCGTTACTATAGAGCCAAAAAGACGGTATATGGAGATATTATCCCTGGGGCAAGATCTGCCCCAAGCTAGAATTCAGCACCAGCAGCCCCCCCGCCAATAATTGTCGAAGAGGAACTGCTCCTAGGCAAGTCGCTTCAACGACAACGCCTACCCAAAGGAATGGTCAGGCCCCTTGGCCACCGTTCCAGCAAGAATGTACACTCTGACTCCTATCATGGCACCCGACGACAACAACGTTGTGTCAGGTACATTACCTTTCTCATTTTAAAATTATCAACACGCTTGCATAAACCTTTTTTTTATATAGTTGTTTACTTTTTAATTAGGCGCCATACAAATTAATAGTGAATCTTTTAGCGTCTTGTTCGATACGGAAGCAAGCTACTCCTTTATTTCAAAAAGTTGCGTTAGGGCCCTCAATATTCTATGTTGCAATCTAGCTAGCACCCTTAATATTGGGTTGCCTTCCGGTGCTATCATGTACGCTCAACAATTTTGTATTTGCAACATCCCAATCAATGATGTAGTTTATGAGGCTACTCTACAAGTTCTCCCTATAATGAACTTCAATATCACTTTAAGAATTGATTGGTTAAGTATGCATGAAGTGGTCATTGATTGTTAGAAGAAGAAGATTACTTTTAAGAAAAAAAGGAAACTGGAAGTATTCATAGGCAGATTAGGTGTTAACACTTCTCTAATCAGCGCACTCAAGGTCGAGAAGTTAACCCGCAAGAGATGCGAGGCCTACCTAGTCTCTATGATAAATAAGCTAGAAGAAGACATCTCTTCAAAACTCATTATGGACATTTTGAGTTTTGAGTAATGTCATTTGGATTAACGAATGCTCCATCAGTCTTCATGGATTTAATACAGCGAGTTCTTAGACTCTTCTTAGACAAATTTGTGATCGTGTTTATTGATGACATCCTGATTTACTCCAAAAGTGAAGAGGATCACGAGAATCACCTAAAACTCATTTTGAGCACATTAAGGGAACATCAATTGTTTGCAAAGTTCACAAAATGTGAATTCTGGTTGGAAGTCAGTTGCTTTTCTTGGTCATGTGATCAGTGCTGAAGGGATACAAGTTGATCAGAATAAGATAAGCGCACCCAGGATTGGCGGCAACCCTCTACTGTGATCGAAATCTGAAGCTTTTTGGGTTTAACAGGCTACTACCGAAAGTTTATCAAGAGATTTTCGCTATTAGCATCACCTCTGTCAAGATTAACTCAAAAAGCGGTACCTTTCGTGTGAAATCAAGATTGCGAACAAGCATTCCAGAAATTGAAAGAATTGCAGATCGCTGCACCAATCCTGATCCTACCGCAATAGGGAATTAATTTTCAAGTATTCACTGATGCATCCAACATTGACTTGGGATGCATCTTAATGCAAGGGAAGGCAATTAAAGAAGCTCGAAAAGAATTATTCAGTTCACGGTCTGGAATTAGCATCGGTCGTTTTTGCTTTAAAAATATGGAGACACTACTTGTATGGGGTAAAATGCGAAATCTTTACCGCCCACCAAAGCCTAAAGTATATTTTTACTCAGAAACAACTGAATTGCAGACAAAGAAGATGACTTGAATTAATCTGCGATTATGATCTTAGTATTACTTATCACCCCGGTAAAGCCAACGTTGTTGCTCATGCACTCAGCAGAAAAGTATCTCTAAATGAATTAATCATAAAAAGCCCGTGGATGGAAGAATTTCAGAAGCTTGAGATAAGGCCCACTTCCAGCAAGCAATTAAACGATCTACTCCAGATAAGTACCATCGAACCTACACTTCTGCAACAGATTTATATCGCTCAAGAACAAGACCCGGTGCGCAAAGCTAAAAAAGGATATAGAAAGTGGACGCCGATCGGACCTACAACTTCAGAAAGGGATTTATATTTACCATAAGAAAAGAGTTTGGGTCCCTAATACCGCATCCATTCGAAACCAGATACTAAGTGTAGCTCACAATTTGGGATATCCAATTCATTCCGGAAACAACAAATGTATCAGGATTTAAAAAGAATATTTCGGTGGCCAGGATTCAAAAGAAGTGTGGCGGAGTTTATCGCTAAATGCCATGTGTGCTGCTTAGTAAAAGCTGAGCATCAAAAGCTAGGTGGACTCTTGCACCCACTAGAGATTCTGAAATAAAAATGGTCAGACATTTCTATGAACTTTATCATGGGAATACTCAGGAGTCATTCAGGAGTAGATGCAATTTGGGTAATAGTGAACCGATTGATTAAATCAACCCATTTTATTCCTATCAAGCAAACTGACACCGTTGAAAAGTTAGCCAAGCTCTATATCAAATAAATAATCAGGCTTCACGGGATTCCAAAAGTCATAGTCTCAGATCGAGATAACAAATTTACATCCCAATTTTGGCAAGCGGTACATCACGATTTAGGGATCGTGCTAGCTTTAAGCACCGCCTTCCATCCACAAACAGACGGGCAAACCGAAAGAGTTAATCAAATACTCGAAGATCTGTTGCGATTAAGTATTTTAGATTTTGGTGGTAATTGGGAGAAGCACATCATACCTTTAATCGAATTCATGTATAATAATAGCCACCAAGCAAGTATTGGGATGACCCCTTATGAAGTTTTGTATGGAAGAAAGTGCAGTACTCCACTAGCCTGGACACAAGTTGGAGACGTTCAAATTTATGGCTCTGAGTTGATTGAAGAGATGAATGAAAAGATAAGGCAAATCAAGAGTCGAATTGCGGCAACCCAGGACCGACAAAAGAAGTATCACGACGCCAAACATCGAATGCTAGAATTTCACGTTGGTGATTGTGCTTATCTAAAGGTTAGCCCGATGAAAGGTATTCATCGCTTTGGAAGTTACTGGTAAGATGAGCCATAGATATGTTGGATCATTCGAAGTAACTGCAAAAATTGGAAGCTCGGGTTACAGGCTTAAACTTCCTGAAAGATTTTCTGCGTACATAACGTTTTCCACATTTTAGCACTTCGTAAATGCCTTAAGGAATCCTCTCAACAAATTTCTGATTCGATAGTCGAAATTCAACCTGATTTGACTTATGTCGAAAAGCCTCTTCAAATTATTGAGAAAGTTCGCCACAAATTAAGAAGTAGAACGATCACAATGGTTAAAGTGCAGTGGCACAATCATACTGCAAAAGAAACCATGTGGGAAAAAGATGTTATGCGAAGAAAGTATCCAGAGTTATTTTTTAATTAAGGTAACCCAGAACTTCCCTTAAGTCTTCTTTTTGTTCTTATGATGTCGAGGATGACATCATTTTTAAGTAGGAGAGTTTGTAATGACCCAAAGTCGTTACTTTGCGAATTAGGTCAAATTCCCAACATTGACATTAGGACCTTGGGGAATTTCAAATTAGGGCAAACAAAATTACCATAGATAAGAATAATTTTAAAAGACTAAAGTACCTTAGTTTGGAAAAAAATTCGAATAACGGAAGCTCCCGCCTTATTTTCTGAATTATTTAAATTTTATAAATAAAAAATATTGAAATACGTGTCTGAATTCATCATTTTCAGTGTCATTGTGTTAAGTATATTATTTAAAGCTACTCGAAAAATCTCATCAAATTATGAGCGCTGATTTGATCGTGGTAAATTTACGAAGTTTTAAACCTCAAAAATTAAAATAAAATAAAATATTGCTCTGAATCAAAAATTTTCGGCGCGGGGGCGTTCATAATGTCTCAACACACCTCGGTGTCAAGTTTCGTTGTATTTGGACGCCAAACGGCGGAAAAATGCGAAAAATTTAATTTAAGTTTTTTTTTTTATTTTTTCCCTGTTCTTCCCCCGTTTTCCCAGTCTCTCGATCCCCCCCTTTTCGGCCGATCCCAATCGCAGAACCTGCGATTGCAGGCTCTGTCCCAAGACAGAGCCTGCTCAGCAGGCGGAAGGTTCCGCCTGCTACGCCTGCTACCTGTGCCATTTTTGGCACAGGTTGGTCGGCCCTCTTGGCCGATCACCCCCTCCCTTCCGCTCCTAGGCATAGGCGTGTGCTGCGCGCCATTAAAGCTCCCTCCATGCGCCATTAAGGCGCTAAATTAACGTACATTTGGCGCAGTACATGCGCCTATTTAAGCGCAGCCCTCCCTCTCTTTTTTCAGCCATTCTCTCCCACCTTATCCTCTTCAACACAGCAGCTTCCAGCTCCTCCTCCTCAGCCCCTACCAGCTGCCACCCCTCCAGCAGCCAATTAGCAAGCTTCCAGCTCCTCCTCCTCAGCCCCTACCAGTTGCCACCCCTCCAGCAGCAAACTAGCAAGCTTCCAACTCCTCCTCAGCCCCTATCAGCTGCCACCCCTCTAGCAGCCAACTAGCAAGCTTCCAGCTCCTCCTCCTCAGTCCCTACCAGCTCCTCCATCTCCCGCAGCCAGCCTTCTCTCATTCCAGCCCCTACCAAGAAGTCAGCAGCCCCTTTGTAGCAGCAGCAAGGAGCCAGCAACAGCAACCCCTAGCAATCCCACAACCAGTTGCAGCCCTTGCCAGCCAGCTAGCAAGCCGTCGGCCACCCCGCTCCGGCCTCCCTTCGTTTTTCGGCAATCCTATTCTAAGGTAAGATGTGATGGAAGAGAGGAAATTGAAGAGAACATTTTTGCTAATCTTATTACTTTATACATTTATAACATTGCTATAAAAAAATTATATTTAGTCATTCACATTTTGATCATTTTCATTAATTAATAATGAGAACAATTCAAATGCTATAAAATGATTACTATTTTCATTTAAGTTTTCTTTTCATTTCTATCTTTACTCTTTCATACAGTAATATTATCATAATGATAATATCAAGTGACTTAAAATTATGGACTTAAAACATTATATGAATGTAAAGGAAAAGGATAGAATAGAAAAGAAGAATGTAAAAAAAAATCCTGAAAGATCACATCACTTTTAAAAAGCCAACTTAAAGATATCCGAACATAAATGCAGATTGAGCAAACCGTCACTCATCCAAACTATTGAACTTTTGAACTTAAGGAATAAAGGTACCTAGTATATGATGAATATTATATTTTGCACTTTTACTGCTTCTTAACTTATTTGCTTTGAGCCAATTTAAATTTGAAGCTTGGTTGGTTGTTCGGAACTAACGTGATAACATTCGGGGTTGTTACATGATAATGACATTAGTAATATTTGGGGTTGTTACTGGAAAAATAACATCAGCAACATTCGGGATTATTATTGGAAAATGACATCAATGATATTCGGGGTTGTTGCTGGAAAATGACATCTGTAACATTCGGGGTTGTTACTGGAAAATGACATCAGTAACATTTGGGGTTAATTACTGGAAAATAATATCAGTAATCTTTATTTGATAAATATTACTTGTTACAGGAAATTATTTATTTCTTGCAATTGCCTTATTTCTCCTGTATTTTATTATCGCCTTATTTCCGCTAATCACATCTTTTTAAAATGTAATTATTATTGTGTACTGCAGTAGTTAGAGTATTCTCTAATTACTGAAAATTCAAAACCCGGTATTATTTTCTGTACAATACCAAGTCAGGCGCTCCTGGGGGAATACACGCAAGAACCCTAATACTTAAAATGTTCAAATTGCTGATAGATCTGCGGCGCTATTTTGTTTGTTTATTTATTTATTTTTCATTTTCTTTATTTTCACTTTTGTACGAGGAGTGTTGAAAAGATCTTGTAATATGAATATTGAAATAAATGAATAATATCTTTGACTTTTTTTTGTGTGTTACTTTTCTTTTTCAAACTACTCAATATGATCATGCGGCAAGTAAACACCCGGTGTTGGAACGGTTTCCGCTGAATCGGCGTCGGGATCTCACAATAACAAAAAATATGACTATAATAATTTATATATAAGCAGATTTATTATAGTTTATAAAAGGATAATTAAGGGTTTCATTACTTGAAAAACTACTAAACACTTGGAAGTGATGTAGAATCCTTTCAAATACAAAATTTCATCCACAGGAAAATCTTTCTTAATCAATCTTCATACAAAAACAAAAGGAGAAATAGCTGGCCTTGTACTTTTATACGAAATAACCTATCCAAGATAAAAATAGAGTGAATTAGATCTAATTCATTAAAATCCTCTTGAAGCTAAAACTAAGTGGTGAAGAACTTTTCCTGGTCATTTTATTAGGCTTATTAATGTTAATGGTAATTGATGAAATTTTATTGACAATGCTATTAGGAAGAATTTCATTAATCTTACCAATGCCCTTTTATCTTTAACTAGGAAATTACAAACCTTGAAGTATTATGAAGATTAGGAAATCTTAAAGCCAAAGAATTTTCCCTGAACTAGTAGTCGTGCCAAAAGAACGCATGGCCTACTCCAACACACCAAGTAATCTACTTATCTGCAGATTCTCTTAAAAACCTATTTTTATTCAAAGAGAAGAATCATTTCATTTAGTATTAATTTTACAAAGATGGCTATCTTTACAGTATTTATCTTTCATAAAATTGGCTAGAAATCTAGAACAATTAAAATTCTAATACTATTTTTTCTAAAGTTCTTATTACGTCTTTAAACCTTATGAATCCAAGACCGCTCTTATTTAAGGAAAAGCAAATTAATAAATAATTTTAGAGCTAGTCTTAGGTTCCCAAATGAATTTATTGAAAATTTTCTCAATTTTATTTAAAACTTTAACCAGAGGTTTTAAAATTTGAAGCAAATACAAAGGGATAGAACATAAAACATTTTTGAGAACAGTAATTCTGCTACCAGGAGATCAAATTTTATTGTGCCAACCAGCTAACCTGTTTTGAATCTTTTTAATAAAGCTACCATAATAGATAATTATCCTTTAAAAAAGGAATACCAAGATAGTTAATAAGTGGCGAGAGTTATGGAAACTTGTTATAGAAGAACAGTTTTTGCATCGAGCTTCATAAATAATATTTAGGAATAATAAAACACAACTTTTATTCTTATTGATAACTAACCCAGAATTGCTTTCAAATGCCTTGCTACATTTAGGAATTTTTGAATACAAGAATCTTTTCCGTTAATAAATATTAATAAACTATTTGCAATGGCAAGCTGAGTAATACTAAAAGATGCTTTAGTGAGATAAAATATAGAAGTGTATCTAGAGAAAAGATCATTAATTTCCCTAGAAAAATCAGTAAATTACCAAAACATAGTGAACAAGAGAATGTGGGTCATCTTTATTGTGTTTGGTGGAGCCTCAAGTGCAATATGAGGAGTGAACCCAAGCAAGGCACACGAGACAATGGCTAAGCTTAGAGGGGCTTTGGGCTATCCACAGACTTACTAGATGTGCGTTTGAAGCGAAACGAATCGGGATGGACTAAGGAATGTTGAGGAACCTGGATTGTGATGAGAATTTGGCACTTGGGCGCACTTAAGCGCTAGGGGAATTTTTTAGAAACAACGTAAAGCCGAGAGCCCAATGCTTTGGACACCAAAGGGACAGGGGTATGATCCAAGTCGAAGGTTGGACGCACCCATGTGCCCATAAATCATCCAAAGAATGAACCAAGCCAAGATTTGGGTGGTTGGGCCTGCTGTAAAATTGATGGATTGCTGAAATAGGAGCTGGACTTGTGCTTGGACATACTGATGCGCCAACACTTGAAATAGCGATATGAGGACCCAACGTTTGGGTGCACCCAAGTTCCAAGTAACACCTGTAGAATGCCAAAAGACATTTGGCGTGTAGAGATTGGCTACTTAGACATGTGGCAGACTTGGAGGGGATGTGCAACATGTGGTAAACATGTAATAATCCTAGGGAGTTGGGGCTATAAATATCTAAAAGACATGTTGCAGTGAGTGTGGCTATTGTCAATGTTGTGGATGTAAGGCTACATATACTCATTTTTCTATTTTCATCTTGATTTCATAATGAATTTTTTTGCTCGTGTAGCTCTATCGTTTTTCCCTGGTTTTGAATTTTTCATGTAAATCTGTGTTTTGTGTTTGTGCTTTCTGGTTTTGATTTTTTGCGAATGTTTTTACCTCTTGTTGCTCTTGGGTGAATTAATTCCGCTGCGGTGTCCGAGTCGATACTTGCAACTGTATCAGAGCATATGTTGAGGTTTCTCTGTGATACTTAACCGTTTCACAACAATTGGTATCAGAGCGAAAGGTAACTATACAGAGTGCTAGCTGCTTGTTCTAGTGGGTGCATGGTGGATAATATCAGATACAAAATTGAGCAACTTAATGGTACGAGGTGTTTAGCACATGAAGAAGTCTGTATGAAGATGAAAGTAAGTATAGGAACCAAAGAATAAATGTTAGTGATCGAGGAGACGTGGATATTTGCTTGCCAACAAGGTGGCAGCGACAAGGTGCAATAGGTTCTTGGAAGGGTTGCAATATAGCATTCACACTAATCTGATTTTGCTTAAGCATACAAAATTTGTTGAGCTCTTAGATTGTGCAACACTGCTGAAACACAACGAGCAAATGATCACGGAGAAACAAGGAAAGAGGCCGGTCATTTCTGCTAGGGACCAAGAGGCGTTAAGCGTCCTCGTTACCCTCTACCAGCTAAGGTATACCAAATGTTTGCTGAAGCTCCTAAGACCAACGAAAGTTTAAATTGTGATCGACCTCACCTGATTGGGAGGTGCTATCATAGGCAGAACCGCTGCTATACTTGCGGGTGCTCCGGTCACGGTTTTCATTTCTGTTTTGCCAAGAAGATGATCGATAGAGATATTATTCCTGGGGCAAGATTTGTTCCAAATTAGAGCTCAGCACCTGCAGCCCCCCTTGCAAATAATCAATGAAGAGGAGCTGTTCCTAGGCAAGTTTCAACAACAGCGGTACCTACCCAAAGGAATGGTCAGGTTCCTCAAACCCACCGTTCAAGCAAAGATGTATACCCTCACACCTATCATGACACCAGATAACAACAACGTGGTGTCAGGTACATTACCTTCCTTATTTTTTTAAATCTCTCCACGCACATACATAAACCTTTTATAATAGTTGTTTCCTTTTCTAACTAGGCGCCATCAAATTAATAGCAAATCTTTTAATGTCTTGTTCGATAAGGGACCAAGCCACTCCTTTATTTCGAACAATTGCGCAAGGGCTCTCAATTATATCGTGTTGCAATCTAGCCAGCACTCTTGATATTGGGTTGTCCTCCGGTGCCATTATGAGCGCTCAACAGTTTTGCATTTGCAACAGTCCTATCAATGAAGTGGTATATGAGGCTACACCGCAAATCCTCCCTATAATGAACTTCGACATCATTTTAGGGATTGATTAGTTGAGTATGCATGAAGCGGCCATTGATTGTCGAAAGAAGGTCACCCTTAAAGGAGAAGGGAAACTAGAGGTATTCATAGGCAGATTGGGTATTAACGCCTCACTAATCAATGCACTTAAAGCAGAAAAGTTAATTCACAAAGGGTGTGAGGCTTACCTAGTCTCTATGATAAAGAAAATAGAAAAAGACACCAATTTATTTGAAACCAGAGGAGTCAAAGAATTCCTCTATATCTTCCCAAACGAGCTTCCCGATCTACTTCCAATAAGGGAAGTGGATTTTACTATTGACATAGTGCCTGGATCGCAGCCATTGTCAAAGACACTTTACCGTTTAGCCCCAAAATAGCTGCAAGAACTACACGAGCAATAATAGAAACTAATGGATAAAGGCCTTATAAAACTCAGCATGTCACCACGGGGAGCCTCAATTCTCTTTGTAAAGAAAAATGATGGATTAAATGCGCATGTGCATTGACTACAGAGAGCTAAACAAAGTAACAATCAAGAATAAGTTTTGCTACCACGAATATATGATCTATTCGATCAACTAACCGGGGCAAAAGTCTTCTTAAAAATACATCTGTGATCAGCTTATCATCAAGTACGAGTATGAGAAGAGGACATTCCAAAAATGGCATTCAGAACTCGTTACAAATATTTTGAATTTTTGGTAATATCATTTGGATTAACCAATGCTCCATCAGTCTTCATGAAACTAATGTAGCGAGTTCTTAGACCCTTTTTGGATAGATTTGTGATCGTGTTTATCGACAACATACTTATTTACTCCAAAAGTGAAAAAGATAATGAAAATCACATAAGACTCGTGTTGGGCACATTAAGGGAGCAACAACTGTATGCGAAGTACGCAAAGTGTGAATTATGGCTTAAATTTGTTGCCTTTCTTGGTCATGTAAAGGAATAAAGGTTGATTAGAATAAGGTAAGCGCCATTCAAGAATGGTCACAACCCACCTTTGTAACCAAAATTCAAAGCTTTTTGGGACTAGCAGACTACTGCCGAAAATTTGTTAAGGGATTTTCGCTACTAGCCTCACCTCTTTCAAGGTTAACTCAAAAAGTGGTACCTTTCGTCTGGAGCCAAGAGTGTGAAGAAGCATTCCAGAAGTTAAAAGAAGTACTAACTATCGCACCAATTCTTATCTTATCGCAAGAAGGAATTAATTATCAAGTATTCACTGAGGCATCTAACATTGGATTGGGATGTGTCCTAATGCAAGAAGGGAAGGTAACTGCTTATGCCTCAAGGCAATTAAAGAAGCATGAGAAGAATTACCTAGTTTATGATCTGGAATTAGACTCAGTTGTTTTTGCCTTACAAAGGAGGCATTACTTATATGGGGTATACGATGCGAGATCTTTATAGACCACCAAAGCCTAAAATATATATTAACCCAGAAGAAACTAAACTGCAGGTAAAGAAGATGGCTTGAATTAATTTGCGATTACGATCTTAGTATCGTGTATCACCCTGGTAAGACAACGTTGTAGTTGATGCCCTCAGCAGGAAGGTGTCTCTGAATGAAATGATCATGGCAAGCCCCTTGGTGGAAGAGTTCCAGAAACTAGGTTTTCTAGTAGGCAATTAAACGATTTACTCAAGATAAGTATCGCCTAACCTACTCTCCTGCAACAGATAACAATCGCTCAAGGACAAGACCTTGAATATTTAAAACTAAAGACAAACATAGAAAATGGACGCAAATCAGACTTACAGCTTCAGCAAGGGATTTATATTTATCACGGGAAAAGAGTTTGGGTCCCTAATAATGCATCCATTTGAAATTAGATTCTAAGCGAAGCTCACAACTCAGGATATACAATTTACCTCGGGAACAACAAAATGTATTAGGATTCTAAAGGAACTATTATGGTGGCCAGGACTCAAAAGAAGCGTGGCTGAATTTATTGCTAAGTGCTATGTGTGTTGTTTAGTAAAAGCTAAACATCAAAAACCAGGTGGACTCTTGCATCCATTGGAAATCTTGAAATGAAAATGGTCTGATATTTTATGGACTTTGTCATGGGATTACCTAGTAGTCATTTAAGAGTAGATGCAATTTGGGTAATAGTGGATCATTTTACTAAATTAGCCAATTTTATTCCTATTAAGCTATCAGACACCATTAAAAAGCTAGCCAAAATTTATATAAAGGAAATAATAGACTCCATGGAATTTTAAAAGTTATAGTCTCGAATCAAGATAGCAAATTTAATTCCCAATTTTGGCAAGCGGTACATCACGATTTAGGAACCGTGCTAGCTGTAAGCATCGCCTTCCATCCACAAACAGATGGACAAACTGAAAGGGTTAATCAAATACTCGAAGATTTGTTACGATTAAGTATTTTAGATTTTGGTGATAGTTAGCAAGATCACATACTTTTAATAGAATTCATGTATAATAATAGACACCAATCGAGCATTGGGATGGCCCCTTGTGATGCCTTGTATGAGAGAAAGTATAGTAATCCCTAACTTGGACACATGTTGGAGATGTGCAAATTTATGAACCTGAGTTGATTGAAGAAACAAATGAAAATATAAGGTTAATTAGGAGCCAAATTGCGGCAGCCCAGGACTGATTAAAGAAATACCACGACACAAAACACCGGAGTCTAGAATTTCACATTGGTGATCATGCTTATTTAACGGTTAGCCCTATAAAAGGGATACATTGCTTTGGGGTAACTGGCAAGCTGAGCCCCATATATATTGAACCATTCGAAGTAACTGCAAAAATTGGAAGCTCAGCTTATAGACTTAAACTTCTTGAAAGATTTACAGTCGTGCATAGCATATTTCACGTATCAGCACTCCGCAAATGCCTCCAGGAATCCACTCATCAAATTTCAGATTCAACAGTTGAAATTCAGCCTGATCTGACTTATGTCGAAAAATCTCTTAAAATTATTGAGAAAGACCACCGAATATTAAGAGGCAGAATGATCTTGATGAGCAAAATTTAATAGCATAATCATACTGCAAAGGAAGACACATGAGAAAAAGAAGGTGATGCAAAGAAAGTATCCAGAATTATTTTAGAATCAATGTACCCCAAAACTCCCTTAAAGATGTTATTTTGTTCTGATGATGTCGAGGACGACCTCATTTTTAAGTATGGGAGTTTGTAACGATCCAATGTTGTTACTTTGCAAATTAGGTCAAAATCTGACTAAAAAATTAGGATCCTGGGCGTTTCAAAATTAGGGCAAACCAAAAATACCATTGGTTAGAAATAATTTCTTTGATCAAATGCCCTAGTTTGAGAGACATTCGAATAACAGAAACTTCTGCTTTAATTTCTGAATTGTTTAAATTTAATAAATTGAGAAAATTAAATACAAGTCCAAATTCATTGATTTTGGTGTCATTGGGTTAAGTATATTATTTAAAAGATACATTAAAAGTTTCATTGAATTTGGAGCTCCGATTCGATCGTAATTAAATTTTGAAGTTACAAATTTTAGAAATTAATAGAAAATAAAATATTGCCTCGAATCAAATTTTTTTGGCACGAGGGTGTTCATCTCATCGTAACACATCTCTGTATCAAGTTTCGTTATTTTTGGAATTCAAATGACGAAAAAATGCGAAAAATTTAATTGCAATTATTTATTTAAAATTTTCTATTTTTCCTTCCTGTTCCCCCTACCAGGGCCCACGCTTTGTTGTGACTGGCAGACAGAACCGCGTGGCGCACGGAACCTTCACGACTGCCCTGGTCGGCGGCTGACTGGCCGTACCGTCCTCTCCCCTCCCTCTCCTTTCTATATATAACCGCCTCACTTCAACCCTTCTCCCTCAGCCTCAGCCCCAACAGCCAGCCATCTCATCTGCCTCCGGCCACCCCACTTTGGCCACCCCTCCGGCCCCCTTCAGCCATGTTCGACCTACCTCTGGCTCCTGACAACCCTAACGCTAGGTGAGAGGAGAAAGAAAAGAGGAGAAAAAAAGGATAAATTTTGCATTTTTATTTATTATTCTTTATTTCTTTTGCATTTTTTTAAATATAATTATTATTGTTTACATAATAATAATAATTATATTATTATTTTTATCTCTAAAATATCATTATTATCATAATGTTGATAATAAACATGTTATTAATATTATTATTGTTATCATTAAGTAATAATGATAACAGTAAAAATGTTATATTATGATTGCTATTATTCTCATTCTGTCAATTTCAATTCAGTCATTTTCATTCAGTCATTTTCTTTTCTTTTTTCTTTATTATTAATATTATTATTACTTTCTGCAATTTTTAATTACAATCATTTTCATTCTATCTTTTTCTTTCATACATTATCATTATTATTAAATAATGATAATAATAATACTATTGCTACCTTTAGTAACTTAAAGTTCTATCTTCTATCAAGAAGAGAGAGTGAAAGAAAGACAGAATAGAAAAAAATATAATAAATATTCTTAAAATTATCATACTATTTTATTTTCATCTTAAGTTTTATAAATCTCTAAGTATTGGCTAAAAAGGCATTAAAAACTTATGCAAATTTAATCAACTATTGCATTTTTGAAACTTAAAGAAAAATATACCCAGTATATATACATGTATTACTTTTTTTGCACTTTACTGTTGCTTAGCTTCGCTTTGAGCTAAATTCATATTTGATGCTTGGTTGGTTGTTTGAAACCAACATCGTTTTATAAAATAGTTAATTACTGAAAAAATGATATCAGTAACATATGTTGGTTGGTTACTGGAAAAATAACGTCAATAACATACGTTGGTTGGTTACTGGAAAAATGACATCAGTAATGTACGTTGGTTGGTTACTGGAAAAATGACATCAGTTACGTACGTTGGTTGGTTGCTTGAAAAATGACATCAATAACGTACATTGGTTGATTACTGAAAAAATGATATTAGTAACATACGTTGGTTAGTTACTGGAAAAATGACATTAGTAATATACATCTATGTGATAATACATTTTGCAAGAAATTAATTATTCATTTTGCACTATTGCCTTATTTTTTCTGCATTTTTTTACATTCTTTTTCTACTAATCACATCTCTTCTAATATAAAATGTAATGTTTACTGCAGTAGTTTGAGTAATCTGTAATTACTGTGAAATCCAATCCCGATATTGTTTTCTTTTGCCAGATCAGGTACTTGTGGAAGAACTCGACCGAGAACTTTAAATCTTAGATTTTCAAATTGTGGATGGATCTACGACGCTACTTTTTATTTTATTTTTATTTCAATTTGTCTTTTGTTATAAAAAGATGAACTTTCTAAGAAGTGTACGTTGATATAAAATTATGATGAATAAGAAATGTCCTTCGACATTTATATATGTATATCACTTCTCTTTTAAATTGGTCAATAGGATCATGCGGTTTGTGAATACCTAATGTCAGGACAGTTCTCACTGAACCGGACAGTTATCGCTGAACCAACATTGGAACACCACAATATAACATTCTCTAATCTTATTCACTTTAGGAGCCACTCATACCTTGCTACTTGTGAGCTCATTTCTCATCTCATTCTGATGTGTGTGCCCATACATCTACCTTAGCATTCGCATCTCTTTAGCATTTATTTTATCAAGTTTTTTCTTTGTTGGCCAACATTCGGCTCCGTATAACATTACTGGCTATATAGAAGCTCTATAAAATTTTTCATAATATTGAATGGGAATTTTTATCACACAACACTTTGAAAGTGCCTTCATTTCATTCAACCAGCATAGATCGTATTATTCATATCTTGCTCAATTTCACTATTGTTTTATAGAGAAAATTATCAAAATTTTGCAAAATATTCAAAATAGTTCTTAACTCTTATAAGTACTATTTTTGGTCATCTGACTTTTACTTAAGTGATTTTTTAGTCCATGTCGTTATTTGTCCATAACCTCCCATCCAATCCATTTGCAAACTAATTTATTCGAAGCAAGTTGCGACTTCCACTATTGTACAGGTTGTGATTTATTCTCAAGCTGGAAATTTTTCATCGACGAGCTTGCGATTTCTTCGTCAACGTTTCTTCTCTCCGCGTCTCTCATCGATGCTCTACTAGATTGTAATTTCTTCCGTAACGTCTCTTCGTCTCTGTGCGCCTCTCATCGACGCTCAGATGGTCCTTCATTGACGTCGATTTCTTTGTCGATGAGAGACACAGGTTTCTCCATCTTTTAGAATGATGTAGTGATTAAAATTTGCACTAATACTATCTACGTTTTATATTCTAAAATCATTTGATTTCGAATGATTTGAACGTGAATCGAAACGATATCTTTCCATTCAAATAAAATGGAATCGAGCAGAAAGCCTATTAAATTTGAAAAAAAAGGGGTAATATTACCCCTCATGTTACTCAAAACACCACTATCAGATTACTTAATTCAAAACATAAAAATTTTAAATTTATTGAAAAATTACCAAATAGTAGTAAAGATTACATTGTAATTAGATTACATTGTAATTATATTATATTGTAATTAGATTAATTTACACTTAAATTTCATCATGCCATACAACCCTTAATATTAATATGAAGGCTAAAAATATATTAGATGAGTATTATTTTTACCTATTTATAAGAATAAAGATAATACTCAAAATTATGTAAATAATAGGAGAATTAAATTAATGAGCTATCCACTGAAATTAAGGGAGAGTAATTGAAGATAAATTACGAATAAATTCTCATATTTACAAAATTTATTTGATTTTGTGCTAGGTAGATCTATCTTTGAAGCCATATATTTATTTGGAGAAAATAGGAAAGAAAATAAGATTTTTATTTAATTTTTATAAATTTTGAAAAGCTTATGATTGAGTACAGTGAAATTTTTTTGAGTAGTTTTAAATCAAAACAAATTATGTGGCATATATTGATGTTATTAAATATATATAATGAGACAGTAATATGTACTTGACTGTGTGGCTTGTTTAATGATTATTGTTTTGCTCTCAAGATGGTTTGTCTAATGAGTATCCTACTATTAATGAATTATATCTAGGCTCTACTATCGGTCCATATTTGTTTGCTTTAATTATATATATTTTTAATGAACATGTTCAATAGAAGGTTCCTTGGTGCATATTATTTTCAAATGACATTCTTTTAACTGATAAGATAAAGGATGGAATTAACGCAAACTTTAGTTATGGAGGATTACTTCAGAAACTTAAGGGTTTGGTTCAATATATCTAAAATAAAAAATATGGAGTGTAAGTTTAGTTGTAATAGATACCGTAATCTCGAGGACATAACTATTTAAATACATGTGATCATGAAATGCGAGAGGTTCAAAAACCTTAGTTCAATTATTCAAAATAATGGTTAAATAGATAATGACGTGTTTACAGGATTCAAACTTGTTGGATGAAATGGAAGAGTGCTTCTAGTGTTGTACAATCAAAAAATTTATTCAAAATTAAAAGAAAATTTATAGAGCATTTATTCGTCTGGCTATGTTATTTGGGGCTGAATGTTGGCTAGCAAAGAAGAAATCTATTGATAAAATTAAGTGTTGCAGAGATGCGAATGTTACTGTGGATGGGTAGGTATGCTTGAATGGGTGGAGTGAGAAATGAGCTCATTTGCAGCAAGGTTGGAATGGCTCTAATAGTGATTAAGATTAGAGAATTCATCTTAGATGGTTTAACAATATCAAGTGTAGACTGTTTGATGCCTTTGTAGAAAAATTGCGCATTTGGATACTGCTTATGTTAAAAATTGAAGGAAAATAAATAATGATATGAGAAAAAATTATTAAAATGGATCTTTTCTATTTGGAACCTATGGGGAACTTCTCTTTGATTTTGCATAATGTAAACAAAGTATTCATGTAATCGACCCTACCTAATGGGACTAAAGCTTGATGTTGTTGTTTATATAGAATTTTTAGAGAAATATTTGGCCGAGAAAGGAATTTCTTGGCTAAGAAAATTTTTAATGTTTTTTGAAGACTAAAAATATAACGATGAGGAGTATTGGTATACCTATCTACAAGAGTAAAGGTAATGCTCAAAATTGTGCAAATAATAAGAGAATTAAATTAATGAGCTATACACTGAAATTATGGGAGCGTGATTGAACACAGATTATGAATGAAAGTTCACAAAAAATTTTTGGTTTCATGCTAGGTAGCTCTATTCTTGAAGCTATATTTTCTTGGAGATTTAAAGACGGAAAATAAGATTTTTATATAAATTTTGTAAATCTCGAAAAGGTATATGATAGAGTACCAAGTGAAATATTTTTGAAGAATTTTAGAAGAAAACAAAATATTAATGTTAATAAAGATATATATAATGATGCTATAATATGTGTTTGATTGTAAGGTGACTTGTCTAATAATTATCCTTCTATTATTGGATTATATAAGGCTCTACTCTCAGTTCAAATTTTTTTGCTATAATTATGGATATTCTTAATGAAGACATTCAATAAAAGGTTCTTTAGTGCATGTTATTTCTTAATAACATTCTTTTAATTGATAAGGCTAAGGATCGAGTTAAAACAAAACTTAAGTTGTGGAGGATTACTTCAAAATCTTAAGGGTTTAGTTGTATAGATACCATAATCTCAAAGACAACTATTTAGGTACATGTGATGATGAAGGGCGAGAGGTTCAAATACCTTGGTTCAATTACTTAAAATAATCAGTGATATAATTAATAGGATTCAAGCTTGTTGGATAAAATGGAAGAGTGCTTCTAGTGTTGTGCAATAAAAAATTTCATTTAAAGGAAATTTTTATAGAGGTTCTATATGTCTATCTTTGTTATATGGGGCTGAATGTTGGCTAACAAAGAAGAAACCTATTGATAAAATAAGTGTTGCACAAATGAATGTTATGGAGAATGAGTAGGTTTGTTTGAAAGGGTAGAGTGAGAAAATGAGTTCATTTGCTTCAAGGTTGGAATGGCTCTAATAGTGGATAGGATAAGAGAATTTATCTTTAGATGGTTCTATCACATTTATTTGTAGATCATTTGATGCCTTTGTAGAAAAATTGAGTATATGAATATTGCTCATATTAAAAGAGGAAGAAAAACCAAAAAAGATATTGAAAAAAATAAGTAGAAATTATCTTTTTTATAGGAGCTTCTATTTAATTGTGCACAATGTAAACAAAGAATTCATGTAGCCTACCCTACTTAATGGGACTAAAGCTTGGTGTTGCTGTTTATGTAGAGTTTTTGGAGAATTTTTACTAATTTTTTTTATGATATAGCTCCTTCATAGTATTTGGAATATAATATTTGAATTTCTGATTTTAAATTTTAAAATTTTAAACTTCGAAAAAAAATTACATTCAATTTTATTTTAATAAAAAATAAAATGCATTTAACATGCATCATGTAAAATCCCTTGTCAAATATTATTCAAATTTAAATTTTGGATGTTTCCCTAAAGTTTGAAACAATTTTAATGACCTCCAAAAGTTGACAATTTAGCTCATAATAGGCTATTCTTGTAAAATAAAAAATTAGGCTTCAACATCTTATTATTTATTTTTAACACATTCAAAACAAAATTACAAAAATGTTTATGCAAGTTTGTCAAAATCAAACTTAAAATAGAATTTTGGTGATTTTCTGAATAGCCCTCGTAATATAAAGAAAACTCAATTGCATTTATCCCTGCCTTTCACCCTGCCTTTCACGCTAATATAAGTGCTGCAGCCCCTCGGCAAGCCACACGCAAAGAAATATAAAAAAAGAGGGGAGTCGGGTTTCGAACTAAATCCTCCGGCTGAACGCCAAGAGCCGCACGACGTCCCCTTGCATGTTTGTGGCTTTTCATTCATAATATAATCAATAGGTTGAGTAGTTGGCTCTTTCTTGTGCTTTGGAAAATCAGTAGTTAGAAATATTCATAGAGATTAAAATCGCAATGCCCATGTTTTTGCTGTCCGGCCTCTGTTCCCGATGCTTTTTGGGCCGGGGTCATGACACATAATAATAAAATATTATAAAAAAAATTGTATCAGTAATGTTATTGTGCATGTTTGTAGTTTGTCTTGTTGAATAGGCACATCTTGCAATTACTGATTGAGGATGTCCTCTTACTAGAATGTAAAAAGATACTTCCAATGGAATGCGAGATCCTTAGATCTCAAAAGTTGTTCTTTAATATTTACTATTTTATTTAATTTTAATTTTATTTTTAAAATGCCGGAATTTATCTTATAACCATGAAAATTTGTGCCAGTAATTCTTCAACGTTTAAAACAATAATAAAATTGATAAATGTGCACTGCAAAAAGTTCAAATGGAATCGTTAGTTGCAACTTTGTATGATGAGGATGTCTCAACGCAACTAGGTTTGTCATGTATCAACAACTTACTATATCATGATGACTGGATTCGCTCTGTAAAGTCCTTACCAACTATGAGATCTCTGTAATGCACGTTTTGTTATGGATTGATTGTTGGTCATTCTGATTCAGTACTTGACATGAAATCACATTTAATTAAGTTGAGGTATATTAATTAGCTACACAGGTTTTGTTGCCTTTAGTTTTCAAGCTTGAGAAATCATAATCATACTTTTTTCAGGGCAATATTCAATTTTGATATCAAATTGGAGTTTATACCCCCTTCACTTGTAAACTTCATATCAAGGCAACTCATAGGCAACGGTCACAAGCTATATCAGAAGGTTCTACTTTAATTTTTGAAGTTCAGAAAGCTAATAGTCGCACCATTTCCATTTAGAAAGCTTACTATAATAGAAAAAAATAATGGAAGAATGCAATTGATGAAATGACTGCTAATTGCAGGCCGTTGGATCTGTGGCAACCAATGATGAGGATTATCAGTTGGCATTGCAAGGACCATTATACGCTCGGATCCGTCAACCACCGCTGCCTGATTACAGACCGGAAACATCTTTGGAAATCTCGAACAAAGAAAATCTCGCCTTCTTCCCCAATGAACACAACGAAGTCGATACTCAGGGAATGGGTTTAGAGATCACTGAAGAAGATTTAGAACAGAGTGCAAATGGCTCATCTGGAAATTTAGATGTTGATAAACAATGGATCTCCTCACACAAAGAACAACTCTCTATCAGCCCTGAGGTTGAGCATGCCCTCAGCATATTAGATCAAGTTATTTCTGTCGTTCGAAGCCAATCAGTTTTTGCTAAGAACGGCTGTAATTTTTCTTCGGTTGGAGATGACTTCTCTCTTTCAGAACTGCTTGGAGAGGTTGGCCTTTTTAATGATGGACATGTGCCAGAAGTTGGTAATAAACTTAACAATTATAAAGGCAACTCTCTTCCAGATGGTTACAGGTCAGTTCAAATTGCTGGCAGTCTTGCGTGAACTCAACTTATCAAATTTTAATTCAGCTTGATATTTGATAGAAAAAAATGGAATTCAGTTTCGAGTCAACTTAAATCCGAGTCAATTTTGAGTTTCGGTTGACTCGTTTTAATAAGAATTTGATTCAACTTAAAATTTATTATAAAAATATTTTTGTATACTAAATATTCTAAAGAATCTTGTGTCACAATGGTGGGACTGCTTTGTATGTAATCTGCTCACCTGGCTCTTATCAAGCTTCTAACGTCAGTCTCTTAAATTTTGTAAGAATCCACTATATGAGCCAACTTGAATCAATTTCGGATGGCTGTAAATGAAATCAAGCTGGCTTGATTCTAATTGAGCTAAACTAAAAAGTTTGGAGCTCAAGTCCAATCTTACTCAATTCGAACTCTTATTGAAGCCAGAGTAATACTAATTTTAGCAAGCATTGTTACCATTCTACTGATCTGTACTCTTATCTCCACATGCAAAGCGATCTGAAAGTTTCAGCTAGAGAAGAAAACGGTGGTCATAAACGAGCGATGCTTTTGGCAAGAAGGGTGCACCGGCTATCGACGCCGGAAAGCAACGCCCGCAAAGTGTCCAATGAAGAAAGCCAGGCCGCAGCCAACGAATTCTGCGAAAGAGGCAGCGCCATTTGTGGCAAAACCAAGACGAAGAAGAGGAAGAAGAAGCTGCTAAATCTTCAGAATTACTTCTGCTTGAGCCCAAGCTGCTTCCAGGATTGTAGATACTTGAGAACAACTTGAATGTCTGTTGTTTCATGAAAACATTGAATAAGAGGTATATTTTTTGCGAGTCCATTCACCAGGACCTCCTCTGTCTTCTTGTGAGGACTGCATTGATAGAGGAGATTCGCTTGCACTTTGTTACTATCAACACATGCTTCATGTACAAGAAGATGTGCATTCTATATTATATGTTCTTGAATAATGTCATTCTTTCTGCTATTCTTAGTCATCTGTACTCCAACCATTAACTTTATTAATATGTGAAGTCTTAATTGAAAGGTCATAATAATCATGAAGTGGTTGATATATCATTAAGAGAATAATTGATTGGTATCAATGAAGCTAAAATGTCATAATATAACTAACCTCTTTGGAGAGATGGAGCTTAAAAAGATCGAGGCATGTGCTGTTGCCACTTCTAATCAGTAGCTTTCTTTTCTAATCTCTCACGTAGCATTGGCTTCGAGAAATACTTTAGGTATTTTTCCTAATTAAAGTCTTAATATCTAGTAGCTGTCTTATCCTTGTTTAACAGCTCAACGCTCCAAAAGAGCTCTCAATTAATTCCAAATTAATTATTTTTTTCTTAACTAAAAAATAAAAATTAAATTCATTTTTGAGTTTTAATTTAATTTTTAATTATTAATATTCTTTGGAAGCAAAATGAAAATGGGATTACTTTTTCTCCTATTATTATGCGGTCAGTCCTGTTTGTGGTAGGCGCTCCTTGTCATGCACATTTATATACATAGCACCCAAATTTTTAAATATTACACATTAATTATATTTCAATATTTATAAATAAATTATTATTGTTAAATATCAGTAGATATGAAATGATAAGATGAAAGTAATTATTTTGAAAATTTAAATATGCATTTATTTAAAGTTATATAAACTATATGCCTATATGTCTCATATTACAAAAATAAAAAAAAATAAGTTAAGTTAATATGAAGCCTTAATTTGTCATGTTAATTTTTTCATGTTTGGCAGATAACAAAATTAATAATTAATTTACATAAATATTTTTTTTGTATTATCATCAAAATTAAGCAAATCTTTAAAGAGAGAAAATTAGGTTAGTAGTGTTTTAAAAATTCTTAAGAAGATTATTTGGGAGCATTGTTAATTATGATAATGAAGTCAATTATATATATTAATTTTCTTAATTAATTATTAACATGCAAAATTTATTAATTATGTTTATGTAGATCCTACAAATTGTGCTTCAAAACACTGAGTTCACATAATATATAATAATATAACAAACTACTAAGGCATAATAAAATCTAAAAGTTTTACTAAATATATTTTCGTTTTCTTTTTTATATGATTGCTCAACATCTCTCAATATCAAATAACGCATTGAGCTTACTCTGCTTACCAAAAAAATAGCACAATGTACCACAACCAGAACAAAACTAGCAAATCAATGGCTCTCTCATGAGATATTTTCTCTTTTTGTAGTTTCATCTGTACTTATACCTACAAAAGTTTCACAAATGTGAATGAGCATAGCCAATAGGTCTTAACACCTACCATTACTAAGGAATTGTTTGGAAATGTGAGTGTAAAGAAATTTGATTACCTTTGTTTGGTAATATATATATATTTTTCAGGAAATTTGATTTTTTTTTTTAGAATGAAGTAATATGTCGCGTACGGTGTTTTGAGTAATTTATGGGATGAGAATATCTCTGAACCCACTCTTTTTGCATTTTGTTAAGAAAAAACCTGTTATAATGATGTACTCGAGTAAACTCTAAGCACTGAATAAACTCTTCCAAGCATTGCTAATGAAGTAGGCATTTAGTGAGCTCACGTCTCTTAAAATTTAGATGCATGGATAGAAATAAATGAAGAAGACGTCGTTGGATCAGTCTAATGAACTTAATGTGGCGACACTAGGATGCCAAAGAAGCCCCTCTCCAATGCTAGTCATTCTAATTTTATAATTAGTTTATGCCAATACCAAGATCACAATTGTTTGGCAATAATTCATAGTTCAAATTCTTGTTGTGATTTTATTTTGCAATTCAAAGATAGAAATGCAACATTGCCAACTCATATGGATCAAGAAATTACTCCCATAGTTTATCTGGTTTATAAAAAATGCCAAAACAAATGTTTTTATCAAGGTTTCTTTCCCATGTTTTCCTCATGCACACACACATATTAAGATGAGATGAGAAATGAAGTAATAGATGGTTCAAGCATACTAAGTATAGACTATTTGATGCACTTATTAGAAAACTTAAGTGTATATATGTATTAAGGAAAACAAAATAATATATATTTAAGGAAACCTAAAAAAAATTAAGAAAATATATATTTAAGGAAACCTATAAGTTCTATTACTTCTAAAGTAAAATAGAGCACGGGGTTGGGAAGCTACAAAAATGCTAAGAACTTAAAACATACATTACCAAATCATTGTAGTGAGCCTGTGTGGACTCTAGATCTCATGCACTTTAATGCTCTCCACTAATACATAATTGATTAATTTAGAAGATTCACAACATGAACATTTAAACACCAATTGGAACCTTGTAGACTGTAGAACCACATCAGCACTAACCAAATCCTTGTAACCTCAATATATACAAACTAATTTGAGTTGGGATAGTCACATTCCAGAACCAATGATGCACATTAAGCAAACTAGGGGATCGAACAAAATTTCAAGCAAATGTTATATTCAAGTTTGTTATTTATAACGAATTTAGAAGATGCACAACTATGTTCTACAACATGGAACAATCCCATTCAAACTCTCCCTCACATTTTTAAATAAAGAGAGACTAATTTCACTCCAACTCCAGCCCACCGTAGAGCAGCGATCGACAATTTTAAAATTAGGATTCCTAACCTCTTAGATGTCTCACATAATCCTAATGCTTGACTAATTATCAAACCAAAAGGAAGATGGTTGGTCTACCTTGTCCCATTTATAGAATTTTTCATTGAATCCATAAAATAAAAAAAATCTTCTCCTATAAATGGAATCCAACCCTTTGCTCTTAACTCTATTTGGATGTCAAGAAGTGCAATATTTCGCTTTTAAGATGTTAGCCCAAAGGCTATTGAATGTGCAGAATTGCCACCAAGTTTACAAGATAAAGCCAAGTATGTATCATCAAGATTTCTTATCCCAAGACCACTTTCAAGAAGAGGTTTAGTAATAATATTTCAGCTGGTCCACACCATTTTGGACCCATCATCTTTAACACACAAATATATTAAGGATAGAGCATAACTTTTTAAGAGCCCATTTAGTTAGAATAGAAACATCCAACCAATATATGGGAATGGACTTGAGCACATACTTTATAAGAATTAATTTACCACCAAGAGAAAGATGCTTAATTCTCAACCCCTTATCTTATTTAAGAGATAAGGAAAAGACCAATTTCTTCAAACTTCAGCTGAAGCACCGCTGTGCGTTCACTTCCTCCGCATAATATAAAAAATCGGTTGATTTGTTCGTTGTAAAAGAATTGACGTGCTCTATTTATAGTAGGTTAAAACTTTTTACCTCAATTTCTTACTTTACTCCACATTTTCTTTATGCCAAACAAATGATTTCATATATTTCATGTAAAATATGTTAATTTACACCCATTTTACCTCATGAAAAATGGCCCCTTAATTTAATATAGTGATTCTCTAAATTTTCCTATCAATTATTTGAGAATTATTTCAAAATATAATTAATAAAATTAATGCAAACTAGGCTTATATAATTAGGTCTAACAATCTTGGGTTATTTCATGTTACAACTCATGGTTGTTACCTAGGTTAGTTATGATTAATTAGAGCATAATCTTGTGAGCATTAGATTCTAAATCAAATTAAAAGTAAACTTTGAAAATTTAGATTCAAAATGATCAATGACAGATTTCTTGATTATTTTAATATATTTGAATGCTCATAAAATTAGAAAAATATATTTAACATCAAGCACAAATTTGATTGCATATTTGGATTCTACATATCAAAATATGCTAAGGGTGCAAGTTTTATAAATTTTAACTTAAAATAATCAAAATATTCATAAAATAAATCTATATTTTATTTGAATTAAAATCATATGTTTTGATTTATTTAATTAAATCTGAATTTTATTAAATCAATTTAAAGTTAATAATTTCAGAACCGTAGAAATCATGTGCGCTAGACTGGAATACATAACACATAATCTATTCCTTTACACCCATTCCATGTTCTATTTATAGATCATACGACTATGATCTCACTCATCAACCATTATAAGTTAAGTTTACACACAATCGTTGGATCATGATGTGAGATTCACAACCATGATTGAATTTAGCATTGTTGAGATCTGACCATAACTATCACGTTATTTGATAAGAGATCAGGTGTAACACCTTGCCCCATCACAAAAATAAATTAAATTCGGCGGCAGAGCGACGCACCACTCAAGAAGGCATAACCCATCTACTCGAATAGGCAGGCTAAAGAAAATAGCCCAACTGAAGGGTGCTGACTCAACCCAAGAGAAGGATCGAGAGCCAATACTTAAGATAAGAGTAATGTATTTATCATAAGTATTAGACTAATACATACATTAGATTATAAAGGCAAGTAAAGAATTCAATATGTGTTCACAAATATTAGCATTTCCAGTATGCTGATCACATCACAATACTAAGTATAGGTAGTATAAAAATATAGTGCGAAAACTAAAGCAAAATATCTAGAATACATTCATCACAAAACTACAGTAAACATTATCTTAGAAAAGAAAAGTAAATGTGCATCCAAAATTATTACAAATTATTTACTGAATAATACAGAAGTAAAGTCTAGCTAATGAATTGAAATAAAATCAGAAAGAAATAGCAAGGATGGAGGAAGGTCCACTAAGGCTCCACAAACTCCTCTTAAATCTCCTGAGAGTCCTCCTGGCCTGGCTCAACAAGCTGCTCAGGATCTAGCAAATTGCCGGATCCCAAAAGTACCCCGTGTTAGATAAGAAGTCTAACACATCAAAACTAAACTAAGCAGTTCTAAAATATGAACAATGTAATAATAAAGTAAAAAAACTATAGAAAATCTATAAAGATAGCTGAATAGCTAAAACTGCATAAAACTGAATAACACAAGCTGATTGTACACTGAAAGCTGAAAACAAATAAAAATAGCATATGCGAAACAAGTGTAAGAACATCTAAAATGTGCTATATGCCACTGAAATCATACATCCGAATATGCCACAATACAGTATGTCACTGATATCAACTGAACTATCACTGAACTATTATAAGCCGTATGGTCCAATGTCTACATACAACATATTGGGAAATTTTACCGGGATGTCTCAACATCCTGAATTTCCCTCACTGATGTATGTAACATTCCTTAACTCATAATTCATCACCGATGCTCGTACGTCATCATTGATATTGATGCATCACATTGATACTCATGAATCTCACTTATGCTCATGCTCATGCCTCTATACTACATGAGTTAAATCAAAAAAGAAATCCAGAAACACTTAAAATCAGATTATGACACAAATCTATCTATTATGCAGAATTTTGATAAATAGATTCTGACTCCTAGATTCTACTTTCACTAATCAGTTCTTCTTGTTTAAGGAGTTTTGCTTGGAGTCATCAATTGGAATAGATATATACACATGGTTGTATGTTCTCAAGAAGGTGAATTTAACACTTAGTTTGCTTATAACTACATTTATTGAGGCACACACAAGATAGGAAGTAGTATCCTTTTGCAGTTATTATTCACTTAAACTAAGGTTCTAGCTCACTTTCTTAAGTTTGGACAATATACTCTAACAGGACTGTATCCAGCTTAATCTGCAGGAAGCACCTGGTCAAAATTCCACATTAGAGTGACTCATCCAAACCTGAATATTACTGAAGTGATTCAGTACCATGGGTATGCATGATCATAATCAACTAATAAACCAAGCTTAGCTAATTTCTATTTAATCACTAAGGAGTTATCAAGACTAGAAATTCTTATTCTAATTAGGTGAGTCCTATACAAGGCTCCAAGGATGTGACCAAGAGGTCCATCAACATGGGTTACTACCACATGGGAGAATCTCAATCTAATATCTTAGGTGTATTCTACCACAAGGCTTAAGATCAACTTCTAAGGTTTGGGAGGATCATCTAAGTTCCTACCTTAATATGTCACAATAAGTTTTTCCTATCTCAATGTATAATATTCTTTAAGGCTTTTAAACATTTTAAAGAACTCCAAAAGCAAGATTATTAAGATCTCACTCTTCTACCACTTAAGCTAAAGATTAACTTGGATAAAAGTGATCAAATCAGATAATTAGATCCATCTAATCACATCCTATTCTATAATCATGGCATAAAATCAAAGATATTATTAAAGTTAGGTCATTTCATAAATCATTATAGTTTCACTAACCATCGTATGCTAGTAGTCTTCTATAAGAGAAAATCAAAGATCTAAAGTTTAAATTCAGATGATTCAATCACATAACTTCATTAATCTTAGCACTTCTAATTCAATGATTAAAGATCAATATCAAATTAGATGCATTATTAGAATAATATCAATTGACTTATCTTAAAATCAAATCATTTGTTTTAGTGATTAAGATCTTAATCAAACAATTTAGGGTTTTAACCCCTATCCTTATCCAATTAAAACTAATAATTGATTTATAGATCAAATGTCAAATAAGTATATTATTGATGTATTATAGGTGGAAATCTCAAATTTCAACAAAGTATAAATCACTTGATCAAGATCTTAAAATTTCTTAAGATTAATTAAAGAATTGTGCTGCTTTAATCAAATAGGTTAAATTTAATGCACTAACTAGCTTCCTGAGATGATTTAAGGGTTCCTAAACACCAGGAGACACCTTCTATCAATAGTACGCATGCCTGGACTCTTGGAAAGCCCGGGCAGACAACAATGGAAGTTCAGGAATGCCAGAAGGAAGCTCGACACCAATTGATCAGCAAAGGATCATAGGGAGAGATACTGAGGGTATTTAAGCCTCAGCAGAGTATGGGGAAGCTTCTAGAGGCATTGGCTTAGGATGGGAAGGCTTGAGAGAATAGGCCATGGCCAAGCTCTCAGTTTTATAATTTGAGCTCGGTCGGGCCACGAGGCCCGATCTAGACTTCAGGCCATAATGGGAGGAATCCTAACGACCCGCTGAGGCGGACGTGAGAGTGGGAGACAAGGTCGGCGATCAGTAGTATGGAAGGGATTCCATGTTGGGTGCGAGTGAGAGGAAGACGAATGTCCACAGTGGTGGGACCTTTGGCTGCCATCTCATCTATCGATCAGATGGCGCTACGACTGGGATCGCTCTGATCCTAATGGCCGATCGTGTAGCGCCCCATCCCGTCACCGTGCGCAAAAGACAAGTAGTAAATCAGGTCGGCGACAAAGCGGTGCGCTACTTGGGATGATGAGAACAAGCAAAACTCATCTTCTCGAATAGGCTAAAAGACTGAGCAACACTGAAGGCAGCTGACTCGAACCTGAGAGTAGGATCGAGAGTCAATACTTAAGATAAGAGTAGATTACTTGTCTTAAGTATTGGACTAATATGTACATTGGATTTAGAAAGGTAAATATGAATCCAATATATGTTATCAGTATATCAGCATTTCCAATATGCTGATCACATCACAATACTAAGTATAGTAGTATACCAGAGTGCGAAAGCTAAAAGCAAATCATTCGGAATACATTCATCACAGAGCAGTATGTAAACATTCATCTCTAAAAAGAAAAGAAAAGTACATCTAGTGTTATTACAAACTTATTTAGCATATGAAAAATAAAGTCTACTGAAATAAAGCAAAAAGTAAAAGGAGGCAGTCAGATCCTCTAGGGCTCCACATACTCCTCCTAGATCTCATACAAATCCTCCCATCCTGTCTCCACAAGCTGCTCAGGATTTAGAAAATTGCTGGATCCCAAAAGTACGCCATATTAGATAAGAAGTCTAATACATCGCAACTAACTATGCAGTAGGAAAGTAAATGTAGTAGACAGTACAGTAAAGAAAATTGAAGAAAGCTGAGAAAAACACTAAAGTAACTGCAAGTGTAAAGACTAAACAGAGTAAAATCACATCAAAAGCTAAATACTGAAAGTAAATGAAAATGTTAAATACTCAGAAATCGATGTGAAAGGAAGGTCAAATGATGTACTATATATCACGATAAAGATGTACCAAATATGCCACAGTATGGTATATCACAGATATGTAACAGAACTATCACTGAAAGGTTATGAGTAATATAGTCCGATGTACACATACACCCAATTGGGAAGACAGTATGGTGACACAGATGCACCCTGAAATTCTCCAGTCTGTGTATGTAACATTTCGTAACCCATAATTCATCACTAATTCTCATGTGTCATTGCTGAAATGATGCTTCAAGTTTATGCTTATGTTTATGCTCATGCTTCTATTTTATATGGGTAAAATCCAAAAATCTATGAAAACTTGGAATGCAGATAATGAATTCTAAGTTTCATTGTACAGAATCCTGCTAAAAGGATTCTATCACCTAGCTTCTAGAACGATAATTGGTTAAAGTTACAGATTTAATTAAAGATCACTAGATGGGATGATCGTATACACATATTCAGCATGTTTGCAAGAAAAGTGACTCTTATCACTTACTCACAATCACACTCAATGTCTTAAAGAAGGTGAATCTCATTACTTAGTTTGTTTGAGCCACACATATTGAAGCAGTCTTTGCTAGGAGGCATTGCGTAGTTAGCAATTAAGGAATGAATACTCATTTAATACACTCTTAGGTTTGAATGATTTATTCTAACGGGATTGTATTCATCTAATCCTGCAGGATAGCACCTGCTCATAAGTCCCCATTAGAGTGAATCAACCAATCCTGAATACTACTGGAGAGTTAGTAATTGGGTATACTATACTACATTGTCCAATAATCAGGGTTCAAACAAGTCTACTTAATAAATCAAGGAATGATCAAGACTATAAAGGCCTATACTAAATAGGTAAGTCCTATACAAGGTTTCACTAAAATGTGATCAAGGAACACTCAACATGGATTTTACCATAAGGAGAAGTATCATTCTAAGGTATTAAGTGGTTTCTACCATGAGAGATCAATATCAATTCTAAGGTTAAGGGATCATCTAAGCTTCTACCTCAATAAGTCATAAAAGTTCTCCTACCTCAAAGTATATGTAATTTAGGTCTTTTATATATTTCAAGGCGATCTTATGAAGAGATGCTTAAGATCTCCCATTCTAAACTCTAATATTAACATTTTAGATTCTATTTCATAGTTAAGTTTAGAATAATAAGATCAGATGATTAAGTCATCTGATCACAACTTAATCTAAGATTATGGGATTTAAATCAAGAATGTTATTAAAGTTTTAGATCACTTGTTCAATCAATATGATTTTATTAATCTTCTAATGCTAATGGTCTTATTTAGGAGAAAATCGAGAATCTAAAGATTTGATTCAGATTATGCAATCATGTGGCTTTATTAATAACCTTATCAGGTCAAATTCAAATATTTAAGTTCAATATAAAATCAGATGTATCATTGGAGAAATGTCAAGTTAGTTATCTTATAATCAAATCACTTTAGTTAAGGTTTTTAAGGGTTTGGACCTTAATTAAGTAGATTAGGGTGTTACCCCTGTTCTTATTCAATTAAGATCATGTGTTTGATTAATGATCAATGTCAAATCAGTGAGTTAAGAGTGTTTTATTGGTGGCAATCTCAGACCAAGATCAAGTCTTAAAAGCTTGATCAAAGTCTTAAGATTTCTTAAGATTAATTATGAGGGTTAAGTTCTCCTTTCTTTGATTTGTTCAATTTACACATTATAAGTTTGCATAAATAATTTAAATACATCTAGCTTACTGTTGTGCATCAAATTAATAAGAAATTCTCTCCACGGAGGTCATGCCAGACCCCGGGCTCAATCCCTACACCATCAAGGAGGTGAGGCAGATCGAAGCCCTCTGGTCTGGGGGTCTGGGATAGTCTGGATCGTTGGGTCCTTACTCGACCGAGGCGGTCCTTACGGGGCTTAGCCCGATCGATCGTATCGATCAATTGGGGCTAGCTTAGGTCCTAATTATGATATCGTTGAGTTTGAACTGATAATACGCAAGCATACAAATCAAATGGAAGGAAGTTCGAGCCTCATTGGCTCAAAACCAGCAAGCTGGGGTACCTGATTTGACGGGGAAGCTTGGGATGGTTGACTGGGACTTCGGCTAGCCTTGGCTGAGCATCCAGACACTTCAAAGGGTCCTGAACACCAGGAGAGCATACTATCAGCGGTTCAAGAGCTCCTGGATCGCCAACGCAAGCTCGGACATACAGTAATGGCAGAAGGAAGACAGAGGAGAATTGAGGGCAATTGAGCAGCAAAGCGGAAGAGAGAGGATGGATGAGGCTATTTATAGCCTCAGACGAGCTTAGGGAAGCTTTTGGAGGGTCGGCTCAGGCTGGGGAAGGACCGAGAGGTCGGGCCATGGTCGAGCTCTCAAATTTCCAATTCGAGCCCAGCCGGGTCACGAGGCCCGAATGGGGTCTCTAAGCATTCCTGGGAGGTTCCTAATGGCCCTGCAGAGCTGGAGGCGCGAGTGGCAGACCGGATGGGTAGCTGGCAGTACGGGGATTTTCCCTGTCGGGCGCGGGCGCTGATGAAGACGAAGGTCCATAGTGCCGAGACCTTCGGATGCCGTCTGATCTATCGATCAGATGGCACTACGGCTGGGATCGCTCGGATCCTAACAGCCGATCGCGGGAGCGATCTTGGCCATAGGATCCTTGGGATGGATCTAACGATGGATCCGCGGTCTAGCGAGATCGAATCCCGACCGTTGGTTGAAAAGGCGTGATGGCTAGATGTGCGGGACTCCGCTGTCATGTGACCTGGGTTCCACAGCGGATCTCTCGCGGTCCGTATAGCGGATCCAGGCCGTTATTTTAGTTTAGGGATATATTTGCAAAATTGAATTGTTGAAAATCCTAAAATGCAATTAGACCATTTTTATTAAAGGTGAATTATGGCCTAAATGATTTTCAAATTGTACCAAACTTTCACCCTTAGCTAATTTGGGGGTGAGGAATTCAAAAATACAATCAAAATTTAATTTTGAGATCAAAATATTTTAGGTCTAGACTAGGGCATCTAGACTAATCACAATATCATTTTGGACTTAGAGAAGTCCTATGGACTTTAAATTTTCAGGATATGATTCATTTGATGTTCTAAAAGCAATAAAATTAAAATAAATGATTACTCAAACTATAGATTAGCAGGGTAACAACCTAGGGTTGTTACAGACTCCCCCACTTAAGAACGATGTCGTCCTCGACATCATCTCAAGGGAGAAGGCAAACATGTAGAAATTGAAGAATAGAATAAGACTCAGAAAATTAATGGGTACCTGGGATACTTCCTTCTCATATCCACCTCTTTCTCCCAAGTAGATTCTTCCAAAGAGCAATTCCTCCACTGAACCTTTACCTTTGGGATTGAGCGATTCCTCAGTTGCTTTTGATCATGAGCTAAGATCTTAATTGGCTTTTTTGCATAAGAAAAATTTGGTTGGAGAGATACCACCAAAAGTTGGATTAAGTGGGATGGATTACGAAGACATCTTCGCAAAGATGAAATGTGGAATATATTATGGACTACAGAGAACTCTTCAGGAAGCTTCAATCTATAAGCTACGGAACCAATCTTTTCTAATATTTCAAATGGTCCGACGTAGTGGGGACTTAGCTTCCCGGCTACATCGAAACGATATACGCCTTTCATCTGACTGACTTTAAGATATGCAAAATTTCCAACATCAAATTCCAGAGCACGATGATAAGCATCATGATACTTACTCTGACGATATTGAGCTTCTTTGATTCTTTGTTGGATCAGTTGAATCTTTCAATTTGTCTCTTCCACTAAATTAAAAACATAAAGCTGCACACTGCCAATTTCAGACCATGCTAACGGAGTACTATATTTCCTGCCATACAGAGCTTCATATAGAGCCATGCATATACTTGCCTGGAAATTGTTGTTGTATGCGAACTCTACAAGAGGAATATGATCTTCCCAGAAACTTCCAAAATCCAGTATGGAGAGGTGAAGAAGATCTTTTAAGACTTGATTGACTCTTTCTATTTGACCATCGATCTGAGGATGAAAAGCGGTACTCATGGCTAGAGTAGTCCCCAAGTCCTGATGCACTGCTTGCCAAAATTTTAAAGTGAAGCGGCTATCTCGACCAGACACGATAGATCTGGGAATCCCATCGAGTCTGACAATTTCCATGATATACAACTTTGCTAATTTCTCCATAGAATCAGTTTGACACATAGGGATAAAATGTGCTGATTTAGTCAGTCGATCGATAATGACCCAGATTGAATTGACACCAGATCTTGATGTAGGTAAACCCATAACAAAATCTATAGAGATATCAAACCACTTCCATTCGAGAACTGCTAGAGGATGAAGAAGTCCTCCAGGCTTTTGGTGTTCAGCTTTAACTAAGTTACAAGCGTGACATTTTGCTACAAATTATGCCACACTTTTCTTCATTCCAGACCACCAGAATGATTTCTTCCGATCTTGGTACATCTTGGTACTACCAGGATGTACTTGATAACCAGAATTGTGGCCTTCTACTAGAATCTCTTAATGAATGGATTTGGGAATCCATAAACGATACCCCTGATATATCACACTACCTTGAAGTTGAAGATTGAAGCGATGACCACTTTCGATGTCCACTTTAAACTTCAGATAATCTTCATCCTTGGTTTGTGATATAGAGACATTGCGATGAAACATAGGTTCAACTGAACTCATGGATATTAGAGTGCTTAGCATAGCACCAAGCACTGGCCTGATTTCAAGCCTTCAGAATTCTTCTTCCAGAGGACTAGATATTATCATAGAAGACAGAGTAGCATGGCGACTGAGTGCATCTGCTACGACGTTTACTTTTCCTGGATGATATTGGATGCTTAAGTCATAATCGCCTATTAACTCAAGCGATCTTCATTATCAATAGTTCAACTCACATTGGGTAAAGATGTTCTTCAAGCTCTGATGATCGGTGAATATAGAGCACTGGATGCCATAAAGATAACGACGCCAGATTTTTAGAGCAAAGACTACTGCTGCTAACTCAAGATTATGGACATGATAGTTCTTCTCATGAGGTCTTAACTGACGAGACGCATAGGCTATAACTCTCCCTTCCTACATCAACACACACCCCAAACCTATTCCAGATGCGTCGGTATAGACTTTGTAATTCAGGCATTCTTTAGGTAAGGCAAGAACTGGTGCAGAGGAAAGAGCATCCTTTAATGATTGGAATGCTTTCTCACCCTTTGGACTCCAGACAAACGGCACTACTTTCTGCGTAAACTTTGTGTGTGGAGATGCTATTTGCGAGAAGCCTTTGACAAATTTCCTATAGTAGCCTGCCAGCCCTAAGAAACTTCTAATGTCAGTCACGAATTTTGGTTGTGACCAATCTTGGATTGCGCTTACTTTATTTTGATCAACTTTGATTCCCTGGGAATCGACGACATGACCCAGAAAAGTGACTGAGTCAAGCCAAAATTCGCATTTAGAATATTTGGCATATAGTTTATGGCTTCATAGCTCTTCTAGTACGAATCACAGATGGTTCTCATGATCTGTCTCACTTTCGGAATAAATCAGAATTTCATCGATGAAGACGATGACGAATTTGACCAGATATGCTTTCAACACATGCTGCATTAAGTCCATAAAGATGGACAACGCATTTGTCATGCCAAAGGATATCACTAAAAATTCGTAATGCCTATAGTGGGTTCTAATTGCTATTTTCTCAACATCTGAATCTTTAACTCGTAATTGGTGATATCCCGATCGTAAGTCTATCTTTGAGAAGACTTTAGCTCTGGATAACTGATCAAATAAATCATTGATACGAGGCAGGGGGAATTTATTTTTGATAGTTACTTTATTCAATTCTCTGTAATCGATGTACATTCTCATCGATCCATCTTTCTTCTTCACAAACAAAACTAGCGCTCCTTAAGGAGATGAACTTGGATGAATAAGATCTTTCTCCAACAGTTCTTGAAGTTAATTGTTTAACTCTTGAAGTTCTTTCGGCGCCATGCGATACGGAACTTTTGACAGCGGTTGAGTTCTGGGAATTAATTCAATTGCGAACTCTACTTCTCTAATTGGAGGAAGACCGGGTAGGTCTTCAGGGAAGACATCAGGAAATTCACAAACTATACGATTCTCAAAAATAGGCACAACTTCTTTCTTCTCTACCAGCATTATTACGAGATATGCATCACATCCCTTCCTGACTAACTTTTCTGCTGTCATTGCATTGATTAGTGACGATTGGGTACTAAATCTTCTGACGAATGATTTTGATTTACTTCCACTGCCCAAAGTTATTTTCTTCTTTTGGAAATTTATGGAAGCTCCATGTTAGCTTAGCCAATTCATGCCTAGGATTACGTCAAAGTTGGTGATTGGCAATATGATTAACTTAGCCTCGTAGTTTTGTTCCCCAATAGGAATATCTAGGTTGCAGAATTGTTGGGACTGCATACGGGCTCCAGAAGGTAACTCGATGCTCAAGGAGCTAGCTAATTGATAGGTTGGTAGCTTAAGAGTTTTAGCCCAATCTTCTGATATAAAGGAATGACTTGCCCCTGTATCGAAGAGGATATTACAAGACCTGTCATTTATTGATAAGGTGCCTATGATTATAGTAACTTAATAAGAATAGCTACTCAATATTTAAAGTACTGAATGGTAAGGACTGATTACTGAAATGGCGAGAACTGAATACGAATAAATTTTAAGGCGTACCTGACACCACGTCGTTTTCTTCAGGAGTAGAGGCAGGAGTTAACATAGATACCCTAGCAAATGCTGGGGGTTGTTTATTCTAGGGCCTTTGACCCTGACGATCATAATTTGGCTTTTGTGCCAGTATAATTGCTTTTGAGTTTAAAGTTGGAGCCATCATTATGGCAGGAACAGGCTCTTTGGAGTTCACTAGTTGAGCACGAAAGGCTTGTTTGCGACGGGAGTGGTCGATGGGCACTCAGTCGATTGTGTTCTTTTCCATGCATTTGAAATAGCGGTGGCCCTACGATCACAAGTAAAACATACACCACCGAAGTGGTAGCATTTTCTGTATAGATGCATCTTTTTGCATTCAGGATTTAGGGGTTGTGTTGACTCTATGTTGTAGACCTTTGCTACCTTATGATGGCCAAAGCGTTCCTTACTCGGTTGCATGGCTATTGCTTTTCTCTTCCGGTCTAGTTGACCCTGGAATCCTTCTTGCAAATGGGCATCTTCAATCAATTCAGTCAAAGTTCTGATCGGATGAGATACTAAGTATGCTTTGATAGAGTCTCTCAAACCCTTCAAGAAATGGTGGCACTTTGACGCTTCCGTCCTGACTAAATCCGGAACGAAATGTGACAATCTTCGAAATTCTTGTTCATACTCAAATACTGTATGGGTACCTTGTGTGAGATGGAGAAGTTCATCCTCCAGAATTGCTTGGGCTGATGTGGGTATGAACGCTTTACGGAACGACTCCAAGAACAAGTCCCATGGAATGTCCTCTACTTCATAGTCGACAAACTTATTGTTCCGCTCATTTTCCCACTAATATTCCGCTTCTTCTTGAAATAGATGGGTGACTAGGCAGATGGCTTCAGAGTTAGGGCACTTGATACTGGCCAGATTATTCTCAGCCATTTTAAGCCAGTTCACAGTGTCCATTGGATTCAGTGCTCCATTGAAAGTAGGAGTTCAGAGACGAAGGAAACTGTGCAGGATTCCATCTCCCGTGTAGTGGGAAGATGATGAAAACCCTGGTTAGGGTGCAGATTGCTATTTAACTGAGAGAATAAGAGCACGTGTCTCTTGCGCCTATTGCGCATTACTTTCTATCAGGGCCTTCATAAAACTGGCCATAGGATTGGACTCTTCAGGTTCGCTCGATGATGAGACCGCATTCTTGATTGGAGTAGGAGCAGAAGGAGAGCCAGGATTCATGACTGCAATACAAGTGGGAATTTAGAGGCATAAAATTTTACTATAATTTTGTTCATTCAAATTTTTCTCAAAAGAGAAGACAAATGGATCTATAAAACATATCACTGAGATAAGGAAATAGCATAACAAAATTCTCTAAAATCTTAGTTACAATACTCTACCCAAAAGGCAGCACAAAAGTCATCATATGTGACTATGGGGCTCCTCTGAGCTAGTCTCCTATACTCAATACCACCAACAACTCGCTAATCCCCTCAGTAAGATCTCTATGATCTCTAGACGATGATCCTCAGGACAGGCTGTCTCTCGAAGCACAGTAGTAACATGATCCAGCCATTCTCTGGCGAGTACCGAAAGGCCGGTGCCTCCAAAAGACGAATGGACAAGAATCTGGTATAGTACTTTAACTCTTCGAGGCGATACTCCATCTACGACCCTCCCATAGATCTGGCCATCTCGAAGGTCGTCTATCTAGTAGTCATCGAATCTCCTAAGGTAGAATAAGGATGCTGACTACGAATATTCCATAGCTAAGATGATTCAACCCATAAGTATGTTTATTATTACCTTGTTATTACTTTCAAAGTTTGTTCAAGTTCTAAGATGTCCAATTTAAGATTCATAGTTTAAATCAATTTATTATATGCATTATATTCCTAAGGTGTCAACATTCTAGACGTAGTCCACCCTTTTCATTTCAGAGATAGCTTGATGAACTTTTGGATGATTGCTTTGCACTACACTTAGTGACTTATGATCTTTGCCTAATACAGAGAATAGATCATAAAGTAGATAGGAACAAACTCCTTATCTGGCACTTTATGATACTTCTTTGATACCAACTGTAGCACCCCATCCCGTCGTCATGCGCAAAAGACAAGTAGTAAATCAGATCGGCGACGAAGCGGTGTGCTACTCGGGACGATGAGAACAAGCAAAACTCATCTTCCCGAATAGGTTAAAAGACTGAGCCACACTATAGGCTGCTAACTCGAACCTGAGAGTAGGATCGAGAGTCAATACTTAAGATAAGAGTAGATTACTTATCTTAAGTATTGGACTAATATATACATTGGATATAGAAAGGTAAATATGAATCCAATATATGTTATCGGTATATTAGCATTTTTAGTATGCTGATCACATCACAATACTAAGTATAGTAGTATAATAGAGTGCGAAAGCTAAAAGCAAATCATCCGGAATACATTCATCACAGAGCAGTATGTAAACATTCATCTCAGAAAAGAAAATAAAAATACATCCAGAGTTATTACAAACTGATTTAGCATATGAAAAATAAAGTCTACTGAAATAAAGCAAAAAGTAAAAGGAGGCAGTCAGATCCTCTAGGGCTCCACATACTCCTCCTGGATCTCCTGCAAGTCCTCCTATCCTGTCTCCACAAGCTGCTCGGGATCTAGCAAATTGCCAGATCCCAAAAGTACCCCATGTTAGAAAAGAAGGCTAACACATCGCAACTAGCTATGCAGTAGGAAAGTAAATGCAGTAGATAATACAGTAAAGAAAACTTAAGAAAGCTGAGAAAAATGCTAAGTAACGACAACTGTAAAGACTAAACAGAGTAAAACCGCATCAAAAGATAAATACTGAAAGTAAATGAAAATGTTAAATACTCTGAAATCTATTTTAAAGGAAGGTCAAATGATGTACTATATGTCACAGCAAAGATGTACCAAATATGCCAGAGTATGGTATATCATGGATATGTAACAGAACTATCACTGAAAGGTTATGAGTAGTACGGTCTAATGTACACATACACCCAGTTGGGAAGACAGTACAGTAACACAGATGCACCCTAAAATTCCTCAGTCTATGTATGTAATATTCCGTAACCCATAATTTGTCACTGTTACTCATGTGTCACTGCTGAAATGATGCTTCAAGTTCATGCTTATGTTTATGCTCATGCTTCTATTCTATATGGGTAAAATCTAGAAATCCATGAAAACTTAGAATGCAGATAATGAATTCTAAGTCTCCATTGTGCAGAATCCTGTTAAAAGGATTATGTCCCCTAGCTTTCAGAACAATAATTGGTTAAAGTTACAGATTTAATTAAAGATCACAAGATGGGATGATCATATACACATACTCAACACATTTGCAAGAAAAGTGACTCTCATCACTTACAATCACACTCAATGTCTTAAAGAAGGTGAATCTCATTACTTAGTTTGTTTGAGCCACACCTATTGAAGCGGTCTTCGCTAGGAGGCATTGCGCCGTTGGCAATTTGTATTTCAATCAAACTAAGGAATGAATACCCATTTAATACACTCTTAGGTTTGAATGATTTATTCTAACGAGACTATACTCGTCTAATCCCGCAGGATAGCACCAGCTCATAAGTCCCCATTAGAGTGAATTAACCAATTCCGAATACTACTGGAGAACCAGTAATATGGGTATACTATACTACACCATCCAATAATCGGGGTTCAAACAAGTCTACTTAATAAATCATGGAATGATCAAGACTATAAAGGCCTATACTAAATAGGTAAGTCCTATATAAGGTTTCACTAAAATGTTATCAAGGATCACTCAACATGAATTATACCACAAGGAGAAGTATCATTCTAAGGTCTTAAGTGGTTTCTACCATGAGAGATCAAGATCAATTCTAAGGTTAAGGGATCATCTAAGCTTTTACCTCAATAAGTCATACAAGTTCTCCTACCTCAAAGTATATGTAATTTAGGTCTTTTAAATATTTCAAGGCGATCTTATGAAGAGATGCTTAAGATTTCCCATTCTAAACTCTGATATTAACATTTTAGGTTCTATTTTATAGTTAGGTTTAGAATGATCATATTAGATGACTTGAAATCATCTGATCACAACTTAATCTAAGATTATGGGATTTAAATCAAGAAAGTTATTAAAGTTTTAGATCACTTGTTCAATCAATATGATTTTATTAATCTTCTTATGCTAATGGTCTTATTTAGAAAAAAATCTAGGATCTAAAGATTTGATTCAGATTAGCCAATCATATGGCTTTATTAATAACCTTATCAGGTCAAATTCAAATATTTAAGTTCAATATAAAATTAGATGTATCATTGGAGAAATGTCAAGTTAATTATCTTATAATCAAATCACTTTAGTTAAGGTTCTTAAGGGTTTGGACCTTAGTTAATTAGATTAGGGTATGACCCCTATTCTTATTCAATTAAGATCATGTGTTTGATAATGATCAATGTTAAATCAGTGAGTTAAGAGTGTGTTATTGGTGGCAATCTCAGACCTAGATCAAGTCTTAAAAGCTTGATCAAAGTCTTAAGATTTCTTAAGATTAATTATGAGAGTTAAGTTCTCCTTTCTTTGATTTGTTCAATTTACACATCATAAGTTTGCATAAATGATTTCAATACATCTAGCTTACTGTTATGCATCAAATTAATAAAAAATTTTTAGAAAACAAAGAACACTTAGTGTTAATCAAACATTAATTCATACCAAAAGAGATTAGTACATTAGTTTAATTACAACCATCAGAATTCCATATAACTTGGCATACAAGTTTTACATTACCATATAATCAATCAGAGATTAAGTTTGCTAAGATCCAGTGATTACAAACCATAATATTCACTAATCATGGTTTAACAAGATTAGGGCATAATTTGAAATATATAGATCAGAACAATAATTCACTTAGCATATGTATTCTACTCATCATAAGCAAACTAATGACACCCTAAAATGCAATTTAATTAAGTCTAATTTTTAAATCACCCTAATTAAGTTATGCTGTAATTAGGCAATAATGAAAAATCTAACCATCAGATGTGAAATTTTATTTTATATTCAGATTCCTGATGATTTTATGATCATTATCATATATAATATTAAAGGATTTGGATCAGTGGATTAAAAGTTATTCAATTAATTATTTATGTATTTTTCTGATTTAATTTTCCTATGATTGGATTAATTGGATTATTTTCCTTAAGGAAAATAAATCCAACTAATCAGATTTAATATAAATGGGCTCGACCCATTAGCCGAACCGCGCGGGTCGACTGGGGCCCGAAGGCCCAGGACTGTCTCACCGCGCGTGTCACGGGCTGACCTGACCCGCCCAGGGTCTTCGTCCCTGCCCTTCATCCTGACAGAATAACTCGATTAGGGAAACTCTAATCGGTCAACTCCGGTGCATCCGGACCATGGCACGACCAGCGATCGATCGCTACACGTTCACCGTGGTCAGATGCATCGAATGGGACCCGAAGCCCCTTGTGAGACGGTCTGGATCGGTTGGACCTTACTCACCCAAGAACTCCTCTAATGGAGCTACTGTGGAGAGGCAATTCTTCCCACGGAGGCCACGCCAGACCCCGAGCTCAATCCCTACACCATCAAGGAGGTGAGGCGGATCGAAGCCCTCTGGTTTGGGGGTCTGGGATAGTCTGGATCGTCGGGTCCTTACTCGATCGAGGCGGTCCTTACGGGACTTAGCCCGAGTGATTGTATTGATCGATTAGGGCTAGCTTGGGTCCTAATTACGATACTGTTGAGTTCGAAATGACAATACACAAGCATACAAATCAAATGGAAGGAAGTTTGAGCCTCATTGGCTCGAAACTAGCAAGTTGGGGTACCTAATTCGATGGGGAAGCTTGGGATGGTCAACTGGGACTTCGGCTGGCCTTGGCTGAGCATCCAGACACTTCAAAGGGTCCTGAACACTAGGAGAGCATACTTTCAGCGGTTCAGGAGCTCCTAGATTACCTACGCAAGCTTGTACATACGACAATGGTGGAAGGAAGACAGAGGAGAATTTAGGGCAATTGAGCAGCAAAGATGCAGAGGGAGGACTACTGAGGCTATTTATAGCCTCAAACGAGCTTAGGGAAGCTTTTGGAGGGTCGGCTTAGGCTGGGGAAGGCCCGAGAGGTTGGGCCATGGCCGAGCTCTCGAATTTCCAATTCGAGCTCGGCCGGGTGACAAGTCCCGAATAGGGTCTCTAAGCATTCCTGGGAGGTTCCTAATGGCCATGTTGAGCTGGAGGCGTGAGTGGCAGACCGGATGGGTAGCTAGCAGTACGGGGAGTTTCCATGTCGGCTGCGGGCATTGGCGAAGATGAAGGTGCACAGTGTCGGGACCTTCAGATGCCGTTTGATCTATCGATCAGATGGCGCTATGGTTGGGATCGCTCGGATCCTAACGGCCGATCGCGGGAGCGATCCTGGCCGTAGGATCCTCGGGATGGATCCGACGACGGATCCGCGGTCTAGCGAGATCAAATCCCGACCGTTGGTTAAAAAGGCGCGACGGCTAGATGTGCGGGACTCCGCTGTGGTGTGACCCGAGCTCCGCAGCAGATCGCCCACGGTCCGCACAGCGGATCCAGGCTGTTATTTTAGTTTAGGGATATATTTGCAAAATTGAATTGTTGAAAACCCTAAAATGCAACTGCTAAACCTCGCCTATAATCGCGAGTGGAATCAGAGTAAAATCTCTGGACCATAGTAGTCTATATATATTTATACTAGTATAAGGTGTAGGTTTAAACCATTTTAATTAAATGTGAATTATGGCCTAAATGATTTTCAAATTGCACCAAACTTTCACCCTTAGCTAATTTGGGGGTGAGAAATTCAAAAATACAATCAAAATTTAATTTTGAGATCAAAATATTTTGGGTCTAGACTAGGGCATCTAGACTGATCAAAATATCCTTTTGGACTTAGAGAAGTCCTATGGACTTCAAATTTTTAGGATATGATTCATTTGATATTCTAAAAGCAATGGAATTAAATAAAATGATTACTCAGACTATATATTAATAGAGTAACAACCTAGGATTGTTACAGATCATGGGAGCGATCTTGGTCGTAATATCCACTGGTTCATCTAACGGTGGATCCGTGATCCCGCGGAATTAAATCCGGACCATGGGATCAAATGGCTCGACGGTGAGATTAGCGGGACTGCGCTGTCGTGCAACTCGGGCTCCATAGCGGATCACCCGTAGTCCGCATAGTGGATCCCGACCGTTTAATTGGGTATTTGGGTACATTTACAAAATTGAATTGTTGGAAGCCCTAAAATGCAATTAGACCAATTTAATTTAAATTGAATTATGGTTTAAATAATCTCCAAATTTTACCAAACTTTTACCCCTAGCTAATTTGGGTGTGAGAAATTCAAAAATATAATCAGATTTTATTTCTAAGATCAAAATATTTTAGGTCTTATTTAGGACATCTAGACTGATCAAAAATATTAACTTGACTTAAAGAAGTCCAACTGACTTCAAATTTTCAGGATTTGATTAACTTGATATTTGAAATGTAATAAGATTAAAATCAATTCCTGATCAAGCTGGGACTTAATTAAGTAACAACCTAGGGTTGTTACAGACTTCCCCACTTAAGAACGATGTCATCCTCGTCATCATCTCAAGAGAGAAAACAACAATGCATAAATTTTAAGAACAAAATTACAAGTTCAGAATTTAACGGGTACCTATTTTTTCAAAGAGACTGGGATACCTTCTTTGCTTATCAGCCTCTTTCTCCCAAGTAGATTCTTCTGGAGAGCGATTACTCCACTGAACTCTTACCTTTGGAATTGAGCGATTTCTCAGCTGCTTATGATCATGAGCTAAGATCTTAATTGGCTCCCCCACATAAGAAAGATTCAGCTAGAGAGATACCGTTGGAAGTTGAATTAGATGAGAAGGATTATGAAGATACTTTCACAGAGAGGATATGTGGAACACTGTATGGACTATAGAGAAATATTCAGGAAGCTTCAATCTATAAACTGCAGAACCAATCTTCTCTAAAATTTCAAATGGTCCAATGTAGCGGCGAGTTAGCTTCCCAGCTACACCAAAATGATATACACCTTTCATCGGACTGACCTTAAGGTACATAAAATTTCTAACATTGAATTCTATAGTACGATGATGAGCATCATGATACTTACTCTGGCAATCTTGAGCTGCTTTAATCTTCTATTAGATTAGCTGAACTTTATGATTAGTTTCATCAACTAATTCTGAGCCATATAACTGAATGTTGCCAGTTTCAGACCATGCTAAAGGAGTACTGTACTTCCCACTGTATAAGGCTTCATATGGAGCCATGCCAATGCTCACTTGAAAACTATTATTATTTGCAAACTCTACTAAAGGAATATGATCTTCCCAAAAGCCTTCAAAATCTAGAATACAGAGACAAAGAAGATCTTCCAGAATTTGGTTGACTCTTTCAGTCTAACCATCTGTTTGAGGGTGAAAAGCGGTGCTCATGGCTAGGGTGGTCCCCAAGTCTTGATGCACTGCCTACCAAAATTTAGAAGTGAAGTGGCTATCTTGATCAGATATAATAGACCTCAGAATTCCATAAAGTCTAACAATTTCCTTGATATACAGCTTTGCCAATTTCTCTACAGAATAGGTCTGATGCATAGGAATAAAATATGCCGATTTGGTCAGTCGATCTACAATGACCCAAATTGAATCAGCACCAGACCTAGATTTAGGAAAACCTTTAACAAAGTTCATAAAAATATCAAACTACTTCCATTCCAGAATTTCCAGAGGGTGGAGAAGTCCTCCAAGCTTCTGATGTTCATCTTTGACTAGACTGCAAGCATGACGCTTTGCTACAAATTCAGCCATGCTTTTCTTTATTCCAGGCCAACCAAAGGATTTTTTCAAATCTTGGTACATCTTAGTGCTACCATGATGCACTTGATAACCATAATTATGGCCTTCCACTAAAATATCTTGCTACATGAATTTGGGGATCCATAGATGATTTTCTTGATAAATTACATTTCCTTGCATGTGCAGGCCGAACCGACGACCACTTTCAATTTCTATTTTAAATTTTAGATAGTCTTCATCCTTTGTTTGGGAGATGGACACATTGCAATGAAATATTGGTTCAACGATACTCATGGATATTAGCTCACTTAACAAGGCACCACGCACTGGCTTGATATTGAGCTTTATAAATTCTTCTTCTAGAGAACTTGATGCTATCATGGATGAAAGTGTAGCATGATGACTAAATGCATCAGCCACAATATTTTCTTTTCCCAGATGATATTGGATACTGAGATCATAATCGCTTATCAGTTCGAGCCATCTTCGTTGATGGCAATTGAGCTTACACTGGGTGATGATGTACTTTAAAATCTGGTGGTCCATGAATATAGAACATTGAACACCATACAAATAATGATGCCAGATTTTCAAGGTGAAAACTACAGAGCTAATTCGAGATCATGGACATGAAAATTCTTTTCATGCAATTTTAGCTGACGAGACACATAGGTGATAACTTTTCCTTCCTACATTAGCACACATCCCAAGCCTATCCCAGATGCATCGGTATAGACTTGGTAATTGAGATCTTCTTTAGGTAAGGCCAAAATTAGGGCAGAAGAAAGAACATATTTTAATGATTGAAATGCATTCTCACACTCTGGATTCCAGATGAATGGCACTACCTTCTGAGTCAACTTTGTGAGAGGAGACGCTATATGTGATGTCTGAAATGTTCTCATCTTGGCTGCACAAATGCAGCCTTACTCTTACGATCCATTTGTCCTTGAAATTCTTCTTAGAGGCAAGCCACCTCGATCAACTCTGCAAAGTTCTTAATTTGACGGGACACAAAATGAGCTTTTATGGAGTCCCTCAAATATTTTAGAAAGTGATGGCATTTGGCTGCTTCCGTTCTAACTAAGTCCGGAACAAATCGTGCTAGCCTTTGGAACTCTTGTTCATAATCGAACACAAATCTATTCCCTTGTGTAAGGTGGAGAAATTCATCCTCTAAAATGGCTTGAGCTGATGAGATAATGAATGCTTCACAAAATGCTTCTGGGAACATATCCCACGGGATATCTTCTATCTCATAATCAATAAACTTATTGTTCTACTCATTTTCCCACCAGTACTCTGCTTCCTCCTGAAATAGGTGGGTGACTAAGCGAATAGCTTCCAAATTTGGATATTTTATGCTAGCCAAATTCTTCTTGGCCATTTTCAACCAAGTAACAGTGTCCATGGGGTTGAGAGCCCTGCTGAAGGTAGGTGTCCTTAATCACAGGAAACTATGAAGAAGCCCGTCTCCTGAGAAGTGAGAGGAAGATGCAGCTCCTACTTGAGGAAGAGATTGTTGGCAAATAATTAGTATAAGGGCACGAGTCTCTTGCGCCTGTTGCACATTACTCTCGATTAGCGCCTTCATTAGATTTATCATAGGATTCATTTCATCGGGTACGCCCGAAGACGAGACCGTGTTCTTAATCAGTGTGGGAGCAGAAAGAGATCCAGGATTCATGGCTGTAAGTAAGTGCAAATATAAATTCAGCGAATAATAAAATTTCATTATTGTTTAATTCATTAATTTCTCAAAAGAGAAGTTATATAGATCCATAAAATGCATAAACTACTCATGAAAAGGAAAGACTCAAGGACTTCTAGTTACAGTATTCTACCCAAAAAGGCAGCACAAAAATCATCATAAGTGATTACATGACTCATCCGAGCTAACCTCCTATAAACCTAGAACCACCAATGACTCATTGATCCCCTAAGTAAGATCTCCATAATCTGAAGATTGTGCTCATCGGGACAGGCTGTCTCTCAAAGGGCAGCGGTTGCACGGTCCAACCACTCTCTAGTAAGTGCTGGGAGACTGGTACCTCCAGAAGATGAATGGGCAAGGATCTTATCAAAAACTTCTATTCCGCGAGTTGATACTGCATCGATGATTCTACCATAGATCTGGCCATCTCGAAGATCATCTAACTAGTAGTCTTTAAATCTCCAAAGGTAGAACCAGAATGCTGACTGCATGTATTCCATTCCAAAGAGTAATTCAACTTATAAGTACTTGATTTATGTTTTCTTATTATCTTTGAAGTTTGTTCAAATCCTAATATGTCCAATTTATATTTAACAATTCATTATTTTTATCAATTTATTATGTTCATTTAATTTTCTAGAATGGCCTCATTCTAGACATAACCAGTTTTTATTTCTGAGATAGCTTGATAAACTTTTGGATGTTGCTTTTCCTATACTTAGTAACTTGTGATCTTAATCTGATACAGATAACAGATCATAAAGTAGATAGGAACAAGATCCTTATTTGACATTTTATGATACTTCTCTGATACCATCTGTAATGCCTCGCCCCATTGCTGCGCGCAAAAATAAACTAAATTCGGCTGCAGAGCGGCGCACTACATGGGAAGGCATAACCCATCTCCCTGAATAGGCGGGCTAAAGAAAATAGTGCCACTGAAGGCTGCTGACTCAACCCAAGAGAAGGTTCGAGAGCCAATACTTAATATAAGAGTAAGGCAATTATCCTAAGTGTTAGACTAATATATATATTGGATTATAAAAGCAAGTAAAGAGTCCAATATATGTTCACAAATATCAGCATTTTCAGTATGTTGATCACATCACAATACTAAGTATAAGTAGTATAAAAATAGAGTGCGGAAGCTAAAGCAAAACATCCAGAATACATTAATCACAGAACTGCATTAAAAATTCATCTCAAAAAGGGAAAGTAAAAGTGCATTCAGAATGATTACAAAATGTTTACTGAATAATATAAAAGTAAATTATAACTAATGAACTAAAATAAAATAGAAAGAAATAGTAAGGTTGGAGGAAGGTTCACTAAGGCTCCACAAACTCCTCCTAAATCTCCTGAGAGGTCTCCTGGCCTGGATCAACAAGCTGCTCAGGATCTAGCAAATTACCGAATCCCAAAAGTACCCAGTGTTAGACAAGAAGTCTAACACATCGAAACTAAACTAAGTAGTTCTAAAATATGAACAATGTAACAGTAAAGTAAATAAACTGCAAAAAAATTGTAAAGGTAGCTGAATAGCTGAAACTGCATAAAACTGAATAACACAAGCTGACGGTACACTAAAAGCGGAATGAATAAAAATAGCGTATGCTCTGAAATTGATGTAAAACATCTAAACTGTGCTATATGCCACTGAAATCATGCATCTAAATATGCCACAACACAGTATGTCACTTATATCAACTAAACTTCATTGAACTATTATGAGCCGTATGGTCCAATATCAACATACATCCTATTAGAAAATTTTACCGCGATGTCTCAACACCCTGAATTTTCCTCGCTGATGTATGAAACATTCCGTAACTCATAATTCATCACAGATAGTCATACGTCATTACTGATATTTGTGCATCACATTGATACTCATGTATCTCACTTATGCTCATGCTCATGCTTCTATACTATATGAGTTAAATTAAGAGAGAAATCCAAAAATACTTGAAATCAAATTATAACTTAAATGTCTCCATTGTGTAGAATCTTGATAAAAGGATTCTTATTCCTAGATTCTACTTTCACTAATTAGTTCTTCTTATTAAGGGAGTTTTTCTTGGAGTCAACAATTGGAATGGATGTATACACATGGTTGTATGTTCTCAAGAAGGTGAATTTAGTACTTAGTTTGCTTATAACTGTACTTATCGAGGCACACACAAGATAGGAGGCAGAACCCTTTCACAATTATTATTCACCCAAACTAAGGTTCTAGCTCACTTTCTTAAGTTTGGACAATTTACTCTAATAGGACTATATTCGGCTTAATCAGCAGGAAGCACCTTGTCAGAAGTCTACATTAGAGTGACTTATTCATACCTGAATATTACTGAAGTGATTTAGTACCATAGGTATGCATAATCATAATCAACTAATAAACTAAGCTCAACCAATTTCTATTTAATCACCAAGGAGTTATCAAAACTATTAATCCTTATTCTAATTAGGTGAGTCCTATACAAGACTTCAAGGATGTGAGCAAGAGATCACTCAACCTGGGTTACTACTACATGGGAGAATCTCAATCTAATATCTTATGTGATTCTACCATAAGGTTTAAGATCAACTTCTAAGGTAGAATAAGATCATCTAAGTTCCTACCTCAATATGTCACAATAAGTCTTTCCTACCTCAATGTATAACATTTTTTAAGGCTTTTAAACATTTTAAAGCACTCATAAAGCAAGATCATTAAGATCTCACTCTTCTACCACTTAAGCTAAAGATTCTAGGTTTACGTATTAACTTGGATAAAAGTGATCAAATCAGATGATTAGATCAATTTGATCACATCCTATTCTACAATCATGGGATGAAATCAAAGATATTATTGAAGTTAGGTAATTTCATAAATCATTACAGTTTTAATAACCATCTTATGCTAAGAAAATAAAAAATCTAAAGTTTAGATTCAGATGATTCAATCACATAACTTCATTATTAATCTTAGCACTTCTAATTCAATGATTAAAGATAAATATAAAATCTGATGCATTATTGGAATAATGTCAATTGAATTATCTTACGATCAAGTCATTTTATTTAAGTTATTAAGCATTCAGATCTTAATCAAATAGGTTAGGATTTAACCCCTATCATTGTAACAACCAAAGGTTGTTACCCAGCTTAATTTTAGCCTAATCGTATCATAATTATCGTTCCATTAAGTTCATCTAGTCATTAGAACCAAACGCTAAAGATTTGGGGCAATTCGGAGCTTAATTGATTAATTTGGAATATTTTAATATTTAATTAATTAGAAAATTGAAATTTGACCTCAAAATTGAAATTTGACCACAAGGTATTTATTTTGACCTCAAAATTGAAATTTGACTTCGCCGTTGCGATTGTCACCCCCCAAATTAGCTAGTGGTGATGTTTTTGGACGCGTTTGGAAGTTGTCGGATTTTCGCGATTATTTTAATGTAATTAAATGAGCCAAAAAATAGAATAATTAACTAATCGTCGGAATCAAATTCCGACTTCACCGTTGAATTCCTCCCCCAAATTAGCTAGGGGTGATGTTTTGAGATTTTTTTCGGATCGCCTTTTCAAAATCTGAATTTTTAATTAATTAAGGAAATAAATATTTATTTATTCCTAAATTCATTTCTTAAATTATTTCTTCTCTCTCCTAGAAGGCTTCCCTCATTTGGCTGGCCATTCTCCCCCATTTATCTCCTATGTAAGCAAGGGCCACTCCTTCTATTCTATGCTTAATGTGAGGTCACATCCTCATCCCCTCACCCTAGCCCCTAGCTCATAATGGAGCCTCCCTCTCACCCTCCTCCTTTAAAAAGAGAGCATAGCCCCTCTTCTCCTTATTGCTGAAATTTTCTGTTCTTCTCCTCCATTGTTCCCTTGTGCAGGAAGAAGAAGCTCATCTCTAAGGCTTTGTGGAAAGGCAAAGGTTCCTTCTTCCTCCACCCATTGCAAGGCTAAGGTATCCTTTTGTTTACTCTCCTTATCTTCTTCATATTACTACAATGCTTGAATGTATCTCTAGAAATCTATAAACTTGTATGGAAGCCATTAAGGCTCATTGAGGCATCTCATTTCTTTGAAAAATGAATGCTCTATTTTCCTCCATTTTGTATACCCTTGTATTAATCATCATTTCTCATATAGTTAAGATGCTCTGTTTGTGCCAATTTTAATGTCAATGGAAAGGTATCAGAAAGACCTTTCCATTGATATATGACACCACTTATGGAATACTCTGGATTGAGAGTATTTGAGCTCAAAAATAGGCCTTACAGGTTTCATCCAGGCGAAAAATGTCGTCTGGCGCTGCAGCGCCCGAAGTTGCAGAACTGGGCTGCTGTAGCGCGCCATAGCACACTGCAGCAGGCTGCAACTGTATTTTTGAAACATTTACAAAAAAATCAGCTAATAAATTATTCAAATAGTAACCTGCAAGTAGACCGCTCCAGCGCGCTGCAGCGGAATTTTCAGAATACCTTAGGAAATATAAAAAATGAATTAATTGAACAGTAATTTTGCAAGTTGGACCGCTGCGGCGCGCCATAGCGTGCCGCAGCGTTAAGAGCGCCACAGCACGCTCTAGCACCAGAACCGCCACAGCGCGCTGCAGTGCCAGAAGCGTCACAGCGCACTGCAGCGCCAGAAGCGCTGCAGTGCACCATAGCATGCCACAGCGTGCTGTAGCGCCCAAAATTGAAAAAATGTCCAGAATTTTCTGAAAAACTGCCCATAATTGGTTGTAATGGCCAAAACTTTACTATTTTTGCATTTTCTAAAAAATCAAGTGGTAACTCCTTTGGTTGATTTGGAATTTAGTTAGCCTTAATTACTTTTCATTTTATATCAACTTTATATTTCTATAGTTTTATGATTTTAGGATGTATGTTAAAGAACCTTAACATTATTTGGACACCTAAATATGCTTAAATTGACATTAAACTATAATTGAACATAATAATCATGATAACTTGATTAAGTAGGTGATACTTAATCCAAACCTGAAATTGCCATCAATAATACACTAATAGCATATTGATTTGTCATTAACCTTTAAAAGTAACCTTTGGTCTTAATTGTAGAAGGGTTAGGGGTTAAACCCTATCTTATCTTGATTAAGATCTAAACCTTAATCACTTAATCAATTAACTTGATTAAAAGATGATTTAATTGACATTGTTCCAATAATGCATCTGATTTAGTATTAATCTTAAATCATTAAATTAGAAGTGCTAAGGTTAATATCAAATCTGTGTGATTAAACCATTTGAATCTAAACTTTAGATCTTTGATTTTCTCTTATATAAGACTATTAGCATGAGATGGATAACAAAATTATAATGATTTATAAAATGATCTAACTCTATTAAGATCTTTGATTTCATCCCATGATTGTAGAATAGGAAAGGATTAGATAGATTTTAATCATCTGATCTGATCACTTTAACCTAAGTCTAACAAGTAAACCTTAAGAAGTAGCAAAGTGAGATCTTAAGGGTCTTGCCTTAGGATCATTTTTGCAATATTTAAAGACTTTAATTATTGATGCATTGAGGTAGGAAGAACTTTTGAAACTTACTGAGGTAGGAACTTAGATGACCCTTCATAACCTTAGAAGTTGAACTTGATATATTGTGGCAGGAATCACCTAAAGTAGTTAGAATAAGACTTACTCCTTGCAGTAGAAATCAATGTTGAGTGATCCTTTGATCACATCCTTGGAGCCTTGTGTAGGACACACCTATTTAGAGTAAGGATTAATAGCTTTGATAAATCATTGCTGATTAAATAGAGTTATCTGAACCCAAATTATTGGATGGTGTAGTATTTTACTTTAGTATTATTCAGAATTGGTTGATTCACTCCAATGTGGACTTATGACCAGGTGCTATCCCGAGGGATTAGATGAATACAGTCCCGTTAGACTAAATCTTCCAAGACTAAGAGTGTTACAATTAGTGAACAAGATCCTTAGTTTGAGATGTAAACTGTGATCGGATTCTGCCTCCTATCGTAGTGCGCTTCGATAAGTGCAGTTTAAGAAAACTAAGTATCTCAAATCACTTTGTGTAAGACACTAAGTATACTTGTAATTAGGGCATTTAATGGCTTAGCTTGACATGTAAAATATGACCGGGTTCTGCCTCCTATCGTAGTGCGCTTAGATAAGTGCAGTTTAAATAAGCTAAGGGTTAATTCCATCTTTCTTGTAAACATGCTAAATATGTGTATACAATCATCCCATCTAATAATTTTCAAGTAAACTCTCAACTTTTACCAATTATCAAAGTTAGAATTTTAAGAGTCAAAATCCTTTTAGCAGGATTCTACATAATGGAGACATTGAATTCATTATCGAATTTCAAAACATTTTTCTGGATTTATCTCATAAGCATGAGCATGAGCATAAGCATGACATATTAGTATCAGAATGATGTATGAGTATCAGTGATGATTTATGGGTTACGAAATGTTGCATACATTGACTCGAGAGTTTCAGGATGCATCGACATCATCAGTAAGCAGTATTCCCAACTGGATGTATATATATATATATATATATATATATATATATATATATATATATATTGGACCATACTACTCATAGCAGTTCAGTGATATTTTGGTTGCATATCAATAGCATACATTGTTGTGGCATATTCAGATGCATAATTTCAGTGATATATATTATAGTTTTACATATGATTACTCAGTTTCAGATTCATTACTATTTTGGTTTATTTTCAGTGTTCAATTTACATTTCAGTTTTACTTTACTTTACTTCAGTTTTGTACAATTTTATACAGTTTTATGCTTTCAGTTGCCTTTATAGGCTTTTCTGCAGACTTACTTATTATGTAAATATTGAATAAATAATTAGAACTGTTTAGATTAGTTTTGATGTGTTAGACTTATTGTCAAACATGGGGTACTTTTGGGATCTGACAATTTGCTAGATCTTTAGCAGTATATTGAGCCAGGTTAGGAGGACACCCAGGAGATTCAGGAGGAGCTCGTGGAGCACTAATGGACTCTCCTCCAATCCTATTACCTTTTTGCTTAGTTTAATTCAGTTCAGTACTTAGCTCTATGTCTGTTATTGAGCAAATGTTTATAATAATTCTGGATGTATTTTCTTTTCTTTTTTGGGATGAATGTTTTCATACAACTTCTGTGATGAATGTTTTTTAGATATTTGCTTTAAGCTTTCGCACTCTATTATATACTACTTATACTTAGTATTATGATGTGATCAGTATACTGGAAATACTGATATCTTCTACATATATTAGATTTCTATTGTATTCTAAATCCAATATATGTATTTGTCTAATACTTAGGATAAGGATACTATTCTTATCTTAAGTATTAGCTCTCAACCCTCTTTGAGGCTGAGTTAGCACCCCTTTTAGATGGGTTCGATTTTTAGCTATTCGAGGAGATGGGCTATTTCTCCCCAAGTGGCGCGCCGCTCCACCATTGAAACTGATTATAACTGTCTTTTTTGCACGCGGTGACGGGGCGGGGCGTTAAAATCCTTATCCAATTAAAACTAATTATTGATTTATAGATCAAATGTCAAATCAGTATATTATTGATGTCTTATTGGTGGCAATCTCAGATTTCAACCTAGTATAATTCATTTGATCAGGATCTTAAGATTTCAAAAGATTAATTAAAGAATTATGCTACTTTAATCAAATTAGTTTAATTAAATATTTAAGATTCACATGATAGGCTCTTTACAATCATAAAACTAATATGAAGGTTAAATAATAGAAATTTGCAGAAAATAAAAGGTAATTAGTGCTAATCAAACCTTAATTCAAAATAAAGAGATTAGCATCTAATTACAAATCAATCAATTAGAAATTCATGAAACTTGGCAATTATGTGCTATCTATTCATATGAGCAATCAGAGACTAAGTTTACTAATTTTGGATAATCGAAAAGTCTAATTTTTACTAATCATGTAATTATAAGATTAGGGCATAATTAAGAATACAAAGCTCAAAAAATTAAAGCACCTATCATATACATTCTACAAGGCATAAGAAACACAATGGCACCTAAATCATACAATTTGGCTAAGTATACATGCTAATAAACCCTAATTAAGTTTTGTAATAATTAGGCTAAATTAGAAACTCCAATCATTAAAAGTGCAATATTATTTTATATTACTATTTCTCATGATTTTTTGATCAATTTGATATATACTATTATAAGGTTTGGATCAGTGGATTAAAAGTTATCACAATAATTTAATTTGCATTTTTCTAATTAAATTTCCATATGATTTGATTAATTGGATTATTTTCCTTAAGAAAAATTAATTCAGTTAATCAGATTTAATTAAAATGGGTTTGGTCTGTAAACCAAACTGTGTGGGTCGATTGGAGCTCGAGGACCTAGCACTGTTGCACAGTGCAGGTCACGGGCTGACCCGACCCACATAGTGCTATCGTCCCCGATCCTTCATCCCGACATATGCTCAATTAGGCAATCCCTAATCGGTCAATTCCCGTGCACCCAGACCATGGCACGACCATCCAAAGATTGCTACGCCTTCACCATGGTTAGACGCACCAGTAGAGACCCAAAGCCCCAAGTGAGGTGGTCTGGATCAGCCAAACCTTACTCACCCAAGAGATCCTACTACAGAGCTATAGTGGGGAGTCAATTCTTCCCACAGAGGACACTATTCACTCTAGGTTCAATCCCTACAACTTCAGGGAGGTGAGACGGATCGAACCCTTAAGACAGCCGAGTCTAGGGTGGTCTAGATCACTATGTCCTTACTCGGACCCAGCCCTCTTACGTGACTTAGCTCGCTCAATCGAATTCAATCGATCAGAGCTATCTTAGGGGATAAGCACGAACACATTGAGTTCAAATTGTAAATACACAATCATACAAATCAAAAGGAGAAGAGTCTGAGCCTCATTGACTCAGACTGAAAAAATTGGGGTACCTGGTTTGACGAGCAAGCTTGCAGACAGAGCAGAGGGAGATGGGGGCACCAGCTAGCTTCTTGAGATGAGCTAAGGGTTCCTAAACACCAAGAGACACCTTTTATCAGCGATACGTGTGCCTGGACGCTGGGAAGCTTGGGCAGACAGCAATGGAAGTTCGGGAATGCTGGAAGGAAGCTCGACACCAATTGATTAGCAAAGGATCATAGGGAGCAATGCTGAGGCTATTTATAGCCTCAGCAGGGTATGGGAAAGCTTTGAAAGGCATTGGCTCGAGCTGGGGAGGCTTGAGAGATCGGGCCATGGTCGAGCTCTCAGTTTTCTTAATTGAGCTCGGCTGGGCCATGAGGTCTGATCAGGACTCCCAACGACCTGCTGAGGTGGACACATTAGTGGGAGACAGGGTACAGTGGGCAGTACACGAGGGATTCCTTATCGGGTGCGAGTGAGAGGAAGACGAAGGTCCACAGTAACAGGACCTTCGGATGCCATTGATATATCGATCAGATGGTGCAATGGTTGGGATCGCTTGGATTGTAACAGTCGATCGCGGGAGCGATCCTGGCCATAGGATCCACGGGTTCATCTAACAGCGAATCCGCGATCCCGTGGAATTAAATCTGGACTGTGGGATCCAACGGCTCGATGGTGAGATCAGCGGGACTTCGCTGTTGCATGACCCAGGCTCCACAGTGGATTGCCCGTGGTCCGCACAGCAGATCATGACTGTTTAATCGAGTATTTGGGTACATTTGCAAAATTGAATTGTTGGAAGCCCTAAAATACAATTAGACCATGTTAATTTAAATTTAATTAAGGTTTAAATGATCTCCAAATTTTACCAAACTTTCACTCCTAGCTAATTTGGGGGTAAAGAATTCAAAAAAGTAAACATATTTTAATTCTGAGATTAAAATATTTTAGGTCATATTTAGGGTATCTAAACTGATCAAAAATGTTAACTTGACTTAGAGAAATTCAATTGACTTCAAATTTTTAGGATTTACTTAACTTGATATTTAAAATGTAATAGGATTAAAACTAATGCCTAATCAAGCTTGGAATTAATAGAGTAATAAGCTAGGGTATTTACATCAGGTGACCATCGTTTCAGGGAATAAGTATGGCGCCAAAGGCTACTCCTCAAGTCTTATAAGGCCACAAAAAATTCCTTAGTGGGAAAAAACCTACCACAAGCCCAACCAACCCAGTTTGACCTCAAATAGGGATCCAAAACCTCAGTTTAGGCTCGACTCAAGAACTTCCCAACATATCCAATGGATCATTATTGTATATTTAAACCCCTCTACAATTCATATAGAGTTTTTGTAGCAACCCAAGGTTGTTAATTACAATTTAACAATCCAATTAACTTAAAATATTTTCTAACAATTTTAACTAGTCAATAGAAGTAAGTTCCGAAATTTTAGTCCAATTTGAGAATCAAATGAGTAAAACCCTAATTTTGGGTAATTATTTAAATTAGGAAAATAAGAAAATTATTTTGACCTCTGATTAAAAATTGGACTTTGCCATTACGTTCCTCATCACCAAATTAGCTAAGGGTGAAAATTTGGTGAGTTTTGGAGATCGTCAAAATTTCTTGATTTTTTTTATTGTATTTTTGAAAGCCTGAAAAATAAATAAATAAATAACCTCCAATGGGAATTCTAATTTCATTTTTGAGTTCGACACCCCCGATTTAGTTAAAGAGCAAAATTTTTTGAAATTTTCTAAAAGCATATAAATGCTTAAATTTGTAATTTAATGAAATATCTAATAATTAATTAATTTATCAAATTATAATTTTATATACATATATAAAATTCCATTATCTCCTAAATCTACCATATCCTTTTCCCTAACCTTATCACGTGCCTCTCGATCCCGATGGTCGCCTTTTCCTTTGAAGTGAGAAGAACGACGTGTGGTGTGCCTCTACCCACGCCAATGGGAGGGTTCGTGAAGATCAGAAAACCTCTCATCCCAATCAAATCCATGCCATTCCCTCTTCTTTATGAATGCTACCCTATCCTCTCGGCACGAGATGATTATTCGAAGGCAAGGCTACGAAGCTTGGTGCCGGACCCTAACAACGATCTCTCAACACCAAATAAGGTACCTCACTTGATTTTTCCCTTCTTAGTATCATCTATTGATAACTTAGGGTTTTAAGTGTGTCAAATGAAGCGCCTCTTTAGGATCTATTTGAAATCAAACTGGATTCTATAAGAATTAAGTTCATGCAATCCTATGTTTACCTAAACCCTCAGTAAACTATAAATATATTTTATATAATTGCTATTTGATTGACCTTTATGAAAAGAATTCAGGTTTTGTATTTACATCAGTCATTTGCTGCCTTCAAGTTCATTTGAATTAAATAAAGGGAAAGAAATAGTTAACAAATTTTATTTATTAGTGCTTTTCTTTATTATTTGGAAAGAATATTTTTATCTATCTGTGCTGTTCATTTATTATAATCATATCTTTATTGGTGATGCTAATTATAGATTCATTTACAAAAATATAGCATAACATATGCATAAGACAGTCATAATAAGCATTTAAGAGATATAATCGATGAGCCAAGTTTAATATTGCTTAAGATTATGGATGCATTGAACTTTTCCTTGCTTATATCAGTTCTCTCTTTAAGCTTCAAATCTACTTCCTGTATATTAGAATAATGTAATGATTAATGAACACTTATGTGCACTGGCAATGAATTAAAATCATGACAGTCTTGCTGTACGTTTACTCTCTTATTTTTGGTAACTTTAAGAGTTACATAAAACATTTAGTTTTTGTTTTAGTATTTTGATTAATAAGTTTCATCTCCAATGATAGCAAGGAATTAACAGCGAGGCTCACTCGATAAATCTAAAATCTAGTGGAATCGATCTATAAAATTGAAAAATTGATATTTAGAATGGCATAAAGTTATAATATTTCTTAATTATCTCTTATAATATCATGTTACAATTTGGATGGCCTATGTATGGGCAACCATCATAAATGTACATTTTTAATAGGAGGAGAAGGATATACTGTACTTCTGTGAAGATATAATTGTTCATCTGAGTAGTATTTTACTTGTTGTTATCTCTCTTTCATGATTAATATAGTATGTAGGTTTTTATCTTCTAATACAAGAGTGAATTAATTTCTAAAGATTTGGGTTACTTTAATTAGTCCTTATTAATATCTAATGGCTCTTAGGATTTATAAATGCTAGAATTTATTAAAATTTTCCAATGATTTTGACATCTGTAATGCTATTGTATTTAGGTGTTCAATTACACGAAGTTAGAGTTATATAATAATAAAAAATATAATATATAATCAATCAATCTATTTAAGAAAAAAATTTATTGGGTTCTTTTGTATGATGTTTGGTTATGATGATGAAATTTCTAGTAAATAGGCGAATTATTGATTTATATGCTTTCATATTGTTTTGTTATTTCAAAATATAGTAATTAAAATCAAACTTTATATATGCTGGCAGCTGTTGGTGGATACTTACTGATGTTGGTAATTGCTTTCTGCTACTGGATGTCGCTAAATATTGATAAGTGCTGCAGTTAAGGAAGAACTGGAGCAGTAATTGCACAAGGGAGCTTATTTATTTTAAATCTTTTTATGTGAGGATGAGAGACTTTATTTCTTTAGAACTTGTAATTTAAATATTCTGTGATGTTTGTAAGCTATTCTTTCATGTTGTTTATAATTTCATATTTTGGATAATGAATGTTTAAAATTAGAATGATTGAATTTTATTCCACCCATGGATCCATATAATATAAGGTAGTAATTAATGTTGGGTTAGAATTCCCTAACCCAATATTAAATACTACTATAATACCCATTATTAGATTTATATATATAATCTAATAGCAGGGCATTACAATTGGTATCAGAGAGAAGATTTGGGGAATAAAAAGGAAATTTAATATCTAATTAAAAATTCATTATTTAAATCGAAAGAATATATTTAAGCATCCTCATAATTAAGCAACTTAGCTTAAACCTAACATTATACTAGATATTAAATAAATGTTTCAAATTAGATTATAATCCTTTCCAATATTTTTAAAGTATCCATCCTAAACAAACTTTATTTATCATTATTTCAGTATGAATCTAGATTCAAATCCTCCCACTCCTGTTAAGAGGACAATACTACCTACCTCATCATCACAATCTGATGAGATGAAAACTTTGATTGAGTTAGTCAAAATTATGATAGAAGCACAAACTCAAGCTGCGCAAAGAGCCAGCATCCCTCATATTATTCAAATTCCACCTCAAGCTCCATCCTCTTCTTCTATGGATGGATACCTTCAATCATTCCTTCATTTGGATCCTCCCTCCTTCAATGAGTCAGTACGACCCATATAAGCTATAAATTGGTTGAAAACCATGAAAAAATATTTGGCAAGCATAAAGTGTCCTGCTAGCGAATTAATTCGTCTAACTACTCATTTACTCACGGAAGAAGCTGAAATTTGGTTGGACGGAGAGCTGAGATCTCGCTTTACTGGAAAAAAACTAGAGGACATTACTTGGGAAGAAGTTGAAGAAGCATTTAAGAATTTGTATGTTTTTCATTCATCTTAGATAATTTTAGAGGATGAACTAATCCAATTGACATAAGGCAACCGAATAGTTCTTCAATATGAAGTTGAATTTAGAAGACTCTTTCGCTTCACTCCTGACTTAATAAGATCTGAAGCTACAAGGTATAGCCATTTTCTGAAGGGGTTATGAAACTCAATTAGGGATCATTTGGTGGCTCAACATCATACTAATTTTGCAGACCTCTTGGAGGGAGAAAGATTAATTGAGCACCACCTTATTCAAAAAGAGCAGCAAAGAAAATTTTATCCCTCAACTTTAAGAACTGATGTATTCAAGTGAAGTAGGTCTGTTCAGCCTAAGGTTTTTAATGTGCAATATCATCATCAACAACAATAACATCCTCATCAAGTCCAATATATTAATCAATGTAAAAGACCCCACACGTATGATAAGTGCTACTATCAAAGTGGAAGGTGCTTCGTCTGTGACCGAGTAGGGCATCGTTTCTGGGAATGTCGGGCCAGTTGGACAGTGGATCAAGTTAAAATTATCCAATCTTAAAATAATCCTCCAACAAAATATCCAGCTATTAAGCCTCCTCCTACTACTCCTCAGATCCCATATCAAAAGAGGCTAAAGCCTAATACTACTCAAATAAATCCAAGAGATACTCAGAAAGGAAAGGCAGTTATACAAACTTCCTGCCAGCCAAGAGTATTTGCCCTGAGTCTTGCCATTGCACTGGAAGAAAACAACGTTGTGTCAGGTAAGCTTTAATTAATTGAGAAAACTAGTATAACATTCTAAAATTTCTTGCATTTTTATTGTGTCATCTTTCAAGCACACTTTTTATAGAAAATCAGCCTTGTGAAGTACTATTTGATTATGGTGCAAGCCAATCTTTTATTTCTGAGAAGCATGCTACAGGTTTAAGGCTTCTGCAATCTAAGTTAGGAAAATTAATCTAAGTGCAAATGCCTTATGGAGCAGAAATTTGCGCTAATAAATTTTCTTGTTAAAAATTCCCCTCGATAGTTTAACCTTTGAAGCAAAACTTATAGTTATGCAAATAGTCAATTTCGACATAATACTTGGTATAAACTGGTTAAGAAAGTTTGATGCAGTGATAAATTGTCCCAAAAAGAAAGTTACTGTAAGAATTGGAAAGAAGACTGAAACTTTTACTAGGAAACTTGGATTAACTGCTTCTCTAATTAGAGCAGTAGAAGCTAAGAAATTAATTGTATTAGGATGAGAAGCTTTCTTATTAACACTTATGGGAGAAGTGAAAGAACATATACCAATTGAAGAATAGAAGTAGTAAGAGAATTTCAAGATGTATTTCTCGATGAATAATCAGGAATTACCCAGTATTTTAGAAAGTTGAATTCTCAATTGATTTAATACCTGATACCCAACCAAAATCAAAAGCACCTTATCACATGGCTCCTAAGGAATTACAGGAGTTACAAGAACATGTGCATGAATTATTAGAATAAGGTTTTATTAGACCAAGTATGTCCCCATGGGGAGCTATAGTGATGTTTGTTAAAAAGAAAGACAGTTTATTAAGAATGTGCATTGATTAAAGCAAATTGAATAATGTAACTAATAAAGAACAAGTATCCTCTGCTAAGAATTGATGATTTATTTAATCAACTATCCGGAACAAAGATTTTCTAAAAAATTAATTTAAGGTCAGGATATTATAAAATCAGATTAAGAGATGATGATATACTAAAGACTGCATTTAGAACTCGTTATGGGCATTATTAGTTCTTAGTCATATCTTTTAGATTGATTAATACCCCATCTATATTTATGGATCTAATGCAGCGTATTTTAAAACCTTATCTTGACAAATTTGTCATAGTATTTATTGATGACATCCTTATTTACTCCAAAAATAAATCCAATCATGATGGGCATCTCTGCACTATTTTGTGGTTGTTAAGAGATATTAAACTTTTTGCCAAATTCTCAAAATGCGAGTTTTGGTTAAATTCAGTAGAGTTTTTGGGACATGTCATAGATGCTGAAAGGATAAGAGTTGATCAAAAAAAGATTAGTGCTATTCAACAGTGGGTTCAACTCCGATCTATAACAAAAATCAAAAGCTTCTTAAGCCTAGCTGGCTATTATAGAAAATTTGTACCAGGATTTTCTCTGATAGCTTCTTCATTATCTCGCTTAATAAAGAAAGATGTTTCATTCGTATGGAATTCTGATTGTGAAGAATCTTTTCAAAAGCTTAAACACTTATTAATAATAGTGCTAGTATTGGTTTTAACTTAAGAAGAAAAAGACTTCCAAGTTTATACTTGTAGCGCCCTGCCCCATCGCTGCACGCAAAAAAACTAAATTCGGCAACGGAGTGGTGCACTACTCAGGAAGGTATAACCCATCTCCCTGAATAGGCTAACTAAAAAAACTAGCCACACTAAAGGCTACTGACTCAACCTAAGAAGAGGGTTGAGAGTTAATACTTGAAATCAGAGTAAGATACTTATCCTAAGTATTAGACTTATATATACATTGGATTATAAGGGCAAGTAAGGAATTCAATATATGTTCACAAGTATCAGCATTTCCAGTATGCTGATCACATCACAATGCTAAGTATAGTAATAGAATAACAAAATGCAAAAGCTAAAGCAAAACATACAGAATACATTCATCATAGAACATAAGTAAGCATTCATCTCAAAAAAGAAAAGTAAAAGTGCATCCAGAATTATTACAAACTATTTACTGAATAATACAAAAGTAAAGTCTAGCTAATAAACTAAAACAGAAGTAGAAGGGTAACAAGGCTGAAGGAGGGTCCACTAAGGCTCCACGAACTCCTCCTAGATCTTCTGCGAGTCCTCCTATCCTAGCTCAACAAACTACTCAGGATCTAGCAAATTTCTGGATTCTAAAAGTACACCGTGTTAAATAAGAAGTCTAACACATCAAAACTAAACTAAGCAGTTCTAAAATATTTACAATGTAATGGGAAAATAAATAAAACTGCAGAAAAACTGTAAAGGTAATTGAATAACTAAAAATATAAAAAATTGAATAAAGTAAAACTGAAATGTAAACTGAATGCTAAAAATAACAAAAAATAATGAATGATCTGAAACTGATGTGAGCACACCCAACACTATGCTATATGCCACTGGAATCGTTCATCCGAATATTCTATAATACTTTATGCCACTGATATGTAATAAAGCTATCATTGAATTGCCATGAGTCGCACAGTCCAATATACACATACATCTAGTTGGGAATATAATTTACTGTGATGTCGATGCATCCTGAAATTCCCCAATCAATATATGCAACATTTTGTAACCCATAAATCATCATTAATACTCAAACATCATCACTGATACTCATACATCATGCTTATGCTCATGCTCATGCTTCTAAGATACATGAGTTAAATTTAAAAATCCAGGAATGATTTGAAATCTGATAATGAATTCAAGGTGTCCATTGTGCAGAATTCTACCAAAAGGATTCTGACTCATACATTATAGCTTTAATAATTGGTTAAAGTTGAGATTTTTACTTAAAAATCATTAGTTAGAAAGGTTGTATGCACATATTTAGCATATTTCTAAGAAGGGTGGTTTTTAACACTTAGTTTGATTAAGCCACACCTAATGAAGCAATCTTCGATGGGAGGCATCACTCGATGGTGATTTGTATATCAAGCTAAGCCCTTAAAATACCCAAATAATAAGCACGCTTAGTGTTCTAAAGAGGGTGACTTGAATCACATAGTTTGCTTGAAGCACACCTATGAAAGCGATCTTCGATAGGAGGCATCACATGATGGTGACTTTTATTCAAACAAACTAATGGTCTAAGTCCCTAATCATAACACTCTTAAGATTGAATAATTTATTCTAAGTGGGACTATATCTAACTAAACTCGTAGCATAGAACACATACATAATCTTACATTAAGATGAATCAACCAATCCTGAATACAACTAAAATACTTTAGCACTATGAGCATACTCTACTGTACCCAACCAATAATCTGGGTTCTGATGACTCTATTTAATCAACAAGGATTTATCAAAGTTATCAATCCTTACTTAAATTAAGTGAGTCTTATATAAGGCTCCAAGGATGTGTTCAAAAGATCACTCGATATAGATTCTTCCACAAGGAAGAAGTTTCATTCTAAGTACTTTAGGTGATTCCTACCATGAGGTATTAAGATCAACTTCTAAGGTTAGGAAGGATCATCTAAGATTCTACCTCAATAAGTTACAAAAGTTCTTCCTACCTCAATGTGTCAATATTTAAAGTCTCTTAAATATTTCAAGAATGATCCTATAGAAAGATCCTTGAGAGCTCACTCTTCTATTACTCAAGCTAACATTCAAGGTTTAATTATTAACTTAAATTAAAGTGATCAGATTAGAAGATTAAATCCATTTGATTGCATTCTATTCTATAATTATGGGATAAAATCAAGGATATTATTAGAGTTAGATCGTTTCATAAGTCATTATAATTTTATTATCCATCTTATGCTAATAGTCTTATATAAGAGAAAATCAATGATCTAAAGCTTATATTCAGATGATTCAATCACACAAATTCAATATTAATCTTAGCACTTCTAATTCAATGATTTAAGATTGATACTAAATCAAATGCATTATTGGAATAATGTCAATTGAACTATCTTACAATCTAGTCATTTGATTAAGTGATTAAGGGTTTAGATCTTAATCAAATAGGTTAGTGTTTAACCCCTTTTCTTATCCAACTTAGACTAATTGTTATTTTATAAATCAAATTTCAAATCAATAGATTATTGATGTATTATTGGTGACAATCTCAGATTGGGATCAAGCATTATTAACTTGATCAAGATCTTATGATTTCTTAAGGTTAATTAAGAATTTCAATTACTTAATTTACGTTTGTTAAATAGATCAATTGTGTATTCACATAAATGAGTTAAGCATAATCACATTACTATTATAAGGCATATTAGCATAAAAATTCAGAGAAATAAAATATAATTAGTGCTAATCAAACCTATCCAAAATAAAAGGATTAGCACCCAATTACAAATCTAACCATTAGAATTTTATATAACTTGGCAGATACCATCCATATAATCATGTGAACTATCAGAGACTAAGTTTACTAAACCCTAATTTTTATTAATCATACTTTTACAATATTAGGGCATAATTTAGAATACATAAATCAGAAAATTAAACCATCTAGCACATGTATTTTGCAAGGCATCAGAAACACAAAGGCACTTAAATCATGCAATTTGGCTAATTATACATGCTAATCAGCTATGATTAAGTTTTGTAATAATTAGGCAAATTCAAAAAATCTCACCATTAAAAGTTGAGTATTATTTTATATACTGATTCCTTATGATTTTCTGATCAATTTAGTTTATAAGATCATAGGGTTTGGGCCAGTGGATCAAAAGTTATCACATTAATTTAATTTGTATTTTTCCAATTTAATTTTCCTATGGTTTAGATAATTGGTTTATTTTCCTTAAGGAAATAAGATCCAATTATTATTAATATTAAACCGCGGACCTAAAATCAAAACCGCACGAGTCGGGGTCTGACCAAACCGCACTGTGCTTCTTCCATGCTCCTCCATCCCCCGAGAGTCAACAATTAGGTTAACCATAATCACAAAATTCTAAGGCTCCGGGACACGCCAAGGCCTCAGATAAATCCCTACACCTACAGGGTTCTTAGATGCATCCAGAGGACCCTGAATTGCAGGCTGGGGTGCTATTCTCCCCAAATCGGGTGAGTACCCAATTAGGGGCCTTCACTGAGAGAGAAAATTCTCCTCTCAGAAACCACGCCAGGACCAGAACTCGATGGCTACACCATTAGTGTAGCCAGACGCACCAAAACCTTATACCAAGAAGGGCTGAGCGCATCCAGATGCGTGGGTCCTTACTTGGATCAATTTCTGAAAATTGAAGAAATCGCCCAAGCCAGGGCTATACACTGGGTCGAGCTCCAACTAGTCAGACCCTATTGATTCGATAAGGGTAGATATATAACTGCATAAGCAAAGAGAAGGAGACTGTATGTCCACTCGACTCATAGTGGAAGAAAAGGGTACCTGGGTTTTCAGAACAGAGCTGAAAATGAAAGATGGAGAGAAATTCACTGGCTACAGAGCTTCCAAAAAGCACACAGGGGTCCTGAACACCAGGAGGGCCCACTATCAACAGTTCACAAGCGCTAGACCTAGGGAGCTCAAGAAGACCAGTAATGGTGAACTCAAACTCCTCTTCAATTGAACAGCAAGGAGCTATAGGAAGGAGTGCTGAGGTTATTTATAGCCTTGGCAAAGGTTTGGGAATATTCTAGCGCTGAGGAATTGAGCTAGAGGTGGCCCGAGAGTTTGGGTCACCGAGAGCTCTCAGAGTTCCCAATGTGGGCCTATCAGGCCTAGGAGCCTGGCTAAGGAGCTTAACCAAATCCGGAATTGGGCTAACGACCTTGGTGAGCTGGAGGGAGGAGTGGGGGATAGACCTGGGTGTCGGGGATCCTCAGATTCTTTCGGTCAAGCGCGGAAGTGGTGAAGACGAATGTCCACAGTCGCGGGAGGCTCTAGAGCCGTCTGATTGATCGATCAAAAAAATGAGACGATCCTGATCTTCCGGATCCTAACGGACGGATCCGATTGAATCTGCACTGTAAAATCCATGGGACGCATCTAACGACAGATCCGCAGTTCAACGGATCTGAATCATAGTTGTTAGATTAACAAGATGAATGGCGGATACGGCAGGAGCACCGCTGTCGTGCGACTCAGGATCTATAGTGGATCGCCCGCGGTCCGCATAACAGATTCCAGTCATTTAATTGGTTTAAAGGTATATTTGCAAAATTGAAATGTTGGAAGCCCTAAAATGCAATTAGACCAATTTAATTTAAGTTGAATTATGGCCTAAATGATCTCTAAATTTTATTAAACTTTCACTACTAGCTAATTTGGAGGTGAGAAATTCAAAAATATAATCAAATTTTAATTTTGAGATTAAAATATCTTAGGTCTAGTTTAGGGCATCTAGACTTATCAAAAATTTTAACTTGACTTAGAGAAGTTCAATTGACTTCAAATTTTCAGAATTTGTTTAACTTGATATTTAAAATGTAATATAATTAAAACTAATGTCTGTTCAAGCTAAGAATTAACAGAATAATAACCTAGGATTGTTATAATACAGATGCTTCAAAATTAGGACTTGGATGTGTTTTGATGCAGGAAGGCAGTGTTATAGCTTTTGCCTCAAGGCAATTGAAAACAAATGAGAAAAATTGCCCTGTCCATAATTTGGAATGGCAACAATAATTCATGCCTTGAAAATTTGGAGACATTATTTAAATGGAATAAAGTGTAAGATATTTGATGATCATCAAAGCCTTAAGTATGTCTTTACTCAAAGAGAGTTAAATTATAGACAAAGAATATGGCTGGAATTCATCTGTGATTATGATCAAAAAATCCCTTACCACTCGGGTAAAGCGAATGTGGTGGCAGATGCTTTAAGTAGAAAGGTAGTATTATCTTCTTTAGTATCTAGTGATTTACTAATAGAAGGCTTTGAGAAATTAAGTATTGAACCTATTGCATCAACAAAATTAGAAGCATTGTTAGCAAAGTTTAATACCAAGCCTTCATTAAAGAATAGAATTGTAGAAGCTCAGAAGCAAGATAAGCATTTTGATAAGCCAAAAATGGATATAGTAAATACTAAGAAACTTGAATTAAATATTGAAAATGAAATTATCTTTTAAGGATAAATAATTTGGGTACCCAAGAATGTTCAATAAAAAATTTTAGCTGAAGCTCATAATTCTAGTTATGCCTTTCATCCGTGAACAGTAAGATGTATCAAGATTTTAAGGAAAACATTTTGGCAGTCGGGCATGAAGGACATATCAACATATGTATCTAAATGCCACTTGTGCTGTTTAGTAAAAGCAGAGCATCAGCGACCTAGTGTACTCCTAAAATCATTAAAAATTCATGAATAGAAATAGTCTAACATTTCCATGGATTTTGTTATCAGTTTACCAAAATGCAGATCTAGATTAGATGCTATTTGGGTCACTGTCAATAAGTTAACTAAATTAGTTCATTTTATGCTTATTTGTCAAACAGATTCAGTAGAAAAATTAGCAAAGTTATATATAAAAGAAATTATTTGTCTTCATGGTACGCCAATTTCAATTATTTCAGATCGAGATAGTAAATTTACCTCTTATTTTTGGCAAGCAGTTCATCAAGATTTGGGAACCAGTCTGGCTATGAGTACAACATTTCATTCACAAATGGATGGACAAATAGAAATAATAAATCAAATTCTTGAGGATATGTTGCGCCTTTGCGTATTAGATTTTGGCAGAAGTTTGGAAGAACATATCTTGCCTTAATTGAATTTGCCTAAAATAATAAATTCCAAGCTAGTATAGGCATGGAAGAAAGTGTAATACTTCTCTTGCATGGATTGAAGTTGGAGATGCTCAATTATTTGGATATGAATTAGTTGAAGATGCAAATAAGAAGATTTGGTTAATTAAATTAAGAATGTTAACTGCTCAAGATAGACATTAAGAGTATCATGATTTTGATCATCGTTCCCTCAAAAACTACGTGGGACCAGTAGATATAATTACAAAAGTTGGGACGTCAGCTTACCGACTAAAGCTACCCAACAACTTTGCAATGGTTAATAATATTTTTCATGTATTATCTTTAAGGAAATGCTTAATCAATCCAGGACAACAGATTCAAGTCACATAAATTGAATTACAACCAGATTTAGTTTTTGAAATCAATCCTGTTGAAATATTGGGAAGAGATCTTAACCAGTTAAGAAGCTGTAGTATTCTCATGGTTAAGGCTCTGTAGTAGAATCAATCAGTCAGTAAAGCTACATGGGAAAGAGAAGAAATGATGCAAAAGAAATTTCCAGAACTTTTCTTGTTATTAAGGTATTCTTCAAACTCTTAATTGCTTATCTTCATGTCATTCTTATTTGAAAGTTGAGTTGGATGTCGAGGACGACTGCTCTTTTAAGAGAGGGAGTTTGTAACAACCCAAGGTTATTAATTACCATTTAACAATCCAATTAACTTAAAATATTTTCTAACAGTCTTAACTAATCACTAGAAGTAAGTTCCAAAGTTTTAGTCCAATTTGATAATAAAATGAGTAAAACTCTAATTTTGGGTTATTATTTAAATCAGGAAAATAATAAAATTATTTTGACCTCAGATAAAAAATCAGACTTCACCATTGCGTTCCTCACCTCCAAATTAACTATGGGTGAAAATTTGGTGAGGTTTGGAGATCGTCAAAATTTCTTGATTTTTTTATTGTATTTTTGAAAGCCTGAAAAATAAATAAATAAAATAACCTCCAATAGGAATTCTGACTTCATTTTGAGTTCGTCATCCCCGATTTAGTAAAAGAGTAAAATTTGTTGAAATTTTCTAGAAGCATATAAATGCTTAAATTTTTAATTTAATAAAATATCTAATAATTAATTAATTAATCAAATAAGAAATTTATATACATATATAAAATTCCATTATCTCCTAAATCTACCATATCCTATGCCTTAAACCTATCGCGTGCCACTCGATCCCGATGGTCGCCATCTCCTTCTAAGCGAGAAGAGCGACGATTGGCGCACTGCTACCCTCGCCAATGGGAGGGCTCGTGAAGATCAGAACACCACCCATCCCAATCAAATCCATGCCATTTCCTCTTCTTTATGAATGCTACCCTATCCTTTTGGCACGAGATGATTATTCGAAGGCAAGGCTACGAAGTTTGGTGCCGAACCCTAGCAGCGATATCTCAACACCAAATAAGGTACCCCACTCGATTTTTCCCTTTTTAGTATCATCAATTAATAACTTGAAGTTTTAAGGTGTCAAATGAAGGGACAATTTAGGATCTATTTGAACTCAAATTGGATTCTATAAGAATTATGTTCATGCAATCATATGTTTACCTAAACCCTCAGCAATCTTTATATATATTTTTTATAATTGCTATTTGATTGACCTTTATGAAAAGCATTCAAGTTTTGTATTTGCATCAGTCATTTGTTGCCTTCAATTTTGTTTGAATTAAATAAAGGGAAGGAAATAATTAACAAATTATATTTATTAGTGCTTTTCTTCATTATTTGGGAAGAATTTTTTTATGTATATGTGCTGCTCATTTATTATAATCATATCTTTATGGGTGTTTCTAATTACAGATTCATTTACAAAATATAACATAATATATGCATAAGATAGTCATAATAAGCATTTAAAAGATATAATTGATGAGCCAAGTTTAACATTGCTTGAGATTATGGAATATGTGCGTTGAACTTTTCCTTTCTTATATCAATTCTCTCTTTAAGCTTCAAATCTACTTTTGGTCTATTGGAATAATGTAATGATTAATGAGCACCTATGTGCTCTGGCAATGAATTAAAACCCTGATAGTCTTACTATAAGTTTACTCTTTTATTTTTGGTAACTTTAAGAAATACATAAAACATTTAGTTTTTGTTTTAGTATTTTGATTAATAAGATTCATCTCCAATGATAGTAAAGAATTAACAGACAGACTCATTCGGTAAATCTAAAATTTGGTGGAAGCAATGTTCTATAAATTTGAAAAATTGATATTTAGAATGACATAAAATTCTAATATTTTTAGTTATCTCTTATAATGTCATGTTACAATTTTGATGGCCTATGTGTGGGAAACCATCATAAATATACATTTTTAGTAGGAGGAGAAGGATATACTGTATTTTTGTGAAGAATATAATTGTTCATTTGAATAGTATTTTACTTATTTTTATCTCTCTTTCATGATTAATATAGTATGTAGGTTTTCATCTTCTAATACAAGAGTGAATTGATTTATAAAGATTTGGGTTACTTTAATTAGTCCTTATTAATATCTTATGGCTCATAGGATTTAAAAATGTTAGAATTTACTAAAATTCTCTAATGATTTTGACATATGTAATGCTATTCTATATAGGTGTTAAGTTACACGAAGTAAGAGTTAAATAATAATAGAAAATATAGTATATAATCAGTCAATCTATTTAAGAAAAAAAAATCATTAGGTTTTTATGTATGTAGTTTGGTTTTGATCAGGTGAATTATTGATTTATATGCTTTCCTACTGGTTTGTTATTTCAAAAATATTGCAATTCAAATCAAACTTTATATATGCTGGCAGCTATTGGTTACTGTTGGCAGCTGGTTACAATTGTTGGTGGATACTTACTGATGCTGGTAATTGCTTACTTCTACTGGCTGCCGCTGAATATTGATAACTTTGCTGGCTGTTAATACGCCAAATTAATCTTTACTTTATTTAAACATATGTTGTGAAATCATGAGTATATTCTTCAAATAGGATAGTAGTAGCAAATGTATTGTAGTTTAAATGATGATCGACACATTCTTTTCAACTTTATGAAAACTACCTTTCAATATTATTTACTATTATGCATCAATTTTAATGGGCTCTTAAATTGAACTTATGTTGAGTTCATATAGAAATAGTGTACATGGATGAGATATTTGAGAATAAATTTTCTTTAGTGAATTAAATCCTTACAAGTCTTTAAGTATTATAATTTGGTCGAATGTTGGATAACTTCAATAAATTCTAAACATTGTTGTTTACTTACAATATTGTATGCATTGTATGGCTTCACTTAAAGGTATCTTTATGTAAGTTATCTTTTATTTACTGCTTTCATATCTCTAAATTTTATTCTCATCTTTATTATCTTTATACTCTCATATCATTTTCTCTGCTTCACTATTTATTTTGCTTAACTTTTCATAAATATTCATTCTATTTGTAAATTTTATAAGTTTACCATCTTGCGTTTCTTCAATACTATATAATGGTACTACTAGATTCCATCTGTGATTAAGAAAATTTTGGATATATATTCTTGAGATTGAAATATATTTTTGAGATAAAGACAATTTTGTATAATGATTATCTAATATTACTGTAGCTGCAAAATTGATGTTGTTTTTAAAACTTAGTTTTTCTCGTAAATATATTTGTTTGTTGATCTCTTTGGTACTTGATTGTTGGGATTTGGCAACTTGATGCTACTAATAGGTATGTGTTGGATGACAGCCTTAATTGAGTCTTAAACATTTCTCTATATTCTTTACATATGCTTCTTAATCTTGAACAAATACTATGGCTGGTAACCAAACTTTTGGACTAACTTTGTCTTAAAAGATGCTTGAATCCTTTCTTTCTTATCTAGCTATGAAAATATCTGCATTATATTTCTAATCTTTCATATAAATGCAATGTAAATGTAGTAGGATATATACTCAGTTTGTGTTATAATTTGAGATCAGGTCTTGAACTAGATATAATACTATTGCTAAACCATCATTATTTACATTCAGATAATGTTGATTTAAATATAATACACTTATTTTGAAGGGCAAAGATAGGCCTCACCTTTGAGCCTGGAGTACTTTTGATTTTTCTATTGTTGAAAAAGTAATAGTTTTTAATGTTTCAATTTCACAATGTTGTCCTCCATTCTTGCATCTATAAATTGTTGGTTGGCTATTTATACTTCATCTTATGTTTTTGGCAATTGTTCTTTATTATTTTTCAGAGAATTGAAGTTGGACATTAATGCAAATTGCAAAATGAATAGTATTGCTGTCTACAAAGTGAATAGTTGCATAAAATGCAAAGTGAGTAGTAAATATTGTGAAATGAATAGTATTACTATTCTTACAAAATGAATAAATATCATTTATATTTGTTTTGCAAATAAAAATTGTTTTGCTGTATTTTTCTTACAAAATAAACAATATCAAGGGAAATTGTAACATATTATTTCATAAAGTGAATATCTTTTGTTTAGAGTTTCCTATTAAGTTGTTAATAAGATTTTTCTTAACTTGTAGAATTAAAATCATACAAATCACTACCCTTAATTTTACTTATTAACTTAGGAATATATATATTTCCTAAGGTTAATTAGGGAGTTTATTAGTCCCAAAATATTAGGAAAGATAATTAAAAAAAGATAATAATGGACATCACATGGTTTACAATACTTTGATAAATTTTTTGTGTTGCAACGCATTGAACCTAAGCCTTGAATCATATACTAAAACTATGTGCATATAATATACACTTTAATTAAATATTATTGAGGGGTTTTATATGGCATATTTTAATACAACTGTCATTAAGCTTGGGTAGGTTATTGGTGTATTCGGAGACCACATAATTCCTTTAAGGGGAAATGTGTATGGTTATAGTTGACCCACTTTCAGATAATTAAGTAGATGTACTCAATTCCCACTTGTTCTGTGCCCACAGAACAAAAGTACTAGATAAATAAATCATAATTTCATTTCTCACAATCTTTTTGATTGTGAATGAATAAATATAGCTATGACTATATATATTCAGTTTTTAGACTAAATTTACTTACTTTACTATTTTATAATATTTTAAATCTTTTAAAATTATTCATGTAGTGTAAGGTTTCTTATAAAAAAAATGTAATTTTATTTCTTACACTATTTTTCTTATTTAGCATACAAAATTATTTGAGCATATTCATATTTTCTTCAGTTGCAAATATTTAAATGCTATGCTAACTATTTGTTGCAGGATTTTAAAAAATGCTTAAGTGTAACAACCCAAGATTGTTACCCAACTTAATTTAGCATAATCATATCCTAATTATCATTTTATTAAGTTCATCTAGTCATTAGAACTAAACCCTGAAGGTTTGGAGCAATTCAGAGCTCAATCGATTATTTTGGAATATTTTAATATTTGAATAAGTATAAATTTGAGGTATTTAATTTGACCTCAGATTCAAAAATTGACTTCACCGTTGTGATCGTCACTCCCAAATTAGCTAGGGGTGATGTTTTGGGCATGTTTGGAAGTCGTTGGATTTTTACGAATATTTTAATATAATTAAATGCATCGAAAATAGAATAATTAAATAGTCGTCGGAATCGAATTCTGACTTCACATTTGGATTCCTCACCCCCAAATTAGTTAGGGGCGAATTTTGGGATTTTTTGGAGCGTATTTCAAAAATCTAAATTTTTAAATAATTTAGGGAAATAAATAAGCAATTATTCGATCCCTAAGTTGCAATTTCCCCTAATTTTTATTTGCTTCATGTCAGCCTCCCTTCCATAGCCGATGCCCCCATGCCCCCATGCCACCTTAGGCTCCTTCATGATGGCTCTTCCCTAGGCCTCATGATGGCCTATCCCCTAAGCTAATTATTTCTTCTCCTCTTTAAATAGAAGCTCAGCTCTCCTTCTCTTCTTGTTGAAAATTTCTCATCCTCCTCCCTTTTTGATTCCTTGTGCTGAAGAAGGAGCTCTCTTCCTCCAAAGTCCTTGAAGAAAGCAAAGATTCCCTCTTCTTCCTCTCCTAAAGGCTAAGGTACCCCTTTACCCCTCTCTTTTATCTTCTTCATATAGCTACAATGCTTGAATACATCTCTAGACATCCATGTTTAAGTATGCAAGCCATTACAGCTCTCCAAGAGATTAAATTTAATGCTCAATTTTTCTTGCATTCTGTATACCCTGTACTTTATCCACATTTTTTGTATACTTAGGATACTATGTTTGTGCCAATTTTGGTGTCGATGGAAAGGTATTGGAAAGACCTTTCCATCGATATATGGCACCACTCATGGAATGCTCTGGATTGAGAGTAATTGAGCTCGAAAGTAGGCCTTCCAGGTTCTGTCCTGACGAAATCATCATCTAGGCGCTGCAGCGCCCGATTTTGCAAAATAGGCCGCTGCAGCGTGCAACAGCGCACGGCAGCGGGCTGCAGCGGCATTTCGAAAAAATTAAATAAATTCGTTAATTGATTAATTAAACAGTAAAATTCACAAAATGGACCGCTACAGTGCGCCACAGCAGAAATATTTTTTTGGAATACTTTAGTAAATATGAAAATGAATCAATTGAACAGTAATTTTGCAAATTGAACCGCTGCGCGCCGCAGCGGGCCGTAGCACTTCTGCGCGAAAAGCGCTACTGCGCGCTGCCGCGTGAAAAGCGCTACCATGCGCTGCTGCGCAAAAAGTGCTACCACGCGAAAAGTGCTACCGCGCGAAAAGAGGTACCGCGCGTTGCCGCGAGAATAGTGTTATCACGCGCTGTCGCACGAAAAGCGCTACAGTGCGCTGCAGCATCTGAACTTGCAAAATGCCAAGAATTCTTCTAATACTGCCCAGTTTTGGCTGAAAAGGCCAAAACATCACTGTTTTTGCATTTTAAGGTCCTTAGGACCATAGTGGGACTGAATTATATCAAATGTGAAAATTGAACATTGCATAAATTTATATATGAAAATTAAGTATGAAAATCTTATCATTTTTAATAAATGCTCACAACCTATCTTGTGCCTTAAATGTATTGTGCAAATTACTAAATAACTTAAAATTTTAGTGCCAATAATAACCCAAAATAATATTTAGGTTTTGAACCCTAGAAAATTAAAAGAAATAACTAAAATATCCCTAACCATAGTTAGGTCATAACTTGACCATTTGAAGTCTAATTTGGGTCTACTCCCAATTAAAGTACTTAGTGTGCTATAGGGAAGCTATAGCCACTGAGTTTGCTGAATTTGGACATGAAATGGAAAAATTAGCTTTTTAGCCCTCTTAACTTAGAAAAATTACCTATTTACCCTTAGAAATTCAAATGATTATAGCTAACTCATTAGACCTTAGAATTTAGAGTTCTTGGATTCAATAGAATCCTTGAATAGCAACCAACAGTAAATTGCATAAAAATTTAGATTTCATTAAGTGAAATTTACTAAAATACCCCTTAGGTCAAAAACCTTAGTTTGGACCTATAAGACCCGTTTCTCATCCAAATTAAGCATACTTATTGTCTATCTTCAAATTAGACAGTAAGGAACCATTTGGTACTAAGAAACTTCAATTTGGACCCTTAATTTAAAAGTTGAGTTTTTAGGCCCTTAAGTAGAGGCAAAATTGTCATTTTGCCCAAAATTTAGGTTAAGTGCCATTAACCTCTAATATGTGTTTTAAATCACTCAAACCAATATTAGAATTTTATTAGAATCATTTAAGTAAGAAGAAAATTAGCCATTAGGTCAACTTAGTAAAATTCCCCAAAATTCTTTAAGTCTTTTTTAAGTCTTTTCCTTAAGATCTTTCACCTCATATTAAGACTACTCCTAAGACTAGGACTAGCTTATATATTAGATTTCATTTATTAGATAAGTGGGTTATTCAATGAATGAATCCTTAGTTTTATTAGGTTATAGAAATTTTACAACTTATTTTGATTACTTTATCTTTTAACCCTAGATTTAGGATAAGGAGATTCATCCTATTAGGTTTGATTTGCTTAATAGGTCTACCTTAATCAATAGATCACTTTTAGACTGAAACCTAGATCTTATGTCTTAACCTTTTTGGATTATGTGATTAAGCCCAATCTCGTGGTATTTATCCATAATCTATAATTTAGTAGATCTTGATAAGATCTTAGATAGAACGTCTGAATTTATCAAATTAGGATGTTGTGATTTATTAATTAAACTTATAGCCATACTTGATTGAATTAGATTAGAACCTGATCCGTTATAATTCTTTAAACATATAGGCCATGCTTCTAAGTTACACTCGATAGTAGGAATTGGAGATCCTGAGCTTGTGTAACTTAGAATAGTTAGAATGGTTAAATTAGATAATAACAGTATCACCATATATAGAAGCGTCCCTTGCTTACTTGATTAAATTTTGTTGCTATGCATTCCTTGTATTTGTACTTAAATTCCTTGTTCATATCATATAAGAGAACTTTGTGCATAAAATAAAAACTTAGAATAATTAGGATAATAGTTGCCTTTAGGTTCAGTATATTTAGTAGATTCAAGTGCACATTTATCTTAATGGACAGGGGTAAAGAGTAATAAGGATGATTAACATTACTCATTGAGGAGTGTGTGTTAAGCTTGTAACCTATATAGTCTTGCAGACGTGCTTGACTCCTCAGTTGTTTCTGGACGTGTCCACAGAAACAAAGTAAACTAACTAAGAGATTCTGCATTTGTATTTGCAGCCTCCTCAATTCTGCTACTGGATTCTATCTACCCTAGCCCAGAAAGGCTATGGGAATTTTTGTCTGCCAAAGCCCAGAAAGGCTTTGAGGATTTCACTAGCCCGATAGCCAACTTTCTGATATGACAGTGTTTACATACCTATTTCAGTTTTAGCTTATTGTGTACTATATTTTGATGCATATTTCAGTCAGCTATGTTTCTTTACTTACCTGCTCATTTGTACATATTTATAGGATGCTAGACTTTGATGCTTACTTTATGTGCCATAATCAAATTTCTGTCATTTAATTTGCATGTCATATGATCATTAATATATTTAGGGTTAGACTTTACTTTCAATACTTTTACTTATTGTACTATACATGTATATGCCCATTCCTTGCTTAGTTGTTGAGGTGTGCTTTTACCTCATTTGTTGTTTAGTTATAAATGTTATATTTATAACTATCCCTATTTCTTATTATGCTTATTGCTCATACTACTTAGTTACTTTTTGTTGTGTTTAAGTATAAAAATGGTAACATTAATAACTCAATATTCAGCTTAAAATGTACTTAGATAATTATCTAACAAGATTTTCTCTTATTGGCTAGGGCCCTAATATTATGAAACTAATAATGTTAGATTCAGATAGGTATGAGGAGCTAGGTGTTGAAGCAGAGGTGCCTCACTTAGAGAAGGAGTTTCAGCCAGGAGAGCCGGATATTGCTTAGTACCTTTTAGCCGCTTGTGAGGAAGAGTGATTTATCTTTTAGTCTTTTAAACTATTTAAATATTATAATAATACAGGTACTGTGATTGTAATTATTTTCTACACTTTATTATTTGCTGAGCTATTTTATTGCTATTTCTTATGTGATGCATGGTGAATGGATGTACTATTTACTTCATTTAGCTTCCACACTCTGTATGTATGTCTTAATTAAGGACTGATCCTCTTAATTATTCTGTGCATGTCCTCCCCTTATTAGTGGATTGTGGATCTTACCTAATCCAATGATAAGAGAAGGATTTACACAAGTGACCTCCGCTCCTTAGCTTAATGATTGTGGGCTTAGGGAGCGGGGCGCCACAGTAAGGTAAGAAACTTTTCTTACTATTACCTTCTAATTATTTTTATGCTTATTGCACCACTTTTGCTTTAAATTGTAAATAACTAATGTGATATCCACTTAAAAATATGTTTAGCCTACTTTTAAAATGTACTTAGACTTTTAAAAGTCTAGTCACTTTTTAAAGTCTATGGTAGCTGTTGGCAGCTGCTTACTACTATTGGTAGCTGCTTACCGCTGCTGGTGGATACTTACTGATGTTGGTAATTGCTTATTGCTACAGGCTGCTGCAGAATATTGATAAGTGCTGTAGTTAAGGAAGAACCAGAGCAGTAATTACACAAGGGAGCTTATTTATTTTAAATTTTTTTATGTGAGGATGAGAAAGTTTATTTCTTAAGAACTTATAATTTAAATATTCTATGATGTTTATAAATTATTCTTTCATGTTGTTTATAATTTCATATTCTGGATAATGAATGTTTAAAATTTAAGTGATTGGATTTCCTTCCACCCATAGATCCATATAATATAAGGTAATATTTAATATAGGGTTAGAATTCCCTAACTCAATATTAAATATTACTGTAATACCCATTGTTAGATTTATATATATAATCTAATAGCAGGGCATTACAGGTTTGCTTCTCAAGTGCAAACACTTTGAAACCCTAATTCTTTATGTCAGCCACTCAATTCTCCTAAATTCCAAAGTCTTTATTCTTGTATCCCGTCAAGCTTAGGAGCTTCTCACCGAAAAACCAGTGGATAAACCTTGCTGCCTTAGCACTCAAAAGATACATCAGATCTTGAGGAAAAGGACCAATGAAAGATTGAACCTTGGAAAACACTAGAGGAGCCATCATTTTGCCTCGATGCTTCGATGCAAGTTCCCCCAATTTTAAATCCATATGTTCAGCTTCTAATCACATAATTAGCCCTCTATCTTTTTTGTTTTCAATTTTAAATAACTGTAGATGGGATTAGGATGCCTTATAAATTTTCAGGATGCAGTAAGATGATGATGTCTAAGGTAAAAATCAATCAAGAAATATGAAACTGTGAAGGAAGGGTGTTTTGATAAATTTCACTGAAGCAAACCTCCATTATTTACTTTTAAGCTTTCAATACAAATTCCGAAAGACTCAACAATTACTGTTAAACTCATATGGTCTCAAGTCAGCATAGATAAGCTACGATACACATGGGTTATATAGTAGCCAACAATAGGAACCAATTAAGTAAGTTTGCAACGTTCGAAGCTAATCTAAACATCTTGGATAGGTCCAATCGAACCTCCTCAGGGAAGAGAATGGTTTGACATCTCACTCAAGCTTCAACGATGACCATGGATGGAAAATTGGTCCCGCATAGTCAGCCATAGCATCTCATGCATGGTCAAGTAGGCTTATGGTGATTGGTGTCTCTATCCCTAGTGCTTTGGTGTCAATCGATGTGTCTTGTGGTAGTGAACATGTGGAAATGAAGATCAAGCGATGGGTTGACCTACACCAACAGGAATTTCAATATGAAGCAAACCATAACTTGGGTTTCTCATGATGGATTGCAACAGGGATGGTGTATAGTCATGGGTCAAGCTGACCTGTGACTCGTGCGGTCTGGGAATCAAATATTCAAGGCTCTTCTTGTCTCGGCTGACCTGCGGCTGACCTACGGTTAAAAATAGAATATTCGAGGGAATATTCTAATTTAATAAATTAGATTTAAATCATAACCTTAAAAAATTAAATCCAAATGTATTAATAATAAAATTAATGTGTACAAATCCAAAAATATTAAACTTATAAATAATTTTAATTATAAATATGTAAGGAATATGAATATGAAATAAAGTCAGACATTTGAAGGTTTATTTTACTATTCACCTCTTAAGTGTGATTAGTAAAATTTATTATTTGTTAATATAAATTCATGTTTAATATGTTAATGGACTCCTTAAACACTAAGAAATACTTTCTAAGGCATTTGAGAAAATTTGATGCCAAATTTACAATGAAAATTTTTGGGTATCAAAATAATAATATTTGAATCAAAATCATAAGATTGACACTAAGTGTAGGTTTGGACCCTCTATTCAATTTAGAGTGGTAAAATAAAAACGTTACATCACTTAGAAGGCACATGATGGACTAATATAAATTCTGATTAGAATCTTAGAAAATTAACCAAACTTAGGTTCATATCTATGATGAGCTAAGTCTAATAGAGAAACTAAGTCAGGATTCAGAAAAATAAATTCTAAGTCATAAACTAGTATAAATAGATTAGTATTATGCTACATATACCTTAAAGGAAGAGAGTCAGGAAACATAAGATTTTATAGTAAAAATTCATATTTTAATCAGATTATATAAATAGTTAATAAAGCTAACTTAATCAGAACAAAACTCGATAAAAACTTCTGGATGGTTTCATATCAAGCTCCTAGTTAGAGTGAGACACCGAAATTAAAACTAATAGACTTTTTAGATTTTATTTGTCATAAATCAAGCTAATAAGTATCATCAATTTTAGTATTTTAGCCAGTCAATTTAAGACTCTCAATTTATGTCAATAATATCAAAAATCAAATTTAGCTATAAATCAAGTTAATAATTTCTTAACAAGTCAGGTTGATCATATTGTTTAAGACCTTTCTTTATATTTAGTAGTTTATAATTATACACTGCTTGACCTTTTTTACAGCTCTAGTTTGAGGTATATTTTCTTACCATATATTTTGCTTATGTTATAAATGTATTATTTATAACTTGTATTGTTCATTTGATACTTAGTAGCTCTTAATTGCTTAAGATGATTTGTGATATCTTAAAACATAAAAAATAATTAGCCAAAAATATATTTAGACAATTTGTCTATTCAAGATTTTCTTTTCTTAGCTGGGGCCCTAGCATGTAAAGACTAACATGTCAGTCTTAAAGAAACTTGATGAGTCAGATCTAGGTGAGGAGTAGGATTGTGAATAAAACCCTTCTACAATTGCTTAAATTTTATTTATATTGGGGAGAGAGTGTTTTATTTTAGTTTTAGTCTTACTTTCCTTTAGAACTGCTTAAATGGCTTGTAATAATTTAATTTCTGCATTATATATTTTTATTTAAGTACTATGTTTGGGATGGAATAATTATTCTCTAGTTTTTGTTATTTTTGTAATGTGATGAATGAATGTATTTAATTCAATCTGCTTTTGCACTCTGCTTATTTATTGCACATGCCCATTTGTACTCCAAATTATACTTATCCATATTTGATAATTTGGGGTACAATTATATGTCTAAGTAATTGATTACTTAGAGATCCTAGTAGTATTTGCATTAGCAAAGTAAGTGTCCTCTTAGTATATATTTACTTTATTAATGCTAATCTGGGATTATCCCCGAGTAGATGTTTCAATTCACACTACATAGATTAAGAAAAGATTTAGAAGGTTGCTCACTAACTATTTTTTGAAAAAAAGATGATTCCAAAATTATTTGGGCTGAGTGGAGCACTATTGCCAAACCTTTCCTTGAAGGCAGTTTGGGCATTAGAAAATTAGAGGTTGTGTTTTTAGCCCTTTCTCTTAAACTGTGGTGGAAATTCTATACAAATAATATTTTTTGGGCTCAAATTCCTATTGCCCAATATTGCGCTTCAAAACATCCTAATGGTGTTAGTTGGAAATCAGCAAGCAGAATGAGTAAGTGTAACGACCCCAATAATTGGATAGGAGGTTAATCCAAATATTGGGATGTTACCTTAGCACCCAATACTCCATTAAAAGGAAATTAATCAAGCATAGATGCTAAGTGGCCAAGTCACTTTATAAGTAGATGTTAAGTTAAAATAAGGTTGCAAATGAATGCAATAAAAGATACTTATTAAGAAGATACATGTAAACATAACATTGCAAGTATATACAATACAAGCAATTAGTATAATCCACTCATTTATCCCAAGCAGTTACAAAATAAATAATCACAACATAGATATATAAGAGTAGGTAAAAGTAACTTGAGCAAACTCAAGCAATTTATAGTTTAATTATTATAAAACTATTTAATTGAAAAGAAAAGAGAGAATACAACCATTCTCTTCATTAAATTAAAAGTGCAAGAAAATTAAAGTAATAAGCGGAAGCTTATCATTTTAGGAGCTCATCAAACACTAGGACCTGTATTACCTATATCAAAGAGCTCTTGATATATCATATTTTAGTATTTAAATATGATAGGGCAAAGCTAATAAAAGAAAAAGTGGAGTTAGACCAAATAGTCTAAGCACATTTTAAGATTTGGCTACATTTTAAGTTAATATGATTTCACAAGCATTAATTTATAATTTATAAAGCAGCGGAGCGATAAAAGCTATCAAGTAAGGGAAAAAGGGAGTAAATATAATTGTAAAGAAGATAATATAAAATAAGCTAGGTAAAAATACTCACTTGAATTTAAGTCCTAGCCTGTATCTAAAAATGGTAAGAGAAAAGCATCCTAAGAGGCTAGAAACTACTATGTGAATTAATAAAATGATATTAAAGTAATACATGTTCAATAAAATTTATGCAAAGTAAGAAATCAAATATAGTGAAGCATTAAATGAAATTAAGCAACATATACTATATTCTAAATGAACAGTAAGTAAACAATACATAATACTGGAACTAGAGAGTGTAAAGTATAGAAAGTAAGGAAGTATCTTAGACTCTCAGTCGAAGACAAACATAACCTAGGACTGTGACCAGTAAGCATAACTAAAGTGTTATGAAGAGATCTTACAATTAATAAGATTGTAAAATAACTCTTATATAATTAATTGAAGTTATATTTAGAAGCTATCTCATTCTGCGGGATTATTCAACAGAATGGGATGAGGAGTTAAGCATGTCTGCCTAACTAGATACAGTGGGGGGTTCAAACTTTCACATTTACCCTCTCTAAAATGTGAAATCCTATTATAAGCACTATCTTTCTTGTTCAAATTGCCATAAGGCATTCCCCAAAAATTTTTATGAAACTTTTTCTTATGCACAATGATCTTGTATGAATGTTCAAGGAAAAAGGATCAAAGCTAAGCAGGCATTCAATAAATTTCAATAATTATAAACTATGTGATATCCTTTTGTTATCTACATTTTATTGACCTACTAAATAGTTGGAGCCAATTGAGCTCCTTATTGACTTATAGATATTGATCTTTAAGTCAATTGTAATTAATAGTATAAGGAAGATAAGTTTTGAAAATAGTATTTTCAGGTAAATGAAGTTCAACCTATTCTAATCCTAAACTAATCAGATCAAATAGATTTATGATTTAAGTTAAGGAAACTAGTAAGGAAGAGTAATGTTTATAGTTTGCTAAGCTAATGAAAGTATAATCTAAAGGAAGTTCTATTAGCTTAATATAGTTAAATTACAAACTAGAAAATATCAAATAAATTCAACCATGAAGTTATCTAAGATCAATTAATGTTGAGTATTTGATTGTAAGGAAAGGAAGAAGATTATATCCTACAAGTAAAAATTCATTTATAGTTGTAGGAATTTAGAAATTTATAGCTTATTTAAAGCATGAAAGGGAGCTATTATTCTCTAGTTTAAACAAACGAGAACTAATTTGGAAGGTTCAAGATTATTGGAATATGTGCTAACTATTTAAATGATTATTTGAGCACTAGTCTTATTATGAGTTTTTTAAGGAACTTTAGCTTAACAATTGAACGTGTTAAGCTAATTGAAATACAAAATGAATTAATAGGTTATCAATTAAATCTAACATGCAATTAAAGGAGAAGTAAGACATGTAGAATATAAAAATAAAATTCCAATTCTAAAATTTTTGGCATGAACTCTTTTGTATTTTGCTCAAAAGGAACACATAGGACATCAACATATAAGTCTTCCATTCATTTGGAAGATTAGTTATAAAGATTAATAAAATAAGATTGATATTAAGTCAATCTATTACATAGGATTGCTTCTTTCCAATTCTAATAATTTTATGTGAAAAAATCATATGAAACAATTTGCTAACCTGAGATTCACGCATCCTAAATCAAACATTTATTAAAAATAAAGAAGGATGGCAGTAAATTAGATTACCAATATAAATGGCAGCATCATGTGACTTAATATGCAAGAAGTAATGGCATTTAGTTCAACATTTGTAAAGAAAATCAATATTGATTCAGCATTACAAGTGATATTAGCATATAACTTAACATGCAAAGAATAATAGCATTTAGTTCAACACTTATAATGGCTAGCAATTATTCAAAGTAGCATCACAAAGGACAGCAATTATTTAAAGTAGCATCACAAAGGATAGTAATTGTTGATTTAGCAAGTAAGGTAGAACGATATAAATTCAGCATATTAATGTACAGTAACATAGATTCATCATTATAAAAGACATCAATATTCTACTTAACATACAAGGAATAGCTATATTTAGTTTAGCATTTATAAAAGACAACAATATACTACATAATATGTAAGGAACAATTGTATCTAGTTTAGCAAATATAAAAGACATCAATCATTTAAATTGAAATTTGCTATCTTTGAACCAAATGATTTTAACAAAACTGAGATATAGTCATGGATCAAAGTATATTAAATAAAACATATATTGGCATCTTACAATGCCCAAGTTACTAAGAGAAAACAAAAGAGCAATCTATGTATATATGAAAATATGCAGAGGTTAATGGGATAATTTCTTAATCAGTTTCCACGGATTTAACTTAACTCATAATCTCATATGAAGTAAAGATAAGAATGCATGGAATAAAAGAAATGCAGGTTAACAATAAAGTAGTGTACTTGCTATAAACATAAAGAGATTTCAACAATTCTGATGGTGAGTTCAAATAGAGGGAATTGAAATTTCCAATCCCTACTTAAAAGAAATCCATTTAACGTAATTGATTATATAAATGAAATAGATGATCAAATATCTCAAGTTTGATGAATGACAAACTATTTAGTAATAGAATAAAAACTACATCATAACTAAGTAGGTTAAATTATAATGATATTGAACAGCATTTCATACCTCAGATATGATGACATTAGGAGAAGATTTACTAAACATTCAAGTAAGAACATGGATAAAAGCATTATCAAAAATGACTGGTAATATCATTATAACATTCACACTATTTCTTTTATTCTTTTACTATTTGTAATTTGAGATGTAGATATGACTCAAAAAGAAATTAGGCATAAATATAACAGCAATAAAAAATATGATGTTTACATTTATGACCCCATATTATTAAAGATCCTTGAATTAATAAATTCTATAATTGACAACCATATCCAAATGTAGATGAATCATCGATACTACACTGATTAAGGTAGCTTTAAAAGATTTGTAAACATAGCATTCATTTTTTTGTATTTTGATAATATCCAAATAAGAAACTCTAATATTAATGAGCTAGATTGCACCACAACTTTTCAGCATTCTTAGTCGTTCTACTCAATTTTTGAACATCAATCATTCACCAGTAGATACAGCCATGATGATTTCTCTACAATTTCTTTGCATTCCAAAGTATATTAATATATAGCTCAGCAATTATAAGGTACAATATATAGCAGCATTTGATTTAAACATTGAAATAGATTACTGCATTATATCTCATATTATGCTTATATAAGAAGCCTTTCACAAGCTTGTGGAACTTTTAATCATGCAATTATTTGACACTTGAGTTCAATCTATGAAAAATGATAGGCTGAATATCAGATAATAGATAGATTCTTAGTTGAGTGGGATAGACTGGTTAAACTTCATTTTAATGTCTAGAAAGCCAAGAAACCCAAGTTTATGGTAATCAGTTGTATTTGAAAACCATTCCTCACACAGCAAGGGTTGCAAGACATGAAACCATGATGTCACCTAGTGTTTAAAGCAATCAAGCTCCATCCAAAGCTTAAAACTCAAATATTAAAAAAAAAAGCTACTTAATGCAAGGTCCCAATGAGTACTTCTAGAGTAAATGGGCCTAATTGATTGTCAAATAACAATTTATGTTCCACTTAGCTTTCAAGTTTTCTCAAGACCTTCTCTAAGATGCCAGTGAATGAACAAAGACTACATATTGTTGCAATGCATGATACTAAGGATCATATGATTCAAGTATATGGGGATGGCGAGTTGCTGGTGCAAGAAGGGAATTGTGGATTTAAGGTTATCCTACCTATTATCATTGGCTCTATAAGTGCGAAAGAACAGAATTTTTAGTTTGTATGAGCATGCAAGAATTTGGATAGTTCGATTCCAAGCCAAGCTAACTTTATAGAAAATATGAGTTGCAGTTCATAACAAAATAATCAAATTGACCAAAAATTTCAAAACAAAACCAATTCTTTTTTGTTTTGGCTCGTGTACGAATCAATTTCTCAGGCTTTGTACTAAATAGTTTATTTTTAAGTGTTAAAGCAGAGTGGTGTAGTGAAGGTGAGATAGCCAAACATGGGTACGCTGTACTAAATGGAAAAGAACAGTGCAACAAATTCAATCGCATCGCCACCACTTCGACCAAACAGTGCATGCTATATTGAAAGCAGAAAAGCTTTCATGGATGCCTATAAGAAACAACAAATTCACGTATATTGTTACATTCAATTGGTATCTTAAATTTATTCTTAAATTGCATAAAATGCATAAGTCAAATAAATGAATATCAATTTAGAACAACAAATTTTCCAATTTAAATTTGATTAGTGGAAAAAAAATTGAACTTCAAAACAAATTCGTATCATTACAAAGCCTTAAGACTTAATTTTTCATAGTAAAAATAGTTTTGGTTTGTAGATGGCTTGAAGTTAGTAATATAAGAGTTTCTAATACTTTTCAACATTAGTTTAAATAAACATGAACAAAACTAGAAAATCAATAAGTTAAAATGTTGTTGATAAAATTTAGATAGGTCGTCCAATATATATGGATATATTCTTGCTTTCTATGTAATGATCATGTACTTAAAAAGGTACATATCAGCCCACATTAGAACTTTTGGAGAATGAACTATAAAAATTAATGTTCTACTAGTAAGCACGCTAATAGAATTGCGATTGAAGTTTCTGCAAAAAATATCTCTTTCCAATTCAAGCTTCTCTTTATTTTGATTTGATTTCTACTTTGTCACAAAGAATGGCTAAGAATGAATCATAAAGTAAAAACCTTTGAAGAACGATAGGTCAAGATTGGGGGTAGTACCTTTCTCGCTGCCGTCCGGCAGGGTTTAGAGTGGTGATTCGTCCGGTCGATCCTCCGAAACTCAAATTGCTCTCACAGCCGTTTTTCCTTTTCTTAGCAGCTGCCTTAACTAAGAGAGAAAAATGCCAAAAAATTTGAGAGTTGAGGAAAGGTAAGGAGGATAAGGTCAAGAGAGAGTAGCTAGTTGGGGAAGCCATAGATAGTAGGAGATCGTGCATACAGGAAGGACGAGCCAGCTGTTTCAGCAAGCGCATGTCTCCACCATTGCATAGAAGCATGATCGCTAGAGGTTAGAGGCGTAAAACCCTATTTTCGTGGTCGTTGGATATTAAAATTGATCCATTGGTTAATTTTAATTTAATATATATATATTATTAATAATTAAATACAATATTAATTTATTAAATTATCCTATTTGTTTACTCATATTTACATATCTAAATATACTCCAAAAATTCCTATATTTTCACCCTTACCTATTTGAGAGGCGAGGAACTTAAAAATATGATCAATATTTTGATCGGAGGTATATTTAATTTACCTAATTTTTTGGGTAATAAAATTTTAATTAAATATTCATGAAATTTTGGATGTTTCCCAAACACTTCCAAAATATAACCCCTAGCTAATTTGGGCATGGTGAGTCCAATGGCGGACTCCGTTTTCAATTCTGAGGTCTAAATAAATTAATTATTTTCAAAATTATTAGAAAACTAGGAAATATTGGAAACTGATAAATGATCTCTATATCACATGAAATTTGAGGTGGAGAATCTTTACACTATTATAAAAGTAATGGAAAAGGTTTGGAGTCAATTAGGTCACTAATTGACAGGTAACAACATTATGATTATTACAGACTCCTCTTCTTAAAAAGAGTGTCGCCCACGACATACAACAATTAAAATACAATAACGCAAATACAAGGAGGAAGTCTAAATGAAATAGAATTGAACATTAGCAAATTATGATTACCTGATTAATTAAAGAACTTTGGGAATTTCTTTCGCATATCCACTTCCTTTTCCCAAGTGGCTTCTTTATGAGAATGATTTTGCCACTAGATCTTGATCATAAGAATACTGTGATTTCTTAATTGCTTAAGATCTCTTCATAGATTTGCTATAAGCATAACAATGAATGCCAGATTGGGTTGCAGTTCCATTGTTGGTATCTGAACATGCGAGCTAGGATCTAGCAAACACCTCCTTAGTGATGATATGTGAAACACATTATGTACAGCTGAGAAGTCTTCAGGTAACTCTAATCTGTATGCTGATGTTCCAATTCTCTCAATCACTTCAAAGGGTCCTAAGTACCTTGGAATCAGCTTTCCAAAAATACCAAATCTCTGCACACCTCTCATTGGACTTACTTTTAGATAAGCTCTACCGTGTACTTAAAATTCTAATTGATGATGACAAGCATCATGATATTTCTTCTGTCTATCCTGAGCTGCCACCATATTGCTTTTAATCAGCTGAACTTTCTTAGTGGTTACTTCAATCAATTTAGAACCATATAGTTATGAATCTCTTACTTCAGTCCAAGCAATAGGAGCTGCATATCTCCTTCCATAAAGAGCTTCATAAGGAGCCATACCTATATTGGACTGGTAGCTATTATTGTAGGCAAACTCAACTAATGTTAAGTGATGTTCACATGATCCACCAAAGTCAATAACATAAAGATGCAAGAGATCTTCCAAGATTTGATTAACGCATTCAGTCTAACCATCTGTCTGGGGATGAAAAGCAGTACTCAATGCTAAATTCATCCCCAAGTCTTGTTGAACAGTGGACCAAAATCTAGAAGTGAATCTGTTGTCTCTGGCAAAAACTATACAGTTTGGCATACCATGATAGATTATCTCTTTAAGATAAAGCTTAGCTAACTTCTCAATAGGATCGGTCTAACGAATAGCTAGGAAATGTGCTAATTTAGTGAGTCTAACGATAATCATCTAAATAGAGTCAAAACCAGATCTACTCTTAGGCAAACCTATAATAAAGTCCATGGAGATATCAGACCACTTCTATTCAGGAATGTCTAAGAGTTTAAGAGGTCCACCAGGCTTCTGGTGCTCATCCTTGACTAAGGAATAGGGATGGCAATTGGAAATGAAAACGGCTACATCCCGTTTTGTGCCGGACCACCAAAATGATTATTTGAGATTCTGATACATCTTATAACTACCAGGATGCTTTGTATAACCATAATTATAAGCTTCAGACAATACTTGTAACTCTAAGCTTTTATGAATCCATAACCTAAACTTTTGAAAAATCACACTTCCAGCATCAAGATGTAATTCAGATCTCTTGCCATTAGTAATATCATAAAATAATTGAGAATGTGAAGAATCTTCTTTCTGAGCTTCAATTCCTCTTGATCAAAGAGATGACTCAGACTGAATAGTACATAACAAATTGCACAAATCAATAGATCTGATCGACTCTAAGTTTAATCTCTTAAAGTCCTTGACCAAAGAATCATTACAATAGAGTGAAGACAAATCTGCCTTACGACTTAGGGCATCAGTTACTCGATTAGCTTTACCTGGATGATAAATTATTTCTAAGTTGTAATCACAAATCAGTTCTAACCACCTATGCTGATGGCAGTTAAGTTTTTTTTGAGTGAAGATATACTTTAAACTCTGATGATTAGTTAATGTCTGAACTTAACTCCATACTGGTAGTGTCTCCAGATTTTTAAAGCAAGAACTACTTCTACAATTTCTAAATCATGTACAGGATAGTTTCTCTTATTTAGCTTTAATTATCTTGAAGCATAAGCTATGACATGTTGATCTTGCATTAGAACACATCCCAGTCCTACCTTAGAGGCATTAGTGAAAACTTAAAAATCTTTGCCATCTTGAGGTAACATTAAGACAAGTGAAGAAGTTAGCAGTTGTTTCAGCTTCTGGAATGCTTTTTCCCATGCTGGATTCCAAATAAAGGGACCTTCTTTACGAGTTAACTGACTTAACAAAGATGCTATTTGAGAAAATCTAGGAACAAATCTTCTGTAATTTTCAACAAGTCCTAAAAATTTGCAGATTTTAGTTACAAACTTAAGTTGTATCCACTCTTGTACAACTTGGATCTTCTTTTGGTCAATTCTAATGACTTTAGCATCTATTACAAGGCCTAGGAATGCCACTGAGTTAAGCCAGAATTTGCACTTTGAATATAACTTGTACTATCTTAGAAGAATGAGGACAACATGAAGATGATTCTTGTGATCAGCAACTGACTTGGAGTAAACTAGGATATTGTCAACAAAAACTATTACAAATTGATTGAGGTAAGGCTTTAGAATGCGCTGCATTAGGTCCATGAAAATAGAAGGGGCATTAGTCAGTCCAAAAGACATGACAAGAAACTCATAGTGCCCATAACGGGTCCTAAATACAGTTGTAAGAATATCTTTATCCTCAACTCGTATCTTATAATATCTTGCTCTCAAGTTAATTTTGGTAAAGTCTTTTGCTCCCACTAATTGGTAAAACAAGTCATTAATTATAGGAAGAGGATACTTATTCTTTACTATCACCTTATTGATCTCTCTATAATCTATATACATTATCATGGATCCATCCTTCTTTTTAACAAAAAGGACAGGGGCTCCCCAAGGCAACATGCTAGGGTGCATAAAACCATTTTCTAATAATTCTTTTAACTGCTCACGAAGTTCTTGAAATTCCTTTGGTGCCATCCTATATGGAGCTATGAATTTAGGTTGAGTTCCCATAATTAGCTCAATAGAGAACTCTACTTCTCTCATTGGAGGGAGCCCAAGTAATTCATCTAGAAATACAGCTATGAACTCTCTTATAATAGGGGTATCCATTGGATTAATTTTTTCTTTCTCTTCACCAATTAAAGTTACTAGCACAACAAAGCAACCTTTACTAATTAGGCTCTTGACTTCACATGCATTTATTAATGATGCCATTAGGCCAAGCTTGCCCTACAAAGACTTATAGTTTTCTCCCTACTTGAAGGAAAACTTTCTTTCTATAGTAATCTATTATAGTATTAAATTTCCTTAGCCAATCCATTCCTTAAATTATGTCAAAAAGAGAATCACACAACTGATTATTAATTAACAGTGTTCTAATAATAGGAAAGAAAGGAAAAATTCAACTACTGCATGTGAAATTAAAAGCAAGTAGTATTTGAAAATAAATGCATTGAAAATGAAAAGTATTAATTGAAAGCTTTAAATATTAAAATGTACCAGTCACGACATCACTTTCATCTTTAGCGATGGAACCTGAGAGAGCATATACTCTAGGTATGGATGAGGATTGAACAGCAGCTTTGCCCATGTCAGCACAATTACTCTGCCCATGCCTTTGGGCTTATGAAGAGACTTTCTTCTTATCATGAATATTTCCACCTGTAGAAGGGGGCATAAGAGCGAGGATGAGGTCTATTGCACTTGGCTGATGAGCTTCCATATTGCTCTTTACCTTTTTGCATTTGAAAGGCTTTTGGATCTTGAGCATGACTCCTTTTGTAAGAGTCTTGGCATTGTGGTGGAGGATGAGGTCATTTTTGCGACTCAGATTGAGCTTGGTGGTGCTCGATCATTTTCGCACCCTCTTACAGCTTTTGGAAATTATCATGATGTAAGGACATTAGATGACACTTAATTAAGTTCCTTAAGCCTTTTAAGAAATGACTGCACCTTACCAGTTTAGTGCGGACTATGTTTGGTGCAAAATAAGAGTATTTTCTTAATTTTACCTCGTATTCATGAACTGTACGATTTCCTTGTGTTAGCTGTATGAAATCGTCTTCTATAATTGTATGAGCAGAAGGAAAAATGAACTCATCTTTAAGAAGTTGTTCAAATTCCTCCCAAGGAATATATTCTAAGCATGTATCAGAAAAGCGAGCTTTCATCTCGCTATCCTACTAGAACTCAGTCTCTTCCTTAAAAAGGTGAGTGGTCAATCATAAGCTTTCGCTCTCTGGACACTTTATACTTCCCAAGAGTTTCTCTATCGCACTTAACCAATTGGCTGCTTCCATTGGTGAGGCTTGGCCATTAAAATTAAGAGGGCTTAAGCATAGGAAAGCTAGTAGAAAGGCATCTACTATTGGGCATGGGGTAGGTGGTAGTGGAGCAGGAACTGCCTTGGAAACAGGAGCAAAAGTTTCCGGTAAGGCAAGATAAGGAGGAAGTAGAACTTTTGAAGATTGCGGTAGGATAGGAGAAGGGAAAGGAGAAACAAGAGATGGTTGAGAAGGATTTCTTGTGAAAGCTATTCTTTCAGCAGCCCTTATCTGGGCCTCTATCATAGTCTTGAATAACCCTATAATCTACCTCATCTCTTCTTGAAGAATGGGTTACTGGGTTCTGCATCCTTTACAATGGAAGAAGAAGGATCTTCTTGATCTGGATTCATTCTATTAAATAATGAAAAATGAAAATTCAGAACATGCAGAAAAAGAAAGACTTTTCATTAATATTCAAAATTTGAGGTACATTAAGAAAAGTACATAAGAAAGAAGAGAAAAAGCAACTACAATGTACAAACTACTATGAAAGTTGCTTGAAAAGAAAACTAACTGTTCATTTACAAATTTATTATAAAACATGAATTCAAAGTCAGAATAAAGGGGTGCACGATGAAGGTGTCTACTGGCTTGAATAAGGATGTTGTGTGCATGAGCCCATCAATCTTGGGCATAGTTGTTGGAGAACTCATCTAACATTTGGAGGTGTATGTGATTGGGCCACCCTATGGCAGAGAAGGTATCAAAGACCCTCAAAAGCCACTCTCTTTCTAATTGAGGGATGCAGGCTCCCCTGAACACACAATACTTTAATATTTTATCAAGCACTTTACTTCCAGCATTAGACACTTCCAAGTAGAGACGTCCATACATCGAGCAGAAGCTATGGTTGTCATCCCAATATTGAAAGAACTCTCTAGTGTACTATCTTAATTCTAACTCTAGATTCTCCATCTGAGAGTCAGTTGATTTAGATTCAAATGAAAGAAAAATTCCTTAAGAAGTTCTTAAAAAATTTGCAGTACTTAGAAGGAGTACACAAAATTGCATGAAAATAGAAATTACAAGACACAAGTGACCATGAAAGAAATTAGAAATGTATTCTAGTTTAGACTCTAGATTTATTTCATCTTAGAATCAGTTACTTAATTCAATTAAGATTAAATCAATTATTGAATTTAAAGTTTGTTCACTTTCCTAAGGTGACATTCTTTAAGTATTTTTACCTTTCTATGTTATTGTCTTGGATGAGTGGATATCTCTTTTTAACTTAACGTTCTCAACCTTCTCTCTAATACCAACTGTAAAGGCCCTAATAATTGGATAGGAGGTTAATCCAAATATTGGGATGTTACCTTAGCACCCAATACTCCATTAGAAGGAAACTAATCAAGTATAGATGCTAAGTGGTCAAGTCACTTTATGAGTAGATGTTAAGTTAAAATAAGGTTGCAAATAAATGTAATAAAAGATACATGTTAAGGAGATACATGTAAACATAATATTATAAGTATATCCAATACAAGCAATTAGTATAATCCACTCATTCATCCCAAACAGTTACAAAATAAGTAATCACAACACAGATATATAAGAGTATGTAAAAATAACTTAAGCAAACTCAAATAGTTTATAGTTTAATTATTACAAAACCATTTAATTGAAAAAGAAAGAGAGAATACAACCATTCTCTTCACTAAACTAAAAGTGCAAGAAAATTAAAGTAATAAGTGGAGGCTTTTCATTTTAGGAGCTCAACAAACACTAGGACCTGCATTACCTGTATCAATGAGCTCTTGATCTATCATATTTTGGTATTTAAATATGATAGGGCAAAGCCAATAAAAGAAAAAGTGTAGTTAGACCAAGTAGTTTAAGCACATTTTAAGTTAATGGGATATCATGAGCTTTAATTTACAATTTACTAAGTAGTGGAGCTATAAAAGCTATCAAGTAAAGGTAAAAGGGAGTAAATATAATTGTAAGGAAGACAGTATGAAATAAGCTGAGTAAAAATACTCACTTGAATTTAAATTCTAACCTGCATCCAAAAATGGTAAGGATAAAGCATCTTAAAAGGCTAGAAACTACTATGTGCATTTAAAATAAAATAAAATTAAAGTAATACATGTTCAATGAAATTTATGCTATGTAAGCAATGAAATACAGTAAAACATTAAATGAAATTAAGCAACATACATTGTATTCTAAATGAATTATAACTAAGCAATACACAATATTGGAAATAGAGAGTGTAAAGTATAGAAAGTAATGAAGTATCTTAGACTCTCGGTCTAAGACAAGCATATCCTTGGACTATGACCAGTAAGCATAACTAAACAGTTATGAAGAGATCTTACAATCAATAAGATTGTATGAGAACTCTTATATTATTAATTGAAGTTTTATTTAGAAGCTATCTCATTTTGCGGGAGTATTCAATAGAATGGGATAAGGAGTTAAGCACGTTTGCCTAACTAGATACAGTGGGGGGTTCAAACATTCACATTTACCCTCTCCAAAATGTGAAGTCCTATTATAAGAGCTATCTTTCTTGTTCAAATTATGATAAGGCATTCCCCATAAAGTTTTATAAAACTTATATTTATGCACAATGATCTTGTATGAATGTTCAAGAAAAAAGGCTCAAAGCTAACCAAGTATTCAATATCAATAATTGCAAACTATGTGAATTCTTTTTGTTATCTACATTTTAAGGACCTACTTAATGGTTGGAGCTAATTGAGCTCCTTATTGACTTATAGATATTGAAATTTAAGTCAATTGTAAGTAATAGTAGAAGGAAGATAAGTTTTGAAAATAGTATTTTCAAGTAATTCAAGTTCATCCTATTCTAGTCCTAAACTAATCAGATCAAATAGATTTATGATTTAAGTTTAAGGAAACTAGTACAGAAGAGTAACATTTATAGTTTGCTAAGCTAATGAAAGTATAAGCTAATGAAAATTCTATTAGCTTCATCTAGTTAAATTACAAATTAGAAAATATCAAATCAATTCGATCATGAAGTTATCTAAGATTAATTGATGTTAAGTATTTGAATGTAAGCAAAGGAAATAGATTATATCCTACAAGTAAAAATTTATTTATAGTTGTAGGAATTTAGAAATCTATAGCTTATTTAAAGCATGAGAAGGAGCTATTATTCTCTAGTTTAATCAATTGAGAACTAATTTGGAAGGTTAAAGACTATTGGAATATGTGCTAATTATCTAAATGATTGTTTGAGAACTAGTCTTATTATGATTTTTTTAAGGAATTTAGCTTAGCAATTGAAAGTATTAAGCCGATTTGAATACCAAAGAAATTAAAAGGTTCTTAATTAAATCTAACATGCAAATAAAGGAGAAGTAAAAATGAAATTCCAATTCTAAATATTTTGGCATGAACTCCTATTGTATTTTGCTCAATAGGAACACGTAGGACATCAACATACAAGTCTTCCATTCATTTGGAAGATTATTTAAAAAGATTAATAATAGAAGACTAATATTCAGTCATTCCATTATATATGATTGCTTATTTCCAATTCTAATAATTTTATGTGAGAAAATCATATGAAACAATTTGCTAACTTAGGATTCACACATCATAAATCAAACATTTATGAAAAATAAAGAAGGATGGCAGTAAATTAGAATAGTAATATAAAGGGCAGCATCATGTGACTTAATATGCTAGAAGTAATAGCATTTGGTTCAGCATTTGTAAGGAACATCAATATTGATTCAGCATTACAAGTGATATTAACATATAACTTAACATACAAAGAATAACAATATTTAGTTCAACACTTAAAAGGACAATAATTATTTAAAGTAGAATAAAAAAAGACATCAATTATTTAAAGTAGAATCACAAAGGGCAGCAATAGTTGATTTAGCATGATAAGGTAGAACGAGATAAATTTAGCATAGTAATGTACAACAACATAGATTCAACATTATAAAAGACATCAATATTCTACTTAACATACAAGGAATAGCTATATTTAGTTTAACATTTATAAAAGACAACAATATACTACTTAACATAGAAGGAATAACTATATTTAGCTTAGCATTTATAAAAGACAACAATATACTACTTAAATGTAAGGAACAATTGTATATGGTTTAGCAAATATAAAAGACATCAATCATTTAAATTGAAATATGCTATCTTTGAACCAAATGATTTTATCAAAACGAAGATATAGTCATGGATCAAAGTATATTAAATCAATCATATGTTGGCATCCTACAATGGCCAAGTTACTAAAAGAAAACAAAAGAACAACTATGTATATATGAAAATATCCAGAGATTAATGGGATAATTTCTTAATTAGTCTCAATAGATTTAACTTAACTCATAATCTCATATGCAGTAAAGCGAGGAATGCATGGAATAGAAGAAATGCAAGTTAAGAACAAAGTAGTGTACTTTCTTTAAACATAAAGAGATTTGGCAATTCTGATTGTGAGTTCAAATAGAGAGAATTGAAATTTCCAATCCCTACTTAAAATAAATCCATTTAACATAAATGATTATATAAGTGAAATAGATGATCAAATATCTCAAGTTTGATGAAGGAAAAATTATTTAGTAATAAAATAAAAACTACATCATAACTAAGTAGGTTAAATTATAATGATAATGAAGAGCATTTCATAACTCAGATATGATGACATTAGGAGAAGATTTACTAAACATTCAAGTAAGAACATGGATAAAAGCACTATAAAAAATGAATGGTAATATTATTGCAACATTCACACTATTTCTTTTATTCTAATATTATTTGTAATTTGCGATGTAGATATGACTCAAGAAGAAATCATACATAAATATAATAGCTACAGAAATTATGGTGCTTACATTTACGACCCCATATTGTTAAAGATTCTTGAATTAATAAATTATATAATCAGCAGCCATATCCAAATGTAGATGAATCATCAATACTATGTTGATTAAGGTAGCTTTAAATGATTTCTAAGCATAGCATTCATTTATTTTTATTTTGTTAATATCCAACTAAGAAATTCTAATGGTAATGAACTAGATTGCACCACAATTTCTCGGCATTCTTAGTCATTTTACTCGATTTTTGAACAGCGATCATTCACAGGCAGATACAACCATTCTGATTTCTCTACAATTACTCTGCATTCCAAAGTATATTAATATATAGCTCAGCAATTATAAGGTACAATATATAGTAGCATTTGATTTAAACATTAAAATATATTACTGCATTAGGTCTCGTATTATACTTATATGAGCAGCCTTTCACAAGCTTGTGGTACTTTCAATCATGCAATTATTTAACACTTGAGTTCAATCTTTGAAAAATGACTTGGGATGAATACCAGATAACAGATAGATTCTTAGTTGAGTGGGATAGACTGGTTGAACTTCATTTCAATGTCTAGATGAGACAAGAAAGTCAAGTTTACGGTAATCAGTTGTATTTGAAAACCATTCCTCGCACAGCAAGGGTTGCAAGACATGGAACCATGATGTCACCTTGTGTTTAAAGTAATAAAGCTCCATCCAAAGCTTAAAACTCAAACATTAAAAAAAAAGATACTCAATGCAAGGTCCTAATGAGTTCTTCTTGAGTAAATAGGCCTAATTGATTATCAACCAACAATTTATGTTCCACTTAGCTTTCAAGTTTTCTCGAGATGTTCTCTGAGATTCTAGTGAATGAACAAAGACTACATATTGTTGAGATGCATGATACTAAGGATCATATGATTCAAGTATATGTGGATGGTGAGGTGCTGGTGCAAGAAGGGAATTGTGGATTTAAGGTTATCCTACATATTATCATTGGCTCTATTAGTGAGAAAGAACAAGATTTTTAGTTTATATGAGCATGTATGCATTTGGATAGTTCGATTCCATGCTGAGTTAGATGTATAAAAACTGTCAGTTGCAATTCATAACAAAATAATCAAACTGACCAAAAATATCTAAACAAAACCAATTCTTTTTGTTTTGGCTTGGGCATGAATCAATTTCTCAAGTTTTGTACTAGATGGTTTATTTTTAAGTGTTAAAGAAGAGTGGTGTAGTGGAGATTAGATAGCCAAATATGGGTACGCTGTATTAAATGGAAGAGAATAGTACAACAAATTCAATTGCATCACCACCACCCCAACCAAACAGTGCCTGCTATTTTGAAAACAGAAAAGCTTTCACGGATGCATATAAGAAACAACAAATTCATGTATATTGTTAAATTCAATTGGTATCTTAAATTGATTCTCAAATTGCATAAAAATGCATAAGTCAAATGAAAATAATATCAACTTAGAACAACAAATATTCCAATTTAAATTTGATGAGTGGATACAAAATTCAACTTCAAAACAAATTTGTATCATCATAAAGCCTTAAGACTTAATTTTTCATAGTACAAATGGTTTTGGTTTATAGATGGCTTGAAGTTAGTAATATAATAGTTTAAAATAATTTTCAACATTGCTTCAAATAAACATGAATAAAAACTAGAAAATCAATAAGTCAAAACGTTGTTGCCAAAATTTAGATAAGTCGTTCAATATATATGGATATATTCTTGCTTTCTATGTAATAATCATGTACTTAAAAAGGTACAGATCAGCCCATATTAGAACTTTTGGAGAATGAACTATAAAATTAATGTTCTACTAGTAAGTACGCTAATAGAGTTGCGATTGAAGTGTTTGCAAAAAAATTCTCTTTAATTTGATTTGATTTCTACTTTGTCACAAGGAATGACTAAGAATGAATCATAGATTAAAAACCTTGGAAGAATGATAGGTAAAGATTGGGGGTTGTACCTATGTCACTACCGTCCAGTAGGGCTTAAAGTGGTGATTCGTCCAGTCGATCCTTCGAAACTCAAATCGCTCTTACAGCCCTTTTCCTTTTCTTAGCAGCTGCCTTAACCAAGAGAGCAAAATGCCGAAAAATTTGAGAGTTGAAGAAAGCTAAGGAGGATAAGGTCAAGAGAGAGTAGCTAGTTGGGGAAGCCATAGATAGCAGGAGATCGTGCGTAGATGAAGGACCGGCTAGTTGTCTCGGCAAGCGTACACCTCCTCCATTGCACAGAAGCACGATCGCCAGAGGTCAGAGGCGTAAAACCCTCTTTTCGAGGCCGTTGGATACAAAAATTGATCCATTAGTTAAATTTAATTTAGTGTTTATATTATTAATAATTAAATACAATATTAATTTATTAAATTATCCTATTTGTTTATTCATATTTACATATCTAAATATACTCCAAAAATTCCTATATTTTCACTCTTACCTATTTGAGAGGTGAGGAACTCAAAAATGCAATCAAATTTTTGATCGGAGGTATATTTTATATACATAATTTTCTAGGTTATAAAATATTAATTAAATATTTGTGAAATTTTTGATGTTTCCTAAACACTTCCAAAATACCACTCCAAGCTAACTTAGGCGTGGTGAGTCCAATGGTGGATTCCATTTTCAATTATGAGATCTAAATAAATTAGGAATTTTCAAAATTATCAAAAAATTAGGAAATTTTGGAACTGACAAATGGTCTCCAAATCATATGAAATTTGAGGTGGAGACTCCTAAGACTATTATAAGAGTAATGTAAGAAGTTTGAAGTCAATTAGGTCACTAATTGATAGGCAACAATCTTAAAGTTTTTACAGTATGGCACTGAGACAAAAGAAGATGGAGAAAATGCTAAAAAGCAACTTCTACATATCAACTTCTTAACTTCACTTGTGTATTTTTTCTTCTTGAAAGAACAAATGCTTGCATTTGCAAATAATTTTAGCTCTCTTGTTGTATTCATTGTAATGGCAACCTAACCCCCCCTTTTGTAATAACCCAGGCTATTACTTAGGTCAATTAGGACTAAACCAAGTCCTAATTTTGATTTCATCACTCTAATTAAGTTATTAGGATTTTACTGCAAAGTCCAAATCAGGAGTCATATAAATCAAATCCAAATTTTGGGAATTTCAATAACCTTAGAATTTGACTTATTTAAATTGATCTCAAATTGAACTTCGCCTTTGCACTCATCACCCCCAAATTAACTAGCGGTGAAATTTTGGAGGCATTTGGAAGTAGTTGAATTTTTGGCCAATATTTTAATATACATTTTAAATAACCCGGAAAATGAGAAAAATAAATATTTGTGGAAATCAAAATCCGACTTTGCCACTATGTTCCTCACCCCTCAATTAGCTAGCGGTGAAGTTTGGAATTTTTCTAAAATAATTTAATAATTTAAATTTATTTATAAATTTAGATTTAATATTTATTAAATTAATATTTAACAATTCTTGAAGTGGGCCTCACCATTTTTAAACTTCTGTCGTGGACAATAACGGGCTTGACTTGTGAATTGTAATAACGTGCGCCTGCACCGTTCGATCGGGGCGTCCGATTGGACAGCCCATATCTCGCCATCCTCGGGGCTAGGGCACGACGACTGGCAAGATGCGCGGCCAGTGCTATGTGCCAATGAGGCCCTTTGCCGCTTAAGTGCCATTAAACCTCTATTTTTCACGCTTGTTATCTCAAGGAGGTTTTCAAAATACCGAATCGGAGGCTTGTGAACCTACTGTAATTCGAAATCAGCGAGATCCCAAGAACCCTAAGGTACTTTCCTACTCCCTAAACTTGTTTCAATCTTCAGTCAAACATTTAATGTTCTTCATTATTGTGATTATGAGTCCATATTGTATTCAATCGGGCCCTCGCGAGCCCGATTGATTCATCATTGTGCAAACCCTAGCATGTTCGTTCGGAACTTTGCGGGAAGACGATGAGTCTTCTATTAATCAATATCAAGTCAACCCAACCATAGCGCGGCCCGATTATTTTTGCGATTGGGTTTAGCCCGATTTGGCTTCTTCGCAATGAGCCCAAGTGGGGCCCACTCCATGCTGCTGTATGTGCCTGTGAGGCCGCTTCGAGTCGACTTGCCCATCAGCAGCAGAATCGAGATGTGGGGCCCACCATTATCCTTCTACTGCTCTGCCACGCGGGACCCATGTCACCGTTGTCATCATGTTTGTGGGTCCCACCATCCAATCCAACTGTTAAAATGTAGAAATTAAAGAATAAATATAAATTAATATGATTTGATTAATTTAAATTAATTCAATTCAATTTAGAAATTTAATCCTCCATAATTTGCAAACTAATGATCCAAATAAACCAAATATATATGTCATTTTTATAATTTACTGATCTAAACTTCAATCAAGAGAATGTTTAGATCAATAAATCGTAAAAATAATTAGGGTTTGGTGATTAGATTTCTTAATTATTTATAGTCACCTTAAATTTGGATTAGTAAGAATTAGTATAATTAGTGATCCAATTTGAGTGATTTAAGTTTCTAATAGCTCCTAGAGTAGATTAAAACTTAGTAGTGTGGTTGGTTTAGTGATTCTATGATTAATTTCACTAATCATCCTTAACCCTAATTAGGTCATAACTTAACCAAATGAAGTCCAAATTAGGTCTACTCCTAGTTAAAGTACTTAGTGTGTTATAGGGAAGCTATAGCTACTAAGTTTGCTGAAATTAGACTTCAAATAGAAAAGTTAGGTTTTTGACCCTTTTCTTGAAAACCTTAAATTTACATATTTAAACCTTAATTTTATTTTGGCCATAACTTGGCCATTTGATATTAGAATTCAGTAATATTAGGTTCTATGAAATCCTTAAATAATTACCAATAATAAACTAGCTAAATTTTTAGATTTAACTTAGTAAAATTACTAATGTGTCCTTAATGAGAGCTCATTAGGCTTAATACTTAGCCAATTTAGATGTACTTACTATTTATCTTCATAATAGACAGTAAGTAACTATTTTCTATCAATAAATGTTAATTTGGAACCTTGAATCTTAAAGTAGCATTTTAGACCCTTAAATAGGGGAAAAATAGTCATTTTTTCTAAATTTAAGTTTAAGTATCCTTACGCCTTAAAATCATAATCTATCATAATTTAACTAATTTGGAATCAATTTAGGATGTCTAGACTCATTAATTTGTCATTTTAAGAAAAACTCTAAAATTTTCCTTATAATTTCCCAAGTCCTATTTAAGTTTCATAAGGTGAATTTAGTTTACCTTATGCCTTTCATAATATAATCATATCATAAAATGAAGATAATTAAGATTAATTAACATCAATGATTTAACATTCTCTTTATCCTAAATCCATTCCTTAAGTTTTTTTCTTAAATCTTTAGGATCTTATTCCTTAGGAATTAATTTAGAAATTTATGTTAGAGTTTATTCATAGAGTAAATGGGTTACTCAATGATGAAACCTTAATTTTGTACATTTTTAGAATTTCATCTTTTATTTATGATTATTTTGTATTTTAACTTTAGTTTAAGTTTAGAGATCCAAATTATTAAGCTTGACTTTGCTTAATAAGATAACCTTAATTTGTAGTTCAGGAGAGTTAAGATTAACCTCATACAATTAGTATTAGAAATTATTAGATTAAGAGATTAAACTCCAATATTTGGAGTTTAATTCTTAATCTCCCAATCTTGATTTGTATTAATCAGGATTGGCTTGAGAATTATTTAAATTAATTAATTAGGATTTTTGATTTATTATTCAAACTTATATAAGTGTCATTGATTGAAATATATTAGAACTTGATTAGTTCTAATTGCTTTTAACCTTATAGGACCGATAGTCTAAGTTATACTTGATAGCTGGATATTGGAGATCCTAAGCTTGTATAAGTTCAGATTAATTAGAATGAATTAACTTAGAAAATAAGTGATATCACAGAGCTTTGTGTAGTGCTAATTGCACCTTGTATTTGTAAGCTTTGTTTCCTTATTTTGAACATTTATATTTGTGACCCATTAGATGAAACATATGATATTTGATGAATATTCTATGTTAGATTTCAAATATTCATAAAGCATATTCATAAGTAGAAGAGGACAAATGAATTTATTGAATTTTATTATATTTGTGGAATATGTCTTACTTAGTTTGCCTTTACAGTATGGTGGCACATTTTTGAGATGATATTACTATAGGAAATTTCTCCTAAAAGTAGAAATTGTATTCAACTTCTGGATATTTCTCCTAGATAGTATATTTTATGGACCTGTTAATCTGGAATATTTCTCCTAGATGTTCAGAAAGATTTGAGTAGTATTTACAGTTTGGCAGGACTAAGTAAGAACATGTCCATATAAGATAGCCCTTTTTTTTTCTTAGCTTATTTTTCTTTAGTATTTATGCATTATTTTAGTATTTATGCAGTATTTTCTGTAAATTTGTACATATTCTGTAGTTTTGTTTATATTTGCAAGCACGTTAGAATGCTAGTCTGCTATTTCAGCTCTATTATTTTCATTTTTATTTATGAATTAGTATATGTAGAACTGATCATATTTACTAAGGATGTTTCTTATACTTAGCAATTTTTTATATATATTTTGCTTACACCTTTTATGTAACTTGAGTTAAGGTATGTACTTACCTCACATTTTGCTTAAATTATAATTATATGATTATAACTTTTGCCACTTTCTTTTGTTGCTTTATTGCTTATAAATTGCTTAGGATATTTGTGATATCATTTAATATATAAATTGCTTAGCCTAAATTGTGCTTAAAGATTTTGTCTAATCAGATTTTCTTTTCTTTTGGCTGGGGCCATATAATTGTGAAACTGTCAATAGCAGATTCTGAGCTATTTGAGGCTGTTAGGCCTTCTGAAGAGCTTGTTCAGGAGGAAGAGCGTGCTGGTGGAGATCATTAGCTTTTGTTTTTTTTTTCCTGCTTGTGAGGCTGAGTGTTTAGCTTTCCTTTTATTAACTTGTAATATTTTGTAATAAAATAGGTTCTATTTGTATTTTCTTTCCTGCATACATTTATTCTGAGTTGGGCACTTCTCTACTTTATTATGGATGTATGGATGTTAATATTTGGTATTTCTTCTTCCACACTCTGATATTCTAGTATACTCATTTAGTGAATATCTCATTTGCTCTACTTAGGGCATATCTCTCCCTTATCAGTGGATTAGGAATGCTTATTCTTAATCTAATTCTTCACTTAGGGATACCTAGAGATACCTAGGTTAAGATATGAATAAGCATTCCCTTAGGGATACCTAGAAAAGACATGTTAGGTAGTGAACGAGGTGACATAGTGCACATTGGCCATTGCTACCTCTAGGTTAAGATATGGATTTGATGCATGTGAGTTGAGACCCATCTATACAGCTCCATTGCTCAATCTTAATTTATGTGAGATAATAGAGCGTGTTAAGCTATGAGTGATGCTTATGGGTATTAGGCCTTGATTTTGATTGTTCAGACCTTAAGCTAAAATTAGTAGCTGTCTAAATCCCATTTATGGTTAGGGCTTCAATGCCATTGGAAACTCTATTCCAAACCCGATTGTCTCCTTTATTGATAATGCCACTCTAGTTGTCGAGCAATATGGCCAAGCTTTTTGTATGTTTGTTGTTAATAATTAATTTTATGTGAAGTTTACTTGGAATTTTGTGAGATCCTACAAGCCCCGTTAAGTTCCCATGGTACTGGATTTTCGCTATTCCCCCTAAGATAAGCATTTTTATTTGGCGTACTTAAAATTTTTTGGTAAGAATGGATGAGATGATTTAATCGAGGGGTATCCACCTTGCTTCCAAATGCGGCTGTTGTAACCAAATTGAATATATAAACTACATTTCCTGGGAAAGTAATTTTGCGACTCAATGTGGATTTACCATAACTTTCAAACATCTCACAATCATCGCAAAAACATTATTCAATTCCTAGATAGATGGAATGGTGTGAATCAGCCCAAAAAATGTAAGAATCACATTGGCAACCTTATTGATGTGGTTTGCTTTTGGAAAATCTGGACTAGCCTAAACTATTTTAAAATTTGACAACATCTCTTATAATCATACAAGTGTTTTCTCCTTAATCCACATTGAAATTATAATATTTTTTATAGGGATTCTTGAGTTGGGGATGAAGTGGGAAAACTTTAGGTTTTAGGGTTTAGATTTGCCTTGTCGGTTATGGTATCCATTTTGATTTGCCTTGCTGCAAGATCTGTCAATTGCAAGACCTATCGTCTGCTTTTGCTGCAGTTTTGATTTGGCTGTTCTATATTGCAGAATTGGTGGGTTGTTTGCTTATGCAGATTTAGTAGATTGTGATGTGATTTACTAATTCAATTTGTAAATACTATCGTCTGATTGTGGGTTGCTTGTGGGATATTTTGTGCTACAGGCTATGAGTCGTTTCATGTTACCCATTGTGATCCCTCTTGTGTATGTGTTTTCTTGTTGTTTAACATCTAGTTCTTTTGATACTTTATTCATAATGGCTGCTTTTGTTTGTTTTTTATTTTTCATTTTTCTATTCTTGTATGGAATCTTTTTAAAAAATTTTAGCTTGATTAGGATTTTTATATTCTTTCAATATTTTCTGTATATATATATATATATATATATCAACTATATTAATTTTATATTTTATTAAATAATGGTTTGGACTAAGGACTAATATTTTGTCACGTTTGCAACAACCTCAGAATAAATATCCAAATAATTATTTAGAGTGGTTGACGTGATTAATCAGAAAAACTTAAAAAAAAAAAAAATGTAATATCTTAATATAAATAAATAAAACTAATAAAATAATATACATCTCTAAAGTTTTTTTTGAATACCACGGTCAGTCAGTCTAAATATAACATTTCTTTATATATATATATATATATATATATATAGTAGAAAATAAAATCTTAATATATTCTTAATATAAGGTAAAACTATGGATTATATCCTTTTTTATATTTTATATTTGGTCATTCACTTCCAAATGGCTTAACTGCGGAGCACGTACTGATCCATACTGCCAAATTTTGAATCAAATATTTCTATTATCTTATTATAGGGTATCTTAATATAATTAATGTGATTTTTTACTTAAAATCATAATTATAAATCCAATAAATATAATTAATTGTCTAGAAAAAAATACTAATATATCTGAATGTGTGCTTCAAATGACAATCAAATGTGTGATTAAAGTAATTTGAACCTAGTTAATGGTGTTGTCACCAGTGGTTGAGGCTCAGAATTTGTTATCCCAGTTCATGGATTTAAATTCCACCGGCCAACACATAAGCAAAAAAAAAAAAAAAAAGAAAAAAAAAAAAAAAAAAAAAAAATTTAATCTTCAACTATTAAACTACAACATCATTTATATCCTAGCATTTGCACTTCAAATTATAGATTACTTGACTTTAATTTGATATTTTTCAAGAATTGAGTAAAGCCTTCTTATTAAAATTTTATATTCACTAATCTATCTAGGAGCTTTGTCCGTCTTACAAATCAGATCTTGATTATGTCAAATTAACTTGTATTTTGCTTATGATCTTACAATCAATTGTTGAACGTCTAGTTATTTTAGTAGGACCAAGTGTGATGGCGTCATCATACTCACATCACCTTCCTATGATGAAAAGAGTGTGGTAGTACTACCTTTCATTGAGTATTTTGTGCAAAAATCATTTTTACCATTTTAATATTATGAGTCTAAAGAGATTAAGACGAGAGCTACTTACTAGTATTGTTAATACTGATACACCTGCATTGATACTCCTTCTCACGCTATGACTTGTTAGCATGATAATCGATATAGTTGTTAGAACTTGAATGATTGAGTGTAGAACCTCATACGTATGAGAGAATGCAAACACTTAAGAATGTTATTAACATTGGAGCACTACCAACTCATCAAGATTAAACAATAACGCATACGTAAGACTCTAAGGCCCTAGTTAGGATAATGATAAAGACAATGGTAGTTATTTCAAATGCACATTGCTAACATAAAATAAAATAAAAAATCATTGCATATACATTGCATATATATATATATATATATATATATATATATATATATATATATATATATATTCCTCCTCACAGCAGATTTTTGCTTCGATTCAGGTTACGCCCTAAGTAAATTGGATAATATTTTGGATCTTTTAGGGTTTGAAATTGATCTGGGTACTCTTACAAATAAGTGGGGAGGAGTTTATAAGGTTGACATTTTAGTTTCGAGGCTGATTGTTGCTGTGAGGAGGAGATCCCAAAGTAAAGCCCTAAAGATGCTACAGTGCAAGAAACCCTTTGCATGTTTGAGAAGACATTCTTGGTGGTGACTGCTTCTTCTTCTTTGCTTCTTAGAGTAAGAACTTGAGTATTTCCTATCAAGGTTAAGCTCTTTGTAACTCTGTACATCTTCAAGATTATAGTGAATATTTTCTGTGGTGTGGCTCCGCAGTTTTTCCCGTTCTTAGGTTTTCCATGTAATCTTTTATGTTTGGATGTTTGTGTGCTTATGTTTATCTTATTTGCATGTGCTGTGTGATACTTGTGATTTGTGATTTTGAATTTGCTTGGTGACTATCAACTCAATCTTGATTCTCAATCCGAGTGCTCTTGTCAAATCGCTTCCGCTACGAAGAGAGTGTGCTTAGTGCTGCTGGAAGATTTATATTTAGCAATAGGAATAATATAATATTATGATATATATTTGAACCCAAATTAATGTTAGCATCACTATTCTCTACTTGCCCATGCAGAATGACAAAAAAAAAGAAGGAAATGTTTACTGATGCAAGATAATTTTTTTGTTTGAAATACTAGTAATACATGCAGCATAAAGACTTATTTTGAAGGAAATATTATTTTGTATAAATATTTAGTTCTGCTTACTGCAATTTCTTATTATTATCATGATTATTTTAAGAAAAATGCAAGAGTTTAATATCTTTTGGTATTTAGAGTACTCTCTAATTACTAGAAAATTATAATATCGGTGTTGTATTTTTAATTCCAGATCAGGTGCTAGTAGATGAGCAGAATGGTCATCTTTGAGAAGTTGTTGGTGGAAGGCTATCTCTTTTTGTCATCATAGTCTTTTTTTTTTTTTTTTTTTTGGTAATAGTATTGTATAGTGTGGACTATAAAATTATTTTATGCAATATTATTAAGCAATGTGTGAATTTTTAAATGAATGTGAATAGATGGATGTCATATTATATATTTTCTATCATTTTATGTGGCCTTGATTGAATGATTCAATAGAGTCCTACGGCTCAAGTAACTCGATGATGGGTTAGTATCCACTAATTCAGCATTGGGCCACCACATGTTATACTTGTAGAAGACTAGGGAATAAATATTGGGATTGCCAATCTCATTGGATAGTAGACATAAGGAAGATAGATCATTCTCTAATGGGGCTAAAACTAACACCTGTTAGAACTCAAACTCCAGCATTATCTATCATGCCTCCACCTGCAATAGAATCAACTCTAGCTCAAAGGAGGGCACCTCAACATTCTCAAAGAGTGCCTAATGCAGCTGCAAGAAATAATCAAAAGGGTAAAGTGGTTAATCAGCATACTACTCTACCCAGGGCATACACACTGACACCAATTTCGCTCCTAAAGACAATGAAGTGGTATTAATCACATTTTCAATTTAATGCAAGTATATTTCCTATTAATATATACAAATTTCACCTCTGTTTTACTACGGCAGATAATGAACTTTTCAAAACTATTAAACATATCACACTCTATATCAATAATAAACTTTGTGACATACTATTTGATATGGGCTCCAGTCATTTGTTCATACCAAAAAAATGTGTACAAATTTTTAACCTCTAGCAAAATAAACTGGGTAAACCTGTTGTATATACAAATGCCATCAAGAGCAAAGTTATGTGCAAATTGAAAATCTTAATTAGTAACTAAATTTTTGAGGCAAAACTCATTATTATGCTACTATCAAATTTTGATATAATTTTGGGTATGATTTGGTTGAGTAAATAATACTATTATTGATTATCAAAAGAAGTAGGTCATTATAAGAGTAAGGAAGAAGTCTGAAATTTATGTTGGGAGACTCATCATTTCTGCATATATGATTATGCAATAGAAGGTAAAAAGATTGATAAGAAATGTTATGATGCTTATATAGTAACAATGATAGGAGATCATAAAAAAGATAAGCTTATGGAAGAAACTGAAATAGTGAAAGAATTTATGGATGCACTTTCTGATGAATTATCGGGATTATCTTTAGGGAAAGAAGTTGAAGTTTCCATCGAATTGATTCCTAGGACTCCGCCTAAATCTAAGACACCCTATAGAATGGCACCCAAAAATATGTAAGAAGTAAGGGAGCAATTGAAAGAATTGCTAGATAAAGGGTTTATAAGGCATAACATATCTCCGTGGGGAGCTACAATTTTGATTGTAAGGAAAAAGGATGGATTGATGCTACTGTGTAAGAATTATTGATAGTTAAATAAAGTGACTGTTAAAAATAAATATTCATTGCCTAGGATAGATGATTTATTTGATTAGTATGCATAAGCAAAGGTATTTTCAAAAATTGATTTAATATCAAGGTATTATCAGATAAGGGTTAAGGATGACAACATTCTTAAGATTTCATTTAAAACTAGATATTGATATTATAAGTTCTTAATCATGTCCTTTGGAATAAATAATGCACCATCCATATTTATGGATCTAATTTATAAAATATTAAAACCTTGTATAAACAAATTCATCATTGTATTTATAGATGACATTTTACTTTATTCAAAAATTAAAGAAGAGAATGAAGTGCATTTAAGAGTAGTTTTTGAACTGTTGAGAGTTAATAAATTATTTGCAAAGTACAACAAGTATGAATTTTAGTTGAACTATGTGGCATTTTTAGCCATGTAATTGATGTTGAAGGTATAAGGGTATATTAGAGAAAGATAACTATTGGTCAAGAAGTTACTCAACCAAAGATAGTTACTGATATAAGAAGTTTTTTATGTTTGGATGGTTACTATCAAAAATTTATGGAAGGATTTTCACAAATCACAACAACATTAACAAATTGACCTGAAAGTAAGTCTCTTTTGTCATGAACATTAAGAAGCATTCTAGCAGTTAAAATAAGTGCCGACTACTACATTAGTGCTAGTCCTGCCTCAGAAAGGTAAGAAATTCCAAGTTGTTACTAATGCTTCAAAATTAATACTATGTTGTGTCATAATACAATAAAATAAAGTTATTGTGTTTGCCTCCAGACAACTATAGCCAAACAAAAGAAACAACCATACTCATGATTTAGAATTGATAGCTGTAGCTTTTGCATTGAAATATGGAGACATTATCTATATTTAGTGAAATATAAAATATTTACATACCACCAAATTTTTAAATATGTATTCTTTCAGAAAGAATTAAATGTAAGTAGAGAAGATGGTTGGAAAAATTTGCTATTATGATCTAAAAATTTAGTATCATCATGGAAAAGTAAACGTAGTAGCTGATGCACTAAGCAGGAAGATAATATTAACATCTTTGATTGTTGACAGTGCATTAGCTAATGAATTTGAAATGGTGGAGATTGTGCTGATCAGGAGAGATGATTTGTTAAATCATCTAGTAGTATGCAAAGCTAAACCTAATTTAAAGATGAGAATTTTAACAACCCTAAAGAAAGATGATAATTATCTTAAGCTGAAAGTAGATATTGAAAATTGGTGAAGAACTGAATTGCAACTAATAAGTGTTGAATTGATTCAATCTACCAAGGAAAGAGAATATGAATTCCAAAAAAAATCCAGATTGAAATCCTTGTTGAAGCACATAATTCTAGTTATACCGTTCATAATGTAAGCATTAAATTGTATCAAGATCTCAAGAAGATATTCTGGTGGTCAGGCATGAAGAGGGATATAGTAGATTTTATGGCTAAACATCATTTTTGTTATTTATTAAAAGTCAAGCATCAAAAACTAGGTGAACTCATAAAATTCTTTGAAATACTTGAATATAAATAATTGATATGTCCATGAATTTTGTAATGGGTCTACATCATGGTAGTTTAGGTACTAATTCCATATTGTTTTTTATCGATAGATTATCTAAATAATTGCATTATAGATTATCCAAATAATTGCATTTTATAAATATCTGATAAAATGATTTTGCTGAAATGTTACTTAGGTTGTATATTAAGGAATTTATATATCTTTATGGTACATGATGAATCTAATAAATATATATATATATTAGTGTTAGAATTTCTATTTTTTATAAGATTTATGGTACTTTGGCAAGTATTTTTTGTGGCATTTCAGGACAAGGAACTTGATATGAAGAAAGAAGAAGAATTTAAGGAGTAAGGGAGTTGCAGCGCACCACAGCACGCCTCAGTGCTTCAATCCAAAAAGTAAGGTGCCATAGAGCTTAGGAGCGCCCATCAAATAGAGAACTCGATGCTGCAATGCCCATCAAATAAGGATTGAAGTGCTCCAGCATGACGCAGCATGCTTTAGGCAGAGAACCTGGGGCTCTAGTGCAGCACAGTGCCCATCATACAGAGACTTAGGCACTACATCGCACCGCAGAGCTCTTCTGACAGAGAACCTGGTGCTACAGCATGCCGTAGCGCCCATCAAACAATGACTTAGGTGCTCTTGCACGCTGTAGCGCACTGTAGATAGAAATCATGGCACTACAGCGCGCCATAGTGCCGATCAAATAGAGACTTAGGCTCTCTAGTATGCTGTAGCGTGCTTCAGACAAAAAGCATGGCACTACATCGGGCCATAGATCCCGAACAGCAAAAAGCTCAGTGCTATAGCCTGCCATAACGTGTCACTATTAGAGGGCTTGGTGCTACAGTGCACCGTAGTGCCCACCTTAATTCTTGTATTTTATCTATTCCTAATATGCATTGAAAAGGAAAATGGACTTAATTCTTTCATATTCTCAAAGCATATTTCAAATTGTTGGCATAAAGAATCCTCATTACGAGTGTAATAAAGGAATAAAAGTAAATGAAAGCTCAACTCTCAAGATGGACAATTAATTGACTATATAAATGCTGGGAGGTAGTCTTCTTTCTTTGTAAAAGTTATGCAGATGTGTAGCTTCTCATGCTTCTCTCCATGTAATTCTAGTTTAATAACAACCTAAATCCTCCTTGGGGAGGGTTAGGGTATAAGCATCTATAGTTAAAGGATTTTAAATCAATATGCACTTCTTATTGATGAATGAATGTTAAAAGTTTGAAATACTTGCATGATGTGTCAATAAAATGATTGGAACTTCTAATTCCCTGTATAAATTTAAGATTAATCTTATTTTATTATCGAAACCTCATAGAGCTGATTGATCACCTTGTTTAAAGGCTATACATGCTTGAGCGTGAATGCTATGAATGTATGTGACAACATTCACTTTGTAGAAATAGCCCATGCACAACCTTGGGCAAGGCTTGATAAGTCGAGCCATGAGAAATTGTTAACAATCTCTGAGCTCCATATCTCACTCCTAATTTATGTTCTATAAGTTCAAATCTTGTACACAAGATGAACACACTAGGGTTCTAATTCAGCACTAAGATTCCCATGAGATCGCAAATAGAGTATCTTAGTTTTCCTAAGTCTAGGTTGTCAAGATAGTAATTTAAATTAGGCGATGTCACAGGCATTGATTCTACGAACGGCATCTTGTGCTTCATGCGCAGTTTAGATAAGGAAGTGATTTCATTGGGCTCCATTGACTATGTCACATTGCCCATGAGCTCTCAATGAATTCTCTTCCTCCTTTCACATATGCTGAGCAATAGAGCTTAGTTAGTGGGTCTTAGCTCACACGCTTTGACCATTTGATTGAGCTTAGAACATCGTGTAGTAGGCTCATGAACTTCTCACATAATTCTAAGCACTAAGCACACATGTCCAGCCCTAAACCAAGTAATGAGCTATGGAACACAAGACATTAATTTTGATGTTCATATTTATGAATATATTTTCTTAAAAGATTTTCCATTTAGTCCACAGCATAAATTTTAAGTGATTTTATAACGTCATTTGAACACAGATTTTTATTTTAGTGCTTGACAAAGTTCTCCTACTATAATTTAATCCTTTTCCATTAGTCTTATAATAGTATCAGGAACCTCCATTTCAATTTTTGTGCGATTTGGAGATCGTTTGACAATTTCTAACATTTCCTGGTTTTCTGATAATTCTGAGAATGCCTAATTTATTTATATATCAGAATTGAAAATAGAGTTCACCATTGGACTCACCACACCCAAACTAGCTAGGGATGGTATTTTGGAAGTGTTTGGAAGTCATCAAATTTTCCCACGAATATTTTAATTATATTTTAAATACCTAAAAAATTAAGATAATTAAATTGACCTCTCATCAAAAATTTGATTTCATTTTTGAGTTTCCAACACCTCAATTAGGTAAGGGTGAATTTTTAGGATTTTCAAAGTGTGTTTGGATATTTAATTTTGAGTAATAAAATGTGTGTAAGTAATTAATTAATTAAAGAAAACATAATTAAATAATATATATATATATATATATGTATAATATATAGTTTCAAAATTTTTCAACAGCTTAATTTTAGAAAAGGCGGAGATCCTATACACTACCCCATACACGGAACAACGGCCTGCAGATTTCTGAACCATTGATTCTACTTCTGATGTGATCAAATGGCCCATTTTATAATTGAGATCTAGACCGTTGGATCACTGTCCAGATCCAACGGCCTTGATCTTTTCTTCACCGAGCATCTTCCTTGCCAGATCGCAGAGGTTCGATCGTGGGTGTACGCCTGCTGAGCTGGGCATACGTCTGCTTAGCCGAACCTCTAAGGCAGCCAAAGGAGATATTTTTCCATTTCTTTTCCATTCTCCCTACCTACTGCTGAGAGCTTGAGGTGCTGTTGTTTCCCAGGACATCCTCAAAGATCTAAGGAACCCTAGCCAGCCATTTCAACCTTTAGGTATTCATCTCCTTTCCTTATTCCTAATTTATGAATTCCTTAACCCTTCTAGCAACCTTAGGATGTGATTCAAAACTCAATCAGGTCTAATTGACCTAATAGAGCTTTGACTAGTTCAGATTCTTAGTCACGCCGAATCATTCGCCCTAGTATTATTAGGGTTAGGGTTATAAGAAGATCTGGGTAGTCTCGGTCCCCAAATTTAGTACCATTCGATAGATCTCCATATGACTTATCAAATGGTGATTGAATCATGATTAATGGTCGACTAAAATCACCTCAAAGCAAAACCTAATTTCCTATAGTTCCTCCTAAATCATTAGGGATGAACGGTTCAAACTTTCGGTCCGGATTTATTTTTGAACAGGATTGGTCCATTTTCAGTTCGACCGCGCCGTTGCCCATTTTCCGCGAAGGTGCGCGTCGAACGTAGGTGCCGCCGTGTGTATGACTGCACATACGTATCGGAGTCGCAGCCACCGTTTTGTCCGTGGAAATCAATGCCCTAACTTTTCTGTGAGATGATTTGTTTAATTATATTAATCCATTAATGATTAAATCGAGAATGCTTTAATGATTTCTTTCAGAATTTTTAATGTTTATTAAATTAAAGAAATTCATTAAATCGTAACTCTATAAATATATATCCAAATTATACAATATTATATACCATTTAGATCACAAAAATGAGTAGATTAATAATATATAATTTAAATTCTATTTTAATGAATATTTTAATAAGTCAATAATTAAGATTAATTAATTAATTATAAATTAATTTCATCATTTTATGTGACCTAATTTGACCATTTAATGTCAAAATTAAATGATCAGATAGTCCATTTCACTCACAAAATATGAGGAATAATAATATGAAATCAAATTTAATATTTGAACCCTAATTTCTTATTCACTTTTTAACCCTAATTAGGGTTCTAGTAATCCTAAATTTCAAATGTTGTTCAAAATTGACTTACTTAGTGTCATTTTTCTCCTTATAAAATAAGGATTTTAATTATATGTATATTATTTCCATTGGACAACAAATTATGATTCTAAGTTTTGACTCTTAATTAGTATTGTTGTGAGTAATTCTAAATTTCCTAGATAACATATTTTAGGTTTTATAAAACCTTAGGATAGATAACACAACACATTTATTACTCCCTGTACTAAAATAAGGTTATTTTTATTTGAGCTTAGTTCTCATTTCCTATTTGTGTGAATCGATTGCAATTTGGCTTGATTTACCTTTCAACCTTAAGGTAGAAACCCTAGGATTAATTTACAAATTAAATTGTGGTTGATCCCTAGATCTATTTATTACATCCATTAAGAGTAGTTAGCCTTAATGCCTTTGTAATTATAGATTATTGAATCAACTAGATCTAACCTTTAATAGTTCATTCATCCTAATCCCTAAAGCCTTCTCTTGAATCTTTTTAGAACTAGTAATAGGAATCCCTAATTTACTTAGAGTAGTTTAAGAATACTATTGAATTACTTAAACTTTAGCTATTAGGATACTTAGAACTTGTAGTTCTTAAGTCCTATTATTTGCTTACTTTAAACCTAGCTAGACTAGTATTTGATTTGATAAAATCTTCAAACTATAACTTAGCTAGTGAACCTTAGTAGATTAAACTTTAACTTCTAATTCCTTAAGTTTAATAATTTCTTAATCTCAATCTTTTCTACTAGTCACCTAAGCCTTGATTTAATTATCATGATTGAATCTCATAAATAAGGACTAGTTTAGAACTAGTTTCTATTTGTATTGATTATACTTATAAATTATTTTTGACATATCATAATAAATGAAATGAAACAATTATTTTCAAAATTTCAATTACTTTTAATAATTACAATTAACTTGAGATTAATATCTCAAAGTTAATTAGGAGCTCAATTAGCTCCAATCATTAAGTAGATCATTAAAATTAGATAACTTTAGATATCACTTAGTTATAATTATTAAAGTTCCCATGAATGCTTGCTTAGCTTGAGCCTTATTCATTGAATCATTCATATAAAACATTATGCATGAATAAAACTTTCACATTAGAATTAATAGGGGTTTATATTGATGAATCAGTCAAGGACAAGCTAAGGAGTAATAAGGAGACCTCACATTCTCAGAGGGTGAATGTGAGGGTTTTAGTTTTGACCCCGCTTTTCTTTAGTTATTAAATAGACGGGTTTAACTACTCTTTTCATTTTGTATGTGCCTGCAGAATGAGTACAATTTAAAATAACTTAAATGAATTAACATATGAGATCTTCTTCAATCTTATAGATTGTTAAGACTCATCTTAGCTTTTAGTTATGTTACTTTCCATAGTTTTAAACTATGTGAATCTTAGACTAATAGTCTAAGATCTTCCTTCAATTTTTATACTATGCATTTTCTATGATTTAGTACTATACTTTACTTGTTTATAGTTTACTTAGATTACAGTGAATGATTTTAAAATTACATTTAAATGCTTCATTATCAATTTTTCTTACTTTGCATAAGTTCTTTTGAACATATACATGCTTTACTTCATTTACTTTCATATGTACTTTAGTTTCTTTCTAACCTTTATAGGATGCTTTTACCCTTATTTTATTTGCAGGCTAGGATATATAATTATGTGAGTATTCTAACTCACATTGCTTTTTATTTACTTTCATTTTTTTTCACACTTGTTGCTTACTTTCTTGCACCCTTGCTTGTGCTTATCTTGTAACTAGTAGTGATATCCAATTAAACAATAATATGCTTAGCCTGATCTTAAAATGTACTTAGACTATTTAGTCTAACCAAATTTTCTATTTCTTGGCTTTACCCTATCACATTTAAATACTAAAATGTGATAGATCAAGTGCATTTGGAGGCTAGTGGAGCTAAACCAAGTGCTAAAAGCTAGCTACTTCTGCTTATAATATCATAAATATATAGCTGATAAATATTTGCAAGTGAGCTTTTAATTCATTACTTTCATTTAAGTTTACTATTAGTTTATATTAACAATGCCATTTACTTTACTTTCACTATACTTGTGTTGGAGCTTAGTTTTTATATTTAAATGCTTGTGATGAATGAATGGATGGATGTAAATGAATGGATGTAACTAAATATTAACTAAGTCATTAGTTGCGTATCTACTTTGAATGTTGATTAGAATTAGTTATATACTTAATTGTTATTAGAATTGGAAATTAGTTTCATATCTAAGTTGAGAATCTATTCTTATCTTTGTGTATGTATCAAATATTGTGAATCGAGCATACCTTAGGGTAGATAATTGTTACACATGTATTTTCTCACTTTAAACTTTTTGAATTGGAAATAAGCAATCCCTTGTAACGGATTGACTTTACTTTAGAATTGGAATAAGTAATCTCATGTAACAGATTGACTTTATATTAGAACTATAAATGAGCAAATCCTATGTAATGGATTGGCTCTATATTAGAACTGGAATTAAACAATTCTATGTAATGAATTGGCTTCATGTTAGTTTTAGGTTATCTTTTCTTTCAATTATAACTTCCATTGGAATGAAAGTCTTGTATGTCTATATTGCAGGTATTTCAATAGCCAAATTATAATAGAAACTCTGCCAAAATGTTTAAGAATTTAAGGAATTAAAAATTTTATTGTAAGTTGTAGACTCGGGTATCACTTATTAAATATTTAGAATTTTATATCTAGAATTGCATGTACTCACATAAATTACTTTTAAATTTCATTCAAACATGTTCTTGCATGAATTGCATCTTAATATGTATTACACATAACACTTTTCATAAAATTTTGGATTTGCTGATCCCCTATGTAAGATCACCATGATCTAAAGACAATGCTCATCAGGATAGGCTGTCTCTCGAAGGGCAGTGGTTGCACAGTCTAACCACTCTCTAGCAACTGCTGGGAGACTGGTACCTCCAAAGGATGGATGGTAAACATCTTGTCCAAAAATTTTACTCCTCAAGCTGATACTCCATCGATGATCCCACCATAGATCTGGTCATCTCGAAGATCATCTATCCAGTAGTCTTCGAACCTCCTGTGGTAGAACCAGAATACTGACTGCATGTATTCTATTCCTAAAAATAACTCAACTTATGAGCACTTGATTCATATCATTATTATTATCTTTGAAACTTATCAAATCCTAGGATATCCAATTTATATTTAACAATTCGTTATTTCAATGATGTTATTTTGTGCGTTTAATTGCTAGGATGTCCTTATTTCAAACAAACTCAAATTTTCATTTATGAGATAACTTGATGAACTTTTGGATGCTGCTCTTTCTACAATTAGTAACTTATGATCTTAATTTGATACAGAGAACTGATCATAAAGTAGATAAGAACAAACTCCTTATATGACACTTTATGATACTTCTATGATACCAATTGTAGAGCCCAGCCCTATCGCCGTGCACAAAAGAACAAACAAAATTCAGTGGCAGAGCAGTGCGCTACTTGGGAAGCGATAACCCATCTCTCTGAATAGGATAACTAAAAAAACTAGCCACACTGAAGACTGCTAACTCCACCCAAGAGTAGAGTCGAAAGTCAATACTTAAGATAAGGGTAAAATACTTATTCGATGTATTGGACTATTACATTATAACAACCTTAGTGTTGTTACTCGTCAATTAGTGACCTAATTGACTCTAATCCATTTTCATTAGTCTTGTAATAATATAAGAGTCTCCATTTCAATTTTCATGCAATTTTGAGATCGTTTGGCAATTTCTAACATTTTCTAGTTTTCTAATAATTCTGAGAATGCCTAATTTTTTTAGACCTTAGAATAAAAAAAAGAGTCCACCATTGGACTCACCACACCCAAATTAGCTAGGGGTAGTATTTTGGAAGTGTTTAGAAGTTGTTGAATTTTCCCCGAATATTTTAATAATATTTAAATACTCAAAAAATTAAGATAATTTAATTGAGCTCTGATAAAAAATTCAATTGCATTTTTGAGTTCCCCACACCTCAATTAGGTAAGGGTGAAGTTTTGGAATTTTTTGGAGTGCGTTTAGGTACTTAAAATTAAGTAAATAATTAGAGAAATTAAATAATACAATATTATATATTAATTAATATAATATATATATATATATATATATATATATATATATTCCTAATTATTAAATTAATTGACAGAATAATTTGATAGCGCAGATCTGCTATGTGGGTTAGAACAACGTGCAGCGAAATACGCTGATCCAAGCCATCGCCTCTCATGGATCTTAATCCAACGACACCTTATCCCTTAGGCAGATCTAGCCATCGGATCATTACCTTTATCCGATGGTCCCGATTGAATCCCTGTACATTCCTCTCCCCATGATCTCTGCGCGCCTGAAAGGACTAGGCATCGTACTCCCAGCTGCTATCCGGCCATAATACCTTCTCTTAGGTCATTTTCCTCATTTTGCGAAAATCTGTGAGGCTGCTAATGACCTGTGTGTACTTGTTGCGGCCATTACCAGGAGCTCTAGCAAACCCTATTTCTTCCACATCGCTCGACAGAGGCAGAGGTTTGGTTATCAATTTTACCATTTAAATGCAATTTTTAGTTCTTCTGCTATCTGTCCTTCAATACTTCCTCTGTTAGATTGACTCGTGGTGTTTGTTTGAGTTTATCTGCCTTCGCTTAAATCCTAATTTCATGAATAAGTATTTTAGCCGAAACCTTAAACCAAGATTCTTAGGGTTGAAATTTGTCGGCAATAGAGACTATCTCTGGTTCCAATTTTAATTCATCTGGTAGATCTTGTAAGGATCTATCGATTGAAATTTAATCTGGGCTTAGAAGTGATCAAAATCGCCAGTTTGGCAAAACTCTAATTCCCTCTTCATAACCTCGACGGGGACGAAATTTAGGGAATGCGTCGTCTTCAGTGCCTTTGAAATTCTGTGCTGCGGTGAAATCCGTGATCTTATTCATTACTGTAAGATGAATTATTGATTGTATTCAAATTTAATTAAAAATTCATTAAGTTAAATTTGAATAATTCATTTAATTATAACTTTAATAATACACAATCGAAATATACAATATTATATACCATTTTGATCACAAAAATAAGTAGATCAATAATATGCAATTTAATTTCTATTTTGATGAATATTTTCATTAGTCAATATTTAGGATTAATTAATTAATTATAAATTAATTTTTTTATTTTATGTGATATAATTTGATCATTTAATATCCAAATAAAATGATCAAATAGTCTATTTCACTCATATAAATATGAGGAATAATAATATGAATTCAAATTTTACATTTAAACCCTAATTTTTATAATCACTTTTAACCCTAATTAGGAGTCCTATAAATCCTAAATTTCAAGTGTTGTCCAAATTTGACATATTTAGTGTCTTTTTTCTCCTTATGATATAAGGATTTCAATATTATGTAAATCATTTACATTGGACAACAATTAGTGAGTTTGGGTTATTGACTCTTAATTAAGTTCTCATTTTCTAAATACGTGAATCAATTACAAATTGCTTGATTCATCTTTCAGCCCTACGGTAGAAACCCTAGTTTGATTTAAATATGAACTATAGTTGATCCATAGATCTATTAATTACATCCATTAAGAGTAGTTAACCTTAATGCCTTTGAAATTATAGATTATTGAATCAATTAGATCTAGCCTTTAGTGATTAGATTATAACTTAGTTCATTCATTCTAATCCCTAAAGCCTTCTCTTGAATCTTTTAAGAGCTAGTAATAGGAATTCCTAACTTACATAGATTAGCTTAGGAATCCCATTGAATTTCTTAAACATCAACTATTATAATACTTAGAACTTGTAGTTCTTAAGTCCCATCATTTGCTTACTTTAAACCTCCCATTTTATTATAACTTATCTAGAATAGTACTTGATTTGATAAAATCTTCAAACTACAACCTAGCTAGTGAAACTTAGTAGATTAAACTTTAACTTCCCATTTATTATGTTTGATAACTCCTTAATCTCAATCTTTCCTACTAGTCACCTAAATCTTGATTTAATTATCTTAAATGAATCTTATAGTTTAGGATGTGAATAGAACTAGTTTTCAATTGTATTGATTATACTTATAAATTATTTTGTCATATTAAAATAATTAAATTGAAATTACTATTTTCAAAATCCTAACTACTATTATATTTACAATTAACTTGAGATCAATATCTCAAAGTTAATTGGGAGCTCAATTAGCTCTAATCATTAAGTAGATTATTAAAATTAGATAACTTTGGATATCACTGAATTGCAATTATTGAATTTTTCTTGAATGCTTGCTTACTTTGAGCCTTCTTCATTTGAATCACTGATATAAGACATTGTCCATGAATAAAACTTTCACATTAAAATTAATAGGGGTTTACATTGATGGATTAGCCTAGGGCAGGCTAAAAAGGAGTAATAAAGAGACCTCACATTCTCAGAGGATGAATGTGAGTATTATAGGTTTTGACCTCGCTTTCTTTTGATGTTAAATAGATGTGTTTAACTCCTCTTTTCATTCTGTATGTGTATGTAGAATGAGTACAGATTAAAATAACTTTAATCAATTAACATATGAGATCTTCTTCAATATTATAGATTACTAAGAATCATCATAGCTTTTAGTTATGTTACTTTCCATAGTTTTAGACTATGTAAATCCTAGACTAATAGTTTAAGATCTTCCTTCAATTTCTATACTATGCATTTTCTATGTTTTAGTACTATACCTTACTTGTTTATAGTTTACTTAGATTATAGTGAATGTTGTTAAAATTACATTTAAATGCTTTACTATCTCTTTTCCTTACTTAGCATAAGTTCTTTTGAACATATACATGCTTTACTTCATTTACTTTTATATGCACTTTAGTTTCTTTCTAGCTTATTTAGGATGTTTATACCCTTATTTTATTTATAGGCTAGGATATATATTTATGTGAGTATTATAACTCACATTACTTTTTATTTACTTTCATTTTCCCACACTTGTATGCTTACCTTTTTGCACCCTTGCTTGTGCTTTTGTTGTAACTAGTAGTGATATCTAATTAAATAATAATATGCTTAGCCAATCTTAAAATATACTTAAACTATTTAGTCTAACTAGATTTTCTATTTCTTGCTTTGCCTTATCACATTTAAATGCTAAAATGTGATAGATCAAGTGTATTTGGAGGCTAGTGGTGCTGGACCAAGTGCTAAAAGCTAGTTGCTTCCGCTTATAATATCATAAATATATAGTATATAATTAATTGCAAGTGAGCTTAAATTCTTACTTTCTTTTAAGTTTACGATTGGTTTGTAATTAATGCTATTTACTTTACTTTCACTATACTTGTGATGGAGCTTAGTTTTATAATTAAATGCTTATGATGAATGAATGGATGAATGTAAATGAATATTAACTAAGTCATTAGTTGCATATCTACTTTGAAAGTTGTTTGGAATTAGTTGTATACTAAATTGCTATTATAATTAGAAATTAGTTTCATATGTAAGTTGAAAATCTTTTCTTATCTTCATGTATGTATTAAAAATTATGAATTGAGCATACCTTAAGGTAGATAATTGTTACACATGTATTTTCTCACTTTAAACTTTTAGAATTAGAAATAAGCAATCCCATGTAATGGATTGACTTTATATTAGAATTGTAAATGAGAAAATCCTATTTAATGAATTGGCTCTATATTAGAACTGGAATTTAATAATCCTATGTAATGGATTAATTTCATGTTAGTTTTGGGTTATCTTTTCTTTCAATTATAACTTTCATTGGAATGGAAGTCTTGTATGTCTACCTTGCAGGTGTTTCGTTAGCCAAATTACAATATAAACTCTGCCAAAAATTTTAAGAATTTAAGGACTTAGAAAATTCATAGCAAATTGTAGACTCATGTTTCACTTATTAAATATCTAGAATTTCATAACTAGAATTATAAGTATTCACATAAATCACTTTTAAATTACATTTTCACATGTTCTAGCAAGTATTGCATCTTCATATGTATCACACATAACATTTTTCATAAAATCCCCTACCATCTTAACTTAAGACCCTTTTCTAAATTCTTAGCCAAACACAATATATAATGATTTGGATTAGCTTCCTTCTAATATAGTATTAGGTATTATTGTGACGTATCAATATTGAGTTAAGTGATTCTCAATATTGGGGTCGTCACACCTATATTCATTTAGTCCCTTATATTTCACATTGGATTCAGCCCAACCCTCCCCAAGGGGGTTTAGCCTTCCATTACAGTTGACATAAAAAGAAAAACATATAAGGATTAAGACACTTTCCTAATCCACCAAAAAGAAATCAAAAGAAAAATTAAGAGTGTAGTAGGAACATCCCTTAATGGGGTTCTCTGGATTTTTCTTCTTCTTACTCTCTTCATTTCCTTTAGCTCTATAGTATAGCTTTTACTTCTCTCTACTCTAGCAATGGCCTCCTCTACCTCTCTTGGAAGGGTCTCTTTCTTCTTCTATGCAGCCTCTAAAGATCTGAAAGTTTGAGTGAAAAAATTGAGAACCCCTCTCTTGTGAAGAGTATTTATGGAGAAGTCAATCTCCTCTCTTTTCTTTCAAATTCTTCCCTTTTTCCCTCCATATTTATGTTGTCATGAGTGCACAACCCACTTGAGGCATGAAATGACATCTCCTTTTCCATTTTTAAATCTCATAATCATTTCAAAACCTTCTTTTTTCTCTTAAAAAAAAATCTATTGTAGAAGATATGGTAGCTTGGAGACAAGCTGCTGGCTGGGGATCTTGTCTCAGCTTCAGTTAATGCCATGAGAAGATAGGAATTCGGTGTCCATTGCAACAATTTTAGTTGGTAACTCCATATGATGTAGCATCTTTATCTTTCGAACTCGATCCGCGGTGGCATGCTGCAGCACGCTGTAGCAAGTTAAGTATAAAAACTTAATCGTGGTAGCGCACTGCAGCAGCTCAGTTTTAAAGTTTAAGTCCATTGAGCTTATATGGTTTCATTAGCTGTAGTGCACTGCGGCGCGCTATGGAATGCTGTAGCGAATAAAGTTTGAAAACTTACTCGCGTTAGCGCGCTGTAGCGAGTCAAGTTTGAAAACTTACCCGCTGTAGCGCGCTGCAGCGAGTCAAGCTCGAAAACTTACCCGCTGTAGTGCGCTGTAGCGGTTTAAGTTTGTAACAACTTCCGCTATGGCACATTGCAGAGATGTAAGTTCGATTCTTCCTCCGCGGTAGCGCGCTATGGCACGCTGTGGCGCACTGTAGTGGAATCGCTCCAGATTTTAGAAATCCCCTTAGATTAATACTTTTTACTTGCCAGTAGTCGGAGTGCGCTGTGGGGCGTTGTAGCACGTTGTGGCACGTTGGAATGCGTTATAGCGCGCTGCAGCGGTTTCCTCCCAAAAATTGCAGAAATGCTTTAGATTCTCCCAGAATTTGCTGTGCCCTCATTTTTCCTGAAAATGAATAGAATTTTATCAAAGTGGGTTGTTCTAATAAGGATTTTGAATAAGATTTTCCCTTAATTATGGTATAAATTATGGATTCATCACACCCCCACATTTAGATTCTTGCTTGTCCTCGAGTAAGCTCAAAAATGATTTTCTATTTTTTAAAGTATGAGAGTTAGGATTTAATATCAATGTAAAATTTATTGTCATTCAAAACTTATGCATAACTGAAATTACTAGCAAATTTTCCTCCACTAAATTTTTCTAACTCCTGTTATAACCTTTGGTTGATTGACTAGTCTCCAATTTTAAGTTTGTAATGCTTGATGCCTCATGATGGGAGAGGTTCTTTAGAATTCACTAAACTAGTGAGGTAGTAAGTAACCAAGAGTTTTGTGCCATATGTTCTCCTTCTTAAGATTTACAATGATACACAATATCTTAGGAGAGATATTTTTCTTCATCCCTATTTTTATTTTATTTTTTAGCTTTAGGGAGAGATATTTTTCTTTATCCCAATTCTAGTTCTTTGTGATTATGAAGTCCTAAAAGAGCCTAGCATGCTCTTTAGTTTACTCAATTATTTCCAATCACTAGTTCTTGGGTTCACAGTTTTCCCCCACACTTAAACCTTAGCATTGATCATGTTAAATGTTTGGGGACTACATACAACCAGAGACCATTCCTTTGTTTTGATGCTTTAGTGCTATCAATTTGTTGTGTCACTTTACATTAAGCACTTTTTGGTTGAATTTTAATCTTTTCATTGATATTTTCTTAACATTCATGCATTGAAAAGTTTAGAAAAATTATTCTTTATAGATTGTAGGAAAATTTGGAAATATGAGAATCCATAATTTATTAATTCAAAAAGGTCAAAACACAAAAAGGAAAATGAAAACAAGAAAATAAGAAAAAGACTACCTAGTTCATTCATTATCCTCGCCTTCCTCCTCATCCTCCTCTCCCACGTCCTGGTAGGTGTAGTCACACGGTCAACGGGTGTTCGGAATAGGGTGCTGATGAATCCATAAATTATATCTCAAATAAAAGAAAATCTTATTCATTTCTCTTAATAAAATTGCTCCTGTAAACCAATTTTTATTTATCTTTTCAGGAAAATACCTATCCAACGAATTCCGAGCAATTTGGACAAATTTCCAATTTTTCTAAAGAAAAACCATTGCCGCGCGCTACAGCGCGCTGTAGCATGCCATTTTGCAAAATCGGGCACCACAGCGCGCAGCAGCAGCGCCATTTGCGGAACACAGACACGATCACGTGCTGTAGCGGAACTGTTTGCAAATGCAGGCGCTACAACGCACTGTAGTGGGACACTTTGCGAAACGCGGGTGCGATCGCGCGCTGCAACGGGCAAATTTACAAAAACTGCTGGCGCAACTGCGCGCTACGGCACGCTGTAGGGACCTTCACTTATCAAACCTGATCGTCCCAGGGCGCCGCAGCGGGCCTTTTTGCACAAGTGTCCGCTATAGCGCGCTGCAGCGGCCCACCGCTATTTTGTCTGGTAGAAGCATTAATTGCGGCTGGGACAAGACGCCCAACCAGTCTCCAGCCATCATTCCTCCTGCTGCAGCTCCATTTTTTTTAATGGAAAATGGCCTTTTTGATGTGATGAAAAGGATAAAACAATGGAAAATATTGGTCACCTCATTCATCAAGTGGATTTTGCCATCATTGCTTCAGAATTTTAAGGGAAATTGTTGGTTTTTGTATTATGAGAAGGAAGAAGCAGCCCCTCATCAATAAATATCACCTCTCTTGACTAGAGGAGGGTTCCAATCTTAGCTCACTTCAACCTAAGTAAGAGAGGGGTTGCATAGAAGAGAAGAAGAACTCCACAAGGGTGGAGGAGCTCAACTTGCTAAGGAGAAGGAGGAGAAAGGCAGCACTAGGGACCTAAAAGAAGCACTTCAAGCAAGGAGAAGAAGAATCCAGAGAACTTCCCAAGGAAGGTTCCTAGTATTTTCTAAACTCTTGTTTTGTAATTTCTTTCCTTAGTTGATCATAAAAAGATCTTTATCCATGTATGTGTTCTTTTTCATCTCTTTTGTAATGGAGAGCTAAACTTCCATTGGGGAGGGTTGGGGTAATCCCACATATTTTGATAGTTACTATAAAATGTATGAAGTTTTTCTCAAGTATTAATAAAAATTGTGAACTTAATGACTTGCTAAAGAAATGTATAAGACTATTGCGGACTTAAATGTGGACCAAAGGAAAAAGACTTCTTAATTTAAGAATAAGTTATTTTATGCTCCATAGCTCACCTTGGTTTGATGCTAGATTTATAAGTGCATAAGAGCTTAGAACTATGTGAGAAAGTTCTTGAGTTTAGTGCACCTTAATCGAAGCTCAACTAAAGAGTTGATGTGTGTGATGTTAAGAACCACTAATTGAGCTTCGTTGCTCAACATAATTGAGGGAGGGAATGAAATAGTTGTGTGCTCATGAACGAGGTGACATAGTCATTGAGCCCAATGAAATCAATCCCTCATCTAAACTATGTGTAATGCGCGTGACGCTCTTAGTCAAATCAATATTTATAAGATCTTAAGAATTAACAACCCTCATCTCCATGATCAAGAGATGAGGTAAATTCTATAAACCTAAAATCTTATAAGAATCTTTGTGCTGAAATAGAACTAACTATGTGTTCATTTCGTGCACAAGATTTGAACTTGTAATTCTTTGAGATAAAACTCAAGGAAAGACAATGTGCACTTGATTAAGATCAAAGAGAATGAAAGATAAATGCTTGATAAATCATTATATATAAGTTATCTATCATGTCATGTGGGAGAAACCCAACTCTCCTCTCCCTTTTAATTGACTTTTTCTACTAAGTGATTATCTTGCTTATTCTAGAACTAACTTAAACAAAACATCGATAGCTTAAACATTAGTGATAATAGATACACCTTAGTAACAAAACATCCAATTCTTTGTGGTTCGATAAATTCTGGAAAATTAAATTTTCCACTTATTACTTTAGACCACGTACACTTGCGTGAAAGCGCAGAAGCATATTCTAGGTCTGTCAATTATTTGGCGCCGTTGCCGGAGAATTGGAAATTTATTCGTATTAAGGATAATCTATAAGTAATTAGTGATTTAATTATAGGTACTAACAATCTACTTTTCTGCCTTCTTTTCTTATTGCTGAATCTTTGAACTTATTGCTATATTTATTCTTGATAGCTTAATTATTGTTGTGTTAGTAGAAGAGCTTACACGGATTACCTTTTTGACCATAAAATTGAGAGAACTTACTTGCAGGCTAAGAGAGAACAAAACATTTTGTTAAGCCAACAAGCCGTTATGGAAAATAATAGTGAAAATCTTGGAGAGCCATTAGGAGATCCATTAGGAGAGCCTAGGAGAAGAGAACTTAGAGATTACGCATTACCCACTGTTAGGGGAACCCCCATGCAATTGTAAGGCCTAATATAGAAGCTAATAACTTTGAGATCAAACCTTCCACTCTGAGTATGGTTCAAAATAACCAGTTTGGGGGATTAGCCACTGAAGATCCAAATTCACATATTTCAACTTTCCTTGAAATTTGTGACATCTTTAGATTTAACAGCATCTTTAAAAACGTAGTTAAATTAAGGCTCTTCCCACTTTTTTACGAGATAGAGCCAAGATTTGGCTCAGCTCTCTTCCAAGTGATTCGATCCGGACATGGGACAATTTGGCTAAGAAATTCTTAGCTAAGTATTTCCCTCCAACAAAAATTGCCTGGCTAAGAATTGAGATAACCAACTTTACTCAGTTAGAAGGTGAGATACTATATGACGAATGGGACTAATTTAAGAAATGTCTAAGGAGTTGTCTACATCATAGTTTCCCTTATGGATGCAAGTTCAAACCTTTTACAATGGTTTGAACTCTCCTACAAGGACACTCGTTGATGCAGTCACTGACGGTTCTATTAGTAGTAAAACCCAAGAGGAGGCTTATGACCTCTTGGAAGAAATGACTAATAATGCATACCAATGGCCTTCAGAAAGGCTTAAAAAGAATCGATGAAGGTGAACGAATCTAATCAAATAACGGCTTTACAACAAGAAATCCATGCCTTGAATGAGAAAATTGAGAGAATGAATGTTAACTCTATTCCTAAATTACAATGTGAGTTGTGCGGAGGGAGACACAATAGTGAGAGCTGCAATTTAAACAACCCTTTCATACAAATGAATTCCGAATAAGTGAATTATTTAAGAAACAACAACACGATGAACAACCCTTACTCCAATACCTACAATATAGGGTGGAAAAATCACCCTAATTTTTCATGGAGTAATAATAGTAACTACAATGGAAATCAATATGGGGGGAGTTCATCAAACTAGCAGGGAGTAAATAATGGAAATAATCATAACAATCACCACCCAAATTTAGAAGGAGCTTTCAACTACTTTAAGGCTAAAACCATCCAATTCATGCGTCGCACTGAAGCCATAATCACCCGCCATGATGCCTATAACCAAGGGATAGAAGCATCCCTTAGAAATATAGAGACCCTACTGGGGTAGATCTTCAAGCAGCTGACCATTCGGCAGCAAGGAGCTCTACCCAGTTCCACTGAAGTGAACCCAAAGGAGCTGGTTAGTGTGATTCATTCTGAAGAGGCATATGGGGGAATTGCTGAACAAATGAGTGCCATAGAAGAAGAGCTAGAGGCTCAGGAAGGAGTAAGGGGCTTAGAATGTGAAAAGCTCATGGCTCCGAAATGTGAAGACCCTAAGAGATTGAGTATTCCATGCATAATTAGAAATGAAGTATTTTTAGATCCCTTGTGTGATCTTGGTGCTTCAGTCAATGTTATGCCCTACCATATTTACAAAGACCTAAAGGTAGGAGGAATGGAATGCACCTCCATGAGTCTGGAATTTGCAAATCTAGAATCCCTTACCCCTCTCGGTATTGTTAAGATTGTCACAATTGAATTGGGGAGTTTCATCATTCCAACTAATTTTGTGATGTGCGAGTGGGATAGATGGAACAAGAACTCCACAATCATTTTCAGGCAACCTTTTATTATGAGCACAATAGCTATTATTGATGTAGGCCTCGGGGTGATGAGCATAAAAATTAAAGGGAAATCTGAGTTAATCAACCTTAAGCCTACCTTCTTTAAACAAAGAGAGATGGAAGAAGAGGTGAGGAAGAAAATGAGAGAAGAAAGAATTTGATGGATAATGTACTTGAAAATCCTATGATAGAAGAAAAGAATTCAGGTGATAGCTCAACTCCTTCCTCAGAAAAGGGGAGTAAGGAAGGAGTGAGAAGAAAGAAAATAAGAAGGTGTAAAAGGAAGAAAAAAACTCCTTTTAAGTTAGAACTTGAAAGATGTGATCCGATGAGGGAAGGTAGAGGTGGCGAGGGTTCGAGCCACCTTGAGGGTTGTGCTCACCCTAACGCCTTAAGATTATGGAAGGAGAAACCTCCATATCTGATAATTTGATCGCTAGCAAGTCTAGCTAAAGATGTTAAATTAAGCGCTTCTTGGGAGACAACCCAAAAAAAAAAAAAAATTTTGAACCAACGCTATAGCGCGCTGCAGCGATCTGCTCCAGCTGTAGAAAATTGGCTTGACCGCCTTGGATTCCCTGTAGATAAAAAGTTATGATATTTGGGTTTCCCATGCAGTCAAAAAGGTGGGCTGAAAAAGCTGCACCCCCCCCGTCACATGGATCATCATATTTATGGCATGGAGAAGCCCATTAACCATATCTATCTTTCCTTTGAATGCATTGGCTATTTAAAGGGAGGCAAGGTGGGGGGGGTGATCCTTGCACCTTCTAATTTTCTTACTTCTTCACAAACTTTTGCTATCCTCTAATTTTTTCATCATATTTTCCAGCAAGAAGTGGATTCCTAGAAAGGAGGCCGAAGCTTCCTCATCTGGGGGAACCTTTAACAAGAAAAGGTTCTCTTCTGCAGAAGTTGAACACCGGTTCTTATCCATATCTTCTCAGCGGAAGCTAATCCTGGAGAAGAGCTTTAGCCCTTGCTTGCCCGTGCCGGTGGAGCAAGTAGACCCTCGGGGATAGAGGGAGATGGTGACCAAGAGATCTCCCACGTACCCCACCATAGTCCAGGAGGTGTATGCCAATGCGATCAATGTGGCCGGACAGAAGATCTTTTGTAGAGGTAAGGGAGTCACCTTCGGGATTGCTCAAATCGAGCAATTCTATGGGCTTTAGGAGGTAAGTTCTTGCTCTTACCTTGAACTCTTGGAGTCTCACCACGCCCCCTTGATCTCGTTGTGGAACTCATCCATGAAAACACTGACTGGGAGGGAGTATTAGCTAACATTCAATGTTCCGAATTAATGGATATGAGTAGTGCATGACTGGTTTTTATTTCCAGCTCTGAAAGAGGTAGGAATACCTAAGCCTTAGACATTATGGCAGACTTGAAGTTTAACAAATCCTTAAAGATAAGTTTAACATGTTGACTCAAAAGCTTTAATATAAAATATAATCCAAAGAGTGGGATTTAAGATATTGAACACTAAGCTATATGTATAATGAATCTTTTGAACTAGGGTTAAGGTGTCCTAAGCCCTAGAATATTATGATATAGATTGAGCAATAACAAACCTTTTTTTGGTAACTTTGAATGGCAAGCTAAAAATTCATTAAGTTGTGATATTAAAGTGAATTTCAGAGTATAGTTTGAAGTCACCAAAATTTAAGATTTATCATAAATTAGGATAAACATTAATGATCTTACGTTGTATATGAATTATAATAAAGTATTCAATAGAATGAGCTCTTAACTCACATTTAACATTATACTTATAAATTATTTTGTCATCATATAAAGCTTAATAAGAGCATTATTTTCCAAAATCATATTATTATATTTTTATGCTTCAATAAACTTAGAGATCTTTGATGGCTACGTTAATTATAAGCCTGATTAGCCTAATTATTTAGATTGATAATTAAAGTAGAAAATAATGGATATGACATTGCTTACAATGATTTGAAAATCCTTGAATCACTACAATGCTTTGATATTAAATCCTTGGAAACATATATTAAGATATTGTACATAAAATTAAACATTTAAAATATTCTTCATAAGGGTTAAATATGGTGGATTATTATACAACTATTATTAAGTTTAGGCAGGCTAGTGGTGTCTCAAAAGATGACATAATTTCTATAAGGGGGAATGTGTGTATTTACAGTTGAAGCCACTTAGATAGCTGAATAGACATGCTTGACTCATCACTTATTATGCGCCCACAGAACAAAATACATGTTTGAATTAAGATAAATATATATGAATTACAGTTCACATCCTTTATGATTGTATTTATAGATTTTAGTCTTTATAAACTGCATTTATAGTTATAACTTCTACTTATTAGCTCATAACTATCATAATCCAGATGGTATGTCTATTTCTCACAATATTTTCTCTTTCTTATAGGTTGGGGTTCAACATAAGTAATCTAGGGTTTGACAATTACTAGCTCAATATAAGTTTATTCCTACCAAAATTCTTCTCAATAAATTTGCCAAAATATAATATAGATCAATCTATGTAACAACCCTAACATTATTACCTAGTTTTGGATGTCTAGAATATGTTAAAACCATTGCCATTATTCTCCAAATGATGTTTGGAGGAATGCTTGAAAATTTGATTCAATTTGGAAGTCATTTGAATTTATAAAATATTTTAATGCATTAATTAATCTGAAATTTATGAAAATTAAATTGACCTCTGCTCCAAAATTTGACTTCATTTTTGAGCTCCTCATCTTTAAATTAGCTTTATGTGAATTTTTGGAATTTTTCAGAGCTTGTTTGATTATCTAATTTTGGTTAATTAGAAATGAATTAATCAAATAATTAATAAAATAAATAAAACCCAAATTGGTCGGCTTAAATGATGTCCGCCCATGGTTTGATCAAACGGCATGCCAAATCATTGCCTTCCATGTCGCGCGATGGGTCGATCGGATGACTGGGGATGGAATCGAACTGTATGTCCCTTTCCACCGAGGCCATGATCGGGCCTCGATAGAAGGTTGTACCTTACAGCCGATTTACTGCACTTGCTTGACTCCCCATTTCACTCCACTTGGCAAAGCTTAGCAGCATAGGAGGTCAAGGCAGAATTAAGGCATCTCCAGGTGGTGTTTTTGCTAACCCTAATCGGCTACCAGTGGAACTAAGGTACTCCTTTCCTACTTTCATCTCCATTCCAATTGAATGATTATCATTTTAATTTTTGATTCTTGGATGGATACTACCTATTGCCACCTTAACTAAACTTGTGTGAGCTCAATTGAGGTTTGACGGTCTCTGGCATGTACAGTATCGTACAGTGCTTGAGAATTCCATCAAGACTTTTAGCATTCCCAAAGGTCTTAGCAGCTACAATAGGATTGCTTGGGTCAGCCATGGCCCAAGAAACCTATTGGGATCTTATTCAGAGTAGGTAATGGACTGCGGAGGGAGTAATAGCCCTCAATAGTAAATCCTAGGATTTGAAATTAAAAATTAAGATTCGACAATTTAAGTGATGATGCTTAGAGCTTTTTAGTTTAGGTTGTAGGCCATTGATAAAGAATAATTTGGTATATACCTTGTCATATGGTTTGAACAGAGCGCAAAGAATTTGAAAGCCCTAGCTTATGCTCTCGGCATTCTGGTGAAGATGATGAACAGTGTCAGGTGGGTAAGCCCTGACCCATGCGACACTACTCGTGGGCACACAAACACGAGTCGTTTGTGTGCGGATTGGGATTGTGGGTGCGTGCGGATAGCACCTACAAGCATATGGAATTAATTAAAGATTATTGAATTATTTAACAATTAATATAATTTAAATAATAATAATAACTTCTTAATTATAGGTCCTTGACAGACTGTAAATCTGTGCTTGCACGCAAGTGTACGTGTCAGAAGTAATAAGTGGAACGGTATGTTCCGGGAATCTATATCATCCTCAGGGAACGGTGGTTTTGATACTAAGTCTTATCTTCTTTCACTAATATTTAGAATAATCAATTTTTGGGTTTTTTGATGGTTCCAAAATTAACAATATAACTTACTTGAGGTAAGATACTATATTTTTCAAAAAGAGAGAGTTGGGATTCAATTACGGGGCTCGTATGGCCTTGGTGCTGTCATTTAGTCATTTAAACTCATAAAGTGTTTTCCAATGCCTAAACAATCAAGTGAACATTTCCTAAACTAGAGTAATCCTCTAATTCAACAAGTTCAATTCTAGTGCAGTAAGGAGAACACCCTTAGGGTTCTACCTCGGCACATAGACCCTCATGAGATCTGTATTTACTTCAATTCTGATTTCCTACATCTAGGTTACCAAAATGTTATGTTTAGTTTATTGATCTCACAAGCATGATTTCCATCAATCTGCATCATGCGCATACACATGCAGTTTAGCTAAATGAGAGAATGCATTGGACTCATTGGACTATGTCAATCCATCTAATTGGTGTCCAATGTTCTCTCATTCCTTCTACTTTGCTGAGCCATAGAGCATGATTGTTGGGAACTTAGCTCACAAGCATCAATCTCTCAGATGAGCCTCAAGGAATGGTGCTAATGAGCTTGAGAACTTGTCACATAGTTCTCGGCTCTAATTTGCACTCATTCCTTGCTCTAATCCAATTGATGAGCTTTGGAGCATAAGTCCTTTTTAACGATAATTTATTTCTAGTTTGGTTTAATAAAGATTTTTATTAGTTACATCCAGACATTTTCATTAAACAAGGATAAGAGACAATTCAGCAAATAGTTTTTATTGATTTCAAGACAGCATACAACACCATAGACCCTTACATTATCCCACAACTACATCCCAACCCTCACCAAGGAGGGTTTAGCCTTCCATTTCATAATTAATACAAAAAGACAAGCAGAATAAAATGAACCTTGCATCGGTTCACAATAAAGAAAATAAGACAAAGTTTAGAAGGGGTACAAGGAAACAATTCAGAGGTTTTTTAGGGTTCTCTGGGTATTCCTCATTTTCTTTCCTTTTTCTTCTCTTGAAGTCTTCTACTATCTTTTCTTCTTAATCTTTTACGGTTCTCTTCACTTTCTCCTTGGAGAGTTCTTTCCTTTTGTTCTAACAACAACCTCCCTTTTTGATATTATACTTTAAAAATTTGGAACCATTGCTTGGTTTGAATTTGGCCCTTAAATAGGGAAGCTAACAGCCCCTAGGCATTAATCAAGTTGACCTTTCATCTCCCTTTGATTTAATGCAAGCAATTAAAATTTTATTCTGTTATTCACTTAAGATTCATTAGAATTAATTGTTAAGTTTCAAGAGGCAGGGGAAGGCCAAAGGTTTGAAATTATGGCCTTCCCTAAGCTGTATTAAATATAAATTCTAGAGCTTTTCTGTATCGGGCGCTGTGGTGCACTGCAGTGACTGCATTTGGTTCTGCTCCAGGTGCGCTATTCTATTGAGGATCCACTATGGCGTGCAGTGGCAGCTTCGATTCAATCACTATTCCGCTGCAGCACGCTGTCGCAACTAAAATTCAAATACTGTTCCGCTGTATTAATTTATATAGTTTACCTTAGTGCTATTGCTACTCGTTGTGGCACGCTAAAGGAGTGCTGTGGCAGTTAGACTGTCATAAATATGGAATAGTTACTGTTCAATTAATTCATATATGGTTTTCATGAATAATTTTGAAATGTTGTCGTGGTGTGCTGTGGCGCGCTGCAGTTGGCTACAAAGGATTTTATCCCAGGTCTGCATTAATCTTTATAGGGCATAGCGTGCTGTGGCGCGCTTCGAGCGCGCTGTAGCTGTTAATCTTTTGTGGAATCAAAGGGTCATTGTTCAATTAGTAGTTCCAAAGTTTTAATATTACTACTGGGAAATCACGCTACTACCCACTGTAGCGCGCTACGGCCTGTTGTAGCGTTCTGCAGCGCGCTGCAGCAGTCCTCCTTCCAGGCTTGCAGGTATGTTCCATGAGAAGCAATTTAGTAGACTGCCATGGTCTGCTGTGGCACACTACGGTGCGCGACAACTATTTTCTTTCAGAATATTCCTATTTAGCTCTGTCTTGCCCTTTTCTCCATTTTTCCTAAGAATGCATATATTCCACTCGAAGTATGTTGGTTTTCAACGCTTTATTTTGCTTTAAATTTTGGATATATCAGCTCTAATATTTTATAATTATATACCAAAATAATTAAAAAAATATGTATGATAATAACATATTTAATTCTCATTTTGATGACTTATTTCACTAATCACTTTCAAATTATCATTAATTATCATAAAAAATTAAATTAGCCATTAGAAGTTCAAATTACTCATACCAACAGTCATTATGCTCAATATGCTATTGGGAGGTTATAGCCGCTAATTTTATATCATTTAGACATCAATTGGAAAATATAGTTCTTAACATTTAAATAAATTATTATTTTAATCCAAAATTAGAGATTTCCCTATTCAAACTTCCTAAATCCTAGGACATCATAGGGAAACTTAGATTATGATATTCTTAAACAATAGAAGATGATTTGAATATCTAAATAATTAGATTGACCTAGTCTTGACTTAGTACTGGTGAACTTAGAATTGAACCCTAATCCTTAATATAGAGAAGTTCATGTGAGAAATCTATGTCTTATCTATTGAATTATTTAGGATAGTGCTTATCAAGCATTAGAGTAGTGCTTGCGACTAAGAGAAAATCTTAAGGTCATAGAGTGGAATTATTTTAGGAGGATTAGTGTGACACACAATCTAGTATAGTTAATGTAACAACCCTAGATTATTACCATGACTAATTTTGATAGAATCCCTAATTCTTGTTCCATTAAGTTCTATTAGTCATTAGGATAACCTGAAAATTTGGGATCAATTAGAATCTGATTGGATCAATTGCTCATTTAGTCAAATATCAGACTAAGAAAATTAGCTAAATTAAATTGATCTCCAAATTAAAATATAAGTGCATTTTTGAATTCCTCATACCTAAATTAGCTAAGGGTGAATTTTTGGGATTTTTTGGAGCTCAATTAGTCGAAAAATGCAATTAAGTCATCTAAAATAAAATAAATAAATAATTTAAATATATTTTATTAATATCTCAAATGACCTTAATAGTTTTGGCACATGACCTATTATTTGCTACTGAACACGGAATAACCAGATTGGGCATTCTGGGTTGTCTTGCTGTTTGATCGGTTGAGTTCAAACGTTTGGCTTTAAGCCACCGCCAGATCTAATCTCGATCATTGGATCTAGATCTGATCTGACGGTCTCAACAAACCCTGTCATAGATCGACACTCGGATCTGATATGTACTACAGGCCTGGTCAGGTTAAGCGGGCTGAGAGGGGATCGGTCATATCCTTCTGTCAACATTGGCCACTCCCCGTAAATGGCCTCAATAGCCATACACAATGGTTGTCTCCCCATTCCATCAAATCCATTCTATTAAGATGACAATCGACTCCCATTCACCCCATTTAGTTCCTATAAGACAATTGATAGAAGGAGCAGCGAGGTTAACTACAATAGCTCAGCAAATCAGGGAATTGCCAAACTAAGGTACCCCCCCCTAAACTAGCAATTCTCACTTGAATAGTCCTCACAATTATTCGATTACCTATTTCATTTTATGCTATGTGATTGTGAATCTTAATCAAGCTCAATTAAGCCTGATCCAATGCCTAGCTCAATCAGATCTGTACAGTGGAGTACAATATCTATAGTTGAGTAGCCATCCAACCACTGGAGAACCCTCAGCACTTGAACATGATATCCTTAGATTGGCTTGTATCCAAGGATTGCATTGATGATTGAACCAGCACAAGTGGGTGAATGTGGATGGAAAATTGCTCCTCCATAGTAAACTTTAGGGCTCGAAACCTTGTGATTAGGGTCTGGTAGCTCTATTGCATCTCCTCTATAAATGTTTAGTGCTCCTATATAGGAGTGTTTTGATACCTTATACACCTTTCGATTCCATATGTGCCATCAAAATTTAGGGTTTGAAGCAAACCCTAAATTCCCATCTGCCAAACCCGGTGTCGGGTGAAGGAAATGAACAGTGTGGGAAGGCATGCCCACGATCAGAGCGGTTCTAGTTTGCCTAAACCCATAGGGTCCCGGCTGACATGACAGGACAAAATTTAAAAAGGGAACAATGTTAATTAAGCTATGATCTAAACTTAAGGTAATTAATCTGATTTTAATTATTAATTTTTTTTTGCTAATTTAACTCCAATTTTAGTAAACTTGTATAATATTTTGATCAAAAAAATGTGTAGAATGCTAATCTATAATAAAATTTAACTTTCTATGATTATAATTTCTAATTATGCCCTATTTACTCTTAAAATGGATTAGTGAATATTAGTTTTAATCCTTAGCCAATTTTCATTATTTAGGTCTCTATTTGTTAAAAATTATTTTCTACATTTAAACTATTAATCACTCACTAATTACTCAAAACATTAATAAACAAATAAATTGATTGATTGGGCTCTAATTTTAGTAATTAAGGTGTTTGTTGACTCCTTAGGTAGTGCAGAACCTAATTGTAGCCTAAATTTTTCTTCCCAAGGTTAAATTTGCTAATCACTTATTAATGATCTTAAACCCTAATTAGTGCTCATTAAGCCCATTTCTTAACCAAACTTAGAGATTAAGGTGCCAATTTTCTCCTTAGATAGTATGGAACCATTTGGCATTGAGTAGACTTAATTTGAAACACTAGAGCCTAAAGTCATTATTTAAACTCTTAAGGAAGGGCATTTTTGTTATTTTAAGTGAAACCTTGATTTAAGTAAAATTATGATTTTCTAATATATCCATTTCCCTTAAAATCAGTAAGTAAATTGATTAGAAACCTGTTTGAGTTTAATTGAACCATATTTAACCTCATTTGCTTAAATTATAATTTTTTACCTAATTAAGGAGATTGAATCCTAAATCTTGTGAAAGTGGGTTTAAGATCCACATCCCCTCTCATGAATCACTAAAATAACACATAGAACCACTTGTAATCAATTTGGACTTGTTGGAACTCATAAATCCATTTCTTAGACAAACCCTAGTTTGATCTAGAATCTAGTTCTAAGTTGCTTGGGATGTGATTTGAAAACTCGCATTCTTCCTTAAGCTTAAATCCAGTATCTTAAATTAGCTTAATTCTCTTGGAAATTTACTTATCTCAGTAGAAATGTCTTAATCAATAGTGTAGGCAACTTCAACTTAGATAAACCTTAGCCAAATAAATTTAATATCTAGTTATTCTCTTGACCATTATTGAGTTGCCTCTGATTAGTGGCAATAGAACCTCTAGTTTTGCTCAGTTTGATTATGCTCAATAATACTCCCTTTAACTTATAACTTTGGATAATTTAGAATTTAGAAGTTATAATCCCGAGTTAAGAGACTAAAGACCCATGTGTTGGAGATTAAGCTCTTATCTCTAAATCTTAATAATATTTATCAAGGTTGGTTTGAAATGTTAAAAATCATCAAATAGGTTAATTGATTTAACAATTTAACTTTAGTATGCAATATTATCTGATTTTAGATTAGAACTTGATTAGTTCTAATGTTTAACCTTATAGGACTGTGACTCTTAGAATTTACTAGATAGTAGAATATTTGAAATCATGAGCTTGTATTTTCTTAGAATGGTTAGAATAGATAGATTAGATAATAATGGATATCACATGAATTATAAGTAAGAGCCTCTCTTACTTCTTGATTTGATGCTTTACTTTCCTTATTTTGATACTTTTGCCTTGAACATGTCACATAAGATAAATTTGATGCATGAAAATGAAAACTTAGTAATTATGATAACATTTATATCAGGTTCATATCTGGATAGGTGATTATGTATACACATTATGGCTAATGGACAGTCTATAGTGAGAAATAAATATACTTGACATGTACTCAATGGGGAGAGTTGTGTCTAGTTTGGGAACCCATCTCGAACTTACAGATGTGCTTGACTTCTCAGCTACTTCTTGACATGTCCATAGATGTGTAAAGTAAAATAACTAAAAAAAACTTTCATTTATATTCATGCCACTTTAGTTAAGTTTAGTTTCTGCTTTAGTTCAGAGTAGCTAAATGATTTCATGATATGATACTGTACAGTTTCAGTTATAGTGGCCCTATTAGTTAGGCTCTAATATAGCAGTTCTACTTCTTTTACTTTCAATTTATGTATGACTTCAATTTCAATTTCTTATGCAAACTTGCCAGTATTTATATGTATATTAGGATGCTAGTCTTGATTTTTATTTAATTTAGCCTATTTATATATATCACTATTCATTTTAAGTTTACCATTCACTCAGCATAACTTTTCATGATCGTATTCTTGTTAGAATGTTTATTTTAGTCTTTTCATAGATACTTTAGTGTTATATGTATTATTGTCTAAACTTGTTGTAATTACTAGTCTTGAGGTATGTTCTTATTATACTTACTTCATTTATAACTTTCCTATTTACTTGGGCTTGTTGTACATATAGTGTTGTCATTATTAGTATTCCTAAAAATTATAAAATTTATTAAATTAGCCTGAAATATACTTAAACAATTATCTAATACAAGATCTTTTTATTTTCTTGGTTGGGGCTCTGACATGTAAAAACTAATATATCAGATCTAGATCTATTTGAAGACTCTACACCAGGTGAAGATCACTATCAAGTGGATGATCCTACCATGCCTACTTAACTTTAGTCGTAATATTATTTAGAATAGAGTGATCTTTAATTTCTCTTTCTTCTTATTTTAATTGCATTTTGGTTTGTAATAATTAAATTCAATATATGCATGTTTCTTCACTTTTAGTATTGTTATATCTGGAATGATTATTTTATATTATTTCCTTTTATACTACTTGAATGTGATGGATGGATATTCACATTTTCTTTTAGCTTCTGCACTCTGTGATGACTGTTTGCTATATCAGCTTTGTACTCCAAATTATTAGTATTACTACATGATAATTCAGGGTATAATCATATGTGCAAGTACTTAGCTACTTAGACATTTTAGTAGGATTAATGTGGGCAACGTAAGTGTCTCTTAGGAAGCATTTATATTGCCAGCACTAATTCAGGATTATCATTTAGTGATGACCCATCCTATCATTAAGTATACTTTCTTTGCGCAAGCCGCAGGGTGGGGCACCATAGTTGGTATTAGAGAGTACCATAAGGTGTTTGGTGGGGGCTATACTCCTCTCTACCTAATGGGATATTTTTTGATAGAGCAAATATTTTGAAATATCCATAATCTTCCATTCTTATCATCTCAAAATATATACTAAAAAGGTAAATGTATAAGGAATGACACCCTAGAATTATAACATACTCTTAGAAGAAAACTTAATGATTAATTCTCCTAATAATAATACGTTGAGCAAGATAACACCAATAAATAAAAAGAGGACTTATATAGTTTTAGATTGTGTAGAAATGTCATTCCTTCATTTAGCAGCTAAATACCACCTTAAAAGGTTTGATGCTATATAGGAAGAAAACTTCCAGCATGGCTAGAGTCATGGAAGGACTGTGCGGGGTGTATCATCCAAAGGAGTATTATTGTTAGATAAAATGCTAACATATCTAGTCTTCGGATGATCATATTTCCTTGTCTTAGCTCGATATTAGCTAAGTTACATGACTTCAGTTTTCATCATCATTCAGTGCTCTGACAATGTTCGATTACAGATTTTGCCTTATCTTCTTCAAGATGGAGTGGGATGTTGGTGGGATGATGTCAATTGGAAGATAGTGAAAAAGATTCTAAGAGAACATCATGTAGTTACTTACAATGACTTATGTGTCACTTTTGCTGCTGAGTACTTTTGATGTTTGTGTTTAGGCTTCTATAATTATCTATAGTATTTCTTTGCTAGTATCTTATATTCTTCATTTACATTTTTATCATCTTTTACCCTCTCTTTTCATTTGAGTTTCCTCGTTGTATTGATTATACTCAAAGAAGTTTAAATGAGGTCTTTTTGTGCATGCTTTTCTTCCTTCTTCTAAAATAGTAATCATTGTGATTTGACAGAATGAAACATAATTCTCCTTCAATGACTACTCCCATTAACATGACTGTTGCATCCAGTAACACTTCTGAAAAAATAAACTCTCTTTTGAGTATGGAGAAAACATTGATTGAAAACCAGATTCAGCAATCTCAGATGATTCAAAAGCTAATCTCAGTTAAAACTCTGGCAATCAATGTTGCAGTCCTATTGGTTCAGACTATATTTACTCCCTCTCATTCTGCCGATGGACTTCTACATTGTTTCTTAAGGTTAAGAGTTTTGTCTTTCAGTGGAAACCTGTCCCCTATGGATACAGCAAGCTGGATAAAACTAGTGGAGAAGAACCTCACTAGTATTAAGTTTCCTAACTCCAAAGTTATTCACTTTACGACGCATCTTTTCCAGGAAGAAGCCGAGAATTGGTGGGATAATGTGAGAAACTGCCATTTCGTTGACTATGATATTGATAATATTTCATGGAATTCATTTGTTGAAGTCTTCAAAGATGAGTTCATTACTCCGTCTACACAAAACATCCTTGAATATACCTTGTTGAGATTGAAGCAAGGTGGTCGTCTAGTCTCAGAATATGAGATGGAATTCCAAAGGTTGACCCATTTTGCATCAAACTTAGTAAGAACAGAAGCAATATTGTGTCATAGTTTTCAAAATGGTTTGAGAGATTCCATTAAATATCTTTTTGTTCTCCTTCTTCTTACCAACTTTTCTCAGTTATTGGAAATCACCAGAGTGGTGGAGCATCACCAAGCTAAGAAGTACTTGAAAAAAAAGATGTACGCAATGCCCAACTGACATAAAGCCTTCAAAAGGCATAGACCAAAGTCTGCTAAGGTCTACCAGTTGGAAGCAGCTTCATCTGATCTGATCAAGGGTTGTAACAAATCCCATCCCTACAGTAAATGCTATCACTCTAGTCATTGTTATTTTATGTGTAGTAGATAAGGCTATATGTTTTACTAGTGCATGCAATAAGAAATAGTGGATGGAGTTTGCATCGATCATTCTTATCAAAATCATGTGCTCTAAGCAATATCTCTGTCCAACAGAGATCCAATGATGGTGATAATGCCACAACTGCAAGCTAAAGATTTGGAACCAGTCAAGGAGCAAATTGTTGCCCCTCTAGTGCAAACTCAAAACCACCCCAGGAAGCAGGTTAATAAAAATAGTTCAACTGGTCCTACTCTCATTTATGCTCTAACTCCCATTAAATCAACTTAAGATAATAATGTGGTTTCAGGTACACATTTCTAAGCATATCTTATTTTGTAAGATCATTTCCTATAACTCTTATTGTGATGAGTAGTTAACATATATTCAACACACAAACATAGGAACCTTGTACTTAAATGATAAATCCAGCATTATATTATTCGATACTAGGGCTAATCATTCTTTTATCTCTGAGCATTTTTCTAAATGATTTAATCTATCATCATATAAACTAGCAAAAACCTTGGGCATTGAACATCCTTCTAGAACCGAACTCAGTGCTCATAAATTCTGTGACATTAGCATTCCATTGAACAACCAAGTTTATAAATCTAAGTTAGTTATCCTACCAATAACCAACTTTGATATTATCTTGAGTATGAACTGGCTCAATAAGCATAGTGCAAAAATTAACTTTCAAAAGAAAAAAAGTTACTCTTCACTCCCATAGCAAGCTAATAACCTTTGTTGAAAGGATCAGTACTCATGTGTATTTAATCAATGCAATCAAAGTAGAAAAGTTGATAAATAAGGGATACGATGCTTATCTTGTCACCATGATGGGTGAAGCAAGAGAAAGTGTTCCACTTTCTGAGAGCAAAGTAGTTAAATAATTCGTAGACCTATTCTCAAAAGACCTACCTAGTCTATCGCATGTTATAGAAGTGGAATTTTCTATCGAGTTAATTCTTAGGTCTCAGCCTATCTCCAAAGCCCCATACAAAATGGTACCCAAGGAACTATAAGAAATTTATGAGCAACTGCAAGAGTTGTTGAACAAAGGGTTTATTAGACCTAGCATATCCCCTTAAGGAGCGCCAGTTCTTCTTTTTAAGAAGGATGGGTATTTGCATATGTGTAAAGATTATCGTAAACTTAATAAAGTCACCATTACAAATAAATATATCCTCCTTAGTATTAGTGATCTATTTGATCAATTATATGGAGCAATAGTATTTTCCAAGATTGATTAAGGATTTGGATATCATCAACTGCGAGTGAAAAATTCTGATGTCGTGAAGACATCTTTCCGAACCTGTTATGGTCATTATGAGTTCCTAGTAATTTCATTTAGACTCACCAATGCGCCATCTATCTTCATGGACTTGATGCAATGAGTCTTGAAGAATTTTCTGGACAACTTTGTCATAGTCTTTATCGACGATATTCTCATTTATTCCAAAAAACTCAAAGAGCATGAGGATCACTTAAGAGCAGTTTTAGAAAAATTGCAAGCTCATTTTCTGTATGCTAAATACTCTAAGTGTGAATTTTGGTTAAACTCTACAAAATTCTTAGGTCATATTGTTCTTGCCCAAGGAATACTGGTGGATCAAAAAAAGGTTAAAGCAATTCGGGATTGGGTACAACCTAAGTTGGTAATGGATACTCATAGCTTTTTGAGATTAGCAGGATACTAGAAGAAATTTGTTAAATGTTTCTCTCAGATTGTATCTTCGCCAACCAGGTTGACTTAGAAGGAAATACCATTCATTTGGAATCTTGATTGAAAGGAAGTGCCTCAAAAGCTTAAGGATCCACTCTCAATAACTCCAGTGCTAGTCCTACTAAAGGAAGGTGTAGATTACCAAATTTACACTGACACATTTGGAATTGGATTATGATGCATGCTGATGCAAGAAGGAAAGGTCATCGCATATGCCTCTCTTCATATATAGCCGCATGACAAAAACTATCATGTGCATGACCTCAAACTTGTCATGGTTGTGTTTTCTCAGAAAATCTAGCTTCATTATTTGTATAGTGTTAAGTGTGGAATTTTAACCAACCACCACAGCTTGAAATATATCATTACTCAGCATGAATTGAATTACAATCAAAGAAAATGGTTAAAAATAATCAACGATTATGATTTGAGTATTCAGTATCATCTTGGAAAGGCAAACATCGTAGCAGATGATCTTAGTCGCAAGCACTATTGTAGAGGAATTTTGTAAAATGAGTATAGAACATGTGCACAGAAAAATGCTAAACTCATCAATAAAATTAAGTTCGGTTGAACCAACTTTCCTCAGAGATGTCTCCATTACATAAATAAAGGATATAGACTATTTGAAACTCAGAGCCGACATACAAATGCTCATCGAACTGACCTGCGACTCGGTGGTACTTCAATCTATCAAGGTAGCAGAATTTGGATTCTGATGTCTATGCATCAAGATTTCCATGTGGAAAGTCACAATTCTGGATATAATCATCATGAAAGCACCAAGATGTAACAAGACTTAAAGTAGTTATTTTGGTGATGAGGCATGAAAGAGAGTGACGCTTAATTGTGGCAAAGTGCCATGAAATTAATTTAGCTAAGGCCAAACATCAAAGGCTTACAGGTCTATTACATCTTCTTGAAATTTCTGAGCGGAAATGGTTCAATGTTTTAAAGGACTTTGTGATGGGATTGTTTCACACAAAATTTGGTGCCAACACAATATGGGTTATCTTCGATCGTCAAACTAAATCTGCTTACTTCACTCCTATCTGTCAAACTAACTCTGTAAAAAAATTGTGCAACTCTATAAAAGGGATATTTTCAGGTTGCATGGAATTCCCAAATCTATAGTATTTGATAGAGACAACAGGTTTACTTTCAAGTTTTGGTAGGCAGTGCAACAAGACTTGGGAACCACCCTATGAATGAGCATGAGCTTTCATCCTTAGACTGATGGCTAAATTTAAAGAGTAAAATCAAGTGCTTAAAGATTTTCTAAGACTTTGTACTCTTAATTTTAATGGAAGTTGGGAAGAACATCTTCCACTAGTCGTATTTGCGTATAATAATAGTTTACAAGCTAGCATCAATATGGCTTCATATGAAGCATTATACGGAAGAAAATGTAGTACTTCATTATCCTGGTTTGAAATCAGAGATGATCAATTATATGGGTCAAAACTAGTTGAAAAAATAGACAAGAAAATTAGACACATCCAGCAAAATATTCAGACAGCCTAGGTTCAATAGATCAAATATCATGATTCTCGTCATCATCCTCTATAATTTTAGGATGGTGATTCTATTTATTTGAAAATAACTTCGACAAAAGGTGTATACAAGTTTGGTGTAGCTAGCAAGCTCAGTCCTAGATATGTAGGACCTTTCAAGGGTTTATCCATAATCAAATCATTTGGGTATAAGGTAGATCTGCTAGATGATTTCTCTGCCATGCACAAATGTATCCTCTCTTAGAAAGTGCCTTCGGGAACCTCATTATCGCATCTCCTTTCAATCAGTAAGCCTTTATCTGCATCTATCATTTATTGAGTAACATATTAAAATTTTGGGCAAGGATCAAAAGCAGCTCATAACATTACATCCCTATGGTTAAAGTGCAGTAGTGGAATCACAATGCATAAGAAGCCACTTGGGAGAAATAATTGGATATGTGGTTAAAGTATCCAATACTATTTGAGAATCATAGTACTATCTGAAATCTCTTTTAAATCCTTATTTTATATCTTTTCATTTTCCCACTTAGTCGAGATGACATCATTCTTATGTGGGGGAGTCTGTAATAGCTCTAAGTTGATGCCATACCAAATCTGGATAGAATCAAGTCCTAATTCTTATTCCACCAAGTTCTATTGGTCATTAGGACTCAACCTTGAAAATTTGGGATCCATAGGAATCAGATTAGTCCATTGCTCATTTAGTCAATTATTAAACATATAAAATTAGCCAAATTAAATTAATCTTTAAATTAAAATTTATGTACATTTTTGACTTCCTCACAACTAAATTAGCTAAGGGTGAAGTTTTAGAAAATTTTGGAGCAGTTAAGAAATGCAATTAATTCAATAGCAATTAATTAAATAATTAATTTAAATATATATTTTTAATTTCTCAAATGGCCTTAACCATTTTGGCGAAAGATCTATTATTTGCTCCTAAACACGAGATAGCCAGATCAAGAGATATAGGCCGTCCCATTGTTCAATCAGTTTAGATCAGACGGTTGTCTTTAAGCCACCGCTAGATCTGATCTCGACCGTTAGATCTAGATCAGATCTAATAGCTCAGTGAACCACATCGTAGATCATTGGTGGATATAATTTGTGCTGCTGACTAGGCTGGATCGAGCAGGATGAGAGGGGACCTGGCCTATCCTTATTTCAATGCTAGCCACTCCCTACAATGAGCTCGTCAATCATACGCAATGACTGTCTCCCCATTCCACCAAAGCTCTTATATTAAGACAGCAATCGGCTTCCAATCACTCCATTTGGTCCCTAGCAGCCATTTGAGAGGAGCAGTGATTCTAATCATCTTCTCCTTATCTATTTCTCCAAAAGCCTTAGATTTAAGCTTAACTAAGCTAGGGTTTGATAAGTTATAGGTTGATCTAAGTGTTTTCTTACTAAAATCCTTCTCTATAATTTAGTTATGGCATAATGCAAAATAATCTAAGTTACTCTAGGTTTTAAGAAGGCTAAATGGGAAAAATCCCAAAATTGGATAAATATATTAATATATTTAAGTCCCAAAAACCAATTTTTTGATTTGATGTCCAAATGGAATAAAATCAGTGAATATGAATTCCTTATAGCATAAAGATTACATTGATAGGCTGTAGGATCAATTTGGAGCAAATTATACTTGATTCAGCACTAATCACCCTTATTGGTGATTACAAAAGTCATTAGCAAAATTAATTGTCAAACCTAAAATTTAATATCATATTATTGTTCTACTTATTTTTGTGATCATTTTGGTATATTATTTTAATATTTTTGAAGGTGTGTTTAAAAAGTTATTTAAGTAATTTACTTTGCATTAAATCGTAGGTTATAATTTTAATTTCATTTAATAGGGAATATTCAGCTGAATATTTCCTTCAACAGCATGGTTAGGGTTTAGAAATTTGTCGTCTCGGTCTTAGACTGCACCATGCAACGCAGTTCACAGTTGAACTGCGACACTGTGCTTCTTTGTTGCTCGATAAAGAGGGAGATAGTCAAAAATAAGGGTTTCGAAGAAACCCTAATTTCTCGATGCTCAAACCACTCTTGACGGCCCATAATAGCTCAAAATGCTCCTCTCTACAAAGCCAACACTACCATCACAAAATCCCTAAATGGAATTAGTTATAGAACTTAACCCTAATTTCCCATATTTAGCTATCTATATTTTAATATGGAGGAGCAATTCTTTCTCCACAATAAGCCATTTGGCTAGCTAGCAGTCTCACTAAGATCCTTGGTTCAAGGCCGACCCAATGAACCTTTTAGTGGTGCTTGGGACTACCAGGAGAACTGGATGGCTTATTTGGGGGCTCAAGCACAACATAAGACTATACATGTCATAGTCACCGAGACACAGATATGATCACACAAGCTCAATTGAGCTCGAGGAATAATAAAGGAGGTCATTAAATGTAATTAAGAAACACAAATTGAAGGATATAGGCAAAGAGGATGGAAAGATGAGCGTACCTAGTAACTATGTAGAGGCAACTCCAATAAGCTCCTGATGGTGGCTACTTGGTTCCCAACTCTTGATTTCAGCTCCAAACGTTCACAAATGGCAAAAGGAGTCAGATATGATTGCTCTACGGGAAAAGCAAAGTAATTTGCATGTCCACCTGCTTAACAAGCGATCATGGACGAGCTAGGGAAAATGACAAGAGCACTGTGCTCCTGTCGATCCAGACCACCCGATGGATTCAACATCCCAGATTAAATCTCACAAGTTAATAAACCATAAGGATGATCCCAGTCATTCGATCTGTGTCTCGATACAATTGCTGGATCGAGATCACGCCGCTGTCCACCATCTGATCCAAATGACAAAATTGCTTTTTAATATATATATACATATATATATATATATATATATATATATATATATATAATTTAGTTAATAATAATTATTAATATTGAATACAGATTAAATAAGTTAAATTCTTTTGACCAATTGAGCTCCAAAAATTTTCAAAAATTTACCCCAAGCTAATTTGGAGGTGACGAATTCAAAAATGCAATCAAATATTTTATTAGAGATCAATTTAATTTTCTTATTTTTCTAATTATTTATTTTGATTAAAATATTCATTAAATCAAATGACTTCCAAAAAAACTCAAAATTTAAGGGCTTGATCCAAATAATATTTTGAGACTAATCGAGACATTTTCAAGCTGATTAGACTAATAAATGATGGGTAACATTATCATATTATTACATAGATAGATCTACATTCTTTCCCTTAAACATAAAGATGTCTATATGCAAGTGAGAACAGAGATAAAAATTTGGTTCCTTTTGCACTAAATAGGGAATGATGATAGGATAAAAAAATCCATTATTTAGATATTAAGGTTCAAAGTCAAGAGGTCTAGTACGAGATTGGCTAAAGATGACCTTAGGGTATAGTTGACTGACCCATGTATGTTAGAGATTACTAGTGGGTTTAACAATCCATAGCCTATTGAAATATAAATTTAGTTTTCTCAAGATATAAATAATTTAAGCTCAGTAAGAACTAGATTTGTTAAACCATAATTAATTGGCCTAACTCTCCCCACTCTATTGAACATTATTACATCCTTGTAAACATAAATTTATTTACTTTCATGATTAGTTTTAGTTTAGTGACAAAAACCAAGTTTTGATTATTCCTTGAGAATGATAATATAGAACTGTAACCACCTAATATTGTTACTCTGCTAAATCTAAGCTAAACCAAACATTAATTCATATTTCATTAGACTCAAGTGGTCAATTAAACCTAACCCTAGAAATTTGGGATCAATCGGATCTTGTTTGAGAAGAATGGCTATTTTTTTAATTTTAGGATCCTAAAAATTAACTAAATTAATTTGATCTCCAAATTAAATTATGATTGCATTTTTGAATTGCTCACCCCTAAATTAGGTAAAGGTAAAATTTTGGAAATTTTGAGAGGTCATTTGGTTCTAAATTGAATTTAATTTCATTAGAATTAATTATAATAATTATTTGATTATTTAATTTATTTAAAATCCTTTAAATCCATCCAATAGTCGGCCAACTCAAAAAGGTGAAATTGATCTGAACCATTGGCTCATCTCCATGTTCCTGTAGCTCGCTCCTTTTCTCGCTCGGGTCATATCTGAGCCATCGGATCATAGTCGCAATCCCATGGCAGTGATCAAATCTGGGCTTAGCCATTAGGGATATTTGTATCACAGTTATAACATCATTCCTTTGATGCATTAGTTGGACATGAACACTCCCGTTACTGTGGATTGAGCCTGACTGCGGGAAATGCCTCGTACAATATGCAGTCAGGCTGTCTCCCACTCCTTTTGCCATATCGCCAAGACCGTTAGGATCCTTCTTGTTGGTCGTCTAGCATCCTTGATGGGACCACAAGGCCCGATTAGGCCATTTTTAGCAATAGATCATTCAAGCTTTCAGGTTTGAGCTCAATCATGGACCCAACCCTCCTCTCCATGCCTCTAGCTATAAATAGCCATGGTTGTGCTTTCTAGCAACCTTTACTCTCCATGTATGACCTCAATTCCTTAAATTCTTCTCTAGTCCTCTTGCAATTTCTCTTACACTTCACTCGGCTTTCATCTTCTTCACGACGAATTCCCCTTCAAGCAGTGGGTTGAGCATGGCGTTCAAGCTCTCAAAAAGTTCCAAAAATCCCAAGAAATCTATTAGGACTAGTTGCAACCTCTAGAGCACATGAAATTCTCTAGCATTCAATCCAGAAGCCCTCTCTACGTATGGATTTCTTCCCTACTAAGTCGTGTGGACACAGTATCCATTCAAGCTCATTAGGTTAGCTCTGAAGTGTTACGATCTCTCATCTATACCCATATGTCTATATGTGTAGTGTTGCTTAAGTGCTCTAGATAGTGAGGATTTGCTATCTGTACAGAGCCACTATCCAACAAAGTCAAACCCACTCTATTAAACTCCCAAGATTAATTCTAATCCTCCACACTTCATAATTGCATGCTAAAGTGAACCAAACCCAATGTTAACGTCTCTCTGGCTCAAACTAGCTTTGATCAATTGGGTTGCGATGCTTCACGGAGCTGAGTCCGAGTAACGACCCAGCGACTAAGCACCTCCCAAGCCTCGTGGATATGGGGTTTAGATCTGCCTCACCTCCCTAGTGGTGTAAGGATCGAGCCCTGGCCAATCAATGCATTATGTGGGGATTATTTCTTCCCCATAGTAAATTTTAGAAGTAGGGCTTGGTCAAGTAAGGTCCCGGTGTCTCCGGCCCCTAGACAGAGGGCTTCGAGGTGCGCTTGATGCATCTTCACTCAAAGATGGTGTAGCGATTGATTTTTCATGACGTGGTCTATCGGCAGAGAATCGGGCGCTCCAAGCTAACCCTAGCTATTGACTATTGGGAGAAGAAGATGGGGGGAGGAGATGCACAGTGATGGGTTGGGTCAGCTCTGACCTGCACCTTTTGGTATTTGGGTTTTAATAAATCTAAATTTTTGTATTTAATTTTTTTAATGAAATTAAATCAAAAAATCATTAAACCTATGATTTGATTAATTAGCATGTTTCAAATGTATTTTTGAAATAACTCACTCAATTTAAATCTAAATGGTATGTTCCAATATACCATTTTGATCACCAAAACTTAATGAACCTTAATCTGCAATAATATTTTGGTTTTTACAATTAAGATTATTAAGTTTGCTTAATTATTCTTAAATCTTAATTAGCGAATATTAATCTCAATTGTTGGCCAAATAGCATGATTAAGGTCTCTAAATATCTATGTGATGGAGGAGAGCTTTATTGTGCAATCTAAATATTTTTTTGAGATTTAATTTCACTAATCACCTCTTAATGACCTTAAAATTGGTTAGTGCATAATTAATTCATTTGAGCTCTGATTTATAAAATCCAAGTATCAATCATTTTCTTATGCCTTGTAGAACTAATTGGTGAACTTATATGTCAATTTCAAAGCCTAATTTTGTTAATCACTTTTCTTAGCCCAAAAATGTGATTAGTGCTCATTAGGCCTTGAAATGTAATTTTGAAATAACTCACTTTTAATTCCAAACTAAATAATTAAGGTATTAATCCTTTCATTAGATAATAATAAAGCTATTAGATTTGATTAGGATCAATTTGGAGCCCAAAATCTCCAAACCCTAATTTTGACTCTTAAGGGGGGGTATTTTGATCATTATGGCCAAAGGTCACTTTAAGTGTCCTTAAAACCTAAAAACCTATAAATAAACAAGGTAACTTATTAGGATCATTTCATACACTTCTAGACTTGAATAATTGGCCCTAATTATTCAACTAAATTCTTCCTAAAATTTACTTAAGAAATTCATTAAGATCTTTAAGGTAGATCTTAAACCTTCAATATTCCCTCATTGGGTGAAAGTTAATGATCATAAAATTAGTACTAACAAAATTAACTAGTTATTAGAATATTCCTAATGTTTTACCTAAGTCTATGCCTTAAGCAAATTCTTAAGCCCAACCTTAGTTAAGATCTTAAGTAATTGATCTCAATCCTTAAATCTTAAATTTTAATAGCTTAATTCTATTGAGTGATTGAGCTATTCAATAGATGGAGCCTTCTTAGAACTTGTAATCTTCATCTCATTTAGAATCAATTTTGTATTCTTAAGATCCTTTTGAAATCTTATTAAGTACTTAATTCCTTAAACTCTCTTATTTTAGCTTAAGTGATTTTAATTCTATTGAATAATGAAGCTATTTAATATATTAAATATAGTTCTTAGATTTATGAGTTTAACTTGCTTATTTTGTCTTATGACCTTAGACTTCAACCATTCTAAATTAAGATTTATTCATCAATCTTTCAGTCCTTATAATTCTCTAACTTTAGGGTGAGATTTATGTGTGAAACCCTAGATCCTTAGATGTTAGCACCTTGAATTTTATGTTCAAACCCTAGTTTGGAGTTTAACTTTAAATTCCTAAATCTTGATTTTCTTAATCAAGACTGGTTATTAGTCATTAAAATACATCAATTAAGTTGTTAATTAATTTCTTAACCTTTGTAGATGACATTTCTTATTATGAAATTAGAACTTGTTAAGTTCTAATATTTAACCATTGAGGGTGTAAATCTATGATTTTACTGGATAGTTGGATATTGGAGATACTAAGCTTGTATTCTCTAAGAATAGATAAAATAATATAAATTAGACAATAACAGATATCACATGTATTTTAGTAGAGTCTTTCTTTCTTTGACTTTATTTCTTTGCATACCTAGTATTTGAGCCTTATACTTTGGATATATACAAACGAGTATAGGATGCTCAATGAGGATTATATATCAAATTTGGAATGAATATATTTTATTAAATTTAATCAACACATTCAGTACCTTCAGTTCAGCCTCTGTAGTTTAGTTCTTTTTCATTAGAATTAATTGGATCTAGCTATGTGGTTGGCCAAATGATACATGTCTGATTCTAAAATTTGGCTAGATTTAGCTTTGTGGTTGGCTAGAAAATACATACGGGACTTTATGTTCAGTGAATTATCTTAGCCAATTTTCTATTATGGCAGTACTAACATATGCACATCTCTAAATTTCAATGATTATTCAATTTCATTGTAGTTACAATGGCTATGTTGGCCAGCTTTTATGTTGTAGCATGTCTACTTATTACTTTATGTTCAGCACATTTTACTATAGTTTCAATCTCTTGCTTCTTCTTATAAGATGTTAGAGTTGATTTCATATTATGCTCAGTTATGCTTTACTTTAGTTCAGATTTACTTTCTGCTAAAATTAGCATAATTCAGATGATCATAAGCATATTTAGGACTTTCCTTCGACTAATTTTAATCTGATATATATATATATATATATATATATATATATATATATATTGCCTAACTTTGTTGCAGCTTCTGGTTGAGGTATGTTTCATTATATAATTTGTTTTGTTAAGTTATAAATACTTTATTTATAGATATTCTATTTTTCCTAACTTCTTAGATGTTCATTTAATGTGATATCTTAAAACATGTATATTTCTCTAAATATGCCTAAAATGCACTTAGACAATTATCTAAGGCAAGTTCTTCTTTTCTTAGCTGGGGCCTTGGCATTGTTATATCGACAATGTCAGATTCAGAGGTATTTGTGGTGGTAGCTTCGGGTGAGGAGCTTAGCCAGGAGGAGGGCTTTCCTGCTATTGCTGAAGCTTAGCTAAATTTGTTTTTTGCTTGTGAAGATGAGTGTGCCTTTACTTTAAATTTTAATTTAGTATTGCAATAATTAATGTTTTGAATGCCTTTACTTTTTGCACCTTTATATTGAGATAGCCTATTGTACTTTTCTTTCTGCACTATGGAAACAGAGGTTATACATATTTTACTTCTACACTCTGTTCTTCTCTATGTATGTTGATGAATGAATTACAGTTATAGGTTGCATATTCTATGATTATCAGTGAGTTAGGCTGAAATCCTAACACGACTATTGTAGCACCCCTACCCATTTTCGCGTGCAACTGAGGTATATAATAACAAAATGGTCAGCTGCAGAGTGGTGCGCCACTTGGGAAGGTATTACCCATCTCCCCAAATAGGCTAAAATCAAACCCATACAAAGGATTGCAAATTCATACTCCAAAGAGAAGAGTCAAGGTCTAATACTTAAGATAAGAGTAGTATCCTTATCCCTAGTACTAGACAAATGCATATATTAGATTTACATACAAAATGAAGAATCCAACATATATATAAGATATCAGTATTTTTAGTATACTGATCACATTGTAATACTAAGTATAAGTAATATATAAATAGAGTGCAGAAGTAAAGCATACATCCAAGAATATTCATCACAAAAATTGAATAAAAACATTCATCTCAGAACAAAAAAGTAAATATGTCCTAAAGTAATACAAATAGTTTACTAAAATGATACTGAAAAAAGTCTAAGCACTGAACTGAAATAACAAATCAAAAGCAAAAAGCTGGAGGAGAGATCGCTAAGGCACCATAAACTCCTACCGAACTTCCTGCATGTCCTCCTCATCTGGCTCAACAAACTGCTCAGAATCTAGCAATTTGTCGAATTCCAAAAGTATCATGTGTTAGACAATAAGTCGAGTTCAAGTTCGGTATAGGACAATAAGTCGAGTTCAAGTTCCTTATAATTCCCTATATGGCACTTAGCAATTTGTCGAGTTCAAGTGACAATGGAAGAATTGGTCGACTCTACCATACTTATAGTCATTGTGCTCATTAGGCTATGGGGAAGCTCTAGCCACTGATTTTATCTCATTCGAATATTAAATAGAAAAAATGAGTTTTTCTTGCACTCAAATAAATTTTTAATTATTCAAAAATTAGGGTTTTCCCTATTTAGGCTTCCTAAACCTTAGTACATCATAGGGTAACCTAGAATATGACATGATTGAATATTAAAGGATAATTTGGATAGGAAAACAATTAGATCAACCAGTCTTAACTTAGAACTAGTAAACGTATATTTGAACCTTAATATTTGAGAGAGAGAGGTTATTATGAGAAATCTATGCCTTAACTTGGCCAATTAAATTAAGATTATAGTGATTTATCATCAAATAGGAATTTGTGACTATGAGAGAAGCTAAAGTCTTTGAGTGGAACAATCTTAGGAGAATTAATGTGACACATAATCTAGTGTAGTTGATGATTAGATTCATATAGTCTAGTAAATAATCTAAGTAGATGAGAGTGTTTTGGCCATAGTAGTGTAGGTTGCCATGATATGATAAGTAAAAGACTTAGAGCCATCTAGGATATTTAGTTGTTAAGTTAAGATCAAACTCAATCTTAAGTGATAATGAGGCTCAGAACCTAAAGAAGAAAGAAAGAATCATGTTACTTTGATCAATAAACCATTAAGGTACCCCTTGTGCCTGTAGGGGTCACATCTAGTCCTATCTACCCAATTTTCTTGGATCTGTATGTGGATACTGACGAGAACGTCAGTTACTTAAGTTGGGGAGATTGTAAAGACCCACTTAAGTAGTAATAAGTGAAACTCTTAAATATCAAGGCACCTTTTCAGATAACTGTGGAGTTCCTGATAAGAACTTCAAAGTTAAGCATGCTCAGGTGGGAGCACTCTCCGGATGGGTGACCTGCTAGGAAGTTATCTTCTGAAGGAAAAATTATGAGACCTTTCTAGCCAAAATGGACAATACCTTGGTGCTTAAGAGTTTGGGCTGTTACACTAATCCTTAAGATAATTGAAGCTCATTATCTTAAGTATTTACTAATCTTACTCATGTACATTATCCTTAAGTTAAATAATGGAATAATAGACATGGTATATGAATAAGCTTTATATAAATTCACTGATCACATCTCAAAACTAAGTATAAGTAGAAATATAACATCCATCCCTAATATTTATCACAGAAACATTCATCTCAGAAAAGAAAGAAAAATACATTCAGATTTAATTATTACAAACCATAGTTTAAAAGTAAATGAGCAGTAAGTAAAATCTCTCATCTCACAGCATAAAATTAAATTAAGTCTACACTATAATTCTTCTACTTCAATGGCTCTTCCAAAAGCTCCTGAGTTTCCTTCTAAGCTAGCTCCTCAAATTGCTCAAAAGCTGACATTGTCGGTTTAAAAATGCCAGAGCCTTGGCCAAAAAAGAGAAAATCTTACATTATATATTAAGTCTAGGTACCTTTAGGGCTTCAAATAAAGTTTTCTTAATCTTGAGATTATAACTTCACTTAACAGTAAAACAAAATGCAAAATGCAAGAAAATTAAACTAATAATAACTATAAAGCCAAATACTAAAATTGGAAGCAGAATAGTTCTAAAATGAATCAAGTTCATTGAAAGTAAATTAATTGAAAAGAAGCTGTAAACTATATAAAATTTGGAAAGTGATCCAATGCCATATGCCACTTGTGTATGCATCTGAATATGCCACATATTATGCCATAATATAAGCAAGTTTTTATGCCACATTACATCTAAAGGGGTCCTAAACATCTTAATATCTGCTGTATCCCATAGTTCCTACTCAACCTTGATGCATGTTGCATCCTATATTTCTCAAATTCTCTTGATGCATTATGCTTATGCAGATTATATTATTCCAAAACCATATGAAAGTAATGATAAAATAGATTAAATCAATAAAATAGAAATCACAATTTACCTTGTTATCTAGCTATTCAACCTATTCTCTTATTGTACTTTCATGATCTGTATTATGAGTTCAGATTTCTAAATATAAGAATTTCATTGCTTAAATTTTTGAATCGCTAAAACCTTTGAGTACGTTGAAACACTAAATTACAATATCATATGTTATGAGTACATATACATGATTAATATGTCTTAAAAAGGGATGTATTGGACACTTAGATTGTTGAACTGTTGAACTACGCTTATCCTCGTGCACAGGGATAGAAGACATACATTCTCTTATAGTTTATTCTCCCAACTAATTTATATAAAACTCTTAAGTATGACATACAATGTGATTGGAATGTTTATCCAGAATTAAATTGTACTTATCTAATTATCTAAGATAGGACAGAAACTCTACATTTATATTCAGAGCAAATCAACCAATCATATATTTTACTGAATCAATTTAGCTCTATGGATATGCACTACAATCTCCATATGATAATATTAATATTATCATGACTATAGTTCTACACAAACTAGCTTAGTAAATAAGAAAATTCATACTATATAATCCATTCTCCATTATAGTGGGTCCTAATTAAGTGGCTCCAAAGAGTGATATTTAAGTCATACAATATAATAACCTAAGTTGTTACCCAAGCTAATTAGGACTAATTTAGGTCCTAATTTTGGTCTTAGTGCACTAATTAAGTCATTAGGAGTTCACCGCCAAAACCTAGTCTAAATTAGGGGTCAAATGAATCAAACCCTAATTCTGAGAATTTTAGGAGCCTTAGAAATTAACCTAATTAAATTGATCTCAGATTAAAAATCAGACTTCTCCATTGCTCTCATTACCCCCAAATTAGTTAAGGGTGATGTTTTGGTGGCAATCGAAAATCGTCAAAATTTCATCGAATATTTTAATGATATTTAAATACCCTAAAAATTAGGAAAATTAAATACTCATCAAAATGAAAGTTCGACCTCACCGTTGCGTCCCTCACCCCTCAATTAGCTAAGGGTGAACATTTGTATATTATTTGAACCTATTTAAATATCTATTTTTAATTAATAAATATAGTTATAATAATTAAAGAATTCCATTTTTTTATGCTAACAGTGCCGTCCATTTAGTCCCGGCACCGTTCCCTATTGCCAATGTCGTCACCCTTTTTCTGTTTGATCGGATCGGGTGAGCTGATCCGTCCAATCGGGACCGATCGAACGGCTCCGAGAGTGTCTTCCTCGACTTCTCCGCGGATCACCACGCGGCCGACCCGCCGCTATGGCCGCCAGTCCCCTATTGTAGAAACCTTGCGAGCTCTGTCCATGAGTCATAAAGACTCACCCGATGCTCTGAACCCCACATTTGCAAAATTGGAGTCCAGTTGGCGTCATCTCGATCCTGCAGTGAACCTTGACCGTCGGATTAATGTACCTCTGATCCCTCTTAATACATTATGATATCACTGATTTTTGCTTTTGTATCGGTATTTCTTGTTGCCAATCGAATATCAACTGGTTGGATCGAGCTGCAATAGGCTAGATCGGCCGGATTTAGAGCGAGATCCATAGCAGAGTTCGTTAGGACCTTAGTCGACTAACGTGAAGAGCTTAAGGTTCGATCGTGTGGACGCCTCCGACCACCTCTGCCCTTGATACGACTTGCTGCGAATAGTTCTTGACGTACCCATTCCAGCACCGTGTGGGACGAACCCTGGCAACGGCCAGAGAGCCGCTAATTTGGTCGCCTTAGCCGGCATGTGTAAAGACCCACTTAAGTAGTAATAAGTAAAACTCTTAAATAATAAGATGCCTTTTCAAATAACAGTGGAGTTCATGATAAGAACTCCAAAGTTAACCGTGCTCAGGTGGAGCACTCCCAGGATGGGTGACTTGCTGGGAAGTTATCTTTTGAGGGCAAAACTTTGAGGCATTCATGTCAAAGCGGATAATACCTTTGTGCTTATGAGTTTATGCTATTACAAGATGTCCTGATTTGGCCGAGTCTGGCTCGGGATTTTGGTGGGCCGGGACGGGCCAAGCCTGGCCCGAACCATTTTTTTGGGTCCACGTAATGGCCTGGCGGGTCCCGCATGCATACCAGTGTGCTTTCACTGCGCGTCGCATGACCATGGGCCCCGCTAGCCATCAGGGGGGTCTCGTGATCCGACAGGCCACATGGCCTGGCAGGTCCCACATGCGTACCAGCGTGCTCTCACTACGTGTCGCGTGGCCATGGACCCCGCTAGCCGTCAGCGGGGTCTTGTGATCCAACAGACCACATGTGGCGTCAGCGTGCATCCCGCTCCAGTCTGCCCCGTAAATCAGTGCTCGCCACATGGCAATGCTGGAGCTCGCCGCTGTCCTTTCACCTGCAGAAAATATACTATATAAATTATATAATCATAATTATGTTAGTTAATTAATGAATCAGTAAATATAGATATAGGTTATACAGTAAGATATATGTATATATACATATATAATTATTAATTATGTTAACAGAAAATTTAAATAACTAGTTATTGATTAATTAATTAATTTAAATTAAAAAGTATCACTTAATTATCTATATATATATATATATTATTAATTATATATATATATATATATATATATATTAATATACATATATGTACAGCTATGTATATACAAATATAAACAGAAAAGTTAACAATTAAATTTATAAGACATTCTATTAATATAATAACTTTATTTAATTAATTAGTTTATTATGTAATCAATCACTGATCAATGATTTGATTAATTTAATTAATATTTCTGTTAATGTTAATTAATTTAAATAGGAAGTTAGAAATTTATTTAGTTTAATTGAATAAATTATTCAAATAGTAAGTATATATATATATATATATAAATTAATTAAATAATTAATTTATTAATTAATTTAATTCAGTAAATTAAATTAATAGTAACATAATAATTATTAAATGAGATTAAATGATTTAGCAAAATTTCAACCTATCAAAACTTTGCACACGCTCATCCAAACATAGTCAATATGGGTCATAAAGTAATCAGGAGCCTAAGTTTGGATGAGCGTGTGCAAAGTTTTCCCAAGTTATTTTATTAAGGAGCTCTTTAGGAATCTTCACCTCACATTAGAACCCTTTTCTAAGATTTAGGATAGATCCTAGGCTAGATATCATCCATTGAATAAAATAGGTTATTTAATGAATGAAACCTTAGTTTTATAATTTAATTTTGATTATTTTATCTTTCAATCTTATATTAAGAATAAAAGATTCATCCTATTAGGCTTTATTATACTTAATAGGATTTGCCTTAATCATTAGTTCACATTTATACTTAAAACTTTAGTCCTTAAGCCTTACTTTTGGATTATGAGCTTAACTCCAATTTGTGGTGTTTAACTCATAATTCCTAACCTTAGTAGATCTTAATCAGAGCTTAGCTTTGAATATCTAAATTCATCAATAAGGACATTTTGATTTCTTAATTAACTTATAGGGGATATTGATTGAATCTAATTAGAACCTAATATGTTCTAATTATTTTTAACTTATACGATCGTGCTTCTAAGTTACACTTGATAGTGAAAATTGGAGATCCTAAACTTGTGTAACTTAGAATAGTTAGAATGGTTTAATATATAACAACTAATGACACCATGTGTAGTAGAGTCCATTTCTCACTATTGATTATTTCTGCTAATGCATTCCTTGTATTTTGTGCCTTAAACCTTGAACATAATATATAAGTCAACATTTTTACGTGAAATTAAAACTTAGAATAATTAGGATAATATTTGCATTAGGTTCAGTATTCATGTTGATTCTGGTGTACATTTACCCTAATGGATAGGGGTAAGAAGAAATAAGGAAAACTTAGCATTACTCATTAAGGAGTATTATGTTAAGTTTGGAACCTGTATAGTCTTGCAGATGTACTTAACTCCTTAGCTGCTTCTGGACATATTCACAAGAGCAAATTAAGAGAAAAAAAATTACTACAATTGTATTTACTACCTCCTCAATCCCTTCTATTCAGTTATATTCTGCCCTAGCTCAGAAAGGCTTTGGGAATACTATTGTGGCTCGATTGACTGACTTCTAATATGGCAGTTTGCACATACCTATTTTCTATTTACTGTTTTACTAATGCATATTATTTCAGTTAGTTTTACTTTACCTTACCTATTTACTTTTATATTATAGGATGCTAGATTTTGTTGTTGCTTACTATATATATCACAGTCAGATTATTTATTTTTAACTTGCATATATAATATAATCATCCACATATTTAGGTGTAGTTTTTCCTTTTAGTACTTTTATTTATTGTATTTATACATATATGCCTACCCTTGTTTTAGCTTATTTTGAGGTATGTCTTTTGCCTTATTCTTATTTAGTTATAAATGCTTTAATTTATAACTTACCACCTCCTTGTATCCTTATTTCTCATATGCTAGTATATTTTGTTTAGTTTAAAGTAAATAGTGATATTAATAAACTTATGAAAATTTATTAGCCTAAAATGTACTTAGACAATTGTCTAATAATATTTTTCTTTTATTGGCTGGGGCCCTGGTATTGTGAAATCAACAATATCAGATATAGATTGTTTTCACAAGCTTGTGCCCAAAGAGGAGCCTTACCTTGAGGAGGAGTAGCCGGGTGAACTAGAAGCTATCTAGTTTCTTCATTACTTTCTTATGAGGATGAGAGATTGCTCTTTTATTTCATTAAACTTATTTAAAATGCTATAATAATACAGGTACCTTTATACTATATTTTTCTTACTATACTATTTGTTCTATGCCGTATACTGCACTTTCCTTATGTATTGTTATTAAATAGATGTACTATTTACTTACCTTGCTTTCGCACTTTGAGTTTGTGTTTACTTAGTGATTGATTCATGTTGAATGTATTATGAGCATATCTCTCCCTTATTAGTGGATTGTGGATTATACCTAATCTAATGATAAGTGAGGGATTTACCAGAGTGGCACACCAGCCCTTGGCTTAATCTTGTGGATTGAGGGGTGGGGCGCCACAGTTGGTATCAGAGAACTTCATAAGATGCCAGATTGGAAATTTGCATTTCCCCTCTACCTAATGGATGGTTCTTCTATCAATTAGTCACAAACTAAAACATGTGAATTACATCTGAATTACTATAATATCACGCTCATAATAAAAAGGCATAAGAAGGAAAAAAATGCATATATAAGTAAGATGAAATGTTCAAATATAAAGAACAAAGATTAAAGGAGCTGAACTAATAAGTCTTAATTTAACCTATGGAATCATTAGACACTCGAAGATGTCATTCTGGTGGTACTACCGGTGATTTAAGGCTATATGGGAGTATGTCTCCCAGTTTGACCAAAGGTACGGGCAATACGTTGAAGGATTGTCAGAACAAGGAGTTTGTATAAGATTGAATGCTCCAACATAGTGCCTTTAGAGGCATCGACCTTCCGTCTCTAGCCAAGGAGTGGCTAAAGCATGTGCACTTCATTATGGAAGTGATAGAATGTCCTGATGACATTCAAGTTTCCATAGTATCCCTCCTCCTTCAGGACCACGCCGAAGTTTGGTGGGTTGTCACCCACTGGTCACTCACCCTTAGGCGCAAAGGAATGTGGCGTGAGGCTACCTACAAAGATTTCTATCATACTTTCACCATAAAATATATTAGATAGATGTTATAGTGTTTTAGTTCATGCTCTAAATTATATCTTCCTATTTCATGTATCTCCAATTAAAATGAGTAATACAAGGATTATCATGTTTTTCCTTGAAATTCTAAAAAGGTGTCATTTTTTGAATTTAGACTAGCACAAAAAATGAATCCTAGTCAGAGTCTCTCCCCAACTGCATTTGGCAGATCATTCTCTAAACTGAGCGCACTGCTTGAAGCAGTCAAAATGATGGTGGATTTGCATAATAAGCAAACCAAAAGAATGGCGAAATCCCAATCAAAATAAGCCGAGAGAATGGAACGACTATTGACCGTACATATGAATCCAAGTCATCCAAATCCTGAGACAACACTTGCATCCTACTACTCATTCCAGCATCATGCTCAATCAACAGATGGAATGCTTCATAGCTTCCTAGGTCTAAGGCCCCATACTTTCAATCGGAGCCATTCTGCTATTGATACTGCAAGCTAAATCAAGATGGCGGAGAAAAATCTCACTAGTATTAAGTGTCCTAACTCTAAAATGATCCATTTGACTACCCACCTCCTTCAGGATGAAGTAGAGTACTAGTGGGATAACATATGCAACACGATGTTTGTTGATCTAAAGCTTAAGCATATCACTTGGGATGAGTTCATTGAGGCATTACAAGCTCAGTACATTTCCACTTCTGTGAGAAATAACCTAGGAGACCATTTTCTAAAATTACAGCAAGGGAACCGCTCTGTCTCGGCATATGAAGCTGAGTTTCGGCGATTAGCAAGATTTGCTGCCAACCTCATTCCTACTGAATCGGATCGATGCCACCTATTTTGAAGTGGTTTGCAACCTTCCATTTGAAGCCAAGTCGCCCCCCTCTATCTGACCAATTTTACCAAACTCTTGGAATCTGCCAAAGTGGTGGAGCAAGATCAAGCTTTGGAAGGCCCTAAAAGGAGTTTTGGGTCTACGTCATTCCAGCACGAGCACCCTAAATGAGCTAGAGTATATCATCTTAAAGCAAAAGCTCCATCTGCCAATGCTTATGGTCAATGCTACCACATAACAGGGAACTGCTTCAATTGCGGGAGGCCAGGTCACTCCTACTACTGGTGTAGGTACACTGATACCATCGATGGCGATCAAATTGATCAATCTAAGCGTGGACAGGTATTCGATCTATTCCAAAACCCTCAACATCCCTCCCAACACTACCTCCTCCTCCTGCTCATTGGAGAGAGATGAACATTGTCTCCCATCCAAATGTTCCAAAGCCACCACACTACGGTAGCCCTACAACAACAGGCATGCTGGTCCTGTTTGTTCTACGCCCTCACTTCAATTAAGGTAGCTGAAGATAATTGTGTGGTGTCAGGTACACACTTCTTAACCAATCTACTTTTCAGTATTACTTGCTTGAAGTAGCTAGTAAATTACTGCATCTGTAATTATGTACAATCTATGTAAATGATAAGCCCTGCAGCATATTATTTGACACCGGAGCTACTCACTCCTTCATTTCTAAAAGCTAGATTAAGCCTCTTAACTTGCCACTATACCATCTAGCCAAACCTTTAAGCATAGGATTACCATTTGGAGCTCAAATTCCAGCTCATCAGTTCTGTTAGATTTAGATCCCTATTGGAGACACGAAGTTTGAAGCCAAGCTTGTAGTCCTACCAATAGCCAATTTTGACATCATTCTGGGAATGAATTGGCTAAGTAAACATGATGCCACCATTAACTGCTAAAAGAAAAAGATCACCTTGGGTGGTGGTAGACAAGATAAGTCATTCATCAAAAATTTTAGCACGAGAGCTTCTTTGATCGATGCCATCAAGGCCAAGAGGTTGTGAGTAAGGGTTGTAGTGCCTTCCTAGTGACAATACTCGGAGAAAAGGAAGAACAGGTTCCACTATCTAAGAATCCTGTCATTTGCAAATTTGCAAATATCTTCCCCGAAGATCTACCTGGTCTTCCACCCACACAGGAAGTCGAATTTATAATAGATACCATCATAGGAACCTAACCTATTTCTAAGGCAGCCTAGCGTATTGCACCTAAAGAATGGCAGGAGTTAAATAAGCAGTTGCAAGAGATATTAGAGAAAGGTCTTATCAGACCTAGTTCTTCCCCATGGGGAGCCCTGGTTCTATTTATTAAGAAGAATGATGGGTCAATGCGTATGTGCATTGACTATCAAGAACTAAACAAGGTCGCGATAAAGAACAAATACTCATTTCCCCGCATAGACGACTTGTTTGATTAGTTGTCTGGAGCCATGGTATTCTCTAAGATTGATCTGCGAGCAGAGTATCATCAGCTGCAAATAAAGGATTTTGATATTGAGAAGGCAACTTTCAGGACTAGATATGGCTACTATGAATTTTTGGTAATGTCATTTGGGTTGACAAACGTGCCTTCCATATTTATGGATTTAATGCGGCGCATCCTCCAACCTTATCTTGACAAATTTATCAATGTCTTCATTGACGATATCCTGATTTAATCCAAGACAAAGAAAGAGCATGAAGATCATCTGAAGACCATATTAGAGGAACTGCGTAGTCACCAGCTGTACGCCAAATACTCAAAGTGTGAATTTTTGCTCAAGTTTGTAGCCTTTCTAGGCCATGTGGTAGATGCACAAGGTATTAGGGTGGATCAGAACAAGGTCAGCGCCATCCAGGAATGGATCCAGCCTAAATCAGTAACTGATATTAGAAGCTTCTTGGATTTTGCTAGGTATTATAGAAATTTTGTGAAGGGATTTTCTCAAATGGCTTCTCCACTAACTAAACTAACCTAGAAGACAGTACCATTCGAGTGGTCTCTAGCTTGCGAAGAAGCATTCCAAGCGTTAAAGGATGCACTTTCCTCCGCCTCAGTTTTAGTTCTTCCTAATGAAGGGTTGAACTATCAAGTCTATATCAATGCTTCTGGGATAGGCTTGGAAGTTGTATTGATGCAAGAAGGGAATGTCATCGCTTATGCTTCCCGTCAACTGAAAACCCATGACAGAAATTATGTCGTCCATGAACTTAAGTTAGATGCTATAGTGTTCACCTTAAAAATTTGGCATTACTACCTTTATGGAATTCATTGTTTGATATTCACTGACAATCAGAGCCTTAAATATATATTCACTCAGAGAGAGCTGAACTGTAGACAGAGAAGATGGTTGGAACATATCAGCGACTACGATCTCGATATCCAATACCATCCCAGGAAGGCAAATATTGTAGCTGATGCTCTGAGCCATCATGCTACTCTTAATGCCATTCTATCTGAGAGCCCATTGGAAGAAGAGTTTCGTAAGATGAATATCAAGTCTGTGCACGGTGACTTATAAAGTAAAATGATATCCATGAGCAATGCGGAACCCACCTTCCACAGGGACGTTTCCATATCCCAAACTAAGGATGAGGATTACTTGAACTTTAAGATTGCAATTGAAAGTGGTCGTCGTCCCGAGTTGAATTTCAAGAAGGGTGCTATATATTTAAACATTTGTCTTTAGATCCTTAAGTCAATGCATCAGGAGATTCTAGTTGAAGCTCACAATTCTAGGTACCAAGTGCATCCAGAAAATTCCAAAATGTATCAGGATCTGAAGCAATCATATTGGTGGCCAGGAATGAAGAAAAGTATAGCAAACTTCAAGTGCATCCAGTGGTCTGCTTCATCCACTTGAGATCCCTAAGTGGAAATAATTAGATATATCGTCAGACTTTGTTATGGGATTGCCTTGTTCGAAGTCTAGAGCCGATGTTATCTGGATCGTATTTGACTGTTTGACCAAGTTCTCTCATTTCATTCCTATTCGACAAACATATTCAATCGAAAAACTCGCCAAGCTTTACATAAAAGTGATAGTCAGGTTGCATGGAATCTCCAAAATAAACGTATCTGATAAAGACAGTTGATTTACTTCCAAGTTTTTGCAAGCAGTACATCAGGATCTGGGAACTACGCTATCAATGAGTACGGCTTTTCATCCTCAAACAGATGGTCAGACAGAGCGAGTAAATCAAGTTCTTGAGAATCTGCTTAGATTGTATATCTTTGACTTTGCAGGATCTTGGGAGCATCACCTCCGACTGGTGAAGTTTGCATATAATAGCAACTTTCAGGCTAGTATCAAAATAGCTTCATATGAGGCTTTATATGGCAGGAAATGCAGCGCTCCATTAGCCTGGTCTGAAGTGAAAAGAGTGTAGTTGTATGGATCATGATTAGTTGAAGAAACCAATAAGGAGATCTGATTGATTCAACAAAGGATCAGTACTTCTCAAGACCATCAGAGTAAGTAGCACGATAATAGCCATCATCCCCTAGAATTCAATAATAGAGATTTTGTATATCTAAAAGTTAGCCCAATAAAGGGAGTCTTTAGATTTAGCATAGCTAGGAAACTCGGTCCCCGCTATGTCAGGCCATTTGAGGTAATAGAAAGAATAGGATCTTCTGCCTACAAATTGAATTTACCCGATGACTTTGCGGCTGTTCATAACGTATTCCGTGTATCTTCATTGAGAAAATGCCTCAAGGATTCCTCTCACATAATTCAGTTTCCGGTAGTGCAAATTCAGCCTGATTTATCCTTTGATGAAGAGCCCATTCGAATCTTGGCCCGAGATAGAAAATAGCTGTGAAGTCATTCATGTCGATATGGTAAAGATTCAGTAGAAGAATCGATCCCGAAATGAAGCCACCTGGGAGAAAAAAGCTGATAAGCATCCAAGTACCCTAAGCTATTTGAAAGCTCAGGTACCTTCCTAACTCTTGTCATTTCAATTTGCATCCTTAAAATCTTGCACTACTTTCTTATCACATGAGTGATATCGAGGACGATATCGTTTTTAAGTGGTGGAGTCTGTAATAACTCAAGTTGTTACCCAAGCTAATTAAGACTAATCTAAGTCCTAATTTTTATTTTAGTGCACTAATTAAGTTATTAGGAGTTCATTATCAAGACCTAGTCCAAATTAGGGGTCAAATGAATCATATCCTAATTTTGGGAATTTTAAGAATTCCAGAAACTGACCTAATTAAATTGATATCAGATCGAAAATCAGACTTTGCCATTACGCTCGTTGCCCCCAAATTAGCTAGGATGTTGTTTAGGTGGCAATCGGAAGTCGTCAAAATTTCATCGGATATTTATCAAAATATCTTATGTACATAATATATGTTTCAAGGTATAAGGCTCAAAATCAAGGAATGCAAAGCATCAAAATCAAAGTGCAAGAAAACTCTATCTAAAACATAGGTGATATCCTTTGTTATCTACTTTATTCGTTCTATCTACTCTAAGTTACATAAGTTTCAGAATTTATTAATTCTTACACATTCTGTAACTTAGAATCACGAATCCTACTTGTTGAAGATAATTAGGACTGGCCAAGTCCTAATTATAACTTAATCAAAAGACGACTATTTGGTTAAAAATGAATAATCAGCGACCTAATTTTTTATAATTTAATTCATCCCAACCACATCTTGATTAGTCAAATCAAGATGAATAGATTAAGAATTAGACTCCAAATGATGGGGTCTAATCACTTAATCTAAAGGTATAATCTAAGGGTCTAAGGTTTAGAACCTAAATCTCACTGATTAGGTTAAGACAAATCCTAATGATAAATCAAATTCATTAGGATAGATCTCTATTCTTAGTTCTAAAGTTTAAAGATCAAATAATCATTTAATAAACTAAGAAAATCTATAAACTAAAAAAAACTCAAGGTTTCACCTAATTGAGTAACCCAATTTACTCAATAGATGAATACTAACTTAAGATCTATTCCTAATCTTAAGAATTAAGGCTCTTAATTACTAAGAGTATCTCTCAAGACACACATCCTAACTAATGTTATAAGACCTAAAGATGATCTAAGAGTAATTAAGGAAAGAGAACACTCACTTAGGACTTAGGAATTTTCTTAAATGAGCAAATTCTGAGATTTTAATCAAAAATTTAATTTAAACTTGGATTTGATTAATTTCAGCTATAAATTATTATAATTACTGATAAATATGATTATAAAATGATTTTAGGGCTTTTGAAAGCTAAACCCTAAATTTGGGCAAAATGACCATTTTGCCCCTACTTAAGGGTTCAAGAGATCAAATTTTGCTCTAGGACTTAAATTCTGAAATTTTCTTTTGGAAAGGGTTTCTTACTGTCTAATATAAGATTAGATAGAACTGAAATAATTTTGGGTAATTATTAAGCCATATGAGACCAAATTAGTGAATTTGACTCATAAGGGCAAATTAGTAATTTGACTAAGTGAAAGCTAAATTCTAGGGTTTGAAATTTTTGGATTAGAATGTGTGTCTAATCCAATCTTAAGTGGGGACCTTGTCATTTGGTGACCCCTCCACCATAATCATGTTAACTTAAGGGTTAACAGGACCACGGCGGGGCAGGGCCGCCACAGTTGGTATCAGAGAATTCCATAAGGTATCAGATTGGAATTTGTATTCCTCTCTACCTAATGGATTGTTCTTCTGCCACTTGATCACTAAATGAATACTTGAATTGACATCCATCACATTATGAGTATAACTCAGAATAAGTTAAGTTATTAGATAACCATAAAAGATGATAATTATCAAAATATATATATATGCTAAACAAATCTAAGTAGAATGTTATAATTGTAGGAATAAAAGACTTTCTAGAAATGGCATTTATGGCTTACCTAAAGGAGTTCGAGACTATTTGGAAATATGAACATAAATTAGGAAAGAAGCAAGGAAGAGTGATCAAAGGAGTATCAGAACAAGGATCGCAAGTGATAAACAAATTACTAAAAGAAGGCGTCTATAGAGGCCTTGATTTTCCAGTACTAGCAAGGCAATGGCTTGCGAGAGTTGACCACATATTTGGTGTTATGGAATGGCCTAGTCACATCAGATTAGAAGTGGTGCTGTGTCTTTTGCGAATGCAAGCAAAAGAATGGTGGATTATGACATACGAAGAACTGTTTCGTAAAGCACAAGAGGAGCATCGTGAAGTGATATATGAAGACTTTCGTAGAGCATTTTTCATTAAATATATAGGATGGGAATAGTTTTATAAGTCTATGATGATGTATTTTGTTATTTCAATAAAAGTTTAAATAAACGAGAAAAGCAGTAGTTATATTATTTCTTAATAAAGAACTCAAGATAGTTGTTTTAATTTCAGGAAAATGAATCCTGCTACTTCTCCCAACAATACTCCACTCAATCCTCAACCTTCCGCAAGCAATGCTCCAAATAATACTGTAGCCGCTTCCAATACTGTTGACGAAATAATTTCTTTAAGAAATATGGTTACTGTAATGCTAGAGAATCAAAATCAGCAGGCTCTAGCTATTCAAAAGTTAGTATCTATAATACCTGTTACTAATGCCAGCACCTCTTCAGCATCCCCTGCTCCTCAAGTTCTCAACACCTATCGACAGTCTGCAGACGGAATACTTCACAGTTTCTTAAGGTTAAGACCGCCTACCTTTGAAGGATCTGAATCCCCGATGGATACTTTAGCATGGCTGAAAACTATAGAGAAAAATATCACTAGTCTTGGTTGTTCAAGCAACCAATCTGTAAGATTAGCTACTCATCTTCTGCAAGGAGAGGCAGAACATTGGTGGGAACAAGAAAGGAACACACATTTTGAAGAGTTTGAATTAGATGAAATAGAATGGAGCTGATTTGTCCAAGCCTTCAAAGAATCATTTATTCCACCCTCCACCAAGAACATCATTGGTGAGTCTTTATTAAGGTTAACTCAAGGAAGTCGAACAGTAGCTGAATATACTTTAAAATTTTGAAAGCTCATCCGATTTTCACCTCATTTGGTTCCAACTGAAGAAGATAGATGTTTCAGATATGAGAATGGACTCAGAGAGTCTATCAAAGATCATGTAATTCCTTTACAACATACCAAATTTGAGAAGCTGGTAGAAACAGCTCGGGTAATAGAGCATCATCAAAATATTAAAGATATGAAGAGAAAGGCTTTCACTATGAATAAATACCCTCAGAACTTCAAGCAACAACGGACAAACCAAGGAAGAGTATATCAAATGAAAACCACTGAAACATCAAGTCAAACTGCCACATGTAATAGGCCACATCCTTATGGGAAATTTTATCATTTTGGCCGAGTATGTTTTACGTGTGGAAGACAAGGTCATGCATATAGGGACTGTCGATCAAATAAAACAATTGATGGAGTAACTATTGAAAGGAATCGTGCTAACAAAATATTCCGTGCCACTCCTATCAATTTCAGAGAACCTCAGAAAACTCTTATGCCACCTCCTGCTCAAGAATGAACCCTTGCAAAAGTTCAATATGCTGCAAATCCTTCAAACCCAAATCAATCAAAAGCTCAAACATCTGACAGCAGACCTGCTGGAAAGGCAAGAGTGTATAATCTCACTCCAGTAGAAGCAGCAGAAGACAACAATGTAGTCTCAGGTACAAATTGCAAACTTTTACTTTTCTTGCTAAGTTAGAATTTTCTAAAGTCTATACTTTATTATTAGGCACCTTATACTTCAAAGATAAGCCCTGTAGTATATTGTTTGATACTGGGGCTAGTCATTCATTCATCTCTGAAAAGTTTGCTAAGAGATTAGGACTATCATATCACAAACTTGCGAAGATCTTGAGTGTTGGACTTCCATCTGGAACACAACTTAGTGCAAACAAATTCTGCGACATTCAAATACCAATTAATAACCAAATTTCCAAGCCAAGTTAGTTGTGCTACCTATAGTGAATTTTGATATCATGCTAGGCATGAATTGGCTTAGTATGCATAGCGCAACTATCAATTGTCAAAAGAAGAAGGTTGTGTTGCAAACTCCAGGAGCTTCAACAATGTTTATTGGGAAGATCAGCACTAGTAGCTCCTTGATCAATGCAATTTAAGCAGAGAAAATGGTGTGCAAAGGTTATAGTTGTATTCTGATGGTGATGATGGGCAATAGTAAAGAAGTAGCCCCAATCTCAAAAATAAAAGTTGTTAAATATTTTGAAGATGTTTTCCCTGAAGATCTGCCTGGTTTACCTCCAACCAGAGAAGTAGAATTTGAAATAAATGTAGTTCCAGGAACTCAACCTCTATCAAAAGCACCATATAGAATGGCTCCAAAAGAATTGCAAGAATTAAATGAGCAATTACAAGAACTGTTAAATAAGGGGTTTATTAAACCAAGTATGTCCCCATGGGGAGCCCCGGTGCTTTTTATTAAGAAGAAAGATGGGTCTATGAGAATGTGCATAGACTATAGAGAGCTGAATAAAGTCACTATTAAAAATAGATACCCACTTCCTCGTATTGATGATCTGTTCGACCAACTTGCTGGTGCTGTAGTGTTCTCTAAAATTGATTTAAGGTCAGGGTATCATCAAGTGAAGGTAAAGGACTCAGATGTAGAAAAGACAGCATTCAGAACACGATATGGGCATTTCAAGTTTCTTGTAATGTCATTTGGTCTCACAAATGCCCCATCTCTATTCATGGACTTAATGCAGAGAGTTCTGAAGCCTTATCTAGATAAATTTGTTATAGTATTCATTGATGATATCTTAATTTACTCCAAGACAGTAAAGGATCATGAAGAACACTTGAGATTGGTCCTGGTGAAGCTTAGAGAGCATGAGTTATATGCTAAATTCTCTAAGTGTGAATTTTGGCTGGATTCTGTATCATTTCTTGGACATGTAGTTGATGCTCGAGGAATCCAAGTAGATCAGAGTAAGATCAGTGCTATTCAGGATTGGGTTCAGCCCAAGACAGTTACTGAAATTCGTAGTTTTCTGGGTTTTGCCGGATACTACAGAAGGTTTGTTAAAGGCTTCTCTCAGCTTGCCGCACCTCTTACAAAACTAACTCAGAAGGCAGTTCCATTTGTTTGGACAGAAGAATGTGAAACTGCATTTCGATCTATAAAGGACGCGTTAACTTCTGCTCCAGTTTTAGTTCTTCCAAAAGAAGGAGTTAATTATCAGGTGTATACAGATGCATCTGGAATTGGGTTAGGATGCGTATTAATGCAAGAAGGCAAAGTTATAGCATACGCATCTCGCCAGCTTAAAACCCATGAGAGAAACTATGCTGTACATGATTTAGAATTGGCAGCATTAGTTTTTGCATTAAAAATCTGGCGTCATTATTTGTACGGAGTTCAATGTTCTATATTCACAGACCACCAAAGTCTGAAGTACATCTTTACTCAGAGAGAATTGAACTGTAGGCAAAGAAGATGGCTGGAATTAATAAGTGATTATGATTTAGATATCCAGTACCATCCAGGCAAAGCTAATGTGGTAGCTGATGCGTTAAGCCGTCACACTGTCCTTAACAGCTTAATTTCAGAAAGTCCGTTGGCAAATGAGTTTCATAAAATGGAAATTTCTCTTGCTAAGGGAAATTTAGTCAGTACCATAATATCCATGAATAATATAGAACCTACTTTTCATAGATATGTTTCAATTTCTTAGAGTAAGGATGATGAATATTTAAACCTTAAAGTGGCAATAGAAAGTGGTCGTCATTCAGAATTGAATTTTAAGAAAGGTGCTATTTACATGAATAATCGTCTCTGGATTCCTAAATCCATGCAGAAAGAGATCCTAATTGAAAGTCACAATTCAGGATATCAAATTCATCCAGCAAATTCTAAGATGTACCAAGACCTAAAACAATCATTCTGGTGGCCAGGAATGAAGAAAAGTATTGCAGAATATGTTGCAAAATGCCACGCTTGTTGCTTAATAAAAGCAGAACATCAAAAGCCTGGTGGCTTATTGCACCCACTAGAAATCCCAGAATGGAAATGGACTGATATATTCATGGACTTTGATATGGGTTTGCCTCGATCAAGATCTGGAGCTGATTCAATATGGGTTATAGTGGATCGCCTTACAAAATTTGCCCACTTTATTCCAATCCATCAAACTGACTCAGTGGAGAAATTGGCCAAATTGTACATTAAGGAAATAGTCAGATTGCACGGAATTCCTAAAACAATTGTATCTGATAGAGACAGTCGTTTTACTTCTAAATTTTGGCAGGCTGTCCATCAAGATTTAGGCACAACTTTGGCCATGAGTACAGCATTCCGTCCCCAAACAGATGGCCAAACAGAGCGAGTAAATCAAGTCTTAGAAGATCTTCTGCGTTTATGTATGTTGGATTTTTCTGGATCCTGGGAAGAGCATATTCCTTTAGTAGAATTTGCATACAACAACAGTTTCCAGTCAAGTATTAAGATGGCACCATATGAAGCCCTATATGGAAGAAAGTGTTCATCCCCACTAGCATGGTCTGAGTCAGGAGATACTCAATTATATGGATCTGAGCTAGTAGAAGAGACAAATAAGAAGGTTAAACTCATTCAACAAAGAATTAAAACTGCTCAAGATAGGCAAAGCAAATATCTTGATAATCGTCACCGTCCTCTAGAATTCAGCAAAGGAGATTTTGTGTACTTAAAAGTGAGCCCGATGAAAGAAATCTATCCTTTTGGAGTTTCAGGAAAACTCAGTCCAAGGTATATTGGACCTTTCAAAATTTTACAGAAGATTGGTTAAGCAGCTTATAAATTAGAACTTCCAGAAGACTTCGCTGCTGTTCATAATGTATTACACGTCTCATCTCTAAGGAAGTGTCTCCGAGATCCTTCTCATCTTATTGAACATCCTGCAATTAAAATTCAACCTGATCTTTCTTATATTGAAGAACCAATAAAAATCCTAAATCATGATCTGAAGAAATTAAGAAATCGATCCATTCCAATGATAAAGATTCAGTGGAAGAATCGGTCTTGTAATGAAGCCACCTAGGAGAAAGAGGTGGATATGCACCAAAAGTACCCAAACCTTTTTAATCAAGGTAATTCTTCAATTTTATCTTATTTCAATTCGTTTCTTTATAACTGCTTAAATTCTGTTTCTCACTTGAGTGATGTCGAGGACGACATCATTCTTAAGTGGGGGAGTTTGTAACAACCCAGGTTGTTACTTTGCTCAATTAAGACTAATCTAAGTCTCAATTAAGATTCTAAGTCACTAATCAAGTGATTTGGAATTCATCTTTGAAACCTAGGTCAAACCAAGAAGTCAACAAAGTCAAAACAAGAATTCTGAAAAAATTTCAAACCCTAGAATTTGACTTTTTATCTAGACCTCAGATTTAAAATCTGACTTCGCCATTGCATTCAGAACACCCAAATTAGCTAGGGGTGAAATTTTGGAGGCATTTGGAAGCCGTTGATTTTTCATCGATTATTTTAATAATATTTAAATACCCTAAATAATCAAATAATTAAATACCTATCGAAACAAAAATCCGAGTGCGCCGTTGCGTTCCTCACACTTCAATTAGCTAAGGGTGATTTATTGGAAATTTTTGGGATACATTTAATAAGTTAAATTTAATTAATTAAGTCAGAATAAATTAATTAAAATATTATTATTTAAAGTTAACATTTAACGGCGTCGTCAGAAGTAAAGTAACGCCATCCCTTCTTTTTTTTGTTCTGCCGTCTGGTGTAATGGTAGCATCTGACCGTTCGATCGGTTGATCGAACGGTCCAGGTGTTTCGTCCCTGAAGACCTCCGCGTGTCGTCGGACTCGCACGCGGCATCTTCGAGCCCTTTCAAATGTCGATCCGCCGCTCTAGGAGCGCATTAAATCTTCTAATCAGCATCTCCATTCGAAGCTTTGCTCCGATCAAGCTTCGTTTTGCAAAAAAAAAAGAGGGTGGAAGAAGACCTCCGTTCGAGCTGTCGTTTCAACCGTTGAACTTTAGGTACGAACCATTTTCAATCTGCTTTATGGATTATTTTAATGCCCCAAAAATTAGAAAATAAAATACTCATCAAAATGAAAATCCAATCTTGTCATTGTGTTCCTCACCCCTCACTTAACTAAGGGTGAGTATTTTGAAATTTTCTGAACCTATTTAAATATTTAATTTTAATTAATAAATATAGTTTTAATAATTAAAATATTCTATTTTTTTATGCTAACAGTGTCGTCCATTTAATCCCCGTGCTGTTCCCTGTTGCCAACGCCGTCACCCTTTTTTCGTGGATCAGATCGGGTGATCTGAGCCGTCCGATCGAGACCGATCGGACATCTTCCTCGATTTCTCCAAGGATCACCACGTGGCCGTCCCACCGCCGTTGTGGCCCCAGTCCCCACTCACAAAAGCCTCACGAGCTCCATCCTCGAGTCCACAAGGACTCACCCAACTCTCTAAACCCCACCATTGGCGAAATTGGAGTCCGGTTGGCGTTGTCTCGATCCTGCAGTGAACCTCGACTGTCAAATTAAGGTACCTCTGAACCCTCTTAATACACTCTGCTATCACTAATTTCTGCTTTTGTATCGGTATTCCTTGTTGTTGATCGAAGATCGACCGGTCAGATCGAGCTACAATAGGCTAGATCGATCAGATTTTGGGCGAGATCCACAGTAGAGTTCATTAGGACCTTAGTCGACCGACGCAGAGAGCCTAGGGTTCGACCATGTGCACACCTCCGACCACATTTGCCCTTGATTCGACTAGCTTCGGATAGCCCTCGACGTCCCCATTCCAGCACCGTGCGGGACGAACCCCAGCAACGGCCAGAGAGCCGCTAATTTGGCCGCCCTAGCCCTGGATGTCCCGGTTTCGCCGAGTCCGGCTCGGGATTTTGGCGGGCCGGATAGGGCCAAGCCCGACCCGAATAATTATGTCGGGTCCACGTAATGGCCTGGCGGGTCCCGCGAGCTCTCACAGCGTGGGTCCCGCTCCAGTCTTCCCCGCCTATCAACGCTCGCCGTTTTTTCACGTGCAAGAAATATATTATATAAATTATATAATCATAATTATGTTAGTTAGTGTAACAACCCAAGTTATTACTTAGATCAATTAAAATTGATTTAAGTCTTAATTACCATTCTAACAGCTTAAATAAGCCATTTAGAACCTATCTCTAGGATTTGGATCAAATCAGGGATCAAATAGATCAAAACTTGATTTCTGGAAAATCTAAAAAAAAAAAACCCTAGAAATTGACTTTTTATCTAAACCTCAGATTCAAAATCTGACTTCGCCATTGCGTTCACCACCCCCAAATTTGCTAGGGGTGATGTTTTGGATGCATTTGGAAGTAGTTGATTTTTCATCGAATATTTTAATATTATTTAAATACTTGAAAAAAATCAAATAATTAGATACTCATCAAAACAAAAATCCGAGTGCGTCATTGCATTCCTCACCCTTCATTTAGCTAAGGGTGATTCATTAGATATTTTTGGAATACATTTAATTAGTTAATTTTAATTACTAAAATAGGTTTGAAAATAATTAAATAATAATGTATTTAAAATATCTTAACCGACGCCGTTCGAAACTTAACTGTGCAAAAGCTCCGCCGTTTGAAATCAAATGGTAGTTTAGGACCGTTTGATCTAAGATCAGACGGTTATGGTGTTCCGTTCCCGCGCATTCGGCGCGTGTCGTTGAGCCCTGCACGCGGCTAGCAGAGGCTTCACCTATGCGTCTTCCACCGTTCTTCGACCGCTGATCTCCCCTTTAAGGGCTCTTGTGGACTTCAGATCTCAGTTTGCATCGTCAAGATCTAAGTTCGTAAGTAAAGGACCCTCTGCGTTGTAGTAATTGATCAACTCTGATTGAGTAATATTGTTAGGGATTAATCGAATTTAGGATTGTTTGCACAGTACAAACCGTTAGACCTTGGTTTCGCCAGACCATGGATTTAGGATTCGTCATAGATTGCGATTCCGAGCTCCTTTGGCATTGCTTTAACCCTCATCGTAAAGATCTCGGCGAGACTCGGCGTCGGCCGTGCGGGTCATGCTGGTTCGCCGTTAGGATTAGCGCCGAATCAAAACCCTAGTTCGCCTTGGTTCGGGACGAAGAGGAGGTATTTGGGTCGGACCGGGCCGACCCGGTCCCAACCCACGAGTATTTCGGGCCATCAATTTAAGTGTGGGACCCACAGTCGTCAGCCGTCAACCGTCAACTGCTGAGATGAAATTCAAGGGTGTGGGCCCCGCTGTCGACTCGTTTGAGTGCAGTGGGTCCCACCCGTCGTCCCTCAACGCGTCTGGGGCTTCCACGTATAGTTATGTGGGCCCCAGTTATGATGTCGTTGAATGTCGTGGACCCCACTTAGATGACCTCGTCGAATCACAGGAGGGCATGTGTCCTTTCAGGTCCCACCAGTGGCAGAAATTTCAAATTAATATTTATATATGTATTAAAAATATAATTAAATTAATTGATAGTAATATAAACAGAATTAAGTTAATTAAATAAATACTAACACTTAAAACATCGATGTCTTAATAATTATAAGTCCAAATATAATAAATAAATATATCAAATTAATCAGTAAAATTAGAGGAATATTAGGGGACCATCAAAATTTCATTTGAAACTATATTTCATTAAGTGACATTTAGGTTATTTGCATAATTACAAAAATGCCACAAAACATCAAACCCTCATATCTATTGTACATCTAAATCCAAACATACCCAATATGGATTTTAAAGTGCTCAAAAAATCCTAAGGAATATTTTAGTAGTGTTAACTTTGCTGTTTTGATTAATTTAAGACTAATCACATTTAGGACCTAACCCTAATTAGCCTAATTTGACCTAGAACTTCAAATGACCATAAGTTAGTCATCTTAGCTCCAAATTAGGTGATCCAAACACCAATTTAGATCAGCAAAACCTAATCTACAGAATTCTACAAATATATTTAGGATCCAATAGTTAGATTTGTTAATCACCCTAATTACCCTAAAACTTAATTAGTGAATATTAGTAAATTTAATAAACCAAATTGGACAAACTAAGTTTCAGAGAACTCCTAGAACCTATTAGAACCTAACTATAGGGTTGAATTATTGATTGGGTGATTAATTTCACTAATCACTCACTAATCACCCTACACCCTAATTAAGCTATAAATTAGCCAAATGGAGTCCAAATTGAATCTACCACTAGTCATTAGAATCAGTAGATTAACTGTGACATACAGCCACTAAAATTATTCAATTTGGACACCAAATGATAAAGTTAGGGATTTTGACCCTTAATTAAAAACCCTTAATTACAATTTAACCATAAATCTTGTTTTGGCTATAACTTAGCCAATACATATCAGAATTCAACAAATTTAGGTTATATGGAAAGCTTAGAGCATAAATTTTAATAAACGGATAGAAAAATTATATGTCATTAGGGTAAAATTACTAAAATGCCCTTATAGGTCAAATTCCTTAATTTGACCCTATAAGGCTTAATACTTAACCAAAATTAGTGAACTTACTGTCTAAACCAAATTAGATAGTAAGTAATCATTCCACATCACTAAATTTCAGAATTTAGTGCTAATTCATAAAGATGAGATTTAGACCCTTAAGGAGGGGCAAAATGGTCTTTTTTCCCAAAATTAGGGTTTAATGAAATTGAGACCTAATTTCATCTCTAAATCATATCAAATAGTAAATTAAGTGATTTAAACTATAATCTAAATAATTATAAGCCTTAAATTAGATATTAGAAGGAAAACCCGAAATTTAACTTTAAGTAAAAATCTTAAGTAAAGATGAATTCTTCTCCATTCCCTTGAACTTCTTAGATCATCCTTTAGGTCTTATAACTTTAGTTAGGATGTATGTCTGAGTAATACTCTTAGTACTTAAGAGCCTTAATTCCATGGATTAGGATTAGATCTTAGGTTAGAATTCATCTAATGGGTAAAGTGGGTTACTCATTTAGGTGAAATTTTTATTTTACTAGTTTATTAAATTTTCATAGTTCATTAATTGATTATTTGATCTTTTAACCTCAGAATTAGGATTAGAAATCTATCCTATTGAATTTGATTTAATTCAATAAGATTTGCCTTAACATTTAATCTGTGAGATGGGACTAAAACCTAGTCCTTTAGGATAGCCTTGTGATTAAGAATTAAACTTCATTCTTTGGAGTTTGATTCTTAATTCTTTAAACCTTGATTTGGCTAATCAAGATTTATTTGGGATTTATAAAATAACAAATTAGGATGATTAATTTAATTACTTTAATCTTTCAGGCGACTTGGATTTATAATTAGGATGTGGCCAGTCCTAATTATGTTTAACTTATAGGTTCATGATTCTAAGTTACAGACACTGTAGGAATTGTTGATTCTGAATCTTATGTAACGTTGAGTAGTTAGAACGTTTAAATTAGAAAATAGATGATATCACAAAGTTTGTGTAATGTTATTAGTTACTTGAATTTGAACTGCTATGCTTTCTTTGTCATTTGAGCCTTTTTATACCTTTGGACATACTTAATTATGTGTTACTTACTTTATATTATACTTTGAGTTTCATTCACATGTTATATACATAACATTAAAAGAAACATTAATAAATAACATATACTTGTGGTTTATGTCTTACTTAGCCTGCCACTTTGGCATTTAGATACTTTGTGGATTTACTTGAGGATCTGGGATGTTTCTCCTAGATGCCTCTTTTGATAAACTTTAATTTAATCTGGGATGTTTCTCCTAGATTACCAGATGGACTTTACTTTTTGGCAGACTAAGTAAGAATATCTCACATGTACAGTACTTAAATCTATATTACTTACATTTACTTTTCAGACTCTTTATAGTTACTTTACATATTTCTTTACACTTCAGACTTACTTTACTTTACCGTTTCAGTACACTTTTCTTTCTTTCATATTTTTCATTTTCTACCGTTCTTTTATATTTCAGAACTTGTTGTATGTCAGTCGTTTTACTTACTTGAGAGCATGTTAGGATGCTAGATCTTATACTTTCAGTATAATACTTTTACTTATACTATACTGGCATGTTAGTTTGATCATATTCTTCAGGACTTTTCTTTGTACTTAGTAGATTTACCTTGTACTTTACTTACCTTGTATTGCAGCCTGAGTTGAGGTATATTTCTACCTCAATACTTGTTCTTCCTTTCTTTGTGCTTTACCGCTATATTATGCTTAATTTAAGTTGTGATATCATTAAAATACATTAAAACTTATTACCTTAAAATGTACTTAGACATTTTGTCTAACAAGATTTTTATTTTGTTGGCTGGGGTCCTACCATTATGAAACTGATAATGATAGATTCTGAGCTTTTTGAGGAGATTGAACCTGCTGAGGAGCAGATCCAAGAGGAGGTCCAGACTACTGAGGGACCTTAGTTTCACTAGTTGCTTTACTTTTTCTTTTTGAGGATGAGTGACTCTTTTCATTTTAGTCTTCTTTAAACTTTAAATGTTTGTAATAATTTAGATCTATTTGTACTTTACTTTTCTGCATTGTATATATTATGAGCTGGGTGTCTTTATTTTACTGTATGGATGTTGCTTTAGTTGTTACTTTTCTTCTGTACTCTGATACTCATTAAGTGATTGTTAATCTTTACTTTATTTAGAAAAGCACCTCTTTTCCTTAAAATTTGATTGGAGTCTTGAATTCCAACTTAATGTTAAGTATGAGATGTGCTTAGTGACAACCTCTCCTTAAGCCTTGTGATTAGAAAGGGGCTGCCATCATAGTTAGTTAATGAATCAATAAGTATAGATATAGGTTATACAGTTAAATATATATATATATATATATTGGCTGGAAGAATCTTCTAAGTGTCAAGGATTTAGCCGAGGCTAATATTCTTTGGAAATTGGGAGAGGGGTATATCTCCTTTTGGTTTTACAGGTGGTGCGAAGAAGGCCCTCTAGCTTCTATCTTTTCGATTAGACGTTCTCCCCTAGCTTACGTTGCTGATTTTTGGGATGGTGGCTGTTGGGTTGACATTAAGCTTAGGAATGTTGGAATTAGTGAGTTTTGATCTCCAAACTCAAAAATGACATTTGCATTAACTGCGGACAAGCTTCAGGTGGTCATTTAAAAGTTAAATCGGAGCGTAGGCTGCTGCTTTATCCGGGCCCTTCCTCCCCCTGATCCTGGTTCAAACTCCCCACTCTCACTTTGTCCTTTTATGTGGAGGGTTATTAAAAAGTTTATTTCAGTGGATGGCACTCTGCAAGAAAGAGGGATCTCCCTCGCCTCTAAATGTGCGCATTGTCAGGCTGAGGAATCGATGTCTCACCTCTTCAGTTGTTGTAAGTATGCTTTTTGTCTTTGGAAGGGCTTTGCCCCATTTCTGAAGTTGGATGAAATTTTAAGCGTGAGTAGCACTTCTGAGCTGATTTTTAATCTAAGTTCTGGCGACCCTTTCTCCTTTGCTCTGGCCTGTCAGATCCTTTGGTAGTTATGGCAAGTTAGAAACCAATTAAGCTGGAACAATTACCTTGTTTCAGTACCTAGATCCATATTTATTGTTGGCAAATAGATGTAATTGGCTCTCGCGTCCGGCTTATTTCCTGCTAATGAACATTTTCCCACTTTTTTTGATTATGCAGCTTCATTTTCCCCTGCTCAATACTTTGGTTCTCTGAGCAAATCGCTAGATGGGCACTCCTCACTTTTCAATTTCTTTTTGACGCTTGATTCTGGAAGGGCTTGGGTCTCTCAAATTTTGTGGGTGGATCATTCGGGCCAGTGTCTTGCTCGCTCCTCTAGTGCTAAAATTTGGATGATTCCGTGCATGGTTTTGAATGCTCTATCGTTTCTCCCCGACAGTTTAAAGAATTTAGTGTGTGTTTGCAATAACCAAGCCATTCTCCAGCTTTTGTTTTTTTTGAATGGGTTTCAGTTGCTTTTCTCGACCATGTTGAAAGGGTGGAAATGTCTAAGCCGCACGGATGTCTGGTGGTGTTCTTCCCCTTAGCTTTTTTGGTGTGGATACTTTTGGGGCCCCATGTGACTTTTCTGTCTGGCCTTTTCTGGAGGCTAGATTTGCAACCAAAAGGTCTATCAGGAATGTCTCCTCTGGGGACTCCTTCTGCTCTCATCTGATTGTCATGTTCAGGTTTCGGGTGCTGTGGCTCTGGGCTTCTAGAACCCTGAGTTGCCTGATGATGTATATTGTTGTTTTTCTGAGTCTGCCGTGATTGATTGGCGACTTGTCCTGTTCTGTTAAACTGTGGTATCTAGTAGGATACTTTCTTCTATCCGTCGCTTCATCTTCTGCCTCTTCGGCTATTTAAAGTCTTCCCTGGCAGCTCGTTTGTCTAGAGTTGTTTCAAGGTGAGGGCACAATGACGAGCAGGATTCACTTCAAATTGCAAATTTCAGTTGTCCTATCTCCTGATACAGGTAGGCTGCTCTTTTATCTTTTCCTTTGGAAAATTTTCTTGGGAGTCCTCTTGGTTTGTCTGTGGGGGAAGCTCGCCCAGTTTTGTGAAGCCGTGGCTGCGGCCCGGCTTGACCCTCTGCTCTTCGGTCTGCCGCGCTCCTTCTGGCTCTGTTCTGTCATGCGGGTTCTTCTTTTCCTCCTTTTGGAAGCGCTTCCGGGTGGATGCTTCCCTATTCTCTGTGTTGTCGGATCACTCTGGTTCGTCGCTTCGATTCTATCGGTGATAATTTTTGCAGACCTGTAATGAGCAGGTTATGGCTGCTCGGGCGCACTCTTTGGTGCCGAGCCAACTTTTTCTTTCTTGATCTTCGCTGATAGCTGTCCTGGTCCGGAAGTGTGTCTGGAAGTGGTCGATGGTTTTGTCGTCATCTTGTCTTTACTGGGTTCCGGTATCTGGATGTAAACTGGCCCCAGTTCATTTTGTTATTTTAATGAAATGAAAGATCAGGCCGAGATGGCATTTTGCAAAAAAATAAAAAATAAAATAAAAATAATATATATATATATATATATATATATATATATATATATATATATATATATATATATATATATATCTGTGCATGTGTCTGTGTGTAAATAGTGTTGTAGCCCAGTGATTGAGGCTCAGGATTTGATATCCCAGGTTATGGGTTCAAATCCCACCGACCACACATAAGAAAAAAAAAAAAAAAAAAAAAAATATATATATATATATATATATATTTTTTTTCGGAACAAACTCTTTTCATTAATAAAAAAATGATTTACAGACTACTCGTATCAAACCTAGATTGAAATTCAATCCATACCCCGACTGAATTTCATAAGACAGTAAAACAACAATATACAAAACATTTGAGAAGACCAAAAATGATCGACTCCAAAAAATGAAAAATCGATTATCCAAAACTCCATATTTAGACTAATAGGGTAAGAACAGACACAAAGAAAAAATCAAAAATCATGAAGACAGACCATAACACATTCAGACCAAGCTCAATTGCCTCCATTAACAACCAGAGAATATCATCAAATGAAGGATCCAATAGTTGAAGAAGAGTCTAACTCCACCAGGAAAAAGACGAACATTCGCGACTAGCTGGAATCACAAACACCGACCAAAACGAGCAGCAAGCAGCCACACCAGCCAGAAACTAAAATATTGCGGATCCAAGTTGAAAGCCAACCTGAGAACTTACAAATTCAAACTAAAATCCTTAAACTCCAATATATTGAAAATAAAAGAAGCCAAAGAGAAATTAGACAAAACACAGGACAATGGGCTCAGTTTTCCCCAGCAGAAGAGGATAAAAACTAGCTGATAATGACAATATAACTGCACTTCTGTCCAAGTACCGAATGAGTGGAGCTTGTACCATCCTGAAAAGATGAGAAGAAAACACTGCACCTGATAGAGAATTAGAAATCAAACTGAGCCTCCGAAGACCGCCGAAGACCACACTGACCAACTTCTCCAATCCAAAAACTATATAAAGCCTCACTATAGAAGGAATTTCAAGCATCAGCCAAATGAGAAAAACCTAAAACTGCCCTTCAAATAACCGCAAACCACCCAAAAAAAAAACAAAAGACCACATAGTATGGAATTTCAAGCGCCGGTCAAACGAGAGTAACCCAAAAATTCTTTTCAAATAGCCGTAGACAGCCCAATTATAAACAACACTGACTGTCTTAAGTCTAGCCCAGACAATAGAAAGCCACAAGAATAAATTCCAAGCCTCAAAATTAAAATTAACGGATCTACCAATAGAAACTGGTCCAGAAAATCATCAATCTTAAAAAGAAAAGGCAATGGCTTCGAGCGATTGCAATTATACCCGCTGGTATAATGCCTTCCATCTCTACCAAAGAGAAAAGGCAACAACACAAATCTTTAATATCAAATAACTACAAATTCTGCAGCCACCAGAAGTTAACTTTGAAATCTCTATTCCAAAATATATAAAGATCTGAAATCACAGTTTTATACTACCTAAACTACTTGCATGAAAGAATACTACCCAAAGAGCCGAAAAAATAAACATGATCGATAAAGCCATATGACCAGCAAATGAACCAGATTACCATCCAACGGATCACCCAAAAATGGATTCCTTCAACCAAATTTAAATCCATCCAGTAAACACAAACGAAAGAATCAACAAAAGTTCTCACCCAACAAAACTTGGGGATGGAAAGCAAATCGTACACATTCCTCACCAAAACAAAATACAAATAAGAATGAGAGGCTCTTTCAGTACAAGGGAATATAAGATGCCAGGGGGATATTGCAAAATTACATGAGACATCAAAATACAAAGGAAATTGAACATTTTGGGGAAAGAAGTTTGTATCAATAGCTAATTTCATAAACTTATCAATAGAAAAAACAGATCTGTGAATAGAGATAAAACAAGAATTCCATTTCAACGAGTTTCTAACCTTCCAAATATGCCAACAAATCTGACAAGCAAGAGCAAATCCAAAAATACCTGCCACCTTTCTCCAAGTAGATAACACTTTAGTTATAGAAAGATGACTGCTAATCCCATTTAAATGCCACAAATGGTCATAGCACTTCCACAATCTCCTTGCATAAGAGCAAAAAAAAAAAGGTGATTAAGAGATTCCTCATTATTACAAAAAACACATTTAGAAGCTAAGAAAACTCTTCTATTTTTAGCACGTCATCAGTTGATATAAAATTCTTCATGATTCTCCAAATAAAAAAAGAAAGTGCTGAAGTTGGAAATTTAAACTAAATACAGGGAGACAGTGGAAAATAGTAAAGGAGAATTTTCCTTGCCGATTTCAAACAGGGTTTTAACTTTTTTCCAATAACAATGTTCATAATATATTCACCCACATTTTTAGGAACCTCACAAATGATCTTTATGATATCACTGTCAACTAGAACTGCTTCCAGCATCTGAACATTCCACTTTCCCTCACTCCTTAGATCCGAGACCATAATAAGAGGGTTACCTGCAACCAACTGAAGCTGATAGAGAGGCCCCTCCTTTAACCAACTGTCAAACCAGAAAGAGATTTTACCCACAGAGATATCCCAGAAAATACAATGTTCCATTTCCCTTTTGAATTTCAGAAGCTTTTTCCAAAAAATAGAATCATTTTGTTTAAGACCTCTTACAACCACATGCTCAAAGCTGCCATATTTCCTATTCACACAAGAAGCCCATAAGCCTTTACCCCTTCTAAGATGCCACCAGTATTTTATACAAAAGGAATCTGTTGTGTTATTGAAAGGGAGAAACCCCAAACCTCCATTCTTCTTGGGGATCGCAAGATCTTCCCAATTTGACCAATGGACAGCTTTTCTTGCCCCATAACTTCCCCAAAGAAAGCCATTACAAGCTTTATTAACTACATTTATGAACTTTTTAAGAGGTTTAAGCACAACCATAAAATGATCAGGCATCGAATTTATCACAGACTGTAAGAGAATAATTCTACCACCAAAGGAAAGGCATTTGGAAGCTCACCCATTAATTTTCCCAATTATAGCCTCCAAAATACAATGAAAATGGATCCAAGATGCAATACCTTTCATCAAGGGGAAACCCAAATAAATTATTGGGAGTGAAACGTGTGTTATAATAGAGATGTTTAACATATTAGCACATTTACTACTTGAAACAGATTTCCCAAAACCAACATTAAACTTTCCCATATTGACTCTCATGCCCGAAACCTTTTCCATATGGTTCAAAATATTTAAAATGGTTTTAAAGGCTTTGGAAGTAGCCTTACAAAAATAAAGAGTATCTTCTGCAAAAGAAAGATGAAAAATAATAGTTCTTCCAAAGTTATGGAAAGAAATACCTTTAATCGCATTGAATGAATACAACAATAATCTAGAAAATTAATCATTAGCAATGATAAAGAGAGTAGGAGAAAGAGGATCACCCTGTCTAATTCCTCTCGAAGACTTAAAGAAACCAAAACTTGACCCATTTAAGAGGATATAGAACTAGATATTTGAAATAGATTTATAGACAAATTAGATGAATGCATCTGAGGAGCCAAATTTTCTATGAATGGCAAGAAGAAAACTCCATTCAATTCTGTCATATGATTTCATGATGTCCAATTATATCATAGCATTACCACCCAAGCACTTTCTATCAATTTCATGAACTAGTTCTTTAGCAAGAAGATAGTTATTGGACAAAAGTCTTCCTTTAACAAAAGCATTCTGGTTAGAACAAATAATCCTATTAAGAATAGAACAAAGTCTATTATCCATAACTTTAGTGGTAGTTTTATTGAAGACATTTTAAAGACTAATAGGTCTAAAGTCAGCCCAGGACTTGGGTCTATCCACTTTAAAAATAAGAACAATAGAGGTGGCAGTCACAAACTTTGGGATATAATTTGACTAAAAAAAGTCTAAAACAGCTTCCCAAACATCACTATTAATAATCACCCAATAGAATTCGAAGAAAAGAGGAGAGAAACCATCTGATACAGCCACAGTATCCTCATTCATATCGTGGATAACATCTTCAACCTCCCTAAAAGAAGGAGGAGACAGCAGCCACACATTCTCTTCCTCAGAGATCTTTGGAAAAGACAAATCATTACTTAACAGAGAAAGGTCACAACCCTCGACTTGCCAAAGAGATTTAAAAAAGTTACAAGCTGAATCCCCCAATAAACCAAAGGGAATACAATTGCCACTATCATCTTTGATATGGGAGAATACATTAACTGAATGTTTAATATTGACCCAAGAATGAAAAAACTTTGTGCTTCTTTCTCTATCTTTAAATCTTTTGAGAGTAGATTTCTGGATCCAAAAAGCTTGTTCCATATTCAAAATTGAATCTAAGTTGCTGTAGGCTTTGAAAAGATGTTCTTTCACCAAATGTTATCTAGAAACATCTACTAAAGCTTCAAGCTCTGCAACTTTAATCTCAACCTTTCTGATGTTATCAAAGATGTTACCAAAATGATCTTTGTTTCGGGAGACAAGAGCATACTTTAACCTTTTCAATCTACTTTGAAGTCTAATCATGGGAGAAATATTCATTTCAACAGGGACGGTCCAGTTAGAATTCACCAGATCAAAAAAACTCGGGTGCTGAAGCCACATATTTTGAAAATGAAACCTACCTTTACCAAAAGAGGAATAAATTGGATGCAGCAGTAAAGGAGCATGATTAGATCCATACCTTCTAAGATGAGAAATTTGAAGATCATTAACCAAACTAGCAAAATTAGGATTAAATAGGATTCTTTCAATTCTAGAAACAGAAGAGCAGTTAGACCAAGTGAAAGGGGAACCAGAAAAATCAAGGTCCATTAATCCTGATTTGCAAATCATATCATTAAAATCCCTCATGACAGAGTTACAAGTCTGACTCCTGCCAATACACTCAGATTGTTTATGCTCAGATTCTTTACAAATCACATCAATTATATATATATATATATATATATATATATATGTATGTATGTATGTATGTATATATGTATATATATATATTAATATACATATATGTACAGCTATGTATATATATAAATATAAATAGAAAACTTAATAATTAAATTCATAAAACATTCTGTTAATATAATAGCTCTATTTAATTAATTAGTTTATTATGTAATCAAATAGTGACCAATGATTTAATTAATATTCCTGTTAATGTTAATTAATTCAAATAGTAAGTTAAAATTTTATTTTGTTTAATTGAATAAATTATTTAAATAGTAAGTTTATATATATATATATAAATTAATTTAATAATAAAATAATATTTAGTAAATTAATCTAAATTAATAATAAAATAAAAATTATTAAATGAGGCTAAATGATTTAGCAAAACTTCAACTTATCATAATTTTGCACATGCTCACGCAAATATAGTTAATATGGGTTTTAAAGTAATAAGGAGAACATCAGTAACACTTTAATAGTATTAGTTTTGCTATTTGATAATTAGTTTGGCTAATGACTTTTAGGACCCTTTCAAATTTCTCTTAAAACCCTAGAAATTGAAAGGTTCATATCTTAGTCATTTGGACTCCAAATTAAGAAACTCAAGATGCTAACTAGGTTAGAAATTCAATGCCAGCAGTAAACTAAAATAAAATTTAGGTTTTGAACGCTAGAAACCTTAAGTTGACGAAACTACCCCTAACTCTAACTAGGTCATAACTTGTCTAATTGCGGTCCAATTTGGGTCTACTCCCAGTTGAAGTACTCAGTGTAGTATAGGAAAGCTATAACTACTATGTTTATTAAATTTGGACATTAAATGAGAAAATTTAGGTTCTTGACCCCTCTTAAACCTTAAAAAATTACATAAATATCCCTAGAATTGAATTGGACATAACTAATCCAATAGACCTCAAAATTTTAGTGTTCTTGAACTCTATAAAATCCTTGCATAGTAACCAATAATAAACTACAAAAATGTTTAGACTTCATTAGGTAATAATTACTAAATTGCTCCTTAGGTCAAATCCCTTAGTTTGGCCCTATGTGCTTAATTATTGTCTAAATTGAGTGTACTTACTGTCTATCTTCATGTTAAATAGTAAGGAATCATTTGGTGTCAAGAAAATCCAATTTGGAGCCCTAATTCAAAAAATAGCTTTTTGGTCTCTCAAGTAGGGGCAAAATAGCTATTTTGCCCAAAATTTAGGCTAAGCGTTCTAAACCCCCTAAAATATCATATAAATCATTAAAAATAGTACTAAAATAGAATTAGGATTAATTTAAGTCTTAAATATCATAATTTTAAAATTTTGTTAAACATCTCAATTTAAGGCTTAAAAATCCCTAAGTAAGGAGAATGTCCCTTACTTGGTTAAAATCCATCATTAACTCTTTTAATTGAACAAAAATAGCAAATAATATTGAATTCCATAAATTTTTGATATTTTCTTAAGTCATTTCATTAAGGAGCTCTTTAGGAGTCTTCACCTCACATTAGGACCCTTTCCTAAGATTAGGGATAGATTCTAGGTTAGATCTCATCCATTGAATAAAGTGGGTTATTCAATGAATAAAACTTTGGTTTTATAGTTTCTAGAATTTAATAATTTGATATTGATTATTTTATCTTTCAATCTTAAATTAAGAATAGGAGAACCATCCTATTAAGCTGGATTACACTTAATAGGATTTGCCTTAATCATTAGTTCATATTTAGACTTAAAACTTTAGTACTTAAGCATTACCTTTGAGTTATGAGATTAAATTCAATTCGTGGTGTTTAACTTATAATCCCTAGCTTTAGTAGATCTTGATCAGATCTTAGCTTAGGATGTCTAAATTCATTAATTAGGATGTTTTGGTTTCTAAATTGACTTATTGGCGATATTGATTGAATTTAATTAGAACCTGATCATTTCTAATTGCTTTTAACTTATAAAGTCATACTTCTAAGTTACACTCAGTAGTAGGAATTGGAGATCCTGAACTTATGTAATTTGGCATAATTAGAATGGTTTAATGAATAATAGTGAATGTCACCATGTGTACTAGAGTCCCTTGCTCACTATTAATTATTTGTGCTTAAGCACTCCTTGTATTTTGTGCCTTAAACCTTGAACATGACATATAAGACAACATTGTTGCATGAAATGAAAACTTAGAATAATTAGGATAACATTTGCATTGGGTTCAGTATTCAGGTTGATTTTGGTGCACATTTACCTAATGGATAGGGGTAAGGAGAAATAAGGGATAATTTAGCATTACTCATTGAGGAGTATTGTGTTAAGTTTGATACCCTATAGTCTTGTATACATGCTTAATTCCTTAGATGCTTCTGGATGTGTCCACAGAAGCAAAGTAAAAGAAAAAAAAATTACTGCATTTGTATTTACTACCTCCTCAGTCCCTTCTGTTCAATTATGTTCTGCCTTAGCTCAAAAAGGCTTTGGGAATGTTATTTTGGCTCGATTGGCCAATTTATGATATGGCAGTTTGCACATACCTATTTTCTGTTTACTATTGCACTGATGCATATTATTTCAGTTAGCTTTAGTTTACCTTACTTGCTTACTTGTATATTATAGATTACTAGATTTTGTTGTTGCTTATTATATATATCACAGTCAGATTGTTTATTTTTAACCTGCATATATAATATGATCATCCGCATATTTAGGTGTAGTCTTTCCTTATAGTACTTTTGTTTATTGTATTTATACATGTATGCCTAGCCTTGTTTTAGTTTATTTTGAGGTATGTCTTTTGCCTCATTCTTGTTTAGTTATAAATGCTTTAATTTATAACTTACCACCTCCTTGTATGCTTGTTGCTCTTATGTTAGTATATTTTATTTAGTTTAAAGAAAATGGTGACATTAATAAATTTATGAAAATTTATTAGCCTAAAATGTACTTAGACAATTGCCTAATAAGATTTTTCTTTTGTTGGCTGGGGCCCTAGCATTGTGAAACTGACAATGTCAGACCCAGATCATTTTGAGGAGCACGTGCCTAAAGAGGAGCCTTATCTTAAGGAGGAGTAGCTGGGTTAACCAAAAGCTATCTAGTTCCTTCATTGCTTTCTTTTGAGGACGAGAGATTGCTCTTTTATTTTATTAATCTAATTTAAAATACTATAATAATACAGGTACCTTTATACTGTGTTTTTCTTGCTATACTATTTGTTCTGAGCCGTATGCTGCACTTTCCCTATATATTGTTGTGAATTGGATGTACTATTTACTTACCTTGCATCCGCACTCTGAGCTTGTGTTTACTTAGTGATTGATTCATGTTTTATGTATTCTGAGCATTTCTCTACCTAATTAGTAGATTGTTGATTATACCTAATCCAATGATAAGTGAGAGATTTGCCAGAGTGACACACCTCCCATTGGCTTAATCTTGTGGATTGAGGGGCGAGGCACCACATACAATTTAGGTGAACTACCACAATTTATATAAGTTCAATCTATGTCTTTTAGGTTACTTTACCATATAGATGGTTGACAAGGTTTATCTAAGAGCCTACCTCAATATAAGATAATAAGGCATCCCTATCTCAAAGTTTATCTTATATAAAGTTGTATAATTCAACTTAATTATAATACTATTATTTCCTTTTAAGAGATCTAAGCCTTTTAAAACTTACATCAACAATCTGCAGTTACTAAGGATAGATCTAAAATCAAGGTAAGAGAGATTACATGCAAGGTCTGGAGATTAATCAATGATTAAAAGAAACTAATCAAGGATGTTAATTGTTTGATACATAATTGTAAAATTATCATTCAAGTTTGAGATGAATCATTACATTTTTGGAACTTGGTTGTTTGATTAATCAAGCATCATTATTTAACTAAGAAAATATTTATATGCAAATTATCTTATTTAAGAGAAAAGCACACTTAATTAAGGTTGATAAATCACATTCATAGTCACTAAAATATTTACTATGTTTGGAAGATCTAACATTCATAATTAATGATCTAGAATCAAATCAATTTATGTTAAACCAATCATTACTATCTAATATATGAAATTCAACACTTAAATTAATTTGGCTAATAATTTTGCTTAATAAGGGCTAATCTATGTTTTGAAGTTAATTATGCATAATTATAAATTTAACAAACTAAAAACGGAATGAGTGGTTATCAATAGAATACTTAATATCTAAGGGTTCCATGGATACAAAGTTTGCCAAAAAAAGTGAATTAATGAGACTAATATGTACTAATTAAGCCTTAATGTGATTAGCAATTAATAAAGAAAATTAACCATGGAATAATAATTTAATCATTACAATTAAGTTCTAAAAAACATAATGAAGCAATAGAGACCATAAGCATGTCATTTGGACAAGCAATAATCTTAATATTCACTAATCATGCATTTGGGTGATTAATATATAATTAACAAAATAAATCAAAGGAAACTAAATCTATCCTTACAATTAGGTTCTAAATGACATAATAAACATATAGAGACTATAAATAAGAAATTTGGGTAAGTGCACACGAGGGACTTGAACACCGAGTCTTGCCCACTGATTGCCACATATCAAAGTTATATATGCCAGGTTGTAGTTGGGAGCAGGTCAAGAATGCTTGGGGTTCAATTGGAGAGCATAGTGAGCAAATAGCTCACAGTGAAGAAAATTGAGACTATTAATAGCCTTACGAGGGAGTTTAGAGTGCTGCTGAAGGGTCTGGCTTGGCCCGAGAGTTCGGGCCAAAGCTCAGCCCCTAAATTTCCAATTGGAGTTAGTTGGGCCACGTGTCCCGATAAGAGGTGCCTAACTGATTTTCATTTAAAGCTAACTATCTACCGGCGTGGCCCTAGAAGTGGGAGATAGATCCTAGCATGGGCGTACAAGAGGATCATTTGTATCGAACACAAACAAATTGGGAAAGACAAACCAAAGTGGCAGGAGATGCATCCACCATCTGATTGATCAATCAAGAAGGCAGAATGGTCAAGATTCATCGAATTCTAATAGTTTGATGGGGAGACGCTCCTGGCCATCGGATCATGAGAATGATCCAATGTCACGAAGAGGATTCGAGCTAGGCTCGATCATGAATGTTATATTCACATGATTCGATGGATTGGTGGCTCTATATTTGTTGTTTCTTGGTTTGAGCTCCACAGCAGATCACCTACGATCCACACAGCAAATCCTGACTCCCAAGTGACTGTTGAAGGTAGATTTTGAATTATTAAATATTGCAAACTCTAAAAATCAATTTTCCCATTTAAATTTAATTCAATTATGGCTTAAATGACTTCCAAAAATTTCCAGACTTGCACCCCTAGCTATGTTGGGGTGAGGAATTCAAAAATGAAGTCAAAAATGGATTTGGAGATCAAAATAATTTAGTTATTTTCTAGGGCTTTAAAATTAATAAAGTTGCTAATTCAATGTATTGAGGTCTGATTGACTGAAAAACTACAAGGTTAGGTCATAATGGCTAGATGAAACTAATGGAATAAGAATTAGAACTTGGTCAAGCTAAGAATGGAAAGTAACAACCTAGGGTTGTTACAGACTCCACAACTTAAGAACAATGTCGTCCTTAACTTTATAGCTAAGTAGAGAAAGAAAAATGCATAATTTTAGAACATGAAGAAAAAAGAAAAGCACTTGGATTTTCAAAAATACTTGGATACTTTCACTATATATCTGCTTCTTTTTAGACTATTCAAGAGAATTAATACTCCATTAAATCTTCACCATGGGGATAGAGCGATTTCTCAGCTGCTTTTTATCACAAGCTAAGATTCTGATTGGCTCCTTCACATAGGAAAGATCAGGTTGAAGACATACAGCTGGGAGTTGATCTAGCAATGAAGGATTTTGAAGACATCTTCATAATGAAGATACATAAAATACATCATGCACTGCCAAAAAGTCTTCGAAAAGATTTAACTTGTAGGCTAGCGATCCTACTTTTGCTACAACTTTGAAAGGTCTGACGTAATGGGGACTGAGATTCTCTGCTATGCCAAAATGAAACAAAAATTTCATAGATCTGACTTTAAGATACACAAATTCACCAACCCTAAACTCCAAAGGATGGTGCTTGGCATCATGATACTTGCTTTGACGATCCTGAACATGAATCCTTTGTTGAATTAACTTCACCTTCTTCTTGGTTTCTTCTACTAGATCAGACTCATAAAGCTGAACGGTACTTGTTGCTAACCACACAGGTGGAGTATTACACCTTCTCCTATACAAGGCTTCATATCGGGGCCATGCCAATGCTTGCTTGATTTAGAAACCATCAAAATATTGGATACAAAGTTGCAATAGATCCTTGAGAACTTGATTCACTCTTTCCATATGGATGTCTATTTGAGAATGAAAGGTCATGTTCATAGCTAGGGTAGTTTTGAGATCTTGATGCACTGTCTGCCAAAACTTGGAAGTGAATATGTTATCTCTATCGGATATGATCGATTTAAGAATCCCATGGAATTTGATGATTTCCTTGATTCAAATATTTGCCAGCTTTCCACAGAATCCGTCTAATGAATTGAAACAAAGTGAGCAGACTTGGTCAGCCAATCGATTATAACCCCGATACAATCTTCTCCAGAACATGACTTAAGCAAACCCATAACAAGGTCCATCAATATGTTGAACAATTCCATTCAAGAATCTCAAGTGGATGCAGTAATCCTTCAGGCCTTTGGTGTTCAACCTCAACAAGATTACATACATAGCACTTTGCTACAAATTCTGCCACAATTCTTTCCATTCCATGCCACTAGAAAGATTGTCTCAAAAACTTAATACATTTTAGCGCTGCCATGATGAATCTTATAGCCTGAATGGCGAGCTTTTATGAGAACCTTATGGTGTAAGGACTTGGAAATCCATAGTTGATTCCTCCAATAGATAACACTATCTCGCAACTGCAAGTCGATACGGTGACCACTCTCGTTATAGGCCTTAAACTTTAAGTAGTCTTAATCTGTTGCTTGTAAAATGGTGACATCCCAAAAGAAGCTCTATTCAAATGAACATTGATCTACTAACACATTCAACTCTTCTTTGCACACAATTTCATTTCATATCTTGGTAAATTCAGCTTCCAAAGGGCTTTCAATAATCATATAACATAGAAAGGTACAACAGCTTAGAGCGTTAGCAACCACATTTGCTTTGCCAGGATGTTATTGAATATTGAGGTTGTAGTCACTGATTAACTCCAACCATCTTCTCTGACGACGGTTTAACTCTCGCTGAGTGAAGATGTACTTTAAACTCAAATGATTGGTGAAAATCTCACATTTTACTCCATGAAGAGAGTGTCACCAAATTTTTAGAGCGAACACTATGGCAGTCAGATTGAGGTCATAGACTGGATAATTTCTCTCATTCGGTTTCAAATGACAAGATGCATGTAATAACCTAGGTTATTACCCTAGTCAATTAGTACTAATATCAATCTTAATGTTGATCTTAAGTGTTCATCAAGTCATTAAGAGTCATCAACTAAGACCTAATTCAAATCAGGAGTCAAATGAATGGAATCCTGATTTTTGGAAAATCTAGAAACCCTAAAATTTGACCCACCTAAATTGACCTCAAATCAAAAAAATGGACTTCGCCATTGCACTCATTGCTCCCAAATTAGTTAGGGGTGATGTTTTCATGTCAATCGAAAGTCGTCAAAATTTTGATAAATATTTTAATAATATTTAAATTCCCCAAAAATCAGAAAATTAAAATACCAGTCAAATTGAAAATCCGACCTCGCCGTTGCGTTCCTCACCCCTTAATTAGCTAGGGGTGAGTATTTGGGAATTTTTGAAAGTTAATTATTAATTATAAATATTATGATTTAAATAAATATATTTTAAATTATTTAAATTATTTTATTTATATTTACTTTAATTCCGTGGTCGTTAAACACCTAACACCGCTTACCCTAAATTGCACCTGCCGTCTTCCCTCCCCGTCAGATCAGACGGCAACTTCAGGCCGTCTGATCAAAGATCAGACGGCCACGACGCGTCTTCCCCCTCGTGCGTGTCTCCAGGGTTCCACGCGGCATCCCGCCGCGGCCGAGTCCAATCCGCGGCCTCCCTGTTCTCATTCGCTCCGTCGTCGCCCTTACTTCTACAAATTAGCAACCTAAGGGAGCATTTTTTGCAAGCAGTAAGCCCGGGACAAGGATCGAGCCTCTTTAACCCTCGCACCTTCATATCCATCGGTCGAGGTACCTCTAATCCCACTTCGTTCATATCACATTCTTCAGTGTATTGATTCAAAATGCTATTTTACATGTTGGATTACAATCATAACGTGTCTGATCAAGTATAAATGATCACGATCGTGTGAATTCGAACACATATCCACATTATATACCGTTAGTTTCCGCCGTTCGCCGATACCCAGCACTAGGGTTAGCCCGTGCCACCACCCTAGTGCACCCAGGCCGATGGACCGCCTACGATTAGGTAAGGGAGGTTAAGTTCTATTCGCCGGTGTGCGAGCCATCGTGTCCCGTCACCGCTTTGACCTCTATTTCCCAAACCCTATCCCCCACCACTCGGGAAGGAGAGGAGAGCCCTGTATTAGGCCAGGTCATCCTGGGCCCAACCCGGAAACCTTATCAGGTCCGCTCATCGTTCCAGATCCACAAAGCGTGGGACCCGACTTCACGCATGTTGTGCAACTGGTGCCGCCGCGTGGAGCGCGTGGGCCCGCGATGCGCCGCTCGCTTTTCATCTGGCGACGCATGGCCCGGGGCCCGCGCCTGGTCAACCGCGTCAGCGGTCTCTTTTGAGCTAGCAGTGGGACTCGCTCCATCTGCGCGTCCTATCGGTGCTCGCCGAGTGGCATGCCTGTCTCCTTTGTCGGCTGGTGTGGGCCTCGCCTTTGTCTACTCACCCAATCTTTGTGAGCCACATGTCCTTGGTAGGACCCGCCGCATGATTATACATGCAGAAAGTATTAGTTTAAATATAATTATATATATATATATATATATATATATATATAATATATAAATGTCTGGCAACGCCATTTCTTGGAAACCGCCCGATACCTATAGGGGTAGGGGTGGGGGTGATCGTCAGGTTCCTATCCCTTCGTCTCTATCCGTCTTCGACTTTCCGCCTCTTCCTCAGTCTCAAAATGCTCCAAAGGTAATGAAGCCTCCTTTCCCTGAAGGAAAATCCTTTTCTTTTCCCAAGATTTCGCTTCCCTGTAAGGGAGGAGGTTTTTCAATTTCGGTTGTTTGCATAAAAGGATGGTTCTCTATTTCTTTGTTAAATAACTGTCTGGATTCATTTTGTTATGGTGGATTTTGGATTGTTGCTTGCCCAAAAAACTGTTTCTTGATGTCTTTTATTTTTTTTGACGATTTTGTGAATCTTCTTTCCGCTCGGTTCATAAAGATTGGTAGGGGAACCTTGAAACTTTTGGTAGAGAAAGAGGCGGTTGATCCAATGGATGCTTTCTGTGAACCTCATTGGATAAACTTTCTGAATCTCAGGCCAAAACTCAATAATCCCCATCACCTTTGGGCCTTGGCTAGTTTAATTGGTGCCCCGATTGCGATTGATAAGTGTTCTGTTTTTTGGCATGCACCTAGAGCTCGAGTTCTTGTAGATTTAAATGTTTCAAGGCGTTGCCCTAAAGCTATTTTAATTTCTGGTAACATATTTGAACATCATCAAAGAGTAGTGGTGGAACAAGAGTTTGTTAAGTGTTCTCTGTGCGGGAATTATGGCCATACCTACGAGTTTTGTTTGCATAATAGAAAGAAATTTTGGGAGAAGAAAAAATCAATCTGGTTTGATATCTCCAGATGGTGGTGGTGCTCTGGAGAACTCGGTTAAGGAGATTGTTCCTTATATATGGAACTCTGTTGCGAATGTTTTTATTCACAAGAATTTTGTTCCAGAAGTTTTAAATCCTTTTGCTGATTTATCGTTTTCGCAAAGTAATGTTGTTTCTTTCATTATTCATGCTTTGGAAAAAAAAATGTTAAGGAAAAAGGTATGCTAAGCTGGTGTCCCTGGACCCCAATTTCACTTTGGAGACCCAAGAAGATTGGGTTTCATCAAAGAAGAAATCTAGGGCGGCCAGGAGGACTAAAGCAGCTATGCTTCTGATCAGACATCAGTCCAGAAAATCTAGTAGAGTTAACTCATGTTAGACAGATCTTTATTATTTTGGAATGTACTGGGTATTGCTGCTGTCAATTTGAAAAGAAGGCTTAAATCGATTTGTAAGAGAAAGAATGTCCTTTTTCTTAGTTTATTGGAGCCTCTCCTGAAGTCAAAGGTATTGGCAAGTTAGCCAGTTTTCTGGGCTTTACTTTTTTTGTTTCTAATGCTTGTAATAATATTTGGTTATTCTAGAAAGACCCCATTCTATTTGATGTGGTGGTTAATGAGGATCAATGTATCCATGGTATTTGCTCCTGGCATAATCTGAGTTGGAAGCTTTCACCAGTGTATGCTAATTGTTCCTACATTATGAGGCGACAGCTTTGGGATTCTATAGAAACTTGGTGAAATTTGAATGATTTACCTTGTATGGTTGGTGGAGATTTCAATGTGATTAGGAAGGAGTCAGAAAGGGTTGGTAGAGGTAAATTTTCTAGCATTACTACTAGAGAATTTAATGATATGATAAGTAAAGCTGGTCTTATTGAAGTAAACTTTTCGGGCTCCAATTTCACTTTGTCTAATAATTTGATGGTTTCCAGGATTGATAGAGTTTTGATAAGCCCAGGTGTGTTAAGCTTATTTAATAATCTTTAGCTGTCTCATATGAGGAGACTGGGCTTGGATCATGCCCCGCTTCTTCTTCCGTTAGCTTCATCTTTAGTGCCCAAGGGCAGGTTTAGATTTCAAAATATGTGAGTTCACCACCTAGATTTCTTTGAGTTTGTCAGTTCAGTTTGGCTTCCTCCCCTTGATCTTGTGGTTTCTCCGATGATTATGTTACATTTGAAATTGAAGAGGCTTAAGAATTCCTTGATAGTTTGGAACAAATCCAAGTTTGGCAATATTTTTGATGTGGTCAGATTGACTGAAGCTGAGATAGCTGAGTTGGAAGCGGAATTCGATGCTTCCGGGTGCCGGGTTTTAAGAGAAAAGCTATCCAAAGCTCTGGATCAATTGGAAATTGTTCTGAATATGGAGCAAACATTCTGGATTCAAAAGTTTACTCTTAAAAAATTCAAAGATGGAGAAAGAAATACAAAGTTTTTCCATTCTTGGGTGAAAGTCAAACAGGCCTCAAATGCGTCTGTTAATCTGAAATCTGAAGATGGGAATTGTATTCCTAAGGAGTCCCTGGGAACTTCTTCTTGTAATTTTTTTGCTGGTCTTTGGTCCAATGAGGGATGTAACCTGAATTTTTTTGCGAAATGATTTTTTCTTTCCGAAGGTTTCTGATGAAGAAAATTCTAATCTTATTTCTCCTCCTTCGGATAAGGAAATAGAGAATGTTATTAATTCCATGAATGAGGATTCAACGGCTAGGCCAGATGGCTTTTCTCCTCTGTTTTTTAAATATTGTTGGGAAATTATAAAAAAGGATGTTACAGAAGCTATATTAGATTTTTTTAAGTCAAACTATATCCCTAAATTTGTCACCTCTACTGCAATTGCTCTTATCCCAAAAGTGTCTTTGCCCAATTCTTGGTCTGACTTTAGACCTATTAGTCTTTGTAATATTATTAATAAAATCTGCACTAAAATTGTGGCCAAGAGGTTGTGTCCTATTCTTCCAAAAGTCATTTCCCCTTATCAGAATGCCTTTGTTAAAGGAAGGCTGCTTTCAGATAATTTCCTCCTAGCTAAGGAGCTAGTTCATGATATTGATAAAGCTTGCTTTGGGGGGAATGCTCTAGTTAAATTGGATATAATAAAAGCGTATGATAGGATTGAATGGAGGTTTCTAAAGTCCATCCTTAGAAAATTTGGCTTTTTTGAAGCCTTTATTCAATTCATATATAAATCAATCTCTAATGTGTGGTTCTCAATTCTATTAAATGGGGAAAATATTGGCTTCCTTAAATCCACCAGGGGAATTAGGCAAGGGGATCCTCTTTCCCCGACCCTTTTTATTATTGCAAATGACTATTTCTTGAGGCTTATATCTCTTCAGTTCTCCCTTTCAAAAGGGATAAGTTTTCATAATTCTGGCAAATTTATTATTCCCCTCTTAGCCTATGCAGATGATAAAATTCTTTTCTGTAGGGGCACAATAAAAGCTTTTTCTTCCATTTTGAATATTTTAGATCATATGAAGATAGTTGCTAGCATGAAGGTGAATATGAATAAATCAAATGTGGTGTTTGGTAAATATGTGGCTAATAGCAGAAAATCTGAAATCTTAACTCTTTTGGAATTATCTAGAGATACCCTTCCGATTAGTTACCTTGGTCTTCCCCTTTATAAAGGCAAGGCAAAATGGTCTTTCTTCCAACCCCTATTGGACTCTATGTCCACTAAAATAAATGGTTGGACTTCTAAATGCCTAACATTTGGAGGTTGTATTGTGCTCCTTCAGTCAGTTATCAATTCTATTTCGAATCATTTCCTTACTGTGTTCAAGCCTCCTTATAGGTTTGTTAATGACGCTAATAAGTTTTGTAATGGTTTCCTTTAGGGTGATTATGGCTCAAGAAAGGCTGTGAGGTGGTCCTCCTGGTTGGAAGTGGCTTCTCCTAAATTGTCTGGTGGGCTTGGTTTTTCCCCTTTTAAGTTAACTGCTTCTGCTTTTTGTGTAAGAAATTAGTGGAGGCTGAGAAAAAATAGTGGTCTTTGGGCAAATTTTATGAATAATAAGTATGGAAAATCAACCCATATTGTGTTAAGGGATCCTAGGCAGAATGATTCTATTATTTGGAAGAATTTACTCATAGTTAAAGTGGTGGCTGAAAAATCTGTTTGCTAGAAGTTTGGAAAGGGATTAATTTCTTTCTAATTTGATAACTGGACTGAAAAGGGTCCTTTATACTCCCATTTCCCTGTCAGGTGGTCTTTAAAAGCGAGAGTGGTAGATTTTTGGATGGATGGAAATTGGGATATTAACAAAATAGGAAGTGTTGGTATTAATATTGAATGGATTAACTTTATTTGTGGCTCATTAGCTATTTATCTAGATGTTAAAGATAAAATGATAATCTTTATTAATAAATCTATTAAACCCTATGTTAAATTGGCAAGAATGATCTTAGTTAATCCAAATTCGAGTTCTGCTTGCTACTGGTTTAAAATGCCCACTAATGCCCTCTCATTTTTTATTTGGAGAATGATTAATTGTTTTCTATCTATGGAAGATCTTTTGAAATTGAAAGGAGTCTCACTTGCTTCTAAATGTGCCCACTATCAATCAAAAGAAATAATGTATCATCTCTTTATATCTTATCCTTTTGCTGGTAGTGTTTGGAGGGGATTTTATCCTCTTTTGAAACTGGATAAAATTAGGTGCATGGCTTTGGTGGTGGAGATCCTGGTTTATGCTAAGAATACTGATCCATTTTATTTCACTCTTATCTGTTGTATTTGCAAGCAGCTCTGGCGCATCAAAAATCAGGTTAGATGGAAAAATGGTTTAATCTCAGCTAATAATTCTGTGTTTTATATTGGAAAGTACATGCATCTAGCCACTGTGTCTGGAAATATTGTTCCTAATGATAATTTCACAAGCTTTTTTTAGTATAAAGATTTTATTACTTCAGTTATGAAGCTGGGTGGCATAATGTGTAAGTTCAGGGGTGGTAGGTCTTCTATCTACCATCATTTATCTAGGAATAATGCAGATAAAAGTTGGTTCATTAGAGTTGACTGGATTATTCATTATGGCTGGTCCATTTATGTGTCTTCTTGGCAGGCGAGGATGGTTGGGTTTACAATCTAGTTGATCCCTTGGATTTTTATCAAGCTCCTCGGTATAAGAGCTGGTTATTTGGATAACTTTTATATAATTTGTAAAAGGGAATCTTTAGATTGCCTTTTGAATTTCATCAAGAGCAACAGATTTTTAGCTTCTTTTATGAATAATTGGGAGCCTCTGAAGCATAAATCGGTCTGGTGGTTAACTCAATTGTAATTTGGTCTAGTTTATTTGGTGCTGGTCTTTTTGGTTTCTCAAGTTTAGTTTCTTACAAGATCCTCTTCATTTTGCACTACTAGATGGCTATTTAGCAACCGTATTTGGTGCTGGTCTTTTTGGTCTAGTTTATTTGGGGGATTTTTGGGTATTACATTTCCTTTATTTGGATATCCACTGCTGTCTTATCATTGTCAGGTATCAGTGGTCGGGTGCTGCTTCAATAGTCACTGTTCTGGAAGATCTCTGAATTTTTATTTATGTCGGTTGGTATTCTGAGGTCTGAGGCACTGTCCTGGCTTTATAAAATAGTTTTCTTTTTGCGATTAAGGCTGCCTTCTTTTCTTATTAGAGGTAATTTCTGGATAGTACTTTCCCTTTTTAATGGCAGGAAGTCTGAGCATTAAGATTGGGGCCCCGACCTTATTTTTGTCAGAACCATGTAGATTTTGTATTCACTTGTTTTTCAGGAAGGTGGCAAGTCGTATTCTGTTAGGCTGGATGCTTGAAACCTTTATCCAGTTCTGCGAATTAGCTATATCTGCTCAACTGAACCCTATGCTTTTTGGCGTTGCTGAGTCCTTTTAGCTAGGTGCTTCGATGATGTTGGTGATAGGCCAGCTCCTGGATTCTACGTTGTTCTGCTATACTCCCTCTCTGTCGGTGGCCTGCGCATTGTGGTTCTGCTGCTGGATTCAATATTTACTAGTTTTCTGTGACTTTTAAATCCAATGCTGGTTTTCATTTGTATTTAGTCTTCTTTGTATTTTTTTGCAATACCCTGTTGGGTCTCCTCTTGGGATGGTTTTGGGGTTTTTTGTGGTCCCATGCTTAGATATCTTTTGTACTTAGCTTTTTTTGTTTTCATACCCGATTGGAAGTCTACTTGGGGTAAGTTGGGTGGCTTTTGGTCAAAGTCCTATATGCCAGGTCGGAACTTTGTGTCAATTTGTAAAAATATTTCTTTTGAGATATAAATGAAAAGAGATGTTTATGAAAAAAAAAAAAAATAATATATATATATATATATTTATATAATTACATGATTAAAAGAATTATAAGTTAACTTAGATATATATATTTATATACGGAGTACATTTAGGTATAATTAGCCCTTTATGATTGCTGTTAGTTAAGAATTATGTAACCTAAGTGCAATTAGCATAATTATAATTAGTATATAGTTAATAAATATAGATCAGTTAATTATCAACATTTGTTGTATTATCTAAATTAATTAAATTAGTAGAATTAATTAATTAGTTATTTAGTAATAAAGTTAATTAGTTAATTAATTAACATTAATTAGAATCAGTAGATAATAACCTAATTAATTAGTTAATATTATTTAATTAATATAATTAAATAGTGAAGCAATTGAATTTGAATTTTTGAACAGTAAATTAAATAAATTTAATTTAAACTAATTAAAACTTTAAAGTTTTATAACTTTAAGAATATTGATCCAAACATATCAAATATAGGTCTCATTTTACTTAAAAAAATAAAAGGAATCATATGGCTCTAATAAAAAATTCGATCCGAAGTATATTTAACCTAGTGATATTTTAGATCCTAAACAAACCCTCACAATTTTTAACCTAGTTATCCAAACATAGATAATATGGGTCTTAAAATACTCATGAGAACAGCTCTATCACTGTGGTAGTATTAGTTTTCTCATTTAGAGCTTAGTTTGAAAAGTGACATTTATGACCCTCACCCAAAAATGACTAAAATGCCCCTAGTCTTCAATTGATCATAAATTGGTCAATTTAACTCCAAATCAAGAAATTCAAAGTGCTAACTAGCTTAAAATTTTAGTGCCATCAATAATCTAAGATAATATATAGGATCCAAACCCTAGAAAATTATAAATAACAAAAATACCCCTAACCCTAGTTAGGCCATAACTTGACCAATTGGGTCTACTCCATACCAAAGCACTTAGTGTATTTTAGGGAAGCTATAGAAATTGAATTTGTTGAATTTGTACCTCAAACAAAAAAGTTCAGTTTATGTCCCCTGTTGACTGTTAGAAATTACTAAATTACCCTTAGAAATTGAAATGACTATAACTAATTCATTAGACCTTAGAACTTAGTGTTCTTGGGCTCTATGAAATCCTTGAATAGTAACCAATATTAAACTGCATAAAAATTTAGATTCCATTAGGAGTAAATTTCTAAATTGACCCTTAGGTCAAAATCCTTAATTTGGACTTATAGGACCCATTTCTTATCCAAATTGAGTGTACTTACTGTCTATCTTCATGTTAGACATTAAGAAATCATTTGGTAATAAGAGATTCTAATTTGGAGCCTTAATTCAAAAACTAGCTTTTTGGACCATTAAGTAGGGGCAAAATGGTCATTTTGCCCAAAATTTAGGTTAAGCATCTTTAACTCCTAAATTACCTTCTAAATCAGTAAAACCAGTATTAGAATTATATTAGAACCTTTTAATTAACTAAAATCAGCAAGTGTAAGGAATTTAAATCAATTCCCTACAATTGCTCTAAGTCTTTCTTTAGGAATTCAACACATCACATTAAGATTATTCCTAAGACTAGGACTAGACCATAGGTTAGATTTCATTCATTGAATAATAGGGTTATTCAATGAATGAATCCTTAGTTTTATTAGTTTCTATATTTTATAATTTAATTTGAATTATTTTGTCTTTCAACCTTAGATTCAGGATAGGAGAATCATCCTATTAAGTCTTAATAAGATTTTCCTTAATCATTAAATTATATTTAGATTGAAGCTTGGATCTTAAATCTTACCTTTGGGATTATGTGATTAAGTCCAATCTTGTGGTGTTTAATCCATAATCTCTAGCATAGTAGGTTTTGTTCAGCTTCCTTCTAATCTAGAATGTCTAAATTCATATTAGGACCTAACTAGTCCTAATATTTTGCAATCTATAAGGTCATATTTCTAAGTTACACTTGATGGTAAGAATTGGAGATCCTAAACTTGTGTAACTTAGAATAGTTATAATAGTTTAATTAGACAACAATAGTGTCACCATGTATAAAAGAGTCCCTTGCTTATTTGATTTATTTGTGCTATGCATTTCCTTATAATTTGTGCTTAATTCTTTGGACAGGTCATGTAAGAAAACTTTTGTGCATGAGATGAAAATATAGAATAACTAGGATAACAGTTGCCTTGGGTTTAGTATATTCTGATAGGTTCTGGTGCATATTTACCTTCATGGACAGGAGTAAGGAGTGATAAGGATGCTTAGTATTACTCATTGAGGAGTGTGTGTTAAGCTTGGAACTCGTATAGTCTTGTAGACGTGCTTAACTCCTCAGTTGTTTTTGGATGTGTCCACAGAAACCAAAGTAAAATAACTAAAAGATTTTGCATTTATATTTATTGCCTCTTGAGTATGCTATTCTATTCTGTCTGCCCTAGCCTAGGAAGGCTTTGGGAATTTTTGTCTGGCCCTGATTGGCTAGTTTTTTGATATGGTGGTTTTACATACCTGTTTCAGTTTCAATTTACTGGTTACTATATTATTTATGCATGTTATTTCAGTCAATGGTATTTTGCTTACCTGCTCACCTGTACGTATTTATAGGCTGCTAGTCTTTGCTGCTTACTATATGTACTATGTTCAGACTTACTATTTTTAATCAGCATATGCCATATGATCATTAGCATATTTAGGCTTAGACTTTTCTTTCAGTACTTTTACTTATTGTATTAGATCTGTATATTCCCACTCCTTGTTTAATTGCTTGAGTTGAGCTTTTTACCTCAATTTCCTGCTTAGTTATAAATGTTATATTTATAACTTATCCTATTCCTTGTATGCTTACTTTTCTTATGCTAGTTAGTTCATTTATTTCTATTTAAGTATAAAATGGTGACTTAATAATTAATGTAAAATATTCAACCTAAAATATACTTAGATAATTATCTTATAAGATTTTCTTTTATTAGCTGGGGCCCTGGCATTATGAAACCAATAATGTCAAATTAAGATAGGTTTGAGGGGCTGGGTGTTGAAGAAGAGGAGCATCAGCCAAGTGACCCAGAGGTTGCTTAGTCCTTATTCTGCTTATTGTAAGGATGAGAGACTTTTAGATTCATTTTTAGTCTTTTAAACTATTCATTTAATATTGTAATAATACAGGTTTTGTAACTGTGTTTACTTTTCTACACTGATTATTTTCTAGGCTATTTATTTCATTTTATATCTGATGTATGGTGAATTGATGTAATATTTATTTCTTATGCTTCTGCACTCTATGTTTGTGTTGATTTAGTGACTGATCTCCTATATTCATTTTGTGCAACCTCATTTCTCAATGTCGATTATGAAAAATAAACACGACCTAGTTTATGAGTTCAGACATTCTAAACTATTAATTGATCAAAATCTACAACCTAGAGATTATAGATTTAACACTATGAGATTGGGATAAATCACATAATCCCAAAGGTAAAACCTAAGATCTAGGTTTCAGTTTAAAAATGATCTATTGATTAAGGCAAATCCTATTAAGCAAATCAAACTTAATAAGATGAATCTCCTATCCTGAATTTAAGGTTGAAAGACAAAATAATCAAAATAAGTTGTAAAATCTAGAAAATAATAAAACCAATGATTCATTCATTGAAAAACTCCATTTTTTAATGAATGAAATCTAACCTATGATCTAATCCTAGTCTTGGGAATAACCTAAATATGAGGTGAAAGATCCTAAGAAAAAAACTTAGAGAAGGTTAAGGAATTTTACTAAGTTGATTGAATTACTGATTTTTTATTACTTAAGTGATTTTATTATAGTTCTAACATTGGCTTAACTCATTTAGAAGCTAATTTAAAAGTTAAAGACGCTTAACTTAAATTTTGGGCAAAATGATCATTTTGCCCCTACTTAAGGGTCCAAAAGTCTATTTTTTGAAATAGGGTTCCAAATTGGAATTTCTTGCTGTCAAATGATTTCTCACTGTCTAATATGAAGATAGACATTAAGTACGCTCAATTTGGACAAGAAATGGATCTTATATGTCCAAACTAATATTTCTGACCAAAGGGGCAATTAAGTAATTTACACCTAATGGAACTTAAATTTTTATGCAATTTACTGTTAGTTACTATTCAAGGATTCCATAGAGTCTAAGAACATTGCATTCTGAGATCAAATGACTAAGTTATAGCTATTTCAATTTCTAAAGGTAATTCGGTAATTTTATTAGTCAGCGGGGGACAAAAACTGAACTTTTCCATTTGAAGTCCAATTTTAGCAAACTCAGTTTCTATAGCTTTCCTATAATATACTGAGTGTGTTGATAGGGAGTAAACCTGATTTAGATTTCAAATAGTCAAGTTATGACCTAACTAAGGTTATGAATATTTTAGTCATTTTCTAATTTTTTATGATTTAGATTCTAAATATTATGTCAATTTATTGATGACATCAAATTTCTAAGCTAGTTAGCCCTTTAAATTTTTGAATTTGGAGTTGAATTGACCAAGTTATGGTCAATTAAAGTCTAGAGGCATTTTGATCATTTTCAGGGTAGGGTCTTAAATGCTGCTTTTCAAACTAAGCCCCAAATGGGGAAACTAATACTCCTATAGTGTTGGGGTTGTTCTCTTGAGTATTTTAAGATCCATATTGTCTATGTTTAGATATTTAGGTTAAATGTTTTGAGGGCTTGTTTATGTCCTAAAATATCACTATGTTATACGTACCCGAAACAAATTTTTTAATTACGCTATTTGATCCCTTTTATTTTTCTAAGTAAAATGAGACCTATATTAGATATGTATAAATCATTGTACAAAAAATTATTAAATTTCAAAGTGTTTGAATTAAGTAATTTAAATTAATTTTACTATTCAAAAATACAAATTAAATAAATCTACTATTCATTTATACAATTGAAAATTAATTTACTAAATAATCTCACTATTTTAATTTAATTAATCAAATATTAATTAAATTTACTAATTACTAATTATTATTTTTATTTAATTTAAATAACTTTATTTAATTTTTCTTAACTTAAGATTCTGTTAATAAATTTATTCAAATAAACCTACTCAATAATTAATTTAATTATTATTATATTTATTATATTAATTTAATTAACTAACTTAAATTAGTTACTATCTAATTATACTTAATTACTGTTAGGATTAGTTATTACTAATTAATTTATCTACTAATCACTACTAATCAGTAATTAAATTAATATATAGTTCCTATTTTAATATAACTATACATATATATGTATACATATATAGATATCTGTATATATTTTGTATAATTATATATAATATAATTACTTTTATTAAATTTTCCTGCAGGTTATTAATGAGGGTGGGACCCGCCAAAGACACGCAATGACTTACAATTGGCGGGTCGGCCAACCGTGGGTCCCACGCGTGCTGACGGGGCCGACAAGGACAGGACCCCGCGATGTGTGGCATCCACCGGTTGGAAACAGGTCAAGCTGTGGGACCCGCCCTCAATCCCGCAGCATACTCGGGAGGGCCAGCAGAGGACACACGTCGTGATCTCATTGGAAGCGGGGCGACTGGCGGGACCCATGAGCGGGATTGACTGCGGGGCCCACCAGTTTTAGCGGATCGGGCTCGACCCAGTCCGGGTCAGCAGCGCATCTTCGTCTCCTTCGATGCCATCCGGGCCGTCGAGGCTAGGGCGAGCGAACGTGACACCGTCCAATGATGAGAGGTCACTGCTCGCATGGCGGCAGGAAGAGCTCGGCGAGCTCTTCCGAACGATGGATAGTTTGCGAGTTAGGACTACCTGGATCTCATGCCATCCTAAGCTTAGGTGGAGCTATCGAGTTGGAGACGAACGGTGAACTTGCGTTTGATCGAATCAATTACGGCATTTAGAGGATAGCAATAATTGCATAAGGTCGACGTCATCGATTTGAAAAAATTGAAGCACAAGGGAGTTAGACTACCTGGATCGGTGCTTTGACCTAAAGTTCGCGGATGATACCTCGTGAACGCTACTAAGCTTGGCTTGCGAAATCTTCTGATGCGAATACTACGGGGAGGGGTTAAGGAAGATGCGGCGGAGACTGCGAGGTCGTCGCTCGCAGCAACTGGCCACGGGTTGCGGCGCACGCGATGAGGAGGACAGGGGCGACGCATTAGAGTCATTCGATCCTGTCGATCAAACGGTTTGGAGCTCACCATTCGTTCGGATGGTAAAGGAGTAATGGCGCTGATAGGGTAACGGCGGCCGTTATGGATATAATTCAATTAATAATTATTTTAATTATTAAATCTACTTCCCTGAATTAAAATTAAATAGTTAAATGGCTCCAAAAAAATTTCAGATACTCACCCATAGCTAATTGAGGGGCGAGGAACGCAATGACGAGGTCAGATTTTTGATTCGATGAGTATTTTAATTTCCCAATTTTCGGGGCATTTAAATATTATTAAAATATTCGTCAAAATTTTGACGACTCCCGATTGACACGAAAACATCACTCCTAGTTAATTTGGGGGAAATGAGCACGATGGCGAAGTTCATTTTTCAATTTGAGGTTATTTTAGATATGTCAAATTTTAGGGTTTTTAGATTTCCCAAAAGTCGAGTTTTGATCCATTTGACTCCTAATTTGGATTAGGTCTTAGTGGAAAACTCCGAATGACCTGATTAACACTTAGGATCAAAATTAAAATTGAGATTAGTCCTAATTGACTACATTAACAACTTGGGTTGTTACAAATCCTAAGAAGATTTGTTCCTGAAACTGAAACACTTAACATCTTATATCATTGCCACACATCTCCTTATGGAGGGCATCATGGTATTGATCGAACACCGGCAAAGGTGCTGCAATCTGGATTTTGTTGGCCCAAATTATTTAGAATGCTGTTGATTTTGTAAAGAGCTATGATCAATGTTAGAGGATGAGAAATTTAGGAAAAAGGGATGCTCTCAATGAAATCATTAAAGTTGAACTCTTTGATAATTGGGGGATTGATTTTATGGGCCCATTCCCCAACTCTAATGCAAGTAACTACATATTAGTGAGAGTGGAATATGTTTCTAAATGGGTTGAAGCTATAGCTTGTGCAAATAATGATGCCAAGACTGTGATCAAATTCTTGAAAGATCAGGTCCACTCTGGGTTTGGTACACCCTGTGAACTAATAAGTGATGGTGGAAAACATTTCTGTAACAAATAATTATAAACTCTATTAAAGGGGTATGGGGTGAAACATAAGGTAGGTACAACCTACCATCCTCAAACCAGCGGCCAAGTCGAAGTGTCAAACCGTGAATTAAAGCAAATCCTAGAGAAAACCGTTAACAAAAATAGGAAGGACTGGTCCATGAAATTGAACGATGCACTTTGGGCATATATAACTGCATCCAAAACACCTTTGGGAATGCCCCCTTACAAGTTGGTTTATGGGAAATCTTGTCATTTGCCGGTACAGTTAGAACATCGAGCCTTTTGGGCAGTTAAAAGGCTGAATTTTGATTTCAAACTAGCTAGAGAAAAAAGGGTACTGCAATTGCATGAAATGGATGAATTTAGGTTGGGAGCACATGAGAGTGCCAAACTATACAAGGAGAGAACTAATAAATGGCATGATAAGCTAATAAGACCAAAACACCTAGAACCGGGAATGAAGGTATTATTATTTAATTCCAGGTTGCCGCTCTTTCCAGGAAATCTGAAATCGAGATGGACGGGCCCATTTATATTCACAAAAATATACCCCCACGGAAGTGTGGATATTACTTCATCGACTGGGACAATTAAGGTAAATGGGCACCGTCTAAAATCTTATTTAGATGGATCTTGAATTGCAAGAGAAAGAGAGTTGGTTATTGCAGGATCTCCCAAGAGAAGGAGTCACGTAGATGAGCTAAATTGGCATCAGGTTGAGACTTAAAACAAGCACTCGATGGGAGGCAACCCACAATTAATAAGGTTGTGTTGTTTCCTATTTTTATGTTTTAATTTTCTGCTTTCTATTGTAGTTTTGATTTCAATCAATAAAATAAATTCCATATTTTGCACACCCTACATTTTTGTTAAAATTGAACTTGAAGGAGAATTTTCTGAATGTGATCAAGTTTTGGATTCAATGTCAGAAAAATTATGGTATATAATTAAGAGGCAAGCTTGTAGAAGATAAAGATGAAAATGAATTCAAGTGACACACCCCTTATTGAGTTCATGAGTCTACTAAACTTGGTTTCCAGAACTAAAATAAAATGTGCTTAAGTTTAAGTGTGGGTAGGGAATATGAAAATTAAACCAAGATGGCAAGATGTGAGTGATAATTTGAAGTGCTAGGCTCTTGTAGGACTTCGGGATCACAATGACTACATCAAGGGATGAAGAAAAATTGCTCTCTCTTTAAAAAAGAATTTATAAACAAAAAAGAAAAATCAATATATAAAGGAATGATGAAAAATATCTCTCCTAAGCTAAATAAGTGAATATTTAGGATGAAGAAAAATATCTCTCCTAAAATGTTAAATTATTCTTGTGAATCAGAAGAAGGGACACACATGGCACAACACTCAAAAGACTCACCAATTGCATCATTAAGGTTAGAATTTCAGGATCACCTCCCCATATTAAAACATTAAGCATGATATTTTAATTTGAAACCAGGAAGTGTAGGAACATGAACCCGAATTGAGGGGTAGTAAAACTTGTAGACATGAAGTAATCTTGACTAGAGTACGCTTGACATCTAAATTCATGATACATTGGCTTAACGCAGTGAATCCTTAGACAAAGACAAATTCAAAAAATCATAATTATTGAGCTCACTCGAGGACGAGCAAGAGTTTAAGTGTGGGGGTGTGGTATAGCCAGAATTTATAACAAAAATATAGTGTTTAAGCATTCATATCACCATATATTTCCCTATACTTTGAGTAGAAATTATGTCTTCTTAGGAAAATGAAGAAAACAGATTGCAATGGTTGATTTATCAAATTCTGGACAAAAATTATTGCAGCACGCCACAGCATGCCGCAGCGCGCCATGGCGTCCCCTTATAAATGACTTTCTTGGAAGCAAAACTGCAGACCTAGAGCAAGACCGCTGCAGCGCACCATGGCCTGCCACAGCGCGCTACAGCGTCATATCTATAAGAATAAATTAAAATCATATATACGAGCAATTGAACAGTAATATGCAAGCTTGCACGCCACAACACACCACGGTGCGCTGTTGCGCGCCACAACATCATTTCTTGAGGATTTATTAAAACCTTATAAACAAGTAATTGAACAGTGTCATGCAACTTTCTCCACCACAACGCACTGCGGCGAGTAAATTTTTATTTTATCAAACTGTATTTGATCTAATTGAACAATGATCCAGCAAAATTTATCGGTTGTAGCGCACCGCAGTGCGCCACAGCGGGTGAATTTTTATTTTATCAAACTATAGTTGAACTAATTGAATAGTGATCCTGCAAAATTTATCCGCTATAATGCGCTGCAGCGCGCCACATCGGGTAAATTTTCATTTTATAAAACTATAGTTAAGCTAATTGTATAGTTATCCCAAAACTTGTCCGATGTAACACGCCACAGCGTACGCTGCAGCGACTAAACGAAAAAGATACTAACTTATGTGCAAAAAAAGTATTTGGCGTACTGCTGCTACAGCGCACAGTAGCGGAACAGTATTTGAAATACGGTTGCTGCAGTGCACCGCAGTGGAACAGTAAATGAAATGCTGCTGCCGTAGCACGCCACAGCGCGCCGCAGCTGATGGCCCAGAATTTCTAGAAACAATAATTAAGAAGCATGGGGAAGGCCACAAAATGTGACTTTAGGCCTCCCCCAGCCTCTTGAAAATTGATAAATTAATTCCCTGTCGAATTATAACAAGTTTAAAAAGATGAAAATATTAAAAGGGATTGGAATTAAGTCAAGGAAGAGTAAATGTCATACATTAAAGGCTTTGAGGCTGAGTGTATCCCTATTTAAGGGCCAATCTCAAACCATGAAAGGGTTCCAACCTTTGCTACTCAAAAGACCAAGAGAAAGGCTGCATGAAGAGAAAGAATGAGAACTCTCCAAAGGGAAGAGAGGACCAAGAACAGGAAGAAAAAAAAGACAGCAAAGAATGAAGGGTAGAGCTTCAAGAGGATAACGCAGGAAAAGTGAAGAGAACCCCAGAAAACCTCTAGGTGATTCCTTGTATTTCTCCTAAACTCCCTTGATCAATTTTTTGCCCTGAATTGATGGCGATATTCAGTTTTCTTTGCATATATGTTCTTTCTTGCTTAGTAATGGCAGGTTAAAACCCCTTGGGGAGGGTTGAGATGTAGTTGTAGAATTATGTAAGGGAAAAATTGGTGTATGATGATATTATTTAATTATAATGAAAAACTATTTATTATATTTAATATTGAATGAATGCTTGGATGAAGATGAATTCTTATTTATTTTAATTAAAAGAGCTTGTGTTCCAATGCTCATCAATTGGGTAAGAGTAAGGAAGGTAGTGCGAGTAGAGCTGAGAATTACATGATAGAATTCTCAAAGCTCACTTGCACCCTCCCTTAGTAGCTCTCCCAAAAGATCGATGCTTGAGAACCAGGTTCTCCATTAACCTTGCTCTGCTACTCAGCAAAGTAGAAGGGATGAGAGGACATTAGGAACTTCAATGGATAATGTGATATAATCTATTGACCCAATGCATCCTCCCATCTAGCTAAACTACGTGTGAAGCGCATAATGCACGGTAAATAGAATTTTGCTTGTGAGATCATTATAATTAGAAGATGTTTTTGGTAACTTAGATGTAGGGAATCAAAAACTAACAAATTGAATCATATCTCATAAGAGTTTATGTGCTAAGGAGGAACCCAAAAGGAGTTTTCTTTGTGCATTAAACTTGAACCCAATGTAATTGGAGGATACTTTAGTTCAAATGGTGTTCACTTGATTAAATTAAACAATTAAATTGAATGTATACATTTAAACAATAAAGTCATATAACCATCCCTTGCATATATTACAATGAAATCTCAACTCTCTCCTTTTTAATCAAATTGTATCTATACTCAAGTCTTGTGTATTGCTAATTAGGAACCAACAAAAATCAACCAAAATTGCAATTTAGACATTAGTGAAAGAAAATACAGCTCGATATCAAAACAACCGTTCCCTGAGGTTCGATAAATCCTAGAAACTAAATTTTCTGCTTATTACTTCAGACCACGTACACTTGCGTGCAAATGCAGAAATGTATTTCCGTCTGTCAATCCCCTATAGCAAGTAGAGCATGAAATAACAGCCTGTCTCCCTCTAGACTATTGCGTGAGATTAGATCCGGATCAGATGACGCTAGATTAACCCATCTAATCTGGCCGTCAGATCTGGATCAGGATTCGAAGGCAAGGAATTATACCTACTCGTCTCTGTCTGCATCTGGGGTCGTGGCCTACCATGGTGTACAACCTTCCATCGAGCCTCCAGCCCTCCTCTTTAGCCTTTAGGACCTAATTCTCTCTCCATTCTCCATCTAACTACTGCTATGTGCTTAAGGAAGCTGCTGGATCACTGAGGAGCTGCAGATGAAAATATCTTGTTGAGAAGCCCTAACCCTAAATTGGTGATTCTGGTGATCTTTGAAAGGCTCTAGGTACTGATCGCTCCACCTTCTCTAGAAATTGATTAATCATAAGTTTATTACGCAACTTGTATTGTCGATCCAAGCCTTGATCAAGCTCGATTGAGCTATATCAATCCCGGATGGATCGACCCGCCCATAGTGGACCTTAGGGTTTTATTTCGTAGATTCTAGGGTATTACACCATCGCCACTATCATCGACCCCACGGGCCATTATTCAGTCCATTTAGTTGGTCATGGCGAGGGATTTTGTCAGTGCGTGGGCCATGTTGCGAGACCCCCAAGTTTGACCAGGAGGTCAAACCCTAGGTCGACCCTTATGGGCCTCTATCGGGGATGAAGATTTAATAATCCGATATTGTTACTAGGTTGATTAGGCCTAAACCTAACCAGATCAAGAGAAAATTCATGATCCTGATTTAAACTTAATAAAAATCAAATAAAAATATCCTTAAATAATGCATATTAAAGGGATCCTCCTGCAAAAATTTGAAATTCGTGAAGTTTATGGGCCTCTATTGGGATCTCAAATCGCCCTAAGTAAATTCGTGAAGTTTAAACTTGAGAAGCTGATAATAGATAAAATATAAATCAGAATTTAAAAATTTTTATATATTTAAGTTAAGCATTATATGAGGATGCTATGTTTTAAGTTTCGCAAATTTTCGAGATTTGCATTAATCGTAGCGAATTTTTAATGTTTTTCACTTAAAAATTAATATAAAATAAAATGCTCATCCAAATTTAATAATTTTTAAACGCTTGCATTTGTCCTGTTGATATACTCATTTTAATATCTAGTTTGTAATTTTTGGATTTCAAATGGCTATAGATCAGGGCTTGAGAAATTTTAGCCACTTGATTTTAATCCAATGGCTGTATGGGGTTATGTTATGGCTTTAAATGGATTCCTAAATAGTTCTAAGCCTAAGGAGCTGCCAAAATCTAAAGCATTCCTTTCCTTTAGCAGAAACTTAAAGTATTTCTTTCCTTCAACCAAAATTTAAAGTATTTCTTTCCTTCAGCCAACATTTTGTTCCCACCCTTATGCGTCACAAAGCCGAGCACCTCTCCTTCCCTATCCATGGCTTCCCATAGCCTGTTCGGGACCTCCATGGTCGAAACTTGCTGGCTGAACTCTACCTCTCCATCTCTTAGCCGAACTATACATTTCAGCATTTGCCACCATCTTTGTCAAGCTGCAGCCCTCTCCTCTTCAAGGTTGAAATCAGCGGCACTTTTCATTGCCAAAATCACCCATTGATAGAGGACAGCAACCGTCTTACTCTTTGGCAAATCTTTTGATCGATTTCGGCAAGGTAATAACCCACATCATCTTGATCTAACTTCTATGGATATAGGTTGAACCAAAACAAAATTAATGGCATTGGAAGTTAACTCATGAAATAAAGATAAGTCATATTTAATACAAGTGAGATTCATACATGAAATTCCTAAGCAATATAAGTTGCGGTCATTAGTCCCATTGCATTGCAAAATTTAATGATTATGCCTTGCTTTCATTTACTTTTAAGGCTTAAATGAAAAGCCTTTTTGAATTTAAACACATCATGACTTAATTATAGTGCTTAAATTTAACATATTTTAATAGCAGCATAATTGTTGTAATTTCATAATTATGACCTGATTTTAGCTAGTCAAACATATTCAATGCAAATGATTGCATAAATGCTTTACTCCAAGATTTTATAGGTAGATTGACTAGTACTAACTTCTAATGTTTATATTTTGTGATAATTTCAAATGAGCTTAATAATTTTATTGGCACATGAAATAATTATATGCAAAACTAATAAATAATATTAATTCCCCTTTATGTAACTAGTTAATTAGCTCATCATATGTCTTTAATTGACTAATTGAGTTATATTCATAAATCCTAATTTGGGTGTTTTATTAATAATGTTAAAGCATATTATGTTATATTATAGTGAACAAAGTTGCATAATCATAAGTTCTTAATATAATTAAGTTGTATATTAAGCACAAATTGATTTGTGGATTATTATAAAGTAAGCTAAGCTAAACCAATTTAAGTGCAAAACAATACATCTTTAGGTTTATATCTCTTCCACTAAACTGATTTAAATAATGAAAATATTTACTAAATCCATAAATCGTAATTAACACAAAAGTTGGCTTCTATTAATCTTTTGCTCTATTATGATAGATAATGTCTCAATCAGTTCAACCTTCTGAATTAATCTATCAATTTGTTTTCATTTCTTAATTAGAGAAACTCGTCCATACTCCACGAAAAGCCGGGGGCTTAAAGTTCCTAAGTCAAGTGTTGTAGAAGCTTTGGTGTCGTGTCAGGTACGTAAGTACTTAGTACTTGTATTAGGTTCTAATAAATTAAATTGTTCTATTTAATTCTATATTAAGTGTGTACACCACTTGCATAGTTCTTATTGCTGCTATTGTGCTTTTATTTTCTTGAATCTTATGCTAAATTACATTTATTTTGTAAAATATTTTGAATAAAATGCTATGAATTGTATGTTAGATTTATCATCTTATTAAAATGTGAAGAGTTTAGGAGAAATTACCTTGATTATTGTTTCACACTTGCTATGAATTGTATTTTTTGAATTAAATGCTGCATGTTAGATCATTAAGTCTTGTAAAGTATTAAGGTGTTTGATTTTATCTTGAACTTAAGCCTACATCTTTTTGATTTTCTCTTAAATAAGAGGACTAGTATGTAATAATCTTTAAATAACTAATAAGATGTATTGATTTATCAAATAACCAAATCCTAAGAATTTTAATGACTTATCCCATGAATAGGATTAAAAGGAGAATTGATTTGGTACAATTCATAACAAGCATAAGTCCAACAACTCTTGCTGATTTGTCATTGATCTTAGACTAGTAAACTAGAAGAATTTAAGAGCTATAACAAACTTATGTGATTTATTATCTGAAAAGCTTGAGATCTTTGATTTTCTCTTATATAAAAACCTTAGCATGAGAACCACTATAAAACTATAATATTTATAACATGATATACTCCCAATAATAGTCTTGATTTTATCCCATGATTGTAGAATAAGACGTGATCAGATGGGTCCAACCATCTGATCCGAACAAATCAATTCAGACTTAATAAATGAACTTATGGATTTAGCACAAATATTAGAGGCGTAAGATCCTAATGATCTTGCTATAGGAGTGTATGTAATATCTAAAAGGCCTAATAAATGTTAATACCTTGAGGTATAACGAATTTATTATGACATATTGAGGTAGGAACTTAAATGATCCTCCTTAACGCTAGTAGTTTAATCTTAGACCCTTGCGGTAGACTGCACCTAAGGCATTGAAATGAGATTTCTCCCATGCAGTAGTAACCTATATTGAGTAACCTTTTGGTCACACCCTTAGACCCTTATGGCGGATTCACCCAATTAGAGTAAGGATTCATTACTTTGAAAAATCCTTATTTGTTAAATAGAATTGTTAAGACCCAAATTATTAGTTGGGTATGATAGTGTATATCCATAGTGCTAAATCACTTCAGAAACATTTTAAGATTGGTTGAGTCACTCTATAACAACCCAAGGTTATCCAGCTTAATTTAAGCCTAACATATCTTAATTATCATTCTGTTAATTTCATCTAGCTATTAGAATCAATCCTTAAAGATTTAGCACGATTCAGAGCTAAATCTAATATTTTAGATTATTTTAATATTTAATTAATTAGAAAATTGAGGTATTTATTTTGACCTCAAAATTGAAATCCAACTTCGTCGTTGCGATTATCACCCCCAAATTAGCTAGGGGTGATGTTTTGGACGCGTTTGGAAGTCGTCAAATTTTCATGAATATTTTAATATAATTAAATACCCCAAAAGTTAGCATAATTAAACAATCATCAGAATCAAATTCCGACTTTGCCATTGATTTACTCACCCCCAAATTAGCTAGGGTGAATTTTTGGGAATTTTCAGAGTGCGTTTCAAAAATTTGAATTTTTAAATAATTATGGGAAATAAATAAGTAATTATTTAGTACTTAATTTGCAATTTCTCCCCTCTCTCCTAGCTGGCATCCCATTCGATGCCTCCCCCTCCCTAGCTTGCGTAAGAACAGCTGAAGAGGCCTTGCCTCCTAGCTCTGATAGGTCATGCTCTACCTCCCTCTCACTCTCCTCCTTTAAAGGAGAAGCACAGCCCTTCCTTCCTCTCCTTAATATCAAGTTAAAGCTCTAGAGCTCTCTCCCTTCCCTTCCATCATTGCACCTTGAAGAAGATGCTCCTCTCCAAGTCTTGAAGAAAGCAGAGGTTCCTTCTTCTTCCTTGCAAGGCTAAGGTACCCATTTGCTCCTCTTCCTTATCTTTTTCATGTAGCTACTATGCTTGTTTATATCATTAGAAACTCATGATGGTGTATGGAAGCCATTAAGGCTCATTGAGGCATCTCATACTTTGAAAATCGCATGCTCTATTTTTTGTCAATTTTGTATACCATGGTCTTTATCACCATTTTTCATATAGTTAGGATGCTTTGTTTGTGCCAATTTTAGTATCAATGGCAAGGTATCGGAAAGAACTTTCCATTGATATATAGCACAACTCATGGAATACTCTGGATTGAGAGTATTTGAGCTCGAAAGTAAGCCCTTTACGGGTTTTGCTCAGGCAAAATTACCGTCTAGCGCTGCAGCGCCTGAGTTGCAGAAACTCATTCGCCATAGTGCACTGAAGCGCACCATAGCGCGTTGTAGCGCGCCATAGTGCGTTGTAGCACGCCATAGTGCGCTACGGCGGACCGCGGTGTCATATTAACTGGCGATGTGTAATAAAAATATAGTTTTACTAAAATAATGTAAATCTGCAGTAGCGCACTACAGCGTCATTTCGGGAAAATCGTATAAAATCAGTTAATAAATTAATGGAATAGTAACCTGCAAGTTGGACCACTGCAGCACGCCATAGCGCGCCACAGCGGGCTGTAGCGTCATTCCTGGAAAACTATATGAAATCAGAAAATAAACTAATTGAACAGTGCTTCTGCGAGTTCGACTGCTACAGCGCGCCATAGCGCACCACAGTGGCGTCATAAGCGCTGCAGCGTGCCATAGAATCAAAAGCGCTGCAGCGCGCCACAACGTGCCATAGCGCCCAGAAATTATGAAACTGCCCAGAATTGGCTGAAATGGCGAACACTTCTCTATTTTTGCATTTTAAGGTCCCTAGGACCCTAGTGGGACTGAATTATATCAAATTTTAGTTAAAATCGAGCATTGCATAAAATTCTATATTGGAATTAAATTTGAAACCTTGTCATTTTTAATAATTACTCAAAACCTATTATGTCTTTTAGCTGTCTTGTGCGAAATGTCAAAGAATAGGAATCTTGATTTCTTAAATTAACTCAAGTATATCTCAACAACTAAATGGCATGAAACTAAAGTTCTTTAGATTTGTAATCAAGTGCTAACTCCTTTGATTTGATTTAGAATTTAGTTAGCCTTAATTACCTTCCATTTTATGTCAACTTTACATTTTTATGCTTTTATGATTTTAGGATGTATGCTAGAGAATCTTAAATATTTATTTGGACACCTAAATGTGCTTAGTCGATGTTAAACTATAATTGAACATAAGAATCTTGATAACTTGATTAAGTCGACGATACTTAATCTAAACCTGAAATTGCCATCAATAACACACTAATAATACATTGATTTATTATTGACCTTTAAATTAATATTTGGTCTTAATGGTAGAAAGGCTAGGGGTTAAACCCTAACTTGTCTTGATTAAGATCTAAATCTTAAATACCTAAATCAAGTAACTTTGATTGAAAGATAATTCAATCAATATGATTCCAATATGCATATGATTTGATATTGATCTTAAATCATTGTATTATAAGTGTTAAGGTTAATATTTAATCTGTGTGATTGAATCATCTGAACATAAACTTTAGATCTTTGATTGTCTCTTATATAAGACTATTGGCATAAGATGGAAAATAAAATTGTAATTATGTATGAAATGATCTAACTCTAATAATACATTTGATTTCATCCCGTGATTGTAGAATAAAGTATGATTAGATAGATTTTATTCATCTGATCTGATCACTTAAATCCAAGACTAATAAGTAAGCCTTGAATGTTAGCTTAAGAAGTGGAAAAGTAATATCTCAAGGGTCTTGCTATAAGGTCATTATTAAATTCTTAAAGACCTTAACTATTGAAACATTGAGATAGGAAGAACTTTTGTAACTTATTGAGGTAGGAATCTTAGATGATCCTTCACAACCTTAGAGATTCATCTTGACACCTTATGGTAGGAACTACCTAAAGCATCTAGAATGGAACTTCCCCCTTGTGGTAGAAATTATTATTGAGTGATCTCTATGATCTTATCCTTGGAGTTTTGTGTAGGACACACCTATTTAGAGTAAGGATTAATAGCTTTGATAAATCCTTATTGATTAAATAGAATCTTCTGAACCTAGATTATTGGTTGGGTATAGTAGGGTATACCCATAGTACTTGATTATTTCTGTAATATTCAGGATTGGTTAATTCACTCCAATGTGGACTTATGACCAGGTGTTATCCTGATGGATTAGATGAATACAGTCCCATTAGAGTAAATCTTCCAAGACTAAGAGTATTACAATTAGTGAACAAGATCCTTAGTTTGAGATATAAACTACGACTGGGTTCTACCTCCTATCGTAGCGCGCTTTGATAAGTGCAGTTTATGAAAACTAAGTATCTCAAGTCACTTTGCGTAGAACACTAAGTATGCTTGTAATTAGGATATTTAATGGCTTAGCTTGAGATGTAAACTGTGACCGGGTTCTACCTCTTGTTGTAGTGCGCTTTGATAAGTATAGTTTAAACAAGCTAAGGGTTAAATCCTCCTTTCTTGTAAACATGATAATTATGTGTATACAATCATCTCAGCTAATGATTTTCAAGTAAATTCTCAACTTTAACCTATTATCGAACTTAGAATTTTATGGGTCAGAATCCTTTTAGCAGGATTCTGCACAATGGAGATATTGAATTCATTATCGAATTTCAAAGAATTTTTTGGATTTTTCTCATGTAACTTAGAAGCATGAGCATGAGCATAAGCATTATGTGTGAGTATCAGAATGATGTACGAGTATCAATGATGATTTATGGGTTACAAAATATTGCATACATTGACTAGGATATTTCAACATGCATCGGCATCACAATAAACAGTATTCCCAACTAGCTGTATGTGTATATATTGGACCATACTACTCATACCAATTCAGGGATATTATGGTTGCATATCAGTAGCACATAGTGTTGTGGCATATTCAGATGCACAATTTCATTTACATACAACATAGTTTTATAGATCATTACTCAGTTTCAGATCCATTATTATTCTTGGTTTACTTTCAGTATTTGATTTTACTTTATTTTACTTCTGTTTTGTGCAATTTTATATAATTTAATACTTTCAGTTATCTTTACAGTATTACTGTAGACTTAATTATATTATGTTAATGTTAAATGAATAACTAGGACTATTTAGACTAGTTTTGATATATTAGACTTATTGTCTAACATGGGGTACTTTTGGGATCTGGAAATTTGATAGATCTTGAGTATAATATTGAGCCAGGTTAGCAGGACACCCAGGAGATTTATGAGGAGCCAGTGGAGCACTAGTGGACTCTTCTTCAGCTTTACCTTTCGCTTAGTTTAGTTCAGTACTTAGTGATGAATCCATAAAATATATCTAAAATAAAAGAAAATTTCATTCATTTTTCATCTTTAAACTTCTTCTAAAATAAAATTTTGTCTATCTTTTCAGGAAAATAGCATCCAAAGGAATACTGAGACATTTATGCAGAATTTCAAAATTTTTCAAAAGAATCTGCTGCAGCAGGTCATTTTGCAAATTGGGATGCTATAGCGAGCTGCAGCAGATCTTGTTGCAAACCATGAGCGTGGTAGCGCGCTGCAGCGGGTCGATTTGTAAAACCGCGGGCGCGGTAGCACGCTGCAGCGGGTCCATTTGCAAACTACCGGTGCGGTAGCGCACTGCAGTGGATCCATTTGCGAACCGCGGGAGCAATTGCGAGCTGCAGCGGGGCTTGTCACAAATTGAACTGCTACCGTGCGCTGCAGCAGTACATTTTCCAAATTGAGCCGCTACCGCGCACTGCAGCGGAGCATTTTGCGAAATGCTCCCGCTCAGCGTACTGCAGTGGTACGATTTGCAAAATGCTAGTGCTACAGCGCGCTGCAGCGGGTCACCTTGCGAAACGTGGATGAGGTAGCACGCGGCAGCGGGAGACTTGGCTGATTTTGCTCGCACCATTGCACACCGCAGTGCGCTGCAACGGCCGCCGCAATTTTTGCTAGTCAGGAGCATTTATTGCGGCTGGGACAAGACCCCCAACTAGCATCTTGTCCCCAGCCATCATTCTCTGCAACAGCTCCAATTTTTAATGGAAAATAACTTCTTGATGTGATGAGAAGGATAAACAAAGGAGGATATTGGTCACTTCATCCTTAATTTGAGATTTGCCATCATAACTTCAAAAAATTTTTGGTAATTGCTGGTTATGGAGTGAATGAGGGATGAATGCAGCCCCTCTCCTATAAATACGCCTCCTCTTGACTAGAGGGGGGTTCACAATTTTTCTCAAACTACTAAGGAGGAGGGGTGCATAAGTGGAAGTGAGGAACTCCCAAAGGGTGGCAAAGCAGGTTCTTGCTAAGGAAGAGAAGAAAGAAGGCAGAACTAGCGACCTAAGAGAGGAGCTTAAAGAAGGAGAAGAAGAAATTCGGAGAACTTCCAAGGAATGTTCCTAGTATATTCTAAACTTTACTTTTGTAATTTCTTTTCTTAGTTGATCATGAAATGGACTTTATCCATGTATATGTTTTTCTTCATTTTCTTTGTAATGAGTAGCTAAATCTCCCTTAGGGAGGGTTGGGAAAACCCTCATGTGTATGAGTAAATTTTAATGTATGAAGTGTTTTTTTTCTCAAGCACAAATAAAATGTGAGAACTCTATGCCTTATTAAGAAATACATTTCATTATTTAGTCTTGAATGTGGATAAAAGGAAAATGAACTCATAATCTCAAAAACTAACTTGTCTTGTGCTCCATAGCTCACCTTAGGTTGGATGCTATGTTTGTGAGTGCATGAAAATTGAGAACTATGTGACAAAGTTCTTGAGCTTAATGCACCTTAATCTAAGCTCAACCAAAGTGTTGATGCATGTGATGCTAAGACCCACTAAATGAGCTTCTTAGCTCAACATAATTAAGGTAGAGGAAAAAATAGTTGAGTGCTCATGAACTAAGTGACATAGTCATTAAGCCCAACATATTAATCCCTCATCTCAAGTATGTGTGATGCGAGTGATGCTCGTGGTGGAATCAGTGCTTATAAGATTTAAAAGACTTAAAAATTGAATGTCTCCTTGATCAAGAGATAAGATAAAAATACTAAACCTAAAGTCTTATTAGAATCTTTGTGCCAAAATAGAACTGAATGTGTGTTCATTTTGAGCCCAAGATTTGAACTTGTGGAACCTTGAGGTAAAACTCAAGGAAGAACAATGCGCACTTGATTAAATCTAAAAGAATAAAAGACAAAGCTTGAGAATTCAACATGCATTAATAAACTTCTCATCACATGCGGGATGAACCCAACTCTCCTCTCTCTTTTATCTAACTTATCTTCATATAGTGATTATTGTGCTAAATCTAGGGCCAACTTAACCAATCAATTGTAACTTAAACATTAGTGAGAATAGATAGACCTTAGTGTCAAAATAACCAATTCTCTGAGGTTCGATAAATCCCGAAAATTAACACTTTCCATTTATTACTTCAGACCACGTACACTTGTGTGTGAGCGCAAACGTGTATTTACAGTCTGTCACTTAGCTTCTATTTATGTATTTCATTAAACTATTTGTAATAATTCTTGATATATTTTCTTTTCTTTTCTGAGACGAATGTATCATACAGCTTCTGTGATGAATGTTTCTGGATGTTTGCCTTAAGCTTCTGCACTCTGTTATATACTACTTATACTTAGTATTGTGATGTGATCAATATACTGGAAATGCTGATATATTATACATATGTTGAATTCCTTATGTGTTTTACATCTAATGTATGTATTGGTCTAATACTTAGGATAAGGATACTACTCTTATCTTAAGTATTAGCTCTCAACCCTTCTTGAGGTTGAGTTAGCAGCCCTTCAGATTAGCTTAGTTTTCAGCTATTTCGGGAACCCTAGTTTTCCAATGTTGTCTGATTTTGATTATTTAGTATCATTCTTCTCCTTATGGTATAATGATTTCATATTTGTAGTTATAATTGTATTTGGACACCATTTGGACAACTTGGGTTTTTGGCTCCTTAATATCTTCTTAATGGTGATTTTTCATATTCAATTTGCTTGCCTATTTAGGTATTTTATTCCTTGAACAATAAGAATTATCACATATTTAGTTATTCTTGTTAGATTATCTTTCTGAGAATTAAATTAGATCAGAGAAGTTAGATGCTTGGGTTAGGTTAGTAACTTGTCTTTTAAAACCTCAACATTAGGAGAGATGCTGTAGGAGTGAATTCCCAATCTCAATTTGATTGTGATTCTAGTGCTAGTTAATTCTTCCTATGAGTACCCTTAACCTTAGCATGTTTAATTTTTAGGAAATAAACCTATTAGGATGAGTTGTCATTACTTTGATATGAAATTAGGAAGCCTTCTCTTTAGCTTCTAATATTTATCTTAAGTTCTCTTTTAATTGAATGTTTGAAGTCCTTAGCTCACTAGTATGGTTTAGGTCTCTTCTAAGCCTTAATAATCTTAACCTTTAGTGAACTAAAACTTGTAGCTTGTAGTACTTCCTCTCCCACACACTTAGATCTCTCCTAATAGTATCCTTAAGTAGTTTAGAGATTTATTTTAGCTAGATCCCATTAATTGCTAGTTGTTTTAGATAAGTTATGATAGTAAACCTTCAACCTTCTTCATTTTAATTATAGTAAATCCTTATCCTTTATCCTTCTTCATTAATTCCTTAAACCTTGAATCTAGAAACCAATATTAATTATGTGACTTAGGTGTAGTATAGGATGGGCCTCCTTTTTCATCATTAAACTTATAAATTATTTTGTCATTTCATAAACTTAAATCAAATTAATATTTTCCAAATTAAACCACTTACGGTATTATTCTCAATTATCTTAGAGATCAACATCTCTAAGTCAATTGGGAGCTTAATCAACTCCAATCATTAAACTAGATAACTTAAACTATAGATTGCCTTGGATATCAAATAGTTTGTAATTACTTAAATCCCTTAAATATTGCTTTGCTTTGAGATTATAACCTTGGACATTCATACATGACTTGCGCATAATATAAAATATTCATAAATAAAACTTAGGTGTTTCTTAGTGGTGGTCAGGGCAGGCTTAGAAGGAATATAAGGAGACCTCACGTATCTTAGAGGAGGAATATGAGTGTTTATTTTCTATGAGACCCCGCTTTCCTTACTAGTTAGGCATACGTGCTTAACTCCTTGCTCGTTCTATAACTTTGCCCGCAGAACGATAAACTTATCATAACTTAAACAATTTAAATATTTGGGTTATCACAATAATATAGATTGTGAGAACTTGTCATAGCCCTTGAGTTATGCCTACTTATCATAGTTTTTGACTATGCTTTCTTAGCTCAATAAGCTAAGCCTTTCTCTTACTTTACTTACTATGCACTTTTACTTATTGTACTATGCTATACTTATTATAATCTCATTTTCATGTGGTGTATGTTATTTTAATTTCACTCATGCTTCATTGATTTAGTTTGCTTTTACTTAGCATAACATCTGTTGAACATATTCATGTATTCATTATATACTTTCACATGCATATTAGTAGTTTCTAGCCATATTAGAATGCCTTTTTCCCTTACTTGTTATTGCAGATTAGAGCAAACCTTCTTGTGAGTTCTTACTCCTTACTTGTTTACTGTCTTCCTTATAGATATTTTACCCTTACTTTGAGGCTTTAAATTCTCTATTTTTAGTACTTAATTATAAATTTACATATGTGATATCCAACTAAACTATAATTAAAAGTTAGTCTAATTTAAAAATATACTAAGATTCTTTAGTCAAACCACTTATTTTTATTTGCTTGGGTGTGCCCTACTGCCAGACTTTTGTTTACGTCTGCGCTAGCACACAAGTGTACGTGGTCTGAACTAATAATGAAATTTAAGTTATGAGATTTATTGTCCACAGGGAACGGAGCCTTTTGCTACTAAGATATATTTACTTTTAATAATGTTTAGACGAATGCTATTTTATGGTTTTCATTGGCTCCTGATTAATAGTACAAAGATCTTAATTCAAAAATATAATTTGAGAAGAAGGGAGAGTTGGTTTTTATCATGTAATTTGTTACGGGACTAGTGTAAGTACATTTATTTATCATACTTTTAATGAGACATGTTCACATGCAAATTATAATTAAGTGAAAATAGTTTTACTTAGATTGGCCCTCTAATTCCAACTATTTCATGCCTAGTGTATAAAATGAACTCAAGAAGGTTCAATCTCGACACATAGACCCTTATGTGATCGATATGAGTTAAATCAGATTTCTTACGTCTAAGTTATAAAATTCATAATTTTAATTTTAGCAATCACAAAAACCTGATTCCACTCAATTGGCATCACGTGGTTCCCTCACAGTTTAGCTAAGGAAGTGAATTATTGGGCTAAGTGGATTATGTCACATTCATCCACAAGCACACAGTTTTTCTTCTTCCTCCTTTAACTTATGATGAGCTACGGAGCGTAATTGGTGGCTCTTGGCTCACATGCATCAACCTCTCGACTGGGCTCAAAGAAAAGTGCTATTAGGCTCAAGATCTTATCACTAGGCTCTAAGTACTAATGCATAAATTCCAAGCTTTATGCTAATTAGTGAGCTATGGAGCTCTAAGAGAGTTAAGTTACCAAGTTCAACTCATCATAAAATCTTAGGGTGATCGCACCAAGAATCCTCGCACGACAAATATATATTTGCGGAAAGGACCTTTATGTGCATTTCCCTAAACTTAATATAATTAGTTGGCTTGATATTTTCTTCATAAATATTAGGAATAGTGTTTTTGAATTTTCCTAATTTTTTCCTTGCTCTCCAACTTGTCTTCCTTCCTACTCCTCGAATGTTCTTTTCGCTTCCTTTGGATGGTCACATTCTCCTTCCTTTGGTAGGGTTCTCCTTTCTTTCCTTATATGGCTTCAGAATTTTTTAACTGGTATTGTCAAAGAGGGGAACAACCTTTCCATAATACTTCTTCTCAACTTTTATAGATACTGAGCAAAGTGTCCTGCATTATTTCAGCCAACCTGTCATCTCCTCAAGAATTTAATGAATTAAAATGAATACTACTTTGTTCTCTAGAATAGGAGGAGAATTAATTGAATTTTAACTTAATGGTTACTATGGGAAGGCAAAAGATTTAAGAATTTTGGCCTTCCCTATACTGCTTTTAATGCTCATTCCTAGCTAAAATCACATCGGTCGCTAGGACGCACTGTAGTGAGCTTGGCGCACTGCAGCAGTCATGCTATAAAATTTTGCTAAGAGAATGCCTGCTATGGTGCACGGTAGCACCGAGCTCTCGGGTTTGTACCTGCTGCGACACATGGTAACATTAAGCTCTCGGGTTTGTACCCTCTGGAGCACGTGGTAGCACCAAGCTCTCTGGTTTATGTCTGTTGCGGCGCACGATAGCATCGAGCTCTCGGGTTTGTGCCACTACAGCACACGATAGCTAGATGCCTTAAATTTCCTTTCATTAAGTTTTGGCCCTGTTGTTCCGTTGTGGCGCGCAGTAGCACCGAGCTCTTAGTTTGTGTCTGCTACATTGTGTGGTAGTGCTAGAGTCTCGGGTTGAGACTGCTATGATGTGTGACAGCAAGGGCCTTTAAGAATTATGCTAAGTTTAAGTTCAGTGAGTTCCGCTGTGGTGCGCGGTAGCACCAAGCTCTTGGTTTGTGTCCACTGCAGTGCGTGGTAACGGAATGCCTTAATTAATTTTTTAATATGGGTCCAGTGAGTTCTGCTATGGCACATAGTAGCACTGAGCTCTCGGGTTGTGCACGCTTAGGCGCGCTGTGGCGTGCTTGGGTGCGCCACAACGATTTTCTTCTAAATTTCTATTTTTGCCCAGATTTAGCTCAGCTCCTCTTTTTCCTTAAAATTGGTGAAAACCCACTCAAAGTAGATAATTTTAGCATAAAGATATTTGTATTTACTATCTTATTTTACTATAAATCTTAAATTTATCACACCCCCATATTTAAATTCTTGCTCGTCCTCAAGTAAGCTCAACAATGAATTTTTTTATTTTTATAGTTATGAAATTCACTATGATTAACATGTGAATTGTTTTTTCATTTTATGATTTGCTTAATAGTGTGATTAGAAAAATTCAGCTTCTAATAAGTCCCAAACTCATCTTCTTCATCCTATTTACCTTTCTAGTCTCTATTTTCCTAATTCATGATGCTTACTTCTTAATTATCGAGGGGGAATTCTAGGAATTTCGAACTAGGATAGGCTAGAGTAGGTGAATTAGAGTTTGGTGATATATGTTCTTCTCCTTATAAATCACAATAAATAATTAAATACTTAGAAGAGATATTTTTCTTCATCCTATTTTTCTCAATTTTTTCTTATGTTTGAGAGAGATATTTTTATTCATCCCTGATTTTTTTTTTTTTTTTTCTATTCAACTCAAGGGAGAGATATTTTTCTTCATCCTTATCCAAGTTCATTACGATCATGAAGTCCTACAGAAACCTAGCACATTCTTAGGTTCACCTTTTCTCATGATTTTTTGTCAAGTTCCGTAGATCCCCACCCCCACACTTAGATTCTTAGCATCAATTATTTGCATTTGTTTAAGACTTAAGGTAACTTTGGAAGAATAATACTTGGTATTGGACAATCTTAGGGCCAGCCTTTTTGTTTGATCACAAGTTGTTTAAGTAAATTATCATGAAAAAATTTTCACAAGTTAATTTATCTTTGAATCTATAGCATTAAAGTTTTCAAAAAAAATTATGATGAAAGCAGTTTAATTTTTCACAACATTATGGGGTAATAAAATTCCAAGATTCATTAAAGTAAAATCAAAAAGTACAAATATAAAGATAAAAGAAAAATAACAAAAAAATTACAAAAAGAAAAAGGACTACTACAATATTTTCATTCATCTTCCTCATCTTCTTCATCCTCATCCTCCTCTTCTTCATACTCGAAGTCCTCCAACCATAGAGTGTTTGGAATCAGGTCACCAACTGGGGTTGCGGCATGACAGCATTGCTCAGTCCACCATGCAAGCTCCAATTTGAGAACATAGTTCCCAGAGCTGCATGGAAGTCGGTTTGGAACTGGCGCTGTCGGGACAGTTCAACTTTGCAGAACCGCATGTCTGCTTCTATGGATTTTTCCATATGTACTTGATAGGTGTGCATTCATTCCATTCCTTTTTGTAGTTGTTTAAATGATGAAGCTTGATCAAAGGAAGAAGAAACCTCGCCTTCCTCTCCCATTCTCTTTTTGCTTCTCTTAACCTCTTGGAAATGAGTGTTTAAGTTATTGCAGGAAACAGGAACTCTAAGAGGAATAACTGCATCACCTGATAATACCTTGACTCATTGGGCAAGGAAAATACCAGATATAAATGACCCGAAAGCAAGTGCGGCACAGGACCTGGTTAGGGCATTCCAGAGCTGCTCAAGAATTACCTTAGAGACATGGATATCTCCAGTTCGTTCTATGGCTCATATGAACAGCGCCCACCTCACATAGATGCCCAGATGGCATTATGATGCTGGAAATGAGAATGTGCCAAGCATTGCATGAGTCCCTAAGAAGGGCTCGTGGAATGTTGGACAAGTTCCCTCTCCAGCCCGTGTCATCGCGGGTGAGGACGCTCGCAATTACTACATGGTCATATTCAGAATTTAGCAAGGCCTGGTAGGAATACTCCTTTATCGCCTTAAGCTCATAAAACTGCTCGATCTGCTTGAGCCCAAACATCACGGTCTTCCCTCGCATAAAAATCTTCTGCCCAATCGCGTTGACCGCATTGTCGTAGACTTCTTGTACTAAGGAACGATATGAATCAGTCTGTAAACAGACCAGCTTGTGCCACCCCCGATCTTGGACATTTCCAATGTAAATTGGATAGGGGAGTTTGAATCCCCTCTCCGGGATGAGCTTCTGTCGTGACGTGATCTGAACATATCAAGTTTTGGCCTCCACTGAAGAAAAATGTTTTTTTGTTGAATGCACCTCCAGATGTTGAGGCGGCTGCTTTCTTGGTTGTAACGCTTTTCTTTTGCGATGTCATTTTAGAGGGAAAGGCTTTTGAGAATATTAAAAGTAATGTGACAGAAAAGATTCAAGCACAAATAGTGTGAAAAATGTCCCCTCCCTTCTCTAGTATTTATAGAAAGGATTCTGGAAGAAATTAGCTCTTAAAAATTATTCAAAGCATGATTAAAGCTGGTTAAGGTTTAATTTAGTGTCATGCATTAAATGTGAGTTGAATTCATCTTTTTGTAATGTGGGAAAAAGATTTTCGAGCACTTTTTCTCAGATTTATAATCCCTATGTGCGTTGTAGCAACTTTTTTGCTTAAGTGCTGAATTTCGCTACAACGTGCTGTAGCAACAAAATCTGCTACAGCGTGCCATAGCGGCAAAATTCGCTGCAGCTCGCTATAGCGGTGAAATCTGCTACAGTGCCTACTAAAGAAGTTTTTCCCAAAAATTTTGACCCTTTTTCCAGAATTCTCAGTTCAAGATTAGGTTATTTATTGATTTATGTTTTTATTTTCTTAAACTAACTAATCCTAGACTAAAGAAAACAAAAATTATCAGGTTGCCTTCCAAAAAGTGCTAGGTTTAGTGTTGTTAGCCCAACCAGTTTAAGAGTTTAAGAGATTGATTTATTTGGGGGTTTCCTTTTCCTAATTTTTGAAGTGCATGAGTGAGCACTAGCACAGGTTATGCTCACACTCATGACTTCCCCAGTTAATTTCTCCCCACCCATTTCTTCAGAATTGAGAAAAGAGGTTCCCTTTTTCTTCCTCTTTCCCCCTCTAGTTTTCATTTCCTTACCCATTTTCTCCTTGCCCTCTCCTTCAGATGAGGTGCTTTGGTTACATTCAGATTTTTCATCTATTAACTTAAGATTTTCTAGATCAATTTTATTCGGATGAGACTTTCCCCTAAACTTTCTTCTACACTCCAATTCCATATCTTTCTATTTATATAGAGTGGGTTTTAAATTAATTTCATCTGTTCTTCCATATATTATTGTACTCATCACCCCTAACAACATCAATAAAATCCTTAGTGCTGGCCAGAAAGGGTCATCTATATATAATAGTATATTTTTATTCCATCTATCCTATTCACAAATAATAAAATCAGTAGGGATGACAAAACTTTCTAAGACAACAACTATATTTTTTACTGCTACTAGTGGAGTCAATGACTCCAGATTAGCAAATTCTAAAATTGTTGGGGTGCTTTCCATCCCTTCTATTCTCAAATATTTATGGATATGATAGGGCATGACGTTGATTGAAGCTCCAAGATCACACAAGGGATCTAAAAGGACTTCGCCTAGTATCATGCATGGGATGTTTAGTCTACCCGGTTCCTTGCACTTTATTGCAATTAACTCCTCCTTCTTAGATTTACTAGTTCCTATTTCAATCCCAAACTTTCAAGATTCATTTCACAATTATAATCAAGGTAGTCGCCCTCTATTACATCGGAATGAATGATGCTAATCATCTCCCTTGGGTTCACTTCTGTTGAACTAGGCAAGGCTCCCTGCTGATGCGTGGACAGCTATTAGGTGATATGGCCTAATTGAACTTCAATATTCCTAAGGGATGCCTCAATCCCTTAAATTGAGACATCATGGTGAGTTATTGTCATCCCAGTCCTCTACATGAACTGAGTAGTTTCTACATTGAAGGCATCGAAAGCTCCTTCAAGGTTTGAAGTTGGGGGTTGAGGATTATGCCCATAGTTGTACCCTTGTTTGTTTGATGAGTTGTTCCCATTAAAATTTGCATTATTATTATTATTACTCCATGAAATTTTTGAATGATTTCTCCATCCAAGATTATAAGTGTTGGAGTACAGGTTATTCATCATGTTATTAGGATTGATATTGTTGTTTATTTACCTTGCTCAGAATTTGATGGTGCAAAGGTGTTACTTAAATTGCAATTTTCACTAGCATGCCTTCCCCCACACAAGTTGCAGTAAACTTCTTGTACACTATTTATGTTCATGTTGCCAATTTTATGATTAAGGGCATTAATTTTGTTTCGAAGGGCTAATATCTGATTTGCCTCATCATTTTGATTCACTTCTCTTTTATTTGGATTTAGCCTGTCAGTAGGTCATTGATAGGCATTATTTGCCATCTCTTCAAGCAATTCATAAGCTTCTTCTTGGGTTTTACTACTTAGCGATCCTTCGGCGGCTACGTCGATTAGGGTCCTCGTGGGTGCGTTCAATCCATTATAGAATGTTTGAACATGCATCAATTGAGGGAACTCATGATGCAGGTAGCACCTCAGGCATTCTTTAAATTTTTCCCAATTGTCGTATAAAGTTTCACCCTTGAATTAGCGAAAATTGGTTATTTCAATTCTTATTTGGGCTGTTTTCGCCGGTGGGAAGTATTTGGCTAGGATTTCCTAGCCATATTGTCCCACGGGAGAATAGAATCGCTCGATAAAGAACTAAGCCAATTTTTTGCTCTATCTCTTAATGAAAAGGGGAATAGCCTAAGTCTAATTATGTCGTCGGATACACCATTATATCTAAATGTGTCACATATCTCCACGAAATTGGAGATATGGGAATTAGGGTCCTCAGTGGCTAATCCCCTGAAGCTATTTTGAACTATATTTAGAGTCAAGGGTTTTATTTCAAAGTTATTTGCTTCTATATTTGGCCTTACGATTGCATCCGGGATACCTCTAACGGTGGGCAATGCGTAGTCTCTTAAGGCCATACCCCGTTGTTCTCCTACCATATTTGTTTTTATGTTATCCATTTCAATTTGATTTTTGTTCAACAAATTTTGTTCTCTTCTAGCTCTAAGATATGTGCATTCAATTTCAGGATCAAATAAAATGTTTAACCTTTCTCTCCTACTCATATAATTCAAATATTCAACTATAAAGAATAATTACAGCATGCACTTTCACTAATTCAGAAAAATAAAAATTAAAAATGAACTAAATTAACAAAAGTACAGCTACAATTAACAAAAAATTATAATTACAAAAAAACAAAAGATTATATGCAGAACAAAGATAATTATAAATCACTATTGACTCGTACATTATCCTTAATACAAAACTGATCACTGTTCCCCGGCAACGGTACCAAAAACTTGATAGACTTTTGTTCACATATGCGCTCGCACGCAAGTGTACACAGTCCAAAGTAAAAATGGAATGAAAGTTTTGAGATTTATTATCCACAGGGAACAGAGGGTTTTGTTACTAAGGTATAATTACTTATACTAATGTTTAGACCAACTATATTTTGTTATTTTTGTTGGATCCTGATTAACAATGCAAAGATCTTAATTTGAAAATATAATTTGAGAAGAAGGGAGAGTTAGGTTTTATCATGCAATTTGTAACGGGATTGGTGTAAGTACTTGTACTGATCAACTTTTAACGACACTTGTTGTAGCAACCCGCCCCATCGCCGAGCGCAAAAAGAGATAACATAATCAAGCGGCGGCGAAACAGTGCGTCACTCGGGAAGAAATATGCCATCTCCCCAAATAGTTGGAACTACAACACATCTGAAGGGTTGTTAACTCAACCCCAAAGCAGGGTCGAGAGCTAATACTTAAGATAAGAGTAGTATCCTTATCCTAAGTATTAAATAAATACATACATTATATTTAATATACAACAAGATGAATCCAATATATGTATAAGATATCAACATTTCCAGAATATTGATCATATCACAATACTAAGAATAAGTAATATATAAATAGAGTGTGAAAGTTAAGCATACATCCAGAACATTCATCACTGAACTGAAGTAAATATTCAGCTCAGAAAAGAAAAGTAAAAGTGCATCCAGAATTACTACAAACTATTTACTAAATAATACAAAAATAAAGTCTAACTAGTGAACTAAAACAAAAGAAAAAAAGTGATAAGGATGGAGGGTCCACTAAGGCTCCATGTACTCTTTCTGGATCTCCTGAGAGTCATCCTGACTTGGCTCAACCAACTGCTCTGGATCTAGCAAATTGTCAAATCCCAAAAGTATCCCATGTTAGATAAGAAATATAACACATCAAGCTAAAATAAGCAGTTCTAAAATAGGTGCAATGAAACAGTAAAGTAAGCTAAATGCAAAAAAACTAAAAAGATAGCTGGATAGTTGAAACTGCAAAAAACTGAATAACACAAGCTATTTGTACACTAAAAGCTGAAAATGAATAAAAATAGCATATGCTCCGAAAGTAACATAATAACATCTAAACTAAACTATATGTCATTGGAATTGTACATCCAAATATGCCACAACATGGGATATCATTGATATCAACTGAACTATCACTGAACTATTATGAGCCGTACGTTCCAATGTGGACATGCATGCTATTGGGAAATTTTACCGTGATGTCTCAACACCCTGAATTTCCCCTACTGATGTATGCAACATCCTGTAGCTCATAATTCATCACTGATACTCATGCATCACACTGATGCTGATACTCATGCTCACACTGATGCTCATGCTCATGTCTCTATACTACATGAGTTAAATCAAAAAAAAAATCCAAAAATACTTAAAATCAGAGTATGACTCAAATGTCTCTATTGTGCAGAATCCTGCTAAAAGGATTCTGACTCCTATATTCTAATTTCAAAAATTAGTTTTACTTAGGATTTTACTTAAAATCATCAGTTGGAAGGATTGTATATACATATTGGGTATGTTTCTAAGAAAGGTGGATTTGACACTTAGTTTGTTTAAAGCTGAACTTATCGAAGCGCACTAAGATAGGAGGCAAAACTCTGTCACAGTTTATGCTCTTTTAGACTAATAATTTAAGTCCCTAATTATAACACTCTTGGGATTAATTGATTTACTCTAAGCGAGATTGTATCCTCCTAAGCCCGCAGGATAGAACAATGATAAATCTTTCTTAGAGTGACTCAACAATTCCTGAATACTGTTGGAGTGATCCAATAATATACACTACTATATTCAGCTAATAATATGGGTTTAGTCAATTCTATTTAATCACCAAGGATTTATCCAACTCTATCAATCCTTACTCTAATTAGGTGAGTCCTACACAAGGCTCCAAGGATGTGACCAAGAGGTCACTTAATATGGGTTACTACCACATGGAAGATATCTCAATCTAATATCTTAAGTGTATTCTACCACGAGGTTTAAGATCAACTTCTAAAGTTAGGGAGAATCATCTAAGTTCCTACCTTAATATGTCCCAATAAGTCTTTCCTACCTTAATGTATAACATTATTTAAGGCTTTTAAACATTTTAAAGCATTCCTAAAGTAAGGTCCTTATGATCTCACTCTTCTATCGCTTAAGTTAAAGATTCAGGGTTTACTTATTAACTTGGATAAAAGTGATCAATTCAAATAATTAAATCCATCTGATCACATCCTATTCTATAATCATGTGATGAAATCAAGGATATTATTAAAGTTAGGATGTTTCATAACTCATTACTATTTCATTAACCATCTTATGCAAATAATCTTATAAAAGAGAAAATCAAAGATCTAACGCTTAGATTCAGATGATTCAATCATATAACTTCATTATTAATCTTAGCACTTCTAATTTAATGATTTAAAATCAATAATAAATCAGATGCATTATTGGGATAATGTCAATTGGATTATCTTACAATCAAGTCATTTGATTAACTGATTAAGGATTTAGATCTTAATCAAACAGGTTAAGGTTTAACCCCTATCCTTACCCAATTAAGCCTAACTATTGATTTATAGGTCAAATGTCAAATCAATATATTATTGGTATATTATTGGTGGCAATCTCAAATTTCAACCAAATATAATTCACTTGATCAAGATCTTAAAATTTCTTAAGAATAATTTAAGGAATTATACTACTTTAATCAAATTAGTTAAATTAAATGTTTAAGATTCACATGATAGGTTCTTTACATTCATACTACTATTATGAAAATATAATAGTTGAAATTTATAGAAAATAGAAGGTAATTAGTGCTAATCAAACCTTAATTCAAAAGAAATGGATTTGCACCTAATTACTAATTCAACCATTAGAAATTTATGAAACTTGGCAATTTTATTTTATCTATTCACATGAACAATCAGAGACTGAGTTTTCAAATTTTCACCAAGTAGAAACTCTAATTTTCAATAATCATGCATTTTTAAAATTATGGCAAAATCAAGAATACATTAATCAAAAAATTAAACCACCTAGCACATGCATCCTTCAAAGCATAAGAAACACAATGGCACCTAAATCATGCAATTTAGCTAAGTATACATGCTAATCAGCCCTACTTAAGTTATGTATTAATTAGGCTAATCCTGAAAATTCAACCATTAAAAGTGCAATATTATTTTATATTCTGATTCCTTATGATCTTTTAATCAATTTGATATATAATATCATAGGGTTTGGACCAGTGGATCAAAAGTTATCACATTAATTTAATCTATATTTTTCCAATTAAATTTCCCTATGATTGGATTAATTAAATTATTTTCCTTAACAAAAATAAATCCAATTTAATCAAATTTATTAAAATGGGTCCAGCCCAAAAACCAAACCGTGCGGGTCGTTCGGGGCCCGAGAGACCCAGGACTGTCGCACCGTGTGGGTCACGGGTCGGCCCAACTCGCACAGTGGCTTCATCCCTGACCCCTCATCCCAACAGATGCCCGATTAGGGAAACCCTAAGCAGCCAATTCCCATGCATCCATATTATGGCATGATCAGCTAAAGGTCGCTACACCTTCACCATGGCTAGACGCACCGGTAGAGACCTAAAGCCCCAAGTGAGGTGGTCTGGATCATTCGGACCTTACTCACTCGAGAGCTCCCGCTATGGAGCTACTATGGGGAGATAATTGTTCCCACAGAGTCCATGATTGACCTAGGGCTCGATCCTTATACCTTCAAGGATGTGAAATGAAATGAAGCCCCCTGGTCTGAGAGTCTGAGGTGGGTTATATCACTGGGTCCTTACTCAAACCCAGTCCCCTTATGGGACTTTGCCCAATCAATCAATTTGATTGATCGATGCTAGATCAAAGCACAATTATGATTGTATTAAGTTCAAATTGATAATACACATTTAACTAAATCAAAAGGAGAGGAGTCTGAGCCACATTGGCTCAAATCGAGCAAATTGAGGTACCTAGTTTGACGATGACAGCTGGATCGGTCGACAAAGAGGGAGGTAGGGACTGGAGAGCTTCAAATGAATGTACTTAGAATTCTTGAACACCAGAAAGTGCCTCTATCAGTGGTACACACACCATGGATGCCTAGGGAAGCTCAGGAAGGTCGGCAATAGCAGAGCGAAGCTTGACACCAATTGATCAACCAATGATCATAGGGAGCAATACTGTGGCTATTTATAACCTTAGCAGGGTTTGGGGAAGCTTCTAGAGGCATTGGCTTGGGATGGGGATGACCCAAGAGCTCGAGCCATGGTTGAACTCCAATTTCCTTAATTTGAGTTAACCGGGCCATGGGGCTTGGAAGAGCTAATATGTAGCTAAAGGAAAATCCCCAATGGCATGCTGAGGTGGACTGGGTAGTGGGGGTCAAGCCTAGCTATCTGGAATCCTCTGGATTCCTACTGTCAGGAAAGGGCGAGGCAAAGACAAAGATCCACAGTGCAGGAGCACTGTGGGCTGTCTGATGGATCGATCAGAACCACGCTACGGTCGTGATTCTCCAAATCCTATCGGCCATATTTGATTGAATCAGTATCGTAGGATCACGAGGCTCATTTAACAGCAGATCCACAATTTTGCAAGATTAATCCTAACCGTTGATTCCTTAAGCGCAACAGTGAGATCTGCGAGAATCCGTTGTCGCGCGACCTAGGCTCCGCAGCTGATCGCCCGTAATCTGCACAGCAGATCCCGACCGTTTAATCGAGTATAATGAATATTTGAAATTTTAAATTGTTGGAAACCCTAGAATGCAATTAGACCATTTAAATTTAAATTGAATTATGACCTAAATGATCTTCAAATTTTTCCAAACTTTCACCCTAGCTAATTTAGGGGTGAGGAATTCAAAAATGCAATCAAATTTTAATTTTGAGATCAAAATTTTTAGGTCTTATTTAGGGCATCTTGACTAATCAAAGTGCTAACTGAACTTAGAGAAGTCCAATTGACTTCAAATTCTCAGGATAAGCTTAACTTGATATGCTAAATGCAATGGGATCAAAATTGATGTCTGATTAAACTAAGAATTAATAGGGTAACAACTTAAGGTTGTTACACTTGTTTATATGCAAATTATAATCAAGTGAATTATTGGGCTAATTGGATTATGTCACATTCATCCACAAGCACACAATTTTTCTTCTTCCTCCTTAACTTATGATGAGCTACGGAGTTTAATTGGTGGATCTTGGCTCACATGCAACAACCTCTCGACTGAGCTCAAAGAAAAGTGCTATTATGCTCAAGAGCTTGTCACTGGGCTCTAAGCACTAATCCACAAATTTCTAGCTTTACACCAATTGGTGAGCTATGGATCTCTAAGAGAGTTAAGTTACCAAGTTTAACTCATCATATAAATCTTATGGTGTTTACACGAAGAATCCTCGCACGGCGAATATATATTCGCGGTGAGGACCTTTATGTGCATTTCTCTAAACTTAATATGATTAGTTGGCTAGATATTTTCTTCATTAATAACCATTTAATTTAAATAAAACATTCATTCACATGGCATGCATTCAAATAAGATTTCATATCTTAATCAAAAATGATAAAGATTTTATCGATTGAGAATTATAGCACAAACACTGTTTCATCCCATAAATATTACATGACATAGCCCAACCCTCCCCAAGGAGGGTTTAGCCTTCCATCATAATTAAAACATAGAAAATAAAGAACAAAGAACTGAACTTTTGCACGGTTCTACAGCAAGTAAATAAAGATGAGATAAATGAAAAATACTAAGAATAGCATTTTTTTGTTCTCCTGATTTTCTCCTTACTCTCCAACTCGCCTTCCATCCTGCTCCTCAAATGTTCTTTCTACTTCCTTTGGATGGTCACCTTCTCCTTCCTTGGGTAGGGTTCTCCTTTCTCTTCTTATGTGGCTTTAAAATTTTTGAACTAGTATTGTCAAAGAGGGGAACAACCTTTCCATAGTATTTCTTCTTTGCTTTTATAGATACTGAGCAAAGTGTCTTACATTATTTTAACCAACCTTTTATTTCTCAAAAATTTAATGAATTAAACTAAATATTCCTTTGTTCTCTTGAAAAGGAGGAGAATTAATCGAATTTTGAGTTAATGGCTGCTATGGGATGGAAAAATATTTAAGAATTTTGGCCTTCCCTATACTACTTTTAATGCTCATTTTTAGCTGAAATTATGTCTGGTGCTACGGCGCACTTGGTCACCCTGCAGTCATTTTGCTTTAAAATCTTGCTAAGTGAATGCCTGCTACGTCGTGCGGTAGTGCCGAGCTCTCGGGTTTGTACCTGCTGCGGTGCGTGGTAGCGCCGGGCTCTCGGGTTTATGTCCGCTGCGGCGCGTGATAGCACCGAGCTCTTTGTTTTGTGCTACTAGGGTACACGATTGCGAGCTATGGTGCATAGTAGCAGGATGCCTTAAATTTCCTTTCATTAAGTCTTGGCCCTGTTGTTTCGTTGCGGCGCACGGTAGCACCGAGTTCTCGATTTTTGTCCGCTGCAATGCGTGGCAGTGCCAGAGTCTCGGGTTGAGATCGCAATGGTGTGCGACAACAAGGACCTTTAAGAATTCTACTAAATCTATGTCCAGTGAGTTTCACTGCAGTGCATGGTAGCGCCGAGCTCTCATTTTGTATCCGCTATAACGCGTGGTAGCGAAATGTCTTGATCAAATTTGTTGTCTGGGTTCATTGAGTCCCGCTATGGTACGTGATAGCGCCGAGCTCTCGGGTTGTGCAGACGTAGGCGTGCTGTGGCAGTTTTCTTCAAGACTATTTGTTTTTGCCCAGATTTAGCTCAGTTCCTCTTTTTCCCTGAAATTGGTGAAAAACTACTCAAAGTAGAAAACTACATAAAGATGTTTGTATTTATTATCTTATTTTACTATAAAATTTGGATTTATCGCTTACTGTACCTTATAGACTAAAAATATGGTAGATCAGAAGCATTTTTTGGATAATAGAGCTGAACCTAGTTCTGGACAATAGTAGCTTTGGAGATTCTACTTCTGTACCTTTCTTTTGTTACCCTGCTAATCTATAATCTAATTAATTATTAATTTCAATGCCATTGCCTTTATAACATCAAATTAAACCTATCCTAAAAATTTAAAGTCAATTAGATTTCTCTAAGTCCAAGATGATATTTTGATCAGTCTAGATACTCTAGATTATACCTAAAATATTTTGATCTCAGAATTAAAATCTGATTATATTTTTGAATTTCTCACCCCCAAATTAGTTAGGGGTGAAAGTTTGGTGCAATTTGAATATCATTTAGGCTATAATTCATATTTAACTAAAATGGGTTAATTGCACTTTAGGGTCTCTAACTTTTTAAATTTGCATTTATAACCCTTAAACTAATTAAATGGTGGGATTTGCTGTGCGGACCACGGGCGATCCGCTACGGAGCCCAGGTCACGCGACAGTAGTGCTTCCATCATATCCGTCATTCACCCAATCAATCCATGGGTAGGATTAGATTCCGCAGAACCGCGGATCTGCCGTTGGATGCGTCCCATGAATCCTATGGTGCGGATTCAATCGGATCCAGCCGTTAGGATCCAAAGAATCAGAATCGTCATGCCTTTCTGATTGATCAATCAGTCAACTCTGAACCCTCCTACGACTGTGGACCTTCGTCCCCACTCGCTCGTGTGTCTAACCGAGGAAATCCCTCGTACTACCAGCTGCCTAGCATGTCCCCCACTCGCACCTCTAGCTTAGCAAGCTATTGGGGATCCTCCCGTTATGGTTAGGTTCCTCAATCGGGCCTCGTGGCCCGGCCGAGCTCGAACTAAAAATTTGAGAGCTCGGCCATGGCCTGATCCCTCGAACCTCCCAAGCCCGAGCTGACTATCTAGAAGCTTTCCCACTCTTGACCGAGGGTATGAATAGCCTCAGTATTCTTCCATGGATTCCTTTACTGCCTAATTAAGCCTGATGTGTTCTCTGCCTCTTCCACCATTACCATCTATCCGAGCTTGCATAGGCGTATCTAGGAGCTTCCGAACCGCTGAGAGTAAGCTCTTCTGGTGTTCATGACCCTTTGCACTCTCTGGAAGTATCGCCAGCGCCTACCATGCCTTCAGTCGACCACCCCGAGCTCAACCATAAAACCAGGTACCCCATTTGCTCGGTCTGAGCCAATTAGGCTCGGGCTTCTTTCCATCTGATTCGTGAATGTGTGTATAATCATTTTGAACCTAATGCTATCATAATTAAGACCTAAGCTAGCCCCAATCGATCAAACCGATCGATCGGGTTAAGTTCTTAAGGAACGCCTCAGGTCGAGTAAGGTCCCAGTGTTCCAGCCCACCTCAGGCCCTCAGACTAGGGGGCTTCGATCCGTCTCCCCTCCCTGATGGTGTAGGGATCGAGCCCTGGATCGATTGTGGTCTCTATGGAGAGAATTCTCTCCCCACAGTAGCTCCATGAGAGGATCTCTCGGGTGAGTAAGGTCTGGGTTATCCAGACCTTCTCACGGGGGGCTCTTGGTCTCAGTCGACACGCCTTGGCTAGGGGATTGATTCTTGATCAACCTGAGGCCGTGGAGAGGTCCCTAGGCCACGGACTTGGCTGATTAGAGTTACCCTAATCGATAAGGCGTCAGGGCTAGCAAGGGGAGGAAGACGAACTGTGCGGGTCGGGCCGACCCGTGACCCGCGCGGTTCGACAGTAATGGGTCCCCGGTCCGAGCTGACCAGCATGTTTTGATGAATGGGCCGAGCCCATTTTAAATATAAATCCAATTAATTAAATTATTTTCCTTAGGGAAAATAATTCAATTAATCAAATCATAGGGATTTATTTAAACAAAAATACATAATTAATTAATTGAATAAATTTTAATCCACAGATCCAAACCTTATGATATTTTTATCAAGTTGATCAGAAAATCCTCAGAAATAAGAATATAAAATAATATGGATCATCTAATGGTTAGATTTTCCATTTTTGCCTAATTATAACAGATCTTAATTAGGGTTGATTAGCATTTATATTTATCCAATTTGCATGTTTAGGGTGCCATTAGTTTCCTCATGATTAGTAGAATGAATGTGCTAAGTAGTTTAATTTTTTGATTTCTGTATTCCAACTTTTGCCATAATCTTGTTAGATCATGATTAGTGAAAATTATGATTTTTAATCATTGGATCTTAAAATTTAATCTCTGATTAATTGTATGATTGAATAGAACTTATGTGCCAAGTTGTATGAAATTCTGATGGCTAGATTTATGATTATGTGCTAATCCTTTTGAATTGGTTTAGAGTTTGATTAGCACTAATTACTTTCTGTTTTTTTGATTTTTTCTATTGATATGCTCCATAATAGTGAGGTAGATTTATTGAAACCATGTATGCCAATTTATGATGTATAACTTGAATAAACCAAAATTTGAAGTACTTAAACATCTTAATTAAATTTAAGAAATCTTAAGACTTTAATCAAGCTATTAAGACTTGATCTAGGTCCAAGATTGCCACCAATAATATATCTTTAATCCACTGATTTGACACTTAACCTATAACTAAACACTTGATCATAATTAGGTAAGTGTGGGGGTTAAACCCTACTCCACTTGATTAAGATCCAAACTCTTAAACCTTAACTAAATGGCATGATTATAAGATAATGAAATTGATATTATTCCAATAATGCATCTGATTTGGTATTGATCTTAAACCATCAAATTAGACATGTTAAGGTTAATAATAAATCTATGTGATAGATTAATCTGAATCTAAGCTTTAGATCTTCAATATCCTCTTATATAAGGTCATTTGCATATGAACGATAATAAAATCATTTTGATTAAACAAGTGACCTATCTCTAATAATAATCTTGATTTATTCCCATGATTATAGAATAAGAGGTGATCATATGATTTTAGTCATCTAATTTGATCACTTTGATTCAAGATAATAATCAAATCTTTAAGTGTTAGTTAAGTATTAGAAGGGTGAGATCTCAAGGATCTTACTAAAGAATCATTTCTAAAATATTTAAAAGACCTTAATTAATGACATATTGAGGTAGGAAAGACCTTTGCAGATTTATTGAGGTAGAATCTTAGATGATCTTTTAACCTTAGAAGTTAATCTTAACCCCTCGTGGTAGGAATCACCTAAGATACTTAGAACAACACCTCTTCTCATGGTAGAATTTATATTGAGTGATACTTGATCACATCCCTTGGAGCCTTGTGTAGGTCTCACCCATTTAGCATAAGAATTAATAGTATTGATAAATTCTTGTGGAATAATAGAATTGTTGAACCTTGATTATTGGATGGTATAGTAGGGCATACCCATAGTACTGGGTTATCCCAATATTAATTAGGATTGGTTGATTCATCTTGGTGTAGATTATGTTTATGTTCTATCCTACGAGTTTAGTCGGGCATAGTCTCACTTAGACTAAATCATTCAATCATAATAGTGTTATGATTTGGGAATTTAGATCATTAGCTTATTTGAATAAAAATCATCATTAGCTTATTGAACAAAATAGTTTTTCCACCACCACTAATGCTAGTACCTCCTCCAACCATCCCTTGGCCTGAATTTACTGAGGAAGAAGATGATGAAGAAGAAGAAGATGAGAATTAAACAATCAGGTTGTAGTATTTTTTTATATTTTCTTGTTTCTCTTTTTAGTTATTTATATTTTTGAGTCATTCATCTCTTATGTAACATATTGCTCACACTTAATGAAATTAATGTAATCACTTATTTGGAAGCTTACATCTTTATTACAATTAAGCTCTAGAAATAAACTTGCAAGTTAGAAAATCTTCATGAATTTATTAGTTTAATGTGTGTGTGATTGACCGAGTAAGTAACCACAATGCATAAAGATTCAACAAAAAATTGCATAACCACTACCTTAACTCTTTTATCAAATTAAATGATACAAGGAAATTAAGTGTGGGGGAAAACAATATAAGATAAATGAATGCTTGACTAAAATCAAGAATATACTAGGCTTTTGTAGGTAATGAATGAAAATGAGATGAAAAAGATGTCTCTCCCATAAAACACAAAAATTTAAAAGAATGGAAATGGGATGAAGAAATATATCTCTCCCATAAAAAAATAAAAAAAATGAAGGAATAAAGAAAAATATCTCTCCCCAAAAGTGAATATGCATTATATTTCATAAGAAGAAGTACACATGGTATAAAATAATTTTCAAAGACATCATCTTTCAGATATTTAATACGGAGCCTGAAAACCCCCCAAATTGAATTTCTTATAACCAACAAATGATATTAATAGAAGAGTCAATAATAGTAGGAAGGGAAATTAAATATTCAACCAAGAAAACTTAAGGTTTAATCAATCATAAACATTATTAAAAGTACCTTATTTTATAAGTAGAGTTTCAAATTTCCTTCAAATTAGAGCATGGTTGTTTAAAAATTTTATTATTCCAAAAAGTCATAAATTGCTAACTCGATGACGGGCAAGAATTAAGTGTGGAGGTGTGATGAACCCAATAAACTTAGGGAATTTTGTGTTATAATTTATGTTTTTCTTAGGATTATTTGTACTTTTAGAATGTTTTTATGGAAGTTCTAGAAAGAAGTGATCAAATTAAAATAAAAAGGAAATGAAAATGGTGCTGCAGCGCCCCATGGGGCGCCACAGTGCTCTTATTCCCAAGATCAAGATGCCACAGTGTGCGGCAGTGCCGAAATTCCAAAGACTAAGTAACTACAATGCACCACACTGCTAGAAATCATGAGGCTCAGACACTACATCGTGCCATAGCTCCCAATGTCTTGAGATTAAGGTGCTACAGCACATCACAACATCAAAAATCTAAAGACTTGGGCAATACAACATGCCAAAGCGCCAAAATTCTTGAGACTAAAGTTCTACAGCATGCCACAGTGCTAGAGAATCAAAAGCTTATGTGGTACAGTGCGCCATAGCGCCCAACTTTCTAAGACTATGGCGCTATAGCATGCCACAATGCAAGAACTCTTGAGACTCATGCGATACATCGCTCCATAGAGCCCAACATCTCTAGATCAAGGTGCTCCAACGCTCCACAGTGCCCAACTTCTTGAGCATAAGGTGCTACAACGTGCCGTAGTGCACGCCGTTGAACTGTCTTGGAAACTTATGCCAAGACAGCACTAGAACAGCCAAAATATTTAAAGCTCCCCAATTTCTCATAGCCAAATTTAATGTAAGACATTAAGCCATCTCATTTCTAAAAGAATAAGGGAATATTATTGAATGCAAATCCAAGTTTCAAGAGGAAGAATGTTGTTAGCTTGGGAGATGAATGGCTGAATGGAGGATCATAAAAGGAAAGATTAAAGACTTAGCTATGGATTTAAATTTTTGTTTTGGAAAAAAGAATACTTCATAAGGACTTCCCAAACCCAAGGAGGAGGAAATGACTACTATTTGAAGAAGAAGGAATAGTACAGTTAGCAAGGACAAGAGAATGAGATTGAGGAGAGAAGATATAATAAGAATGCCAAGAGTTGTTCCTTAATATTATAATCTCAACTTGTTTCCTTGATATTTTTTTGTAAGAGCTATGAAAATGGTCATCATCTCTTGTATCTATCCTTGTCTATTTATTTTAATGGTAGCCTAAAACCCCCTTTGGGGAGAGTTGAGTAAGATCATGTAGAAATCATGGTGTAATGTTTGTAACTCTTCTAATCAATGAAATGTCATTTAGATTTGAAAATGTTTAAATATTATATTATATGCACAAGTTGGAGAATGATGAATCTTTCTAAATACAAATCTTTTACTCGATATCAAAATGAACTCTCATTAATCTTGATGATCACTTTTGCCCAAAAAAGACTTGCACTATCGAGCATTAACACTATGAATGGTCATGCCAACATTGGTTGTGCGAAAATAGCCCGTGCACAACTTAGGACAAAAGCTTAATCATTTGAGCCATGAGAAAATATAACCTAGTATTCTCTGAGCTCTATAGCTCGGTGCATACCATTCATGATATGAGCTTGACACATGTGAGCCGAGAACCACCATTAAATCTCCATAGAGTATTCTTAACTTATATGAACAAATTGAACGTGTCAAGCTATGAGTGATATGACATAAGCTCATCTAGCTTTGCAGCTCGTTTCTTTGGCTAAAGTAAGAGTAGATGCGTGTGAGCCATTTGTGGGATCAAGATCATGTGAAACTTAACTTAAATTGTGCATTTTATTGCTCAGATGTAAGAGATAACTTTATTTACTAAAAAATAACATGGTTGTCTATGTGCCAAGATTGAACCTCATTGTGTTAATCTCAGAGCACCAGATAAGATTTTGTACATTTAATGTTTGCATTTGAGAATACTAAATCTCTTGATAATGAAATTTAGATAAAACTCCAATTACTTGATAGAGAATTGAGAAGAAGAGTAACTTGTATGAACCATGACAATTGCATGTTTAACTTCAACTCTCTCCAAATTTCTAAGACTATTTTCAAAATCAAATTAATTTTGGAATCATAAATTAGGAACTCAAAATAGTCATATTAACTTCTTAAACATTATTGAAACTAGATACATTCTAATAACAAATCTAAACACTATTCCCAGATGATGATAACTCTCAGAATCTTAACATCCCATATTACTTCAGACCACGTACACTTGCGTGTGAACGTAGACATACATGATTTAGGTATGTCAATAATCTAACACTTGAGTTTTACTTTACTATTCTGTAATGTATTTTTTTTCTTTTTTAGATGGCTAGAATGGTATATATCTATATTGTATTTTGTTTTTATTTTTCCACTTAAAAGATTCTTAATTCCTAATAGTACATAATAGTGGATTTAAACTCATAAACCTAGTATTAAGTACTACAGCACCACCCTGTGTTAGATTTGATTACCAAATCTAGCATTAGGGCATTACACATATATAGAGGGAAAATGGGATTATTATGTAACATGAATAAGACTCCCATTTTCCTTAATTGTAATTTCCCAACCAATTCACTAGATCACGCCAGATATTAAATATTAAAATTATAGTTATTTTTAGGATAAGCAAAAAAATTTTATGCTAAAGTTTTTGTGCAGTTGAAATAAGTTTTGTAGAGATAAATTATAAAGCTCTTTATTACATGCCAAATTGATTATTTTTCTTATTATTTAATAATTATAAAGTTGATATCTATCAGTGCTTAGTTTCACAATTAATTGGTATTCCAATGACTATATTTTTGAAATATGCCCAGATCAAGAGCTCTTCCTGGAGGAAACGTTGTAAGAATCAGAGAGTGTACCTACTACTACGTGCTAAATTTTTGCTTTTTTGATTTTTATTAATTTTTGGAATATTTTTAGATCCTTGTGATCAAAATTCTATAATATTTTAATCCATAAATAAATGAATTATATTTGGTGTGTATATATCATTTATTTTAAATCACATGATATGGTCCTGTGGCTAGGGGATAACCCTTAATGCTAGATCAGCTCTTGCGAACTCGACATCAAGTCCTCATAATTAGTATTAAAGCAAGATTGTGTGCAAAATAAAAAGTTATAATATAAAGCATCAAACCATAATTCATAAGAAATTGGCAACGAGAAAGTAAGGGAACTATTATTATAAGGTTCACCTTACAAATCCTTGTTAGCACAGATGGATTCAGATGATGACCTAAGAGAATACTTTGAAGAGGAGTCGAGTGAGTTGGATATATGCGACTCACAAACTCCTAATCTCCCACATGTTCTTATTTCCTCTGATGTTGCCATTGAGATTGAACATCTAAAAAAAAAAAGATAAGGTTTGTCAATGAAGGTATGGACTGGTACCTCCCTATATCTCAATGAAAGATAAGAGCTCTAAAAATGGAAGTAGAAGATCTAAAAGCTGCCCCCCAACACGAAATAGGTAAGGTGAGAGAGGATTCCCAAGAAAAATAAGGGTGATACCTATTCCACACTAGCATACTCCAAGAGGAAATGTAGCAGCATAAATGGATCATTAACAAAAATAAAGCATCATCTCTTAAACTCAAAAGAAAGATGGGAGTCTTGAGGGAATTTAGAAAATGCCTCCTTAGGAAAGGACCTCCTAGCTCTTCAGACACTTAAGAATAGACTTAGGACATTTTTTTTATCGGTATCTTCCTTTCATGTTATACTTTCCTACATTTCAAATTATCTTTAGTACTTGTATTAAATCCATGTTTTAAAGGAACCATCCTTTATAAAGTCATCCTTTTTACTTTAAAATTATCTTTAAATGAAGAATCATGTTGATAAATTCAAGAAAAATTTTCTTCTTTCTTAGACAATTGAAAATCAAGCATGAGAAATAATGGGTCCAGGACTTACTGCACACTCCCCACTAATGGAGAAAATATTAAATTCTTATCTAGCTGATCTCATTTTTTGAGGGATTCAAGCACCAGTAGCTACAAATGAATGGTTAGCACGAGTCATTTCAACACTGGAAACCATTGCGTGCCCAGATGAGATAGCAATTCGGCTAGTTCCTAGGTTAGTTCACTATGAAGTGGCAGGCTAATGGAGTTGGATGAAGAGTTGGTACATCACCAGCATAAGAAGAGAGCCAATTACATTTATAGACTTCAAAATTATTATTTTTGCTAATTATTATTTTATTGATTATTTTGTGTAAAAGAAGCTTAGCAAATAAATAAAATTGATTGATTTTGTTCTAAATTTGTTATTCACTCTTCCTTAAAGATGAATTTTGAGGAAGGATTTTAAGCAATTAAAATATGATTTGATTCAATCTAAGTTAAAGGTAAATCTTGTAATTTAATTTCCACATTAGGATGATCAATGGATAAAGGGATGATATTGCTGCTAATATTAATTATTTAGTTAAGAGGATGCTGCTGATGTTGCTACTATTTTAGTCTATAAATATGATGTGTTTTTAATAGATAATGTTCTTTTTTTTTTCTTCTTAATCATCAGTAGATTAATTTTATATGGAATGTTAGAATGGCAGAGATGAGTTAATTATGTGGAGTTGCTCACCAAATTAGTAGAAAAGGAATCTATGAGTACTTAAGTTGATAGTAATATTTTTTATCTTGTAAGAATGGATAATTAGTTCCCTAGTGTATTCAAAAAACTTGAATATCCTTAAGTGTTCAGATCACAAATCTGAGGTGTTGATTCAAAATTTACCAAGCATCTACTCGTTATTAACTCTTTTATTTTTTAATTGAAGTGGTTTATTTAAAATCAGAAGCTATTGAGGAGTACGGTAAGTTAATCAATACATTTTTAGGTGATGTCTTGCATACATGGGTTCTAGAAGCTAGACATGTAATGGAAGATCCTATTTTAGCTCAATTCTAATTCCTACCTTGATACATCTATTCAGTACTATTATGATTCAAGATTTATATGTTTTTTTAGGGATTAGAATGGATCAGCAATTTATCATAATCACCCTATCATACATAAGTGCCTCCTAGAATATGTCACATATCCATGAGTGGCAGTTTTAGTAATTGAAACATGGTCACTGCAGCTGCAATTCCATAACCTTTATTTTTTCAATAATTGTTGGGCAAAGCAATGTTATATCCAAAAGATAAGGGTCATGGTTGGGTGTGCAAGGCTACCGATGTGTGTCTGTGAAGGTGGATCTGCACAAGTCTGCAAATCTGTGCGTCATTTGTTCTGGTGCTGCCAACATGCAGCATGTTGTCGATGAGTTCTTGTCGCATTTTCCCGAAACTTAAAATTTATCTGAAAACTAAAAATCATCCTCTTTGTAAATTCTGCATTAATGAATTCAGGAGTTGCATTATTGGATGAAAAGAATTAATAAAAGAAAACCTCGACAAGAAACTATTATAAATGACTACTTGTATATTGAGTTTAGGGAGTGGTTTTAAATTTATCTTCCATAATGGAGACTATGGCTTAGTGTTGTTGATGTTCTTGTCTCCCCAAACAACATATTTGCTTCTACTTACTATATTACTTGAAGAATCTTAGAATAAAAAAGGTGATTATTGGAGGTGCTGAAACAAATAAGCTTACAAGCTTCATATGAGAGAACATTCTTCCATCTCTGTCATCCCACTACTATTTGTTTATCTTCCCAGTCACTGCCCAAAATCATATTAACTACATTTCATCTACAATTTTACCCAAGTCTATTTGTAATGCCTTCGTGCTTGGAAAATATCATTACCTTTCCCCAACTTTGTTTCACTTTGTAATACTAAGTGACATTGAACATTGATTTTTTTTTTTTTATTCTATCTTACGTGTCAAAATTATGTATTCAGTTCTCATAGTTTTTGTTAATTTGTCACATTTTTTATTCTTATTTTACACCTTTTTGCTAAAGTGCAGAATTGAAGTTCTGCATATATTTAAAAACTTAATCTAATTTTATTATTTCTTTTATATATCAGTGGAATTAGGTTTGTTGAACAAATTAAATTCAATTTGGAAGATATCACTTAATAGGGTTGTATCACAATTAGATTGCCCTACATTTTATGCAAATTAGATTTGAATTCTAGAATATATTTAATTCAAATGATAAGTGATATTTTCTTACATATAGCCAATTTTGTGAAATCTGAGAGTGTTAACCCAGAGTACTACATTTCAATCTTTCTATTTAGTTCATAATTTGATAAATTAAATTGCTTGTCTTTAGTGAATTGATGGTGAAAAGAGAGATGCAAATTGGATGTTAAATTGAATCAATGATTGCAAATTTTTTAACTTGAGTAAAAATTAAATAGAGGTGTAGGTTGCTTTTAATGATTGAATTTGATATTTTGGATTAATGAGACTAAGTGAATTGTCAAGAATTGTATTATTAAGTATATTGAATAGCATAGATATCAATTTTTCATATATATGATTTAATGGAAGAGAGATTTATTGATTGAGCATTAACTAAATCTAAAATTAGCAATGTGTTGTAAAAATCTTCTTAAACTTAAGTTGGCGGATTCAATACTCTAAAGTAGCAAGTAACAATGATTAAGGAATTTTGGTAGGTTAATCATGAGATTGAATTAAGTGTTAGAGGAAAATGCATGAATCATTGTACTCAAATTTCATGATATTGTTTGGAGCTATGGTATTTGTAATTAGTCTTGTTGAAATTGATTTTACAGATCCATTCTTCTATGTCAAACTCAGTAGTTTTAAAGGCGATAGAAATCTTCTTGTGCTAGTTGCTGTCATTGAATTTGAATCTAGCCCATATAAAGTAATCAATGATGTCAAGGATGACTTCATTCTTAAGTGGAGAGTTAATAATAACTCAATGTTGTTACAAGACGGATTAGACATAATTCTAATCTGATTACGTCAAAAATAAAGAACCTTATTTAAGTCGCACACAAATAAAAATAAAAATATCCTCAGATAAAGCATACTGAGATGATCCTACTCCGAAAGCTTGAGCCCGATTAGGATCCCAAAATGTCTTACACTAATTTGTGAGTTTTAACTTAACAAATTAATAATAAATAAAATATAAATCATAATTATTAAATTTTTATATTTTTAGATCAAGCATCAAATGAGGATGCTACGTTTTAAGTTTCGCTAATTTTCAAACTCCAGATTGATCGTAGTGAAATTTAAAAGATTTTCACATAAAAATATGTATAAAATAAAATATTCATCCAAATTTAAAATTTTTGCTACGTGTGCATTCGCCTAGTCGGGATGCTCAATCGTGCTAAGTTTTGTAATTTTTGAAGTTCAATCGACGATCGATCAAAGCTTGGAAATGTTGGATGATTCGTAGCCACTCAATCTTGATCGAATGGTTCTCCATAACATATATACTTTGTTTAAAATCCCACACTGTCAAACCTAATACCTAATTAGCCGGCTAACCTAAGAATTTCAAACAACCAATCACTTCTCTCTACATGTTTATCTCTCCTCTCCACTTGGCGATCACTCCTCTCCACTCATTAATTACTTCTTCAGACGAGTGACAGAAGCCTAAGCTCCCTCCTTTAAACTAAGAGCACCCTCTAGCCAAGCCTTAACATATAGGGTCTACTATGGGGAGTCAATTATCCCCATAGAATCCACTAGTTGGCTAGCCCTTGATCCTTACACCCTCAGGACAATGAGATAAAGTGAAGCCCTTTGCTTACTCACCTCGAGAGTGATCGATGGATCTTTACTCGAGCTCCAACACTGTGTAGTGTTGTAGTTTGATTGATTGAAACTTATCATAAGGTTCATGGATCCAACAATCATTTCAATATATTAAGGCATGCGATTAGGAGTAGAAATCTGTTGGATTGGAGCTGTCAATTCTAGTGGAAGAATTTTAATTCCACTAGACAACAGCTTTGTCCAAACAACAAATCCTTGATGTCTAGACTAGGCTTACCAATCCAAATTCATTCAACAAAAATACCAACACATTCTAACATTACCACCAAAAAATGTAGCATTGAATACGAACACATTTGATAGACATTGAACTCACTCAGCTCAATAGAGATAGAGGGTTACTTGGCTGGGGAGTTTACTGAATCCGATTGTAGATGGGGAGTAATCAGGGTCTTAGAGGAGCTACAGAAGTTTCTCATGTAGGATGAGTTTCAATTAGGGGTCTGAATGACAGACTGGACCCACTGATTTGCTTGGGATTAGAGCCGGAAGCGCCTGCTATCGACTGACTTCTTGGAGGAATTACTAGGACTGCTGAGCTTCTGGATTTCAGTAAGGATGCATAGTGAGAAAAGAGCACATTGTGAGAAGTTAAAGGTTATTCATAGCCCTGGGAGAGAGCTGGATAGACGGGCTATAGTTCGAGCTTGGAATGGAGACTCGACATCCAATTGCCAAATGGGGACTAATTGAACCTCAAGGCTCGCTAGGATTTGCCTAATTAATTATAGGTGGATGCAAATGGTTTGTCGATATGGTGTTAGGAGTGGAGGATAGCACTAGCAGCTAATTTTACAAACACAATAAAGGACAAATGAGCTGAGGAAAATATCCACAGTAGCGAGACCTACCCTAGTTACTTGATGTGATCTGCAAGAAAATGCCACCATTTTGATGCGTCAGATTCAAACGGCTAAATGTGGATTCTATTTCAGCTGTGGGATCATAGAAGAATTTGAGCGAGGAAATTGCGCGTCGTCGGATCAAGGGCTGGGAAGTGTGTCAACTGCTCATATCTTCTCTGCCATTGGGATTTCAGATGGCCATTAGATTAATTAATTTAAATAAGTAAAATTAATCAAATTAAATACCTTAAAAAAATTTAAATCCAATTTAGGACCAAACAACCTCTAAAAATTAATAAAATTGACTCTTAGTTAATTTAAGAGTGAGGAATTCAAAAATGAAATCAGATTTCAGTTTGGAGAATAATTTAGATTAGTTAATTCCGTAGGTTCAAAAATTGACAAAATAACCATTGGGTTCAATTGATGTCCGATTGATCCCAAATATTTAGGGCTACGTTCAAATGTTTAGTAAAGTCTAATATAACAAGATTTAGGACTTGGTTTAGTCCAGATTAAGCAGAGTAACAACCTTGACTGGTTATAATGGCTTTTTGAGTTAATCTTGTTAAAAGAGAAACTACTTGCAAAAATCCTCTTACAAATTTAATATAGTTCCCGCAAGTCCTAGAAAATTGCATATATCAGTCATTATCTTTGGTTGAGATTATTCTTGCACAGCACTGACTTTCCTTTGACCAACTCTAATTTCTTGGGCATCAACAATGTGACCCAAAAAAGCTATATAATCGAGCCATAACTCACACTTGAAATATTTAGCATAAAGCTGAGGCTGGTGAAATTCTTCTAACATAACTCTCAAGTGGTCCTCATGCCTTACTTCACTCTTTCAATAATTAAGAATGTTATCAATGAATATATTTACAAATTTATCTAAGAAGGGCTTTAATAATCACTGCATTAGGTCCATGAAAATGGATGGTGCATTCGTTATGCCAAAGGACCTTACTAAGAACTCATAATATCCATAATGAGTCATAAATGCAGTCTTCTCTATATTTTATTCTTTGACTCACAGCTGATGGTAACCTGATCGCAGATTGATCTTGAAGAACACTTTGGCTCCAATGAACTAATCAAATAAATCATTGATTCAAGGTAACGGATATTTATTCTTAATTATTACCTTATTTAGTTATCGATAGTCTATGCACATAGGCATAGAACCATCCTTCTTTTTAATGAAGAGAATTGGTGCTCCCCAAGGAGACATGCATGACGTAATCAAACCCTTCTCAAGCAATTCTTGAAGCCACTTGTTCAGTCCTTGCCATTCCTTGGGTGCCATACGATACAAAACTTTGGAAATAGGCTGCATTCCTAGAATAAGCTCGATAGCAAAATCCACTTCCTTAACTGAAGGAAGACCAAGTAAATCTTCAAAGAATACATTGGTGAATTCTTTAAATATGTGATTTTTATCGATTAGGATATCTTCTTTCTTTTCTCCCAGCTTATTTACTAATTACGCATCGCATCATTTTTTGACTAACTTTTTTTGCCTTCAGAGCATTGATCAGAGAAGCTTGAATGCTAAGTTTTCTAATGAATGCCTTGCTTGACCTCTATTTCCCAGAGTGATCTTCTTCATTTGGCAGTTTATAGTGGCATCATGCTTGCTTAGCCAATTAATTCATAGTATCACATTGAAATTTGTTACTGGATGTATGATTAGCTTGGCTTAAAATTCTGTTCGCTGATGGGTATGACTAAGTTGCAGAATTAATGAGCTTGCATATGGGCTCCAGAGGGTAGCCCTGTGCTCAAAGATTTAACTAATCAAGTATATGGTAGCTTTAATAATTTTGCTCAGTTTTCATATATGAATGAGTGACTTGCTCTAGTATCAAACAAGATATGGTAAGTTTTATCATTAATGTCTAAGGTGCCTATTATATGAATTTAAAAGTTTAACCATGATAATAAGAAGAAATAATAGTTGAAGGCCAATGCGAAATAAAAATTTAAAACATACCAGAAATAACTTCATTATCTTCTGAGGCAATTGCCAGAGTAAGCATATATACTCTAGCAATAGAAAAGGGTTGGCGATTCTATTTTGCTTGACCCTAAAAATTTTGTGTAGGAGTAGGAACTGGCACTTTTCTTGGTGTTGGAATAGGAGTACGTGGTGGAATAATTGCATGTGCATTAGCTCAATTTTTCAGAGGTTGAGGATGAACGACTTGATTCTTTTTAGAGCATGTGATGATAGCTCCATAAATTGTCTTCTCAAAGATGAATCTGTAGTATCAGTGGTTGGGTATATTACAAGTATAATAGACATTCTCCTAATGGTTACATTTGTCATAAGGGTGGGGGCAACCATTTTGGAGTAGCTACTAGTTGTTGCTCAGCCTCAAGGTTGTATACTTTTGTTGTTCTTGAGTGCTTAAAATCTTCCTTTCTAATAGGAATGAAATGAGCCTTACATTTCTTGTCCATCTCAAATTTGAAGTGCTCTTGAATGTGGGCAGCTTCTACAAGTTTGACAAATTATTTTAAGTGACAGAACACAAGATGTCCCTTAATGGAGTCGCGAATTCCTTTAATAAACAAGCTGCATCTGGCAACTTCTGACCTAACCAGATTTGGAGTGAATCTTGGCAATCTTAGGAATTATATTTAATAATTAGAGATGAACTTTCCTCCTTCAGTGAGCTGGAGTAATTTATCCACCAATATATTCTGTGCAGATTGAGGAATGAATACCTCCTTGAATGTATCAAAGAATAATTCCCATAGAATGTCTTATACTTAGTACTCAGCAAACTTAGTGTTATGCTCATTTTCCCACCAATACTCTGCTTCATCTTGGAACAACTGTGTGGCCAAATGAATAACTTCCAAGTTTGAGCACTTGATACTTGTCAAGTTCTTTTCCACCTACTTTAACTAGCTAATAGTTTCCATGGGGTTTAGAGCCCCATTGAATGTAGGTGTAATCTAAGGAAACTTTGAAGAATGTCATCTACCAAAAAGTGAGAGGTAGAAGAGACTACTATGTTGACTACTGGAGGTTGTTGGATAGCGAGGATCTTTTGAGTTTCCTGAGCTTGGTGAGCCTATCTTTCAATCAAGGCCTTCACCAATCTAGTAAGAGAATTAGCATATGTTGATCTGCAACTAGAAGAAATGATATTCTTAATTGGAGTAGTCATGATGTAGAACCATGATTTATAGCTGGAAAATTATGAATGTAAATTTTAGAAGATAAACCATGAGGCTGCTTCTCATTAATGCTTTTAACTAAAGAGCTTACATAGGCTAGATAGAATGGAAATTAAATGTAATACAAGGAAAGGATATAACTAATAAGAAAACATATCCTACTATAAAAGCCGCATATAATTCATTATAGGTGACATAACGACGTTATCTCATGTGCTTCCCTCCTAGCCTTCGAGATGTCCTAACCCACCATTCTTTAGCTTCTCAGCATAGTAGCATGCCCAAGATCTAGAGATGATAGTCATCTAGACATGTCGTCTCACAAAATGTGATAGTCACATAATCTAACCACTCCCGAGCAAGGGTTGAGTGTAGTCACCCCAATATTAGATCAAGAATCCAATCTAATATTATGTGTTACTGCGGTACTTAATAATATGTTAGTGAGTCTTAACCCTCTATTAAGCACTACAGGGAGCTAAGGGTCTCTAACAAAGAAAACGAGATGCATAAATATTAAGTAAATATAAACCATTCCAGCAATCTAGATAAAAAATGTAAGAACATAGCACAAAACAGTAAAGTAAGACATTTAGAGTTAGTTAAAGTTATACAACATTTGACGTGATAATGCTCATCCTCACGGGATGTTTAAAGTAATAGAAGGATAGGGAAAGTAAATGTCTTCAAAGCTGCAAGTACTAGATTTGATCTACCTCACATATAAGATACACTACTATCTCCTGATCAATTGTATTCGGTATTTAATATAGCAAGGCATAACTAATAAAAGAAGAGCAACTGACTATACTTAAGAAGTGTAAGTACATTTTAGGAAAACTAATCTATTTTAAGTTAAGTGGATATCACATTAGCCATTTGCAATTATTATTTAAGCAAAACTCAATGTAGTAAAAAAGTAAGTAAACTAAGTAAAATAAATGATTGTAAGTAATAATTAAAAGCAAAGAATAGTAAAAAAAGAAGAAAGCTGGTACAACCTATATTATCTATGTAAGTAACAAAAAATAGGTACAACTATACTAACAAGTGTGTAATAAAAATAGTAAGAGAATATGTATAAATTGACATATGCTAAGTAATATAAGAGAAAGTAGTGTAAGCATAAATATAAGAAAGTAATAACATACACTGCAAATAAGTTAGTAAGAAAAGGAGGTGTAAATATAGGTGAACCTATAATATATGCAAGTAAGGAAATTCTCAGTCTCAATGACCAAGTATAAAGTAAAAGTAGCCATAAAGAACTGAGTATACATAGTGAAAAGACTATGTTAAAGCCTCCAAAATCACGAAGATTATGGGAAAAGTAAGAACAGTCATAAGAGACCGTAATATGTTTAATTTATTTATCTTGTAATCTTGTTTTATAGGCACAGAACAAATGAGGAGTCAAGCACGTCGACTATACTAAGTAAAGGGGTATCCCATAATGCACACATTCTCTCTCTATGATATGCGAGGTCCCCTTATTACACCATTGTCTACCCTGGCATAGTCTACCATATGAAACTCCAAAGTAGATGTTATAAGTTTATTTTATGCACAATGTATTTATGAATGTATTCAAGGATTTAGTCTCAATGCATTGCAGCATTCAAGGATGTTCAAAGCTAATTGTAAACTATGTGATATTCATTATTATCTTCTTTAGTTATCTATCCTTTAATTAGAGCTAATCAATCTCCTCAATTGACTTAGACATTCATTAAATGTCTTCATCAATTGATACAATAATAATATACTATTAAAATAAGGTTTAAAAATAATGATTTGATTAAGGTCTTGTTCATGTGATAAAATAATTTATAGATATAGCTGAGTTGTGACAAAGAAGCAACCTATCCTATTTCTAACATTACAATCATATAAACTATCAAATACAATTTATACTCTAATGGAACACTCTAACTTGGATAATAAATGTTTCACTATTTTACTACTTAAGTTACTAGATTCCTATGACTTAGATCACTTGTAGGTTCAGCTATACAACTCTATGGCTATTGATGTTAATGTCACATTACACTTAAGGTATAGGGTTCTCTTAACTTATATTAACCAAACACATAAGTTAACACTATCTTTTAGGCATCCTATTTGATTAATATCTTAAAGGTTTTATGTGTAAGATGGTTCAAACATTTAATTACTTACATTTTTTAAGTCTTAGATATGCTACTAGTATGATAATTCTAATCTAATCTTTGACTTAATATTCTTATAAAGCTTCTAGTCTAATATGGCAAAATTAAAGGTATAATATTACTTAGATTATTATTTTCTAATTTAAATTCACATTAATCTACTAGTCCAACTTTATGGCTCTTCTCTTAATCCTAAGGTTCCAAGCCTTAGTATTATAATCACTAAGATCCTAAGAAAACTTCAAGGCTAATACTTAAGGAATCCTAAATCCATAGCTCTTACTTTGTTGATCAAAGCCTTAATGATCTAATCCTCGACATCATCTAAGCTTAATTCAAGTCTTAGCTTATTAATTCAGTCTTTCTAAATGATTCTAATCATCTTACTTAAAAAGAATGATTAACTACACTATACTATAATGGTTGCACTTGACTTCATAGACTAAGCTCTAATCATGATATGACTACTCTATAATCCTAACTAGGTTACACTTAGAGTAACAACCCAAGGCTGTTACTCTAGTAATTTTAAGCTAAACCAAGTGATAATTCTCATTCCATTAGACTTGTATGGCCAATTAAACCTAGCCCTGGAAGTTTTGTATAAATCGAAGCCCATTTGAGTAATTTAGCAATTTTGCCTATTTTAGGATTCCAAAATTTAGCTAAATTAATTTGATTTCCAAATTAAAATCTGATTACATTTTTGAATTCCTCACCCCAAATTAGCTAAGGGTAAAATTTTGGTAATTTTGGAGGTCGTTTAGGCTTAAATTAGATTTAAATCAAATAATAAATTTAATTGAATTATTTACTTAATTAAATTTAAATAGTCCAATGATCGGCTGATCTCCAAAGGGCGGGAGTCATCTGGACCGTCAAATTTCTCCTTTGCTAAGGATCCAACGATGCACATTCTCTTTCCCGAGTGAATCATCAGCCATTGAATCTCTCGCGCTATCCAACGATGGAGATCACTCCTGTGTTCGTCAATTGGGATCGGGCTCATCTCGATTGACAGACTATAAAATACACATCTGTGCTCGTACGCAAGTGTATGTGGTCTGATGTAATAATTTGGAATGTGAGTTCCGAGATTTATCATCCTCAGGGAATGGGGCGTTTTGTTACTAAGGTATATCTAATTTCAATAATATTTAAACAGTACGAATTCAATTTGATTTCGTTCTTTTGTCCATGCAATAATTCAAATCTAAGAAACTATTTAAAGTAGAGAGGAGAGTTGGGCTTATTCCATATGAAATGATGGGGCCTTAAGTTGTATTACTTCTCAAGCACATTTCATTCTTTTTTATTAAGCTAATTAATCAAGTGCACATTGTATTCCTTAGAGTTATCCTCTAAATCCTTCAAGTGCAAATCTTGTGCGAGAGATGAATGCATTGGGGTTCAATTTCTGCACAAAGATTCCCGTGAGAATGCAAGAAGAACACTTTAGTGTTCCTACATCTAGGTTGTCAAAACTTACAGTTTTAATTAGCCGATCTCAAGAGCATTGATTCCACTAATGAGCATCTCACGCATCATGTGCAGTTCAGATAAGGAAGTGATTTCATTGGGCTCTATGAACTATGTCACGTCATTCATGAGCTCTCAAAGAATCCACTCCCTCTTTTCACGTATGCTGAGCAACGGAGCTTCAATTAATGGGTCCTAGCTCATATGCTTCGACTCCTTAGTTGAGCGTAAAATATGGTGCAAAAAGGCTCAAGAACTTCTCACTTAATTCTAAGCTCCTCTTTCACACATATCTCGCTCTTAACTAAGCAATGAGCTATGGAGCACAAGACTTTCATTTTGTTTATTAGTATTTATAGTTATATTTTCATAACATAAGATTTTTATTTGTTATACAACTTATTCTTAAGATGATTTCATTGAGTCGTTCAAAAATAGATTTTCTTTAGATCAATGCTTGAGGAAGTTCTACATCATTCATTGAGTCCTTTATATTTTATAATGGGCTTAGCCCAACCCTCCCTAATGGAGTTTATCCTTCCATTACAATGGAGAAAAAAAGAAAAACATACAAGGATGAAGACCCTTTCATGATCCACTAAGAGAAATGTAAAAGCAAGATTAGAGTTTATTATGAACAGCCCTTAATGGGGTTCTCCGGATTTCTCTTCTTCTTCCTCTTCTCCTCTTCCTTAGCTCCCTAGTGCAGCCTCCAGTTCTTTCTCCTCTAGCAATGGTTCATTCCACCTCCCTTCGAGAGGTCTCCTTCTTCCTCTATGCAGCCCCCTAAAAACTCAACTTGTTGGATGAAAATGGGGAACCCTTCTTAAGTGGAGAAGAGCTCCATTTATAAAGAGGTCAATCCTCTTCCTTGCCCTTCAAATTTTATATATTCCCTCTAAAATTATGCATCAATGAGTGCTTATCCCACTTGAGGCATGATAAGACAATCTCTTTTCTATTCTTTAATCTTCACATCACTTCAAAAATTCATATTTCCTTTTAAAAACTATTCTACTGCAGAAGAAATGATGGCTGGGAGATAATGAGCAGGTTTGGGGTCTTGTCCCAACCGCAATAAATGCCCTGAACAGACAAAAAATTGGAGTGTCACTACAGCGCACTATAGCAATCGAGTCTCACAACTCATTCGCTACAGCGTGCTGTGGCAGTTTTAGTCATGAAACTTGCCCACTGCAGCGCACTGTAGCGATTGAGTTTCGTAAACTCTTCAGCTGCAACACGCAGCAGCATTGAGTCCTACAAACTCTCCCGCTGTGGCGCGCTGTAGTGGTTGAGTTCCGCAAGCTCTCCTGTTGTGGCGCGATGTAGCGGTTGAGTTTCGCAAGCTCTCCTGTTGTGGCGTGCAGTAGCAGTTGAGTTCCACAAGCTCTCCCGCTGTGGCGCACTAGAGCAGTTGAGTTCTGCAAGCTCTCCTGCTGTGGCGCGCTGCAGAAATTGAGTTCCGCAAGCTCTTCCACTGTGGTGCACTGTAGCGATTGAGTTCTGCAAACTCTCCAGCTGTAGCGATTGAGTTTCGCAAACTCTTCCACTGCAGTGCACTGTGGCGTGCCATAGTGAAAACGCTTTAGAATTCAGTGATGTCCTTGTTAAGAGTCTTATGTATGTAAGTAGCGGTGGCGCGTCGTGGCGCGCCGTGGTGCGCTGTTGTGGATTTCTTCCAGAATTTGCAGAAACATTCCAGAATTGTCCAGAAATTGCTGAGCTTGTATTTTACCTAAAAAATAGGCATAATTTGATCAATGAGGCTATTTAAAATAAGGAAATGAATGAGCTTTTTCCTTTATTTTAGGATATAAATTATGGATTTATCATCAATCATTCCTTCTTTCTCTTAGATACATCGGACGATCTGCGCAACCTGATATACAGAAATACATGTCTATGTTTGCACCCAAGTGTACGTGGTCTGAAGTAATAAGTGGAAAGTTTAGTTTCCGGGATTTATCGAACCTCAGGGAATGATTATTTTGATACCGAGATGTATTTTCTTTCACTAATATTTAGATAACAATTTTGGTTAATTTTTGTGGTTCCTAATTAGCAATACACAAGAATTGAGTTAAGATACGATTGGATTAAAAAGGAGAGAGTTGAGTATTCATTGTAATATATGCAAGGGGTTGGTTATGTTACTTCATTGTTCAAATGTAGACATGCAATTTATTTACTTTGTTTAATCAAGTGAACACTATTTAGAATTGGAGTATCCTCCAATTATATTGGGTTCAAGTTTAGTGCACAAAGAGAACTCCTTATGGGTTCATCACTAGCACATAAACTCTAATGAGATATTAAATGATTAGTTAGGTTTTGATCTCCTACGTCTAGGTCATCAAAACATCTTTTAATTATAATGATCTTACAGGAAAGATTCCATCTATCATGCGTCATGCGCTTCACACGCAGTTTAGCTGAATAAGAGGATTCATTGGGTCAATGGATTTTGTCACATAATCCATGAAGTTCCCAATGTCCTTTCATCCCTTTAACTTTGCTGAGCAGCAGAGCAAGGTAAATGGAGAGCTTGGTTCTCAAGCTTCAATCTTTTGGAGAGCTATTAAGGGAGGGTGCAAGTGAGCATTGAGAATTCTGTTACGTAATTCTCAGCTCGACTCGCACTACCTTTCTTACTATTACCCAATTGATGAGCATTGGAACACAATCTCTTTTGATTTAAAAAAACTAAGCATTCAGTTCATCCAAGCATTCATTTAATAATAAAAATTAACACACAAATAGTTTCTCATTATATTTAAATAATGTCATCATACAACCAATATTTCCCTTACGTAATTCTACAACTACATCTCAACCCTCTCCAAGGGGTTTTTAGCCTACTATTACTAAGCAAGAAAGAACATACATGCAAGGAAAAGTGAACGTCGCCATTAGTTCACAGCAAGAATTAATCAAGGGAGTTTAGGAAAAATACAAGGAATCACCCGGAGAAATTCTCTTTACTTTCTAACACTGTCCTCTTGAAGCTCCACCCTTCATTCCTTGTTGTCTTTTCTTCCTTCCTATTCTTGGTCCTCTCTTCCTCTGAGAGAGTTCTCCTTATTTCTCTCTTTTGCAGCCTTTCCTTTAGGTCTTTGAGTAGCCAAAGTTGGAACCCTTTCAAGGTCTGAGATTGGCCCTTAAATAGGGATGCACTCAGCCTCAAAGCTTTTAATGAGTGACCTTTCCTCTTTCTTGATTTAATACTCATCCCTTTTAATATTTTTATCTGTTTAAACTTTTGGGATTCAGCATGGATTCAATATATCAGTTTTTAAGAGGCTGGGGGAGACCAAATGTCACATTTTTGTGGCTTTCTCCATGCCTCTTAATTGCTATTTTCTGGAAAATTTTGGGTCGTCCGCTGTGGCGCGCTGTGGCAACGACGTTCCATTTACTATTCTATTGCAGTGCGCTGTGGCAGCTACGTTTTAATTTCTTTTTTGCTGCAGTGCGCTATGGTAGCAGTGCTCCAAATGTATTTCTTGCATAATAGTTAGTAACTTTTTGTTCGATCGTTGTAGCGCACGCTGAAGCGCGCTACAGCGGACAACTTGCAGGACCACTGTTCAATTAGTTTTAACTAGAGTTTTATAAAATGAAAATTTACCCATTGCGGCGTGCTACAGTGGACAACTTGCAATATCACTGTTCAGTTAGTTAACTGTAGTTTTATAAAATGAAAATTCACCCGCTGCGGTGCGCTACAGCGGGCATCTTGCAAGATCACTATTCAATTACTTGTTTGTATAAGATTTAATATTCAATGAGAAATGACGTTGTAGCACACTGTGGCGCACCATGGCGCGCTGCGGCGTGCAACTTGCAATTTTACTGTTCAATTACTCATTTATAAGGTTTCAATAATTAACGAGAAATGACGCTGTGGCGCGCTGCGGCGTGCCACTTGCATTTTTTACTATTCAATTACTCGTTTATAAGGTTTTAATTTATCCTTATCAATATGACACTAGGGTGCGCTATGGCGAGCCATGGCATGCTACAGCGGTCGTGCTCCAGGTCTATAGTTGTACTTCCAGGTCAGGCGATTTTAACGGAACGCCATGGTGGCTGCGGCAATTTTTTGTCCAGAATTTGGTAAATCAGCCTTTGTAATTTGTTTTCTTCATTTTTTTGAAAAGACATCAATTTCTACTCAAAGTATAGGGAAATATATAGTGATATAAATATTTAAACACTAGATTTTTGCTACAAATTTCGGCTACATCACACCCACACACTTAAATTCTTGCTCATCCTCGAGTAAGCTCAATAAATGTGAATTCCTGTATTTGTCCTTGTCTAAGGATTCAATTCGTTAAATGCATGCATCATGAATTGGGATGTCAAGCATACTCTAGTCAAAATTACTTCATGTCTCCAAGTTCTACTACCCCTCCAATCGAGTTCATGTGTCTACGGTTCCTTTGGTTTCAATTCAAAGTGTCATGCTTAGTGTTTAAATATGGGGAGGTGATCCTTAAATTCTAACCTTAATGATGCAATTGGTGAGTCTTTTGAGTATTGTGCCATGTGTGCTCATTCTTATGATTCACAAGGACATTTTAACATCTTAGGAGAGATATTTTTCTTCATCCTAAATGTTCACTTGTTTAGCTTGGAGAGATATTTTTCATCATCCCTTTATATTAATTTTTTCTTTCTTTTTCAAATTTCTTATTTAAAGGGAGAGCCATTTTTCTTCATCCCTTGATGTAGTCCTTGTGATCACTAAGTCCTACAGAAGCCTAACACTTCAAATTATCACTCACCTCTTGCCACTTTAGTTTAATTTTCAAATTTTTCACCCCCACACTTAAACTTAAGCACATTTCAATTTAAGTCCTGGAAACCAAGCTTAGTAGACTTATGAACTCAATAAGGGGTGTGTCACTTGAATTCATTTTCATCTTATCTCAAATATGCTTGCATCTTAATTCTATACCATGAGTGTTTCTTTTGACATTGAATCTAAAACTTGACAGCATTTAGAAATTCTCCTTAAAGTTCAATTGAAGCAAAAATGTAGGGTGTGCGAAATACGAAATTTATTTTATTGATTGAAATCAAAACTACACAATAGAAAATAGAAAAATTAAAACACAAAAACAAAACAGGAAACAACACAACCTTATCACTCTTCAGCCTCATCTTCTTCTTCCTTGTAGCGGTATGAATAGTTTGCCGGCCATTCATCTTTTGAAAATGGTGCTCCTGCAAGAGGGACCGGCAAACTTGACCCATCCGGTCCTCCACGTAAGCTCCACTCTTGGAACATCGTTCCGAGAGCTTCGTGGAATTGTGTTTGGAATTTGCATTGCCGGGCCACTTCTCCCTTGATGAAGCTCATGTCTCGTGACAAGGAGATACGCAGATCCCACTGATGCGTATACAGGCATGTCAGCATCCTGGCAGTTGATGTTTGGCCAGCTGATGTGGAAGCCTCGCTTCTTCTTCCCTCCTCTTCTTAGCTCACGCCCCCTCCGGAGTGCGACCGCACACGTTCATCAATTTGAGAGGGGCGTGATGTGGTATCACCAAATCGTCCAGGAGGAGTTTCACCCCTTGGGCTTCGCAAATTCTTGAAATTAGCGACCCAAAAGAAATATCAGCACATGTCTCGATCAAGGCGTTCTAGAGCTACACCTTTATAACGCTGGAGATAAGGATATCTTCTTCCCTTTGTAGTGCACAAAGGAGCAGCGCCTGTGACCGGGTTACCTCGCTTAGATGCCCAGATGGCATCACAAAACTGGAGACAAACACGTGTCATGCATTACTTGATTTTGTGAGGAGTGATCGAGGAATGTCGGAAAGGTTCCCTCTCCAACTCGAATCAGAGTGGGTAATCTCACTTGCTATTTCTGTTGGGTCGTATTGTGAGCTCAGCAGGTCAAAGTATATACCGCTCTCCACCTCACCCAAGATGTAAAAGCCTTCAATTGCCTTGAGCCCAAACTCCACAGCTTTACATACCAATGCACAATGGAAACAATTTATATAAGCCCAAACTCCACAGCTTTACCAATTTATTACTTTGATTTGGCATATATAAATTGTTTCCATTATGCATTGGTATGCTTGTGGTGGGGCATTGGTATTTCCTTGAGTATTCCCCTCACTCCAAGAAAAGTTGGGATGATTTCTCCATCCCAAATTGTAGGAGTTAGAGTAGGGGTTGTTGTGGGAGTTGTTGTTCATATTATTATTCCTCATAAAATTGACTTGTTCCATTTGTAATGGGGAAAATGGATTATTAAAATTACAATATTCACTATAGTGACTCCTCCCACATAATTCATAATTGGCACCTTGAACAACACTCACATTCATTGTCTCAATTTTATTAGTTAGCATTTCTACTTCCCTTTGCAAGGAGGCTAATTGGTTAGATTTGTTCAGATTGTTCACTTCCTTTTTTGTAGAGTTTAGCCGCTCAGTCGGCCATTGGTATGCATTGTTAGCCATTTCCTCGAGGAGATTAAAGGCTTCCTCGAGGGTTTTACTACTCAAAGATTCTCCTGTGGCTGCATCTATGAGTGTCCTTATTGGTGCATTTAATCCATTTTAAAATGTCTGCACCTGCATCCACAAAGGGAACCCATGATGCGGGAAACATCTTAAGCAGTCCTTAAAATGTTCCCAGCCATCATACAAGTTCTTGCCATGCTGGTGAGAGAAGTTTGAAATTTCATTTCTCAGCCCGGTGGTCTTTGCAGGTGGAAAATACTTGGCTAGGAATTTCCTTGCCAAGTCATCCCAAGTCCTTATAGACTCACCAGGTAGAGAACTGAGCCAAACCTTAAGTCTGTCACTCAGCGAGAATGGGAATAATCTCAATCTCAATGCGTCATGGGATACCCCGTTAAATCGGAAAGTGTCACATATTTCTAGAAAAGTTGATATATGTACATTCGGGTCATCCGATGCATCCCACTAAATTGATTGTTTTGGATCATGTTTAAGGTAGATGGTTTTATCTCAAAGTTATTTGCCTGTATAGGAGGTCTAACAATGGAATTTTGAACTCCCTCTACCATGGGAAGTGTGTATTCTCTAAGCAATCTTCTCCTAACATTTACCATAGGTTCTGTTGGGTTTATATCTAAATCTTCCATTTATGCATTTTGTTGGTTCAATAAGACTTGCTCTCTCCTAACTCTCAAATAAGTTTTCTTTATTTCTAGATCATCAAATAATTTAGTAAGATTCTTCCTACTCATGCAGTTTAGGGGTAACTAGATAGAACAAGTTCAGCAATCAGCACAAACAACAACACAAATCCAATAATATAGTATACAATAAAGTTCAGCACAAGTTCTTTTTACAAAATTTTCAAATTTTTCTCAAAATAAAGAAATACAGAAATTAACTACAGCTATATAAAAATATGCACAAGTTAAGTAATTTTAAATCACTAGTTACTAGAGAATTGTACTTGATACAAAATGAAAATTGTTCCCCGGCAACAGTGCCAAAAACTTGACAGACGAAAATAGACGTCTACGATTGCACGCAAGTGTACGTGGTCTGAAGAAATAAGTGGAAAGTTTAGTTTTCAGGATTTATCGAACCTCAGGGAATGATTATTTTGATACCAAGTTGTATTTTTTTTCACTAATGTTTAGATAACAATTTTGGTTGATTTTTGTGGTTCCTAATTAGCAATACACAAGACTTGAGTTAAGATACGATTGGATTAAAGAGGAGAGAGTTGAGATTTCATTATAATATATGCAAGGGGTTGGTTATATTACTTCATTGTTCTAAGTACACATTCAATTTATTTACTTTATTTAATCAAGTGAACACCATTGGAATTGGAGAATTCTCCAATTATATTGGGTTCAAGTTTAGTGCACAAAGAGAACTCCTTATGGGTTCATCACTAGCACATAAACTCTTATGAGATATTAATTGATTAGTTAGATTTTAAACTCCTATGTCTAGGTCACCAAAACATCTTTTAATTATAATGATCTCACATGCAAGATTCCATCTATCATGCATCATGCGCTTCACACGCAGTTTAGCTGGATGAGAGGATGCATTGGGTCAATGGATTTTGTCACATAATCCATGAAGTTCCCAATATCCTTTTATCCCTTCAACTTTGCTAAGTAGCAGAGCAAGGTAAATGGAGAGCTTGGTTCTCAAGCTTTAATCTTTTGGAGAGCTATTAAGGGAGGGTGCAAGTGAGCCTTGAGAATTTTGTCACATAATTCTCAGCTCGACTCGCACTACCTTCCTCACTCTTACCCAATTGATAAGCATTGGAACACAAGCTCTTTTGATTTAAAATAATTAAGCATTTAGTTCATCCAAGCATTTATTTAATAATAAAAATTAACACACAAACAGTTTCTCATTACATTTAAATAATGTAATCATACAACCAATATTTCCCTTACATAATTCTACAACTACATTTCAACCCTCTCCAAGGGAATTTTAGCCTACCATTGCTAAGCAAAAAAGAACATACATGCAAGGAAAAGTGAACGTCGCCATCAGTTCACGGCAAGAAATTAATCAAGGGAGTTTAGGAAAAATACAAGGAATCACCCAGAGAAATTCCGGGGTTCTCTTTACTTTGCTGCACTGTCCTCTTAAAGCTCCACCCTTCGTTCCTTGCTGTCTTTTCTTCCTTCCTGTTCTTATTCCTCTCTTCTCCTTAGAGAGTTCTCCTTCTTTCTCTCCTCTACAGTCTTTCCTTTAGGTATTTTGAGTAGCCAAAGTTGGAACCCTTTCAAGGTCAGAGATTGACCCTTAAATAGAGATGCACTCAGCCTCAAAGCTTTTAATGAGTGACATTTCCTCTTTCTTGATTTTATTCCATTCCCTTTTAAAATTTTTATCTATTTAAATTGTTGGGATTCAGAAGGGATTCAATATATCAGTTTTCAAGAGGCTGGGGGAGACCAAAGGTCACATTTTTGTGGCTTTCCCCATGCCTCTTAATTGCTATTTTTTGGAAAATTCTGGGTCGTCCGCCGCAGCGCGCTGCGGTGTGCTATGGCAGCGACTTTCTATTTACTATTCCACTGCGGTGCGCTGTGGAAGCTGCATTTCAATTCTTTTTCTGTTGCGGCGCGCTATGGAAGCAGTGCTCCAAACGTATTTCTTGTACAATAGTTAGTAACTTTTTGTTCGATTGATACATTGTACACTAAGGCACGCTGTGGCGCGCTACAGCAGACAACTTGCAGGATCACTGTTCAATTAGTTTTAACTATAGTTTTATAAAATGGAAATTTATCCACTGCAGCATGCTACAGCAGACAACTTGCAGGATAACTATTCAATTAGTTAACTATAGTTTTATAAAATGAAAATTCACCTACTGCGGCACGCTACAGTTGGCATCTTGCAAGATCACTATTCAATTACTTATTTGTATAGGGTTTAATATTCAACAAGAAATGACATTGTAGCACGTTGTGGCTCACCGCAGTGTGCAACTTGCAATTTCACTATTCAATTACTCGCTTATAAGGTTTCAATAATTAAAGAGAAATGATGCTGTGGTGCACGGCGGCGCGCCGTGGAACGCATTGGCGCGCTGTGGCGCACTACGGCGTACCACTTGCATTTTTTACTATTCAATTACTGGTTCATAAGGTTTTAATTTATCCTTATCAATATGACGCTATGGCACGCTATAGCCAGCCATGGCGCGCTACAGTGGTCGTGCTCCAGGTCTGCAGTTGTACTTCCAGGTCAGGCAATTTTAAGGGGACACCATGGCGCGCTGCAGCGCACTGAGCGCACTGTGACGGTATTTGTCCATAATTTGGTAATTTAGCGTTTGCAATTTGTTTTCTTCATTTTCCTGAAAAGACATCAATTTCTACTCAAAATATAGGGAAATATATAGTTATATGAATGTTTAAACACTAGATCTTTGCTACAAATTCTAGCTACATCACAACCCCCATCTCTATTCAACGTCATCTTTGTATGCTCGCGCTTAACAGGTAAATCAAGCATACTGTTAGTGTCACAACCCTGTCTCTGCTTCTGTGCCACGTTTGATAGGTAGTTGGGATCCTTTACATTATCAGTTGAGATCCTCGATGGGCACTAGGCCCGATCGATCTCTTGATAGCATTAGTGCGCTGGTCCTTCAACTCGAGCTCCTTTCAACCATGGCCCAACCTAGTGAGCCCTCTAAAGCTAAAAATAACTTGAGGAAAGCTCTAGAGCCTCCCTTTGCAATCTCTGAGCCTCCCAATTTCCCTCCACTATCCCTTTATCTCCAAGTTATTTTTGGCTGGCATCCAAAATATTTCCAGTTAGGGCAGTGGGTATGGTTTGGAGCTTAAGCCCCCAGTTCACTTCCAAAACTAAGAACCTAATGGGATCAGTTTTGACCTCTGAAGCACCCCAAAGCCCTACACTTTGTCAACTCATCCAATCAAAGTACCTGCCTCTTCCTTGTTGAGTTGAGTAGACTCGATGCCAATTTAGCTCACTAGGATAGCTTTGTGTTGTGCCATAAGCTTAGTTTGCATCTTGGAAAGCTCTTGCATGTTTTGAACCATTTAGCTTAGTTCGGATAGCATACAATGCTGCCTGAGAGGAGCCGAACTGTCCAATGACGAAGACGATGCCTCACTGGGTTAGGGTATTCAATTATTCTCCTTCCCTCCAGTGATTGAATCCCCTTGGCTAACCAAGCTCAATGTGATTATCATTAGAGCTCAGGCTCGCCCTAATTGATCCTCTGATTGATTGGGTTTTGATGCCGTCTATAGCCGAGCTCGAGTAAGTCCCTAGTGAACTGGTGCTTCTCGGACCTCATGGCTTTGTGGTTTTGATATATTCCACCTAACTCATGGTGTAAGGATCAAAATATAGTCAAGCAATAGATACTGTGGAGATTATTTTGTCCTCACAGTAAAACCCTAGTTCCCAAGCTAGATCCTTTAGGAGGATTATCTATTTGGCATCCCCATCCCACTCAGAAAGGGCTTCATGGTGCAATCTAAGCGTCTGGTGTCCAAGAGTGAAGCACTTGAAATTGAGGTGTGCGATGGTTTGTTGCCTGAGAAATTGTTGCCTGAAGTCGAGCCCTAGCGTCAGTCAATGAGGAAAGGGTCGAGGACGAAGGCGCATAGTTGTTGGCTGGGTCACCCCTAACCTGTGCTATTTGATTTTGGGTTATCTGAATATTCCTATTTGTTAGAATTAAAATCCTTAAGTTAATTCAATTCTTATTATTTAATCTACAATACTTTAATTAAAATCATTCAATTTAAATTATTTAAATAAGTTAAGCTATATTGATCCAAATAATATAATCCAATATATCATTTTGATCAGAAAGATGTAAAGAACATTAATCTAAAATAAATTTTCACTTTCATTAGTTAAAATTTCTAATTTAACATAATCTATCTCAAATCTTAATTAGTAAATATTTAAGTCATTTCTTAGACAAATTGATAGATTAATAGCTCTAAATGTTCATAAGATAGAGGAGAATATATGTATGCCATTGGAAATAATTTAGGATTTGTAAAATCATTAAACACCTCTTAATCACCCTAATTAGTGATTAAGGCCTAATTAATTCACTTAAGCTATGATCTAGGGAATCTTAATATTTATTATCTCCTGGTGCCTAGTAGAACTCATTAATGAACTCCAATATTAAATTTATAGCCTAATATTATTAATCACCCTTAATAACCTTAAAATTAGATTAGTACTTATTAGGTCTTCCTTAAGTGCAAATTTTATAATTAAGGTGTTAATTCTTTCATTTGATAGTAATGAATATATTAGAATCGATTAGAATCAATTTGGAAGCTTAAATCTTGAAATCCCAACTTTATCTCTTGGGAAGGGCATTTTGGTTATTTTGGCCAAAAGTTAGTTTAAGAGCCCTTAGACCTTAGAAGCCAAATTAAATGCTTTAATTCAGTAAGATATATGTTTAAAATCTTTTCAAAAGCTTTTGGACCTAATTAATGGATCATAATTGTTAATTCATAAAATCTTCATAAAATTCACTTAAGAATCATCAAACCCTTAAAATAGTCATAGATCTTCAACATGGACTTATTAAATAAATATATAAAGTTTATGAAAGTAGTATTAGTCATCTTAACCACCATCTAGCATAATTATAGTATTCTTTCTAAATCTGAGTCTTAAGGAGAACCTTAAGTCTAACCGTAGCTAAGATCTTAAGCAATTAATCCCTTAGATCTTAGATTCTAATAGCTTAGATCTATTGAGTGATTGAGCTATTCAATAGATGAAGTCTTCTTAGAATTGTAACCATCATTCTTGAAATTCTTTGGGAATATCCTAAGTGCTAAAATCATTAGAATTCCCTTCTTAGTGGCTTAAGTGATTTCGACCTATGGAATAATGAAATTATTCTATAGATTGAATATAGTTCTTAGATTTATAAGTTCTTACTTAATTATTTTGTCTTATGATTATAGACTTCAGCTTTTCTAAATTAGAATTATATTTTTCTTAATCTCTCAATCCTTAAGATTCTCAACTTCTAAAGTGAGGTATTGTGTGAAACCTTAGCTCCTTGGATATTAGTACCTTAGATTTTGAGCTTAAACCCAAAATTGGAGTTTAACTTTAAATTTGTGAATCTTGATTGTAGGAATCAAGATTGAATATGGGTTATTATAATACATTAATTAAGTCATTGATTTATTATTAAACTTTGATAGATGACGCTTCTGATTATGAATTCTAAATTTGTTAAGTTCTAATTCTTAACTTAAGGCTATAAATCTGGGAAGATACTTGATAGTTGAATATTGGAGATCCTAAGCGTGTATTCTCTTAGAATAGATAGAATGAATTAAATTAAATAACAATAGATATCACATATATTTTAGTATAATCTTTCTTACTTTGACTTGGTTGCTTCACACACCTTGCATTTGAGCCTTATACCTTGAACATATTAGTTGAACATAAGATATTTGATGAGTGTCCTATATTAGATTTGAAATGCAAAAACATTATTTAACTTAAATTAATATATTCAGTTCTTTAGTTATTAGTTCAATAGAGTGTGTTCTAGTCAATCTACCTCTTCAGTTCAATTCTTTTCTAATAGAATTGACTTTGATCTAGCCATGACATGTTTAAATGATACATGTCTAATTCTATAGTCTGTCTCGAATCTAGCCGTATAGTTGGCAAGATAAAATATGTTAAACTTTTTGTTCAGTGGCTTCGTATAGCCAATTTTTGCTTTGACAGAACTAATTAGGTACGTCTCTCAATTCAATTCAATTTCAGTGGCTTTGTTAGCCTATTTCTATATTAGTATTTAATATATGTGCTTTTCTATGTTCTACACACTTTTACAGTTCTTTTTAGTTTTACTTAATTCCTTATATATATTATGATGCTATTTATGCTTGTTTCAATTTACTTATATGCTCAGTCTGACTTGTATTTATATATATCAGCACATATTCATAAGATCATAAGTATGTTAGGATGTGTTTTACTTTCAGCAGTTTCAGTATTTAAATTTATAAGTATGATTATTGCCTAACTTTGATGCATATTTTGGTTGAGGTATGTTATTCACATACTTCATTTTGCATAGTTGTAAATGTTTTATTTATAACTATTCAGTTCTTTTGCCGCTTATTGCACCTCATTTAAATGCTTAAATGTTTAGTAAATATGTGATATCTTAAAATATGTTATTTTCATTAAATTAACTTAAAATGTACTTAGCCAATTGTCTAACGCAAATTTTCCTTTTCTTGGCTAGGGCCCTGGCATTATGATACTGAAAATGTCAGATTCATGGTTATTCGTGGAGGTTGCTTCAGGTGAGGAGTTAGTCAAGAGGATGTCCTTCCTACTATTTCTGAGGCGTATAAATATTTATTTTATTGCTTGTGAGGATGAGTGTGCCTTTTTATTAAATTTAATTCAATATTGTAATAATTAATATTCTAGATGCCTTTACTTTTCAGCACTTTATACTAAGTTGAGCTCTTGTTCTTTCTTTTATATGCTATGGAATGGATGTTATATTTATCTTTGATTTTGCACTTTGATCTTTCTTATATTTTGATGAATGGCTTACAATTACATGTGGCATATTCTTTAATTAAGATTGGTTAGGCTGAAAACCTAACTCAACTGTAATTGGGAATATATCGCACAGTGACCGCTCTATTGTAATCATGTTAATATTATTATTAACAAGACCATGGCATGGATGGGGCACCACACTTAGTTATTTAGATTACTCTTTAAGTCTAAGTAGAAGGCACTAAACTTCCTAAGTTGTCTCCTTTTTAACTATCTTCTGAGTCCTTTCTTAATTACAAGAGTATACTAAGGATTGCTTAACATTATTCTAAGTAGATCACATGATCTAGGTATTTTATAATCTATTATCCTGAAACTTAGGATTTACCTTAAATTATATAAATGGAAATGAGCAAATGGGTATTGATCTAAGAAAAACTAAATGTCTAACTTACTACTAACCTTTCTTATTTTTATGAAGTTACTAGACTAAAATTGGTACCAATAAATCACTAACAAGAAGGTTGGCATAGGAGTTCTTCTAATCTTAATTTCACTAAAGGATTCCTAAGATTGGGAGATCCTAATCATTAATTTTCATAAGTGACTAGTTACCAATGAGTGTACTTATATTTAGTAAAGTCCTAAGTGAAGGCACTAGGAATCTTAGAAGTTAATTATGGTATTCTAGGTTCACATCAAGTCACTAAGAATCCTAGTTAGCTAAAAGGTTAGACTCACTATAATGGGTTAACATCCCTAAGTTACACACTAGGGTGTTTAAGTTAGATCCTACCGTTAAGGGATGTAAAAAACTGATCTAACCATTAAGGTCCTTACTAATGACTCTTACAACAATAAGGAATTAACTAGTCCAATCCACCCTAGAGTTTAGGACAACCACAATCCTTAAGTAATAAATCAAGCATTATGACCATAGAAGATCAATTCATTTTTATGTCGAGGCTCTAGCTTAATTTACTAGCACTAAACTAGAAATAGGTTATTCTAGGTATTTTCCTACTCAAAACATCATCTAATATTGTTATAAGTCTTAAGGTATGTTTTCAGAGGTGTCCTATCCTTTAGGAGGCCTAAACCTGCAAAATTATAATTTTGGGAATTTAATATGGTTTTATTCAAGGGTCTAAAACTCACATTTTTAATTTGATGTCTAAATCATATAAAAAAATGTCTATAACTTCCTTATAGCATAATGAGTAAAATGACACTAAGTATGGTCAAATCAAACATCAAATGACTAATTGGGTTTTAATGACTCTTAATGATATTTAAAATGTCATTAGCAAAATCAGTTATCAAATTGGAAAATTAACATTTTATTATTGTCCTGCACATCCTTGTGATCGAAGTTAGCATTTGCAAAATTAGGTTAATTATTTAATTAATTAATTAAATAAAATGGTGATTAGTGAAACTAATCCTCAAACTAAAAATTAATCTCATATTATTGTTCTACGCATTTCTTAGGTAACTTTGAGATATAACATCAATATATTTGGTTGTGTGTTTTTAAAATCACGAGTCTTTAAATATTTTGCAATTTAAATTAATTATTTTTTTATTTTAGTTACTGTTCAAAAGGCGGGCACTCACACGCGGCTGCTGCACGCACGCACATGGGCCTGACTGCAAGCATGCGGGTCGGTTGGGCCCGCAGTTTGGGCCCACATATTGGGTCATTCGGGTTGGGCCGACCCGAGGCATGGCCTGACGTGGCCTAAGCCGCACAGTTGTAGCTAGAGCATAAAAATTGCCCAACCTACAGTGGTTGCAGGAGACCAACCTGCATGCCATTCAAAAGGTCACAGTGATTAGAGGCCTTCAGAATGGCAATTGAACCACCATCGAAGGCTGCTCGTAGCCCTGGCACGATGATGCCTTAGGTTCCTTTAGCCCTATCAAGTTTGGTTGAGCTCAATCAAACCCTACCCGACAATCTCACCCCAATTGAGATAGTAATTGAAGGCATATAAGCTAAATTGCATGATCAAAGAGAAGGGATTTTATGGTACCTCATCTGCAACTTCGTTGATTAGGGTTAGGAAGAAGTATTGCTTACTGAGCCCAGAATCCTTCCCAAACCTCACAGCAACTAAAAATGGATGTGAAGAAAAGGAAAAGGCAGTTATTCTTTTCATAAAGGTGGGAGGAGGTCTGACAAAGGATGGCTGCTCCTGCGTCCAAGCCATATGTTCGCGATCGTGCGCATGGTTGGAAGACACGCAGAGAGCTTCTTGTGACCATTGGATCGAGAGATTGAGCAATCAATAGTCTTGATTGGACCCTACAACTGTTCCGTGCATTGGACTCGTGCACGAGATTTGCTCCTTTCGAAATTAATTGTAAACTACTGTATTAAGTATATAATTAAATACTTTAATTAACTTTAATTAAATTATATATTTTAATAATTAAAAATAAGCAATTAAATGACCTCCAAAAAATCCAAAAAAAAATTACCCTTAGCTAAATCGAGGTTGAGGAACTCAAAAATGAAGTCGTATTTCCAATCGGAGAATAATTTAATTATCATAATTTTCTGAGCACTTAAAATATATAAAAATATTCGGAGAAAATTTGGCGACTTCAAAAAATTCCAAGAATATCACCTCTAGCTAATTTAGAGGTGAGGAATTTAATGGAGAACTCCAATTTTGATTTGGAGGACATATTAATTTAGGTAATTTCTAGGATATTCAAATTGCTAGAAATATTCACCGAAAATAATCGATCTCCAAATCACTCCAAATTTCAGGTCTTTGCTCCTAATGCAATTAAGAGTCTAATGGCGATAGTTTTAACCTAATCTGGATGTCTAAAACAAAATAGCTACGATTTGTGACAGATCTTCCCTCTTAAAAGAGGTGTCGTCCTCGACACCCTAAAGATCATATTTGAGTTAAATATCTCTAATCTCAAAAATCAAGTCGATTAAACTACCCAATAATATTGAAGGAAAATACACAAATGTAGTTTCAGTAGACTCAACTACAGTTTAATTTCTATATTCTATATTTGTGATTCACTTTTTAAGTATTGGTGAAATTATTATTCTAATTTAATCGTTCTAACAAAATTGAGAATACATAAGCTCAGGGTCCATAAGATCCTACTATCCAATGAAATCTCATATTTACGGTCTTATAAGAGTCAAAACATTAGAACTCACTAAGTTTTAACTTAAATAAAATCAATATCGCCTAATGAAGTTAAATGGTTTAAATTACTCATCTTGTTTACACTATAACCCAACCTTAATATAATCTATCAAGATTATGAGTCAAGTCTCCAAATATGGTGCTCAATTCCTTAACTTGGGATTATAATCACTTAAGAGCTAAAATTCTACTACTAAACTAAACATAAGGTTAACAAGCTCACTATCTTAATTTCAAATAAACAATGGTCTACCTAGATACTATAGCATCTTCCTAAAGTTCTACTTAAGTAAGAAAATTAACAGGGTTTCTATCTAAGTCCTAATTAAGGACTTACTAAAATCATAATACTCCTCAATAAAGAATGAGATTGCAAAGAGTTAAGATGTGTATGAATGAAAACTTAAGATATTAAAATTGTAGAAATACATGATGCAGCCTTGACAGTGCAGTAAGGGATTGTCTGCTTTTCCTTCTTTATTACTCATTGGAGTAAGAACTGATTCTGCCACTATGGGAGGCATAACTGCATGAGCTAGAGCTTGAGATCAAATAGAAATTAGATTTTGGATAGATGGTTGACAATTGATCTTCATTGTCCATAGTCCAATGAGCACGGCATTCTTGAAACCTATGACCTAGCTTGCCATAGGTATAGCACCTATTTCCTTGATGGTAATACTCACCATAAGAATAAGGTCTTGAGCACTTAGGTGCTTGCTTCACATGCTCTTGTAGTGGCTGAGTCATTTGGTAAGCTTGAGGTGACTGAGTTTATAATCTCCATGGCTTATTCAGAATCCTCAAAGAAAGATAAGAATCTTTTCTTCAACCTTTTCTGTACTTGGTAGTGTTCTATCAATCTTACAGCTTCCAATAGCTTTAAGAAACTGCTATGATGATGGGATACAAGATGGTTTTAATCAAATCTTCAAGTTATTTAAGGAAATGATTGCATCTTTCTTCTTTAGTCTATACCAAATCAAAAGAAAATATTGATAACTTCAAGAATTACATTTCATAGGTTAGGACTATCTTATCACCTTGAATCAATTGGATCAACTCAAGTTTTATTATTGACTAAGCAGAGGGTGGAATAAACTCTTCTCTAAAACTTATTCAAATTCATCCTAAGAAATCTTCTCAATTTTCACTTCTGTAAAATAGGATTTTAGCTCGTTATCCCACAAATACTCGACTTCCTCAATGAACAAGTGAGTGGTTAGGTGGATAACTTCACTTTTAGGGCACTTGATGTCTGATAGGTTCTTCTCGATTATCCTTAACCAATTGGTCGCTTCAATGGGGAAAGCAAATATGTCAAAGGTTGGAGGATTGAGTCAGAAAATGGCATTGAGGAATTCATCCACAATTAAAATTAATGCTACTTGAGGATTAGCATGGATGAATTGGGGACTAAGTAGATCAATTTCTCTCTGAGCTACTCGAGCTTGCAATTCCATGAAGATCTTCATCATCTCCTTCAAAGTATTGATCTCATCAGAAAATGAAGAAGAGTTGGAGTATGTCGTCTTCTCGACAGAGGAGGTGGGAATGTTTGGTTCACGATTCATCTTACTAAAAAGATTTTACAAGAGTTGAGTAAGAAAAGATAAGGGAATTGGTTATAATGATCTAAGTGATTGATATAACTACAAAACACTACTCAATGTCACTTAAGTTATTACTGATCACTAGCATGAGTTTGTTATCCTAAGTTATTAATGAACATACTTTACCTTTTTGTATTTGTCCATATGATTGGAATGATATTTTGCTTATATATTTATTTTTCTTTTTTTCTTCAGACCTGCTCTTATACCAACTGTAATGACCCCAATATTGGATCAAGAACCCATTCCAATATTAGGTATTACTGTAGTACTTAATACTAGATTAGTGAGTCTTAACCCACTATTAAGCACTATGGGGAGCCAAGGGTCTCTAAAGAGGAAAACTAGATGCATAAATATTATTTAAATATAAATAATTCCAGTCATCCAGAAAGAAAGTAAAAATACAGCACAGAATAGTAAAGTAAAACATTCAGAGTTAATTAAAGTTATACAACATTTAACATAATAACACTTGTCCTCATAGGAAGCATAAAGTATAAGAAGGTCAGCGAAAAGTAAATGTCTTCAAAGCTGCAACTACTAGATCTAATCTACCTCATCTATAAGATCCACTCCTAGCTCATGATCTACTGTACTTCGTATTAAATACAGTATGTCACAGCCAATTAAAGAAAAATAAGTGATTATACTTAAAAAGTCTAAGTACATTTTAAGGCAACTAATCTATTTTAAGTAACATGGATATCACATTTAAAACAACCCAAGTCATTACTATGATAATTAGAACTAAATATGACTCAAAAACTAAGATTGAGGGACTTCAAAATTTGGGATAACCAAAAATACAGTTGGATACAGTATATTTTTGTGATCATTATGCTCAAATTTGGGATCAATCTAGATAACGGATACTCCTGAATTAATTTATGAATTATTTAAATTCAGTACACTAGAAAAATTAAAGACAAGTTTAAATTCAACGATTTTGGTCTCATTGAATTAAGAATATTATAAAAAGACTACACAAAAGGTTTTGTCGAATTTGGAGCTCTGGATTGATCATAATTATTTTTTGAAGTTCTTATCTTCAAAAAATTAAATAAAATAAAATATTACTCCAAATCAAGAAATTTTGGCACAAATGTGTTGTCTCATGAAGACGCACCTCCATGTCAAGTTTCATTATTTTTTTAGAAATAATAGAGGTAAGAGAAAAAAATAAAGTTAATAAATACCCCTCCTTCCCCCTTTATGCTCCACCTCCTCTCCCCTCCCCACTACTGTATTGCCTCCTCTTCTCCCCCATCCATTCCTCCCTCTTCTTACTCAGCCACCACCAATTTACCCCACTAACCTCCAGCAAAGCCTCATCAACAGTAAGATAGAGTAAGAAATGAGAAAATAATGAAAAGCTTTCTATTCTTTTTATTTCTTTTCTTCTTCTTTTATAAATAATAATAATGTTTTTATTATTATTATTAATGCTATTATTATTATTATTATTATCATTATTTTTATTTATGCTATTTTCATTTTGATCATTTTAATTCAATCATTATATATATATATATATATATATATGGCAGATCAGGAATAATCTCTCAATCAAGATTAAAACAATCCTAGGTTGTTACCAAGATTAACCTAAGCTTAATCATACTTGAAACTTAATCTATTGCATTCATAAGATCATTAGGACTTAACTCTAAAATTTTGATGTCAAATGAACCTCATAAGGATAATTTGGTAATTTTGTCAAATTAGCAACACTAAATATAACCAAAATAATTTGATCTCCAAACCAAATTATGATTGTATTTTTGAATTCCTGACCCCTAAATAAGCTACGGGTGCAAGTTTAAAATTTTTAGAGGTCATTTAGGCCATAATTATATTTAATTTAAATATAAAAATATGCATAAAAGGGTTTAAGAAAATTCATAATTGCACAAGTAACCCCCAACAATCACCAACACTCTGGAATCCGCTATGCAGACTACGAGTGATCCGTTGCGGAGCCCAGATCCCATGATAGTGAAGTGACAGTCTTTAAATACGTCTGCGCTTGCACGCAAGTGTACGTGGTCTGAAGTAATAATTTGGAACATGAGTCCCGAGATTTATTATCCTCATGGAATTGGATGTTTTGTTACTAAGGTATATCTATGTTCAATGATGTTTAAGCTATGCGTATTTTATTGAGTTGGTTCCTAAAAAGCACAATAATTCTTAGTAGAAGATAACTATGATAAAAGGAGATGAGAGTTTGGTCTCTCCCACATGATATTCTAGATAACTTATGTATGATGATTCCTCAAGCATTTCACTTTTCTTTACCTTTAAATTAAGTGCAGATTGTCCTTCTTAGAGTTTAGCTCCAAGATTTATACGTTCAAATCTTGTGCTTGAAATGAACACACAGTCGGTTCTATTTCAGCACAAAGACCCTTATAAGATTTTTTAAGTTATTAGTTTTTCCTCTCGTTTCTTGATCATATAAATGAGGGCTATTCAGTTAATATATTATAAGCATTGATTCCACTAAGAGCTTCATATGCATCATTCACATGTTAGATAGTGGAGTGATTTCATTTGGGCTCAATGACTATGTCACCTCGTTCATGAGAACTCAAAGAATCCAATCCATCCCTTCTCATATGCTAAGCTGCGGAGCATATTTAATGGGTCTTAGCTCACATGTTTCAACTCTTTAGTTGAGCATAGATCAAGGTGCACTAAACTCAAGAACTTTCTCACATAGTTTTAAGCTCTTATGCACTCATGAATCCAGCTCTAAACTAAGAGTGAGCTATGGAGCATAAGACATATTTAGTCCTCGAAGTTAATTAGTCCTTTTGTCAATTGGTTCATATTCAAGTCCACAAAAGTCCTTTGCATTTCTTTAACAAGTCATTTAATTCATAAATTTTATCAGAGCTTGAGTAAAATTTTATACATCATAGTATCTTTCATTTCATGTAGGGTTGCCTCAACCCTCCCCAAGGGAGAATTAGCTCTCCATTACACAAGAGATGAAGAAGAACACATACATGGATAAAGACCCTTTCATGATCAACTAAGAAAAATACAAGACAAAAGTTTGGAGAATATTAGGAACGTTCCTTTGATGAAGTTCTCCAGACTTCTCCTCTTCTTGCTTGTGGTTGCTTCTCCTAGGTCCGTAGTGCTGCCTTTCTTCCTTCTTCTCCTTGGCAAGAGGTATTCTTCCACCCTTGGAGAGTTCTCCTGCTATCCTTTGCAGCCCTCTTCTTACTTAGGATGTTAATGAGCCAAGTTGGGAACCCTCCTTAAGTCAAGGAGGGTGGTATTTATAGGAGGGTTGCATTCTTCTTATTCTCATTCAAATTCTACATTTTCCTTAAAAATTCTACTGTCATGATGGCCAATCCAACTTGAGGTATGAAGTGACCTCTACTTTTCCATTATTTAATCTCCATATTACCTCAAAATGTCAATTTTCTATTAAATATAATTCTGCTGCAGGAGGAATGATGGCTCGGAGACAAGGAGGAGGTTGGGGGTCTTGTCCCAGCCTCATTCAATGCCTTGTTCAGATAGAATTTCGGCGCGCCGCTGCAGGGCACTGCAGTGCACTGTAGCGGATGACTGTTCGCAAGTTGGTCTGCTACAATGCGCTATAGCACCAATATTTCGCAAATTGATCCGCTGCTACACGCTATAGTGCTAGCGTTTTGCAAATTGACCCGCTGTAGTGCGCTATAGCGCCAGGATTTCGCAAATTGGTCCACTGCAGTGCGCTATAGCGCCAGTGTTTCGCAAATTGGCCCGCTGTAGTGCTCTATAGCGCCAGCATTTTGCAAATTGGTCCGCTACAGCGCGCTATAGCGCCAGCATTTCGCAAATTGGCCCACTGTAGTGCGCTCTAGCGCCAGCACCTTGCAAGTTGCCCCGCGACAGCGCGCTATAGCGCCAGCACCTTGCAAGTTGCCCCGCTACAGTGCGCTATAGTGCCAGCGCCATGCAAGTTGGCCTGCTGCAGCGCGCTGTAGCACGCGGCAGCAGATTTTTTCCAGAAATCTTGGGAAATTGTCCAGAATTGCTTAGAAATTACTGAATTGACATTTTTCTTGAAAAATAGACAAAATTTGATCAAGGAAGTAATATTAATATGAAAATGAATGAAATTTTCTTTTATTTTAGGATGTAAATTATGGATTTATCACACCCCACACTTAATTTCTTACTCGTCCTCGAGTAAGCACAAAATGGTATTTTTCTGTTTCTTAGGTATGAGAGTCAACAAAAAATGAACACACATGATAGTGAAGTGACAAACTTTAAATACGTCTGCGCTTGCACGCAAGTGTACGTGGTCTGAAGTAATAATTTGGAACGTGAGTCCCGAGATTTATTATCCTCATGGAATTGGATGTTTTGTTACTAAGGTATATCTATGTTCAATGATGTTTAAGCTATGCGTATTTTATTGAGTTGGTTCCTAAAAAGCACAACAATTCTTAGTAGAAGATAACTATGATAAAAGGAGATGAGAGTTTGGTCTCTCCCACATGATATTCTAGATAACTTATGTATGATGATTCCTCAAGCATTTCACTTTTCTTTACCTTTAAATCAAGTGCACATTGTCCTTCTTAGAGTTTAGCTCTAAGATTTATACGTTCAAATCTTATGCTTGAAATGAACACACAGTCGGTTCTATTTCAGCACAAAGACCCTTATAAGATTTTTTAAGTTATTAGTTTTTCCTCTCGTTTCTTGATCATAGAAATGAGGGTTATTCAGTTAATATATTGCAAGCATTGATTCTACTAAGAGCTTCACATGCATCATTCACATGTTAGATAGTGGAGTGATTTCATTTGGGCTCAATGACTATGTCACCTCGTTCATGAGCACTCAAAGAATCCAATCCATCCCTTCTCATATGCTGAGCTGCAGAGCATATTTAATGGGTCTTAGCTCACATGTTTCAACTCTTTAGTTGAGCATAGATCAAGGTGCACTAAACTCAAGAACTTTCTCACATAGTTTTAAGCTCTCATGCACTCATGAATCCAGCTCTAAACTAAGAGTGAGCTATGGAGCACAAGACATGTTTAGTCCTTGAAGTTAATTAGTCCTTTTGTCAATTGGTCCATATTCCAGTACACAAAAGTCCTTTGCATTTCTTTAACAAGTCATTTAATTCATAAATTTTATCAGAGCTTGAGTAAAATTTCATACATCATAGTATCTTTCATTTCATGTAGGGTTGCCCCAACCCTCCCCAAGGGAGAATTAGCTCTCCATTACACAAGAGATGAAGAAGAACACATATATGGATAAAGACCCTTTCATGATCAACTAAGAAAAACACAAGACAAAAGTTTAAAGAATATTAGGAATGTTCCTTTGATGAAGTTCTCCGAATTTCTCCTCTTCTTGCTTGTGGTTGCTTCTCCTAGGTCCATAGTGCTGCCTTTCTTCCTTCGTCTCCTTGGCAAGAGGCATTCTTCCACCCTTGGAGAGTTCTCTTGCTGTCCTTTGCAGCCCTCTTCTTACTTAGGATGTTAATGAGCCAAGTTGGGAACCCTCCTTAAGTCAAGGAGGGTGGTATTTATAGGAGGGCTGCATTCTTCTTCTTCTCATTCAAATTCTGCATTTTCCTTAAAAATTCGACTGTCATGATGGCCAATCCAACATGAGGTATGAAGTGACCTCTACTTTTCCATTATTTATTCTCCATATCACCTCAAAATGTCAATTTTCCATTAAACATAATTCTGCTGCAGGAGGAATGATGGCTGGGAGACAAGGAACAGGTTGGGGGTCTTGTCCCAGCCTCATTCAATGCCTTGTTCAGACAGAATTTCATCGCGCTGCTACAGGGCACTGTAGTGCACTGTAGCGGATGAATGTTCGTAAGTTGGTCTGCTACAGCGCGCTATAGCACCAATATTTCGCAAATTGATCCGCTGCTACACGCTATAGTGCTAGCATTTTGTAAATTGGCCCGCTGTAGCGCGCTAGAGCGCCAGCGTTTCGCAAATTGGTCCGCTGCAGTGCGCTATAGCGCCAGTGTTTCGCAAATTGGCCCACTGCAGTGCGCTCTAGTGCCAGCGCCCTGCAAGTTGCCCTGCGACAGCGCGCTATAGCGCCAGCGCCTTGCAAGTTGCCCCGCTATAGTGCGCTATAGCGCCAGCGCCTTGGAAGTTGGCCTGCTACAGCGCACTGCAGCGCGCGGCAGTAGATTGTTTCCAGAAATCTTGGGAAATTGTCCAAAATTGTTTAGAAATTGCTGAATTGACATTTTTCCTGAAAAATAGACAAAATTTGATCAAGGAAGTAATATTAATATGAAATGAATGAAATTTTCTTTTATTTTAGGATGTAAATTATAGATCTATCACACCCCCACACTTAATTTATTGCTCGTCCTCGAGTAAGCTCAAAATGGTATTTTTCTATTTCTTAGGTATGAGAGTCAATAAGAAATATTAATGAGAATTTAATTTGCAATTCAAAGCTTGTGCTTAACTGAAATGACAAGAGAAATTGGCATTAATTAAAATTTCTAATCTTGGATATGAACCAAGGTTGATAGACTAATCTCCAAGTATAAGTATTTATGCTTGGTGCTAGGTAATGGGGGAGGTTCCTTGGAATAATTGAACTAAGGAGGTAGTGAGTAATCAAGTGTTTTGTTCCATATGTGCTCCTTCTTATGAATCACAAAGATTCTTAGATTTAATGAGAAATAATTTTCATCATCCTTTTTCATTTATTTTTTTTAAGAGAGATATTTTTCTTCATCCCTGTTTTTATTCTTCTTTTTTTTATTCTTAAGGAGAGATATTTTTTTTTATCCCAATTTCAAATCCTTATAATCATGAAGTCCTACGGGAGCCTAGCACACTCTTTTAGATTACTCACCTTAATCACTATTTTTTAGTCCAAAGCCTTCCCCCACACTTAATCCTTAGCATTGCTTTAAATTTTCTTGGAGATTAGACTCAACCTAAAATCATTCCCTTGCTTAGATGATTTAATAGTGTCAATGAATTAGTCAATTTTGTTTAAGCAATCCTTTGTTGAATATCAGTTTCTTCATTTATATTTTGTGACTTCCATTCTTGAAAAAATTAGAAAAATTTTGTCATTTGTAAATTATAGAAAGAATCTTGGGACTATAATAATCCATAATTTAATTCTTCAAAATAGAAATAAAACAACAAAAAGAAAAGTACAAAAACTAACAATGTAAAAACAAAAAGATATAATCTATTTATTCTTGGGTTTCATCATCCTACTCATCTCCCATGTCGTAGGTGAAGTTGCATGGATAGCGACTGTCCGAAACGGGAGCACTGACAGGCGGTTGCGGCAGTACGGAGGCGTCCGGTCCTCCTTACAAGCTCCAGTCCTTGAACATTAGTCCAAGAGCTTCATAGAATTCAGACTGGAATTCACGCTGCTGGGCGAGTTCTTTTTTTCAAGAACCGCATGTCAGTTGCTAATGTCGTGCCAAGATCAGTTTGTTGCTTGTGAATCCGTATCAACAACTTATTGGTGAGAGTATGGCCGGATGGAGCAGACGTTTCCCCTTGCTCGCCCCTCCTCTTCTTGGGTGGCTTCCGCTCAGTAGAGTGGACGTTCAGATTTGAACGAGCAAGAGCGGCACTAGGGAAAATGACGGAGTTGGAGGAGAGGATTTTTACCCCTTGGGCCTCGCATATCCCAGAGATCAAAGACCCGAAGGCCAATGCAGCACAGGGTTCCTGGAGAGCCTTCCATAGCTGCTCATAAATGATGCTTGAGATACGAATCTCTCTCGGCCTTACCAAAGAGCACAAGAGGAGCACTCTGGCGTGGGTCACATCAGTCAAGTGATCCGAAGGCATAACAAAGCTAGAAATGAAAACAAGCCATGCACTACTCATGTCCATCAATTCAGAATGAGGAATGTTAGCTAGGCCTCCCTCCCAATTTGTGTTTTCATGGATAAGCTCTGTAACAAGATCATAGTGATCATAGCTAGACTCCAAGAATTCTAAATAAGAAAAGGTACTTACCTCCTCTAACCCATAAAATTGCTCGATTTGAGCAATCCCAAAGGTGACTCTTTTACCTCAAACGAAGACTGTCTGTTTGGCCACATTTATGGCATTGGCATACACCTCCTGGACAATAGTTGGGTAGGTGGGAAGTTTTTTTGTTACCATCTCCCTCCGTCCCCAAGGGTCGACTTGCTCAACCGGTACGGGCAAGTAATGCCCAAAGCTCTTCTCGTAGATTAACTTCCACTGAGATGTAGTGGACAAGAAACGGTGCTTGGCTTCAACAGAAGAGAACCTCTTTTTGTTGAAGGTTCCACCGGATGAGGATGCCTCAGTCTCCCTCCTTGGGATAGACTTTTTTTCGGAAGACATGACGGATGCTTGAGAAAGAGCAGAAATTCTGAAGCAAGAATAATTAAGAGGTGCAAAGAATCACCCCCCCCCCCCTCACCTCTCCTTAAATAGCCTAAGCAATCAAAGGCAAGAGAATCATGGTCAAGGGGTCTTCCCCATGCCATAAATGTGACAATCCAAGTGTAGAGGGGGCAGCTTTTACAGCATATACCTTTTTGACTGCATGGGAAACCTAAGGATATTACTTTATTGACTGCATGGAATCCTAGGCGGTCAAAAATTGTTATAACTGGAGCAGACCACTATAGCGCACTGTAGTGGTTTGAGCTTTTGAATTCTTTCACTGCAGCGTGCTATAGTGGTTGGAGTTTTTGCAAATTAACAGCTGCTGTGCACTGTAGCGCAAAAAAATTTTTTTTCTTTTTTTTTCTTGGTTTTCCTCCTAAGAAGTGCTTAGTTTAATGTCTTTAGCTAGACTCATTAAAGCTCATATTAGGGTTTGGAGGTTTTTCTTTCCATAGCCTTAAGGCACTCGAGTGAGCACAACCCTCAAGGGTGCTCGAACCTTTGTCCTCTCAGCTTTCCCTCATAGGATCATCCCTTTCCAGCTCTAATTTATGGGGGATCTTCTTTTTCCTTTTTCCCCTTCTCATTTTTCTTCTTCTCACACCTTCCTTACTTCCCTTCTTCGAGGACGAGTTGGAGCTATCTTCTGAATTCTTCTCTCCTAGAGTAAGATTTTCAAAAATATGGTCAATCTTAGTTCTTTCTTCTCTATCTTTTCTCCTCACCTCTTCCTCCATTTTTCTTTGTTTAGACAAGATGGGTTTAAGATCAATCAACTCTAATCTCCCCTTAATTTTAACACTCATCATCCCTCTGCCGATGTCTATAATAGCCTTGCTGCTCATAAGAAATGGTCGCCCAAATATAATAGTGGAATTTTTGTTCCATCTGTCCTATTTACATAATAAAATCAGTTGGGACAATGAAATTCCCCAATTCTACAGCAACATCCTTGACAGTTCCTATAGGGGTCAAGGATTCAAGATTTGCAAATTCCAAAATCATGGAGGTGTACTCCATTCCTCCTACCTTCAGCTGCTCATAAATATGGTATGACAGAAAGTTGACTGAAGCACCAAGATCACACAATGGATCTAAAAGTACTTTATTTATTATTATGCAAGGAATACAAAATTGTTCAGGGTCATCACATTTTGAAGCTGTGAGCTTCTCATATTTTGTTCCCTTCACCCCTTCCCTAGCCTCTAGCTCTTCTTCTACAGCACTAAAATTCTCAGTCGTATTTCCCCCATACACCCTTTCGGAATGAATCACACTCAACAATTCCCTTGGATTCACTTCAGTAGAACTGGGTAAAGCTCCTTGCTACCAAATGGTCAGCTACTTGGAGATCTTCCCCAGTTGGGTCTCAATGTTTCTAAGGGATGCTTCTATTCCTTGGATGGAAGCATCATGGCGGGTGATTGTGGCTTCAGCGCGGCACATGAATTGAACTGTTTCAGCTTTAAGGGAGTTAAAAGCTCCTTCCAAATTTGAAGGGTGATGGTTATAATTGTTTCCATTATTCATGCCCTGTTGATATGGTGAACTCCCCCATATTGATTCTCGTTATTATTGTTGTTACTCCATGAGAAATTTGGGTGGTTTTTCCATCCTGGGTTGTAAGTATTGGAGTAGGGGTTGTTCATAGTGTTATTGTTTCTTAAATAGTTAACTTGTTCTGTGTTTGATTGCACAAAAGGGTTATTCAAGTTGCATTTTTGCTATTGTGTCTCCCCCCGCATAACTCATATTGTATTTCTTCAACAATGTTAACATTCATTTTCTCAATTTTCTCATTTAAGGCATGGATTTCTTGTTGCAATGTTGTTATTTAATTTGATTCATTTATTTTCATTGATTCCTTTTTAAGCCTTATAGAAGGCCATTGGTATGCATTGTTCACCATTTCATCTAAGAGGTCATAGGCCTCTTCTTAGGTCTTACTGCTAAACAAGCCTCCAGTGATTGCATCGATGAAAGTCCTTATTAGAGCGTTCAAACCATTGTAAAAGGTTTGAACTTGCATCCATAAAGAAAACCCATGATGTGGGCATTGCCTTAAGCACTCCTTAAAATGATCCCATCCATCATAAAGAGTCTCACCTTCTAATTGAGTGAAGTTGGTTATCTCAATTCTCAGCCGAGTGGTTTTCATCGGAGAGAAATATTTAGCCAAGAATATCTTAGCCAAATCATCCCAAGTCTGGATTTAGTCGCTCGAGAGAGAGCTGAGCCAACTTTTGGCTCTATCTCTTAACGAGAATGGAAAAAGCCTTAATTTAACTACATCTTCAGAGATGCCGTTAAATCTGAAGGTAGCACAGATTTCAAGGAAGGTTGAAATGTGTGAGTTAGGATCTTCAATGGTCAATACCCCAAATTAATTATTTTGAACCATACTCAGCATAGAAGGTTTGATCTCAAAGCTGTTAGCTTCAATGTTAGGCCTTACAATTGCATGGGGGATTCCCCTAACAGTGGGTAGTGCATAGTCTCTCAGTGCTCTTCCTCTCGGCTCTCTTAAAGGCTCTCCAAGATTTTATTTAAAATTTTCCATAGCGGCTTGTTGAGTTAGCAAAATGTTTTGTTCTCTTCTAGCCTGCAAATTGGTTCTCTCAATTTCTAGATCAAAAAGATATTCAGTACAAACTCTTCTATTCATGCACGATAGAATTTAAGCTATTAAGAACAAATATAGAAATAACGTTCAAAGATTCAGCAAAATAAAAAAAAGAAAAGTGAATGGTTAGCACCTATAGTTACAAAATCAAAAATTAAAATTATATGCAAGGATTTTCTTAAATCACCAATTACTGATAGATTATCCTTAATATGAAACAAGTACAAATTCCCTAGCAATGCCACCAAAAACTTGACAGACTTTAAATACGTTTGCGCTTGCACGCAAGTGTACGTGGTCTAAAGTAATAATTTGGAATGTGAGTCCCGAGATTTATCATCCTTATGGAATTAGATATTTTGTTACTAAGGTATATCTATGTTCAATGATGTTTAAGCTATGTGTATTTTATTGAGTTCGTTCCTAAAAAGCACAATAATTCTTAGTAGAAGATAATTATGATAAAAGGAGAAGAGAGTTAGGTCTCTCCCACATGATATACTAGATAACTTATATATGATGATTCCTCAAGCATTTCACTTTTCCTTACCTTTAAATTAAGTGCACAGTGTCCTTCTTAGAGTTTAGCTCCAAGATTTACAAGTTCAAATCTTGTGCTTGAAATGAACACACAGTCAATTCTATTTCAGCATAAAGACCCTTATAAGATTTTTTAGGTTATTAGTTTTTCCTCTTGTTTCTTGATCATAGAAATGAGGGTTATTTAGTTAATATCTTACAAGCATTGATTCCATTAAGAGCTTCATGTGCATCATGCACATGTTAGATAGTGGAGTGACTTCATTTGGGCTCAATGACTATGTCAACTCGTTTATGAGCACTCAATGAATCCAATCTATCCCATCTCATATGCTGAGCTGCAGAGCATATTTAGTGAGTCTTAGCTCACATGCTTCAACTCTTTAGTTGAGCATAGATCAAGGTGCACTAAGCTCAAGAACTTTCTCACATAATTTTAAGCTCTCATGTACTCATGAATCCAGCTCTAAACTAAGAGTGAGCTATGGACCACAAGACATGTTCAGTCCTTGAAGTTAATTAGTCCTTTTGTCAATTGGTCTACATTCAAGTTCACAATAGTCCTTTGTATTTTTTTAACAAGTCATATTATTCACAAATTATATTAGAGCTTGAAAAAAATTTCATACATCATAGAATCTTTCATTTCATGTAGGGTTGCCCCCACCCTCCCCAAGGGAGGATTAGCTCTCCATTACACAAGAGATGAAGAAGAACACATATATGGATAAAGACCCTTTCATGATCAACTAAGAAAAACACAAGACAAAAGCTTAGAAAATACTAAGAAAGTTCCTTTGATGAAGCTCTCCGGACTTCTCCTCTTCTTGCTTGTGGTTGCTTCTCCTAGGTCCGTAGTGCTGCCTTTCTTCCTTCTTCTCCTTAGCAAGAGGCATTCTTTCACCCTTAGAGAGTCTCCTACTCTTCTATGCAGCTCTCTTCTTACTTAGGATCTTAGTGAGCCAAGTTGGGAAACCTCCTTAAGTCAAGGAGGGTTGTATTTATAGGAGGGCTGCATTCTTCTTCTTCTCATTCAAATTGGCCCGCTGCAGCGTGCTATAGCGCCAGTATTTTGCAAATTGGTCTGCTGCAGCGCACTATAGCACCAGTGTTTTGCAGATTGGTCTGCTGTAGCGAGCTATAGCGCTAGCGCTACGCAAATTGTCCCGCTGTAGCGCGCTATAGTGCTAGCGTTTTACAATTTGGCCCACTGCAGCGCGCTATAGCGCCAGCGCCTTGCAAGTTGCCCTGCGACAGTGTGCTATAGTGCCAGCGCCTTATAAGTTGGCCCGCTGCAGCGCGCGATAGTAGATTTTTCTAGAAATCTTGGGAAATTGTCTAGAATTGTTCGAAAATTGCTGAATGGGCCTTTTTCCTGAAAAATAGATAGAATTTGATCAAGGAAGCAATATTAATATGAAAATAAATGAAATTTTCTTTTATTTTAGGATGTAAATTATGGATTTATCATAAAGCTCGTGCCTTCCGATCATCAGACCTTCTTGATCCAATGGCCCGAATCAGATCTGAGCCACAGACACACGTGAGCATCCAATCATGCTTGTGGATCCTATGGTCATGATCATCCCGGATCAAGTCGTTAGGATTCGATTGATCAGCATTGTTTCGCAGTTTCGATTGATCAATCAAACGGCTACCAGAAGTCCCGCTATTGTGGACCTTTGTCCCCATTTCTCTCATATCCTCGACAGAGATAATCTTCATACGCCAGCTACCAGACCTATCCCCCACTCCTCCCAGCCACGTCACCAAACCGTTAGGCCTTTTCATCCCTAATGAGGCACTAAAGTTTAGTCCCTAAAGCCCGACAACTCCCCATTGGGATTATTGAGAGCTAAGCCTTGGCCCAAGCTCACGGGCCCAACCAACTTCTATTCCCACCCCAGCTCAACCCCTCTGAAGCTATAAATATCCTCATGACTTATTCCTTAAGCTTTTGCTGGTCAATTGGCTCCAATTGAAGCTTTCCCCAATTCATCCAATCCCTATTATCCCAAGATTCCCCTACCTCCCCAGCATCGGCTAATGGAAATCAGAGGCTGCGCACTAGAAGTTTGAGTCCCTAACTACCTCCTAAAGCTCAACCAGTCCATCAAACCCCTCAGTTAATCGAGCCGAGCCTGCAACCCGTCAAACCAGGTATCTCTTTCTTTATGTTGAGTTGAGTGGGTTCAGCATCCCTTCAATTTGATTCCTAGTTGTATGCCTAGGCTAAACGAACGCAAGGCACATGCTCCTGAGGTCTGGGTCAGCCCCAATTGATCGATATGATCGATTCGACTGAGATTTCTTCAGAAGGTTGGGTTCGAGTAAGGACCCAACATTTGGGTGCACCCCGTGCCTCGTGGCCATCTGGGTTTGATCCGCCTCACCTTTCTGAAGGTGTAGAGATCAAGCCCAGGTGATTTGATATGCTCTGTGAGAGTATTTGACCCCCACAATAAACCTTAACAGAAGGCCTTGGGTGAGTAAGGCCTGGACATCTCTGGCCTTCTCATAGAGGGCTTCTTGGTGCATTCGATGCACCTTGGCCTCTCGATCATGTGGCGATTGAGTTTGGGCCATGGCATGGTCGGAGCACCTGATATTTTGACTCGGACCCTCACCCTAAAATCTATAAGTGTCGGGGAAGACGAGAGGAAGCCAAAGGATTGTTCGGATCTGGCTGACACGTGACCTATGCGGTGCGACAGTAACGAGCCATCGGGCCTAGCCAACCCGCATCTTTTGTAATTGGGCTGACTCTGTTATAAATAAAAAGGAATTATTGGATTTATTTTCTTTCAAAAAAGTCAATTTAATTAAAGACATTCATAATGTATTATTTAAATAACTTTCTATATACTTATCCAAACTGTATAAAATAACATATCATTTTATTTAGAAACATGTAAGGAATAATATTATACAAAAATATTTGAGTTTTGAGATTTTATTTCTTAATTTTGTCTAATTACTTTAGTATATTAATTAGTGAATATTAACATGATTAATTATTCAAACCTTATGATTATGGTTTCAATTGGTCACTTAGGTCTTATAAAATGCATATGCCAGGCAAGATAATTTTTTAATTAATATTTTACTAATTATAACATAATCAATATTTTGCATGATTAGTGAATATTAGGGTTTGTGTAATTTCAAATTTGAATATTTTGGCCTCTAATTGATCACATGTTTAGGTAGAACTTGATTGCAAAGTACAACGTAATTCTGATTTATATTCTTACTAATACATGCTAATCCCTTAGGACTTGATTAGTAATTAATTAGCACTTAATTTTCTATAATTTGGCTAATTATATGTGCTTCTTATACAGTAGTGTGCAGGTTAGAGATTTTTTTTTTGATTTGGGTATTTAGATTTCTTAAGTTGCCTTAATTAGGGAGAAAACCTTAATTAACTTAATAAGAGTAATTAAATTAATCAAGATGAGACCTATTGTTGATTTGAACCTTAATAAATGATAAATGAATTAATGACAATCTATCCTTAATTATGCCATAATTGGTTTCAACCCTAATTTGACTTGATAAATCTCAAAAGTAAGTTAAACTAAAAATTAAAAATATGAATTTTGCATTCAATAATTTGCATGAAATCAATTAATACTTATTGATTTGATATTGACTCTAGGCTAGTAAATTAGAAAGGATTAAACTTGTGAATAATTCCTATGATCAATCATCTTAATTTAATCTTAAGATCCTTGATTTTCTCTTAAGAAAGATAATTAGCATAAATTAATCCCTTAAATAAGATTGATTTGCAAAACAATCAACTATCAATAATTTGTACGAATTTTACCCCATAATTTGTGTGTTGGATTGAGTTATAATTTGATATATTTACATACTTGATTGTTACATCTAGACATTAAATGTGATTTAAATGTGATGATTAGTAACTTTTAATCTTAAAGTATTATGATAGTTGTAAATCTAAGTGAATATTCTATCCTTAAGTAGAACTTCTTTAAGATAGGGATGCCTTATTTATCTCATTTTGAGGTAGGACCTTAGATGAACCGTCACAATTATAGATGATTGTCTCTAAATCTTGCGGTTGAATAACTTAAAGATATTGGATTCAAATTAACTCTTGTGGTAGTATCCTAAGTTGAGTGGATTTTATGTCATAATCTTGGAGCCTTTTATAAGACTTAGTATAATGGAGTAAGGATTCATTAATTTGTTACTCCATGACTAGTAAATTGACTATTAAAATGAAAACTATAGTATTATCATATGGAGATTATAATAGTGCATATCCAATGAACTTATTTATTTAGTAGAATATGGAATTGGTTGAGTTATCCTGAATATAACTATAGAGACTCAGTCTTATCTTAAGTAATTATATAACTACAGTTTAATTTAGGATAAACATCCCAAGTCCAAAGTGTGTTATAGGTTGGAAATTTAATAGCTTAATTGGAGAGAATAAACTGTAAAAGGATTATGTCCCTTATCCTTGTGCATGTAACAGCCCTAGTTGTTACCCTAACTAAAACTAGATTAATTAAGCCAAACCAAGCTTTGATTTTGATTCCATTGGACTCAATGGGTCATTTAAACCTAACCCTAGAAGTTTGAATTCAATCAGAGTTAAATTGAGAATTTTAGTATTTTTGCCTATTTTTGAGCTCTAGAAAATACCTAAATTAAATTAATCTCCAAATTAAAATCTAATTTCATTTTTGAATTCCTCATACCCTAATTAGCTAAGGGTAAATTTTTTGGGAATTTTTGGAGCTCATCGAATCCTAAATTAGATTTGATAAATTAATAGAAATTAATTAATTAATTAAAGGAATTATAATTAATAAAATTAAATTTTTTATATTATTTTAATACCCAAGGATTTGCTGTCGGGACCGCGACAGATCCACTGCCGGTTCCGACAGCGAGGAACCATACCCGTCGTATGGATGCTCGAGCACGCATCTCAGCGCGTTTAATCCAACGGCTCGTGCTACCTCGCACCGCGATTAGATATAAGTCGCTCGATCGGCATCTTCCATCCGATGCATGGGATTTAATCCGTGTTTCTGTTAATTAGTATCTGCATCAGGCTGTCCATCATCAATGGCTCAGCGATCAAACGGCTCTAGCATTCCCCCACACTATGGATCATCTACCACCTCACGACCCGTCACTCGCTGGTCCACCCCGATAGCCAGGCACCCTCCAGCCCTCGTGGCAGTACGGGAAGGAGCCCGATTTTCCTTTTCTACCCTCAGGCGCGATCACCTGCTGGTAGTGCTCTCCCCGAATTGCCCCCGGCCATTGCATACAAGCCTTCCCCTCGGCCCGAGCCTCTTCTCCATGCCCGAGCCTCGGCAACCATCCTTAGACCACCATTGGACCTATAAATACCCCCAGGATCTTATAGTTAGTCCCTTTGCTCACTGTGAATCCTTAATTTCTCAGCTTAAGCCTCTGGAGCTCCCCATTCCTCTCGGTGATTCCCAGCATTCCTCGAAGCTTAGAACCGCTGATAGAGGACTCGTATGGTGTTTAGACTCCCTGTTAACTTGCACTGCTGGTTTGGTGAGCTTCGAAATACTTCAATTCCTCTCGGCTGAGCCAGCAAGCCTATCTTCAGGTACAGCCTTCTACCACTCAAACCCTTAAGTTCCATTTCCATTCTATCTTCTGGATGAGCCTCTGAATGTCGCCTAGATTGCTGTAGCTGCTTAGGAAACCCAATGCGAATGTCCGTAGGGTCTGGGCTAGCCTATTTTCATTGATCGGTCATCTAGTTCATGCCGCGAGCTCACAGTCGATCTTGAGTAAGGACCCGATGATCCAAGGCACCCCAAAGCTTTTGGCCAGAGGGCTTCGATCCTCCTCACCACCAGGATGGTGTAGGGATTGAGCTCTGGCCAAATGGTTGTCTCTGTGAGGAGAATTTGCTCCTCACAGTAAACCCTAAATGCTTCGAGTAGGGCCGAATTCACTGAGTAGCCATCCGGCGATCCAGTGCGTCCCAGAGAGGGATTAAGGGTGGGATCGACGCATCTCCACTCTAGGAACGTGTAGGGATCGAGTTGAGCCATCGCTGTCATCCAGACTTCAAGAATTTGGGCCCTGAGGATCAACTAGGACGGAGCCAGTTGGGAGAAAGGAGATGAAGTCACGGGTCGGGCCGACCCGTGACCCGCGCCTTTTGAATTTGGGCCGGCAGAATAATTAAAAGAATTTCTGAAGAAAATCAATCCTATGGTTTTAATTTAAATAAAAATGTAGATTTAATTATTTAAATAACTTTAGCTATACTTATCCAAATAGTATGATCCAATATATCATTTTAATCAGAAAAATGCAAGGAACCTGAATTTGGGCCGGTGCAGGATGAGGATCTTCTTACTGCTGCTTAGATAATTTTTTTTCTCTTTTTGTAGTGAGATTGAGAGACCTTTATTTCTATTAAATTTAGTTTATAATAATTAAAAACTAGATGTATTACTTTTCTGCATTTGATCTGAGTTATTGTTTCTTCTACTCTTTTATACTATGCTATGCCTGTGGATGTTATACTATTCTATTTCTTGGTTCCGCTACTTTGATTTGTATTTATGTATGTTTTCAGTTCTCCCACAGTAGGGTGACAAGTCCTTGGCTTAAGGCGAGTTGGATCCTACCTGACTCTACTTGAGTAGCAGATTTTTTAACGCCCTGAAGTGGACCACCATACTCCCTACAATTATGCTAATATCAGTATTAGCATGGCCACGGAAAGTACGAGGCCCCACAATTAGTATCAGAGAATACCATAAGGTGTCAGAATGGAATCCATGATTCCTTTCTACCTAATGGACCGTTCTTCTGAGATGCAAACATCAATATGTAACATCCATAACATAGTATTATCAGTATATCTTTGAATAATTGTAGAATGAAAAAAAACTCATATCTCAAAAATCTCATTATCTCTAGTTTAACAAAACTTAGTAACTTATCCTTTTAAAAATGGATTCTAAAGAGTCTGACATGGACTATTATCTGCACACCTTCAAGTTGGCTTGGAGCTATATTTTCAAATGGAGATAAGAGAGTAACTAGCGGATTAAAGGAGTCTCAATGAGAGGAACCTTAGTCTTGGACAAACTCTTACATCAAGCAGTGTACCGAGGGCTTGGCTTCCCTATATACGCAAAGGAATAGTTGAGCCAAGTGGAGTCAATCTTGATACGTATAGAGTGTCCCGAGTCACTCTATATGGACATTATGACGGATCTGATGCTGGATTACACAGGAGTCTGGTGGTACGACACCATTGCAAAGCTCAAAAGGAAGCGTAAGAAGAAGCATGAGGAAGTGACTTTTGAAGACTTTTGTGTAGCCTTTAAGGCTGAGTATATTAAGGATGTCTAAGTATTAGTTAGAGTAATTGTCATCTTTTGACTTACATAATTCTAGTAAAGTTATGCTTTTTGGCATTTTCTAAATTTTATGTAATCCCTTATTTCAGCAAGTAATGAAAATTTTTAATATCTATCAACTATCTTCATTTAAGAAACTTTTAAAAATACGATTTGCATTATTTAATTAGAATGAATCCTGGATCACCACCTGCTGTCACTCCTATTAAGAATATTGTCGCATCCAATAGTTCTACCGATGAAGTGGCTCATCTACGGGCGATGGTAGCAACCTTGCTAGAAAACCAAGCCCAACAGGTGATAGTCATGCAGAAGATGCTGAGTGATCATTCTGTTTCAGCCGTTATTGCTGTTCCTGCTGTCCCTGTTCAGCAACATACATTCTCTTCTCGTCACTCGATGGATAGTATTCTCCATAATTTCTTAATACTAAGGCCTTCCACCTTCGGTGGAAACTATCGCCAATGGACACAGCCAATTGCAGAAAGTAATAGAAAAGGATCATATCAGTCTCAAGATCCCAAACTCTGAAGCCGTCCATCTCACCACACACCTATTTCATGCAGAAGCAGAGTATTGGTGGAAGGAGGTCAGGAATACTAAGTTCATCGACTATGAGTTGGAGGACATCCTTCGGATAAGTTCGTTGAAGCATTCAAGACCGAATTCATTCCCCTGTCTGCATAAAATATCATTGGAGACACAATTATAAGATTGACTCAAGGGAGTCGTTTCATTGCTAACTACAAAAGAGAATTTCATAGGTTGATTCGCTTTGCTCTAGAAGTTACTCATTCTAAATCAGCTAAGTGCCACCGCTTCCTTTGTGGACTCTGAGATTCGCTGAAGGATCAGATCGTTCCACTCTGCCTAACTAGCTTCCTTGAGCTAGTGGAGACAGCCAAAGTAATTGAGCACCATCAATCGGAAAAGGATCTCAAGCAGAAGGCGCAACCAACTTCCAACCAAAATGAGACCTTCAAGAGGCACATGCCTAATTCCGAGAAAGTCTATCAACTGGAAACGGCATCAACTGCTGAACCCATTCAAGGCTGTAATAGGCCTCATCCTTATGGCAAGTGTTATCACTTGGCCATAAATGCTACAATTATAGATGTACAGGTCATAGGTTCTACCACTATGCTCATATAAAAATAGTGGATGGAGATCCAATGAAACCATATCAAAAGAACCAGGTGTTCAGGGCTACTCCAATAAACATGAGAGAGCCAAACTTGGCCATAATGCCAGCCCCCACACCTGAAGCTACTCCAGCGCAGCCATCAGTCCCTAAGTCCCAAAATGACTCTAGGAGGTAGACAAGCAACTGTCCTATCGTTCCTGCACGAGTCTATGCTTTAATACCTCTTGAAGCCGCAGAGAATAACAATGTGGTTTCAGGTACACATTTCTGAACTTCTCCTTTGTTAATTATATTCCTGTACTTTAATTAATGCAATTTGTTGATATGATTCATATGAATAAATTAGGCACACTTTAATTTAATGACCAGCCCTGCAATGTGTTGTTTGACACCAGTGCTAGCCATTTATTTATCTTTGAATGATTTGCCAACATCCTTAAACCACAACTATATAACTTAGCAAAATCTTTAAGCATTGGACTTCCATCTGGAGCCCAACTAAGTGCCAATAAGTTTTGTAACATCAAAATTCCATTAAATGGTCAGAAGTTTAACTTTGAATTAATAAATTTGCCACTAGCAAACTTTGATATCATCCTTGGAATGAACTGGCTCAGTGACCATAACGCCATGATAAATTATTTGAAAAAGAAAGTCACTCTTCATTCCCACGGAAATTCTAGCACACAATTATCATTAATAAATGCTATCGAAGCTGAGAAATTGATCAGTAAGGGTTGTGATGCTTATCTAGTCATTATGTTGGGTGAAGCAAAGGAAAGTATATCTCTCTCTGATTGTAAAGTAATTAAGGAATTCACCGACGTATTCCTAGAAGATCTGCCTGGTGTACCTCCTTCCAGAGAAGTCGAGTTTGCTATTGAACTAACTTCGTGTACCCAGCCTATATCTAAAGCACCATACAGAATGGCACCTAAGGAACTTCAAGAACTCAACGAGCAATTGCAAGAGCTCTTGAATAAGGGATTTATTAGGCCAAGTAAGTCACCTCGGGGAGCACATGTTCTGTTTGTAAAGAAAAAAGATGGATCTATGCGAATGTGCATAGATTATTGTAAACTAAATAAAGTCACCATAAAGAATATGTACCCATTACCTAGAATTGATGATTTATTCGACCAGTTATCTGGAGCTATAATTTTCTCTAAGAATGACTTAAGGTCAGGATATCATCAATTGCGGGTAAGAGAAGATGATGTAGGGAAGACCGCTTTCCGTACTCATTATGGTCATTTTGAATTCCTAGTGATGTCTTTTGGACTCACTAATGCGCCATCAATCTTCATGGATTTGATGCAGTGAGTTCTCAAACCATACTTAGACAAATTCGTAATCGTCTTTATCGATAATATCCTCATTTATTCTCATACCTTAGCAAATCATGAAGATCACTTAAGATTAGTATTGGAAACTTTGCGTGAACATCAGCTGTATGCCAAGTTCTCCAAGTGTGAGTTTTGGCTTAAATCCATTGCATTTTTGGGACATGTAGTTGATGCCCAGGGTATCTATGTAGACTAAAGCAAAGTAAGTGCTATTCAGAATTGGGTTCAACCTAAAACGATCACCGATATTAGAAGTTTTTTGGGATCAGCCGGATATTACAAAAAGTTTGTTAAAGGCTTTTCTCAGATCACTTCGCCTTTGACTAAGTTAACCCAGAAAGCTGTTCCGTTCATTTGGAGTACTGAATGCGAGGAAGCATTTCAAACTCTGAAGGATGCACTATCTATCGCTCCAGTTCTCGTCCTACCCAATGAAGGCTTGGACTATCAGGTATACACTGATGCCTCTGGAATTGGTCTAGGTTGTGTGTTAATGCAAGAGGGTAAGGTAATCGCTTACGCCTCTTGTCAGTTGAAACCACATGAGAGAAATTATCCAGTTCATGATCTCGAACTTGTCATTGTGATCTTTGCCTTAAAAATTTGGCATCACTATTTATATGGAGTGCAGTGTTCGATTTTTACTGATCATCAAAGCTTGAAGTATATCTTTACTCAAAGAGAACTGAATTATCATCAAAGAAGATGGTTAGAGCTCATCAGTGATTATGATCTCAGTATTCAGTATCACCCTGGAAAAGCAAATGTTGTGGTCGATGCTCTTAGTCATCGTGCTATCCTATCATCTATGATCGCCTCCAGTTCCTTAGAACAAGAATTTTGTAATCTTAAAATTTCTCCAATTAGTGGTGATATGCTAAGTTCGCTTATGGTAAATATCAATGTGGAACCTACCTTCCACAGAGATGTCTCTATCTCGCAGACTAAAGACGATGATTATCTGAAGTTTAAGGCAGATACCGAAGGTGGTTTTCGTCATGATCTACAGTTGCAGAACGGCGTAATTTATCAAGGTAATCGTTTGTGGATTCCTAAGTCCACGCATCGTGAAGTGTTAATTGAAGGCCATAATTCTGGGTATCATATTCACCCAGGCAGTACTAAGATGTACCAGGATCTAAAGCAATCATTTTGGAGGTCCGATATGAAGAAAGATGTAGCCGACTTTGTGGCTAAGTGTCATGCTTGAAATTTGGTAAAGGCTGAGCACCAAAGACCTAGTGGTCTTCTGCACCCATTGGAAATTCCTGAATGGAAGTGGTTCGATATATCTATGGATTTTGTTATGGGATTGCCTTGTGCCAAATTTGGAAGGCGATTCCCAGCATTCCCCGAAGCTTAGAACCGCTGATAGAGGGCCCATCTGGTGTTCAGACCCCCTGTGAACCTGCACTGCTGGTTTGGTGAGCTTGGAAACACTTCAATTCCTCTCGGCCAAGCTTGCAACCCTGTCTTTAGGTACAGCCTTCTCCCACTCAAACCCTTAAGTTCAGTTTCCATTCTATCTTCTAGAATGGCCACTGGATGTTGCCTAGATTGCCGAAGCCGCTTAAGAAACCCAATGTGATTATCCTTGGGGTCTGGGCTAGCCTATTTTGATCGATCGATTGTCTGGGTCACGCTGCGAGCTCACAGTCGAGCTCGAGTAAGGACCCGACGATCCAAGGCACCCCAAAGCCTTTGGCAAGAGGGCTTCGATCTGCCTCACCACTAGGATGGTGTAGGGATTGAGCTCTGGCCAAATGGTTGTTTATGTGAGGAGAATTTGCTCCTCACAATAAACCCAAAATGCTTCAAGTAGGGCCAAATTCACCGAGTAGCCATTCGGCGATCCAGTGAGTCCCAGAGAGAGATTAAGGGTGGGATCGACACGTCTCCACTCTAGGAACGTGTAGGGATTTAGTTGAGCTGCCACCGTCCTCCAGACTTCAAGAATTTGGGCACTAAGGATCGACTGGGACGGAGCCAGTCGGGAGAAAGGAGATGAAGTCACGGGTCGGGCCAACCCGTGACCCGCACCTTCTATATTTGGGCCGACAGAATAATTAAAAGAATTTTTGAATTAATTTCCTTAAGGAAATTAATTCAGAAAATCAATCCTATGGTTTTAATTTAAATAAAGATGCATACTAAATTATTTAAATAACTTTAGCTATACTTATCCAAATTGTATGATCCAATATACCATTTTAATCAGAAAAATGCAAGGAACCTGAATATAAAATAAAATATGAGATCCAATGGTTAGATTTTAAGTAATTGCCTAATCCTTTTCTATTTTTGTTTAAATCAAATTAAATTCATTAATTATCCAAAAAGGTTGATTAAGGTCCCTGATTGCTCATATGACCCTAGAGAACCTATTTAGACCATTAAAAGAAATTTAGGAACCCTAAATTTTCTAATCATCTCCTAATCACTTTAATTAAGGATTAGTGAATTAAGCTATGATTAAGCCTTTTATTTTAGTAAATCTAGTTCCTAATGCTTTCTTAAGTGTGATAGAACCTATGAATAAGGTTAGACTGCCCTAGGATACCCTAGCTTCCTTAATTATACTAATGGGCCTTAAATTATGATTAGTGTTAATTAAGCAAATTAGGTTACTAAAACCAAAGATAAGTATATTTCCTACTTCATCAATCATTATGGAACTCATCAAAATAGATTTGAATCAATTTGAATAATTAAATCCTAAAATCCTAATTTTAGCCTTAAGAGGGGTATTTTGGTCATTTTGGCAAAAATGTGTTTAAGCGCCCCTTAAACCTGATAAATTCAGTAACATACTTCTAATTAATACATTTAACACCTCTCTAAAATCCTAGATTTATAATGTTGATATTAAGTAAATAAACCTTAAGTAGTTCTTATAAAGATCTTAAGATCTTAAGACCTTAAGTACTCTTAAAAAATTTCCTTACCCTAAGAGTTAAGCCTAAACATCTCAAAATACTGGATCCTTAGTTCAATAACTTAATTAAGTTGATGCTTGAACTAAAATCTTAAGAGAAGTATTCTTGTAAAATCCTAAGTTTAAAACTAGCTTAAGTCTAAAAGTGATCAAACTTCAAATCTTAGACTTTAGATCTTCTAATTAAAATTGAACTGCCTCCATTTGAAATTCCTTAAGTAATTTATTGTTTAATCCTTTTGAAACCTTCCATGTGGGTATAATAATGATTCAATCTATAGGATAATGTGATTATCCTAAAGATCGAATATAGATCTTAGATTCTTAATTCTTGTTGATTATTTTATCTTATAACCAATGTAGTAACCTTTCATTAGGATCATTATTTTTGAATCCCTCAGCTTATAGGATTCTTTACCTTTAATTTGGGTTTTAAAGTGTAAACCCTAGATCCTTACTAAGGATACTACCTTGGATTCAGAATTTGAACTCCAAAGTGGAGTTTGAATCCAGAATCCTTAATCTTGATTCACTTAATCAAGATTTGGATTAAGAGAGGAAAATAATAATAATTAAGTCATTGATTCATTTACTTTAAATCTTTATAGTCATCATATGATTATGAATTAGAACTTATTAAGTTCTAATATTAACATTAAGGTCGTAAATCTGAGATCTTACTTGATAGCTGGATATTGGAGTTCTTAAACTTGTATCTTCTCAGAATAGTTAGATTGGATAAAGTAGACAATAATGGATATCACATGAGTCTAGATTGAGTCTCTTGCTTACTTTGACTTGTTTGCTTTGCACACCTTGAATATTGAGCCTTGTTCCTTGAGTATGATAGGTAAACTTAGGATATGGAAGATACATCCTGAGTTAGTATTTGAAAAGCATATCATTCATTCAGTTCTTTCAGTGCTATCAATTAGTAGAGTACATCCTAGCATAGTCTACCTCTTCAGTTCTAGTTTTGTTATAGAATAGACTTGGACCTAGCTCGATGGATGTCTATGATGGATACATGTGTTATTCTATAAGTTCAACTCGGACCTAGCTCTGTGGATGCCTAGTATTGATACATGTTGAACTTTCAGTTCAGAGGCCCTGTATGGCCTTTTTTATTATAGCAGCACTATGTCTTAGGCTTACTGCTACTTTAGTTAAGCTGTCAGTAATTGTTTTTCTTTTCCACATGCTTCAATGGCCTTTCTTTTAGTGCTTGGATTGCTTTGCCACATGTCTCAGTGGCTTTACTTTTGCTCATGCATGTACGTAGTTTACTTTTGCCACATGTCTCAGTGGCCTTTTCATGCCAATCTGCATTTTTGTATATACGCTCTCATTAATTACTACTAAGATATTGGCATGTTTAGGATGCTAGAATTGTATGTCTATTTTCAGTACTTGTGTTCTTATTGTTCTCAGCATGTCTCCATGTGATCATAAGCATGTTAGGATCAGATTTATTTCAGTAGTTGCAGTTAATTTTGCTTTTAGCCTCACCATATTTAGTGGATGTTTTTGTATGTTATTTTGCATACCTGTGGATTAGCTATAAATAATTAGTTTATAGCTACCCCGTTCTTGTATGCTTGTTGCACCTTTATAATGCATGTATGTTTAAAAACCTTTAAATATGATATCTTAAATACTCAGTTTACTTAAATAGCTTAAAATGTATTTAAACAACTGTCTAACTGTAACCTTTTTTTTTGTTGGCTGGGGCCCTGGCATTTGTGATACTGACAAATGTTAGATTCAAAATTGTTCATCGGCAGTGCTGCGAGATCGGAGCCGGTGCAGGAGGAGGATCTTCCTACTGCTGCTTAGATAGTTTTTTTTTTCTCTTTTTGCAGTGAGATTTAGAGACCTTTATTTCTATTAAATTTAGTTTGTAATAATTAAATTCTGGATGTATTTACTTTTCTGCATTTGATCTAAGTTACTGTTTCTTCTACTCTTTTATACTATATTATGCCTGTGGATGTTATGCTATTCTGTTTCTTGCTTCCACTACTTTGATTTATATTGATGTATGTTTTCAGTTCTCCCACAGTAGGATAACAAGTCGTTAGCTTAAGGCGAGTTGAGTTCTACCTAACTCTACTTGAGTTGGGGATTTGCCACCGCCCTAAAGTGGAGCACCGTACTCCTTATGATTATGCTAATATCAGTATTAGCATGACCACGAAATGTACGGGACCCCATAGTGCACATCGATAAGTGCAGTTAAATAAACTAAATATTTAAAGTCATCCTTCCTATGACACACTGTTCATGAATATGTACTCTTAACATGTGATAAATTAGGATACAAAATGTATGTTGAATTTAGTGAAACCAGGGTAGATAGATATAGTTCATTTGTTAAATTCTAATTTGTGGAGGCAAATGGATATTTACTTAGTTGTGATTATTTTATGGTTTTAATGTTATAAAAATATATAGTTATTAATGCCTTTGCATATCATGAATTGCATAAACATATCATCACATTAGCAGAGCATTATGCTTACCTAAGATCTATTAACGGAGTGTTGTGCTCACCTAGGATCTATTAGCAGAGCGTCGAGCTCACCTAGGATCTGTGGGGTGTCATATGATATCAAATTTATGCATATTTGAGGCATAATTATCTGTGACATATTCAGATACATATATATAGTCAGTGGCATACAGCACAGTATTATTTCAACATCTTATTTAGTTCCAGTTCCTTTATAGATTATTATTTTCAGCACTCTATCTCTTAGTTATAATTTTATTTTACTTTCAATTTTGTACAGTGTTATACTTTTCAGTTATTTCAGTGCTTTTCTATAATATTAGTTTTGTACTTAAATGTTAATCTTCTTAAACTATGAAGATATGTTATAGCTTTTGATATGTTAGACATATTATCTAACACGAAGTACTTTTCTTCTTTTCTCTTACCCGAGAAACCGACATTTTGGGATTCGACAATTTGTCAGATCCAGAGCAGTTTGCGTTGCAGGCTTTGGAGGCTTCCTAGGAGATCTTAGAGGATTTTGTGGAGCACTAGCCGGCTCAGTTTTTACTTAGTGTTTTATCTTACTTTTGTTGTGAATTGAGAGACATTTACTGCCTTTTTACTCTATGTTCCTAATCATCCCAAATCAAGTAGTTAGGATCCAATTAATCAGAACTGTTTCGCAATTTTGATCGATCAATCAGATGGCTACTGCAAGTCCCGTTACTGTGGACCTTTGTCCTCACCTCACTCATATCCTCAATAGGGAAAATGCCCATACGCCAGCTGCCAGATTTGTCCCCCACTCCTCCCATTTACATCACCAGACTGTTAGGCCATTTTCATTTCTAATGAGATGCTACGGTTCGGTCCTTGAAGCCCGAGCAATCCCCATTTAGATTATTGAAAGCCAAGCTTCGGCCCAAGCCTCGGGCCTAGCCAGCCTCTATTCCCACCCTAGCTCAACCCCTCTGAAGTTATAAATAGCCTCAGGACATGTTCCTTGAGCTTTTCCTGGTCAATTGTCTCCAATTGTAGCTTTCCCTAATTCATCCACTCCCTACTATCCCAAGATTCCCCTGCCTCCACAGCATCATCTAGTGGAAATTAGAGGGTGTGCACTCAAAATTCAAGTCCCCTAGCAACTTCTTAAATCTTAACCAGTCCATTGAACCCCTCAGTTAATCATGCCGAGCCTGCAATCCGTCAAACCAGGTATCTCCTTTTATGTGCTGAGTGGAGTGGGCTCAGCATCCCTTCAATTTAATTCCTAGTTGTATGAATAGGATAAATGAACCTAATGCACATGCTCCTGAGGTATGGGTCAACCCCAATTGATCGATACGATTGATTGGGCTGATATTTATTCAAAAGGCTGGGTCCGAGTAAGGACCCAGTGTCTGGGTGCATCCTGTGCCTCAGGGTCATCTGGGTTTGATTCATCTCACCCTCTGAAAGTGTAGGTATCAAGACCATGTAATTTAATGTGCTTTGTGAAGAGTATTTGACCCCCATAATAAACCTTAAGAGAAGACCTTGGATCAGTAAGGCTTAGATGTCTCTGGCCTTCTCATAGAGGGATTCTTAATGCTTGTAACTACTGCTATCCAGCTCTTGCCAGAGAGTGGCTAGATCTTATGACTACTGCCTTCCAAGAGACTGCATGTCCAAATGGATAGTCTTTAGATCTTGGGAGCCTTACTAGGTGCATCATCTGAAAGGTGGTGGTTATAACTAGTGATGAAGCATTTAAGGGAACATCGTGTAGTCACTTATGATGAGTTTTGCACTGCTTTTATAACTAAATTATGTAGTTGATCCTATTAATCATTTATTGTACTCATCTTTCATATTAGTTCATCATTTATGCATATCCTTATAACTTCTCTTCTGTGAAGTAATGATTAAGAAATAGTTATTTGCTTCATTCTCGAACATGTATCCTTGGAAATTACAATAACGAATCCAGGATCTCCCTCGATGAATACTCTGATTAAGAATATTATCTCAACATCCAGTGGGTCTAATAATATTAATTCACTAGTTGGCTTTGTGAAGACTCTTATTGAGAGTCATGATCAACATGCCCAAGAAACCCGTAACCACCTCACAGCGCAGCAACCACCTGTCATCCATATGGCAGCCCCATCTGCCCCACACTTCTCCACAGATGGTTTCCTTCATATCTTCCTAAGGCTAAGAACACCAATATTTGATGGGGCTATGACCTCCATGAACACTATTAGTTGGCTAAAGCAGGCAGAGAAGAACCTCACCAACATCAACTGTTCTAACTCTGAAGCCATCCTCATGGTCACACACCTATTTTAAGACGAAGTAGAATAGTTGTGGGAGAATGAGAGGAACACTAATTTTGCTGACTATGAGATCATGGACATTTCATGGGAATTGTTTCTGGAAGTGTTCAAAGAAGCCATCATCCCTATGTCTTCCCAAACCATCCTAGAGGATGAGCTGCTCAATTTCTCCTAAGGTGGAAGATCTATTTCTGATTATGAACTTGAATTCCAATGTTTGTCCCATTTCACCCCGGACCTCGTAAGATCAGCAGCATTGAGGTGTACCAGCTTTTGGAAAGGACTGTGAGACTCAATTTGAGTGCCTCTAGTTTCTCATCAATTTAAACATTTCTTGGGGCTGGTTGAAGCAGCTCAACTTCAAGAGCATTTCCAAAGTCAAATGGACCAGAAGAGAAAAGCTTATTTCACACTAACCAAAAGGGAGACCTTTGGACATTAGAAGGTAGCCAAAATCTTCCATATCAAAGCTGACCAATCTCAAGTTGATGCCTCGGAATGTAAGTGCCCCCACCCCTATTGAAAATGCGAGCTAAACTTTGAAGTCAAGTTGATCGTTTTAATTGTGAATTTTGACGTGATTCTTGGGATGAATTGGCTAAGTAAGCATGGTGCCACAATCAACTCCCAAAAGAATAAAATTACCTTAAGTGGTCGACGCCAAACCAAGACATTTGTTGGCAAGTTCAGTACCCAAGTCTCGCCGATCAATGCCATGAAAGCTAAGAAAATGGTCATAAAGGGGTGTGATGCCTACCTAGTTACAATATAAGGTGAAGAAAAGAAAGGTGTCCCACTTAGTTCAAATCGTATCGTTTGCGAATTCCTTGATGTATTCCCTGAAGATCTACATGGTCTTCTGCTAGTGAAAGAAGTGGAGTTTGCTATCGAACTCATTCCTAGAGCGCAACCCATATCTAAGGTTTTGTATCAAACGACACTTAAAGAAATGCAAGAGTTGAACAAGCAACTTCAAGCGTTGCATGTGAAAGGACTCATCAAGCAAAGCTCATCTCCTTGGGGAGAACCTGTTCTGTTCATAAGAAAAAAAAAAGATGGTTCAATGCGTATGTGCATTGAATATCACAAGATCAACAAGGTGATGATCAAAAACAAATATATGTTACCACGTATCGATGATCTTTTCAATCAATTAAAGTTTTCTTGAAGATTGACTTGCGATCAGGATATCATTAACTACGAATCAAAGAAAAAGATATTGAGAAGATGGTGTTTAGATCTCACTGTAGATATTATGAGTTTCTAGTGATATCCTTTGGCTTAACAAATGCATCGTCCATTTTCATGGACTTGATGTAGCACATTCTTAAGCTTTTTCTTGATAAATTTATCATCATATTCATCGATGATATTTTCATCTATTCCAAAAGTAAAGTGGATCATGAAGTTTTCTTACAAACCATTCTTGAAGAATTACGCAAGTATCAGCTCTATGCCAAATACTCCAAGTGTAAGTTCAGGCTTGACTCAGTAGCCTTTCTGGGTCATGTCACTGATGCCCAAGGAATTAGAGTTGATCAATGGAAGGTCAGTGCTATTCAAGATTGGTCACAGCCAAAGTTAGTAACCAACATTAAAAGCTACTATAGAAAGTTTATTAAAGGCTTTTCTTATATCACCTCTCCATTAAAAAAGCTGACTCAGAAGGCTATCTATTTTATTTGGAGTCCCGAGTGTGAATAAGCATTTCGAGCATTAAAAGATGCACTCTTTTATGCCCTAATGCTGGTTTTGCTAAAAGAGGGTCTATACTACCAAGTCTACACAGATGCATTTGGAAGGAAAAGTAATCACATATGCTTCTCGTCAACTTAAGTTGCACGAAAAGAATTATATGGTGAATGATCTCGAACTTGCCCTCATTATCTTTGCTTTAAGAATTTGGTGTCACTATCTCTACAATGTTTAGTGTTTGATCTTCAATGACCATCAAGCTTAAAATATATTTTCATTCAGCACAAACTGAACTTCCAGTAGAGAAGGTGGTTATAATTGATGAATGATTATGATCTAAATATCTAATATCATCCTGGCAAAGATAATGTCGTAGAAGTTGCCCTTAGCTGTCATACTACTCTCAATGCCATGATCAATGAAAGTTAGGTTGAGGAAGCATTCCATAAGCTAGACATTGTACCTGTGCGTGGTGATATGCTAAGCATAATGTTAAGTCAGAGCACCGTGGAACCCACCTTTCATAGAGATATCTTTATCTCTCAAACTAAAGATGAAGACTATCTGAAATTCAAGGCCAAAATTAAAGGTGGTTATCACCAGGATCTACAGTTGCATGGAAATGTAATCTATCAAATAAATCATCTCTCGATTCCTAAATCCATGCATCAGGAGATCCTCATTGAAGGTCATAATTTAGGATATCAAATTCATCCGGGAAGTACAAAAATATACCAGGACATGAAGCTATCATTATGGTGGTTGGTATGAAAAGAAGCATAGCAGAATTCATGGCAAAATGTTATGCCTGTAACCTTGTTAAAGCTAAACCCAAAAGGCCTGGAGGACTCCTCCATCCTTCGGCAATCTCTAAATGGAAGTAGTTTGATATATCCATGGATTTTGTCATGGGTTTGTCTAAATCAAGATTCGAAGCTAATTCTATCTGGGTAATAGTCAATCGCTCAACCAAGTCAGCTCATTTTATTCCTATACGTCAAACTAATTCGATGGAGAAGTTGGTAAAGATATATATCAAAGAAATCATCATATTCCTTGGTATTCCAAAATCGATAGTTTCTGATTGTGATAGTATATTTACATCTAAGTTCTAGCAAGCGATACATCAAGACCTGGGAGCCACCCAGCCATGAATACCGCCTTCCATCCTCAAATAGATCGACAGACAGAACGTGTTAATCAGCTCTTAGAGACCTCCTGTGATTATGAAATATATATATATATATATATATATATGCAGAAATTAAGAATAATACATACATATATATATATATATTATTATTATTCTTAATTTCTGTAATTTTATTTCAATCATTTCATTTTAGTCGTTTTAATTTAGTTATTTTTCTTTTATTTAATATATATATATATATATATATATATTACTACTTCTAAAAATAAAAAATATTATTTTTAGCATATACAAATAAATAAATAATATTATTATTATTATTTTTACTTATATAAAATAAGTGATATCATTCTTTTTATTTATTTATTTCATTTACAGTTCTTACATTGATATTAAGCTTTGATCCATTTTGATATATTTATATAAGACTTTGTGCTTGGAACTTAAAATAAATAATCAGAAATCAATATCAAGAGTTTATTCAAGTTGATCTCAGGTCAGTATATATAATATGTTAAGCCAAGACGACTGATATTGGGAAAAATAATGAAACTACAAATAGCCTTTGAGGAGGAATGTGTAGTTAGTCAGGAACCCACATCTCAAATAGTTAGATAGAGATATCTAACTTCTCGATTATTTTGTAATTTTATCCAACATAATAAATATTATATTATGCTATATTTTCTTTCAAAATGAGCACATATCTTAAATATTGCATTTATAATCCTAAAAATTTTGCAAGCATACCCTACTTAAATATTGTATATCATTTTATATGTATATGCTTCTCCTGCAAAATTATGCTGCTTAATATTATATACAAATTTTGAGGTCCTACAAACCTCTTATGGACCTCTGTGTCTAATTAAATATTTTATTTTTGTTTATTTACCTAGATATATATATATATATATATGGCAGATCATAAATAATATTTGGATCAAGTATTTGAGAAGGAGCTGATGCAAAATGGAGCAACTTAGATGCTTATGTTTCTTAAGTTTTAAATTTTTGCTTAATATGTACTAAATTTCATAAAATAATTATTATCTATGTTATGAATATATTTTTTTATTATTCAGGTATTTTTGAATGTTGAAATGAATGTTTAAATGTGTATTTATTACGCCTTTAAATACACTACTATACTGAACCCTAATATGAACCTGGGTAGCAAGCATCTTACGCTAAATTAGCTATATTGGCCCAGTGGTGGGTCACCACACATTAGCAATTTACAACTGTTATTTAAGGAGAGCTTAATATAGTAAAAAGAGAAGTAAAGTAAATGACTGTAAGCAATAATCAAATGCTAAAAGTTATAAAAAGAGGAAAGCTAGTATAACTTGCATCATCTATGTAAGTAGGAAAAATAAATACAGCTATACTAATAAGTGTGCAATAAAAGTAGTAAAAGAATATGTATGTATGAACATATGCTAAGTAATATAAGATAAGGCAGTGTAAGTATAAATATAAGTAACAACATACACTACAAATAAGTAAGAAAAGGAGTTACAAATACAAGTAAGCCTGTAAAATATACAACTAAGAAAACTCTCAGTCTCAAGGACTGAGTAGATAGTAAAAGCAGTCATAAAGAATTGAGTACACATAGTCAAAAGACTATGATAAAGCATCCACAACAACAAAGATTGCGTGAAAAGTAAGAACAATCATAAAGGATTATGTATCTTGTAATCTTGTTATGTGGGCGCATAAACATGTGAGAAGTCAAGCACGCACATTTGCTTAACTAAGTAAGGGGGTTTCCCATAACACACGCATTCCCCCTCTAGGATATGTGAGGTTGCCTTATTGCACTATTTTCTTCCATGATATAGTCCACCATATGAAACCCAAAAGTAAATGTTATAAGTTTATTTTATACACAATATCATTATGAATGTAGTCAAGTATTTAGTCTCAATGCATTGTAACATTCAAGGAAATTTAAAGCTAATTATAAAACATGTGATATCTGTTATTATATACTTCAGTTTTTATCATATGATTGGAGCTAATCAAGTTCCTCGATTAACTTAGACATTCGTCGAATGTCTTCATCAATTGATGCAATAACAATATACTATTTAAAATGATGTTTAAAAATAATGATTTGATTATGGTCTTATTCATGTGATAAAATAATTTATAGATATAATTGAGTTATGAAAAATAAACATCATATCCTATTTCTTACACTACAATCACCTAAACTATCAAATAACACTTCTACTTTAATGGTACACTCTTACTTGAATACTAAAAGTTTTGCTATTATGCTACTTACGTTACTAAATTCCTATGAGTTAGATCACTTATAGGTTCAACTATGACTCTATAGCTACTAAGCTTAATGTCACACTACACTTAAGGTATATGGTTCTCTTAACTTATATCATCAAAAAACTTAAGTTAACACTATCCTCTAAGCATCCTATTTGATTAATATCTTAAAGGTTATATGCGTAAGAAGGTTCAATCATCCAATTACTTGTATTATTTTAGACTTAGATATGTTACTAGTAGGCTAATTCTAATCTAATTTTAGACTTGATAGTTTTATAAAGCTTCTAATCTAATATGGTGAAATTAAGGTATAATATTACTTAGGTTATTATTTTCTAATTTAAAACTCACATTAAGTTACTAGTCTAACATTATGGTTCTTCTCTTAATCCTAAGGTTCCAAGCCTTAGTATTGTGATTACTAAGACTCTAAGAATAACTTCAAGACTAACACTTAAGGAATTCTAAATCTTTAGCTCTTACTTAGTTGATGAAAGCCTTAAGGATCTAATCCTCATCATCATCTAAGCTTACTTCTAGTCTTAAATTATTAATTCAATCTTTCTAAATGATTCTAACCATCTTACTTTGAAACTAATGACAAACTACACTACACTAAGAAAGCAGCACTTTACTTTTTTGACCAAGCTCTAATAATGATATGACTACTCGTATAATCATAAGTATGTTACATTTAGCTACTTAGATTACTCTTTAAGTTTAAGTAGAAGGCACTAAACTTCCTAAGATGTCTCCATTTTAATTATCTTCTAAGTCCTCTTTTAATTGAAAGAGATGCACTAAGAATTTCCTAACATTATTCTAACTAATTCACATGATATAGGTATAGTCTATAATCTATTATCCTACAACTTATAATTTACCTTAAGTTATATAAATGGAAATTAGTGAATGAGTATTGATCTAAGCAAAACTAAGTGTCTAACTTACTATTATACTTCAAATAGACCAAAAATACATAGTCTGTACTTGCACGCAAGTGTACGTAGTTTGAAGTAATATGAGATGGTAAGATCCTGAGATTTATCATCCATTGGGAACAGTGTTATGTTTATTACTAGAGTATACTTAATTTCACTAATGTTTAAGTGTTAAAATAGTTTGTTGTTATTGTTCCTAATGACAATTTCAGCGTTCTTGACTTGAAATTACTTTTGGCAAAATTAAGGAAAGTTGAGATTTAACATGCAAGTTCATATGGGTTCATGCAAGCACTCTTCTTCTCAATTTCATGTTGAGTGAATTGGATTAATTTCATATTTCGTATTCAAAATACTTATTCTGCTCCAGTGAATTTATTGGATATACTAAGTGCTGTCTAGTGCTCTAAAATGAACACTAGAAGGTTCAATTCTAGCACAAAGCCATTCATGTGATCTTTATCATAGAAGTTCATGTCTTACATCTAAGTTATGAAATTTATGTTTTAGTTTGAGTATCCCATGAACTTAAATCCACTAATGACTCACATGCATCCCCTCATAATTTAGCTAAGGAAATGAGATATTATGTTAAATAAGCTTACATCACGTTGCCCACAACACTTAGATCATCAGTAACCTTGCTTAAACCTATAATAAGCTATGGAGCACAATCAATGGCTCTCGGCTTACATACATCCTCTCTTGATTTAGCCAAGGTAATGTTCTATAAAGAAAAATGAATATGTCACATGGCTCAAATTTTAACGTGCAACAATCACGTTGTATAAATTAGGAGTGATCTTTGAGACTTAAAGATTGTTAACATTTCTCATGGCTCGACTAATCAAGCCTTATCCAAGGTTGTGCATGGGTTGTTTTCACACAGTGAATATTGTCACAAACATTCACAGAGTTAAATCTCAAGCTTGCGCAACCTTTGTACAAGGCGATCAATGAGTTCTATGAAGTTTATATAATGAAAATATTTATTCATAGATTTATAAAGGGAATCATAAAAACTCCAACTATTATATTCACACAACATTCACACATTCAAGATTTTAAACAACATTCATTGCTATTAAGAGTGCTTTACATTACATTCAAATAACCTTACATGTCTATGCCCAACCTTCCCCAAGGAAGGTTTAGGCTGTCATTAAATTGTAAATGCAGAAAAAGAAATAAGAGAAATTAAGCATTTGCATGGCTTTTACAAGGAAATAAAAGAGTAAGGGAATGGTACAATATTAGGGAACTACTGTCGTGTTTGCCTGGATCTCTACTCCTTGGTTCTCCATAGCTTCTTGCTCTTTATTCTTCTCCTCTTCTTTTGGTTGCAGCTTCCTCCTTTCTTGTGTAGGGGACTCTCCTCTAATGGATCTCAGCAGCACTCAAGATTAGAAACTCTTTCACTAAAAATTCAAGACCCTATTTCTTCTCTAGTCCTTGGTTTTATAATCCTTTAAATAGCATCTCAGCATTTACACAGCCAACCATTCTTCTTTTTGAAAGTTAAAATTGCAATTAAGTTTGTTCTTTTATTCCATTGGCAATGATTTTTTAATGCATGCATTTGATTTCTACTATGAGGAATATGAAGGAATTAACTCCACTTAATTTTCCAATGCTAACTAGAAGGTGAGTCTAATGTAGAAAATATGGCGAGCGCTACGGTGCACTTTAGCGCCAAGCCTTTTGTCATTCGGGCTCTATGGCACCCTGTAGCGCCTAGCTTTCTTTCTGTCGGGCACTACGATGTGTTGTAGCACTTAGCTTTCTATCTAATTGGCGTTGTGGCATGCTATAGCATCAAGCTTTCTTCTTAACTAGAACTACACATACTATAATGCTAAGCCTTTTATTTAACTGGCATTGTGGCATGCTATAGCTCCAAGTTCTCTATCTGACTGGCACTGTGGTGCTCTATAGCATCGAGACTCTATTTGAAGAGCACTATGATGCATTGTAGCACTGAGTTCTCTATCTGAATGGCTTTGCAACATGCTGTAGCACTGAGTTTTTTATTCGATGGTCATTGCGGCATACTGTAGAACTGAGTTCTCTGCCTGATGGGCACTACGATGCGTGGTAGCACCTTGCTCTCATGAAAAAGGCACTATGGTGCACTGTGGTGCGCGGTGGCATACTACAGTGCCATTCTTACTTAAATTCTTCTATCGACTTGATATTGAGCTCCTTGTTTTGAAATGCCACAAAGTACATGTCAAAATACAACTAATCCCATGAGAAATATAAATTATAACATTAAATTATCTATATTTATTGAGTTCATCACCTTTCTGTTTTTATCAAGTTGCTAGACTTAAATTGGTACCAATAAACCATTAACTAGAAGGTTAGCATAGGAGTTCTTCTAGCCTTAATTTCACTAAGGGATTCTTAAGACTGGGATATCCTAATTAATAATTTTATTAAGTGACTAGTTACCAACTAGTGTAATTCTAGTGAGTAAAGTCCTAAATGAAGGCATTAGGAATCCTAGAAGTTAAATAAGGGATTCAAAGTTCACATCACGGCACTAAGAATCTAGTTAACTAAGAGGTTAGACTCACTATAACATGCTAACATCCCTAAGTTACCACTAGAGTGTTTAAGGTTGATCCTACACTTAAGAGATATAAGGAACTAGCTTAAGTCCAATCTAGCCATTAAGGTCCTTACTAATGGTTCTTACAATCATATGGAGCTAACTAGTCCAATCCACCTTAGATTTTAGGACTACTATAATCCTTAAGTACTAAATCAAGCATTAGGACCATCGAAGATCAATTTTTTTGATGTTGAGGCTCTAGCTTAGTTTATTAGCACTTACCTACAGTAAGTTATTATAAGTATTTTCCTACTAAAAATATCATCTAATATTGTTATATGTCATAAGGTATATTTTCTAAGGTGTCCTTACTTTTAAAAGGCCTAAACATGAAAAATCTAAATTTTGGAAATTTAATATTATTTTATTCAAGGGTCAAAAACTAATAATTTCTACTTGATGTTCAAATTGCATAAATAAGGTGGCTATAACTTCCTTATAGCATAACAAGTAAAATGATCCTAAGTAGGGTCAAATTGAACAACAAATGGCTAATTGGCATTTTAATGACTCTTAATGACACTTAAAAGGTCATTAGCAAAATGAGTTATCAAATTGAAAAAGTAACATCATATTATTATCCTACATATTTTTGAGATCGAAATGGACTATTGAATCATCAAATTTGGATGAGAATTGGCTAAGTTACAGCGTTTGCAAAATTAGATTAATTATTTAAATAATTAATTAATTAAAATGGTGATTAGCAAAATTAGTCCTCAAACAAAAAATCAAATATTGTATTATTATTCTATATTTTTTCTGATTACTTTGAGATATAATATCATTATATTTGGCTGTGTGTTTTTAAAATTACAAGGCTTTTAATATTTTGCAATTTAAATTAATTATTTATTTTATTTTAGTTATTGTTCAAAAGGGGGCACCTGAACCACCGTTGAAGGCCGCCCGTAGTGCCGGCACGGTGATGCCCTATGTCCCTTTAGGCGGACAGAAGACGAGCATGACTGTTGGTTACTATATACATTGTTCGATGGAGCTCAATCGAGTTTGATCAAGCTCAATCGAATCCTACTTGATAATTCCATGCCAATTGAGATAGTAATTTAATGCATAGAAATTTAATTACAAGATCGAAGAGAATAGATTTGAAGGTACCACATATGTGACTTCACCGATTAGGGCTAGGAATAATATCGCCTACTAAGCCTCAAATCCTTCCCAAACCTCGCAGTAGCTAACAATGGATACGAAGAAATGGAAATGGCAAATATTCTCTACTTAAATGTGGGAGGAGGTCAGGCAAAGGATGATCGCTTCTACGTCCCAGCCATACATGTGCGATCGTGCAAGCACGACAGGAATAAGCACTGAGAGCTTCTCGTGACTGCCAGATCGAGTGATAGAGCGATCAGCAGTCCTGATCAAACGTTGTGGCTATTCTGTGCGTTGGATCAGCGCTTTTTGAAGCTAATAGTAAATGGCCTTATTAAGTAAATAATTAAATACTTTAACTAATTTAAATTGAATTATATATTTTTTAATAATTAAAATTAAGCTAATAAATGAGCTCTGAAAAATCCCAAAAATTCACTCTTAGTTAAATCGAGGGTGAGGAACTAAAAAATGAAATTAGATTTTTGATCGAAGATCAATTTAATTAACTTGCCTTTTTGAGCACTTAAAATATATTAAAATATTCATAAAAAATTTGACGACTTCCAAAAATTTCTAGAATATTACATTTAGCTAATTTGGGGTGATGAATTCAATGGAGACCTACGATTTTGATTTAGAGATCAAATTAATTTATATAATTTCCAAGATATTCAATTTGCTCGAAAACTTTTTCGAAAATGAATGGCCTTCAAATCGCAACAAATTTTAGGTGTTGACTCCTAATACTATTAGGAGTTTATTGGCGATGGTTTTAACCTAGTTTGGATGTCTAAAACCAAGTAACAACCACATGTTGTTATATTGGGAAACTAGATCGTCTAAACATGGGGCAGTATAAGATATTATCTAGCACCTCTAAGCCAGTAGAAGATGCTTCTCTAATGGTTCTGCCATATATCTTGCCATCTAAGAAATTATTCATCCAATAGTCATCAAAAAATCTAAGGTAGTAATCAAATCTATGAAATTTTTCCATCTTTGCAGAGTAAAATTTATTAAGATCATGTTTCAAGATTTACCTTGACTTTTAGGTGTCTTTTACTTTTAAGTTCATTCAAATCCTAAGGTGACACTTTCCAGATCTTTATTTTCATTTATGAGATAAGACTTGATGAACTATGGATGATGTATTCTTACACTTAGCAATTATAATTATAATTATTCTGGAAAATGAACCATTAGGTAGACAAGAACACTCTCCTTGTCTGACATCTTATGGTTTTCTCTAATACCAACTATAATACCATAGGCTAATCACCATTGGATAACCCAGGACATTAACTAAACATAACCCATTCTGACCTGTCATCAGCTCATTACTCATACTAAGTAGATTAATATCAAATGGGTAATCTCTAAATATTGCAACTACTGAAACTAACTCTTAAGATAAGGATTATTTCTTCATCTTAAGTGCTAGTAACTTACTCCTATGCATTAGCTATATGATACTTTATGAAGAGCCAATGAATATGAAGGAAGTGATAGTAGCATAAAGATCACATCACAAAATGAGTATAAAATAGTATAAAAATCAAAGTGCAGAAGCTTAAACATTCATCCATAATATTCATCACAGAAGCTAAGTAAAATATTCACCTCAAAAAAAAAAGGTAAAAATATATCCAGAATTAATTATTACAAACTAGAATTTAAATGTTCAGATAAAATAACTCTCATCTCATCAGCAAAAATAATAAACAAAGTACTAAAATCAACACTATATTGACTACTGCTCCTCCATCTTCACCTTAAGCTCCTGAATCTCCTCTAAAGCAGGCTTCTCAAATTATTCCAAGCCTGACATGTCAATTTCACGTGATAGGGCCCCAACAAAAAAAAAAAAAAATCTTGTGTTTGATAATGAGTCTAAGTACATTTTAGACTGATTATTATATACTTCTTATCATTTAAGAGATATTACTCTTCATAGCAGTAAATAAAAAATAAAACAAAAATTAAATTATAAAACTATAGTAAAAGTGTAACTGTAAATTAGTATGTACTTAGAATATTCCATTAGAGTACAAGTGTTTATTAAATACTTTAGATAAGCGTGGTGTTAGAAATATGATATGATGCTTGTTTGTAACTTTGTAATTATATCTAGAAATGATTTTATAACATCAATAAGACCTTAATCAAATCATTATTTTTAAAACCTCATTTAATTATATATTACTATATATCAATTAGTAAAGACATTTGATGAATGTCTAAGTCAATTGAAAGGCTTGATTACCTCTAATCATAAGATAAATAACTAAAGTAGATAACAATTAATATCATATAGTTTACAATTAGTTTTGAACATCCTTGAATCCTACAACGCACTGAAACTAAATCCTTAAAAATATTTATTAAATAAGTTGCGCATAAATTAAATATATATAACATTTACTTTGGGGTTTCATATGGTGGAAAATTATGCCAGGGCAAGCTATGGAGTAATAAAGAGATTGCATGTATCCTACAAGGAGAGTAAGTGCGTTCTGGGAAACCCTGCTATACTTGGTTAAGCAGACGTGCTTGACTCCTCATTTATTCTATAACTTTGCCCGCACAACAAAATACTTAAATCAAGATAAATGAATATTATTTGCATATTACAGTCCTTTATGATTGCTTCTACTATATATCTAGTTTTTGAGATCGAGACCTTCTTAATTTTATAGTTTATTTAATCCTTGAGACTAAAATTTACCTTACTTATGTATGTTATAAGTTTATATGTATTTATAGTTCTTTTACTTACTTATACTATATATTATTACTTATGTACATTTATGCTTACACTACTTCCTCTTATGTTACTTATCAGATGTCCATATGTATATATTTCTTACTATTTTTATTGCACACTTGTTAGTATAGCTGTATTTACATTCTTTACTTACTTATTTGATGCAGATTGTCACTAGCTTTCCTCTATTTACTATTTTTACCTTTTTGATGGTTGCTTATAGTCAATTACTTTACTTTACTTTCCCCTTTTTACTATATTGTGCTCCACTTAAATAATTGTAAATGGCTAATATGATACCCACTTAACTTAAAATAGAGTAGTTGCCCTAAAATGTATATATACATTTAAAGTATAATTAGTTATTTTTATTTTATTTGGCTATGCCCTACCGTAATACATACCAAATACAATATATCAGGAGCTTGGAGAAAATCATGTACTTAAGGTAGATCAAATTCAATAGCTACTGATTGAAGACCTGCATTTTCGCTATCTTTTCTTTTAGTTTTGCATCCCATGAGGATGAGTGTTTATATATACGACATTTATAGCAAAATAAAGGGGTAAAAACATTCAAAATATTAAACAAACTAGCATACTTTGAGTGGAATTTATGCATTTTCAGGAAAAATGACGAATAGGGCAACCCTAAGCTGAATTGAAGAATTCTAGATGAAAACCGCTGTGGCGCACCGTAGCGTGCCATGGAGATCCACTAAATTCCCTCACCTGGAAGCGTACCTGAAGGCATGGAAGGAAGACCACTACAGCGCACCACAGCGAGCCACAATGTCATTTCCTAGGAGCAATATAAAAATGCTATATGAAATAATTGAACAGTGCCAATCCTCTTCCCCAAAGGATTAACTGCTGCAACATGCTCCAGGCGCTCCATAGTGCGCTATGCCTTATAAAGATTAATGCAGGCCTGGGACAAAATCACTGTAGCCCACTGCAGTGCGCCACAGCGGCATATCTGATTAATCATGAAAGACATTATGTGAACTAATTAAACAGTAACTATTCCACGTTTACGATAGTCTAACCGCCGCAGTGCGCCACGATGGAATTTTTGATTATTCATGAAAACCTTATGTGAGTTAATTGAACAGTTACTATTCTGCTTTCATGATAGTCTAACCGTCGCAGCTGGCCACAGCAGGTAACAGCGGCCTTAAGGTAATTATTAAAATATACTGTAGAATAGTATTTGAACTTAAGCTGTTGGTGTGCCACGGCAGAACAATGTTTGAATCGAGGTCGCAACAGTGCGCCACAACGCCCGCTATAGAAAGCTCCAGAATCAGCATTGAATATATTATAGGGAAGGTCACAAATTCAGACGTTTGGCTTTCCCCTGCCTCTTGAAACCTGAGTTAAACAATCACTCTGAAGAATCCAAAGAGCCTAAGTAGAATAAAATAAATTGCTTGCATTGAAGTAGAAGAAGATGAAGGGTTGTTTGTGATTAATACATGGGGGTTAAAAATTCCCTTATTTAAGGGCTAATTTCAGACTAAATAAGGGGTCCAAATTTCAATATTCAAAAGACAAAAAGGAGAGGCTGCAGGAAAAAAAGAGGAGAACTCTCCAAGGGGCAAGCAGTAGACCATGAAGAGAGAAGAGAAGAAGATAGCAAAGGAAAGGAGGAGATATCAAGTAGAAGTGCGGGAGGAAGATCAAGAGTACCCTAAAAAACCTCTGGGTGTTTCCTGGTACTTTTCTTAAACTCTATTTGATTGTTTTCTGCTATAAACTGATGTCAAGGTTTACTTCCTTTTACATGTAGGCTTTTATTTATTCGATAATGGAAAGCTAAATCCCCTTGGAGAGGGTTGGGATGTAGTTGTAGGAAAATGTAAGACTATATTGGTGTTGTAACGGAGATATTTGAATGAATAAAATTGACTTTTATTTAACTACCTATTATTATTATTATGAATGAATGCCTGGATGAAACTTTATCAAAATACTTTGCTAAAAATAAAAATTAAATGAATTATCAATTAATAAAAGAACTTGAGTTCCAAGCTTATCAATTGGACAAGAGCAAGAAAAGTAGTGCAAGTAGAGCTGAAAACTAGTTGGCAAGTTCTCAAGCTCACTTGCATCTTTTCTTAAGAGCTCTACAAAGAGATTTGATGCTTTTGAACTAAGTTCCCATCGATTTTGCTCTGCTACTTAACAAAGTAGAAGGGATGAGAGGGTATTGGAAATTCAATGAATGATGTGACATAGTGCATTGACCCAACACATCCTCTCATCTAGCTAAATTGTGTGTGTAAGTGCATGATGCAATATTGATGGACATCATGTTTGTGAGACCTAACAATTAAAAAAAAAGAATTTGGTAACCTAGACATAGGAAATCAAAGATAAATTTAAACCACGATCTCATAAAGGTTTAGGTGCCAAGGTAGAACCCCATGGGGAGTTCTCTTTGTTGCACTAAATCTGAACCTGTTGTAATTAGAGGTTAACTGCAATTCTAATAGTATTCACTTGATTTAAGTAGGCATGGAAAAATCAATTTATACATTTAAATAATGAAGTGATAACACCAGGTCCTTATAAGTACTACAATAAAACCCCAACTCTCTCCTTTTGAACAAATCATATCTTACCCTAAGGTAATTTGTATTATTAATTTAGGAACTAACTTAAACCAAAACTTGATCTTCTAAACATTATTGAAAAAAGATATAACTTAGTATCAAAACCACCATTCCCTAAGGACAGTAAATCTCAGAACTAAACTTTCACTTATTACTTCAGACCACGTACACTTGCGTGCAAACGCAGACGTGTATTTTTTGTTTGTCAAGTTTATGGCACTGTTGCCGAGGAACTGTTTTTGTTTTGTATTAAGTACAATCCTTAAGTAAATAGTGATTTAGATCTTACTTAACTTTGCATATGATATTTAGTTGCTATAATTATATATGTGCTAACTTTAGGGTAAATTTAGATTTACTTTAGTTTTTATTTGCTGCTAGAAAAATTGAAAAATCCTAAAAATTGTGTTGAACTATACTGCATCTTACTGTTTACTAAATTTTTATCTGCTGATTATTTTATGTGCTAAATTGTATTATTGAACCTGATTGCTGTGACTTGTTCTTACTAGCTATAATTTTTAAATTGCATGAGTAGGAGAAACCTTTCTAAAATCTTTTTCGATCATGAAATACATAGAACATATATTAGACCTAGGAGAGAACAAGTAATCCTAGACCAACAACAAGCATAAATAGAAGATTTAGAGGTCAATCTTGTAGAGCCAGTAGTAAATGCTAGGAGAAGACTCCTTATAGAATATGCGCTTCCAACCGTAGAAAGAGTCCTAAATGTTATAGTTAGACCTCCAATTCAAGCGAACAATTTTGAGATCAAGCCATCGACTTTAAATATAATCCAAAACAACCAATTCAAAGGTTTAGCATTGGATGACCCTAATGCGCATATTTCAAATTTTCTAGAAATATGCGACACTTTTAGATTCAATAGAGTATCCAATGATACCCTTAGGTTAAGATTGTTCTCATTTTTGCTAAGAGATAGAGTGAAAGTTTGGCTCGGCTCTCTACCTGACGAGTCTATTAGGACTTGGGATGACTTAGCTAGGAAATTCCTAGCTAAGTATTTTCCACTTGCTAAGACTGTTAGGCTGAGAAATGAGATTTCAAATTTCTCTCAGCAAAACAGATAAAACTTGCATGATGGCTGGGAACGCTTTAAGGACTTGGGATGACTTGGCTAGAAAATTCAAGCATCATGGGTTCCCATTGTGAATGCAAGTGCAAATGTTCTATAACGGATTGAATGCACCTACAAGGACACTTATTGATGCAGTCGCGGGTGGTTCTTTGAGTAGTAAGACCCTAGAGGAGGCCTTTGATCTCCTTGAGGAAATGGCGAATAATGCATATCAATGGTCAATTAAGTGGCTTACTTTCAGTAAAAAGAAGGTAAATAACCTGAGTGAGACAAATTAATTGGCCTCCCAGCAAAGGGAAGTTGAATTATTAATAAATAAAATTGAGAGTTTGAATGTGAGCGCCGTTCATGAAGTGAACTTTGAGTTGTGTGGAGGGAACCACAATAGCGAGTGCTGTAATTTGAACAACCCCTTCACTCCTTCAAACTGAATAAGTAAGCTTCATGAGAAATAATAACAATAATAATAACCCCCATAACAACCCCTACTCAAATACATACAATTTGGGGTGGAGAAACCATCCAAACTTCTCCTAGAGTGAGGGAAATTCAAAAGGAAATTATAAGTCTCAACAACAAGATAGGCCAACCCAAAATTTTAATAATTCCTATAAGTCCACTCAAAATAGTAAGCAAGAACCCGGGCTAGAAGAATCTTTTTGGGCTTTTAAAATTGAAATTATGCAATTTATGAAAATGACTAAGATGACCATGAACCAGCATGAAACCTCAATTCAAGGAATTGAGGTGTCTCTTAGGAATATTGAAGTCCAATTGGGACAAATTTCCAAACAGCTGTCTACTCGGCAGTAATGAATGCTCTCAAGCTCGACTGAAATAAACCCTAGAGAAATGGTGAGTGTGATCAACATAGACACGGTAAAAATAGATTGCATGGAATATAACTCCACAGAAGAGAGTGAAGGAGAAAAATTTGGGGAAATTTGTGCTGGGAATATTAAGGGAGATAGAACATAAATTAAGAGAGCATACCCTAGAAGAATGAACATCCCTTATGTCATTGAGGGTGAAGTCCTTTTAGATCCCTTGTGTGATCTAGGAGCTTCCGTTAATGTTATGCCATTATACATATACACTCAACTAGGAGTAAGGGGAATGGAAGAAAAACTCCTATAATTCTGGAATTTGCTAATCTTGATTCTCAAACTCCCCTTGGAATCATAAGGAATGTTAAAGTAGGAATAGGATTTTCAAACTCCTACTGACTTCATTGTATGTGAATGGGATAGATGGAGTGAAAACTCCACTGTAATTTTTGGAAGACCATTCTTAGCTAGCTCTAGAGCGATAATTGATGTCGAAAAAAGATTGATGACTGTGAGAGTGAATGACTTGGAAGAAACTATAGATCCGATGCCTTTTTTGTTTAAAGAAAAAATTATAAAGGCTGATTGGAAAAGAGATAATGAGATGCTGGAAGGTAGAGGGTGATTGTGAGAAAATGCTAATTCTGCAAGTTACTTGGATGCCTCATTTGGAGGAAGTGACAAAAAGAAAAAGAAAATGAGGAGAGGGAAGAAAAAGAAAAATGGAGCTTCCCCTCTAATTATTGAAAATGGAATAGAAATGAAGGCCAAAGAGGAAATCATGAGTTTGAGTTCAACATCAGTTGGTGCTCACTCAAATAAAACAAAAATATGGATGAAGAACAAACCTCTGAATTTAAATCATAGTTGATCCTGGACGCGTCGGGCTGACGATGTTAAACCAAGCGCTGGTTGGGAGGCAACCCAATTTTCTATTTTATTTCAATTTTTGAACTTAGGAGTAGTTTAAAGTTAATAAACAACCCAAACCTTTAATGCTGAAAATTTATGGATGAAATTTAATGCTGGAAAATTTTTTACAAAGAAGTCCGCCGCAGCGCACCACAGCGGATTTACCCGCCATAGAGCGCAGCCGTGGATTTATTCGCCGCAGCGTGCCGCGGCGGATTTCTCCACTGTCGTGCGCTCTAGTGGATGTATCACAGCACAAAATATCTCAAGGCATGATTATAATGACCCCAATAATTGGATAGGGGATTAATTCAAACATTGGGATGTTACCTTAGCACCCAATACTCAATTAGAAAGAAACTAATCAAATATAGATGCTAAGCAGCCATCTCTTTATGAGTAATTATTAACTTAAAATAAAGTTGTAAGAGAATGCAATAGAAAATATAATTAAGGAGATACATGAAAACATTGCAAGTATAAACAATACAAGCAATTAAAATAATCCACTTATTCATCCTAAGCAATTGCAAAGTAGGTGATCACAACACCGAAACATAAGAGTATGTAAAAATAACTCAAGTAGTTTATAGTTTAATTATTATAAAACCATTTAAATGAAAAGGAAAGAGAGAATACAACCATTCTCTTCATTAAACCAAAAGTGCAAAAAATTTTAAATAGTAAGCGAAAGCTTTTCATTTTAGGAACTCTTCAAGCACTAGAACCTGCATTACCTATATCAAAGAGTTCTTGATCTATCATATTTTGGTATTTAAATATGATAGGGCAAAGCCAATAAAAAAGTGTTGTTAGACTAAACAATCTAAGCATATTCTAAGATTGGCTATATTTTAAGCTAATAGGATATCACACGCATAATTTACAATTTAAAGTAAGCAGCGGAACTATATAAGCTAACAAGTAAGGAAAGGAAAGTAGACATAACTATAAAGAAGACAGTATGCAATAAGTTGAGTAAAAATACTCACTTGTATTTAAGTCCTAGCCTGCATCCAAAAATGGTAAGGGAAAAGCATCCTAAAATGCTAGAAACTACTATGTGCATTTAAAATGAAATGAAATGAAAGCAATACATGTTTAATGAAACTTATGCTAAGTAAGCAAATAAAATATAGTGAATCATTAAATGAAATTAAGCAACATACACTATATTTTAAATGAATTGTAAGCAAAACATAATTCTGGAAATAGAAAATGTAAAGCATTGAAAGTAGAGAAGTATCTTTACCTCATGGTCTAATACAAACATAGCCTAGAACTATGAAAAGTAAGCATAACTAAATAGTTATGAAGAGATCTTACAATCAATAAGATTGTAAGAGAACTCTTATATTATTATTTAAATTATATTTAGAAGATATCTCATTCTGCAGGAGTATTCAACAGAATGGGATGAGCAGTTAAGCACATCTGCCTAACTATATATAGTGGGGGGTCGAACATTCACATTTACCCTCTCTAAAATGTGAAGTCCTATTATAAGCGCTATCCTTCTTGTTCAAATTACCATAAGGCATTTCTCTTAAAGGTTTATGAAAGTTTCATTTATGCAAAATTATCTTGTATGAATATTCAAGGAAAAATACTCAAAACTAAGCAAGCATTCAATAAATTTCAATAAATATAAACTACATGATATCCTTTTGTTATCTAAATTTTTTATGATCCACTAAATAATTGGAGCTAATTGAGCTCTCAATTTACTTATATATATTGATATTTAAGTCAATTTTAATTAATAGTAGAAGAAGAAGATGTTTTGAAAATAGTATTTTCAAGTAAAGGAAGTTCATCCTACACTAATCTTAAGCAAATCAAATCAATTAGATTAATGATTAAAGTTTAAGAAAACTAATATGGAAGAGTAAGGTTTATAGTTTGCTAAGCAAATGAAAGTATAAGCTAAAGGAAATTCTATTAGCTTCATCTAGTTAGCTTAAAAACTATAAAATATCAAATCAATTTAATCATGAAGTTATTTAAGATTAATTTTTGTTGAGTATTTGATAGTAAGGAAAAAAGTAGATTATATCCTATAAGTAATAATTCATTTGTAATTATAGGAAATTAGAAATTTAATAGCTTGTTTAAAGCATGAAAGGGAGCTATTATTCTCTAATTTAATCATTTGAGAATTAAATTTGAAAGATTAAAGACTATAAAAATATGTAATAATTATCTAAGTGGCTATTTGAGCACTAGTCTTATCATTAGTTCTTTCAAAGAACTTTAACTTAGTAATTGAAAATGTTAAGCTAAATTGAATACAAAAGAAATTAAAAGGTTCTTAATTAAATCTAACATGCAACTAAAGGAAAAGTAAAATATGCAGAATATAAGAATGAAATCCCAATTCTAGTAATTTTGGCATGAACTCTATTGTATTTGCTCAAAAGAAATACATATAATATTATCATGCAAGTCTTCCATTCATTGGAAGATTAATTGTAAAGATCAATAGTATACCACTAACATTAAGTCAATCCATTACATAGGATTGCTTATTTCCAATTCTAATAATTTTATGCGAGAAAGTCATATGAAACAATTCACTAACCTAGGATTCACACAACCTAAATCAAACATTTATGAAAAATAAAGAAGGATGGCAGTAAATTAGATTAGCAATAAAAAGGGAAGCATCATGTGACTTAATATGCAAATAATAGCTATATTTAGTTCAACATTTGTAAAGGACAGCAATTATTCAATATAGCATCACAAAGGACAGCAATAGCTATTTTAGCCTTTAAAGGTAGAATAATATAAATTCAGCATAGTAATGTATAGCAACAGAGATCTATCATTGCAGAAGACATCAATATTCTACTTAACATATAAGGAATAACTATATTTAGTTTAGCATTTATAAAAGACAACAATATCCTAAATTAAGATGCAAAATACCTAAAATGTCTAAATGTTGTCCAAATAATTTGATACATATTTCAATGTGATTCTTATATACTAAGGACTAAAATGACACTAATTATGATGAATTTGGACAATATTGATTTTCTAGGGTTTTGGAGGAGACCTAATTGGGGTTAAAATATTAATATAAAATTTATGATTCAAAACCTAAATTTGATCTCATATTAATGTTCCTCATATTTTTGTGAGCGAAATGGATTATTAAAATGTCCAATTTGGATTTGAATTGCTTAATTTATGATACAAATAAGATTTGAAATTAAATTGTAATTATTAATTTAATCTAAATACTGATTAATTAAAATAATTATTGAAATTAAAATTAAGTACTGTATTATTAATCTACACATTTTTATGATCAAAATGATATATAATACCCCATAGTTTGGATATGTCTCAATGGAGATATAGTTTAATAAAGTTTGGAAATTATTCTTTATTCTTATATATTTTCTTTTTTTGTTTAATAGTTAACTAACTATCGTTATTATCAAGATTCAGATGATACTTAATATTATTTCGCATGCCACGTAGACCATTGGGAAGAGGCACGGTTCAAATGGATTGAACCAGCAGGTTTAGAAGACAGAGGTTGATAGACCTCCTTGTCTTCTTCCTTGAGATCGCAAGCAGAGATATTAGGGCATCATCAGGCTTCTGATTTCATTCGAACCGAGATGAATAAATCTCTAGGAGTAAGGTCCTTACAAGGATCTTCAACTTAGACTCAGAAATCTCATTCGAGAGTGACTCTGAGGTATTCAGAAATGATGCCCTAATTTTTAGTAGTTGAATCAGGATGCGTGCGAAACTCGCAGGAGGGAAAAATGATCAACTATTGAGTTTGGGATTTCTAATGAATTCCTCTAAAACTTAGCCAGACAGCTCAATTATCATTCTGGGTTTATTAATAAGATACTTATTAATAGATTTAGATGTGTGGATAGTCCAAAACATCGAAATAATCAATGCAAAGAAATTGAATAGAGATGAATTCTGCTCTAATTAATAACATAATTAATCTCTCTAAGAGTTATTAAAATCATTCGTATGACTCAGTAAAATGAACTAGCACAGAGAAAGAAACTGCCATAATGTCACTTTGAATTTAAATCAGATTCTTAAAGAGTTTGATCAAGTTAAATCGGTGATGATACAATTCGTAACAATGATATTTACATGAAAAGGATTAATGTATTGACGACAGGAAACAAAATGGAAGATCAAACCTTAATTTTATTGCTAGCCGAGACTTCCAGTTTTAGGATTTGAGACTCTTAAGAACTATCCACAGCTCACAAGGACTGTTGCCCAAACAAAAAGAATCACAAAATCAGCAAAGGGATAGCTATGGGAAGAGATTAGAGGAGTTGGGAAAGCTAACTAGCATCGTACCTCCACTACCTCTGTGCCACATACAATTGCAGGTAGAGTGGAGGAGAAGGTGTACAGAGGATGCATCACAAACGTTCGATAGGCCTTAGATCGAACGGTTTGAAACTCTTCTGCGTAGAAAAGGTTCTCAATTGTTCGATTAAAACATAATAGTGATCAACGGCTCTGATGGAGATGGACCATCAAATTTGGGCTAGAGGAAAAACAGCGGATACGCGCGTAAAATTTTATTAGCCATTGGAATTAATAATCACTTGTATAAATATTAATCAATTAAATTATTTATATTATCTAAAATTAATTACTTAAATTTATACACTTAAATACTCTTCGAAAAAATCCAAATTTTCACCTTTATCTAATTGAGAGGTGAGGAACTCAAAAATGCAAATGAATTTTTGATCGGAGGTATATTTAATTTACCTAATTTTTGGAGTATTTAAATATTATTAAACTAATCATAAAAATTTTGATGACTTCAAAACACTTCCAAAATATCACCCTTAGCTAATTTGAGCATGGTGAGTACAATGGGAGACTTTGTTTTCAATTCTGAGATCTAAATAAATTAGATAATCTCAGAATTTTCAAAAAACTAAGAAATATTAGAATTTGTCAAATGGTCTCCAAATTGCACAAAATTTGAGGTGAAGACTCCTAACACTATTATAAGAGTAATAGAAGAGATTTGGAGTCAATTAGGTCACTAATTGACGAGTAACAACATTAAGGTTGTTACAGCCACAGCGCACTGTGGCTCGCTGTAGTGCATTGTGGCGTGCTACAGCGCAAGGTATCTAGCTAAAGCTAAAATTTACTACTGCTTTGGATTCCCAAGGCAGTCAAAGATACTACAGCGTGCCTTGGGACCTCAAAACTGAAAATTAAGTGCTGGAAAAGCTGTATTTTTTCACTTTTTTGACCAAAACTTGAATCACACTTCAAGCATGAATTAAAACTAGCTTTGACCATGAATTCAAGTGCCATAAGTGTGATTAATTAATCTAGGCATCCAAAAATTTCTTTTCATATTGCTATTTAAGGTTGTGAAAGAGGAGTATGAGGTTGCACCTCCTTGAGAATTCAAGCACCTCAGCTCTTAATTATTCCAACTATAAATAATTTATCATTTCTCTCATTCTCTCCTTCTTTCTAATCATTAAAAGAGAATGTCATCCGGAAAGAAGTCAACAGTAAGCAAAAGAACTGCTGCCCCCACAACTGGTGGGGCTTTTAACAATAAGAGATTCACTTAGGTTGAAGCAGAATAATGCTTCAACCAAGTGATACTCAAGCAAAAATTAATCCCAAAATTAGGAATTGGGCTCCCATAGCCTGTGAACCTTGATCAAGTCATAAATAGGGGATGGGAGCACATGGTGAGTCCCACATGCCCAACTTACCTCCTTATTGTGCAGGAGGTTTATGCCAATGCTATCAACACAGTTGTGCATAAAATTCTTGTGATGGGTAAGGGTGTGGAGTTTGGGAGCAAGGAAATTTAAATATTTTATTTGTTAAGAAAGGTAGATGACTGCTCCTACCTCCAACTTATAAGCTCCCAATATGACCCAGCAGCAATTGTGATTAAGATCATCCGCACTGATGCAGGATGGAGAGGAAACCTGGCAAACATTTCCCGAGCACTCCTAACAAAGTCGAGCAATGCTTGGCATGTATTTATCTCCAGCTTTGTCATGCTTTTCGGGCATCTCAGCAAGGTAACTCAATCATGGGCGCTGCTCCTTTGTGCATTACAATGAGATGGAGAAATTTCTCATCTCCATCATTATAAAGGAGCAGCTCTGGAACGCCCTGACCGAGCCTTGCACTGCTCTTGCGTTTGGGTCACTCATTTCAAGTATATGTGATGATCAAGGGATTAAGATCCTCTCTTCCGATGTCGCAATCCCGCCCCGTTCTCCTCTAGAACTAACAAACTTGAGCGCCCGCACCTAAGAGGGGGTGCGAGCCAAGAAGAAGAGGGGGGAGGAAGGTGAAGCTTCAACTTCTGCTGGCCGGACCACAATGGACAAAATGATTTTGCATATGTATGCACATCAATGGGATTTGGGAATCTCCTTAGCATGCGACATACGCTTTATCAAAGGAGAAGTCACTCGGCAGCATGAATTTTAAACAGAATTCCATAACGCTCTTGCAACAATGTTCCAAGAGTGGAGATTGCGTGGAGGATCGGACAAGTCTAGGCTGTCGCACCCACCTGCTAGAGAACCAATCCCGAATGATGAATGGCCAGCAGACTATATTTATCGGAACATGGACGAGAAAGACGATAATGAGCAAAATGATAAATAAGGTTGTTCTGTTTTGTTTTACTATTTTCTGTTTCAGTTTTTTATTTTTATATCTGTTCTTTTGTTTTATTTCCCTATTCAATAAAATATATTTCGAATCTTTGGCACCCTCATCATTATTGTGATTGTGTTTAAGAGTTAAATTTTCTGAACATAATTATTTCATGGATTCAATAATAAATTCAAATGTGTAATATTAAAGACACTAGTATGCTTGAACTCAAGGTGATAAATCAACATTATAATCCTATACCTCCTAATTAAGTGCAAGGCTCTAGTGAGATTTAGTTTGCAACAAATTGAAATAAATATATGCTTAAGTTTAAGTGTGGGGGTGAGAAAACTTAAGGAATTAAAACTAAGATGGCAAGGTGTGAGTGAACAAATGAGTGTGCTAGTCCCTTGTAAGACTTAATGACCACAAGGAACTAATTAAGGGATGAAGAAAAATGTCTCTCTCTTGAGCTGAATTCTCAAAAGAAAAAAATACGAATGATGAAAAATATCTCTTCTAAGGTGAAAAAATTGAGAAATTAGGATGAAGAAAAATATCTCTCCTAAAAATGTGAATGTTCCTTGTGAATCATGAGAAGAGGCACACATGGCACAACACTCTTATCACTCACCAAATGCTTAGCTAAGTTTGAAATTCCTAAGGTGATTCCCCCCCATAATGAAAACATTAGCATAAACATTTGAGATTGGAGCTATATTGTAACTAAAGTTTGGAGCTTAGTTTAGAAGGGTAGTAGAGGTTATAAATCTGAAGTCACCTTAACCTAGAGCAATACTCAGTGTCTAAACATTTCACATTGACATCCCACATTAAATCCATTAACTAAAATTCAAAAAATCATTTGTGAGCTTACTCAAGGACGAGCAAGATTTTGAGTGTGGGGGTGTGATATATCCGACATTTATAGCAAAATAAAAGGGTAAAAACATTTAGAATGTTAAACAAATTAGCATACTTTGAGTGGAATTTATGAATTTTCAAAAAATTGAAGAATAGGGCAAGCTTGAGCTGGATTGAAGAATTCTGGATGAAAATCATTGTGGCCCACCGCAGCGCACCACAATGCGCCATGACGGTCCACTAAATTTCCTCACCTGGAAGCATACCTGAACACATAGAAGGAAGACCATTGCAGCACTCCTCAGTGCGCCACAACGGGCCGCAGCATTCTGGGAGCAATATTAAAATATTATATGAAATAATTGAACAGTGTCAATCTGCTTCCCCGAAACATTAACTGCTGCGGTGTGCTCCAAGCGCGCCACAGTGCGCTATGCCCTATAAAGATTGATGCAGACTTGGGACAAAATCGTTGTAGCCCGCCATAGCGAGCCATAGTGGCCTATCTGATTAATCATGAAAGACCTTATGTGAACTAATTGAACAGTAACTATTCCGCGTTCATGACAGTCTAACCGCCGCAGCGTGCCATGGAGGAACTTCTGATTATTCATGAAAACCTTATGTGAGTTAATTGAACAGTTACTATTCCATTTTCACCAGAGTCTAACCACTACAGCGCGCCACAGTGGGTAGTAGCGGCCTTAAGATAAACTCTTAAAATATACAGCATAATAGTATTTAAACTTTAGCTGCTGTAGCACCCCATAGCAAAATAGTGTTTGAATCAAGGCCACTACAAAAAGCTTCTGAATCTACATTGAATACAGCATAAGGAAGGCCACAAATTCAGACCTTTGGCTTTCCCCTGCCTCTTGAAACCTGAGTTAAACAATAACGCTGATGAATCCAAAGAGACTAAGCAGAGTAAAATAAATTGATTGCCTTGAAGTAGAAGAAGATGAATGGTCATTCATGAGTAATGCATGGGGATGGTAAACTTCCCTATTTAAGGGCCAATTTTAGACCAAAGAAGGGGTCCAAATTTCAATATTCAAAAGACTAAAAGGAGAGGCTGCAGGAAGAAAAAGAGGAGAACTCTCCAAAGGGCAAGCAGTAGACCGTGAAAAGTGAAGAGAAGAAGACAGCAAAGGAAAGAAGAAGAAGTCAAGTAAAAGTGCAGAAGGAAATTAAGAGAACCCTAGAAAAACCTCTGGATGTTTCCTAGTACTTTTCTTAAACTCTATTTGATTATTTTTTGTTGTAAACCGATGTCATAGCTTACTTCCTTTTGCATGTATGCTTTTATTTATTCAATAATGGAAAGTTAAATCCCTTGGAGAGGGTTGGGATGTAGTTGTAGGAAAATGTAAAACTTTATTGGTGTTTTAATGAAGATGTTTGAATGAATAAAATTGATTTCTATTTAACTATCTATTATTATTATCATTAAGGAATACCTGGATGAAACTTTATCAAAATACTTTGCTAAAAATAAAACTTAAGTGAATGATCAATTAATAAAAGAACTTGAGTTCCAAGCTCATAAATTGGACAAGAGCAAGGAAAGTAGTGCAAGTAGAGCTGAGAGCTATGTGACAAGCTCTCTAGCTCACTTGCACCTTTCCTTAAGAGCTCTACCAAGATATTTGATGCTTGTGAACAAAGTTCCCATCAATTTTGCTCTGCTGCTCAGCAAAGTAGAAGGGATGAGAGGATGTTGGAAATCCAATAGATGATGTGACATAGTGTATTAACCCAACGTATCCTCTCATCTAACTAACTGCATGTGTAAGTGCATGATGCAATATTGATGGACATCATGTTTGTGAGACCTAACAATTAAAAGAAAATATTTTGTAACTAGATGAAGGAAATTAAAGATAACTTTAAACCATGATCTCATAAAGTCTTAGGTGCTGAGGTAGAACCCTAAGGGGAGTTCTCCTTGTTGCACTAAATCTAAACCTATTATAATTGGAGGTTAACTCCAATTCTAATAGTGTTTACTTGATATAAGTAAGCATGGAAAAATCAATTTATACATTTAAATAATGAAGTACTAATACCAGGTCCTTACAAGTACTACAATGAAACCCCAACTCTATCCTTTTGAACAAATCATATCTTACCCTAAGGTAATTTGTATTGTTAATTTAGGAACCAACACAAACCAAAACTTGATCTTCAAAATATTATTGAAAGAAGATATAACTTAGTTCCAAAACCACTATTCCATAAGGATGATAAATCTCAAAACTAAACTTTCACTTATTACTTCAGACTACATACATTTCATTACAAGCACAGACGTGTATTTTAGTCTATCACGTGTCATTACATCTAATATTTATATAACTTTAATTAATTTTGGATGTTTTACTTTACTATTCTATGATGCATTTTTTTTTTTTCTGAATGGCTGGAATGGTATTACATTTACTTAGTAGTATGCATCCAATTTTTCCTCTTTAAAGACTGTTAGCTCTTCGTAGCTCTTAATAGTGGGTTAAGACTCATGAACCTAGTATTAAGTTCTACAGTAATACCTAATGTTAGATTGGGCTCCTAATCCAATATATAGGGTTATTATATATATATATATGTATATATATATATATATATATATGTATATATATATATATATATATATATATACATAACATTAATGCCATATTATATCTCACAGATCCTAATTGTGCTCTGAATCGCATCGCTAATAGATCCCTAGGTCCATGCATTAGGAAATTCTAGTCCAAGGCCATTATTTTGGATAACATATTCATCTAGGCAATATGAAAATGTACCAATATTTAAAATAGTCTTTGTGGTGGCCCGGTATGAAGAAGAGCGTAGCCAGTTTCATGGCTAAGTGTCATGCTTGCAATCTGGTGAAGGCCAAGTACTAAAGGCCTAGTGGTCTTCTGCATCCTCTGGAAATTCCTGAATGGAGATGGTTTGATATATCAATGGATTTTGTTATGGGATTGCCTCATGCAAAATCTGGTGTTGATGCAATATGGGTTATTATCGATCGATTAACTAAATCATCGCACTTCATTCCTATCCATCAAACTGACTCTATAGAAAAGCTCTCAAGTCTTTATATTAAATAAATTGTCAGGTTACACGATATCCCTAAGTCGATAATATCCGATAGAAATAGCAGGTTTACTTCTAAGTTTTGGCAAGCAGTACACTAAGATCTAAGGACTACCTTAGCTATGAGTACAGTTTTCATCCTCAAATGGATGGTCATATCGAAAGTGTAAACCAAGTTCTTTAATATTTGCTTAGGCTCTGTATTCTTGATTTTGTCGGTTCCTGGGAAGATCATATCCCATTAGTGGAGTTTGCATACAACAATAATTTTTAGGTCAGCATCAAAATGGCTTCTTATGAAGCCCTTTATGCCAAAAAATACAGTACTCCTCTAGCATGATCAGAAATAAGAAGTGTTCAGCTTTATGGATCTGAATTAGTTGAAAAAACTAATAAGAATGTTCATCTGATTCAGTAGAGAATTTGTTCAACTCAATATCGTCAAAGTAAATACCACAATGCTCACCCTCATTATGTAGAATTCAGTGTTGGAGATTCTGCTTATCTGAAAGTCAGTCCAATGAAGGGTGTCTACAGATTTGGTGTAGTAGGGAAACTCAGTCCTTGTTATGTCGGACCTTTTGAGATCTCAGCCAAGGTAGGGACGTCAGCTTATAGGTTGAATCTTCCTAATAAATTTATAGTAGTTCACAATGTGTTCCATGTATCGTTATTAAGAAGATGTCTCAGAGACCCTTTTCACCTTATTCAGCTTCTAGCAGTTGAGATCTAGCTTGATCTTTCTTATGCCAATGAACTAATTAAAATCTTAGCTCATGATCAGAAGCAGTTAAGGAATCGTTCTATTCCAATGGTTAAAGTTCAATATAAGAATCATTCTTTGGAGGAATCTACTTGAGAAAAAAAATGGATATGCGCCATAAATATACAAAGCTCTTTAAGAACCCAGGTACTTTTCCTATTCCTTTCATTGTAGTTATTATTCAGTATCTCGTCTTCGTAGTGCTTTCTTCACTTGAGTAATGTCGAGGACGACATCATTATGAAGTGGGGGAGTAAGTAACTTAGCCAAATTTTTAGCTTAATCATATCCTAATTATCATTCCATTAAGCTTATCTCATCATTAGAACATAACCCTAAATTTTTGGAGCGATTCAGAGCTCAATTCAATAGTTGAAATATTTAAAAAATATTCAAATTATTTAAAAAATTGAGATATTTAATTTGACCTCGAAATTGAAATCCGACTTTGTCATTGCGCTTGTCACCCCCAATTTAGCTAGGAGTAATGTTTTGGAAGTGTTTGGAAGTCATGAGATTTTTCTCAAATATTTTAATATATTTAAATACCCCAAAATATAGAATAATTAAATAATCGTTGAAATCAAAATCTGACTTTGCCATTGCGCTCATTACCCCTAGATTAATTAGGGGTGATATTTTGGAGGTATTTGGAAGTCGTCAGATTTTTGCGAATATTTTAATGTATTTTAAATACCTAGAAAATTAAGATAAATAAATTGATCTCTAAAATAAAATCTGACTTCGCCACTGAGTTCCTCGCCCCTAATTAGCTAAAAGTAAATTTTTGGGATTTTTTGGAGCTTGTTTAGTAATCTAATTTTGCAATAACCTTAGTGTTGTTACCCGTCAATTAGTGACCTAATTGACTCTAATCTTCTTTTATTAGTCTTATAATAATATTAAGAGCCTCCATTTCAATTTTTGTGCAATTTAGATATCGTTTGGCAATTTCCAGTATTTCCTAGTTTTCTGATAATTCTGAGAATGCCAATTTTATTTAGACCTCAGAATCAAAAATAGAGTTTGCCATTGGACTCACCACACCCAAATTAGCTAAAAGTGGTATTTTGGAAGTATTTGGAAATTATCGAATTTTCCTCTAATATTTTAATATTTTTTAATTTCTCAAAAAATTAAGATAATTAAATTGACCTCCGATCAAAATTTTATTTTCATTTTTGAATTCCCCAACCCTTATTTAGGTAAGGGTGAAATTTTGGGATTTTTGGAGTACATTTGATTATTTAATTTTGAGTATTAAATTAAGTATAATTAATTAACTATATAATATAATTTAAATAAATATAATTAATATTTTATGATTTCCAACGGCACTTTCCAAAGCGCAGGAATCGTATGCGAAGCGCCGAACGTGAGACAACATGTTCTGCAAATCGCATCCGTTAATCTTTCCTACTTCAATCGAACGGAGGGCATTCAATTGCGCGTAGAAGCTTAGGAACAGTTTGATCTGCTACCCGATCAAACAACTCCTGATTAATCCCTACTCTCCTTCTTCGCTTTTTGCACGACTGCCAACAAAAGTGTAGTGGAGTGGAGGTACTACGATCCAACTGGCTTCTCGTTACCCTTATCCGCTTCCAAACTCTCCATTTCCTACTCTTTTTGCTTATCCTCCTCAATTTCCTGTTTGGCTGAGCAGCAGGAGGTGTGTAAGAGCCGAGACAGAAAGAATAGAGCTGATATTAATTGAAGCATCGCAAGATTTCGTGGCTGCCAGGTACTCCATCTCTTTTACTTTACTCCATTTTTGCTAAGATAGTAATGGAAATGAATTTCATTTCACTTCTTGAATTATACTGAAATCGAAAGGAATGCTTAAAGCTTTGTTTCAATTGATTGGAAATGTCGTAAGGCATACTCAAATCTCCTATCTTTTATTTCCTTTATGCAGTTAATTATTGATTTTGACTGTTCCTCATTAGTTTTAATAACAAAGCTAGATTAAATGTAAAATGAGATTGAAACATCTCAGTGTAAATTTTCTTAGATTATCAATGGGTGGCATCTTGAATTTGCTTCGTATTTATATGAACGCTCTGTTCTTGAGATTTATTTTACTTTTCAATAATTGTTTAGATCGATTAGATGTATGCGATCAAATCCTAAATTAATTTTAGTCGAAAACTCCTTGTAATATTAATACTTAAATACCAATGAGGGTTAAAGTTCTTTGTACTCTACAGAATGTTCTAGTTAGGAACGTTTGATTTAAATCAAAGCCTGTAAGTTAAACTTAAATTTAAGATACTTATTTGCTAGTAAAGCAGCAAGAATCATTGTCAATCTGTTGCCCTAATGCCTGCGATCTCTCCTTCCCGTCGGGGAAGATGATGTTGTGAACTGGCGATGTGAACCGGCCCGGTTCACTCATTCTTCAACTGCGCCTTTTAGGGGCTAATGTGGCGAGTGGGAAAGCACGTGTGAATAATTGCGTCGAAATATTTTAAATAAAAATTAAATTAAATTATTGTTAAGATTAGAATTAAATTAATACTAAATTAATTTCAACTATAATTTGCAAAATACATATCCTATATATGCGAATTATATACGATTTCGATCGCAAAAAAAATACATAGATTAATATTATGTCATTTAATTTCTGTTTTGGTGAATATATTATTTAATCATTATCTTAAGATAATAATTTTATTAAGATTAAATTCTAAATCTAAATTGTAGCATAACTTAATCAATTTAAAGCCAAATTGGTCACTCAAATAGTCCATTTCACTCACAAAAATGTGAGGGATATTAATATGAGATCAAATGTATGTTTAGAATCCTAGATCTCATAGTGAATTTTTTAACCTTAATTAGGTATCTTGAAAACCCTGAAATCTCAATGTTGTTCAAATTCAAACTAGTTAGTGTTATTTTATTCCTTATGCTATAAAGATTTTATATTTATGTGTATTATTTCATTTGGACAATGTTTAGTAATTTTTGGTTTTTGGCTCCTAAATTACAGTAATTTTATTAATTTTCTTATTTCATGATTTCATGTTTTATATGTTTAAACCTTAGGGTAGCTAACATGTCATATTAAATCACTTCCCATATCAATTTTAATTGCTTGATTTTGAGCTTAATCCTCTTAAAATTAGATGCTTGAATCATTAGTAAATTGATTGATTCATATTTCAACCTTAGGAGAGAAGCTATAGGATTGATTTATAACTTGAATCATAGGTCACCTTTAGAGCTACATTTTGTACCCATTAAGTGTAATTAATCTTAATGCTTATGTATTTGTAGATTTGTGAATCAACTAGGACTAACCCTAAGTAACCAGATTCGATCCTAGTTCACTTCATCTTAATCTGTAAGTCCTCACTTAAGTTTTGTAAGGACTTGTATTAGGAGTCCTAAAATTCATTAGAATAGTTTAGGAATCCTATTGATTCTCTAACATTCAACTTACAGAAAATATAGATTTTCTAGTTTACAAATCTTTGTTTCCTATTCTCTTAACCCTTTTCTTTTATTATTAACCTAGTTAGAATAGTAGTTAATTTTAAATAAGATCCTTCTAATTTAACTTAGTTAGATGAGTTTAGTGTATAAAACCTTAACTCTTAACTTCCTCAATTATAGTGTTTACTTAACTCTACATTTCCTAACTAGTTTCATAAGTCTTTAATTAGTTAACTAATTTCAATCTTATGGTTTAGGATAAGAATAAAACTAGTTTCTCTTAGTATTATTATACTTATAAGTTAATTTGCCATCTTATAAAATATAATTAAACTACTATTTTTTAAATACCTCAACTATTTATATTATTTATAATTGACTTGAGATCAATATCTCAAAGTTAATTGGGAGCTCAATTATCTCCAATCATTAAGGAGATCATTAAAATTAGATAACCTTGGATATCATATAGTTTGTAATTATTGAATCTTTCCTTGAATACTTGCTTAGCTTTGAGCCTATTTTATTTGCAATATTCATATAAGACATTGTGCATAACTAAAACTTTCACATTAAAAATTATAAAGGTTTATATTATTGATTAAGCCAAGGGCAGGCTAATAAAGAGTAATAAAGAGACCTCACATTCTCAGAGGATGAATGTGAGTGTTATTTGTTTTGAACCCCATTTTTATTTACTTATTAGGCAGACATGCTTAAATCCTCGCTTCATTCTGTATTTTCCTGCATAATGAATACTTTCATAAAATAGCTTTAATTTAAATAAAATGTGAGTTTTTCTACATTCTTATTGATTGTGAAGACTCATTATTGCTTTTAGCTATATTTACTTTTCATAGTCTTAGGATATGTGTATCTTAGACTTATAGTCTAAGATATTCTTTCATTTACTATGCTTTGCACTTTCCATGTTTTTAGTATTATACTTTAATTATTTGTAATTTATTTAGATTGCAGTGAATGTTGCTATAATTTTACTTAAATGCTTCATTGTCTTCTTTTATTTACTTAGCATAAGTTTAGTGAACATATACATGTTTTATTTTATTTACTTTCATATGCACACTAGTATTTTTCTAGCCTATCAAGGATGCTTTTACCCTTACTTTATTTGTAGGTTAGAATGTCTATACTTGTGAGTATTCTTACTCACTCTTTTACTTCAATTATCTTTCTTTACAATTGTCTATTTCCTTCCATATTCATATGCTTTCATTTGCTCCGCTGATTATACTTAAATTATAACTAGTTGTGATATCCAAAATGAATATTAAAAATGTTTAGCCTAATCTTAAAATGTGCTTAGACTATTTAGTATAACTATGCTTTTCTTTTTATTGGCTTTGTCCTATCATATTTAAATGTCAAAATGTGATAGACCATATGCATTTGAATGCTAGTGGAGCTGGACCAAGTGCTTAAAGTTCAATTACTTCTGCTTAAAATATTAATTTCTTGCTTTTATTTAATTATGAGAGAGAGACTTTACTTTCTTATTGTTTAATTAATGGCATGTAATAATTTAATTAAATTACTTGTATTTACTTATTTTATGTTGGAATTAGTTATTTCTTACTTAAATTGCTTGGTTTGGATAAATGGATATATTTATGTGAATGGATTTTATTAATATATCATGCTCATTGAACTAATTATTGCATATCATATCTATCTTTATTGTTGCATAATTATTCATGCATTTCATTATGCTCACAAAATCATTTGCTACATGTGTTTATTTGTATCCATCCCTACTTGTAGCATAATTACATATGCAACTTCATATTTGTAAATCTCATAATGTTATATGTGAAGGCTTACTTCTATTCTTACTTATAATCTATTATTGACTCATGTTACTCTTTCCATTCTCACTATTATTGATTTCAATTACTTCTTTAGATACATGATCACTTGTCTTCGCATATAATTATCAATCCATTATGTGCACTCGAAATCACTTCTATCAAATCATATTCATCTTGTACATTTTCTCTTCTCTTATTCTCTCATCTTAACTTAAGACCCTCTTCATAATCCTTGGCCAAACACAACACCTAGTGATTTGGGTTAGCTTCCTTATAATCCAGTATTAGATGCTGTGGTGATGCGCCAATGTTAGGTTTAGTTACAACTCAATATTTAAATCATCATAGATTTTTTGAGCATTGATTAATTAATTAAATTAAATTAGAGTTATAAAAAAATTCCATTTTTCCTTCTCTACGTATGCCTCCCCTTACATTCTGGCACACGCAAGGCCATGTCTTCTCCCTCTCCATTTTTTTTCTGCCATCTCCGCCTCCCATGCTTGTGATGGGATGACTCAAGCTGTAATGACCCACTTAAATAGTAATAAGTGAAACTCTTAAATATTGAAGCACCTTTTTAGATAATGGCGAAGTTCCTAATAATAACTCCAAAGTTAAGCGTGCTCATGTGAGAGCACTCCCAAGATGGGTGATTTGCTGGGAAGTTATTTTCTGAGGGCAAAATCATGAGGCATTTTAGGCCAAAGTGGATAGTACATTGGTGCTTAAGAGTTTGGGCTGTTACAAATGGTATCAGAGCAGGCCATAGGGTGTCAGATATGAGTTACATGTCATACAGGGCAAAGTACCACTTCATGTGAGCAGCCACTTGAACCCATGATGGTTAAGGTGTTACATGGTTGTGGGTACCTCTTAAGCCTGTATGGTCACCTCTAGTCCTATCTACCCAGTGGATGATTCTTGGATCTGAGTGTGGATACTGATGAGGATGTTAGTTACTTAAGTTAGGGAGATTATAATAACCCACTTAAGTAGTAATAAGTAAAACTCTTAAATATCGATGCACTTTTTTTTCAGATAATGGTGGAGTTCCTTATAAGAATTTCAAAATTAAGTGTGCTTATATGAGAGCACTCCCAAGATGGGTGACCTACAGGGAAGTTATCTTATGAGGGCAAAATTATGAGGCTTTTCAGGTCAAAGCGAACAATACCTTAGTGCTTAAGAGTTTGGGCTATTACACAAGCTCATCCCATCTAAGAGCCTATCTATGCGATTTTTATAAGTCTAACTAGGCCTAGATCTATGGTTGGCTAGAATGGTATTCGTTAGACTTTTCAGTTTAGTGGCTTTGTTTAGCCTATTTCTATTATAGCAGTACTAGTTTAGATACATTTCTCAATTCTGATATTTTAAGTCTAACCAAGCCTAGTTCTATAGTTGGCTATGATGATATTTTTTGGACTCTATATTTCAGTTCAGTGGCTTTATTTAGTCAAGTTATTTATATTATTAGTTATGCACATTTTCTATTATCAGTTCATTTTAGTAGAACTATTTTAGTTCAGTGCTTTTTTTAGTTCCGTACTTGAATGTTTTAGGATGCTTATTTTTTTTTTTAATTCTCTTATGCTTCAGTACATATTTCTTTTATGCAAATCAGCACATATTTAATTAGTCAAAAATATGATATGATGAGTTTACTTTCAATTCTTTTCGTTATTATATATATATATATATATATATATATATATATATATATATATATATATTTACTGCATAACCTTGGTTGCAGCTTCGAGTTGATGTATGTTAAATTACATACTTTATTTTGTTTAAGTTATAAATGCTTAATTTATAACTGTCATGCTCTTGTTACTTGTTGCACCTTAAATGCTTGTATACTTAGTAAAATGTGATATCCTGATTATTTAGTCTCATTTAATTAACCAAAAATGTACTTAGAAAATTTGTCTAACTGTAAATTTTCCTTTTTCTTGGCTGGGGCTTTGACATTGTGATACCGATAATATCAGATTTAGAGCTATTCGTTGAGGTTTCTTCAGGTGTCAAGAGGAGGATCTTCCTACTGCAGAAGCTTAGCTAGTTTTTATTTTCTTTTTTTGTGACGATGAGAGAGTTCTCTTTCATTAAGCCTTAATTAAATATTCTTGATGTATTTATATTTTCTGTATTTTCATATTGAACTGAGTTACTATCTTTTATTTCGTTTATTGTGCTGTGATGTGGATGTTATACTCTTATCTGCTTCTGCTACTTTGATATTTTGATGCTTGACCTTCATTCTCGGGCGACAAGCCTCTCGGCGAAGGCAAATTGGGTTTATGCCTGACTAAACTATAGTTGGGAGGGTTGCCGTGCATCATGTTGATTTCGGCATTAGCATGATCGCGGGGTACAGGGCTCCACAGCCATAATTAAGATTTCCTAAGAACTTCCCCCCATCTTAGTCAAGGTGATGATATGTTCTACTTATGACTATTAATTAGTTTGAAATATGTCATGGGTAAATAATTTTTGGACTAAAAATTGGTCAAAATATTCATAAAGCATATTCGATGTATTTATTTTAATAAAACTTTATGAATTTAATTTAATTAAATAACAGATAAAACAAATATATTTAATTTTTTGGACCACAGGATAAATGATCATATCTAACACTTTGGAAGTCAAAAAATTTGATTTATTGTAGATCACGTTCAAAACTCTAGTAATAAATGAATTCAAACAATAATTTCAATAAAGAGAAAGTAAATATAGTTAATCGGATTAACACCCTCATTGGTGTATTAACAACTTTTGAATAAAAAAAATCAGCTACAAATCATTGAATCTGAATTATGTATCAGGATACTGATAATTCTAAATCTAGATATTTCAAGTATGTTCTTAGAAAACGTAGAATCTGATTAGTTCAATAAAATCAAGATAATATAATAGAAAATAAGAGGATATCACATTTGTATTTAAGTGATTTGTATTTTCTTTTTGTTGCAATGCTTTTGTGCTTGAATCAGTTTGAATATATATAAAGAATTATGCATAAAACAACTAAAACATAAAAACTTCACTCATGTTGAAGTATGTTATGTTCAAATAACTTATAGTCAAGACAAGCTTGTTAAAGGAATAAGAATACTACACATATTTATAAAAGGGAGTGTGTAGTTGTTTTAGGAACTCATAATCTCAAATGATTGTGCAAATATGCCTAGCTCCTCTTATTTTATACGTGCATACAAAGCAAAATTATAATACAAGACAAAAAAATACATTGCATTATATTATTAAAGCATTCAAATATAACTTTTAGTAGTTGTTTAGTTTCAATTACAAGTAATATTGTTTACAGGGTATCTACAATAATTTAACCAAGAGCACAATTTTCATAGCCTAGACATAAGCACGTGATAAACAAAATACACTTGATTACATAGCTTAAAGCCTAACAACTACCATTAATACAATATAACATTAGATAAGCTATATTTGCAAATTTAGATAAGAAACTAATGATGTATTATAATAATGATGTCATTAATGATACTAATAATAATGATGATGACAATTATGAAGGCACAGCCACAAAAAAAAAAAATTAAAATGGTCCATAAATTCTTGCAAATTATTCATTTTAATAATAGATTCTTGTAACTAATTTTTTCAATCTCTGACTTTGAGTTAACTATTTTTTTGGTCATATATCATAATTTTGTTCAATTTTACTTTCAACTTTGCTTTGATTTTTCAGTTTAGTACTTTCACTTTATATGCAATTTACATAAATTCAATTGAATATACTTTTTAGCTTGTATTTCTTTTCTGCAATTTATATATGCAATGTATAATTTGACAAATTCTGCATGATTCCATTTCAGTTCAACTTAATATGGTATATTAGTTATATATTTTGTTCTTACTTTTTGTAGTTAAGCTTTAAATAATTTGTGAATGCGTGATATTCAAAATAATTATAAAATACTTTGAACGTAGACCTCTATGTTTAATCAAATTTTTTCATTTTTTGTTGTGCCATGGTATATGGCACCAATATACCATATTATGAGCTAACTGATGACCAACGTACGAGGAGTTCGTCGAGAAGAAGCTGCCTTATATTATATTTTGTCATTTTACTTTCATTTCGATGAAAGAGAGAGTGATTTGCTTAGTTTTGTATTACTCTGAATATTTTTTTATTATTTTTCTGGGATGAATATAATTTCAATTATTACTTTATTATTTCTAGAAGGAATATAATGTGGACATAATTTTTTATTTTCTTCTCTATTATATGTATTGTTATGCTAGACCTTGATATGATATGAAGAAGATTAACACCTAATATTGGCTTAATCCTACTAACCCAATATCTAGTTATTACATTATTCTATGGATTTTTGCCATTTATGGAGGTTTTTATTATTAATGTATCAGGTTGTTTGTGAAAGATTCGATAGTGTCGAACCTTATCTAGTAACGCTACAAGTTATACTCCATAGAAATACTAATTTGTGAATTTGTGAGTACAATTGCTATGCTTTCAATATTTTGGTGATTATTGAGAATTTGTGATGCTATGTTTAAGCAATTCTCAAGAATTAGGGCATGTGAATGCTATGAGTAGTTTAATCCTAAACCCATTTCATTTTTACATAATCCAGGCTAAATGTGAGGCAGAACGGAGTGGGTGGATATATGGCACGAGCTTGAGCATTGCAGAGGGAGAAGTTTTGTGCGAAAGCATACCAACATGAAAATAAAACACAACATTTGGCTGGAAAAGAAAGATGCAAGGGCTTGCATTGTGAGGCTTATATCTAAATTTGTGATGTTTAATCAAGCATGAAAATTTTTTGAAATGAAAAATTTAAATTCAAAATACTATTGATTGTGTTTGGTTTTTTTTGAGAAAATAAAAAGATGATTCATTTCAAATATTTAATTTTTTTTTTGTTTAATCTGAGAATATGATATTTCGAGTAAAATAGGAAGGGGTAAATTATCCCATAAATTATTTTTATCATCTAAATTTTTTTAAAAGTTTCTACGAAATAAGAACGATTTGAGTCGAACGAAATCGAAATAGTTCAATTTTGAACGATTCACGTTCGATTTCAAAAGATTTTTTTTCGAATGCATCGAACGGGCGAACGCATGGTGCCGAATGAATGATCCAGGGCGTCGAAAGGGCGAATGCGTCGAATGATTTTTTGAATCATCAGCATTGAGGTTTGAAGACAGATCCAAAGCTGTCGGCGTCGGTGCTTGACACCTTCTTTCGGCTTTAGGGACAACGAACGCAGCAGGCCTAGAAGAGTCGAATGAGAATCACCTATTTTCGCGTATTCACAATAATGACCTATTTGACAGTAAGAAAAAGTTCAGCAGTATTGTTTATACTATTGTTAAATTCTCTTATAAGATAAACATTTTGCACCTCTCTTACTGTATGCAAAACACTGATATTTCTTATCCTGTAAGGCATGACATCACATGTCACAATAAGATACATCAAAAAGTATTTATGATCAATTAAAAATTTTTATTTTTCTTAATTTTTACATATACGCAGTCAAAAAAAATATATTCAACCAATAATCTACTTATATATTGGATTAACACAATCATATATATATATATATATATTAATGTATAATAGTGTGTAAGTGTATTAATACTCTTAAATATTGAATATTTATAGCTTATTTATTGTATTATTTAGATAAAGGCTCATTTGAAAAAGGTAAATTACATGCATATACAACTTTAGGCAGTAAGTAGAGGGTTTCGCGGCCAGTCAGTTTTGGGCGCTTTCCCATGGCCGTCCAAAAGATAAAGAGTAGGGGTATAAGAGTCATTACGTGACACTGGCAGTTTCTTAAGATGGAGATTCACTTGTGTTGCTCGGCCTTCACAGGCGCTGTTCCCAAAGGCCGAAGACGTTGAGAGAACTTGCTGGCAAAGTAGTCGCCGTTGGGAAGTTAGGGTTCCGGCAAGGCAGGACCGTGTCAACACTCTATTCCGGAGAGAATCTCGATTCTTCTCAATAGAGTTCAATTTTATAAGGCAAGGACTGTGATCATGATGGCTTGCTGGTGTCCACGACGTCTGGTTGCGAACGTTTAACCGTCGTTCTTCAAGTTGTAGTGGTATAGTTGGATCGTTTCCTCATCTTTCATGTTTTGTGAAGCGTTTCCTCATTTGTTTCGATCTTCAGTTAAGTTCCAGAGTGGAGATTTCATGAGGATTATATATTTTTTTAAATTCCACTGTGTTTCTTTATTTTGGACTAGAAATCTAGTTGAATTTATTCGAGTAGTGCAGTTTGTACCTTTGCTTCAGTGCTTCTTATTAGATCTAGTTTTGTTTTGCTTTTAGTTTTAGGGCCACACTTCCACACGCCTGTGTTGTGTATGCGATACTTGCAAATTGGTTGCAGTTGTCCGAATCTGGTGTAGTTAATGGAGCTGAGCAGACTGCCCGTTTCTACTAGATTTGCTTTTGAGTTTCTATATTTTTGGGGTTCGCCTGACCAACTAATGCGGTTTGTTACAGAATTAATTTTCGGTTGGAAGTATTTTTCATCTTATGATGGAAGCTACTAGCGGAATTGAACTGGAGCATTCTAATGGCGGTTGGGAGAAGCTTCCAGTAACAAATGGAGTGGGATCCGATTTAAACAAGGAAAACATAATCATTTCAAATGGTTCTGCTACTTCAGAAGAGAATGGGACAGTTATTTCACAAATAAATGGCAACCTAGAAGTTCAATTAGAATCTCAAGATGCCAGTGATTCTGAAACAAGGGCTAAAGAATCCCCTGCTATTTCTGAAAACGGAGCCACACATATTGTAAAGGTATGCACGTGAAATTGTTTGCTATTTTTAAAACAGAAATCCTTGAACTACCTCTAAGATGAACCCTTCAATCTTAAGAAATCTCGAGCTGTTCAAAACAATAATTTAAAGAACATCAAGACTCAGAAGGTTCAAAGGAATGGATCTAATCGGGTTGGATCAGTGGCTACTTCCAAGAATCTGAAGGCCAAACTTTCTCAGAGCCTTTCTTTCCCTTCAAAAACTTTGCCTACAAGTGGTCCTAGAAAGAACTCTGCTGATTTGAAGCAATCAAAAGTTGATGCCAGTGGTTCTAAAGAAAATGATTCAGAACTTATAACTAGGGGTTTGAACTTTTTTTCTCAAATTCTGGAATTGAGGTTTACTAAGCATGCATTTTGATCTTGATTTTGCATACATCTTGCAGCTGGAACAACTAGCAAGAGTGCAAACAATGTGACTTTAGGGAGCACTCAGCAGTTTCTGGTGAGTCTCTCAAAAGAGGGTGAAAATGTATATTCTCTCTCTACCATTGCTTTGTGTAATTGATCTTTTCCAATTTATGCATCTGCAAGACTGGAAACTCTGGTTCAGTTGATGATGGTGCATCTTCTGAAGCCACACCGTAAGTTCTGGTTTTTATGTCTAGGATTTGTGGAAATAACATTAAATTTGACCGTGTTTTATGAAAATGCATTTATTGTGGATGATTTATGGTCTCCTGAAATGTCATGATCATTTGGCAGTGGAAATGGTATTGTTTCAGTGATTAATTTTACATCATTACTTTTTTAACTTAAACAATCATACTGGCGGCATCGTAGATATTTTTTTGATACTGTTGAATTTAATGTTGGCCCAAAGTTCATTTTCTATTCATTTTAGATTTATTTTATTGAATATGACAAATTAGTTGAACCCATCCATTAGGGAAAAAGCATATTCACTGTAAATAATTTTTGTATGGTTATGGTGAATATGCAATATAACAATGAATTATTTTACAGAACGCTTGTGTGATATAAGATTAGCTAGAAGATGAAGTTCTCTATTTTTTTCAGTTGAATCTAATTGAAACCTATTAAACTTGAGCTTAAAGATATGGTGATTGACGTCGATTTGATTCTTTAATTTTCTGTTACTCTTGCTTAGTTTAATTGATTTGAGACATGTTAAAATTGTTGTAGTTCAATGTTTTCTTAAAAATGAGAATCTATTAGTTGATCATTTGATAAATAGATTGAATGAAAGTATTGATCAAATTGACTCAGTCCTATAAGATTATTTTTTTAGTACCCACTTTTTTTTGTTCTTCAATTTCTTTTCTCAACTTATCAGTGAATCCAATTGATGCACTAAATATGCCATGTAGAAAAACAAACAATCATGTTTTGATAAATTAACCAATTTGTGGATTACAAAAAACTCTTAGGTCAAAATAACACTCTAAATAGTTTGGAGGCCACTTTGTTCATTACATATGGAAATGCTTGCAAGAGGCCATGGGATGAAGCCTACTCTCCAACCTTTTGTAAATCATTTTAATTTATTGAACATGATAATTTTAAATTCATATCATGAGCAACCTATTGGATTCAATATCAATCTTAAATATATTACTATTATTAAGAGATTATGAGAGGATCTCATATTGAAAATAAAATTGTGATTTTAAATGTGTTTTGGGAGATTAGAGTGATAATATATATCAATATTTTTCTTAAAAAGTTGAGCCTCATTAAGACATATGTGGCTGGTGGGATTTGAACTATTGACTTGTCAAGAGTGCATATTCAAAAGCCCCAATCACTAAACTATAATACCATTGCAATATTTAAAGTTGGGTCAACTATGACACTATTTTAATCTTGTTTGAATTGCACTCCAATTCAATTGGAGTGAAAGAATACCAATAAGGCCTTACTAAGTAGGGTTTGCTACATGAATCATTTGTTCCCACATCTCTTGATCTAACAAAATTTTCTCTTAGTTCCAAGTATGTGAAATCATAAGATTAACATTTCTAATCAGAGCACATTATGGTCTATATGCTTAATATGTCCAAAGCATCTTAGACTATTAGACTACTTTCTCTGAAGTTAATACTTAGTTTATTAGCATGCTTTTATTTTTCAACTAACATTCCATGCCATATAATATTGATGGCTTTATTGATTTCTATAGAATTTTTTGATGACATGATTTTAAAATCACTCCTTCCCTTCATCTAACATACATGGATCCATCTCCCTATATTTCTTTATTAATATTATGTTAGAATCAATATATCTAAATTTCTTACTCTTCTTGATTATGCAATTTTTAGTTGTCATATCTTTGATATTTAAACTTCTATTACCAGTATATATTATAATTAAACTTGCACTCCTTATATTCTGCTTTGATTATGCTAAGACAAAAGCTCTTTTATATTTTAGGGTGATGCTTCATAGACTAGGTTTCACTTAAAATCACTTTTTAGTTTTATCAATGAAAATAATAATATCTGCAATCAACATGCAACAAGGCTCCTCTTGAACATGCTTAGCAATAATGTCTATAGTTAATGCAAAAAGATTTGAACTTAGTTCTTTAAATTAATAAAAAATATATAATTATATATAAATATCTTGCATGTAAAATATTTATTTTTTATTTTTTAGGGTTTTGTATTAAATTTTTATTGAATTAATGAAATAAACATATTTTTTATGTTTTAATGTTAATCATCTGAAGTTTAGATCAAATTTGATTGAAGAATATTATCTTCAGAGTTTTGTGCCCCAATTTATAGCAACTTAAACTTTTATAAAGAAGACATGGGATATCATTATTTTGAGACGCTTTGCTTGAACCACAGTTCAAGTCTGAAACAATTTTGAGCGAGATTGAAGTAAGGGACCAGGCCTAACTTGCTCATGCCAGATTTCATTCCACCATTAATGCACTGTCAAGTATGGAAGATAAGACTAATGCAGGATGATTAGAATTGAAATTTGATAAAGTAAAATAGTCAAGTATTGTGCCAAAAGAAAAAATAGAGCTCGTCAGTGTGAACGCTTATGCGGCCTCACATTGAAAATACAGTAGAAAGAGCATTGAATAGAAACATTTACAATTTTTTATCATTGAATGATATTCATGATTCTTATTAAAGCAGCCTTGACTAGTTTATTTTTTTATTATTTTCTCCGCAAGTATATAGCTTGTTAAATGTTGACATAATGTATTTCTCATACAACACTAGCTAGTCTTTCTTTGTTTTCTCCAAATTTATTAAGGCTATAATGTTTATTTAATATATGATAACATGGTTGTGATTTATTACATTTTGCATACAGATACCCGACTGGCACTACCGCTCAGCGGAGGAGCTCTTTAGGATTTTCTTTCAGATTGGAGGAGCGTGCAGAGAAAAGAAAGGAGGTTGTTTAACATTGCTGCTTTACACACACATATACATATACATATACATATATATATATATATATATATATATATATATATTTGGCGTTAAGTATCTCACTTGTGCTGGCTTTTCAGTATTTTAGTAAGCTGGAAGAGAGGATTCATGCAAAAGAATTGGAAAAGACTAATCTGCAGGCGAAGTCTAAGGTGAGACTCTGTCTGATTTTTGCATGATTGTGGCATTCTCCCACTTGAATACTTGTCATGGGTGGCAAGTAATTAGGCCCAGCAAATGACATAATGCAGGAGAACCAAGAGGCAGAAATTAAGCAGTTGAGGAAAAGTTTAACCTTTAAGGCTACACCAATGCCTAGTTTTTACCAAGAACCTAGCCCTCCAAAGGCTGAACTGAAGAAGGTATTTTCTTGATCATTCCTCATATCTTCCTACTTGGAATGCGCTGTCTTAAATTTTTGCTACCTGTCTTGAAGACATTTATAACTGTTTCATCCTAATTTATAGATGATTAGGCTTAGAAGTCTCTTCCAACAAAGTTTGAATGCTGTATTTTGGCTGAAGGTTTACTCATCTTGTGAAGCTTAGTTAGTTTGCATTGGAAAGGTTACGGGTACTTTTGTATGCTGTTAGTACTAGTAGTTTTTCTTAATAGACAGACAAAGTATGCTTTTATATCTCACTTAAATTTTGATATTTATAAAATTAACATCTGATCATACTCTTCTCCTCATATTAAATGATTAGAAGATGCTAACAAATTTTGGTATAACAAAAATATTTGAATGTCTGTTTTGTAATATGTGTACCCTAAATATGTAAATAAAAAAGTATATTGTGGTATGTAAGAAATAACGCCCCCACCCCCCTTTTTTTTTCCATTCTGAATCGTGATATTAAAGAATGGCGTTACTAGAGTTCATCAAGCACTTTACAAATAAATTTTTAATTTGAAAGACTGAAAAGGTGGTTTAACGGGTATGGTTTAACCGTAAGGTTGACTCTTATGGGATGGAACAAAAATGTTATTATTTTAAAATGCAAATTATAAAATAGTGGCAAATTAGAAAAAAGGGAAGAGGACATTTTACTGTTGTATATGAAATCATTTTTACACTTCCCTTTAAGGTTGCCGTGCACCTTTTATTGGTTTAGTTAAATGGTGGCAACCACAACTCATGTGGTACTTTCTATCAATTGTAGTGCTAGGGAGTTGTTGAACCTTAGCTTTATGAACCGTGGGAATGATGGTCCATGGGACTGAGTGTGTGGTTATACAAAATTGTTTCAGTATATTTAGTGAATATTTGAGAAAAAATGCATCAGCAAGGTTCACTGATAGGGGCAAGCTAAATAGTGAGGATTTTAGACAAAACAGTTATTCAAGGCTTTCTAGGGTATATTTCATAAATGAATTTAAGGTTTTGCAAAAAACAAAATAACATGATGGGTGATGCATGCACGCTGTTTGAACAAGTGGATCTTGCAGATTTCTGAAAATTAATTATATTACCTCAACTTATCATTTGATTGGAACAAAGACAATCAAATTTGATTTTAAGAAAAAATTTTCACAACAAAATTCTGTGGATACTAATTGCAAAAATTTTGGATGATTTATATTTTTGTGACAAGGGAATTAAATCTTGGATTAAATTTTAACTACACTATATAATAATTATTTCATATCCCTAACCAAAAAATAACAAATAAAAAATAGAAATTGAGATAAAGATATACTACTGAAGTAATTCAATCCAAACCTTGTGTTAAGGCAAGGGTATGACTCCCCTTGCAAGTCATTCTTGTACATGTTCACACTTGAATGAGTCACAAAAATGCATACAAGAGTGAAAATGTGAAGAAATATTTTCAGTCAATGCCAATTTCTTATTTGAAACATGCCTGATAGGCACTTTCTAGGATGGATGGTACAAAAGCAGTATAATTAAATTTGATTTAACTTCATTAAAATTTTCCCCACAATCCTAAGCCCACCTCTATTTCAAGGATTTTCTTACTGGCAGCAGTTTAACTTTCCCATTATGGAAAGAAAGCACTTTGATGGTAGTTGAATACTTTATTGCCATTTAACTTCTATAGAAAATAACTGCTGCAGTCCCTTTAAAGCGTACGACATAAAGTCATCACCAAATAAAGCTTTTAAAAATTATGTAATATCACTGTAGCTATTTTTGAATCTATGATAAAAGTTAGTTTGAAATAATATAAGCATATCTGAAGTAATTCTTCACTTTGTAAAACATAATTGCAAATGTTAGCTGGTTGCAGTATTTTCAAAGTGCAGTACTTCTTTCCTTTTTCTTTGGTGCACAAACTGCAAAGCAAAGCTTGCTTTAGTAAGCCAATTGCTAGTTCAATAAATGATTTTGGTGAGTTGTCTTAAAATTACTCTAATAGTCTCATCATATGTGAGAACATTTCTCTAGGTTTTTGCATAAACAACACTTGAAACAATGTTTCTAGAAATCACACTGCTTCATCGTTGATTGAAAGGTTGAGATTCTTTGTCAATTATCTGATAAGCTAGCTGCATATTGTCCGATACTATAATTTAACCAACCACAATATAAAATAACGCTTGGCCTTACGTGCCCAAGTGTTGTTAAATAACAGCTTTTCTTGAGCGACTTGCAATCTCAAGTATGCACGAGTCTAAGATAGTGGAGTGACACGTCACATAAATAGGGATAGAAGTTAGAACAGCTTATGAGACAACCTCTCCCCAGTAATGTAAGAGCTCGGTTGCCCCCAAGACTGATCCAAATCTCACTTTGATAATGATGTTCATATAATATTTCTTCCTCAAAGGTTGGCCTGAGATTTCAATGTGTTTCTTTCTCACAAATCCTAGCATAGTTGCACACCTCCTTTGCTTATTGAGAGGTGTTAGCTGACCGAAAAAGAATTTTGATTTGAGAAGGTTCACTATTTGCCCAGTTAACTTGCTGTAGTCTTCCAATGCCATCTTAACCTTTTTTGCTGCTTTAATAGAGGTAGGGGCGAATAAAATGATATCTCCAGCATAAAAGAGATGAGAATAATTGGTTCATTGTGTTCCAAGTGAATTTTAATTGGTCTTCCAAAGCTCATCCTCTCATGGAGACTAAGCTAGACTACAAAATAAATATGGGAAAATGGAACAACCTTGTCTAAATCCATGCCAGGTGATGATCCAAGGTGTCATTCCCCATTAACCATCAAGCTAGATTGCGTATTCTATGTTCATTGGAGTGCCATATTGCTCCATCCAGAGGGGTAGCTATACTTCTGCAGGACCAATTGAATTGCTTTACTTCATTTTTTCATTAGTTTGCTCCATGACAGTCTTGATTGCTATGAATCCTGATTTAAGGTGGAGTAGTGGGAATGAGAGATTAATTCTTGAGCCACAAAGTAATTCTCTTCGATGTCCCAACCTAGGATGAAAGCACCCTATTTTTGTCAACAAGTATGGAGAGCAATCCTTTCAGCCAGTTGACAAGGATCATTGTAATAATTTTGTAAACAGCTTTGCAAAGATTGATTTTTGTACATCTTGGGAATAGAAGGCCTTTCCTTAGGAATGAAACTACCAACTCATCCTTCCACATCCTAATGGCATGTAACTTGAGTCAAAGCAGTAATGAATGGCTTTCAATAGTCTTTTAAAGAGGAAGTAATGCTATCAATTTGTGGGGATTTATTGTTGCCAAGTTCCTTGAGAGCTTTCTAAATTTTTAATCAATAATGGGAGCATCAAGTATGCCTTTCTTCTCATTTGAAGGGTTTAGTCCATAGGAGGTGATAATGGGTATTAGGCAATTTGTATAGATGTGCAACATTTGTTAGAAAAAGGTGAAGCAAATGATTTTTTATATCACTTATTTTGGCATAGATGAGCCTTTTCATTAATAATGCTTGAATAATTTTGGTTCTCTTGTTCTGGATGGTAAACTTGTGAACAAGACTTGAGTCCTATCATGATATTTAAGTTTGTTGGGCTTGGCTTGTTGTCTCTGCTAACAGGATGAATAGGTTTTCACATTTTTGAGCGTCTCCATAGTAAATTTTGCACTCCATGGTCACTTATGATCAATATGGTTCGATCTTCAATTTGTAGGAGGTTTGCAAGCTTCAACTCCAACCCTTTAACTTGAAGCTTGAGTCTCAAGAGAGGATTGTTTCTAGTTCTTAAAGAGTTCTTATGGTACTAGGCCAAATTGTGATTGAGGATTAAAGGAAAAGGTCCTCTAGTTGTTTGGTCCCAATAAGCGCTTACAATGTGAGCAACTTTATGGTTGTTGAAGCCAAGTGTGTTCGAATCTGTGGATATCCCTTGAGTTTCTAAAAGAGAGCCAAATTTCTACGAGCTTCAAAGGGCAGTGATCGATTGTTACCAGGTTAGTACTGGATCAAGGCATCTAGAAGCCAATAATGTACAAATATAACTAGTGAAGATCCAAAAGGAAAATCAAATGAGCAGCATGTCCCGCCACGCATCCGCTGAGGTTGCTCCCAAGTTTGACGTAGTCTGCATAGAGCTCTATAGCAATCACTCTCTACTATAAGATTGTCCAACTCTAGAGCTCTATTCTGGCGGATTGTTTGATCTCTCTACTTAAGAGGGGAATGAGCCTGGAAACAAGCATTGCAGACAATTACCAACTGGCCACGGTCATCTTGAGCAATTCCATTATAAGTGTATTACTCACTGTATTTGAACGACACATCAATGTTGGCCTTTAGCCAACAAGTCGGGGGGCACCATCTAGAAGAGATTGAGGGTCTGTGAGAGTTGAGGAGCCCCATAAGTTTGTCCCATCGCAGAGGCCATCTCTAACAAGAGCAGAAAATATTGAGTCTGCACACACTAGGGGAATAGGGTAGAGCTTCCCAAGTCTCCTCTTATTTTGGCTCCACACTTGGTAGAGAGCGTATGCCATAATCTGGCTGGTGTACCTGTGATGAAGGCAAGAGATGGTCGTGGAGGGAAGCGAGATATGTTGATCCCAGGAGGAAAGTGCAGTAGGCCAAAGTCCTCAACTAACAAAAACCTTTAGTATTTCTATGGAGTAGTTGCAACGGATGGAAAAGTGCTCCTTGTTCTCCTCAGCCTCAGCCCCAGACACATAAACGATTGTGTTAGTCCTCCCTTGTGTAACTAACAGCTCGTTGTGATGGCATATCTGAAAAATCTTCACATAAAACAGGCCTCCTTTAGACCGAGCTGGAGCTCCCAAAGTGCGTTGAACTCCTACTACTGGCATCCTATCTCAGCACAATAGAGCCAACTCGCAATGCTCTCAGTGAAGCTATCATACTACCATTGCAATATGTCATGCTCCATTCGAGCATACCTTTGTACAATCAGCCATCCCATGCAGTGAATCCTCCGGACAGCTGAATCTACTCTCATCACTGTGAAGTCACTCCCTTATTCCGGTAGCGGACTTCCATGGCTCTTACCCACTGAAGGTCCTCTTGGCAAACAAAGCTGAGGGAGTGCTGTTCCACTAGAGTGCTCCTCCACAGCCTCAAATTGCGAATCCTAAGGCCCCATATAGACATTGCATGACAGACCTCTTGTCACTTGTGCAAACCGCCACCCTCCGCTCCTTCCCAAAGGAACTTACGAAGAATGGCCTCAATATCTAGAGACAAGAGTCTGGGATCGGGCCATCATCATGGTGTAGCTGTATATGGTGATAAGGACTGACCTAATCAGGCAAAGGCGCCCTACTAGAGAAAGGAAGTGACTGCTCCAGGAGCCTTATTGAGCTCTGAATTGATCCATCCACAAGGCCCTCAAAATTTGCTCTCCTTGGGGGTCTTGCCTGTAACTGTAACTCCCAAGTGCACCAAAGTTGAGCCTCTTTTGTATCAGTTGGGTGGCTATCCGACACTGGCAGTATGCTGGGGTCAATTTGCTGAAGACAATCAATGGCTTCCTCACGTTCACAAACTTTCTGGTTCAACTCCCATACTCTTCCAGAATCCCTTGAACCTCTCTCCCCCCTGCTATAGAAGTTTGTGCAAAAAGAATCATAAAATTTGCATTTATCAAATGAGAGAACATAGGATCTCTTCCATCAAGAGCTCTGAGCACTGAATGAATAGGTAGGGGGAGAGGGGGTATCTCTGCATGAAGCCTCTCCTCCCCACTATTCCAAGGGAGACGTCTGCCATTGGGTGACTGCACTTATTGTAGGCCCCATTTAGACCACCTCTATGGAAAGCCAAATCTATCCAAGACCATCCGAAGATAGTCCCATTCCATCATGTCGTAAGCCTGCTTCATATCCATCTTGATGGTCATGTGTCCGACCGTCGAGGTGGAGTACGAAAGTGATAGTGAGGAAGCTTTCACTAATGTCTCTCCCGAGAACAAAAGCGCCTTGTTCTCTAGAAATTAGCATGGACAACCCCTCCGTAAGGCGCATGACTAGCATTTTTGCCACCACCTTGTAAATAATATTGCATAGGTTGATAGGATAGAATTGCGTCGAAGTGGAAGCCCCCCTCTCCTTGGGAATAAGAACTACGAGAGTGTTTTACCAGCGCTTAGGCATCCGCCCCCTGTCAAAGAAATAGTGGATGGTTGCTAGGGTGTCAGCCTGGGTGACCCTCTAGTAGCCTGTAAAGAAAAATGGGGTGTTACTGTCTATCCCAAGAGCACAGTTGGGGGCAAATTCTTGCAGAGTGGCCTAGATCTCATCATCCGTAGTCAGCTGCTCGAGGTTGGCAACATCTGTGTCATCGAGGACAAAGTCGGGAATCAGATATGTGGACAACTCGTGAATGGACTGGACGAGCCCCACTTCCTCAGAAGAGGTCAAAGAATACATGTCTGATCCAGTCGAGGTCTGAGGTCGTCTCCCCGGAGGGCAAGGATGGTGTTTGATTTACGATGCTATGTCACGCTGCATAAACACCGCAGTACACCGGTCACTCTGGGTGAGCCACCGGGCCTGAATTCGCTGCCTCTACCAAGCCATCCTCGCCTCCATTTGCGATAGCTCCTGTGTGGTGGCCTTGAGATGCTGTACAAACTTTGGGTCAGGTTCTCTGTCTGACTCCATATCTGCCTCCTGAAGACAAACCAGACTTTAGGTGAACTCCTCCCTCTTCCAAAGATCGGAGAGGGTACTTCGTCTTCATTGCCAAAGCGCCCGAAGTGTCCTCGCTAGCTTGTGGTTCATGATGGAGGACGACGAGCTGCAAGATGGCCTCCCCCATGCCCTTTCTACAATAGTGAAAGGCTCTAAGCACTGAAGCCAATTGTCCTCAAATTTGCACTGCAGTCTAGAACTTTGGAAACTGAGATAAGTATCAATTAGAAAAAGAGGGCAATGATCAAAAGTTACCCGTGGAAGTTGGTGCACCACTGCACCTGACAAAATGTTTAGAGCCTTTGCGTTGAGAAGGAAACCGTCCAAAAGCTCCCAGATGGTATGATCTCCCCCCTGGTTGTTGCATTAGGTGAACCTGGGCCCAACAAATCCCGAATTATGGAGGTGGCACGATTTGATACACTCTTGGAAGTCCATTTGTGCTGTGGTGAACCTGAACCCTTTCCTATCGTGCTTCTTCTCTTGGGAGAGAGCGCAGTTGAAGTTTCTGCCAAGGACAAGCGACAACCATCCACACAGACTGCCTCAAGCGTTCCCCATAGCTCTCATTTGCAGTGAGTATCAATGTCCATTGAACAATTTTCTTCTTACACCATTGGACAAAAGCTTCATCAAGAGGCTAGGTAGGCTTCAACAATTTTGGTGCAATAGGGATCTTGGTTTGATTGGGAACTACAACAGGAACCTTTAGTTGGGCAGGCTGATCCGCAAGTGTTGGAGCTCCGCCATTTGCTTGGGTTGGCTGTTGTTTAGGGATGTTATTTTCATCTTTGTGGCTAACCATGCCATGATGATAGCATAAAGCATTACGCCTTCATATAAGTGATAGTTGAATAAAGTTGCCCCTTTAGCTCTCACCTTAATATTAAAGATCAGCTATCATAATTTGTCTCGATAAACATCAAAAATTGAGTCAAATAATGAAAAATATAAGTTACATATTTAAACATTAAAGAGTCATACATAAATACTTCATCCAAATGACAAACAATATGCATCAAACACGATTACGAGTGTAGGTCAGACAATACACTTGTTAGGCATCTAATTCTGACTTGAAACTCAGACCGGATAATTATAGTTTTAACAAATTAATTAATAAGGCGATAAAATAGCTTTGATACACTAAAATTTAAATGCAAACATGCTTATTAAAAGTATAGGCTTAAAGTGAAAAAGATTATCAGCAAAAATAAATAATAAGCTAAATGGGAATAATATAGCATGAAATGTGTAGTAGCAGTTAACATATATTGAGTTTTGAATTTGCATGTTAATTATTGAATCTTATATATAATCACGTGCATCATTCATGGAATACTCCTGCACTAAAGTTGAGCAATGCATCGTCTAAGGACCTACAGTGAGAATCTTTTTCAAGACTAGGGAGGACCCTAATTTTTGAGAAAATTTATCGTAGAAGTAATATATGTAAAATTGAGGAATGTATTGCCTAAAAACCTACAATGAGAATTCTTTTAAAAATAGGGAGAATCCTATTTTTGAGAAATTTTATCGTAGAAATAATTTATGGATAAATATTTGCTATTAATTATTATATAAAGCGCACGGCATCCATATTTTGATATTTTCATAAATTGGTATTTTCATAAACATTGATATTTTCATTGAATATCTATTTCATTAGCATGATTTAATTTGAAATAGGTTTAGTAATTCAGTAAAATCATCTAGCTTATAAAATATGTTATGCAAATATTGTAATATAAATAATTTTATGTTGGTGTTTAGCTTGTTTTTAAGAGACGATTGAACCTGTTTCAATTTTATGTTCAGTATGTAGTAACAACGATATGTGACCCATTAGGTTAGGATTAGATCTAAGGTTTGTTTGGCTATTAAAATAATTAAAATTATCTTTGATGAAAATTATACTTCTTAAGTTTTTGATAGATTGCTTAGGAAATGAAACTGTTGGACCTCGGTGTCGCATAACCTTAAGAAAAAGGGGAAAATTTTAGAGGTTCTATACTTTTTAGCTGTCCCAACAGAATAAACTAGAGAATTTTTAGTATATGGCACCTTAGAGCTAAGGACTTATCCATTTGGCCTAAATGGAGGGGTCGGTTGGGGTTAAATAGAAAGCCCAGGGTTGTTTTGGTATCTTTAAAATTTTAATTTCCCTTAGAAAATTGCTAAATATTTGTTTTTTACTATGATTTGGATTAAACTGGCATCAAAATTTTAGAAATTTGTAATGCATAATTAAATAAATTTAATTTTCAGCATAGAAAATGTGAATTTACAATATAGCACATAAATGATAAATGATCGTTTTTCTATTGTTGTTGAAATTGACTCAAATTTTAGGGAAATACTTAAAATTCAATTTAAGCAACTATAATAAAGGAACTTTACATGAGCTTCTCGGATAATTCCACTTTAGTGAAATCCAAGCGTATGATCCCATATCACCATCATCAATATAAAAAGGTTTGCCTATTATTGATGCCAATTTAGAAATTCACTCCAACGTTCCAAATTGATCTCAAGAAAGGGGGTTGAAAAAACAACCTTCCTACTTGGAATAATGCCTAGGAACCATTCATTGACTCCAACACCTATACAACAATGACCATGGTCCACCAATTATAACTTGAGCGTTGGCTTGGTTGTTGTTAAACTTGACTGAAACACTATCAAAGCCAAGTTGCTAAACCTTGAACTCTCAAATTTGATCCCATTATAGCTTCAATTTGTTTGTATGTGAAAGGGGATAAACAACCAATTCACGAAGTCCCTGCCAACTAGTTTTGTTGCTTTGTTCTAAATCCGTCACCACTTCCATTATTCCTAATGAACGAATGGGTATCTTCAAGAATCTGACGTTCCTTCATGCAGGAAGACCTCCGGAATTTGTTAATCCTGCTGACCAAACTGTCTACTTGTTGAGGCATCATGTCGTACACAAAAATGCAGCTAAGAGTTTGATAAAGTTGGAGCAGGCTGAGTGTAGTCAGCCAACCTTCAGCAGATGAGTACAGTTTTGTTCCAAATTTCCATCTTCATTCACACACATTTCAACATTCTCATTCAGAGGATTTAAAGATTGGTAACCCAAATGCAGGTTATTCATAAGTTATTCTGAGCCCCAAAACAGTACAAGTTGCTGCGATTGCAAATAGCATCTTCCGTCTTCGTGTCTTTTTCAATCTTATTTCTTCCCTAGTAGCATTTTATCTGGTTGCAGCTTGTCGTGCAGTCTTGCTCCATTCAATTTGAATAACTGGCAGTTTACAACTTCTTTAAGCTTAATGCAACAGTATTAAACGTTTTTGCTGAATGTATTGGACTATAGATCCCTTCAAAGACAGTGATGCTGCTGTTGGACAATAGTGAAATCTTGTTCTCTTGTTGCCACCAAAAAGGTTGAATGACGAGACCTTCTTTCCTCCTCCATAGCTGAGATGGATGCCTTGCTAACGAGCCTATCATTAGGGTCTCACAGGGCCGGAGGTTCCACCGCAGCCACCAAGAACGGCAGTGGCTGCCACCACAGCCATTCATTTTCTCCTTCTAGCCTCACTTTTGCATGCGCTCCTAGGTTTTATTATAAGTTTTGGGAAAGGTTTCTTAGAATGCCAATAACTTGTGCAAATTTTTAAAAGAATAAATTTATGAATGTGAGAAAGAAAGAATGAGAAGAACTTTTAAAATGTATTAATTCAAATACTTCCAAATAAATTCTTTGAATTTTAAATATAAATAGTAAAATTTATATTAAATTCTCTGCATAATATAAGTTGAGTAATTATTACAAGTTTCAATAATTTAGAAATCTCCCAGTGTTATGTAAATTCCCCAATGATTTTCCAAAGTCCACTATTTGTTAGAAACATCCCAAGTTGCAAGCAAAAACCAATAATAAATAAAGATAGAAGAAATAAAAAAGAAAATATGTTATTTAAGTAATGCAAATTTTACTTATACGCTATCAGAACTGAGTCTTTCTCAGTAAAATCGCTTTGATCTTGAAGCAGAGCGATTTCTGATTTTGCGAGAGCCCCTCTCAACTCCATTTGGCGCAAGCATCACCGAGCCTTCCTTCCTACTCATCATCATCTTCGAGCCTGCGATCCTGAAATAGTTTTTCTAAATTGCCATCATCGCTCAAGAGCCAACCGACGTGCAGCTCGCCGTCCTTCCACCCGCGTCATCAACCTTTTGCTGATCTCTTGATCTCGTCAACTGCTACTGCGACAGAACATTCATCTCCAAAGAACTCTACCTCTCATCAATCTCTTGCCAATTCTTTGTGATTTGTCGCATCTCGCCGACTCTAGTGATTGTTGTTGCCAAGAAAAATTCACCGCCGAAGAGCTCTACCTCTCGATGAGTCCCTCTCCGCACGTAACATGTCTGCCGCTTCTTCTACATGGTTTCAACCAATGTGGACTCTCAATCTTGCGACAACATCAATTCCCAGCAGACAAAACTAGTGTCAGACAAGATCTCAAATTTCTCAAGTTCTTGATGTCTAGCATCAAGAATTTAATTCACAATTTCTTAACAACCAAGAACTACTCAATATGGAGAGCCTAGGTAACATAATTATTCAAAGCAAATAGCCTCTACAGTTATCTGGATGGAGTCAACTCCACCTCCCGTACTGACAGTGAAACACATAATCACTAGATTTTCACCAATCAAAATCTAATTGCCGCTCTCTACTCCAGAATTTCTCCATCCATTCTCCCATACATCATGGAGAGAGAGATTGTGGAGTTCACTTTTTAGCCAAATGACTCTGAATCATATGTCGAAATCTAGCTTACCCTTGAAAAATGTCTTCAATCTTTGAATAGATCCAGAGTCATTTGGCTAAAAAGTGAACTCCACAATCTCTCTCTCAAGAATCGGTACATGAGCGCATACTTGTCTGAAATTAAATCTTTGGTAGAGCCGCAAGCTCAAAAATTGATCCGGAGGATGAGATACTCTACACATTGAATGACTTCCTTCCATATATCAAGCCTTTAAAACTATCATCTGAACCAAAATCCCACACCCATCAGTCTTGACCTATATTCTTTTGATCTTCACAATTAAATCTAGATCTACAACTCTTTTACCAACAACATCACCCAAATTTCTTCTTATTCTCCAGATGGTTTCGTGGCAGAGGCAGAGTCGGTAGAGAGCGGGCGGTTACTACCAATGATTTGAGGGCACCACCTGCACACCGATTCTCACATATTGAGTGTCAAATATGCAACAAACTTGGTCATTCAGCAAGAGATTATCGGCATAGAATGAATGCCAATTACCGCGACTCTCCAACCAATTCACATTCCGTAGCCGCATTCCGTATGGACAGAACGACTAATCACAACTGGTATCTAGATCCAGGAGCTTCTAATCACATCACGAATGACTTTGGCAATCTATTCAACCTCCGAAACCTATCAAGGCAACCACTGGGTGAATATCGGAAATGGTTAATCTCTTCCAATTTCCCGCATCAGCACCGGCATCCTTCCCACCCCTAATCATACATTCCATCTAACTCAGCTCCTCCACGTTCCACAATGCCAATAAAATCTTCTTTCCATACATAAACTAACTACCCCCAACTCTTAATCAATTTTATTTGATCCTCATGGTTTCACAATAAAGAACCTCCAAACAAATACTCCACTTCTTAAAAGTCGCTGCATCAACGATTTTTACATCATTCGAGACCACCTTTGTTCACCATCATCTTACGATCCGCTACAACGTCCACCAATCTCCCCTGGCACATGTGGCTTGGACATTCCAGCGGAGAAGTTCATCAGCTTCTTTGCAAGTCTACTCCTAGTCTCAGCAACAATACTTCTTTTCCTTGCACTACTTGTATTACAACAAAAATTCATAGATTACAATTCCCCAAATACAAATTAAAATTATGATTTTTTTGAATTTATACATTCTGATGTTTGAGGTTTAGCCCCCACTATCTCCAATGAAGGCTAAAAAATTTTCTGTTATTTTTGTGGGAGTCGCTCCTGATTTACTTGGTTGTTTCCAATCAAACAAAAATTCGATGCTATACTCAAATTTATCCATCTTCAAAAATTCATCGACTGTGAATACAATAAATGCATCAAAAGTCTCCAAACTGATGGAGATGGTGAATACAATTCCACATCCTTTCATAACCTACTCAACAATCTAGACATCCATCACAAAATGTCCTGCCCATACACTCCGCAACAAAATTGGATGGCTAAATGCAAACATTGCCATATACTTGAAACCACTCCTGCTCTCCTTCACACGGCTTAACTACCATAAGGCTTTTGGGCTCATGCTGCCCTCACGTCTGCATATCTCATTAACTGCCTATCTTCTCCTAATACACAATATTGCACCCTACCAACTTCTACATCAAACCATCCTTGAATATCACCATCTTTGCGTGTTTGGCTGCCTTTGTTATCCCCTCCCATCGCCAATAAAAACTATCAAATTTAGCCCCAAAACACTTCCCTACATCTTCCTCGGATACTCCCGACACTATAAAGGTTATATTTTCTTTAACCCCAAAATCTCTTCCACTTTAATCTCACGTCACGCACAATTTCTTGAAACTGAATTTCCCTATCCTAAGCTTACTCAGTCTTCTCCCACATTGCCCATGCACTCCCAGCCTCCTCTTACTCTAACTCTTGTACCAACATCACATTCTACTATACAAATACAAACTCCTTCCTCTATTAACCTGATCTCCTCTAGAAAGATAAATTTCTCATCAACTATCCTCCCTCAAACATCACCCTCTACCACCCTATCAACCTCTTGACCTTCCTATTTACCCGTACACTCTTCTTTCTCTACCCCATCATCATCCTCCTAGCCATTTGCTTCCAACTGAATCCCAACTAGCCCTCAGACAAAAGCACCAATTCTTTCCTCTCATCCCATGCTCTCCCGACTCAAAATCGGCGCACCATTAAACCAAAGCCCCTCCATAACCTCATACGCCAACTCACTCAATCGAACCTACCTCCTATAACGCTGCAGCTAAGCTGGAACATTGGCAACTTGCTGCAGAAGATGAGTGTCGTGCCTTGATAAATCAACACACTTGGACCCTAGTACCCCTTATCCCACATCAAAATGTCCTTGGGTGTAAATGGACATACCGTACAAAACTCAACGCCGATGGCACAGTGGCACGTCACAAAGTCTGGTTGGTGGCCCAAGAATTCAATCAACACTATGGTACAGATTACTTAGAAACATTCAACCCAGTTGCAAAAATGCCAACCATTTGAATTCTATTCACCTTAGTCACTTATTACAAGTGGTCTATCTTACAATTACATGTCTCCAATGCATCTCTACAAGGAAAACTCCTCGAGATAGTCTATATGAAGCAACCACAAGGGTTTGTGTATTTCAGCCATCCCAACCATCCTTCCACTCTCCACAAACTCATCCAAATCCTCACGCAAAGGTTTCACATGAAACACTTTGGCACTTCAACCAATTTTCTCGGCATCCATCTCATGCAATCTGCAACCGGCCCATCCTTAGTCAAACAATCTACGCCTCCACAATCTTGAAAATCTCTTGAATGGAGCAATGCAATCCAGCTCTTCTCCCATAACCAGCCAACAAAACTCCAAACCCACCTCTCCATTTTCTCAACCCACACTATACCAACAAATTGCAAATTATCTTCAATACCTCAATATACTCGACCCGATCTAAGTATAGTAGTCAATAAGATATGCCAACACATGCACAACTCCATGCAAGCTCATTTTGAACAAGTCAAACGATTACTTAGGTACGTGAAGGGATCTCTCCGCCTCGGGCTCCTAATCGATCCAGGAAACTTACATCTTCTAGCCTACGTCGACTCAGATTGGGCAGGCGACACAGACGATCGCAAGTTTACTATGGGTTATTGTATCTTCCTGGTCAACACTCCAATCTCTTGGACTGCAAAAAACAAAACATTGTTTCTTGCTTCTCTACTGAAATCGAATACCGTGCACTTGCAATCACAGCCACAAACATCATCTGGCTATGCAGGCTACTTAAGGAATTTGGTCTCCCACAAAACAATCCAACTCCTTTATTTTGTGACAACCTCTCTGCCATAGCATTTTCAAGAACTTTGTCTTTCATGCAAGAACAAAACACGTGGAAGTTGACTGCCACTTCATTTGTGACAACATTCAGAAGAATGAAATTGAACTACAACACATCCCCACCAAAGAGCAGAACGCGGACATTCATACAAAGCCTCTTTCTACGGCCTGTTTCAACAAACACCGGTCCAAACACATCAATTACTTTCTAGATCGTTCGTTTGCAGGGGGATAATAGCAGCCCATTTAGTTCCCAGCTGTAACTCTAATCGAAGCGTTACATCACAATTGTAATAGCCCAATTAATCCCCAGCCAATACTTATAAATATCACCTAGCGTTACAACGCTATTCTACTATAGATATGTGGTCTCTGTAAACGAATGGATATATCTCAATAATACGCAGCTTTCTCATTCTATCTAAAACATGAGGAAGAATCTCTTTGAAGTTTTGTTACTTTATGCTAAATAATTCCCATTTAGGGTTACATATACACTTGTGTAGGAAATTGAATTTATTGATCTTGATGAAGATACCAATTATCAGCAATAAGATATAAGTCAAATCTGCACCTATCTATATAGGTTTAATGCACTCTAAGAAATTTGCAACAACATTACCATGGCTTAATTCCAGTAAGTGGGGTTGGATATGTGAAACTTGTCATTATTTAGCACCATTCAATAACAACCCCTCCTTAAATTTCTATTATTTTAGATCCTTACTAATAATTTACTTGAATAAATTTTCAATTTATATAATTAGTTATATCATGGAAGAGGGGAAGGCCATGGATTAATTGTTTGCCTTTGTATGAGGATTTGGGCCTTAATGCATATCTACAACAAAATAGGATGGTTCTGAATCATGCCAGGTGTATGATCATTAAGTTGTGGGCCAGGATTGCTCTTTGATTGTGGCTTGCTTTCCTCTTGTTCAATCATTGACAAAGCGGATACTGAGCAGTCACAAATAGGACCATGGTTAGAACAACATTACAACATATTTAGAGCTTGATGGTGTGTTCAATCAAGAAAAGAGATGTTGCAAACACAAATATCTAACATGTTATTCAGATCTGAGTAGAGAATACTGAAGCTGGGAGTTATTGTGACATTTAGAAAGGGGTAATTTGCTTGATCTGTACTGGTTTTGGAAGATCTGCACTATTTTGAACTGGAACAGTGCACACAATTTTGAGAAGAGTTGTTTGCAAATGGAGAGGCTTGCTGCTAGAAGATGCCATTAGAAGAGAGAAGCGCAAAGGCAGTGACCAAGGAATGGAATGATTGTGGGAGGATCATAACATATATCTTTTCTATCATCTTATAAGGGTTATATTGATAATTATTTGATAATCTAATGTTAGCTAATAGTGTTTTTAATATGGTCAGGTAAGGGCATTTGATTTTGTTAAGTCTTGTAAGGGTGTTTTATTTGAAAAGAAATAATGGGAAAATTTTATCTCCATATAACCCAATCTTTTTATAATTGTAGCAATAAATTTGTTTTGAATGTAAATGTTGATATGATCATTTGTTAGTTCTCGATAATAATAATTTTTCACCATGAACCCTCGTTTGACTGTTTTCAAGCTATCAGGTTGTTGCTCAATTTCTTAATACCTAATTTACTTACTCTTAATTTGATGCTTCTGACTTAAATTTTATTCATAGTTGAATATTATTGAAAGCTGAGTTCATCAGGTTCACTCTATTATTTGGGTTAGTTTTTCACAGATAAGATGAGTAATATTATTTATACGCCAAGGAAAAGAGGATGAGTGAAAATGTAAGCTCTTAATATTCTTTATGGAGTCATTTTACACATCCTGTCTTCCCTCTTTCTTACCTACCTGCCCCATTCCATATCTTCACAAACGATCATATGAATTATTACTGAATTTTGCTTCTTTGACTTGCAACCGCTATAGGAGAGCAGCCGTTTTTTTCTTATTCAAAGTAAAAACAATGCATTTGATGTTTTTCACAATGAAAAATATTCTTATAATAGTGATAAAACTCTAATTTTTTAATATTAAGTAGCGCTTCAAATTTAGAAAAAATTTTAGTCTAATACTCTAATTTTTTATCATCACCCACTAAACACTATAATGTATATATCAGTCACAAGTGTTTATAAAATTAGCATTTAATTTTTCACGTTAAAAATCTAATTCCATTTAGTGGGTGCTAACTTTAATACATTCAAACAAACTTTGGCGCTACAATAATAAATATTATTTATCTACTGTTTTTTATATTTGCTTAATTAGTGATGAAATATTAAAATTTATAATTAAAAGCATGTGAAGTAATAAGATATGACAAGATTCTTTCATCTAAATGTTTATGGCTTTAGTGTGGAGGATGATGCTTATAATAAAATGGCTAATGATATATATTTCCTTGTACTTTATTTTAATTATGATGATGACTTTTAACAATGAACTGCTTTTTTTTTCATCAAATGTTTTACTGAGATTTTGGTTTTATTACAATGTTGAATTTTTTCTTCAAATTTTCATCAATTTGTTATTTGTGTCACCTTTTTTTTTGCACAATTTATGTGTTGAGCTGCTGTTTCAAGGTGCACATCGGATAGCTAGTGCATGCTCTTTGCATTTGGATATGCAATTTGGCATCTGTTTCAGATTTGTCATTACTAGAATCAAGGGGAGTTAGAGGTTGCTTATCTGTCACTAATTTAAAAGGAACATCAACCCAAATAATTTGTCAGAAATTGTCTCGTAACCACATTTCTTTTGCTAATGAAGACTGAAATTCTCTGAAGTCTTTAATAATAATTTTGAATGATAGTTATTTAAAATATGATGCCAGATCTACCTCCAGATCATTTATGAAGATCATGTATTTAAGAATCAAGTTAGCCTAAGTTGGACCTAGGATTATTAATCCATCTTTGGTAATCTTTCTTTAAAAGGTACGGGCACATTTGTTTATAGCTTCAAAATTTTTGTTATTTTGTAGAATTTCAAGCGCAAACAAACATGTACTTCAACATCATCTTCCCTGCGAGATCAATATTGTTGTACTTGGAAGATTAGAAGTTCAAAAATTCATCTTTGCGTCGGTGAACTGTCAAATATGGGTCTTGAATCCTCGGAAATAATTTTCTCTGTTTTACAAACTGCAGCCTCAAGGTCATCTTCAAATCAAAACCGACAAATAGAATATTTATAGGATTGTTACATGAAATGTAGTTATAATAAATCCAATAATAACACCTATTTTATCATTGAGTTTGTCTTTTGTCTCATTATAACAGTACAATTAACCGCATGATTTTCCTTCTCTAGTTTGTACTACGAAAGTAATCCTCCAAAAGGTTTTGGTTTGAAAAATATTTTGGATTGTCATAACTAATCTGTCACATAATGATCAAATTTCTCTTAATACCAAGCAATACGCCATAACTTCCATTTCTTTCTCTTGTGTAGATTTCTTTTGTTTATCCTCCTTCAGCAGGCATCTCTTGAACTCCATTGGTTTTCTCTTTACCAAGTTGGTCTCAACTTGCACCAGTATTCATCCCATTGTTTCATTGCGTAAAAATGTTTATTCAAATTTGTTAATGATTGGATAAAATGTGATGGAAAACAGAGCCATCTAGGGTTAAGCTTAGAAGATCTTTAAGAGGATATAGAGGCTATTGTATAGATAATAACAGTGGACAGCAATTATAGCTGCTCATCTGTACAGTAAAGAAAGTTATAGTTCTGGGCAATAGCAGGGAATGTAGTAGATCTGCTATTTACTGCTGGGCTGCTGCTGGAAAAGGCTAGCATCTGCTAAGAATAGGCTGTTGGGTGGCCTGGGTCAGCATGACTATTTAGAACCTTCCTCTCTCAGCAGATATAAGCTTAAAAGAAACCTGCAACTTGTTCTGATGGAAAACACCGAAATTGTGGCAAAACAGCAGGGTAATATAGTAGCGAAGGAGGTGAAACTAGAGTGTAAAGAAATTGGCAAATGACAGCTGTTTAGTAGAATTGAGAGGATGATTCTGGTTTTTTTAGGCTAAATAGAAAATGAATAAGAACAAAAAGAACTATAAGGGGGAGGGGGAGAGGAATAAGAAGGAAATTAGTAAGAAGTGAGAAGGGCCGCTAGCCTTTGTTCGAGAGGGAGAGGATGAGTTAGGGAGAGAGGGATGGTCTGCTGTACCTAAGGAGAAGAGAGAGAGAGAGAGATCAAATAAAATATTAGTATCATAAAATTGTCCTCATTACAAATAATTGAAGCATTTTAAATTCTCTTAGGAGTTGTTTGGTTTGATGGATTAGAGATTCATAAAATAATTGAATTGCAATGTATTTGGATAGCAATAAATTGGTTCTCTAAATTTGAAATTTTGATGTTTGGTCGAGTGTATTTGTATGGAAATGTAATTTAAAAATATTAATCCCAATTTAGATGGCTTGCATGAGATGGAACTGCCTGGATGGTAGATAATGTGGCTGACGTGGCCAACCGAAGGCCGTCCGTGATTGGCAAAGGTCAACTATGGTCGATCTTTTAGCATTTGGCCTGAGGGATGAATGAGCGGGAACCTTCAACGCTAATGGGGGAACCCAGCCAAAAGCAACAAATTATAAACTTACATGTTTGGGGTGGATGAATGACCATTATTATTCTTTCTCATTTCAATATAATTTGTTTGCAATTAGGGGGAGGGGGGTGAAGGCCTGTGTGGGCAAGGGAACCCAACCAAAATTGCATCTTTGGGCTGTTTTTAACCCTAAAAGAGGGCGGTTTAAGGCCTGCAAGGGCAAGCAAACTCAGCCAAAATCGATGAATCCCGCCAAAATCAACAAATTATGGACTTGCATGTTTGGGGTGGATGAAAGGCCATTATTATTTTTTCTCTTTTCAACATAATTTGTTTGCATTTGATTCAGGCGTGATTGTGTTGTAGTGTTTTTGTAAAGCGCAAGGTAATTAAACTACTCCAAACTTTCTCACAATTGAAATGCTACATCTAAAATCCTTGAAATTTTAAAATGTGAGTAATTCATCAGAATTTCAGCAAACTAAACAACTCCTTAATTGGCAAAGTATGAACTTGCATGTTTGAAGCCTTAATTGGCTACAATCTCAAACTAAGCCTTCAACGCAAGGTTTGAGAAGGGTGGGTGTGGATTGTAGAGATGGTTGGCAAAAGATGTTATTCTCACTGACTTTGGGTTGGTGGGAACATATGTTTTAGTGTTTCAACATCATTTTTTTAGTGTATTATTAATATTATTCATCTATCTTTTTAGGAATTGCAACGACAAATCATTATGGTTTTAGTTTACTTATAGGTTTTAAATTTTGAAGATAATGATGGTTGTTGAGTGTGTATGATAATCCCATGATGTCTTAATAATAATAATCAAATTGGCTTTGATGCCAATTGGTGCAAGGCAGAGCACTCTAGGGTTAACTCAGGCCTTTAAGAGGATATACATGCTAATGCATAGAAGATAACGATAGACAACAAGTGTTGTTGCTGCTACACGGTAAACATTTTTTTTTTTTGGGGACAGCAGCAGTGAGTGTGTGATAGAGCTGTTATTTTCTTCTGGGCTGCTGCTGGTATAAGGACAAGCAGATGTTGAGAGAGGTGGAGTAGGTTATTGGGAGACCTGGGACAGCAATGGAGTAGTTTGGAATCTTCCTCTTGCAACGGGTATGTTTAAAAGCAAACGCAACTTGTTCTATGGGAAAACAGGGTGAAATTATGTCAAGACAACAGGGAAATAAGAATGAAATGAGGTGAAGTTAGAGATGAATGAAGTTGGGAAAGTGACAGCTGTTTGGTGGGATTGAGGGGATGGTTGTTTCTTTTTTGGGGAAAAAGAAGACAGACAAGAAAAAATAAACTGTTGGGGGAATGGGGAGAGGAACTAGAAGAAAAAGAAAAAATTGTCTCTAGTTTCTTGATTCTTGCAATTTGTTCATTTAGTCATTGACTTGTATACAATTTTCTTGGTCCCCTAACTTTTTTTTAGGTATTTTTTTGGTCTATGCGATTGATTTTGATGAAAATTGTTAAATATGAAGGATAATTTTGTCTTTTTATAATTTAGTTAATAAAATTCCACATAGCACAGTAAGAACAAGATTCCATAAGCATCGATCACATGATGTTGTGAAAGGCTTTTGCTTGCTTTTTATGATGGTAATGTTGATTTCCAGCAATTTATTAATCAACTTTGTTCGTGCAATGCATTTTACATGGGACCGTTTGTAAGGAAAAAAATTTCTATTGATCTTTTGCCATGTCAATTCTTGTGTAGCTCTAGTATTTTCCTTCAAAATTACTTGAATCTGATATGGAAAGCAAAGAAGCGAAGAAAGCGTGATTTCTTATTTCTTTCAATAAATGAATAACACGGGCTCTGCCAGATACATATATAGCCCATATAAAGTATTGTAAGGCGTGATTAATAGAAATAAGTGATGGCGGGAGTGCTTACAACACGGCGGGCCAGTTTAGGTAAGTATCGATACGTATCTATTTTAATACACTCCCTCAAGTGAGGCAGAACTGATGTGACGAGCTTGAATATGAGTTCTTTAAACTGTTTTGGCGGAAGATGCTTGGTAAGAATATCTATTGCTGAGCTGGGATGTGACGGACTTGGACAACATGGGAAACCACAAGTTTACAAACCAAATGATAATCATCATCCGTGTGTGAAGAACTAGGTTGGTAGCCAGATAAGTTGTGCGGACATTGTCACACCAATTGGTAGGAACGGGCCATCAGGAAAGTTGATGTCACGAAGAAGGTGAACAATCCACATGATCTGGCAGTGTTGGCAACAACCTTGTATTCGGCTTCAGTGCTAGCTTTGACAATTGTAGGAAGCTTCTTGGAGGATCAGGAAATAAGATTAGGTTCTAAAAAATGTGGTAACCTGTCGTGGATAGCTAGCCCAATCAACATCTGTATAAGCGGATAGAAAACGGTGATGTGCAGATTTTATAGGAAGGCAGTAGTCAAGTGTTCCATTGAGATTGGGGTGGATGAGCTTGAGCTCTAGTCAGTGAACTATTGTAGGAGCATGCATGAACTGACAAATTTAGTTGACATTGTAGGTAATGTCGGATCGAGTTAGGAGTAGATATTAGAGAACATCAGCTTTGTTGCGGAAGTTGGTCATGTCTGCGTCTTGGAGGGGTGTGGCTGCAACATTGGTGGAAGAGACAGCCATTGGATTGGTTAAAGGTTTGCATCCAAGCATGTTGGTTTGTTGTAAAATAGAGGTAATATATGCTGATTGGGATAACAGTAAAGCATAATCAGTCTGTCTGAATGTGATTCCCATAAAATTGGAATGAGCATCAAGATCATTAATGGTAAAGACCGAACCCAATTTTTGTATGAATGTGAGGTTGGTAATATTGTTCCCTATCAGAAGTATGTCATCAACGTAGACATGCATAACATAAGGTTGTCCTTGCTGTAAATATATATAGATTGTCAGTAGCACTTTGTCAGAAGCCATTTGTTAAAAGAAATGAGGACAATTTGTGAAACCAAAGCACATGGGGCTTGTTTAAGACCATAAATAGTCTTGTTCAGCTCCCAAACATGGTTGGGATGGTAGTATTTGTGAAACCATCCGGTTGAGAGATAAAAATTGTTTAAGTGAGATCTCTATTGAGAAAGGCATTGTCAAAGTCCAACCGGTGTAGAGACCAGCTGGAGGTCACGTCAAGAGTAAGAATCACTCAGATTGTCACATGTTTGATAACCGGGCTAAATGTCTCCTCATAATCGAAACCTTCTTGTATATGACAGCCACAAGCAACAAAACGAGCTTTGTTCTTGTGTACTGTGCCATCTGGATTTAGTTTGTGTTTGAATAGCCATTTGCAGGATATAACATTCATATCAGAGATTCAGGGAACAAGAGTCCATGTGTTGTTCTTGATTCAAGATATTGAATTTAGTGTTCAAAGCAACAAGACATTCAAGATGTTGAGATGCTTGAAAAAAAAAGGTAGGGAGAGGAAACAACATGGGCAATATAATATTGACACGGGGGATGTTTGGTGGATAGGTAAGTCATTGGTTTTGAATTGTCAGATTGGAGTCTAGTAATCATTGGATGAGAATTGGTGGATGGCGGAGGGCAGTGATGGGAAGGAGGAATGTTGGTATTGGTGGGGATATGTGACGATGTGTAGTAGTCAGAGAAGGTGAAGCGGATGGATGAGGAACAACGAAAAGATGTGGAGGTCGTAATGGAGGTTGAGTAGAAGTAAGATTATTACCTTTGGGAGCACCGAAGGGACTTGCCATTTTTTGTGAGTATATGTTAGATGTCGGTGGGATGTAGAAGTTGGATTTTTGGGAGGGTATGTAGGAGTAAGTAGCATCCTATGGATGAGATAGTGCGGTGGACTAAGGATGAAGATGGGGAAGGTGTTGGAAACTACTGGAGATGAGCAGGTACATGAACATGAGTGGAGTTGGGGAAGGGTGGAACATCAGCTGTGGAAGGGATACTAGGAAAGTGTAGTTTGTCTAAAACATGAGTGGAAATAAAAATGTAGTTGGCACAAGGATAAAGGCTCATGTATGTAGCATGGGAGCCGATGTGCCAATGAATGTGCATGGTGTGGATCTATTGTTGATTTTGGATTTTGTGTGAGGGCGAAGCCAAGGGAAACAGATACAACCGAAAATATAAAGTTTAGCATAATCAGGGAGTTTATTGAGGAGAAGTTGAAATAGAGATCTATTATGGAGATTTTGTGAAGGTTGTCTGTTGATTAAATAATTTGCAGTTTGAAAAGCATAGATCCAGTAGGTTTTGGGTAGAGGGTGGAGGTGGTGAACTAGGTGCGATGTGTCGATGTTTACGTTCGGCAGTTCCATTTTGTTGAGTGTGCATTGAAGTGATGAATGATGCCAAGTTATTAAGAGTGGAAGTAAGTTTTAGGAATTCTCCCCCATTGTCGGATTGCAATTGTTTTATCCGATGCTCATATAAGTTTTTCGTCATGTTTTGAATGTTATGAAAGTAGAAAGAGCTTAACTTATATTTTTAAGCGGATAGAACCAACAAAATTGAGTGCGAGCATCTATAAAAATAATTGTAATTTTGATAGTCAGTTATGGAAGAAGTAGAACAAGGGCCCTAAACATCATATATGAATATATATAAGTTCTAAGCTCTAAGGTTTTGTGTAAATATTTGTTGAATGAGGTAAATGAGATCTATGATTTTTAGCTTTAATACAAGAATGACAAGTAAATAAAGAAAAAGAAACATCAATATTTGGAAGAGTTTTTTGCAATGAGTCGATATTGGGATGCGAGCAGGCTAGTGGAATGGTAAGCATGAGGAGAAGATGAGACTTTGCTACAATGGAAACCGGTACAAGCCTTTATCAAGCGTCTCCCGAAGAATCAGAGCTTCTTCCTGCTGTAGGTATCCTTCACAACATAAGAATAAATTGCAAATAAACCGCTTCCATTTATTGCAAATAAAAACTAATCTATGGTTATTTGCTAGTTCAATAAATATATGTTAAATAGTTGTGCATGTTATTAGCTCTTGAAACAAAGACGCCAAAATTACCTTTCAAAAGATTTGTATACAAAAATTTATTATGACATAAGAAGTTTAGGTTTATTATACAAAATAAAAAATATTCGTTGAAACTGGAAACCGATGCCTTGACTCAAAATATTTAAATAATTGTTCCTTATAAATTAAGCAGAATCTATGTTGTCGAACTAAATCCAATATCAAATTTTAATTTAAATGGAATCTAAAATCAAACTATAACTCGGATATTTTCCAATAACAAAAAAAATTTTCTTCCAAATTTTTTTGCTTATGATGTGGGTGGGTAGAGGTGTTCCCACCACTAAGGAAATGGCCAACCTCCTGACTCACAACATCATATGATCGATGATTTAAATAAAAGTTGATTAATAAATTTCACATCATAATGAACCAACATAAAAATTAAACAAAGTTATAGACAAAATTTTACAGATACAAGAATAAATCCTATGTGATATGTAATATTATGTTTTTATTATTAAATACTAATAGTTTAAGTGGTAGTCGACCTTTGAATTGTCCTTGAAGTCGGAAACTTTGTTGATGTCGGAAACGATGTCAAAAGCGTTGACGCCGTAGATGTCGGAAGCGGCGTCGATGTCGGAAGCGTCAACGTCATGGATGTTGGAAATGGCGTTAACGGTTGGAAGTTGTGTGGACGTCGGAAGCTATGTGGACGTCCGAGTCAGCATCCATGTCGGAAGGGTCGATGCTGGAAGCGTCGTCGACGTAGAGAGGAACATCTGAGTCTTCGTTGATTGCTCCATGGATGAGAGACTTAGAGAAGCGCGAAGAGAACCTAGTTGCGGTGGGAAAAAATTGCAAATTACTCGGTAATAAATGAAAAAGTGCCTTCAAGATGTAAAAATTTGCCTGACTCAATTACCTATTTGCCCTTAATTTTAGAATATAAATGATGGAATGAGATAGATAGTTAACGGTGGGACAAAAATACTTAAATCAAAATTAGAGGACCAAAAAAGTATATATAAGAGTCGAGTACTAAAATGAACAAATTGCAAGTCAATGGACCATTTTAACAATTTTCTCGAAGAAAAAAATTAGGAAGTGAGAAAGGCGACTGGTCCTAGACCTAGAGGGTGATGGAGATTGCTAGGGAAATAGGATGGGCTGCTGGGCCCTAAGCAAAAAGAGGGAGAGAGGGAGGAGAGGGAGAAGAAATACCAAATACAAATATTGTTCCCAAAATATATTTTCTTTATAAATCATAAAGTATTTATATATTCTCATAATATAAATTTTAATTTTAAAATTTTGGAAGAATTTAAAACTCAAATAAATTTCCAATTTAGAAAATAATCAATGTGAGGGATTTTTAAATTAAAATTTATTTTTTTGTTATTTTTAAGTTGCAATAATGTGATGACCCATGTTAGGTTGGTAACAACCAATCTAACATCAAGTGCATCTTTCCACATGATCATATTGACGTTTAAGTAAAATGACAGTTAAACAACATCCAGAGCCATTCAATTATAAAGAAATAATATTCATTCAATTTAAAGTAAATAACATTCAGAATTATTATATAAATGTCATCATACAAAGTGTTTATCCCTCGAAGGGCAACTAAAATTTATTAATATTTTGTGCTATTTCTCTCTTTAACGTCTTTAAGCTACATTAGCTTCCTCCAATAGAATCTGATCTGGCATTATGAAAATAATGCTTTAGTGCACATTCTAAGTACAAAGGATATCAAATAATATACTTTTAATCAAAAACGGAAAGCAAAAATTGATATGATAATAATTGCAGAAAAATATGGAAGAATGCAAATAAAAGATAATCATTACTCGTACAAATAAACATTTTCTTGTCATATGCCAAATTTTCAAATGGTAATCGCATAAAAATTTATAATTATGTTTATGACTTGATATTACGAAGCAATATTAGTAGTTCTAATGAGCAAAAAGTCAGAACCATGAGGCTGAGTTCAATAAAAGCTTAAAAGCATAACTTTCATCTGGCCCCTTAAAGGCTACAGATGACACCCTTATGGCTCCCGAAGACTAGCCCTGTCCCTAACTTATTCTACCACCATTTCGAAACCCTTTGCAACATTCACAAGATACATAAATATCATTTTATTTCTCTTACATCATTAGTAGTAAGAGTGATGCATTAAGTAGCAATATAAAAAGGCTCAAAGCCTTAAGCAGAGAATGAAAATAAAAGCATAAAAAGTAATATTCAGTGTACCTTTTTATTGGACTTAATAAGGCGAATCATTCACAAACTTGATGTGTTTGCAAAAGTTATAATTGAAATCTTATTTTAGTTATGATTTGCAATAAGGTGAAGGTTTTATCAAAATGATCTTATCACTTAAAAAATTTATATTTTAGATTTTTGAATACAACTTTTCATAACGTTTGGATCTATATAGGATTTGCATTAGGTCTGATTATATTTATTCTAAACGGCTACTTATTGGTTTATTACATAAGCTCTAAGTATTCAATTTAAACTAAACTTACACTTGATTAGATTCAAAGTGACTAGACAACTTTATTCGAATGACATTCTAAATCAGATTATCGTACGGAAGTAAAAGAATCATTTTATTGAATCACTAGAGTTGTCTAACTAATCATGATTCAATAGGTCTTTATTGGAAAACTATAATTGGAGAACTACAATTCTAATAGCAAGAAAAATAATCAGACTATAATTGGATCAATAATATTTACATGAACTGTAGAACTATAGTTAGATATATCAAATAATGTACTAAGGTTGTGGGTAAATTATATAATTTCATTGCATTCAATTTATTTAGTCTAACACATTCATATAGACATCTTGTTGGACATCTAGTATGATATTCAATTGATTTACATTTTTAATGCAAGTATATATGTTAACCTTAACAAGCTTTCTGCGTACAATTCTAAGTTTCTCAATTACATCTTAATTATTTGATAAGGTTTGTTAATCTGATTTGATGTATTATTAACTCACTTGTACGATTCTATCATATATTAACAAAATCGACGCATATGAAGGTTCGTACCTTTGAGACCGAGCGCAGAGAAAGAAGTATCAGGCTGAAGAGAAGGAAACTGCGCGGAGCAAGCGGTTGTGCGGAGAGTTTTTGGCGCCTGTTGAGACTTCGTGATCGTCTCTACTTCCATCGGCTTCTACGTCTCTACCGCAGGCTTCAAGAATTGTTCCCGTCGGCATTAGGCGATGGAGGCGGGCGTAAGGAGACAAGCGTCAGCGGCCTTCGATTCCGCCGGGTTAGGAGAGAAGTCGGGAATATGGGGACAAATACTGGTAGTAACAGTAGGGGAAGTGGTGGGGATTCCTAATGCCTAAATATAACATTATCGCTAGCGGTTTCGTCTTAATGTCGTGAGTTTCTTGAAAGTGAAGGGAATTAGCGCATTGTTGTAAAGAAAACTGTTGCACATGGCTCTGGAGACCGTCGATTTCATTACAGTCTAAGGGAAGAGGAAAATGTCTTTTTGTATAAGAAACAGTTGGGCTTTGAACCTTGCCGTTACTTAGCTTCAACCTTCAACGGTCTAAAAATATTTCTATTTTCAGTTCAGAAGTCTCTAAAGTTTAAATCTAAAAGGGTTCTGGATTAAATCATTTTTCTTATAAATCCTGAAATGACAAAGGGTTGTGTTACAGTGCAAAACAAAAACACAACAAGAAATTTTAACATAAACTTTCCCAATTAATGGCAAGCTTAAAATTTCACTTTATTATTATTTGGTTTTGAGAAACTTCATCAATCAATCAATACGTAACGTAAATAAACAGTAATTTGATGAAAACAAACTTTAGCGGTAGTTTTTTAACTGAAAAAGAAAATTCACGAGTAATAAACAGCAATTAGATTTAGCGGGAAGTTAACTTCTTTATCATAAATGTCACAGGGTCATTACAAATAATGAAACTTAAAAAAATGTTCCCTTATAAATTTTAATTTTTTACTTCAAGATTTTAATTTTTATTTTTGCTTAAACTTTATGGTGATAACACTAGAACTCTATTAAAATATTTATCAGCAATTTAAAAGTCATTTTTTAAATTAAAAGCATAATTTTTTTTTTTATGTGCTCCTGGTTGTGGAAATTCATACTTCTCTGTCTTCACATATTGTTGTGCTCATGTAGACTCACACATGCATCTTCCTCAAATGCAACAAATACTATTGCCAGTAATTCTCCATAGATCGCAATCCCATCATTGTATTTGTCATCATAGTTTTCTAATAGCTCACACAACATTAACCAAATTATAAAATGTACCGGGAATATTAGTAAAAAACCCAAACACATGACTATATTGAGTCACACAAGTTATCTCAGCACCTCAATGAACCCAAACGCAAGCTTCTTAACTGCTAATTTAATTTAGTTAACCATGTTTTGTACACCCATTTCATCGAACCTTGAACTAGAGATGGGGTACTCATTTTAAACTGCATCTTTGTTTGAGAAACCATAGTTTGCGCATGCATGTTTACAGTAAACTGTATTACATTTTTAAGAAGAGTATGGGAGCACCAAATGGTTCTTCGAAAGTTAAATGATGCAAAAATATGAAGCAATTCATTTATCTACTTGCACAATTCAATTAAGTTTAAATGATGACATGCACCACCCTGGAGATATTGTTGGTGAGAACTTTTCTAGCATCAAGCTGATCTTGTCATAAGCCTGATGAGGTGGTAACTCATTAGATATATTTGGGATCATTTCACAAACAGCAGCAACAACATTAAGCTTTAATCCCATTTGGTGGGGTCGGCTACATAAATTCTTTGTTTTCATCATGTACAATCAAATTAGAAGCCCCTCGCCTCCCTAACTTTCCAAATAGAGAAGATCCTCCTAATAGAGTAGTTTCTGGGTTCATTCCATAAGCAAACTCGTAAATTGGCACTACCTAATCAGGTAGCATCCACTTCCCTATAATCTTCGTTTTAATATGGTCAGCTGGATAATGTGTGTTCATGTGTCACTTCTCTATCAGCAACAAGAATAAAAGCAATTTTTGCTCCACCAACATCATTTGCAATTTGCTTGGAAACAAAGCAAAAGTTTTACTTTGAGCGATCAAAATGCCATTCAAATTATACATTAATGAAAATTTTCAATCTAAAGAGAAGGATGCCATCGAAAGGGACAACCATCATGTTGATCTTCTCAGTCAACCACTCACTAAAGTTTACTCACCATTGAGCATCCATTGTACCTTCAAGTTCTGTGACTTCAGTTTGTTGGCAGTCTAATGACTCATTCAGAAGCTCAACTGGCCCACTAGCTTGTCTGCAACATTGACAATGTTGTTAAAGTGCCGTAAGTAGCAGAACCTACACTAATAGAGTGCAACAGATCCCTCCAACCAAATGAAAGTTGTCCTTTATTTTTTATAAATGAAATGTAATACAGCGTTGCTTTGTGAACGATTTTCTTCCATTATTTTCTCAACAGATCCCTCCAACAAGAGCTCGATCCCCAAAGCTGGGACGGCACAAGCCCACGAGCAATTCCTCGGAGGGTGACCCAACAGCCCAACGTCCTGGTTCTGGTTGTGGAGTCGATCCAGTCAAACAGAACGGAGGTGCTGCTGAAGGCATAGTTCCCAAGAGAACTTCTACCACCCCCAAATCAATTTCCAGGCAGTTCTCTCTTAAATCAGCAACCGCCAAGTCTGAAACTAAAGCCATCACACCTTCAAAGCCTATTACTGCTACTCCTTCAGCAACTATGAAAGCTCCAAACACAATGGAAAAGCTGGAAAAGGGAAAAGCCGGGGAAGTAAGCAAGAACAAAGCGCAGCAAGGTGATTTCCAACTGACCCAAGATGAACCGCTCGCTGAAGCGGAGGCCGCACCATCGGAAAGCCCGAGCACCGATTCTTCGGCCGCAGGTGCTTGAACAGTTTGAATCTCTTCTTTGGTTGGGATCACGCATTTGTGAATAGGGGCACTGAATTCTCCTTATATTTCTTATTTTTAACAAAAAAAGGAAAAAAAAAAAAAAAGAGTATGATTGATTGCATCTTGTGAGTGGCATCCATGCTTTTCCTTCTTGTTCTGGCTTTTGGTTGTAGTCTTTCTTTGCTCTTTTAATGTTTTGTTGCTGGACAATATGGATTGTGTATGATATTTTTGCTGATTCTGTTTTCCCGCGGCTTCTGTCCAGCCATGCTTTTGATAGTTTTATTGTTTATTCCTGCATATAAAGGAGAGAAGCATTAATCGTCCAGATATTTTAGAGCAAGTAAAGAAATTCATAACCCAAAATTGAGGCCAAAGTATCCCAATTTACAATATATTTAGAGAAACTAATGTCTTTAAAGCTGAAAACTAATATTTAAAGATATTTGTCATTTCAGTCTATCAATTATTTATCATTTTGCACTGTGATATTTGTCACTTCTATCTCTTCTAATTGACCTTATGGATGTAAAGATTCTCTTTTCATCAGATTAAATAATCATGTTTTCCTTAAAAACAAATTATTTTCTTAAGCAAGTGATTGTTATGTTCCAAATCTTATGAAATCTTTGTTTTGATTTGAGCAAGTGCAAGAGTTTGGGAGATGAAGAGAATTTATTCTCTCATCCTAAATATATATTTTTGTAGCAAATTTTTTGTCAAAAAATGGTATTTCAATATTTTTGAACTATTTATAATTTTATAATGTTTTAAATTTTAGTTTATTCAAAATTTTAAAACAACGGATTTTAAATCCATAGTTTTGAACCATTGTTATATTTATCTAATTTTTTTGTAATTTTTAGTAATTATTTGGAACTCAAATAACTTTTTGAATTTTCTAAAATAAAAAATTAAATAAATATTTTGTCAACTCAAAAATCAGTTTATGTTTTTCACAAATTGGTACAATTTAAGTTATTTTGAATTTTGATTATTTAATATATATATATATATATTATTCATAATGCTAATAATTATCCAATAGTGAAAATAATAAGAATATTTAATAATAATAAGAATAATAATAATAACAATAATAATAATAATAATAATAATAATAATAATATTATTATTATTGTATTTGTTTTGTTGTTACTTTCATTATATATTAAAAAATAATAATAATAAATTCAGTTCATCCCTACACTCATACCTCACATATTATAAATGTAGCATCACCCTTCTTGTTCCCATCTCAGGCTCTTACTTCCTTTCTTCTCTTTTTACTTCATCTTTTTTAAAACATCTTCTATCTCTGTAGCGCCCCGTCCCATCGCTGCGTGCAATCAAGGTTTCTAAGACAAAATAGTTGGTGGCGGAACGGTGTGCCACTCGGGAAGCATGAACTTCTTAAGGACTAGCCTCAAAATCTACTGAACACTAATCCTTAAGACAAGTAGTATCGTTATCTTAAGTATTAGCTAGAGTACTTGTTCACATTGGGATGAGTAAAAAAATGAAACATTCCCAATGTATAATAGTACTTTATAAATTAATGTATCACTTACTTTTGATCATATTATAATACAAAGTATAAGTTGTAATAATAACAGAGTGTGAAAGCTATAACATTCATCCACATCATTCATCACAGAAGCGAAGTAAAAGCATTCATCTCAGAACAGAATGAGACAAATACATACCGAGTTATTACAAACCATTGCTTAATAAAAGACAATAAATATCTTTCAACTTGCATAAAAAATAACTAAAATGGCAAGTAAAAGCTAAACTATCTACTGCTTCACTCCTCCTGAATCTCTTGGGAAGCCTTCAAAGCCTACTCCTCAAACTGCTTCGAATCAAACAAATTGTTGGATCCCAAAATACTGGTTTCCCAGATGAAAGAAAAGAAAAGTACATTTTGTTAGACAATAAGTCTTAACACTTCAAAGCTACAATATGCCTTTATATAGTTTAAGAAAATTAACATTAAATAAAATAGAAAATTACTGCAAAAAAGTACTAAAATAACTGAAAGTTGAAAACTGTACAGAACATAAAGTAAAGTAAAAATTGTAACAAAATAATGAAGTGTTGAAACAAATAATCAATGAAAGACTGAAATTTAATAAAATACTGAAATGAAACTATGTTGAATGTTAGTATATGCATCTGATTATGCCACTGATTTATACTGTCATTATGCATTTGGTACCTCATACACCTCAAGGAATCATAATATCCATGATGCATGCTGCATTCTGTAGGTCCTACTCAAATTGATGCATGATGCATCTCGTAGTTCACAATGCTTTTTGATGCTTATGCTTATGCAATTCATGCTAAATACTTTCAAAATTAATATGATTCTTAAATCATCGAAAATCAAGAAATAAACCAAAGTAAGAAATAATTGTGTACATCATGATTGTTATAATAAGCATATTTTATTAAGGCTACTATAATCAGAAATTTGATCATGTATTACTTTAAACTAGATTTGCTTAATTTAACTAAAATATTAAAACTTTCTAAGTTATCACATGATGGGAGTACATATACATAATTAGTATGCTCTCAAGAAAGGTAACTTTAAACACAGTTTGTTTAACTGCACTTATCAATGCGCACAAAGATAAGGGACGAAACCTTTTTACAGATTATTCTCTCAAACTAAGTTGTTTAATATCTCACATAATACATGACTTAGTGTATGTCTTAAGAAAGGTGGCTTTGTAAATTTAGTTTGTTTAACTGGACTTATCAATGCGCACAAAGATAAGAGGACGAAATCCTTTTATAGTTTATTCTCTCAAACTAAGATGTTTAATTCTCTAGTTAAGACATACTTAGAATTGAGATATTTTACCCCGAATTAAACTGCACTTATCGATACGCACAAAGATAAGGGGATGAAACTCTTTTACAATCTTATTCGGGACAAAATAACCAATTTCATCTTCAACTAAATTAAATCAGTTATATGGATAAGTACTACAATTTCCACATGATAAACACTAAGGTTATCATTTATATGCTAACTATTTTAGAATCCAAGGAAATTTAGATTAATGAATCCATCTCCATTATAGGTACTAAGCAATAAGGTTCCAAGGTTGTGACATAGAAGTCACTCAATATAGGTGTTCTACCACGATTATATAGCCTCAAACTAATATCTTATAAGTTATCTTATCTCAAGGATATAAGATCAATGATCTAATATTTAAGGGGTTCATCTAAAGGCTTACCTTAAAATAAGTGTGGGCCCCGCACCCTCCGTGGTCATGCTAATTCTAAAAATAATATAATTTCGGAGAATACGGTCCTCGTATGACAACCCTCCCAACTATAGTCGAGGTAGGTATAAACCCAACCCGCCTTAGCTGATAGGCTTGCAACCTGAAACTGGAGGTCAAACATCAAAACATTAAAGTAGCGGAAGCAAATAAGAGTATAACATCCACATCACAACACAGTAAAGGAAAGAAAAGATAGTAATTGCGCTGCTTGCCAAAACTTAGAACCAAACCTGCTATCTCTGTCAAATATTATCGATTTAGGGATACTGTGCAACTTGACAATTTCCTTAATATAAAGTTTTGCAAGCTTTTCCACAGAGTCAGTTTGACGGATATGAATGAAGTGCGCTGATTTAGTTAATCGATCGATGATAACCCAGATTGCATCGACACCAGATTTTGCGCAAGGCAATCCCATAATAAAATCCATTGATATATCAAACCATTTTCATTCAAGGTTTTCTAGAGGATACAAAAGACCACCAGGCCGTTGATGCCCGGCTTTCTCCAAATTGCAAGCTTGACTCTTAACCATGAAACCGGCTATGCTTTTCTTTATATCAGGCCACCAAAAGGACTGCTTTAAATCTTGGTACATTTTAGTACTACCTGGATAAATATGATATCCAAAATTATGGCCTTCAACTAGAATTTCCTGATGCATGGATCTAGGGATCGATAGGCGATTTCCTTGATAAATTACCATTCCACACATTTACAGATCAAAATGAAATCCTCCTTCTATATCAGCTTTGAACTTCAGGTATTCTTCATCGTTAGTTTTCAAGATGGAGACATCTCTGAGAAAAGTGGGTTCCACATTGATATTAACCAAAAGTGAACTTAGCATATCGACACGTGCTGGCATGATCTCGAGCTTACAAAACTCTTCTTCCAATGAACTATCAGCAATCATGGTAGATAATGTAACATGACGACTAAGAGCATCATCTATGACATTTGCTTTATCAGGATGATACTGAATACTTAAATCATAATCACTAATAAGCTCCAACCATCTTCTCTGTCAGCAATTCAATTCTTGCTAAGTGAAGATATACTTTAGACTCTGATGATCAGTGAAATGGAACATTGAACTCCATATAAGTAATGATGCCAAATTTTTAAGGTGAAAATTACAGCGACAAGTTCAAGGTCATGAACTGGATAATTCTTTTCATGGGGTTTTAATTGTCGAGAGGCATAAGCTATTACCTTACCCTCTTGCATTAATACATAGCCTAAACTAATTTTAGATGCATCAGTGTAAACCTGATAGTTTAGACCTTCTTTAGGAAGGACAAGCACTAAAGCGGTAGAAAGTGCATCTTTCAGGGTTTGAAATGCTTCCTCGCATGTGGGACTCTAAATGAAAGGTATGGCTTTCTGAGTCAGTTTAGTTAAATGTGAGACAATTTGAGATAAGCCTTTAACAAACTTTCTGTAGTATCCGGCCAATCCCAAAAAACTTCTGATATCTATTGTTGACTTAGGATGTACCCAATCTTGAATTGCACTTTCTTTCTTTGATCTATACGGATACCTTGAGCATCAATTACATGACCCAAGAAAGCTACCAATTTCAGCCAAAATTTGCACTTGGAGAATTTGGCATAAAGCTAATAATCACACAAGCTTTCTAATACAACTCTAAAATGATCTTCATGATCCTTCTGTGTTTGAGAATAAATAAGAATATCGTTAATAAAGATGATAATGAATTTGTCTAAAAATGGCTTGAGGACTCGCTGCATTAAGTCCATGAATATTGATGGCACATTGGTGAGTCCGAAAGACATCACAAGAAACTCAAAGTGGCTATAACTAGTACAAAAGGCAGTTTTCTCAACATCAGCATCCTTAACTTGCAATTAATGATATCAAGATCTTAAATTGATATTTGAAAATATGACAGTGCTAGATAGCTGATCAAATAAATCATCGATTCTGGGAAATGGATATTTGTTCTTGATGGTGACTTTATTTAATTCTCGATAGTCTATACACATTCACATAGAACTATCTTTCTTCTTTACGAATAAAACTGGCGCTCCCAAGGAGACATGCTAGGCTTGATGAAGCCTTTGCTTAAGAGCTCTTGCAATTATTCATTAAGCTCTTACATCTCCTTAGGTACCATTCTATATGGAGCTTTAGATATTGGCTGAGTTTCAGGAATTAACTTAATAGAGAATTCTACTTCTCTAGATGGACGTATTCTTGGCAGATCCTTCAGGAATACATTGGCAAAATCTTTCACAATTTTATAATCGGAAAGAGGAATACTTTCCTTGACTTCACCCATCATGGTGATAAGAAAGACATCACCCTTTATTGATTTATTTTTTAGCCTGATCGCATTTATTAACAATAGCTTAGTACTAATCTTCCCTACAAAAGTTTCAGGTTTGCCATGAGAATGATGAGTGATTTTCTTCTTTAGACAATTTATTATTGCATTATGACTGCTAAGCCAATTTATTCCAAGAATAATGTCAAAATAGCCAAAGGCAAAACAATTAACTTGGAATTCTAGACTTGCTTATTTATCAGGATTTTAACGTCGCAAAATTTATGAGCACTGAGTTGGGCCCCAGATGACAGTCCAACATTTAGCGACTTAGCTAATTTGTACGTGGAAAATTTAAGAATGTCGACAAAACGTTCAGATATAAGGGAATGATTGGCCCTTGTGTTGAATAATACATTGCAGAGTTGGTCATTAAAATAAAGCTTTCCTAAGTTATTCATGTGAGTTGCATTAATGATTACAATATTTGAAGTACAAGAACACAAATTAAAGAAGAGGTTCAGAAATATGTACATGAAGCCACATTGTTATCTTCAGTGGCTTCAAGCAGAGTTAGAGTATAAAATCATGTAGGACCAGCAGGACGGTTGTTAACATGCTTCTTGAAATTATGCTGGAACTTTGGAGTGGAAACTTGCTCCTTTGTTGGTTCAGGTGTAGGAGCTGGCATCGTTGCCATTCCTGGATCTCTTTTGTTAAAAAATGAAGCTCTGAAAACTTGGTTTCACTGTGAATGGTTTATACGTACATCATCCACAATTTCTGAGTGAGTGTAGTTAAAATATATGTGGCCTTGACAACCGCAGGTGAAGCACTTATGGTCGAAGTGATAACACTTGCAATATAGGTGAGGCTTATTACAGACTAGATTAGGCTCAGTAGATGGAGTTGCTTCAAGTTGATAAACCTTGCCATGTTGAGGCCTATGCCTCTTGAAGGCTTCGAGATGGTTCAAAATTATGTGGATTGATGAATTCATAAATTATATCTAAATAAAGGGGAAAATTCATCTATTTAAGATCTTTATGCTGTTCCTAAAATCAATTTTTTCTATCTTTTTTAGAGAAATGGAATCCAAAGTTGATCTAAGGCATTTCTGCAGGTTTTTAAAAATTTACTAAAGGAAAACCGCTGTAGCGCGCTGCAGCGCACGATCGCGCGCCACAGCGGGCTGCAGTGGAAATATCTAAACCTTATGAAACCTAATTGAATAATATTTTTCGCGGAACTCACCGCTACAGCGCGCGGTCGCGCGCTGCAGCGGTTTTTAACGAAAAATGCTTAACTTTATAAATCGGGCCGCCCAACTAATTGAACAGTGTTTTTTGCGGAATTTACCGCACCAGCACGCGGTCACGCGCTGCAGCGGTTTATAGCGGAAATACTTGAAATTCACCGCTACAGCGCGCGGTCGCGCGCTGCAGCGGTCTTCCGCGAAAATACTTGACTATATAAATTGGGAAACCAAATTAACTGAACTGTGTTTTTCGCAGAATTCACCAATATAGCGCGCAGTCGCGCACTGCAGCAGTTTATAACGGAAATACTTGACTCTATAAATTGGGCAGCCAAATTAATTGAACAGTGTTTTTCTGCGAAATTCACCGCTATAGCGTGCGGTCGCGCGCTGCAGCAGTTTGCCACGGAAATGCTTGACTTTATAAAATGGGCAGCCAAATTAATTGAACCGTGTTTTTCGCGGAATTCACCGATACAGAGCGCGACCGCGCGCTGCAGCGGTCTACAGCGGGGGACTTAGCGGTCTGCCGCGAAAATATTTCTAAACTCTATAAAAGCAGGAAAAAGAACTAATTGAATAGTGTTTGCGAAATCAACCGTTACAGCGCGCGGTCACGCACTGCAGTAGTCTACAGCGGGGGACTTAGCTAATATGCTAGGGACCAGGGGGTGCTAAAGCACGCCGCAGCACGCTCTGCAGCGGCCCACCGAATTTTTTCCCAGACACTGCATTTAATGCGGCTGGAGACATGACCTCTATCCTGAATTTTGTCTCCAGCCACCATTTTCTGCAACAGCCATTTTTTGTTAAAAAGGGAAGCTTTGAGGTGATGTTTTGGGTAAAGAAATGAGATTTTTGTCAGCTCACCATTAATGGAAAAATTTTGTAATGATGAAATCAGAATTATTTATGGAAAATCTGGTTGCAAATGAAGAGAAGAATTCAGCCTCTCCCCTCCTATAAATACCCCTCCTCTTGACTAGAGGAGGGTTCACAATTTTAGCAAAAATTCAGTAAATAAGGAGGAGAGCCAAAGGAAGAGAGAACTCCCCAAGGGTGGCAAGACAAGCTTTTGCAAAGGGAGACGAGGAAGAAGGCAGCACTAGCGACCTGAGTAAAGGATAATTAAAAGGAGAAAAAGAATTCTGGAGAACTTCTACAGAGTGTTCTTAGTATCTTCTAAACTCAATCTTGTATTTTCTCTTTAGTTGACCATAAAAGGGTCTTTATTCATGTATGTGTCTTCCTTATTTTCTTGTGTAATGAGTAGCTAAACTCCCTTTGGGGAGAGTTGGGATGAAGTCCCATTTTGCATGATGTAATATTGATGTATGAATATTTTCTCTCAAGCATAATGTATTTGTGATTTTAATGCTTTACTAAGAAATTTTCAGCTAATTAGTCTTGATGTGTTTATGAGAAAAGAACTAAAAAATCCAAGATCTAATTGTCTTGTGCTCCTTAGCTCACCTTAGGTTGGATGCTAGATTTTGAGTGCATGAAAGCTTAGAACCATGTGAGAAGGTTCTTGAGCTCAATGCACTTCAATCTAAACTCAACCAAAGAGTTGATGTAAGTGATGCTAAGACCCACTAAATGAGTTCCTTAGCTCCACATAATTGAGATTGAGTAATGAAGTGTTGAGTGCTCATGAACTAAGTGATATAGTCGTTGAGCCCAATATGTGATTCTCTCATCTCAACTATGTGAGATGCGAGTGATGCTCGTAGTGGAAATCAATGCTTGTGAGATCCTAAGATTTAAGAAAATTTAAACTCTTCTTAAATAAAGAGAAAATGAATTAACTTTAAATCTTAAGAATCTTACAAAAATCTTTGTGCTAACGTAGAACCGAATGTGAGTTCATTTTGTGCACGAGATTTGAACTTGTAAGCCTTTGAGCTAGACTAAAGGACAACAATGTGCACTTGATTTCAATTAAATTAAATGATAAAGCTTGAGAAATAAATCTATATGAGTATTATATTATTGCATGTGGGATGGTCCCAACTCTCATATTTCTTTAATCTTGCTATTTTACTTAGTGAATACTTGTGCTAATTTTAGACCAACCAACCAATACATACTATAGATTAAACATTAGTGAGAATAGATATACTTTAGTGCTAAATCAACCAATTCTCTGTGGTTCGATAAATTTCCAGAAAGTTACACTTTCCACTTATTAATTCAGACTACGTACACTTGCGTGCAAGCGCAGATGTGTATTTACAGTCTGTCAAGTTTTTGGCGCCGTTGTCGGGGAATTGGTTTTTTTGATTTGAACTTAGGAGAATCTATAAGTAGCTAGCGATTCAAGCATTTGATTTTTTTTTTAATCTTTATATATTAGTAGTTTTACATTTTTTTTGTAATTATCAAGCTAACATTTTATATTTCTTGTTTACTTTCATTTCTGAAAAAAATCTGTTTGATATTTATTGCTAAATCGTTCTTGATAAGCCTTATTGAAACTTGTATGTGTAAAAGAGTCTGTACTGAATATCTGTTTGATCTTGAAATAGAACGAACATAATTACAAGCTAGGCGAGAATGAAATTTATCAAATTAACAAGCTATGATGGACACTTTCACTAAAAACTTAGAAGAGCATAGGGGTAAAGCACTTAGAGATTATGCACTGCCCACTATTAGGGGCATTCCTTATGCTATTGTAAGGCCGAATATAGAAGCCCATAATTTTGAAATCAAACCCTCTACGCTGAGTATGGTACAAAACAATCAGTTTGGAGGATAAGCCACTGAAGATCCAAATTCACATATTTCAACCTTCCTTAAAATATATGATACCTTCAAGTTTAACGGCGTCTCCGAAGACGCAGTTAAATTGAGGCTATTTCCTTTCTCACTGAGAGATAGAGCCAAGAGTTGGCTCAGCTCTTTACTGAGCGATTCTATCCGTACTTTGGATGATTTGGCTAAGAAATTATTAGCCAAATACTTCCCTCCGGCTAAAACTGCACGGTTGAGAATTGAGATCACCAACTTTACTCAGATGGAAGGTGAGACTCTCTATGATGGGTGGGAACGCTTTAAGGAGTACCTCAGATGTTACCCGCATCATGGGTTCCCTCTCTGGATGCAAGTGCAAACCTTTTACAATGGTTTGAACACTCCAACGAGAACACTCATTGATGCGGCTGCCGGGGGATCCATTAGTGGAAAAACCCAAGAGGAAGCCTATGACCTCTTGGAAGAAATGACAAATAACGCTTACTAATGACCTTCTGAAAGACTTAAAAAAGAATCCATTAAAGTGAATGAGTCAAATCAAATAACAACTTTGCAACAAGAAATTCATGCCTTGAATGAAAAGATCAAAAGGATGAATGTACACGTGGTTTCTGAGGTTCAATGTGAATTGTGCGGAGGCAGACATAATAGTGAGAGCTGTAACTTGAATAACCCTTTTGTACAAAACAACACTGAACAAGTCAACTACTTGAGAAACAACAACCAAATAAATAACCCCTACTCCAACACATACAATCAAGGGTGGAAGAACCACCCAAATTTCTCATGGAGTAATAACAACAACAATGCAAATCAATATGGGGGGAATTTATCCAACCAACAAGGCATGAATTATAGTAATAATAGCCACAACACCAGCACAATCTAGAAGGGGCATTCAACGCATTTAAGGCCGAAACAACCCAATTCATGCGCCGCACTGAGGCAACTATCACACGTCACGAGGCTTCTATCCAGGGAATAGAAGCCTCCCTTATAAATATTGAAACTCAATTGGGGCAAATCTCCAAGCAGCTGACCTCTCAGCAGCATGAGGCCTTACCTAGTTCTATTAAAACAAATCCAAGGGAATTAGTGAGTGTGATCTATTCTGAAGTTGCAGCAGGAGGAATGAATGATGAAATAGAGAAAGCAACAAATTTTAGATTAGAGATAGAGGAAGGAATAAAAGGGAATGATAATGAAAAGCTAACCACACCCAAATGTGACGATCCAAGGAGGTTATGCATTCCATGCGTAATAAGAAATGAAGTGTTTGCAGATCCCTTGTATGATCTAGGCGCCTCAATTAATGTTATGCCATACTACATATATGAGCAATTAAAGGTAGGAGGGATGGAATACACCTCAATGATTCTAGAGTTTGCTAATATTGAGTCCCTTACTCCTCTAGAAATGATAAAAAATGTTGCTGTAGAACTAGAAAATTTCTTTGCACCAACTGATTTTGTGGTGTGCGAATGGGACAGATGGAATAAAAATTCAACAATTATTTTTGGAAGACCCTTTCTGATAAGTGTTAAAGCTGTTATAGATGTAAGTCGCTGTATAATGAGCGTCAGTGTTAAGGGAAAAAAAGAAGTGATTGATTTAAAACCCACTCTCTTTAAAAAGAAAAAAATAGAGGAAGAAATCAGGAAAAGAATTAGAGAAGAGAGATTATGGGTAGATAATATTCTAGGAGACCTGACGATAGAAGAAAAAAATTCTGATGGCTATTCTACTCCTTCCTCTGAAAAGGGGAGCAAGGAAGGAGTGAAGAAGAGAAAAACGCGACGGGGAAAAAGAAAGAAAAAGACTCACAAATCATGAAATCGAAAAGAAGGATCCTTTAGTTGAGGTTCAAGATGAACAGGGTTCGAGCCACCAAGAGGGGTGTGCTCACTCTGACATCCTTAGCATATGGAAAATGAAACTGTCGAATTTAACTTATTAATCTTAAGAGAGTCTAGCTCAGGACGTTAAACGGAGCGCTTATTGGGAGGCAACCCAATCAATCAAAAAAAAATTGATTTTTGAGCTACATCGCACTGTTGCGGAAATTCCGCGGCAGCACGCTACAGCAGAAATTCCGCGACAGCGCGCTGCAGCGGGTAATCCACACATAAACGGCATCGCGACAGCACGCGGAACCATTTTCCTCCCGGGCGCACCCAACCCCGCCACGCTATAGCGTGCTACCGCGCGCTGCAGCGGTTTGCCGTGGTTTGCCCCGATTTTCTGCCTTGGGAAAATACAGTCAACAAGTCATGACCCTTGGGTTCCCAAGGCAGTCAAAAGTTGTTGAAAAAGCCGCCCCCCCCCCCTTCACATGGATCACCACATTAATGGCAAGAGGAAGACCATTTGATCATCTTCTCTTATCTTGAATATTTGGGCTATAAATAAGGAAGGAATGGGGGGGTTATCCTTGCACCTTCTCTTTATCTTCTTAGAGCTCTTGATCATCCTAAAACTCTCATCCAAAGTAATGTATTCCAGAAAGAAAGCAATTGCTAGGAAGGATGTTGAAGCTTCCTCATCCGGAGGAACTTTCAACACGAAGAGGTTCTCCTCGGCGGAGGTCGAGCACCGTTTCACCTCCATCAATTCCCAATGGAAGTTGATCCCGGAGAGAAGCTTTAGCGTTGCCTTCCCCGTCCTTCATGAACAGGTCACTCCTGGAGGATGGAAAGAGTTTGTGACCAAGAGAGCTCCCACATACACGGTGATCGTCCAGGAAGTGTATGCCAATGCAATTGACGCATTCGGGCAGCGGATCTTCTGTCGAGGCAAGGGTGTCACCCTAGGAATTACTCAAATAGAGCAATTCTATGGGTTGCAGGAGGTAAGCTCTTGTTCGTACTTTGATCTCTTGGACTCTCGTTTTGACCCCCGCGCTCTTGTTGCGGAAATCGTCAATGATGACACCGAGTGGGAAGGGGGACTCGCCAATATTCCTCGCTCCGAATTAACGGAGACGAGTAGTGCATGGCTAGTCTTCATTTCTAGATATGTCATGCCCACGAGTCACTTAACTGAAGTGACCCGTGCCCGAGCACTCCTTTTGTGCTCATTGGTTAGGGCGGGCAAAATACGTATTTCAAGCATAATCTTTGAGCAGCTTTGGAAAGCTCTCAAAGGTTCATGCGCGGTATTGGCCTTCGGGTCTTTGATTTCTAGGTTATGCGAAGCCCAAGGGGTAAAAATCCTCTCCTCCGACGCCATTGTTCCCCCCAGCATTGCCCTGCACCCCTCGAACCTTAACGTCCGGGCAAGTGAACATAAAATGCCCAAGAAAAGAAGGGGCCCTAAGGGGGAAGCGTCTGCACCTTCTCACTCGTGTCTCACAAACCAACTCTTGATGCACCTCCATAATCAAAACGCTAAGCTTAGTAAGGCTCTAGCTACCGATATGGGGTTTTTCAAACAGGAATACGTCTAACAACACCAGTTCCAATCTGAATTTCATGAAGCCCTCAGGATGTTGTTCGATGATTGGAATTTGCACGGTGGACCGGACGCCTCCATGTTGCCAAGGCCTCCCATCGGTGCACCCATACCAGAGGCGCTACTCCACCGAGATGGCGTATGTGTCGGAGGAAGACGATGATGGGGACGAGGATAATTAATTAGGTTGTATTTGTTTTTTTTTTTAATTTTTCTTTTTATCCTTATGTTATTTGTTTTTATTTTGAGATTTCAATTTATGAATTTTCATATTCCCACATTTATGAGTTGTTCTTAATTATCATAATTTTTCTGAATTTTTCAAAAGCAATGAAAATCACAAAAATATAAAAATTCAAAGATAATATAAGTAAAAGAATGCTTAGCAAAAATGATTAAATGAATTATAAGCAATAAAATATTGATAGTGAGGAATGAATGGAGGAAAATCTAAATCTCCAAAAATTTTAAATAAGTGCTTGAGCTAAGTGTGGGGAAAGGCTTAGGACTTAAAACTAAAAAACTATGGTATGGACTCTAAATGGAGTGTGCTAGGCTCCCGTAGGACTTCATAATCACAAAGATATTAGGGATGAAGAAAAATATCACTCCCTAAGGATGAAAAAAACAAAATATTTATGGAAAAAAGGGATGATGAAAAATATCTCTCCCAAATAAACAAAATATGAAAGGATGAAGAAAAATATCTCTCCTTAAAACTTTTCACCTTTGTGATTCATAAGAAGGAGCACATATGACACAACTCTAGGAGTCTCTAAACCATGTCTTTAGTCTATAAGTCCAAATGTATTGAACCCATCATCTATTATCAAGCATTAAAAATTTAAATATTTGGAGATTTAGTGACTCAACCACCTTAGTGACTCAATTAAAAATATTATTATTGCTACAATGTTCATTTCATTTTTGTCATTGCACACATTTTTTACTTATACCTATTTTATATTACATTATTGTGACTTTCATCCCTCCAAAAATAGAAAAAATTTATCATTTTGAGCTTACTCGAGGACGAGCAAGAATTTAAGTGTGGGGGTGTGATGAATCCATAAATTATATCTAAAAATTTATCCATTTAAGATCTTTATGCTGTTCCTAAAATCAAATTTTTCTATCTTTTTCAGAGAAATGGAATCCAAAGGTGATCTAAGGCATTTCTGCAGGTTTTTAAAAATTAACTAACGGAAAACCGCTGCAGCGCGCGACCGCGCGCCGCCGCGGGTTGTAGCAGAAATATCTAAACATTATGAAAACTAATTGAACAATGTTTTTCGCGGAATTCACCGCTACCAGCGCGCGGTCGCGCGCTGCAGCGGTTTTTAGCGGAAAATGCTTAACTTTATAAATCGGCCGCCCAACTAATTGAACAGTATTTTTTGCAAAATTCACCGCTACAGCGCGCGGTCGTGTGCTGCAGCGGTTTATAGCGGAAATACTTGAAATTCACCGCTACAGTGCGCGGTCGCACGCTACAGTGGTTTGCCGCGGAAATGCATGACTTTATAAAATGGGCAGCCAAATTAATTGAACAGTATTTTTCGCGGAATTCACCACTACAGCGCGCGGTCGAGCGCTGTAGCGGTCTGCCACGAAAATATTTCTAAACTCTATAAAAGCAGAAAAAAGAACTAATTGAATAGTGTTTACGGAATCGGCCACTACAGCGCGCGGTCGCGCGCTGCAGCGGTCCACAGTGGGGGACTTAGCTAATATGTTAGACAGTAAGTCTAAGTACATTTTAGGGTAAACAATTTTATTAAATTAAGAAGATATCACCATAAAACAGAACGGAGCAAAATAGGTGCAGAAATGCGTATCAAAAGAACAGTAATAAGTTATAAACTACAGTTTATAACTGAACAAATAGGAAGTAAAACATACCTCCTCCAAGCCACTACAACAAGGACAGATAAGAAAAAGTAAAAGAAAAGTAAGAAAAGTACAACCTAAACATGCTCATGATCAAACAGATTATGCTAAGTGAAGTACAAAAGTATAAAGCTGAAACACTATCATCCTAAGTAAGCATATGAAAACATGTAAGTAAAACTAGCATCCTATATATAAACACGTGCAGGAAAGCTGTAAGTAAAGCAGTGCTGAAATGCAGAATATACTAGTAAAACAGTAACTGCAAACTGAAACTATAATAACTGTATAAGTCATCTGAACTGAACACGAACTCAGAAATTCTTAGCCTGATGAGCTAAGAAACTCTGAACTGAACATCACTGAAACTCTTAGCCTGATGAACTAAGACAAAATTGAATGTAAGTATACTTGAATTAGTATATCCATATCAGAATCCTGACTCTGTAGTCAGTAGGGCGAGAGTCTATCCATCCTATCACTCGGACTAGGCATGGCCAATAGACTGTCGGACATTAAACCCTCGAAAGGTTGCCGACCCCGAACGGGTTGATCGAAGAGGTATACTAATCAAGCTACACCTTACAAACCACTTGTGAACATAATGCTGTTTATAAATAATGATCCAAATTAACATAAGATATTTATCAAAATATCTTATGTACATAATACATGTTCAAGGTATAAGGCTCAAAATCAAGGAATGCGAAGCATCAAAGTCAAAGTGCAAGAAATTCTATCTAAAACACAGGTGATATCCTTTGTTATCTACTTTATTCGTTCTATCTACTCTAAGTTACATAAGTTTCAGAATCAACAATTCTTACACATTCTGTAACTTAGAATCACGAGTCCTACTTGTTGAAGATAATTAGGACTGGCCAAGTCCTAATTATAACTTAATCAAAAGACGACTATTTGGTTAAAAATGAATAATCAGCGACCTAATTTTTTGTAATTTAATTCATCCCAACCACATCTTGATTAGTCAAATCAAGATGAATAGATTAAGAATTAGACTTCAGATGATGGGGTCTAATCACTTAATCTAAAGGTATAATCTAAGGGTCTAAGGTTTAGAACCCAAATCTCATTGATTAGGTTAAGACAAATCCTAATGATAAATCAAATTCATTAGGATAGATCTCTATTCTTAGTTCTAAAGTTTAAATATCAAATAATCATTTAATAAACTAAGAAAATCTATAAACTAGAAAACTCAATGTTTCACCTAATTGAGTAACCCAATTTAGTCAATAGATGAATACTAACTTAAGATCTATTCCTAATCTTAAGAATTAAGGCTCTTAATTACTAAGAGTATCTCTCAATACACACATCCTAACTAATGTTATAAGACCTAAAGATGATCTAAGAGTAATTAAGGAAAGAGAACTTTTCTTAAGACTTAGGAATTTTCTAAATGAGCAAAAATCTGAGATTTTAACCAAAACCTAATTTAGACTTAAATTTGATTAATTTCAGTTCTAAGTCATTCTATTTGCTAATTTTTAGTGATTAGAAACTGAATTTAGGGCTTTTAAAGGCTAAACCCTAAATTTGGGCAAAATGACCATTTTGCCCCTACTTAAGGGTTCAAAAGATCAAAATTTGATCTAGGGCTTAAATTCTGAAATTTTCTTTTGGAAAGTGATTCTTACTATCTAATATAAGATTAGACAGCAACTAAATTAATTTTGGGTGATTATTAAGCCATATGAGATCAAATTAGTGAATTTAACTCATAAGGGCAATTTAGTAATTTTACTAAGTGAAAATTAAATTTTCTTTTAGATTATTGTTCTTTACTGTCTAAGCTTTTCATAGAACCTAAATTTGCTAAATTCTGATAAGTATTGGCCAAGTTATGGCCAATACAAGATCTAGGGTTTTAAGGTTAATTAAAGGATCCTTAATTATAGGTCAAAATCCTAACTTTACCAATTAGTATCCAAATCAAGCAAAATCAGTGACTATGAATTACAAATAGCTCATTGATTTTAATGATATATGGTAGGCTCAATTTGGACTTAATTTGACTAAGTTAAGACCTAATTAGGGTTTAGGGTGATTAGTTAGTGATTAATAAAATTAAGCACTCAAACTATAATCCAACCTTATAGATTGTTTCTAAATAGTTCTATGAGTTCTCTGAAGTTTAAATCTCTCAAATTGGATTACTAGATTTGCTATTAATCACTAATCAAGATTTAGAGCAATTAAGGGTGATTAGCAAATCTAACCATTAGATCTAAAATATTTTTATATATTAATAAAAATTAAGTTCTTCTGATCTAAATGGACCTATGGATCATCAAATTTGGAGCTCAATTGACCAAGTTATGGTCAATTGAAGATCTTGGGTTAATTAGGGTAATTAGGGTTTGGTCCTAAATGTGATTAGGCAAACACTAATCCAAACAGCTAGATAAATACTATCAAATTAATTCTTAGGGTTTTTTGATCACTTTAAGACCCATATTGGTTATCTTTGGATCATTGGGTACAAAGTTATGGTTAATTGAATATTTGAGACATAATTTTGAACTTAATTAAACCCTAAATATCATTTTATTAAATATTGGTCCTACAGAAAATTGAATGGCATCAATAAATTCCTTATATATTTTCTGATTAATTTGGTATATTTATTTGTATAATTTGGACATATATTTATTGAGTTATTTAGGTTTAAAGTTTGGTATTTAAATTAATTAATTATTACTATTTTTATTAAATCATTATAACTGTCATTAAATTAAATAGATCTATTATTATTTAATAATTTAATTAATAGTTATCTGATATATAGATATATATATAATATATTTTAATTTAGTTTTCTGCAGGTACACGTGGCGAGCTGACGGCCGCGGGTCCCACAGCTCAGTCGACAGACATCACAGTCGCGTGTCACACTAGGATTGGTTGGAGTACTGTGATGCGGGCCTCGCCGAAATAGCGGAAGAGACACGGTCCACGGGTCGGGCCCGGGCCGACCCGGCCCAGCTCGAGGGATCTTCTTCCTCGCGAGCTCTCTTCCGCGACCGCGAACTAGGGCATGGGTTTTCAGGGCCTTCCCGGTGTCGTGACTGCTTGATTCACACGGCGTTGAATAGGTATGGATGCGATCTTTCCTTTGGTAGTCGAATCGAGACCTAATATGATCTGAGTTGATCTCAAACCCTAACCCTAGATGACCCTAATATGGCAAAACTACGCGTAACGGTTTTACCTGTAGATAAAACAAGAATACAGATCGATTCGTAGCTTCTAAGACAGATCGATACCTCGCAGTTTTTAATCCAATTTGTGAAATAAAGATTCGAATTTGTGCGATTGAAATCAATTGAAAGATAAGAGAAAACAAGAGGTACCTAGCTTCGACGGCTGCAGATCAAACAGGATCGACTCGAGCGCTTTCGATTTCTGAGAGGGTTGGATTGGAGTAACACGAGCCGAGGAGTCGATCGAGAGCTTTAACTCACCGAGATAGCGGCGGGATCGATGGGTGGCGAGGGAGGCGATGCGCATCTCAGACCTCCGCTGCCGCGTGTTCTTCGCGGAGAAGACGAAGCTTCTATCGTCTGATCAAACGATCAGATGGCCGCGATTCGTTCGCTCGTCTGACGGGCGAAGTTGACGGCGTCCATTACAGATAACGGTGCTTTAATTAAATAACAGAACCCGTTAAGCATTTTTGAATTAATTAATTATTTATATTAAATTATACAGATTTAATTAATTAATTTTACCCTATTAAATGCATCCCAAAAATTTCCAATAAATCACCCTTAGCTAATTGAAGGGTGAGGAACGCAACGGCACACTTGGATTTTCGTTTCGACGAGATTTTAATTATTTGATTATTTCGGGTTTTTAAATAATATTAAAATATTCGACGAAAAATCAACGACTTCCAATTGCCTCCAAAATTTCACCCTTAGCTAATTTGGGTGTTCTGAACGCAATGGCGAAGTCAGATTTTCAATCTGAGGTCTAAATAAAAAGTCAAATTCTAAGGTTTTGAAATTTTCCAGAATTCTTGTTTTGACTTTGTTGACTTCTTGTTTTGACCTAGGTTTCAGAGATGAATTCCAAATCACTTGATTAGTGACTTAGAATCTTAATTAAGACTTAAATTAGTCTTAATTGAGTAAAGTAACAACCTAGGTTGTTACATATAATGTATTTGTGATTTTAATGCTTTACTAAGAAATTTTCAGCTAATTAGTCTTGATGTATTTATGAGAAAAGAACTAAAAAATCTAAGATCTAATTGTCTTGTGCTCCTTAGCTCACCTTAGGTTGGATGCTATATTTTGAGTGCATGAAAGCTTAGAACCATGTGAGAAGGTTCTTGAGCTCAATGCACCTCAATCTAAGCTCAACCAAAGAGTTGATGTAAGTGATGCTAAGACCCACTAAATGAGCTCCTTAGCTCCACATAATTAAGATTGAATAATGAAGTGTTGAGTGCTCATGAACTAAGTGACATAATCATTGAGCCCAACATGTGATTCTCTTATCTCAACTATGTGAGATGCGAGTGATGCTCGTAGTGGAAATCAATGCTTGTGAGATCCTAAGATTTAAGAAAATTTAAACTCTTCTTGAATAAAGAGAAAATGAATTAACTTTAAATCTCAAGAATCTTACAAGAATGTTTGTGTTAAAGTAGAACCGAATGTGAGTTTATTTTGTGCACGAGATTTGAACTTGTAAGCCTTTGAGCTAGACTAAAGGACAACAATGTACACTTGATTTCAATTAAATTAAATGATAAAGCTTGAGAAATGAATCTACATGAGTGTTATATCATTGCATGTGGGATGGTCCCAACTCTCCTCTTTCTTTAATCTTGCTATTTTACTTAGTGAATACTTGTGCTAATTTTAGACCAACTAACAAATACATACTATAGCTTAAACATTAGTGAGAATAGATATACTTTAGTGCTAAATCAACCAATTCTCTGTGGTTCGATAAATTTCCGGAAAGTCACACTTTCCACTTATTACTTCAGACCTCGTACACTTACGTGCAAGCGCAGACGTGTATTTACAGTATGTCATGGATCTTTCGCTTATGATCACTTTCTGATTGGTGGTGCTCTACCACCCTTGCTGTCTCAACCAGCTCGGAGATATTAGTAAGACAAAACGGAACAATGTGATATTTGAGAGTATCACATAGTCCCCTTTGAAATTGATGGCACCTTGCTGATTTAAATTGAACGAGTTCTAGGGAAAAATGAGTCAACCTCCAGAACTTTATCTCATAGTCCGAGACCGAACGACTTCTTTGCTTCAGCCTTAAAATGGTGTCTTCAATAATATTATGTGCAAATGGGGGAATAAATTTAGATTTAAATGCCTCCATAAATTTATCCCACGGAATATCCTCATTGTCATAGTCGATGAATCACGTATTCTGGATGTTGTCCACTAGTATTCAGCTTCCTCATGGAACAAATGTGTAGTGAGACAGATCGCTTCTGAGTTTGGGCACTTCCGACTAATCAAGTTCTTTTCAACTATTTTCAGCTAACTGGCTATATCCATACGGGATAAATTCCCACTAAAGGTAGAATGTCTCAGTGTAACAACTCAAATTGTTACCTTAGTCATTTAAGGTTAATCTAATTATTAATTATAGTTTATATAGCTTAATGAAGTCATTAGGAGTCATCCACTAAAACCTAGTCCAAATCAGGAGTTAAATGGATCAAAACATGATTTCTGGAAAATCCAGAAACCCTAAAATTTGACCTATCTAAAATGACCTCAACTCAAAAAACAAACTTCTCCATTGCGCTCATTGCCCCCAAATTAGTTAGGAGTGATATTTTCGTGTCAATCGGAAGTCGTCAAAATTTTGATGAATATTTTGATAATATTTAAATACCCTGAAAATAAAAAAATTAAAATACTCATCGGATCAAAAATCCGATCTCGCCGTTGCATTCGTCACCCCTCAATTAGCTAGGGGTGAATATTTGGAACTTTTTTGAAATCAATTTAATTATTTAAATTAAATAAGAAATTAATTAAATAAAATTATTAAATAAATAATAAAATAAATCCTTATCAGGTCAGATCCCCGCTGCCTATCGGATCCGACCCGATATCGCACTCGAACCCGGATCCAAATCCCGCGGATCCGCCTTGTGAGATCCGTCCGATCGGATCCATATCGGACGGCTCTCGACCCGTCATCCTCCTCGCTATGATCGCCCGCAACACAAGGCGATCCGCCGCCTTGCCTGGCCAATCCGCGAGCCTCTGGCCTCGGTCCCTCCGTCCAGGCATCGGTAAGACTCCCACCTGCGTGTGTGAGGGGTTGTTTTGCGCAAACCGAGCCCGAGGCGGACCCGATCGACCCCAACCCCTACGGACCGTCGAATCTAAGGTACACTCCTAACCTCCGATCTCCTTCCAATTAAGCTAATTATTGTTCGTTCGCTTATTCCACTGCTTAGATCAGGCTAGAGTTGATCCTGATCGATCAAATTTCGGGATCGAGCGACAGTATAAACCGTTATGATCGCCCATCCCGAACCCTAGCCACTCGGGTTAGCCGTTGTGAGCAGCTCCGGCCACCTCCCGTGACGGTTCACCCGCCGACGTGTAGGCCTCATCGGAGGCTATCATCGACCGGGCGGGCCGAGGTGGTTCGGTGCCGGGCCGGCCGGCAAAATCCGTGCCCTAGCCCGGCGCCCTCTGGCTGCTACGCGTAGAAGAAGGGAACCGGGCCGGGCCGGGTCGACCCGAGCCCGTCCAACTTCGTAACACCACATGGGGCTTACCACTTGTGGCATCCCTACGGGCATGACATGTGTCGCGTGGGGCTCACCACTCGTGCAACGTCTCTTTGATTGCGGTCACGAGGCCCACGCGCGGTGCAGCACCCAATCGGGTGCTGCCACGTGTCATTGTGGGGGCCCACACGCAGTGCTGCGCCCGATCAGGTGCTGCCACGTGTCGTGGTGGGGCACACTGCCCAGTCGTGCGTCTGCCGTGGGACCCGCCGCGGCTTCCATGGCCAATCGTAGCGTGCCACATGGCAACCATGGGGCCCACAAGTCATTTCTGACAAAAATTAATATTAGTTAATTAATATTAATTATGATTAATTAGTTATTAATTATTCTTAGCAATTAGATTAGTATGTTAATTAATAATAATTAATAGTTAATTATTATTAAATAGTAAACATTACTTAATTAATTAATTAGTTAATTAATTATATTAGTTATTAATGATTAAACTAACTGTAATTAATTAACATTATATTATTAATTAATTAATCAAAATTTAATTACGATTAATTAATGATCAATGAGTGAATATAATTAATTAAGATTAATAAAGACAATAAAGATAATGTTAACAAAAATTAATTAAGGATTAATTAGTACTAATCCTAACCTTAATTAAATAAATATTAAATATTATTAAATAGATAACTAATTAATTAAATAAATTTAAATAGAATATAATTAATTAATTAGCACTAATCCTAATTAAATAGTAATATTAATATTTATATAAATAAAATAATTAAATTAATTAAATAATAGATTAATCATTAATTAATTAATAATTAATACTAATATAGATTAGAGATAATTGAGTAATTAATTAATAATTTAGAAAATTCATTTTAATTTTATGAATGAACAGTAAATTTATATAATTTGAATAAATGAATAGTGACTTTATTTATTTAAATTATTTAATTCAAAATTCTTAAAGCTTAATAACTTTTTATAGAATGATCCAAACATAGTCAATATAAGTCTCATTTTACTCATAAAATTAAATGGAAATAAATGGCGTGATGCAAAAATTAGTTTCGGGTATGTATAACGTAGTGATATTTTAGGACCTAATAAAACCCTCACAACTTTTAACCTAGATGTCCAAACATAGGCAATATGGGTCTTAAAATACTCAGAAGAATAGCCCCAACACTATAGTAGTATTAGTTTTTCTATTTGGACATCAGGATAAAAAGTCAACTCTTTGACCCTATAGTTGACTTTAGGAAAAATAACCAAAATGCCCTTGCAACTTAGAACCTTCATAACTTAGCCATTTGAACTCAAAATTTAGTGTTCTTGGACTATGGAATTCTTGAACAGTCACCTACAATAAACTATATAAAAATTTAGGTTTCATTAGGATAAAACTACTAAAATGACCTTTAGGTTAGAAAACTTAGTTTGGACATGTAGGACCCCTTTCTTGTCCAAATTGAGCGTACTTACTGTCTATCTTCATGTTAGACAGCAAAGAATCATTTGGTACCAAGAAACTTCAATTTGGACCCTTAAATCAAAAGTTGACTTTTAGACCCTTAAGTAGGGGCAAAATGATCATTTTGCCCAAATCTTTGTTAAGTTCCATAAAACCTCAGATATCAATAGATCCTTAAAAATCAATGTTAAACCTAGTTTAGAATCATTTAAGTGAATGAACTTAGAAATTCAATCAAAGTTAGGTTAGTTCCTAAAATTCCTCTAAGTCTTATCTTTAGGAGTTTAACACTACTCCTTAAGGACTCTTCCTAAGACTAGGACTAGATCATAAGTTAGAGTTCATTAATTATGTAAATGGGTTATCCAATAAGAAAAACCTTGGTTTTATTAGTTTCTAGACTTTTATAACTTATTCTGATTATTTTATCCTTTAATTTTAGATCTTGTTAGAAGAATCATACTATTAAGTTTGATTTAACTTAATAGGATTTACCCCAATCATTAGTTCACTTTAGAATTCGGGACCCTAGATTCTTTGTACTTACCTATTGGATTATATGATTAACTCTTATTCATAGTGTTTAATCCATAATCCTAGGATGGGAGATCTTGATCAGATCTTGCCCTAGAACGTCTAAATCCATCAATTAGGACATCGTAATTGATTATTTAGCTTGTAGTTATCAATAATTTAATCAAATCAGAGCATGATCAGTTTTGATTGTTTTCCAACTTATAAGGATGGGTTTCTAAGTTGTATAATTTAGAATAGTTAGAAAGGATAATTAGATAATAAATGATATCACCATGTGTAGTAAAGTTCTTTGCTCACTTTGATATTTATTGCTACGCTTGCCTTGATATTTGTGCCATATTTCATTGGACATATCATATAAGACTTTGATTCATAAATAAAATTTTAGGAAATTATGGAGACTCCTTAAATTCCTTATGAAAACATTAAGGTAAATGATTAAAGATAAAATTGCATGTATTAGAGCTGTCTCTTAGTTATGTCTTCTGCCTATGCCTCCTTGTTGACGCTAGGAGAAGACTCTGCTTATATTTTTTGCCTATGCCTTCTTGTTGACGCTAGGAGAAAATTTGTTATGCATTTTCTGCCTATGCCGCCTTGATGACGTTAGGAGAAAACCCTATATTTCTGACTATGCCACCTTGTTGACGCTAGGAGAATATATTTTTGTGCATTAGCCTCCTTGTTGATGCTAAGATCTTTTGATATTCAGTAGGCTAGATTAGCCTTTTTTTGTATGGTAGTTAGAACATAGATATTCTTTTATAGTATTAATGTTTTGCATATGCTTTAATATTTTTCATTCAGTCAGCCATTTCCTTATTTTGTTGATATATATTTTATGAGATTTATTGCTGCTATTTATATGTATCATTGCTGATTTTTTTTGTATTTTAAATCTGCATAAATTTATGATCATCAGTATATTTAAGATGTAGTATATTCTTTCAATAACTGTTCAGTTACTTATACTTATATGCCTTGCCTTATTTAGCTTACATTTGAGGCATGTCTTAACCTCATTTTTGCTTAAAGTTATAAATATTGTTTATAGCTTTTTCCTCAATTCTGTTGTGCTAGTTGCTCCCTTAATTGATTTAATTATTGTTTAGAAAAAGTTAAATGGTGATATTACAAAACACATAAAATTTATCAGCTTAAAATGTACTTAGACAATTTATCTAATAAGATCTTCTTTTTTTGGCTGGGGCCCTACATTGTGAAACCGATAATGACAAATTCATATCAGTTAGAAGATCAGGTGCCAGAGGAGGAGCCTTATTTAGAGGAGAAGCCTTTAGAGGGAGCTACTGCTTAGTTTTCTTTCATGTGAGGATGAGAGAATTTTGCTTTTAATTATTTAAACTTTAATGTGATGTAATAATACATGTATTCATGACTGTGTGTTTTGGATTATTATGCTATTTATTCTAAGTTATATTCCATATTATTCATATTGTGATGCTTGGATCTTTCTAATTTAAATCGCTTCCGCGCTCTGTATGAATCCTTATACAGTGACTGATCATTTGACTATGTGCTCACTCCTTCCCTTATTAAGTGGATTGTAGATTTCATCCTAATCCAATAATACATGAAAGGTTAGTCAGAGTGACATTTCACCCCTTAGTGGATTAAGGGGTGGGGCACCACACTCAGCCTCATAAAGCTATGGAGGAGACCATCAATAGAATGGTGGAGTGAATGAGATACATGTTGAGCAGGTGCGGCTGGTGCAGCGTTGCTAGTGGTTGCAGGCACTAGGTGAATAGAGATTAGCTTCTGAATTTCCAATGCATGTTGGGTATGGTTCTCCAGCATAGTTACTATCATACTCCTATGATGAGTAACTTTATCAATATCACTGCTAGATGCTATAGCATTTTTAATAGGCATAGTTGACGGGGGTGATCCAGGATTCATCTTGTTGTAGCAAGACAAATCTTGATTTTAGAACAAATTGTAAAGAGATAAGATTAAGTTTGATATCCAAATGGTAACCACAAAATTTTATTGCTTGAGAATGAAGGTTACACATGGAAAAAAGGGAAATTCATATAACTGCTCAAATCTTAGAATGATAAAGGATCATAATTGACTTAAAAATTCTATACTAGGTACTAGGGCCTATCTAAGAACTTAGCACAAAATGAGAGACGAAAGTTCGCGAAGGTTACAACATGACGCGTCCTCTAGTATTTCTTTTATAACTTTCAACTGGTGATATTCCACCAATCTTCTGTGGTATCTTGAAGCATAAAGGTCATAAGATCAACATAGATTGAGTCGAGACATTCTATGTGATCCATAACTAACTCCACGCAATACAACCATTCCTTTGCTAGAATTGGGAAGTCAAAACCTCTAAAGACAGATTGCGAAAGAAGTTTATCCAGGCCTAAAACTCCCTTGGCAGATACTCCAGCTACAGATCTTCCAAGTTCCTGACCCCAACGGTGATTGCAATCCCATACAGTATCGAATGTTGTTAAGTAGTAGTGAAATTCAGATCTCCCACATTCCATTTGGTTATATTAATAGAATTTATGAGTTCTATTAGATGGATATTTTTATATAGAGTTACTTGAGAATATTGTGCTATGGAATTTATATTTTGATGACTGCGTTTCAGAAGAACTATCCATTAGGTAGATAAGAATACAAATTCCAATTTGGCGCCTTATGGAGTTCTTTGATACCAACTGTGGGGCCCTGGTCATGCTAATTTTGAAACTAACATTATTCTAGAGAATACGGTTCCTGCGTGACAACCCTCCCAACTATAATCGAGCTAGGTATAAACCCAACCCGCCTTAGTTGAGAGGCTTGCCACATAAAACTAGAGGACAAGCATCAAAATATCAAAGTAGAAAAAGTGGATAAGAGTATAACATCCATATCATAGCATAGTAAAGGAAAGAAAAGACAGTAACTCTGCTCAATATGAAAATACAGAAAAAGAAATACATCCAGAATATTTAATTATTACAAATAAGCTTGATGAAAGAGAACTCTCTCATCCTCACAAGCCAAAACAAAAAATAACTAAGCCTCTACAATAGGAAGATCCTCCTCCTGGCCTAACTCCTCACCTGAAATAACCTTAACAAACAGCTCTGAATCTGATATTATCGGTATCACAATGCCAGTGCCCCATCCAAGAAAGAGAAAACTTACAGTTAAACAAATTATCTAAGTACATTTTACGTTGATTAAATGGAAATAAATATTTAAGATATCTCATTTTACTAAGTATGCAAGTATTTAAGGTGCAACAAGTAATAAAAGCAGGATAGTTATAAATTAAGCATTTATAACTTAAGAAAAATGAAGTATGCAAATAAACATACCTCAACTCGAAGCTACAACCAAGGTTAGGCAGTAAATATACATATATAATAATTGAATGAACTGAAAGTATTTCATCCTATCCTGTTTATGATCAATTAAATATATGCTGATTTGCATTAACAAAATTTGTACTAAAGTGTAAAAGAACTGAAATAAAAACTAGCATCATAAAACATGTAAGTATGAAACTGAAAAGCACTGAACTGAAATAACTGTACTGAAATGAACTAAAAATGAACTGAGAACAGAAAATATGCTTAACTAATAATATATATATAGATAGTCGTGTGATTACTTTCATTTTATATGGCTTCCCTAAGGGTCTGACTGAGGATAGGTTACACAGGCTCCGAAGGAGACGAAGTGAAAGCGAAGCTTTTTTATCAGTAGCAGAGAGATGCTAGTTTCATAGTGACTTCGATATCGAGATTTTGGGTTTAGGCGGAACTCAGAAAGAAGGCCATACACATACATAAGTAGAGCCTTCAAAGATAGGCGAAGTCGCTATCGCTCGAGCCTCCTCTCCAATAGCCAAGTTCCTCGACCTTGCTTGGCTTGGGCGCTTCGCTCCGCTTCTCAACAACAACGGAGGATCAGATAGAGTCATCAAAAAAACTGACATCTCCTAGAACCTACTCGGAAGAGCTCCAAACTACCCCTTTCGGGTAACTCCTCTCACTCTTCACTCTGGCCGGTTTCTTTTCGTCTAGAAGTGAGGCTCGAGCATAGCGAGAGGTTAAAGAGCTGAGCTCCTAGGTCTAAACTAAAGAAGTTGAGTTAAGCAATCACTGACAAAAGGAGGTCTTTCTGGTCTCGACTCTTGGCTGAATGAAGTCGCATAATTAAAAGAGAGTCTAACAAATATAATTCTAGCAACTATAGAGCTAGGCCTGGTCAGACTTAGAAGATTAGAACAAGGAAATGTATATATACTAGCACTGCTATATTATAAACGGGCTAAATGAATCTACTGAATTGAAAAGCCTAATGAATATCATACTAGCCAACCATAGATTTAGGCCTAGTTAGACTTATAGAAATAGACGAATACCATCCTAGCTAACCATAGTGCTAGGCCTAGTTAAACTTATAGAAATAGACAAATACCATCTTAGCTAACCATATAATGTAATAGCCCAAACTCTTAATACCAAGGTATTGTCCGCTTTAGCCTAAAAAGTCTCACGATTTTACCCTCATAAGATAACTTCTCAGCAGGTCATCCATCCTGGGAGTGCTCCCACCTGAGCACACTTAACTTTGCTCTGATACAATTTGTAATAGCCCATACTCTTAACACCAAGGTATTATCCGCTTTGGCCTGAAAGGCCTCATGGTTTTGCCCTCAGAAGATAACTTCCCAGCAGGTCACCCATACTAGCCAACCATAGATTTAGGCCTGGTTAGACTTATAGAAATAGACGAATACCATCTTAGCTAACCATAGAGCTAGGCCTAGTTAGACTTATAGAAATAGACAAATACCATCTTAGCTAACCATATAATATAATAGCCCAAACTCTTAATACCAAGGTATTGTCCACTTTAGCCTAAACAGCCTCACGATTTTGCCCTCAGAAGATAATTTCCCAGTAGGTCACCCATCCTGGGAGTGCTCCCACCTGAGCACACTTAACTTTGCTCTGATACAATTTGTAATAGCCCATACTCTTAACACCAAGGTATTATCCGCTTTGGCCTGAAATGCCTCATGGTTTTGCCCTCAGAAGATAACTTTCCAGTAAGTCACCCATCTTGGGAGTGCTCCCACCTGAGCACGCTTAACTGTGGAGTTCTTATCAGAAACTCCACTATTATCTGAAAAGGTGCCTCGATGCTTAAGAGTTTTACTTATTACTACTTAAGTGGGTCTTCACATATAGCTAGGCCTGACTATTCTATTGCAAAACTACTGAACTGAAGAGGCAAACTAATTAGAATACACTCTGCTAAACTGAGCACTAAGAAATTGAATGAACTGAATTACTACTTTAAGTAATGAGGTATTATGCATTCAAGATTAGCATAGGATATTCATCAAAATATCTCATGTTCAACTGTTATGTCCAAGGTATAAAGCTTAAAATACAAGGTATGCGCAGTAACAATAATCAAAGTGATCAGAGACTCAACTAAACATATGTAGTATTTGTTATTATCTAATTTAATTCATTTTATTTAATCTGAGATAGTATAAGCTTATGATCTCTGATATCCATCTATCCAGTACAAACCTAAATTTACGACCTTACAATTAACATTAGAACTTAACAAATTCTAATTTATAATCAGAATGATAACTATAAAGGTTAAGTAATTAATCAATGACTTAATTATTATATTTTGAAAAACCAAACCCAATCTTGATTATGCCAATCAAAATTTAAGAATTCTGGGTCCAAACTCCAAATTGGGGTTTAAACCTAAATTATAGGTGCTAATCTTCTAAGGATCTAAGGGTCCACACCCACACTTATTCTAAAGGTAGAGGATCTTAGAAGCTGAAAGATTAAAGGAACTATGATCTTATAGAAATGCTAAATATAGTTGTCATAAGATAAAATAATCAAATAAGAACTTAAGAATCTAAGATTTAAGCCTAATCTATAGAATAATCTCATTATTCATTATTCTATAGATTGAACCAACCTAAAACCACTACAAGGACTTCAAAGAATTCAAATAATTAAGAATTTCAAGAATAGAATGATACAATTCAAATTAGATTTATAAAATGATGAACTCTTAAGGATTCAAGATCTTAAGGTTAAGTTAAGATTATAAATCATATAAATTATTATAAGGTTTAAGAACTTATGGTTTACTAGTCTAGACTCAAATGTTAAATCAGCAAGAATTAAATGAATTCATGCAGATAAATAAATGCTAAAATAAGAATTTCAATTCAGATCAACTTTCCTTTGAAGCTAATTAAGGTTGATTAAGGTCAAAATCAATGTTGCCTTAAGAAATCTAGATCACACGATAGATTAACGATGTTAATAAGAAAATGAATGCTACCATTAACTAATTATGAACAACAATAATTAGTACTTTAATTAAAAATTCAAGAAATTTAGAGTTTAAATTTAGTTAAACAATTAAATTTTTAAGCATTATAAGCATGAATTTAAAAATCACTTCTATATTTATTCAATGCATAATTTCATTATAACTAATTTTGATGGTATAATTTTGCATTATTAGGGTTCCGAGGTCATCAAAATTTAAAAAATATACAATTTGGGCAAAACTGGGCAGTTCTGCACGCTACGGCATGCTGTAGCGCCTACTGGCTGAGAGTCAGGCGCTAAGGTGCTAGCCAATTTAAGATCTAGGTGCGACGGTGCACTGTATCACCTCCTAGTTGAGAGCTAGGAGCTACGGTGCGCTGTGGTGCCATAATTCCTGAGACTCGGGCGCTGCAGCGCGCTACAGCGCTCCCCGGCCAAGAGCCAGGCGCTGCAGCAGATTTCAGCGTGGCGGCGCACGACATCCATTTTAGGCATTGCGGCACGCTTCAGCACCAAATTTCACGAGAGCTGGGTGCTTCGGAGGTTAATCCTGGTACTTTTCCGCAATCAGAGGTTAATCCTGGTGTTCAGGATCCCTAGTACTTTTCCGCAACTCGGCCAAACTGTATGATCGACTCCAACAGCATCAGCCAGCTCTCCCCGATCAAACTAGGTACCCTTCTGTCATGCCGAGTCGAGTAGGATCAACATTGCTTCCAATCGATCTGTGAATGCTCAATTAGGCTAATCACACTCATAGTAACTATCTGTGAGGCCTGGGTTAGCCCTGATCGATCAAATTGATCGAACGGGCTAATGTTCTTCCTGGAAGCTGGGCCCGAGTAAGGACCCAATGATTGGATGAACCTCAGACCCATCAACCTTAGGGGTTTGATCCACCAGACCACCTTTGTAACAACCTAAATATCGGATCAGGAACCAAATCTAACATTAGGCATTACTGTAGTACCTAATACTTGATTATTGAGTTTTAATCTACTATTTGGCACTATGGGAGCCAAGAGTCACTAAAGATGGAAACTAGAAGCATAAACATAAAGTAAATGTAATACATTCTAGCCATTATAGAAAATAAAAAGAAAACACTGCACAAAATAGTAAAGTAAACATCAAAGTTAATTAAATTATACAAATATTTAGTCGTAATAGCATTCATTCTCATGGGATATATAGAATAAAAATAAACAGTGAATGTAAAAGTCATTTGAGCTACAATAATGAGATCTGAACTACCTCAGGTACAAGAACCACTCCAAGCACCACTATCGAGAAGACGCTCCTAATCTACCATATTTTGGTTTTTAAATATTGCAGGGTACAACCCAAAAAAAAGAGAAAGCAAGTGGTTAGACTTAAAAAGTCTACGTACATTTTAGGATTTGAATAAATTTTAATTAAAGTTTAGTTGGATATCACATATGCCAATTTACAATTAAATTCTATAACAGAGCATGTAAAGCATCAAAGTTAGGGAAGAAATGTAATTGTAAAGAAGACAGTAGTAAGAAAAAGAGTAAAAACTCACAAGTAAATTTGCTCTAGCCTGCAACAACAAATAAGGGAAAAAGTATCCTAATAAGGCTAGAAACTACTAATGTGCATATGAAAATATGAAATAGAAATATTTATATGTCCAATGAATAATATGCTAAGTACAGGAAACAAAAGTAATGAAGCATAAAAATAGAATTAAATCAACATACGTTGTATGAATAAGAAAGTATAAGTAAGTAAAGCACAATACATCAAATGAAAGTGCAAAGTAAGTAAAGTAAGAAGAACCTTAGCTCATTGGGCTAAGAAGGCATAGCCAAATACTATGTAAAGTAAGCATAGCTTGAAAGCTATGACGAGTTCTTGGAATCAATAAGATTGTGATGACTCAAATATTTAATTATTGAAGTTATTTTATGTTTTTTCCATTATGCGGGCAAATTTTTAGAGCAAGCGAGGAGTTAAGCATGTCTGCCTAACTAGTAAGGAAAATGGGGTCTCAAAAAAAATAAATACTCACATTCCTCCTCTAGGATATGTGGTCTCCTTATATCCCTCCTAAGCCTACCCATGGCCATCACCAAGAGACCCCTAATAATTTAGTATGAATGTTTTATTTATGCACAATGTCTTATATGAATATTCAAAAATATAGTCTAAAAGCAAAGATTATATTCAAGAAATTCAAGTAATTGTAAATTATGTGATATCCAAAGTTGTTTAATTTTAATGATATAACTTAATGATTGAAGCTAATTAAGCTCCCAATTGATATATAGATATTGATCACTAAGTTAATTGTAAGTAATACTATAAGTGAATTAAGATTTGGAAAATAGTAGTTTGATATAGTTTACAAAATGACAAAATAATTTATATGTATAATTATGCAACATGAAGTTAATCCTACACTAATCCTAAGCCACAAAATCTTTATTAGTTTTTAGACTTAAGGCTTAGGGTGCAAATATGAAGGGATTTAAGTTGTACATTCTCTATACTTACAATAGCCAAACACTTAAATTAAAAATCACTTCTAAAAATTTGATTTGATTTACAACTTAACGACTCTATGCCTAAGAAGGTTCAATTAGCTAATTACTTTTAGCTTTAGAAGTGATAAAGGAAAACTAACAGCTAAGTGCACCATATGTAACTATATATGCTTACTACACTTAGAATGCCAAATACCCAAGATTAGGGATTTTTAACATACTCTATCTCTCCTAATGTTGAGGCTTAATTCACAAGTTTACTAAACTACATAAGGCTTCTAACTACACTAAACAAGACTTAATCTCACAATTAAAGTGACATGAAGGTCCAAATAAATAAACATGCTTGCTATCTTAAGGCACTAATGTCTATACATGCAAGTGTTCAAAGTTAAGAAAATCATATTTCTTGAAGATTTGAGGAGCCAAATACGATATTTATCCAATTGTTGATCAATCACAATTATATTAACATATATGCAATCCTCACATTAGAAGGATAAGAATGACACTAAATAGGTCACATTTGGACAACATTAGAAAATTAGAGTTTTTCGGAACTCCCTAATGTAATTAAAAAGAGATTAGATGTAACAACCCCGGTTGTTACTTAGGTCAATTAAGACTAATCTAAGTCTTAATTGAGGTTCTAGTAAACTAACTAAGTAATTTAAAACTCATCTCTAAGATCTAGGTCAAATCAGGAATCAACTGAACTGAATCTGGATTTCTAGAAAATCCCAAAACCCTAGAAATTGATTTTTTATTTAGACCTCAGATCAAAAATTTGACTTCGCCATTGCGTTTACCACCCCCAAGTTAGCTATGGGTGAAGTTTTGGATGCATTTGGAAGTCATTGAATTTTCATCGAATATTTTAATATTATTTAAATCCCCTAAAAAATCAAGTAATTAAAACTCATTAAATAAAAAATCTGACTTCGTCGTTGAGTTCCTCACCCTTCAATTAGCTAGGGGTGATTTATTGGGAATTTTTGATATATATTCAATTAATTAAATGTAATTAAGAAATTACATTTAAAATTAATAAATATTAATATATTTAAATACATTCTAAACGGCGTCCGTTAGAATCATTTGTGCACGTCGTTACCCGAGTCACGATGTCAGATCCTGTGGTTCGATTCAATAGAAGATCTTGACCGTCAGATTGGGAATCGGATGGTCTAGGTTTATCGTCCCCGATCCGCTCGATGCATGCATCGCATGCGCTGCACGCGGCGGACTCCCCGGCATGTGGCAATTCCGCCGTCAAATAGTTGTATCCAGGGGTCGAATTAAAGCATAATCTCCTCCCCATTCTTGTGCTCTCTCTCAGTAAACCCTAAAAGCTGCAAAACAAGCCAACGACCAAACCCTATTTTTCATCGTTCAAGTGAGGTACCTTCCATACCTATTCTCCATTTTGTTTAATCTTCGATAATATGCATAATAATATCATTCCAGTAATTTCAATCATTTAGAATATTGTTGAATATAATTGAATATTGCTGAGATTGTTGTAAATTTTCTTTCAATCCTCTGTCAAAATAAAATTTCTTAACCTAGTGATTTAGGGCATCGAACCATTTGTTGTCCAGTCAATCTTCGATGGAAATATCAGGCTCATCGGCAAGGTCTCCATGAGCCCATCAAGTTGATATGCGGTTCATCGTCTCTCGGTGACGGAAGGTATGGAGTCCATGATGCCCTAGGCGAGGGTGTCTGTTGCCTGCGTTTCTGAGGCAAGTCCGTCGTGAATGGAATTGGGTCAATACCTGACCCGCAATTCAAGCCCAGACCGCTTAAGGTGGGCATGTGCGGGATAGGAGGACTCGCCAGCGTGTAATTTCACACGGGTCGGCCTGCAGTCATTAAGACTGTCGCTCGTGGGACCAGCTAGTTTCCTTCTGCCAAACCATTTGGCGCCGCGTGGCATATGCGAATCGTGCCTCTGACGCCATCTGACATTGAGGCTCTTAAGTCAAATCCAGCTGTAATAAATTTAATTTAATTTAATTTAAAATTAGTAATTAATTTATATTTAAATAAATTAATTAAATTGTAAACTTTAAATACCTATATCTTGCAAAATATAAGTCCAAATAATAAAATCAAATATACCAAATTAACCAGAAAAATCCAAGGAATTTATTGGTGCTGTCAATTTTCCATTTGAACTAATATTTCAATTAGTGACATTCTAGGATATTTAAATAATTCCAAAATAATCACAAAACTTCATTAAGCCATAACCTTGCACACACTAATCCAAACCTATCAAATATGGGTCTCAAAGTGATCAACAAACCTTAAGGAATAATATAAGAATGTTCATTTTGCTGTTTGGATTAGTTTAAGCCTAATCACATTTAGGACATAACCCTAATTAGGTCAATTAAACCTAATATTTCAATTGACCATAAGTTGGTCAATTGAACTCCAAATTAGGTCATCCAAATATTATTTTAAATCAGAAAAACCTAATTCACAGTAATCTAGAAAAATATTTAGGATCCAACTGTTAGATCTCCTAATCAACCCTAATTACTCTAAAACTTGATTAGTAAATATTAGCAAATTTAATAATCCAAATTGAACAATTTAAGTTTCAGAGAACTCCTAGAGTGCATTAAAACCTAATGGTGTAGTTGGATTAGTGATTTGGTGATTAATTTCACTAATCACTCACTAATCACCATAAACTCTAATTAGGCCATAACTTAGCCAATTTGAGTCCAAATTGAGCATACTACTAGTCAATGTAATTAGTGGACCATTTGTGAACTATAGCCACTAATTTTACTTAATTTGGACACTAATTAACAAAGTTATGATTTTTTTAAGCCTTAATTAAGAAACCCTAAATTACCCTTTTACCCCCAATCTTGTATTGGCTATAACTTAGCCAATACTTATTAGAATTCAAAAATCTTAGGTTCTATGGAAACCTTAGATAGTAAGTAACATTAAATTGAAAGAAAATTTAGATTCCATTAGCTCAAATTACCAAAATTCCCCTATGAGTCAAATTTATTAATTTGATCTCATAAGGCTTAATAATTATCCAAAATTAGTGTAATTACTGTCTAATCTTATATTAAATAGTAAAAAATACTTTGCCACTGAAATATTTAGATTTGGAACCCTAGATCAAAAGTTGATCTTTTAACCCTTAAGTAGGGGTGTAATGGTCATTTTGCCCAAATTTAGGGTTTAACATTTTTAGGCCCTAAAATCATATTATAAACATTATAAACAGTAAATAGAATGATTTAGAATAGAAATTAAGTAGGTTTAAATCTTAATTTGATTTTGATTAAACTTCAATCTCAAATCCTTAAGGAAAACCCTAAGTAAAATTTGAGTGTTTCTTTCTTCCGTAATTCTTCTTAGATCTTTTTATAGGTCTTATAATATTGGTTAGGATGTGTGTCTGAGAGATACTCTTAGTAATTAAGAGCTTTAATTCCTAGGATTAAGAATAGCTCTTTGGTCATAATTCATCTATTAAGTAAATTGGGTTACTCAATAGGTGAAACATTGAGTTTACTATTTTATAGATTTTCTTAGTTTATCTAATGATTATTTGATCTTTAAACCTTAGAACTATGAATAGAGATCTATCATAATGAGTTGATTTATCATTATGATTTGCCTTAACCTAATCGATGAGATATGGGTTCTATACCTTAGACCCTTAGATGTACCTTTGGATTGAGTGATTATACCCCATCATTTGGAGTTTAATCCTTAATCCTTTCATCTTGATTTGGCTAATTAAGATGGGTTTGGGGTTAATTAAAATATTAAACTAGGATGATGATTTATTTATTTAAATAAAGTAGTCATCATTTGATTTAGATATAGTTTGGACTTGGCTAGTCCTAATTATCTTCAACTTATAGGTTCGTGATTCTAAGTTACAGACTGTGTAAGAATTGATGATTCTGAATCTTATGTAACATAGAGTATATAGAATGAATAAAGTAGATAACAATGGATATCATCTGTGTCCTAGTCAAGTCTCTTGTTCACTTTGACTTTGATGCTTCGCTTACCTTGTAATTGAGTTTTATACATTGAGCATATATTGTGTACATGGGATATTTGATGAATATCTTATGTCAACTTTGAGAATTCATAAGTAGCATTTGTTCTTTTTCTTGTAATTTAGTAGGGTGTAGCTTAATTATTATACTTTTTCATTTCACCTGTTCTAGATCGGGTACGGTGTCGAGTCAGATCGATCCAACTAACTGATTTGTCAGGATTTTATATGGTTATACTAATTTAAGTACACTTATACTTGGTTTTTCTGTTATAGCCTATCAGGCTAATTATATTGATACTATCCATTCAGATGCTAGCTTGATTAGTATACCTTTTTCATTTCACCTGTTCTGGATCGGCTACGGTGTCGGGTTAGACCAGTCCAACTGCCTGATTTGTCAGGATTTGATATGGTATACTAATTTAAGTACTCTTATCTGTTCAGAGCTTCAGTCTTAACCCATCAGGCTAAGTGAAACTATGTGTATTTTTAGTTCAAGTGGCTTGAATAGCCAATACATCTTTCAGTTCTGAATTTACTTTGCATTTTCTGCATTCCAGCACTACTTTTACTTACAATTTTATTGCATTGTCTAGCATTGTTTTCATATAGGGTGCTAGTTTTACTTATTATTTATACACTTGTAGGATGCTAGTCTTACATGTTATGTTATAGTCTGGTTTTCAATTTTAAAATGTTTTTACGCTCATTTACTTTTATGTCACTTAACATAATTTTGTATTGATCATAAGCAGGTTTAGGATGTATTTTCTTTATAGTCATTGCTTTAGTATTTCTATTACTTACTTTAACTTGTTGTAGTTGCTTTGGGAGAGGTATGTGTTTACTTCCTAGTTTCTAAGTTATAAACTAGTTATTTATAACTTTACATGTTTCTTTCTAATGCATTCTTGCTCCTAATATGCTTTTGTATTTGTTTATGGTGATATCTAAATAGCATAACAAACTTGCAGCTTAAAATGTACTTAGACAATAGTCTAACTAGATTTTTCTTTTGTTGGCTGGGGCCCTATCATTGTGAAACCAATAATGGTAGATTCTAAGCTTTTCGAGGTTGTAGAGCATATTGAAGATCAAGTTCAGGAGGAAGTCCAAGCTACTGAAGATCCTTAGTTTTTATTTTCTTGCATTATGAGGATGAATGTTTCTTTTTAGCTCTTTTAGACTATTTAAATGTTGTAATAATACAGAGTTAACTTTACTTTCAATACTTTACTTATTTTGAATTGTTGTATTTATATGATTGATGGATGTTTGTACATATGCTTCCGCACTCTGCTGTTATTGTATTTTCATTTAGTGAGATTTTACTTTGAGAATGGAAAAGTCCTTAATTATGATGGATTGGGATGTGTGCTTAATCTAATTATAAGTAGGGACCTTGTCATTTGGTGATCCCTCCACCGTAATCATGTTTACTTAAGAGTTAACAGAACCACGGCAGGGCAGGGTTGTTACAGTTTGTATCAGAGAATACCATAAGGTGTCAGATTGGAATTTACATTCCTCTCTACCTAATGGATTGTTCTTCTGCCACTTCATCACTAAATAAATACTTGAAAGCAACATCCATATCATTATGATAGCAACTCAGAAAAAGAAGTAGGAAATGAAGAAAACACTTCTAGAATGAAATTTTAGTAAATACAAATTTAAAAAGTGATAAGTAGTTTAATAACAATATTTATAAGATCTTTAGGATCATAGAAATAGAAATGTTAAACCTTGAATTTTTGACTAAAGAGATTAAGTCATTATTAGGAATTCAAAACTATCATAATAGATTAAAAGATATAAGGAATTCAAAATTTGTGTGCTAAGTGAATATCTTTAGTATACCATCTCTAGAAGATTAGATCGTCCACGTTTGACTAAATGGTGACTTAAAGTGCATAGGATTTTATCAAATTAAACTACTATGTTATACTTAGGACCTTTTCTATTGTAATGAATTTATCCTTTGAATAATGAGAACCCAAGAAGTATAGTAGCTCTTCTTTTGAGATTAACATTAATCATATTCAGTTCGAGAAAGAATAAATAAGAAGCCAATAAAAGTTTTATGATTCATCTAAAGATAGTTATTTTTATTTCAGGAAAAATAAATCCAGCAACTTCACCAAACAATGTGCCAGTTGGCACTCCTCCCCCTAACAAAGTTCCAGCAAATAATGTGGGAACTTCTATTAATGAGGTCATGATTCCTAATGATAATAATATAAAAGAATCATTATCTATGAGGAGTGTTATGAATACACTTAATCAACAAGCATTGACTATACAAAAGTTGGTGTCTGCTCTTTCATCCGCCAATGCTAGCACATCCTCCGCATCTCCAACAGTCCAATTTAACCAGAATAGACAATCCAGTGATGGAATATTACACAACTTCTTAAGGTTAAGACCACCCACCTTTAATAGATCTGAATCCCCTATAGATACAATGGCGTGGTTGAAATCCATAGAGAAGAATATAATAAGTCTAGGGTGTTCAAGCAACCAATTTGTCAGATTGGCTACTCACTTGCTTCAAGGAGAAGCAGAACATTAGTGGGAACAGTTGCGAGAAACACTCTTTGAAGAATTTGAGTTAGAAGAAATAGAATGGAACTGGTTCGTTCAGGCCTTCAAGGAAACATTTGTACTGCCGTCAGCCAAAAACATCATTGGCGACTCCTTATTAAGATTAACTAAAGGAAGTCGATCTGTGTTCGACTATGTTACTAAATTCCAAAGACTCATTCATTTCGCTCCACATCTAGCACCTACTAAAGCCGATAAATGCTACACATTTGAATGTGGACTTCGTGAATCCATAAAAGACCACGTCATTCCACTTCAGCACACTGAACTTGAGAAGTTAATTGAATTAGCAAGGGTGGTGGAACACCACCAATCAGTGAAAGAAATGAAAAGAAAAGCATTCAATATGAACAATCATCCTCAAGGTTTCAAACAACACCGCCAAAATCAAGGAAGGGTATATCAAATGGAGACTTCTGAAACAGCTGAGCAAGTTATAGAATGCAATAAACCTCATCCATATGGTAAGTGCTACCATTTTGGAAGAGTCTGTTTTATCTATGGCCAACATGGTCATGGATATCGAGAGTGCAAGGCAAACAAAACAATTGATGGGATGTTGATTCATCAGAACCGACAGAGTCAAGTGTTCTGTGCAAATCCTATTAACTCAAGAGAACCACAAATGGCTCTCATGCCGCCACCTCATGCTCAAAAACAAACTCCAGTTAAAGCTCAATCTACTGTCGGACCCCCCAGCTCAGAATCTGCAAAGGGTCAACCCAATAATCAATCGTCTTGCAGGAAGAGCTAGGGTGTATAATCTTACCCCTATAAAAGCAGCTGAGGACAATAACGTAGTTTCAGGTATACACTCTTAATATCTTATTTTACTTATAGCATTAAATTCTTCTATTAAAATGACCTTTGTTTTAATTTTGATTTAAATTAGACATTATATGCATTACAGATGAGCCCTGCAATGTATTGTTTGATACTGGGGCTAACCACATAATGTAACTTAGATATCAATAAGTGGTTCTAGAAACTTTGGTATATGTTATAAGGCATGACTTGTAGCTGCAGCCTTAGTTTCCTATTAACATTCCTAGTACTTATCCATATGAATAAGTGAGTTTCTTGCCATTTTCAAATCAAAATTTAGGACTTGTGTTAATACATTTTGTAATCATTAAACCTTGGATATTACGTCATAATGAGAGACTTAAATTCTTAAAACTTTCTCCTAAACCTTGAGGCCATGTATCCTTATTGGATAATAATCATATTTACCCAGACAAGACATTTTTATAAGAGATGAACGACTCCTTATTAGTTCAAACTTAGTATAGACTAATTCATATATTTAGTCCATCCTCACCTTATCCTTCGTTAAAAAATTATAAGCCAAACTATTGGGACTCATTATTTAGGTTCTAATGATGAATCTTTGTCCAAATCCTAAAATTTAAATAGATTAAGTAATCAAAGAATGCTAGTTCTTTGATGCCAAATCTTGGATTCCAACTCATTGAATTATAATCATTCGCATCCTTTAATATTTATTAAGTCTTATAATAGCTTAACTAGATACCTAAGCCTTTTAGATAGTGAATATAACATAATTACCCAACTTTTAAAAAATTATGATTCATAAATTCGTACTATGCTTAGCAAGTGGTGTCACCTACTAAGTTATAACTATCTTATATTGCCACATTATATATTATGACTTAGGCAAAGTATTTGATCCTTAAAGTTATGTTTAGCCAAGATAAATGTTAACTTCTCTCTTTCTAATATTGAGATCCTTATTAAGTGATGGTTATCACTTAGTTGATTAAGCACAAAATTTTGGATAGAATTTTTCTATCATTAACTATAAGATAAGATTATGAAGATGGAATTATAATTATAGAATTTTGAACTTTCAATTCCTTTAAATCTTTACTCATTTGAACAATATTATATCCTTAAGCTCATGACAGTTATGGTGTGTAATCGCCAATCAAATCTTCAATCCTTAGAAGCAATTCATTCTTCTAAGGCGTGCATTACTGTATTAGTAGTGATGTGCTGTGATTACAGTTTAATTATCATAGGACCATATGTATCTATAACTATCCTCTATTCTTAATGAGAGTAACTTAATACTCTCACGATCTTTATTTTCTTGTCTTTAGTGAGAATTCAACCAAAACCATCACCCATTAAATGGCCTATCAAAATCTTGGACAAAGATCAAATTGGTTACTTAATATGAGTTCCAAAGACTAACTGAGAACCATGATGTTTTTCCACCTCCATCAAGCTATCCTATAATTATTTAAGCTCTTGTAATCATACTTATCTAATTCTAGTATTTTCAATTCTAATATTCTGTTATATTTTATCTTTCCACTTGAGTGATGTTTAGGATGACATCAATCTTAAGTGGGAGAGTTTGTAACAACCCCGGTTGTTACTTAGATCAATAAAGACTAATCTAAGTCTTAATTGAAGTTCTAGTACACTAACTAAGTTATTTAGAACTCATCTCTAAGATCTAGGTCAAATCAGGAATCAACTGAATCAAATTTGAATTTCTGGAAAATCCCAAAACATTAGAAATTGACCTTTTATTTAGACCTCAGATCGAAAATCTGACTTCGCCATTGTGTTCACCACCCCCAAGTTAGCTAGGGGTGAAGTTTTGGATGCATTTGGAAGTCGTTGGATTTTCGTCGAATATTGTAATATTATTTAAATCCCCTAAAAAATCAAGTAATTAAATACTCATTAAATCAAAAATCTGACTTTGCCGTTGAGTTCCTCACCCTTCAATTAGCTAGGGGTGATTTATTGGGAATTTTTGAAATTTATTCAATTAAATAAATGTTATTAAGAAATTATATTTAAAATTAATAAATATTAATAAATTTAAATACTTTCTAAACGGCGTCCGTTAGAATCATTTGTGCGTGCCGTTACCCGAGTCACGACGTCAAATCCTGTGGTTCGATTCGTCAGAAGATCTTGACCGTCTGATTGGGAATCGGATGGTCTAGGTTTATCGTTCACGATCCGCTCGACGCATGCATCGCATGCGCTGCACGCGGCGGACTCCCCGGCATGTGGCAATTCCGCCACCGAATAGTTGTATCCAGGGGTCAAATTAAAGCCTAATCTCCTCCCCATTCTTGTGCTCTCGCTTAGTAAACCCTAAAAGCTGCGAAACAAGCCAACGACCAAACCCTATTTTTCATCGTTCAAGTGAGGTACCTTCCCTACCTATTCTCCATTTTGTTTAATCTTCGATAATATGAATACTAATATCATTCCAGTAATTTCAATCATTTAGAATATTGTATTGATTATAATTAAATGTTGCTGAGATTATTGTAAATATTCCTTCGACCCTCTGTCAAAATAAAACTTCTTAACCTAGTGATTTTGGGCATCGAACCATTTGTTGTCCAGTAAATCTCCGATGGAAGTATCGGGCTCATCGGAAGGTCTCGACGAGCCCATCAAGTTGATATGCAGTTCGTCGTCTCTCGGCGACGGAAGGTATGGAGTCCGTGATGCTCTAGGTGAGGGTGTCTGTCGCCTGCGTTTCTGAGGCAGGTCCGTCGTGAATGGAATCGAGTCGATACCTGACCTGCGATTCAGGCCCAGACCACTTAAGGTGGGCGTGTGCGGGACAGGAGGACCCGCCCGCGTGTAATTTCACACGGGTCGGGCTGTAGTCATTAAGACTGTCGCTTGTGGGACCGGCTAGTTTCCTTCTGGCAAACCATTTGGCACCACCTGGCATATGCGAATCGCACCTCTGACGCCAGTAGACGTTGAGGCTTTTAAGTCAAATCCAGCTGTAATAAATTTAATTTAATTTAATTTAAAATCCGTAATTAGTTTATATTTAAGTAAATTAATTAAATTGTAAACTTTAAATACCCATATCTTACAAAATATAAGTCCATATAATAAAATCAAATATACCAAATTAACCAGAAAAATCCAAGGAATTTATTGATGCTGTCAATTTTCCATTTGGACTAATATTTCACTTAGTAACATTTTAGGAAATTTAAATAATTCCAAAATAATCACAAAGCTTCATTAAACCATAACTTTGCACACACTAATCCAAACCTTTCAAATATGGGTCTCAAAGTGATCAGCAAACCCTAAGGAATAATTTGAGAATGTTCATTTTGCTATTTGGATTAGTTTGAGCCTAATCACATTTAGGACCTAACCCTAATTAGGTCAATTAAACCTAGAACTTCAATTGACCATAAGTTGGTCAATTGAACTTCAAATTAGGTCATCCAAATATCAATTTAGATCAAACAAACTTAATTTATAGTAATCTACAAAAATATTTAGGATCCAATGGTTAGATCTCCTAATCAACCCTAATTACTCTAAAACTTGATTAGTGAATATTAGCAAATCTAATGATCCAAATTGAACAATTTTAGTTTCAAAGAACTCCTAGAGTGCATTAGAACCTAATGGTGTGATTGGATTAGTGATTGGGTGATTAATTTTACTAACCACTCACTAATCACTATAAACCCTAATTAGGTCATAACTTAGCCAATTTGAGTCCAAATTGAGCATACTACTAGTCAATGTAATCAGTGGACCATTTGTGAACCATAGCCACTAAGTTTACTCAATTTGGACACCAATTAACAAAGTTAGGATTTTCTTAACCCTTAATTAAGAAATCCTAAATTACCCATTTACGCCCAATCTTGTATTGGCTATAACTTAGCTAATACTTATCAGAATTCAGAAATTTTAAGTTTTATGGAAATATTAGACAATAAGTAACAATAAACTGAAAGAAAATTTAGATTCCATTAGGTCAAATTACCAAAATGCCCCTATGAGTCAAATTCATTAATTTGATCTTATAAGGCTTAATAATTACCCAAAATTAGTGTAATTATTGTCTAATCTTATATTAAGCAGTAAGAAACACTTTTCCATTGAAAAAATTAGATTTGGAACCCTAGATAAAAAGTTGATCTTTTAACCCTTAAGTAGGGGTGTAATGGTCATTTTGCCCAAATTTAGGGTTTAACATTTTTAGGCCCTAAAATCATATTATAAACATTATAAACAGTAAATAGAATGATTTATAATAGAAATTAAGTAGGTTTAAATCTTAATTTGATTTTGATTAAACTTCAATCTCAAATCCTTAAGGAAAACCCTAAGTAAAATTTGAGTGTTTCTTTCTTCCGTAATTCTTCTTAGATCTTTTTATAGGTCTTATAATATTAGTTAGGATGTGTGTCTGAGAGATACTCTTAGTAATTAAGAGCTTTAATTCTTAGGATTAAGAATAGCTCTTTGGTCATAATTCATCTATTGAGTAAATTGGGTTACTCAATAGGTGAAACATTGAGTTTACTATTTTATAGATTTTCTTAGTTTATCTAATGATTATTTGATCTTTAAACCTTAGAACTATGAATAGAGATCTATCATAATGAGTTGATTTATCATTATGATTTGCCTTAACCTAATCGATGAGATATGGGTTCTATACCTTAGACCCTTAGATGTACCTTTGGATTGAGTGATTAGACCCCATCATTTGGAGTTTAATCCTTAATCCTTTCATCTTGATTTGGCTAATCAAGATGGGTTTAGGGTTAATCAAAATATTGAACTAGGATGATGATTTGCTTATTTAAATCAAGTAGTCATCATTTGATTTAGATATAGTTAGGACTTGGCCAGTCCTAATTATCTTCAACTAATATGTTAGTGATTCTAAGTTACAAACTGTGTAAGAATTAATGATTCTGAATCTTATGTAACTTAGAGTAGATAGAACAAGTAAAATAGACAACAATGGATATCACCTGTGTCCTAGTCGAGTCTCTTGCTCACTTTGACTTTGATGCTTCGCTTACCTTGTAGTTGAGTTTTATACATTGAGCATATATTGTGTACATGGGATATTTGATGAATATCTTATGTCAACTTTGAGAATTCATAAGTAGCATTTGTTCTTTTTCTCATATTTTAGTAGGGTGTAGCTTAATTAGTAAACTTTTTCATTTCACATGTTCTGGATCGGTTACGGTGTCAGGTTAGACCGATCCAACTGACTGATTTGTTAGGAGTTGATATAGTTATACTAATTTAAGTACACTTATACTTGGTTTTTCTGTTAAAGCCTATCAGGCTAAGTACGTTGATACTATCCATTCAAATGCTAGCTTAATTAGTATACCTTTTTCATTTCACCTGTTCTGGATCGGCTACGGTGTCGGGTTAGACCGATCCAACTGACTGATTTGTCAGAATTTGATATGGTATACTAATTTAAGTACTCTTATCCATTCAGAGCTTCTGTCTTAGCCCATCAAGCTAAATGAGACTATGTGTACTTTCAGTTCGAGTGGCTTGAATAGCTAATACAGCTTTCAGTTCTGAATTTACTTTACATTTTCTGCATTTCAGCACTACTTTTACTAACAGTTTTACTGCATTGTCTAGCATTGTTTTCATATAGGATGCTAGTTTTATTTATTATTTATATATTTGTAGGATGCTAGTCTTACATATTGTGTTATAGTTTGGTTTTCAGTTTTAAAATGTTTTTATGCTTATTTACTTTTATGTCACTTAGCATAATTCTGTATTGATCATAAGCAGGTTTAGAATGTATTTTCTTTATAGTTATTGCTTTAGTCTTTCTATTACTTACTTTACCTTGTTGCAATTGCTTTGGGGGAGGTATGTGCTTACTTCATAGTTGCTAAGTTATAAACTAGTTGTTTATAACCTTACCTATTTCTTTCTTACACTTTCTTGCTCCTACTATGCTTTTGTACTTATTTATGGTGATATCTAAATAACATAACAAACTTGCAGCCTAAAATGTACTTAGACAATAGTCTAACTAAATTTTTCTTTTATTGACTATATCATTGTGAAACAGACAATGGTAGATTCTGAGCTTTTCAAGGTTGTAGAGCCTGTTGAAGATCAAGTTCAGGAGGAAGTCCAAGCTACTGAAGATCCTTAGATTTTATTTTCCTGTATTGTGAGGATGAGTATTTCCTTTTAGCTCTTTTATACTATTTAAATATTGTAATAATACAGGGTTAACTTTACTTCCAGTACTTTACTTATTTTGAATTATTATATTTATATGATGGATAAATGTTTGTACATATGCTTCCGCACTCTGCTGTTCTTGTATTTTCATTTAGTGAGATTTTACTTTGAGAATGACAAAGTCCTTAATTATGATGGATTAGGATGTGTGCATAATCTAATTATAAGTAGGGACATTATCATTTGGTGATCCCTCCACCGTAATCATGTTAACTTAAGAGTTATCAGGACCACGGTGGGGCAGGGCCATCATATTAAAAAAATGAAGCATTTGATCATAAATCTGATTTTATTTTATTGTCCTAGTGATTGAAAATAATTATTGGATAGCCATGATTGGGCAAGAATTGGCTAAGTTATAGCATTTGCAAGATTAGTCTAATTGTTAATTAGTTAATTAAATAAAATGCATTAGCAGGAAAGAGATCTATGTGAGTGATGAACGCACTGCACATAAGTTTCCAATAAAGTAGTTTAGTCTATCAGAACTAAATACTGATTCTAAGTACTTAACGTACCTTACGCATACGGTTCGAACTTGAAGGTCGATGATTGATTGAAGTGAGATGACAATCACAGCACCTGCAATAAATTAGTAGAATGCCACTAGCAGGAAATACACTGACAAGCTGCTGGCTTAATAACATTCCAGACCATGCGTTCTCTATCATTATTGATAGGAGGGTTTTTTAATTACTTATGCATTTCAAGTATTCAGGCTTGCTTCCATCACTTATCAAAATTAAAGTTTTAGATATATATGATAAAATAGTTATGATCCAATAAATATTTACATGCTTAAAATGTGACAATTTTAATAGATAGGTTAAACTTTAATCTTAACGTTAAAGGTGTCAAACATTATATTTAAACAATAATATTATATTGAAACACAATGGTGATAATTTATATAGATGATGAGGTTAAATTTATTATATATTATGAGTTAAGAAAATGACATATTACTATACATGCTCTCCATTTGATAATAAAAAATCAGACTAATGAATATCAAATAAATTGAGTACATAGCTTACAAGTGTTTGTATTAATAATTAATATTCCAAGTAAAAATATAAAGTTGAGTGTTGAATTTACAAGCAATTGCCATAGCATTCTATCATTAGAAACATACATGTAATATTTTTATAACGTCTAAGATAAAAAGGGATAATTATTAAGCTAATAATTATTATAAATGTTAAATTATAAATGGAATGAATGAAGAGTTACTTCCCTCCATTAAGATAGGATATGGCAACGATTGTCCTAGAAGATCCACATAAACACTACTCTTTTATCATTTGCTAAATTCCATTATTTCTTTTGACAAAAAAAAAAGATGCAGTTTACTAGTTAAATACAATTACTGTGCCCACATGGGAACTAATTTCTTTGCATGTCAAGAGGTTGTTGATTTAATAAAATATGAGAATATTTGAGCAAATTATTTGAAAAAGAAATGTAAACAGTTAAGTTCCATCCGAAGTGATTTTTGAGAGTAGACTAACACAAGTAAATTCAAGATTTGCGATGATAACGACTATTTCATGCGAGATCTATCAAACTAAATCCAAAGAATCAAGATTAATGCGGGGTGGAGGTACGTTGACGATGTCGAACGATGAGCAAGAGAGAGTCGATGAAATTAGAAGCCTCAACCTGAATCATTCCATTGAGTCTCTTTAATTCTTATGATTCCAATACACCTCAGAGGCGCCAATTCTAGATTTACGCAGTGGGGAAGAACTTGCTGCAAGTTTGGTGGCTGCTATTGTTGACTAAAGCTCGGCCAAGAGAAAGTGGATGGCTCGGGTGTGAGGAAGGTCGAACAGCACGAGCATGCAGTAAGGAAAATATAGCTTTCCCTCATCGAGACTGATCTTGATCCAGCCTAGCTTTGAGGTTATAACGACGACGATGACCAATACTCAGGAACAAGGCGGTGCTCGACAACTTCATCTTCTCTAGCACTTCTCGAATAAAGGACTCCAATAATCATACATAGGGGAAGCCCTTACCCGTGCCAAAGAGGCAGAGCTTAGGAAAGAGCTAGAAGACACAAGGACGGTGGCTGACCTTTCTCTCCGCCTCATCACCATGAGCGCGGACATGGACCTTGTGGCTAAGGCGAAGGGCAGGCCTACTCTCTGCAGGCTTGAAATCCCTCAGGTGCTCGATGGAGTGGAGGAAGGAATGTCAACTTGCATTTTATCATTAGGTCTGTCGAATGATTTTAGGTTAGGGATATTTTAGTAACAACCCATGTTGTTACCTTAGTCATTTAAGGTTATTTCAAATCTTAATTATGGTTTAGATAGCTTAGTTAAGTCATTAGGAACTCACCTCTAGATCCAGTCTAGATCAGCAGTCAATCGGGTCAAAAATCAAAATTTTGGGAAAATCCATAAACCCTAAAATTGACTCATTTAAATTGACCTCCGATTGAAAAATGGACTTCGCCAAATTAGCTAGGAGTGATATTTTCGTGTCAATCGGAAATCGTCAAAATTTCGACGAATATTTTAATAATATTTAAATACCCCGAATGTTGGGAAATTAAAATACTCGTTGGATCAAAAATCCGACTTCGCCACTGTGCTTCTTACCCCTCAATTAGCTAGAGGTGAATATTTGGAATTTTTCTGGAATCAATTTAATTATTAAAATTAAGAAAGGAATTAATTAATTAAATATTAAATATATATATAACAATTAATTAATAACTGACGGCGTCGTCCACTTAAAACCGTGCGTCGTCAGTTCCGAGAGACGTCGTCTCCTCCCTCCGTTATCTCGATCGCGCAATCCAGACCATTCGATCGTGCGATCTGGGTCATTCGATCGAGACGATCGAACGTCCTCGCACCTTCGTCCCCACGGCCGCACACAAGCCTCCATGCGGCGGGCCGCCGCTGTCGCTGCCCATCCCACGCCCTCCTGTCCTCAGTTGGTCCGCCTAAGCCACCTTAAGATCCCAGCCATGCGTCGGGTGCGGGATTGCGCAACATTGGATCGATCCCGAGCCGAGACACGAACCCTAATCTCGCAGCCGTTCGACATCAGGTACGCCATTATCTTTTGATCTTCCATTGATTAACCGATTGTCATTACACGTCCTTATTACGGTGCTTAGATTATCCTAAGGTGTTACCTGATTGAAGTACCGACGGCTCGATCGATCGCAATTTAGGGTTAGTCCACAGTCTAAACCGTTAAGCCCATTCATCCCGTAACCCTAGACCTAGAGTTCGACCTAGTCGGCACCTCCGGCCACCTCTGAGGCCAGACCAGGTGTCGTCAGGTAGGTCTCGCCGAGACCTACCCTCTGCCATGCGGGCCGAGCGCTGGTGCCACCGGGAAGGCCGGCAAAGGCCATGCCCTAGGTCTCTCGGGTCCGCGTACGCAAAGGTGGGGCCCGCAGCGCCCCGTGGCAGCCTACGGGCACGGCACGTGTCGCGTGGGACCCACCGCCAGAGACGCGTCTCTTCGACTGCAGCCGTGGGGCCCACGCGCAGTTTAGCACCCAATCGGGGCTGCTATGTGCCACGTGGGGCCCACACGCAGTGTTGCGCCCAATCGGGCGCTGCCACGTGTCGTGATGGGACCCACTGCCCGATCGAGCGTCCGCCATGGGACCCACTGCCCGATCGAGCGTCAGCCATGGGACCCGCTATGGCTCCCGTGGCCAACCACCGCGTGCCATGTGGCAGCCGTGGGCCCACAGGTCATTTACGACAATTTTTTTTTTATATTAATTAATTAGTAATAATGATGATTAATTAGTTTTAATTATGGTTAACAGTTAGATTAATTAATAATTAGTAGTTAATTAATAAACAGTAATATTATATAATTAATTAGCTAATATTTAACATTAATAATAAGTTAATTAATTATATTAATTAACATAATTAATTAATCAAAGCATAATTAGGATTATTTTAATACTAATTAAATAATAACTGTAATTAGCATTAATTATTAATTAACTAAGCTTAAAAAATAATAATAATTATATAATTAAAATATTTAAATTAATTAAATAACAAATTAATGATTATTATCTAATAATTAATATTAATTAAATACAGATTAAGAATAATTAATTAATTAATTAATAAATATATAAAAATATATTTTAACTTTAGGAATGAATAGTAAATTAATATAAATTGAATAAATGAATAGTAACTTTATTTGAATTATTTAATTCAAAATTCTTAAAAGTTTAATAACTTTTTGTAGGACGATCCAAACATAGTAAATATATGTCTCATTTTACTCAGAAAAATAAAAGGAATCAAATGACATAATATAAAAATCAGTTTTTGGGTACTGTAACATAGTGATATTTTAGGACCTATTTGAACCCTCATAAAATTTTACCTAATTATCCAAATATAAGCAATATGGGTCATTAAATACTCAGGAGAACAGCCCCAATACTATAGAAGTATTAGTTTCCTCATTTGGAGCTTAGTTTCAAGAGTAACATTTGGGACCATACCCTAAAATTGACCAAAATGCCCCTAGAATTCAAATGACCATAACTTGGTCAATTCAACTCCGAATTCAAAAATTCAAAGTGCGAACTAGCTTAGAATTTCAATATTATTAATAAATTGAAATAAAATTTAGGATCTAAAGCTTAAAAAATCAAAAATAACAAAAATACTCCTAACCATAGTTAGGTCATAACATGACCATTTGAAGTCCAAATTGGGTTTACTCCATGTCAACAACTCTCAGTATATTATAAGGAAGCTATAGAAACTGAGTTTGCTAAAATTGGACTTCAAACAAAAAAGTTCAATTTTTGTCACCCGTTGATCGACCAAAATTACCGAATTGCCCTTAGAAATCGAATTAGTCATAACTTAGCCATTTGACCTCAGAATGCAGCGTTCTTGAATTCTATGGAATCCTTGGACAGTAACCAATAATAAACTGCACAAAAATTTAGATTCCATCAGGTATAAATTATAAGATTGCCCTTAGGTTGAAAACCTTAATTTGGACTTGTAGGATCTGTTTCTTGTCTAAATTGAGCGTACTTACTATATATCTTCATGTTAGATAGTAGGAATTAATTGGCAGTAAAAAATTTCAATTTGAAATCCTAATTTAAAAAGGTAGACATTTGGACCCTTAAGTAGGGGCAAAATTATCATTTTGCCAAATTTAAGTTAAGCGTCCTTAACCCCTAAATTGTCCTTTAAATCACTGAAACCAGTATTAGAGCTATATTAGGATCATTTAAGTGAGTAAAATCAGCTATTAAGTCAAATTTGTTAAAATCCTTAAAAATCTCTTTAAGTCTTTTCCTAGGACTTTGCACTTCACAATAGAACTATTCTTAAGATTAGGACTAGATCATAGGTTAGATTTCATTCATTGAAAAATGAGGTTTTTCAATGAATAAATCCTTGATTTTATTAGTTTCTAGACTTTTATAACTTATTTTTATTATTTTGTCTTTTAACCCTAAAATTATAATAGGAGATTCATTCTATTAAGTTTAATTTGCTTAAAAGGATTTGTCTTACTCAATAGATCACTTTTAGAATAAAGACTAGACCCATTGTATTATTTTTTTGGATTATGTGAGTAAGCCCAACCTCATGGTGCGTAATCCATAATCTACAATTTAGCAGATCTTGATCAAATCTTAGATAGAACATCTAAATTCATAAAACTAAGATGTATGATTCATTAATTGAATTTGTAGTTGTATTTGATTGAATTAGATTAGAACCAGATCAGTTCTAATCCTTTTTAACTTATAAGGTCGAGCTTCTAAGTTACACTCGATAGTAGTAATTGGAGATCCTGAACTTGTGTAACTTTGAATAGTTAGAATGTTTAAATTAGACAACAAATGATATTACCATGCTTAGTAGAGTCCCTTGCTCACTATTTGACTTTGTGTTACGCATCCCTTGAGTTTGTGCCATAATTCCTTGGACATATCATGTAAGACTTTGATGCATAAATAAAACTTTAGAAAATTATGGAGACTCCTTAAATTCCTTATGAAAATATTAAGGTAAATGATTAAGATAGCATTTGCATATGTTAGGGCTGCATCTCAGTTATGTCTTCTGCCTATGCCTCCTTATTGATGTTAGGATAAGACTTTGCTTATATTTTCTACCTATGCCTCCTTGATGACGCTAGGAGAAAATTTATTGTGTTTTCTGCCTATGCCTCCTTAATGATGCTAGGAGAAAACCCTATATTCTGCCTATGCCTCCTTGATAATGCTAGGAGAATATAACTTAGCGCCTTAGCCTCCTTATTGATGCTAAAATCCTTTTGATATTTAGTAGGCTAGATTAATCTTTTTCTATATGGCAGTTAGTACACAAATATTCTTATATAGTACTGATGTTTTGCATATGCTTTAGTATTTTTCATTCAATCAGCCATTTCCTTGGTTTGCTTATATATTTTAAGATGTTAGATTTATTATTGCTATTTATATGTATCATTGCTGAGTTTATTATATTTTAAATCTGCATAAGCTTATGATCATCAGCATATTTAGGATGTAATATTTTCTTTCAGTACTTTGTTAATTACTTATACTTATATGCCCTGCTTTGTTTAGCTTACATTGAGGCATGTCTTAGTCTCCTTTTTGCTTAAAGTTATAAATATTATTTATAGCTTTTTTCTCTATTCTGTTGTGCTAGTTGCTCCTTTACTTGATTTAATTATTGCTTAGAATAAGTTAAATGGTGATATTACAAAACACATAAAACTTATCAGCTTAAAATGTACTTAGTCAAATTGTCTAACAAGATTTTTCTTTTTTGGCTGGGGCCCTACATTGTGAAACCCATAATGGAAGATTCATATCAATTAGAAGATCATGTGCTAGAGGAGGAGCCTTATCTAAAGGAGGAGCCTTTAGGGGGAGCTGCTGCTTAGTTCTCTTGCATGTGAGAATGAGAAAATATTGCTTTTAATTATTTAAGCTTTAATGCAATGTAATAATACAAGTATTCATAATTGTGTGTTTTGGATTACTATGCTATTTATTATGAGTTATATTCCATGTTATTCCTATTATGATGCTTGGATGTTTCCTATTTAAATCGCTTCCGCACTTTGTATGAATCCTTATATAGTGACCGATCATTTGATTCTGTGCTTACTCCTTCCCTTATTAGATGGATTGTGGATTTCACCCTAATCCAATAATAAGTGAAGGGTTAGCCAGAGTGACACGCCATAATTTTAGTGAGTTATATAAATTCAAACTCTAATCAAATTTAGCTATTGTAATTAAATTGGATGGTTGAAAATTCTTGAGACATGATCTATTGCCATTCGAACTCCATTAAATTACAAACTATGTACCGAAACGAGCGTCTCGATGACACAAATGCATGTGTCAAAAATAATTGAATTTGGATGAGTAATTTATTTTATATTAATTTTTAAGTGAAAACTTTCGATAATTCACTACGAACAATCCGAAGCTCAAATATTAGCGAAACTTAAAACATAACATCCTTAATTGATTTATATTTTTAAATATACAAAATTTTTTAAATTTTGATTTATATTTTTTTATTATTAGACTCTAAAGATTAAGCTTCATGAATTTATTTAGGAGAAACCGAGATCCCAAACACGCTCAAAGCATTCGCAGTAGGTCCCCTCAATATGTATTATTTGAGGAAATTCTTATTACATTTTTATTTAACTCGAATTGGGATCCTAATTTCGACTTAAATTTCAGAGCACTCGAAATACAATAAAATATTTAGAAAATTCGATAACTTCTAAAAATTCTCAGAATATCACCCCTAGCTAATTTGGAGGTAAAGAGTCCAAGGGTGAACTCCGTTTTTTATTCTAAATTCAAATTAAATTAGGTATTTTCCAGGTTATTTCAATTGCATCGAAATGCATGTCAAAAATAAATGATCTCCAAATCACACCCATTTTCAGGTGCAGGCTTTTAATGGCTTTAGGAGTCTACTGGCGATAGATTTAACTTAATTTAGTTTTCTAAAACCAAGTAACAACTCTCAAGTTGTTACAGCCTTAATGTTGTAGGGATTAAATCTCAATGGAATCATGGCCTCTGTGGGGAGAATAAGCTCCCCACAGTATCTCCCTGGCGGAGGCCTCGAGTGAGTAAGGCCCAAAAGTTCTCGACCTCCTCATAGAGGGCTAATAGGTGCATTCGACACGTCATGACCCACTGATCGTGTAGGGATCAATTTGGGGCAGTGGCGTGGTTGGGGCATCCCGCATTTGGGCTTCGACTCTAACCATAACTCCCAATGTGTCGATGAAGAAGGGTTGGGGACGAAGCACTTTGCAGGTCGGGCCAACCCACGACCTGCGTAGTGCGACAATCACAATTCCCTCGGGCCCAGGCCGACCCACAGTGTTTTGTTAATGGGCTGAGCCCATTTAATTAATATTTGGATTTAGGAATTATTTTATTTAAGAATAATAATTCAATTAATGGAAATTTAATTTAAAATATTCATAATAAATTATTTAAATAACATTTTATATACTCATCCAAACTATATGAAATTATATGCCATTTTGTACTGAAAAAAGCAAGAAATTAGAATATACAAAAATAATTCAATTTCTGTAAATGTATTTCTTAATTATGCCTAATTACTTCAGTAGCTTGATTAGGAAAATTTAGTATGCATACATAGCCAAATCTTGTGATTTTAGTTTCATTTGATTCCTTATGCTTTGTAGAATGCATGTGCTAAGTAGAATAATTTTCTAATTTATATTTTGTTAGTTATGCTCTAATTCTTGATTTGTATGATTAATAAATATTATGGTTTGTAATTATCCAAATTTCACTTTTATAGTCTCTGATTGTTTGTATGACTAATTAGAACTTAATTGCCAAGTTGCATGGAATTTAAATTATTAATTTTGTAGTTAGGTGCTAATCCATTTTTGATTTGGTTAGTGTTTAATTAGCATTAATTGTTCTATGTTTTGGTTAATTAGATTTGTATATACTTCATAAATAGTAGTATGCATGTTAGAAAACCTATTTTTTGATTTGGACACTTGAACCTTTCAATATTCCTTAATCAAGATTTAAGCCATAATTAACCTAATTAAGTGATTCAAGAATCAAAGAATGAACTAATGCTCAATTGATTCTCAGTAATTGACTAATTAATTTAATATTCATCTTATAAGTCAAACTTGCATAAATAATTCAAACTATGTCAAGTTTAGGCTCAACCCTAAATTAATTGTAATAAGCCTTAAATATTAAGTTAACTTAATTAACATCTTGATTTGAACATTCAATAATTTGCATGAATTTAATCAACTCTTATTGATTTGACACTGATTCTAGATTAGTAAACTAGATGATTTAAGAGTCTATAATAAACTCATGAGATTGATTATTTGAATCTAAGCTTAAGATTCTTAATTTTTTCTTAGTAAGATTATTAGTATTAAATAATCTATAAAAGGAAATGGATTTGTGAATCAATCAATTCTCATTAATTTACATGATTTTATTCTATAATTGTAGTATTGGAATAGATTATAATGTGATAAATTCTCACTTGATTTATATATCTAATTTATATGATTTGAAAATGGTAAGTCTAAGTGAAATTCCATAACTTAGAATTTAACTTAAAATTAATTGTATCATTTAGTACTTAGATCATTAAGATAATGTTGAAGTAATTAAATTGTTAGACCCTTATATAAGCAGATTATTGAGGTAGGAGATACCTTATCATTCAATTTTGAGGTTGAAGCTTAGATGATCCTTAATAACCCTATATTTTTTGATCTTAAATCATTATGGTAGAATAACATAAGAGATTTAAGATTGAGATTATTCTTTATGGTAATACCTTAAGTTGTGTGGCTTTTAAGTCACATCCTTGGAGCCTTTTAAGTAGGACTCACTCCAATGGAATAAGGATTTATTAGTTTGTTACTCCTTGATTATTAAATAGAATTGTTAGAATGAAAATTAATAGTATTATCATATGGAGATGATAATACATACCCATAGAGTTGAGTTACTCAGCACAAGGTGGAATTGGTTGATTTACCTTGAATAGAACTGTTGAGTTTCAAACTTATCTTAGGTAATTTAATAAGTACAGTTCAGTTCAGGATAAATATCCCAAGTCCCGAGTGTGTTATAGTTTAGGGGGCTTAACAACTTATTTGAGTGAATAAACTATAGAAGGATTATGTCCCTTATCCTTGTGCAAATTAATAAATACAATTAAACAGGCTAAGTTTTGAATTTACCTTTCCTAGGACATGCTAATCATGTGTATATAAGCCCCCCATATGATGATTTAGAGTGTAATTATAGAATAAACAATGAATTCAGTGAAATTAGAACAGAAGTAAGAATTCATTTAGATGAATTCTGAACCATGGAGACAAACAGATTTATTACTTAGTTTTAATCAATTTTTGGTTTTAACAGTTTAAAGCATATAGTTATTAAAGCCTTGGCATATCATAAAATGCATAAGTCATATCAGCATTAGCAGAGCATTGTGCTCACCTAAAATTATGTTAGCGGAGCATTGTGCTCACTTAGATCTGTTAGCGGAGCATCTGCTCACCTAAAATTCTGTGGGATATCATGTGACATCGAGTCATGCATACTTGTTACATACAATTTGGTGCCATATTCAGATTCATATATATAAATATATATATATATATATATATATATATATATATATATATTTAGTGACATACAACACTATTTTACCTCAGCATTTATTTAATTTCAGCTCGTTATATTTTATTTGTTTTCAGTACTTAGTCTTTTAATTATTATTTTGTATTACTTCAATTTTATTCAGTCTTATACTTTTCAGCTATTTTAGTGTTTTTCTACAGTACTTTATGTTTATTTTAAATGTTAAATTTTAGATAAATATAAATATATATTATAGCTTTAGATGTGCTAGACTTATTATCTAACACATGGTACTTTTGGAATCTGGTAATTTACTAGATCCAGAGCACTTGTGGAGCAACCTCAGGAGGCTTCACAAGAGATCCAGGAGAAGTTTGTGGAGCAGTAGCCGGCACAGCCTTCAGCCTTTACTTTTTGCTTATCTTACATTTAGTTTGAGTGAGAGACTCTTTTTACTATCATTTTAATGAAAGCAAATAGTCAGTAATAACTAAATTATTGATGTATTTTCTTTTCTTTTTTGAGATGAATATTTTACTTAGTTTCTATGATAAATGATCTAGATGAATGCATTTAGCTTTCACACTATATATTTATGACTACTTATACTTAATATTGTGAAGTGATCAGTATGTTTGAAATACTAATACTCATGTATATTGGATTCTTATTAAATATAATGTACATAAGTGCTTTATATAATATTTAAGATAAGTATTTTACCTTATTTTAAGGATTAGTTCTCAGCACTCCTTTGGAGTTGAGTCTTAGCAGTTCAATTAGCATTATTCGGGGAGGTTCAGTAGTCCTTCCCGAGTAATGCACCATTTCACTGCTAATTGTTATTTATTTCTTAAATTATCTCAGTTGCATGCGACGACGGGACGGGGCGTTATACTATTAGAGGTATAATATATATTTAAGCTTAGAACTATATTTGTACTTTGAATATTTAAAGATGCTAATCATCACATTTAAATCATAAGCTGAATTCTAAAAAATCAAGATAACGAGACTCCATGTAGGTTTAAAAACTCAATCATATACTTCAGATGCAAAAGTTAAGTATCTAAATCTTTCATATTTGAATTCAACCCAAAACTCCAATTATGAGGTAAGATTATAAAATTCATAGGAATTGATTGTTTGTAAATCAACCATGTTTTATTAAGATTAATTTATGCTAATTATCTTGCTTAGGAGAAAATCAAGAAGTTCTTAAAATTCGATTAAGATAGCTAATCACATTATGACCTGTTCATTTATCTTACTAATCTTGGGTCAAATGGCAAAAGTCAACAAATGTTAATCAAATTCATGTAAATCAATGAGTGCCTAAATTAATAATATCAAATAACAATCAAGACTAATTATCACTAATCCAATCCTAATTACTTAGCATCTAATCAACTAGAAAGAATTTAGTAAAATAAATCTAACTTTACCATTCGGTACAAAACATTCATGTGAATCTTTAGGAATTAAAATATGTCATTTAGGATAAGAGGCAGATTTCATATTCAAAATCACCTCTACATTTACATAATGCATTATTTTGGTATATTTTTGCATTATTAGGGTTCTAAAGTCGACATAATACAAAAAATATGAATTTTGTGCAAAATTGGACATTTCTGCTCGTTATGGCGCACTGTACTGCTTGCCTAGCTGAGATCTAGGCGCTACAGCATGCTACGGCGGGTTTCTATGCTGCAGCGCGCTGCAACTCCCTCCTTACTGAGAGCTAGGTGCTACGATGCACTACTGTAATAACCCAAACTGTTACTTAGGTTAATTAGGACTAATCTAAGTTCTAATTATGATTCCAGTGTCTTTATTAAGTCATTTAGAACTCATTTCTAAGATCTAGGTCAAATCAGGAATCAATTGAATCAAATCTGGATTTCTGGAAAATCCCAAAACCCTAAAAATTTACTTTTTATTTAGACTTCAGATTGAAAATCTAACTTTGCCATTGCGTTCACCACCCCCAAATTAGCTAGGAGTGAAGTTCTGGATGCATTTGGAAGTCGTTGGATTTCGGCAAATATTTTATTATTATTTAAATTCGTCAAAAAATTGAATAATTAAATACTCGTAAAAATAAAAATCTGAGTGCACCATTGCGTTCCTCACCTTTCAATTAGCTAGGGGTGATTTATTGGAAAATTTTGAAGCGCATTTAATTGATAAATTTATATTAAGAAAAATCAAGATGAAATAATTAATTAATGAATTATTTAAATACATCAAACAACATCATCATGTATTTTCGCGCATGCTGTCTAATGCTCTCACGCCGTCCATCATTTTGAGAATGATCTAACGTTCAATCTCGGCCGTCCGATCAAAAAATCGGACGGACCGAGCTCATCTTCCCCCGCTCGCACTGCTCGTGGCGTGAGCTCATGCACGCGGCAGCTGCATCCGCCAGATGGAGCTCCTGCTCTCATATCTGACCGTTTTAGGCATCGATTAAGGATCCCTACGCTTTCCAAACCTCGGTCCTTCAATTTTGGAATTTTCACCAAAGCAGCCAATCGATTCCGAGTCTCATCATCACACCTTGAATGCCATAAAATCCATTATATCGATCGATCCGGTACCCTTCTAATTCTTTACTTGCAATCCATTCTGCTACTCCCTGTAATTTCTTAATCAATTACCTTTGCAAATTATATTAGGAACTGATCAAATTCAACTGAGTTCGATTTCAGTCAAAGTGTAGGGGTATCTTCCTACAATTCAAATTCAAAATTCAAATGATATATCAATTATTCTGGTATTTGAGTAAATGATATTCTATATTATAAGTCAATTTATGTGTGCTGGATTCAGTTAACCGACGACGTCTTAAAACTCAAATTGCATGTGAGTATTAAGTTCAGTTCACCACATCAAAATGCCGATCCAAATAACCTTAAAGCTTATGCTAAACAAAAATAAAAGCATACACTAGCCAATTAAACTCAATTAGGATAGATCAATAATCAGACAAATGATCGAATTATATCTGAAGGAATCAACTTTTGCAGGTTCTTCCCCTTGCGATTTAGGGCATCGTAGGTTTTAGTGATGGAGGCCGGCATATCCCAATTTCTTTAGCTTGTTAGGAAGTTTGGATCAGGGGCTTGCCTCATCTTAAGTTTTGTCTCTGGAGGTAACAGGATTCGTCGTTCAAGGAGATGCCTTAAACTCGACCCTTCGCGTGCGTTTTGGGAGAGACGAAGGAGCCCGAGGCGTGTCTTCGGGCCTTGTTCGATCCGGGCGCAGCTGCCTGGCCCGAAATCACTGCGCCCAACACGTGTCCCGCCATTTAAGTTGTGGGACCCGCATGCCATTTTAAAATTGTTTAATTAAGGATAAATATTAAAATGTTAGATTTAATTAAATCAAATAAATAACAAACATTCAATCATGCATAACTTTAGATCCACTCATCAAAATATAGCAAATTAATATACCATTGTGATCAGTAAAATTAGAGGAATAATATGAAAGTGTCAAATTTCTATTTGGAGCTATATTTAACCTAGTGACATTTAGGATCCCTAAATTAGCCCTAAATGACCCAAAACTTCATTAGGTCATAACTTTATGTGTGTTTACCCAAATACATTAAATATGGGTCTCAAAGTTATCAAAAAAACATAAGGATTAATTTAGTAGTGTTCACTTTACTGTTTTGATTAGATTTGGATTAATCACTTTTAGGACCCAATCCTAATTAGGTCAAATAACCCTAGAACTTCAATTGACCATAAATTGGTCAATTGAACTCTAAATTAGGTCCAAATATCAATTTAGATCAGGAAAACCTAATTAACAGTAATCTACAAAAATATTTAGGATCCAACAGTTAAATCTCCTAATCAACCCTAATTACTCTAAAACTTGATTAGTAAATATTAACAAATTTAATGATCCAAATTAAATAATTCAAGTCTTAGATAACTCATAGGGTAGATTAGAACATAGTGGTGTGGTTGGTTTAGTGATTGGGTGATTAATTTTATTAATCACTCACTAATCACCCTAAACCTTAATTAGGCCATAACTTATCCAATTTGAGTCCAAATTGAGCCTACTACTAGTCAATGTAATTAGTGGATCATTTGTGAACCATAGCCACTAATTTTACTCAAATTGGACACCAATTGGAGAAGTTAAGATTTTTGACCCTTAATTAAGAAACCTTAAATTACCATTATACCCTTAAGCTTGTATTGGCCATAACATGGCCAATATTTATCAGAATTTAGTAATTTTAGGTTCTATAGAAGCCTTAAACATTAAGTAACAATAAACTGAAAGAAAATTTAGATTCCATTTGGTCAAATTACCAAAATACCCCTATGAGTTAAATTTATTAATTTGATCTTATAAGGATTATTAATTACCCATAATTTGTGTAATTACTGTTTAATCTTATATTAGATAGTAAGAAACACTTTACCACTAAAAAGTTTAGATTTGGGTCCCTATATCAAAATTTGATCTTTTGAACCCTTAGGTAGGGGCAAAATGGTCATTTTGCCCAAATTTAGGATTTAACATTTTAAAACCCTAGAATCATATTCTAAATGATGTAATCAGTAAATAAAATAATTTAGAGCAGAAATTATGTAAGTTCAAACCTTAATTTGATTTTGATCAAAACTTTCATTCTTAAGTCCTTAAGGAAATCCTTAAATAAAAATTGAGCGATCCTTTATTCCTTAATCCTTCTTAGATCTCCCCATAGGTCTTATAACATTAGTTAGGATTGTGTCTGAGAGATACTCTTAGTAATTAAGAGCTTTAATTCCTAATATTATGAATAGATTTTAGGTTAGAATTCATCTATTGAATAAATTGGGTTACTCAATAGATGAAACCTTGAGTTTACTAGTTTATAGATTTTTCTTAGTTTATTTAATGATTATTTGATATTTAAATCTTATAATTAAGGGTAGAGATCTATTCTAATGAGATTGATTTAATCATTAGGATTTGCCTTAATCTAATCTGTGAGATATAGGTTTTAAGCCTTAGATCCTTAGATGAACCTTTAGATTAAGTGATTAAACCCCATATTTGGAGTTTAATTCTTAATCCTTTCATCTTGATTTGGCTAATCAAGATGGGTTTGGGTTTCTTACAATTATCAAAATAGGTCGATGGATTTATTTATTTAACCTATAGTCATCAGTGATTTAATCAATTAAGACTTGGCTAGTTCTAATTATTTTCCAACTTATAAGGACGTGAATCTAAGTTAAACTCGATAGTAGGACTTGGAGATCCTGAACTTGTGTAATTTATAGTAGATAGAATAATTAAATTAGATAACAAATGGATATCACCTGTGTCCTAGTATAGTCTCTTGCTCATTTTGATTTAGATGCTTTGCTTACCTTGTTTTGAGCCTTCTACCATGTTTACATGTATTAGACATATGACATTTGAAAAGTGTTTCATGTCAACCTTATATTGCATAATAACATTTGCATATGTCATCATTATTATCAAGTTGAACATATGATTAGTAGAATGTATCCTAATTAGTATGCTTTTTTCCTACCCATACTTTAGTACAGGTCGAACCTAGACATATGTCAGGCTAGGGGTGTATATGTCTATCTAAAGTAAGTCTAACCGAGACTAGGCCTAAGATCAGCTAGGCTGGTATACGTTAGACTATAAACTTCATGCCTTACATCCTTTTATACCCTTTGTTGGCATTACTAATTTAGGTGCATTTTTACTTTAACTTGTTTATCTTATTTCAATCATAATGAATTCAGTTCATACTTACTGTTTCAGTTTACATTTCAATATTTTCTTACTTACTGTTCTTCAGCATTTACTAGCTTTACTTCTGCTTATAGGATGCTAGTTTTGCTTCTTGTTTATATTTATAGGATACTCGTTTCACTTTTAGTCATTTGATCATTTTATATGTTCATTTACTTATATGTCAATAAGCATAGTCTTGGATTGATCATAAGCATGTTTAGGAAGTATTTTATTTCTAGTCACTTTTTTGTACTTACCTGACCTTGTTGCAGTTACTATGGAGGAGGTATGTGCACTTCCTAATTGTTTAAGTTATAAACAAATTGTTTATAATTTTACCTGTTTCTTGCTTACGCATTATGGTTGCACCCGTTTATATGCTTTTGTGCTTATTTGTTTATGGTAATATCTAATGAACTTAATAAATTGATTACCATAACATGTACTTAGACAATTATCTAACTAGATTTTTCTTTTGTTGGCTGGGGCCCTATCATTGTGAAATTGACAATAGTAGATTCTGAGCTATTTGGAGTGATAGAGCCTTTAGGAGATCTGCTTGTGGAGGAGGAGAGTGTACCGGAAGATCCTTAGACTTAGCTTCTTTTTACTGTATTGTGAGGCTGAGTGTTATTTCAGTTCTTTTAAACTATTTAAATATTGTAATAATATAAGGTTAAACTTTACTTTCAGCACTTTACTTATTCTGTATTATTGTATTTATATGATGGATGGATGTTGTATGTATGCTTCCGCACTCTGCTTGTCTTTTATTTTCATTTAGTGATAATATCTTTTGAGAAATGACAAAGTCTTTGATTATGATGGGTTAGTATTAATCACTAACCTATTCATAAGCATGGGTCTTGTCATTTGGATGACCCCTCCACCGTAATCATATTAACTCAAGAGTTAATAGGACCACGGCGGGGTAGGGCTGTCACAACTACGGTGCCAAATATATCAAGGTACAGGCGCTACGGTGTGCTGCAATGCTTTTAGGCGCTACGACACACTGTAGCGCTCCCTAACCGATTGCAAGGAGCTACATCGCGCTGTGGCGCCTGATGGCCTGAAACTCTGGCTCTGCAGCGCGTTGGAGCACTTCCTGGCTGAGAACCAGGCATTACGACGCACTGTGACGCCTGATAGTGATTTCTCACGGGACAAAGTTAGAGGTCCTTCCTAGGGCACCAAAATACACCCAATTTAGGGTATCTCATGGCTGGTGCCATATACCAATAGAAAGATCTCTCTGAAACCTTTCCATATATCAAAATTAGCATGAAAGGAGCATTCTAATGCCACAAACAATCACATATTAGCTACCTATGCAGAGATTTTATTGTTTAACAGAGTTTTCTAATGAACAAATTGAGCTTTGATCGGACTCGTTTAAGTCCAATTGAGGCTCAACAATCAATCATAATACTGCAGAATGGATAAACACAGAACATTTGAACTGACACATTGAGGATAGAAGTACCAAAGAGTTATAAGAAGAGGTACAAATAAAGGTACATTGGCTTGTAAAATGAAGATTTCTTTTAAGGATTATTTGGAAGCTTGGGAGGAAGGAGCTTCTTCTTCAGCTTAGGACGAAGGAGATTCTTCTTCAGCTTGGAATGGAGCTTGGGAGGAGATGCTTCACTTGCTAGCAAATGGAGTGAGGCCAATGGAGCAAGATACGAAAAGGAGGGGGTGGTTTCAGTAGGGGGAGCAGAGGCTCTCCATGCCGTGTATGCAGAGGCCATGTTGCACACGCAGCTTTTGCGTGAGGAAGGAGGCCTGCGCACGGGAAGGGATGAAAGGGAGGTGGTGCCCAGCGCAGAAGGGAAAGAGGAAAAATTTAAATTAATTTATTTAATTAATACTTTCTAATTTTAATTAGCATATTTCTCTAATTAAAAATTAGATGAATAAACGAGCTCTGAAAAATCTAAAAAATTCATTCCTAGCTAATTCGAGGGTGAGGAACGTAACGATAAAATTGAATTTTGATTTTGAGATCAACTTAATTATCTTAATTTTTTGGGTATTTAAATACATTAAAATATTCAGGAAAAATCCAACGACTTGCAAACACTTCCAAAATATCATCCCTAAATAATTTGAGGGTGACGAGTGCAATGATGTAGTCGAATTTTTTATTTGATTAAAATTAAATATCTCAATTTTTTAATTAATTAAATATATTAAAATATTCATAATATTCTATTGAACCCTGAATCGCTCCGAATTTACAAGCTTTGATCTAAATACCTTACAAAGACTAATGGAGATTATCATGAGTTAATTTGACTAACAAATATTGATTAACAATCTCAGAGTTATTACAATCTCCTTCCCTTTTCAAATGCACAAGTACACACATATATTCATATATTAATAATATTATATATAACTTAAATATTTTTATATTTTTAAAATTTTAATTCAAACTTAACTAACTAGATCTAACACAAAGATCAACTCAATCTTTTTATTTTATTTTTATTTATTAACATAGTTGGCTCTCCTGTATGTTTATTATTTATAATACCACACATTAATTATTCAACAGTGGAGAATTGTATCATATTTTATAATTTTAGAAATCTAAAATAAGGGAAATATGTACAAATTTTAATTTGTATTAATTTATTTAATTATTTCTATGATTTTAAATTATTAAAATCAAATTATCAGTTTATATATAAAAAGCGAGATATTGTCTATTAGATTAGTGAATCTGTATCAACATGGATTCAATCAAGATCATGGCAGTGACCGTAGCCGTAGGATTTAAATAGATTAGATTCAATAGCCAAGAATCGCGCAAGCATAATGGCCATCTAGACCCACCGACCCGAATGAGCAATATTATGTTCTTTGGCGAATAGTCTCGACCCTTACCTTAAAATGTAGCACTTGGTCCTGAAATGCCTCAAAAATGTTCATCAAAGTACATCTAAACTTAGGAAAAACATAATTACTAACATTAATTTAACTGTATTTGTTGGGTTTATCACTTCACCAAAATATCAGGGTTTGGTCTTAAAATTGCTTTGAGATAAATGAAGAGGTTCATAAGCTAATATAATTATTAAAAATTCAAATAACAACCATGGGTTGTTACACTAACATCTTCAAGTTAGTGGAGACAGCAAGATTGGCGGAGCAACATTATTGTAATGCCTCGTCCCGTCGTCGTGCGCAAAAGACAAGTATCATTTTATGGTTCGGCGGCGGAACGGTGCGCTACTCGGGAGCGGTGGGCCATACAAGTAAAACCCATCGTCCCAAATAGGCTAAAGAGACAGAGCCATACTGAAGACCGCTGACTCGAACTCTAAGAGTATGTTCGAGAGTCCATATCTAAGATAAGAACAAAACACTTATCTTAGGTATTAGACTAGCACGTACATAAAGTTCAAGAGAGCGAGAAAGGACCCATGTACGTTATAAAATACATAAGCATTCCCAGTATGCCGATCACATCACAATACTATGTATAGCAGTATAACAGAGTGCGGAAGCTAAAAGCAAAACATCCAGAATACATTCATCTCGAGCAATAGTAAATGTTCATCTCTGAAAAGAAAGTAAAATACATCCAGAGTTTATTACAAACCATTAAAATGTAGAAATATAAAGAGTCTAGCCAGAATACTAGAAAGAACTAGAAAGTAAGAGTAGGTGCTCAATCCCCTACAGCTCCAATTGCTCCTCCTGAGTCTTTGGGACGTCCTCCTGACCTGCCTCCAACAACTGCTCGGGATTTAGCAAATTATCGGATCCCAAAAGTACCCCGTGTTAGACAAGAAGTCTAACACATCGAAGCTAGCTATACAAGCTAAACAAAACATAACAAATGTGCAAGAACGTAAAGTAAAAGTGCAGGAAAAACTATAAAGACATCAAATAACTGAACTGTAAGAACTAAGCAAAGTAAAACTGCATCAAAACTAAATACTGAAAGTAAATCAAAATGTCAGATGCTCATAAACCAATGTGAAGAAATGTCAAATGCTGAGAAGGATGCTATAAGCTGCATTATATGCTACTGAAATAATGCTCACAAGTACGCTAGACCATGGTATATCATAGAACTATCACTGAAGGTTTATGAGTAGTACGGTCCAATGTAAGCACAACAGTTAGGAAGTCAGTATGGTGACACAGATGCACCGTAAAATTCCCCAATCTGTGTATATAATATTCCGTATCTCATACTGTATCACTGATATCCATGTGTCATAACAGAAAGAATGAGTTTAACTCATATTTATGCTTATGCTTATGCCACCATGTTAATGAATGAGAAATCCTGAAATCCATGAAGAATATTGTAAGAAACAGTATTGAATCCCAAGTCTCCACTGTGCAGAATCCTGCTAGAAAGATTCTGATACCAAATTTCTAGATCGATATTTAGTTAAAGTTGCTTAGTTACTTAAGGATCACTAGGTGGGGTGATTGTATACACATATTGAATATGATGCAATGGTAGAGCTCACAACATTTAGTTTGATTACGCCACCCTAATAAAGCGATCTTCATTAGGAGGCACCATCCGATGATGATTTTGTATCTCAAACTAAGCATTAAGTCACTAAACTCACAATCATACTTAGCGTCTTAATGAAGGTGAATCCCGTTACTTAGTTTATTTGAGCCAAACCTATTGAAGCGATCTTCGCTATGAGGCATTGCCAGATGGCAATTTGTCTTTCAATTAAACTAAGGAATGGGTACCCGATTAATACACTCTTAGGATTGATTGATTTACTCTAAGCGAGGTTATATCCGCCTAAGCCCGCAGGATAGCAACAAAGATAAATCTCACTTAGAGTGACTCAACCAATCCTGAATATTACTGGGGACCAGTAATATGGGTATACTATACTGCACTACCCAACAATCAAGGTTCAATCAAGTCTATTTAATAGAGCAAGGATTTATCAAAACTACAAGTCTTGAATTAATAGGTAAGTCCTATACAAAGTTTCATCAAGTGAATGTGATCCAAGATCACTTAATATGGATTCTACCATAAGGAGGTGTATCTCTTCTAATGTTTAAGTGATTACTACCACAAGGAGAATATATCAATCTCTAAGGTGATGGGATCTTCTATACTTCTACCTCAATGATTCATACAAGGCCTCCTACCTCATGATATATGAATTTAGGTCTTTTAAATAATTTAAAATGATCTTATGAAGAGAAACTTTAAGGTTCTCTCCTCTAAATATTAACATGAAGCTATTAGGTTCTGATTCATATTTAGGTTTAGGATAGTTAGATCAGATGATTAGGTCATCTAATCACTCTCAATCTAAGATCATGGGATCTAAATCAGGAATATTTTTAAGACTTAGATCGCTTAGTTAATCAATATGATTTTATTAATCTTCATATGCTAGTCATCTTACTTTAGGAGAAAACAGGGATCTTAAGGTTTGATTCAGATCAAGAAGTCACATAGGATTATAATTAACCCTAATTTGTCTATTTCAATGTTTAGAATCAATAATGAATCAGATGTATTATTGGAAAATGTTCAATTCAAAGTCTTGTAATCAATATAATTAAGTTAGGGTTCTTATGGTTTTAGATTTTTCTAAAGTAGATTAGGGTTTGACTCCTTCTCATATCTTAATCAAAATCAAGTGTGGATTTAAAGATCAATGTCAAATCAATAGATTAATTATGCATTATTGGTGGCAATCTCAGACCTAGATCAGGTCTTAAAAGCTTGATCCAAATCTTAAGATTTCTTAAGTTAATTAAGATAATTAAGATTCTAAATCTTTAGATTTATTTAAGTGCATTTAATAAGGTTATAAAGGATGATTTCATCTTTTACTTAGCTTACTGGTAATAGTCAGAATAACAATCAAAGTTTAATAAACAGAGGTTACTTAGTGCTAATCGAACCCTTATTCCAATAAAAAAGGATTAGCACATAAGAATCCAACCATTCAAATTACATGATTTTTGGCATACAAGTTCTAATTAACCATACAAGTAATAAGAGACTAAGTTTGTTAAGATCCAGTAAGTGTAAACCCTAAAATTCACTAATCATGCTTTAACAAAATTAGAGCATAATTAAGGGTACATAATTCAAAAAAAATATTCTACTTAGCACATGCATTTTATTCATCATAAGTAAACTAATGGCACCCTAAACATGCAATTTGGATAAGTGGAATGACTAATTTGCCCTAATTAAGATCCACTGTAATTAGGCAATAATTAAAGATCTAACCATCAGATGCATGATTTTATTTTATATTTAGGTTCCTGAGATTTTTCTGATCATTTTCATATATGATATTATAGGATTTGAACCAGTAGATTAAAAGTTATTAAGAAAATACATTCTGTATTTTTCTATTTTAATTTTCCTAATTTCCTTAAGGAAAATAATTACTAAAATAGTTATTAAATATTTAACCTGGCGCCGGCCCGATCCCAAAACGCGCAGGCCGCTCAGGCCTGAGGGCCCATTACTGTTAGACAGCGCGGGTCACGGGTCGACCCGAACCGTGCTGTCGTCTTCTTCCTTCGCCTGGCTCCCCGACAGAGGATGGGTAGTGTTAACCCTAAACGCCAAAATCCTCCGTCCTCAAGCTAAGCCGGAGTGTAAAAACGATGGCAGCACGTTCCTGGGACCATGGCCAACCCTGAGAACCCCAAAATTTTAGGTGAAGTGGGTCAATTCCCTGGGAGCCTATTTCTCCAATCTCCATGAAATTTCTTCACTGCAAGGGGAAATTCTCCTCGTAGGGAGCTCGCCAGGGCCAGGGTTGGATCCGTTCACCATCAAGACGTGCTGGCGGATCGGAGCCCTATTTAAGCACGTCCTGGGAGGCTCTAAGCCTCTGGGACCTTACTCGGTCCCGTGTTCCATGAGACAGGTAGCCCGTTCCATCGATACGATCGAATGGACCCTCCTTAACTCACCAATTTGATTGCAACATGTTCGTCTTAGCTAGGGAGGAGTTTAACAATTGAAATTGAGCAGGAACTAAGCCTATACGGCTCAGTCCAAAATGGGGGTACCTAGTTTTTACTGATCTGAGCTGGACTGGATGACGGAGCTTGGCACAAAGCAGCAGAGAGGCTCTTAGGGGTCTTGAACTCCAGGAGTAACCCTATATCAGCTATACGTGAGCTTAGGAGAGTCTGGAGGAGGCCGTGCCGAGCAGCAATGGCGGACGGAGGGAAAACCTTGAATGGACTCAATTGAACAGCAAAAACATACTACGGGAGACCTAAGGCTATGTATAGCCTCAGGAAGGCATCAAGAAGGGATGCTGAGGCTTGGGCTTGGCCCGAGAACTCGAGTCTTGAGGAGCTCTCAGAGTTTCCAAAATCGGGGGGTATCGGGCTGGAGAGCCCGTCTCAGAGGCCTTACGGGAATAAGGAAGCCTCTAACGACTACACTGAGCTGGCGAGGGGAGTGGGGGACAGGTTCTGCCCGTCGGGGATTTTATTTTCCCTGTCGGGGATACGAGCGGAGCGAAGAAGATGATGAGCAGTGCGGAGTTTTACGGCAGCCGTCTGATGGATCGTTTGTTGGAACGGGACGGTCCAGATCCTCAGACATCTAACGGCCGAACGCGGGGAGCAGATCGTCCTTTGGATTCAGATCTCTGGATCTGACGGATGGATCGCGCTACTTATTGTGGGTGGATGGATACCGTCCGATCCTTTGATCGAACTGCGAAATGGCCCAGATGGATTGATCCTTAGCAAAGGCGTGGGCTGCACGATCTGGCCTGAGAAATGGACGGTTCAGATCGCGCCCGCTGTTTTAAAAACAGCCGAGGGTAAGTTTGCAAATTCTAAATGTTTGGAACCTCTTTTTGCAATTGAACCTTTTCAATTTAAATTGAACTATGGCCCAAATAAATTCCAATTTGCACCAAAATTTCACATTTAGCTAATTTGGGGGTGGGGAATTCAAAAATATAATCAGATTTTAATTCTGAGATCAAAATATTTTGGGTCTAGACTAGGGCATCTAGACTGATTAAATTATAATTTTTGACTTAGAGAAGTCCAATGGACTTCAAATTTTCCAGATATGCTTAAATTAATGTTCTAAAGGCAGTTATACTAAAAATTAGTTAGAAAATCTATATGTTGCATGGTAATAACCTAGGATTGTTACAGACTCTCCTGCTTAAGAACGATGTCGTCCTTGACATCATCTCTGGACAAGAGAATAAATGAAGCACATAAATAAGACTCTTAAGACTAAAGAGTACCTGGAGTTTTAAAGAGACTAGGATATCTCTTTCTCATATCTTCTTCATTCTCCCAAGTAGATTCTTCTAAAGAGCGATTTTTCCATTGAACTTTTAGCATTGGGATCGAGCAATTCCTTAGCTGCTTTTGATCATGAGCCAAGATCTTACTTGGCTCTTTTGCATAGGAAAGATCTGGTTGTAGTGATATGGGTGGAAGTTGAATTAAGTGAGATGGATTACGGAGACATCTCCGCAGAGAGGAGATGTGGAATACATTATGAACTGCAGAGAAACCGTCAGGAAGCTTTAGTCGATATGCTGCAGAACCAATCTTTTCTAGTATTTCGAATGGCCCGACGTAGCGAGGACTTAACTTTCTGGCTACACCAAAATGATAAACGCCCTTCATTGGACTTACTTTAAGGTACACATAATTTCCCACCTCAAGGTCCAAAGCACGATGATGAGTATCGTGATATTTACCATGTCTGTCCTGAGCTGCTTCGATTCTTTGCTGGATTAATTGAATCTTGCGATTTGTTTCATCAACTAGCTCTGACCCATAAAGTTGAACACTGTCGGTTTTAGACCATGCTAAAGGCGTACTACATTTTTTGCCGTACAGGGCTTCATATGGAGCCATACAGATACTTGCTTGAAAACAATTGTTTTACGCAAATTCTATCAGAGGAAGGTGGTCCTCCCAAAAACCTCCAAAGTCCAGAATACAGAGACGAAGGAGATCTTCCATAACCTGGTTGACTCTTTCCGTTTGTCCATCTGTCTGAGGATGAAAGGCGGTACTCATAGCTAGAGTAATTCCCAAGTCTTGATGAACTGCTTGCCAAAATTTAGAAGTGAAACGGCTATCTCGATCAGACACAATGGATCTCGGAATCCCATGGAGTCGAACAATTTCCTTAATATATAACTTTGCCAATTTTTCCATAGAATCTGTTTGACGCATAGGGATGAAGTGAGCTGACTTGGTCAATCGATCAACAATGACCCAAATCGAATCCGCACATGTTCGTACTTTAGGCAAACCCATAACAAAATCCATAGAGATGTCGAACCACTTTCACTCAGGAATTACTAGAGGGTGAAGAAGTCCTCCAGGCTTCTGATGCTCAGCTTTGACTAAACAGTAAGTGTGACATTTTGCCACAAATTCTGCCACACTCTTTTTCATTCCAGGCCACCAGAATGATTTCTTCAGATCCTAATACATCTTGGTACTACCTGGATGCACTTGGTAACCAAAATTATGGCCTTCGACCAGAATCTCTTGATGCATGGATTTGGGAATCCATAGACGATCACCTTGGTAAATTACGTTACCACGAAACTGAAGGTCGAAGTGACGTCCACTTTCGATATCGACTTTGAACTTCAAATAATTCTCATCCTTGGTTTGAGAGATGAAGACATCATGATGGAAGGTAGGTTCAACCGAGCTCATGGATACTAGTGTACTTAGCATATCTCCACGCACTGGCCTGATTTCAAATTTTTGGAATTCTTCCTCCAATGCACTTGTGCAAATTATAGAAGATAGCGTAGCATGACGGCTGAGTGCATCTGCTACGACATTCGCTTTTCCCGGGTGATACTGAATGCTTAACTCGTAGTCGCTTATTAACTCGAGCCATCTTCACTGTCGTCAATTCAACTTGCATTGGGTGAAAATATATTTCAAGCTCTGATGGTCTGTGAATATGGAACACTATACGCCATACAGATAATGACGCCAAATCTTTATAGCGAAGACTACTTATTCTAGTTCGAGATCATGAACATGATAGTTCTTTTCATGTGGTTTCAACTGCCGAGATGCGTAGGCTATAACTCTCCCTTCCTGCATCAATACACATCCCAAACCTATACCAGATGCGTCGGTATAAACTTGGTAATTCAATCCTTCCTTGGGTAGGGCGAGAACTGGGGCAGAAAAAAGAGCATCTTTCAATGTTTGAAATGCTTTTTCACATTCTGGACTCCAGACAAACGGTACTACTTTTTGAGTCAGCTTGGTAAGAGGAGACGCAATTTGTGAGAATCCTTTGACGAATTTTCTATAATAGCCTGCCAGTCCTAAGAAACTTCTGATATCTGTCACGGATTTTGGTTGTGACCAATCTCGGACTACGCTTACTTTGTTTTGATCCACTATGATCCCTTGAGAGTCGATGACGTGACCCAAAAAGGCGATAGAATCAAACCAGAATTCGTACTTAGAATACTTAGCATAGAGTTCGTGGTTCCTGAGCTCTTCAAGTACTATACGAAGGTGTTTTTCATGATCAGTATTATTCTTGGAATAGATCAGTATGTCATTGATAAAGACAATGACGAATTTATCCAGATGTGCTTTCAGCACACGCTGCATTAAGTCCATAAATATGGACGGTGCATTCGTTAATCCAAAAGACATCACAAAGAATTCGTAATGTCCATATCGAGTTCGGAAAACTATTTTCTCAATATCAGACTCCTTGACTCGTAATTGATGATACCCAAATCGCAAGTCTATCTTGGAGAAGACCTTTGCTCCAGATAACTAATCAAACAAATCGTCGATACGTGGCAAAGGATATTTTTTCTTGATAGTTACTTTGTTTAATTCCCTATAATCAATGCACATTCTCATCGATCCATCCTTCTTCTTAACGAACAACACCGGCGCTCCCCAAGGGGATGAACTTGGGCGGATGAGACCCTTCTCTAGTAATTCCTGAAGTTAATTGTTCAGCTCTTGGAGTTCTCTAGGTGCCATGCGATACGGAACTTTTGACAGTGGTTGGGTTCCAGGAATTACTTATATGGTGAACTCTACTTCTCTATTTGGAGGAAGACCAGGCAGGTCTTCAGGGAAAACATTAGGAAATTCACAAATTACACGGTTCTCGGAAAGAGGTATGACTTCTTTCTTTTCTCCCAACATTGTTACAAGGTACGCACTGCACCCCTTATTGACTAGTTTTTCTGCCACCATGGCATTGATTAACAACGACTGGGTACTAAATTTTCCCATAAATGATTTGGAATTTCTTTCGCTGCCCAAGGTTATTTTCTTCTTTTGGCAGTTTATGGACGCACCATGTTGACTTAACCAATTCATACCTAGGATTATATCGAAGTTGGTAATTGGCAGTAGAATTAGCTTAGCTCTGAAGTTTTGATCCTCAATAGGAATATCTAGATTGCAGAATTGTTGAGACTGCATACGAGCTCCAGAAGGTAGCCCAATACTTAATGAACTGGCTAGTTGATGTGTCTGTAGTTTAAGTGTTTTAGCCCATTCTTCTGATACGAAAGAATGACTTGCTCCCGTGTCGAATAAAACATTACAAGTTGTGTCCTTTATTATTAATGTGCCTATAATTATGATAATTTGCGTAAGGATAACTATTCAAAAATTGAAATACTGAAATAGTAAGGGACAGTTGTTAATAAAGCAAGAAAAGAGAATTTATTTAAGGCGTACCTGATACCACGTCATTGTTTTTAGGAGCAGAAGCTGGAGTTAACATGTATACTCGGGCAGGTGCCGAGGGTTGTTCGTGGGTTCCTGAATCTTGGCGGTTGTATGTTGACCTTTGCACAGGTACACTTGCCCTTGAGTTCATTGTAGGAGCCGGCATTATGGCAGGAGCGGGCTCCAGCTGGTTCACAGGTTGAGCACGAAAGGTTTGCTTATGACGGAAGTGGTCGATGGGCACACCATCGATGGTGTTTTTCTCCCTGCACTCATAGTAGCGATGACCCTTACGGCCACAAGTGAAACATACACCACCGAAGTGGTAGAACTTCCCGTACAGATGCTTTCTCTTACATTCAGGATTCTGAGGCTGAGGTTGGGTAGTTTCCATATTGTATACTCTGGTCATTTTGTGATGACCAAAGCGCTCATCTCGTGGGCGAGTGATCATGGCTTTTCTTTTCCGGTCCAACTGACCCTGAAATCCTTCTTGCAGACGGGCAGCCTCAATTAATTCTATCAGAGTTTTGAACGGCCGTGAGACTAGGTGTGCTCTAATAGAATCTCTCAAAGCTTTCATGAAGCGGTGACACTTGGATGCTTCCGTTCTCACTAGATCTGGAACGAACCTTGACAGTCTCCTAAATTCTTATTCGTAATCAGACACTGACTTATTTCCTTGGACGAGATGAAGGAGTTCATCCTCTAAAATTGCTTGTGCTGAAGCCGGGATGAATGCTTCGCGGAACGCCTCCATGAACATATCCCATGGAATATCCTCCACCTCAAAGTTCGCAAATCTGTTATTCCGTTCATTTTCCCACCAGTATTCCGCTTCTTGGAACAGGTAGGTCACCAGACGGATTGCCTCAGAATTATGACATTTAATTAAGGCCAGATTCTTCTCCACCAACTTTATCCAAGTTACTGTATCCATGGGGTTTAATGCTCCGTTGAAGGTGGGAGTACGGAAACGAAGAAAATTGTGTAAGACTTCGTCCCCTGAATTATAAGAAGAAGATCCGGAGGATTGTTGTTTGACTGAGAGGATGAGAGATCGTGTCTCCTGAGCCTGTTGCACGTTGCTGTCAATTAAAGCTTTTATTAAATTGGCCATAAGACTTAACTCCTCAGGTTCGCTTGACGATGGGATCATCTTTTTAATAGGAGTGGGAGCAGAGGGGGAACCAGGATTCATAGCTGCAGTTACAATGTAAATTTTAGAAAATTTCATTCATTTTTTTTTTAAGTTCTTTCTCATAAGAGAAGATACATGGATACATCAAAATATATAAACAAGATAACAAGAAATGACATAAGGAAATTCCTAGGATCTAGTTACAATACTCTACCCAGAAGGTAGCACAAAAGTCATCATATGTGACTATGTGACATTTTCGAGCTAATCTCCTATCAACCCAATACCACCAACGACTCGCTGATCCCCTCAGTAGGATCTCTACAATCTTCAGGTGGTACTTCTCTGGACAGGCTGTCTCTCGAAGTGTCGTGGTAACACGATCCAGCCACTCTTTGGCGAGTGCCGAAAGACTGGTACCTCTGAATGATGAATGAACCAGGATCTTGTCTAGTACCGCGACTCCTCGGGGTGATACTCCATCTACCGTCCTCTCGTAGATCTGACCATCTCGAAGGTCGTCCATCCAATAATCATCAAACCTCCTAAGGTAGAATTGAAATGCTGACGGTGAGTATTCCATCTCCTAAAATAGTTCAACCCATAAATATTTCATTCATTTATCTCTTTCAAAATTTGTTCGAATCCTAAGATATCATTTTAACTAATCTTTTTACGTGCGTTTAATTCCTAGGGTGTCAGTATTGTAGACATAATCTCCCTTTCTATTTCTGAGACAGCTTAATGAACCTTTTGGATGGTTGCTTTGCACTACACATAGTAATTGTGATCTTATCATAACACATAGAACAGGTTATAAAGTAGATAGGAACAAGCTCCTTATCTGACACTTTATAATACTTCTCTGATACCAACTGTAACGCCTCGTCCCGTCACCGTGCGCAAAAGACAAGTATCATTTTATGGTTCGGCGGCGGAACGGTGTGCTACTCGGGAGCAGTGGGCCATACAAGTAAAACCCATCGTCCCGAATAGGCTAAAGAGACAGAGCCATACTGAAGATCGCTGACTCGAACTCTAAGAGTAAGTTCGAGAGTCCATCTTTAAGATAAGAATGAAATACTTATCTTAGGTATTAGACTGGCACGTACATAAGGTTCAAGAGAGCGAGAAAGGACCCATGTACATTATAAAATACATCAGCATTCCCAGTACACCGATCACATCACAATACTATGTATAGCAGTATAACAGAGTGCGAAAGCTAAAAGTAAAACATCCAGAATACATTCATCTCAAGCAATAGTAAATGTTCATCTCAGAAAAGAAAGTAAAATACATCCAGAGTTTATTACAAACTATTAAAATGCAGAAATATAAAGAGTCTAGCTAGAATACTGGAAAGAACTAGAAAGTAAGAGTAGGTGCTCAATCCCCTACAGCTCCAATTGCTCCTCCTGAGTCTTTGGGACGTCCTCCTGACCTGCCTCCAATAATTGCTCGGGATTTAGCAAATTGTCGGATCCCAAAAGTACACCGTGTTAGACAAGAAGTCTAACACATCGAAGCTAGCTATACAAGCTAAACAAAACATAACAAAGGTGCAAGAACGTAAAGTAAAAGTGCAGGAAAAACTATAAAGACATCAAATAACTGAACTGTAAGAACTAAGCAAAGTAAAACTGCATCAAAACTAAATACTGAAAGTAAATCAAAATGTCAGATGCTCATAAACCAATGTGAAAGAAATGTCAAATGCTGAGAATGATGCTATAAGCTGCACTATATGCCACTGAAATAATGCTCACAAGTACGTTATACCATGGTATATTATAGAACTATCACTGAAGGTTTATGAGTAGTACGGTCCAATGTAAGCACAACAGTTAGGAAGTCAATATGGTGACGCAGATGCACCCTAAAATTCCCCAGTCTGTGTATATAATATTCCGTATCTCATACTATATCACTGATATCCATATTTCACAACAGAAATAATGAGTTTAACTCATGTTTATGCTTATGCTTATGCCACCATGTTAATGAATGAGAAATCCCAAAATCTATGAAAAATATTGTAAGAAACAATATTGAATCCCAAGTCTCCACTGTGCAAAATCTTGCTAGAAAGATTCTGACACCAAATTTCTAGATCAATATTTGGTTAAAGTTGCTTAGTTACTTAAGGATCACTAGGTGGGGTGATTGTATACACATATTGAATATGATGCAATGGTAAAACTCACAATATTTAGTTTGATTACGCCACCCTAATGAAGCGATCTTCATTAGGAGGCACCATCTGATGATGATTTTGTATCTCAGACTAAGCATTAAGTCATTAAACTCACAATCATACTTAGTGTCTTAATGAAGGTGAAACCCATTACTTAGTTTATTTGAGCCAAACTTATTGAAGCGATCTTCGCTAGGAGGCATTGCCCGATGGCAATTTGTCTTTCAATTAAATTAAGGAATGGGTACCCGATTCATACACTCTTAGGATTGATTGATTTACTCTAAGCAAGGTTATATCCGCCTAAGCCCGCAGGATAGCAACAAAGATAAATCTCACTTAGAGTGACTCAACCAATCCTGAATATTACTGGGGACCAGTAATATGGATATACTATACTGCACTACCCAACAATCAAGGTTCAATCAAGTCTATTTAATAGAGCAAGGATTTATCAAAACTACAAGTCCTGAATTAATAGGTAAGTCCTATACAAAGTTTCATCAGGTGAATGTGATCCAAGATCACTTAATATGGATTCTACCATAAGGAGGTGTATTTCTTCTAATGTCTTAAGTGATTAGTACCACAAGGAGAATAGATCAATCTCTAAGGTAATAGGATCTTCTATACTTCTACCTCAAGGATTCATACAAGGCCTCCTACCTCATGATATATGAATTTAGGTGTCTTAAATAATTCAAAACGATCTTATGAAGAGAAACTTTAAGGTTCTCTCCTCTAAATGTTAACATCAAGCTATTAGGTTCTGATTCATATTTAGGTTTAGGATGGTTAGATCAGATGATTAGGTCATCTGATCACTCTCAATCTAAGATCATGGGATCTAAATCAAAAATATTTTTAAGACTTAGATCTCTTAGTTAATCAATATGATTTTATTAATCTTCATATGCTAGCCATCTTACTTTAGGAGAAAATCAAGGATCTTAAGGTTTGATTCAGATCAAGAAGTCACTTAGGATTATTATTAACCCTAATTTGTCTAATTCAATGTTTAGAATCAATAATGAATCAGATGTATTATTAGAAAATGTTCAATTCAAAGTCTTGTAATCAATATAACTAAGTTAGGGTTCTTATGGTTTTAGATTTTTCTTAAGTAGATTAGGGTTTGACTCCTTATATCTTAATCAAAATCAAGTGTGGATTTAAAGATCAATATCAAATCAGTAGATTAATTATGCATTATTGGTGGCAATCTCAGACTTAGATCAAGTCTTAAAAGCTTGATCCAAATCTTAAGATTTCTTACGTTAATTAAGATAATTAAGATTCTAAATCTTTGGATTTATTCAAGTGCATTTAATAAGGTTATAAAGGATGATTTCATTTGTTACTTAGCTTACTGGTAATAGTCAGAATAATAATCAAAGTTTAATAAATAGAGGTTATTTAGTGCTAATCGAACCCTAATTCCAATCAAAAAGGATTAGCACATAAGTAAGAATCCAACCATTCAAATTACATGATTTTTGGCATACAAGTTCTAATTAACCATACAAGTAATCAAAGACTAAGTTTGCTAAGATCCAGTAAGTGTAAACCCTAAAATTCACTAATCATGCTTTAACAAAATTAGGGCATAATTAAGGGTACAGAATTCAGAAAAAATATTCTACTTAGCACATGCATTCTATTCATCATAAGTAAACTAATGGCAACCTAAACATGCAATTTGGATAAGTGGAATGACTAATTTGCTCTTATTAAGATTCACTATAATTAGGCAATAATTAAAGATCTAACCATCAGATGCATGATTTTATTTTATATTTAGGTTCCTGAGATTTTTCTGATCATTTTCATATATGATATTATAGGATTTGGACCAGTGGATTAAAAGTTATTAAGAAAATACATTCTGTATTTTTCTATTTTAATTTTCCTAATTTCCTTAAGGAAAATAATTACTATAATAGTTATTAAATATTTAACCTGGCGCCAGCCCGATCCCAAAACGCGCGGGCCGCTCGGGCCTGAGGGCCCATTACTGTTAGACAGCGCGGGTCACGGGTCTACCCGACCCGCGCTGTCGTCTTCTTCCTCCGCCTGGCTCCCCGACAAACGACGGGTAGTGTTAACCCTAAATGCCAAAATCCTCCATCCTCAAGCCAAGCCGGGGTGTAAAAACGACGGCAACACGTTCCTGGGACCATGGCCAACCCTGAGAACCCCGAAATTTTAGGTGAAGCAGGTCAATTCCCTGGGAGCCTATTTCTCCAATCTCCACGGAATTTCTTTACTGCAAAGGGAAATTCTCCTCGCAGGGAGCTCGCCAGGGCTAGGGTTGGATCCGTTCACCATCAGGATGTGCTGGAGGATCGAAGTTCTATTTAAGCACGTCCTGGGAGGCTCTAGACCTTTGGGACCTTACTCGGTCCCGAGTTCCATGAGACGGGTAGCCCGTTCGATCGATACGATCGAACGGACCCTCCTTAACTCACCAATTTGATTGAACGGGTCCTTGATTAATGCCATGAAAGACAAAAAGTTAATTAAGAAAGGTTGCAATATCTACCTAGTCATTATGATGGGTGAAAAGAAAGAAGATATTCTAATTTCTAAAAATAAGGTTGTTAAGGAATTCATTGATGTTTTTCTAGAAGATTTATCTATATTACCACCCATTCGAGTAGAAATTTCCATCGAGTTAATCCCTATAATTTAGCCTATTTTGAAAGCTTTGTATAGGATGATACCCAAGGAACTTCAAGAACTGAATGCACAATTGCAAGAACTTAAGAATAAGGGTTTAATTAGACCAAGTATGTCTCCTAGGGGAGCACCTATATTGTTCGTTAAGAAGAAAGATGGTTCTATGTAGATATGTATAGACTACCGCGAGTTGACTAAGGTTACCATCAATAATAAGTTTCCTCTTTCTCGAATTGAGAATCTGTTTGAGCAACTGTCTGGAGCAGTGATATTCTCCAAGATCGATATGAGATTAGTTATCATCAGTTGGGAGTTAAAGGGGAAGATGTTAAGAAGATAGCTCTTAGGATTAGTTATGGTCATTTTGAGTTTTTAGTAATGTCATTTGGACTCACTAATATTCATTCTATCTTCATGGACATAATGCAGCAAGTTTTAAAGTTGTTCTTAAATAAGTATGTCATCATCTTTATTGATGATATTCTTAAATATTCCAAGAGCAATGAAGAACATGAAGATCATTTAAGAGTAATATTAGAAATGCTGTGAACCCATCAGCATTATGACAAGTATTCAAAGTGCAAATTATGGTTAGAGTTTGTAGAACTTTTGGGTCTACACTGATGCTTTTGGAATTATAATTAGATGTGTCCCTATGCAAGAAAAGAAGGTCATTTCCTACACATCTTGTAATTTGAAGCCACACAAAAGAAATTATCTAGTCAATTATCTAAAACTTATTATCATAGTGTTCGCATTAAAAATGCAGCAACACTATCTTTATGGTGTTAAATGTGAAATTTTTATGAATCATCAAAGCCTTAAGTATACCTTTACCCAATAAGAGCTAAACTATCTTTAGTCAAGATGGTTAGATCTAAAAAGTGATTATGATTTGAGTATCCAGTATCATCATAGTAAACCAAATATAATAGCAGACCCTCTGACTCGTGCTACTCTTTTAGCCATGATATCCGTAAGTCTGTTGGATGCATAATTTCAAAAGATGAATATCATGCCTATAAAAGAAGATTTGTTGTATGAAACTCTTGATTTGAGTACAGTAGAACATTTAGAAAAGATGTGACAATTTCTCTAACTAAGGATGAAGATTATCTGAAGTCAAAAGCTGATATTGAGAATGGCCATATAATTGACTTGGAACTTTGTGCAAGTATATTTTTCAAGGGCATCGATATTTGGTCCCTAAATTTATGCATCATGAAGTTTTAATCAAAGCACATAACTTTGGATACATAGTGAATCATGGAAGTTCAAAGATGTATGTGGCGCCTCGTCCTTAATTCACAATAATATTAGATCAAGGAAGGTGTGCCATGCTGACAAATCCCTCCTATCATTGGATTAAGGTATAATCCTCAATCGATTAATAAGGGAAGGATGTGCCCTGAATAATACATCGGAATCATTCACTAAGTATATACATTCAACAGAGTGCAAAAGCAAATAAAGTAAAATGCTACATCCAATTTACCACATTCTAGAATAAGAAGTAAATATGCAACTCAGAATAAAAGAGTACATGTCTTGCAAACCAATGAGATTCCATCATAAGTGATTTTATGTTCGAAAATTCCATTCCCATCAACGATTTTCAATATTGGAGTTAATGGTTTTGAGAGATCTATCTCAACACATATGCGAGCATATCAAAGTTATGCGTGGGCCGATCAATTAAAAGCGGTTTACCCAATTGCTAGGCAAATTCTGGTGAGGTTGATCAGCCCCCATAGGCTAATTGGTAGTTCGTGGAGCTGAATCCATAGAGGGGTGGAGAAACCCACCTGCATAGAAGGAGTGAAGCCTTGGACCAATTTAGCTAATCCCAAAGCTTGGCCTCCTAAGAACCAAGATCCACTTGTGAGGACTTGGTTGACCGCATCAGATTCTGCAAAATTTACAAGGAGACAATCCGACTTAAGCAGATGAATGGTGAAGCTCCCAAACCTTCCCCAACGAATAAGCAACTCATTCTCAAACACCGAGTAGGGGATGCGGCTACCGAATGAACGGACAACAATCAATGAACTATCAAATTTGTTATTGATCAATTTTTGTTCCACCCGTTCCATTAGGCAACTACCATCAGCACCAGTAAACGACTCAGTGTTGCCCACAACCGGGCAAGTATAGGTTTTCCGCTGAACCCACGCTTTTTTTTTATGCTGTGAGCTTGTTGGGGCATTTAGCCGAGCAGGTGACATGCAAGAACCAGATTTTTCTACAAGGACTTATCTTGTGTAGAGGAGCTATTAACTTGCAACCCCTCTGCTAATTCATTCACAGGCTTAACAATATCACCATAAGTATCATAGAATCAGAACAAACAGAATACGACCTCGTTCAGATTTTTTTTTTTTTTTGATGCGGACAAGTCTGTAGCTGCCCATGCAGAAACTGCCCTAGCTCCCATGAATTTCAGCAGGCCACCTCCAAATTTGGCGATTTCAGTTGGTGGTGAGTGGGAACAAGTTTCTGGAAGGCCAATTATAGTCTCCAAACCATCATCCGCCGGTACGCTCGAGCCAGCTTTCGTTGGCGAATGCAGGTGAGATCCCGCAGCCTTTGTGGGGTCGAGGACAGTTCTCAAGGGCGATCTCACCGAGGGAACCGTCTCGGTCTCAGCTGCCAAGGCTAGTGCCAAGCCTTCAACCATTTTACCCGACGCTTAACCAGAAGGAACAGCCTCAGTGTCGACCGCCTTAGCCACCAGATACGTGAGCTGTTCCACCGCAGTTCCACTCGACAAGCCCGATACATCCGACGCGGCCACTGTAGATCCAATCGACGCAAACGTCCGAGAGGGTCCCTGGACGGACCCGTTGTCGGCCCAGATTCAGCCAGCCGTCCGTGCAAAGAAGAGGCCGGCGCTTTAGCCAAGGCAACGGCTCTAGCCAGGGCAGCCGCCGAACCCCGCCATTGGATTGAGGGGTTCACGATCACCAGCCGTCAGCGCCTTAGGACAAGAAGGTGGGAGCTCCTCCTTTTCTCCTCATCAAAGTCTTTGGGAGCTCCTCCTTTTTCGATGGTAACCACAGACCACGGCATTTCAATCTTACATAAATCCCAGCTAAAACCTGCAATCAAGTAAGCTCTATTACAGCGCAGCCGCAAGTGAGATCCAAACTGCAACTAAAAAGTCTTGGAAGAAGAGAGATGAGAGGGCCCAAAAGTTCGGCTGCGAGCCCACGACTGACTGTCATTCTTCTCCTCGGCATGACCTTCGCCTTTACCGTACTTGTCATATACTTACAGTCTTATTACTTCTTCACAGGTAAATGATAGACGTACTGTGAAGTTATAGTTTTTGCATCCCTTGTGATTCACTATTTTTTTTGTTCCTCATTGGTTTCAGGAAAGCAGAAATTTGACACAAATACTGAGGATACCAGCATACTCTCAGATTTTCAGTCACGGGTTCAGCATTGCGTGGTATGTTTTGAAAATTTTTATCCCATCAGCACACTCTGTTGTGCAGAAATACTGCTATGGAATATTACAAGCACTTTATTTAAACTTTACTTGGCAAAATGAAGGGTTGTTTTTAATTTTAGCATGATGGATTACTTCTTAAGCTTTTGAAAGAATATTGGAAATTGCATTTGAAATTTTCAGCATGAAATTGCATTTGAAATATGATGGATTACTTCTTAAGCTTTCAGCAGGATGTTCTAGTAGTTAAAAAAAAAAGAAAGATAACAATTCACAATCCTGCATTTTAAGCAACATTCAACCAGAAAGCATCGTACCAGCCAATTAATCTTGAAATTGTTTAGAATGCAGGTAGATGCAATCTTGGAGTTCCCTGGGCATTTCTTCAATATCCTCATGTAGCTACTTGCCACATTTTGCCGAATGCCATCCCTTTTGACCCAAACTTCCCAACCTTACCTGACTCTAGAAAGCACATCTTTGGCTCGGGATGAGAAGATCTGCATGGGGTCTTGAAGATCTTCATTTTTAATGCTCGCACAATCTCTGTAACATACCATCCAAGATGCCCTTGCACTGCTTCAACGGTTCAATTTGAATGGCTAACTTACCTCATAATCATCTCTTAATTATTTTGCACCTTCCCCTAGCAGTTCTTATAGGAGCATTTGTCTTGTTTGCCTCACCAATCTTAACCTGCACAACTTATATTCCTAATGACGCTTGCTACTCATGCTTAGTTTTCTTAATGAACCTTAGCAACCCCTACCGCAGGCGGTGCATAGAAAGTAAATTTTGTTTCAATATGATCACAACAAGCATAATTATACTAGGTTTCTAGTTCTTTTTTTATTGTGGTGTTTTGTTGTAAATATATGTAATGTCTATGCTCGAATTTGTGCAGAAGTTATTTTCATCTTCCTTGCTTTAAAAATCAAAGCATTTTAGTAATTTTTGTGTATGCATCATAAGGCCTTGAGACATTTTGCATTAATTTGGGTCAAATTTTTTTTGCCTCTAATTATTGTAATATCTAGCAAACAGCCCCATAAATTTGCTGGATGGCACCTTTTTCACTAAGTGTAGCCATTGCTTGAAAACAAGTTACACTAAGGGGCTGTTTGGATTGAGATAAAGTCAGTGTAAAGTTAAATTTTTTCGGATAAATTGAAATTACTAGTGTTTGGTAAGAAATAAAATGGGTAAAACTTTTACATTGTAATTCTATTTTGCATTAATATATATAGAATCAGGATAAATGAATTATGCCCGAATCGGGCGTAATAGGAGAATACTCGAAGCAACCGAGTGAACGAACGAACGATTCCGGCGAATCCTCTATTCGAACGAACGATTCCGGCGAATCCTCCGTTCGAACGAACGATTCCGGCGAATCCTCCGTTCGAACGAACGATTCCGACGAATCCTTCGTTCGAACGAACAATTTGTTCGTTTGTTTCGTTCGAACGAATGCCTAAAATAATTTCAAATCAATTCAACGGAATGAATCGTTCGACGAACGAATTGTTTGAACGACACCTTAAAAATTTTCAAAAAAGTTTTTGTTTTTGGGTAATTTAATCCCTAAATTCACTCAAAATACTACACACGCAAATCACTTCATTTCAAATAGAAAAATGTTAAATTTTCTATAAAACTACCATACAATGTAAAGTAACTTAATTACACTGTTATTAGATTACTTTCACTCAAATTTTTAATCCTCATGCCAAACAGCCCCTAAACATGTTTTATGTTGTCTCATATAAAAAATTGTTAGACGTGCTTTACATTGTTTGGCAGTTTGTGCTTGAAAATACTCATCTTAGGGAGCAAGAACATTGATTGTGTATGGGATGACCGCATCCTGCAATTGTTTGCGAAGTCTATTGAGAAGTTGCTGTTAAAGATATAGAAACTGGAAGGTTGTGGTTGAAGCACTTGCTGTTTGAAGATTCTGTTGCTTCTATGTTGTTTGTTACACTGATTCTGCCATAGGAGTTGTGGCCAAGTGCGAGGCGAGTGGCCATGTGACCTGATCAGATGAAGTGCAATGGTATGAGATTGTTCCCTCAAACAAGCAAGCACAATCAATAGAGAACTAGTACAAACAAACAGGAAAGTGCTGAAAAGAAAAGAGAAATTAAAGTAACACAATATTTATAGCAATTGGATTTTGAATAAGCCTATGTTCACTTTAGCAAGTTTTCCTCATTGTATTTTTCATCATGTTTTGTATAGAAAGTGTACAATTTGTATGGAATTTTAGATTTGTGCATTGGATCTTGGTATGTAAAGAAGAATATTTTTATACTTCAACAGAATGTAATTTGTTAGATTGATCAGGAAATGAAGCAAGGTGTGGAATGTAGAAGAAATCGTTCTTTTATAAAAAGAATGAACTTCATAGGAAAGCTCAAATGTCTTGCTTAGCGTGAGACGTTTTAATAAATCGACTGATTACTAATAGCGAGCTATCTTTAAATAGTAAGATAAATCCACAGAATTCACACATTAACACCAGATGATTTGATTTAGACATTTGATGACGTCACATGTAAAGACTTGGCCATGGTGAGCTATCGCTTGGCCCAGGGCCACAAAAAAGTTGGCTGTAAACATAACTAAGATTAAAAAATGGAGCTCCCACAAAAACATGTTGGAATTATGTTTAACCATTTGTAGGAGTAAAATAATAAGAATAAATAAACTGAGGCATTTTCTAATTATGGTGCCAAAAAAGGTATAACAACTTCCTCTTCTCAGAGCACTTAAGCTAAAGCTTTTTAAAGATCAAGTGAGGGCATTCTGAAACAAGACTATGAAGGAATCCTTCAGTCTTTCCCTGGACACTCGCCATTGGCTTCTCAACATTTCTTGATGAGGGGAATGGTTAGGAAGAAGATATTAGTGCTGGAGGGGGCCCTTCATGACACCAGAGGCTCCAAGACCAGCAGAGCCGATAAATGTAGTAGCAGAAGAAGTTTAAACATCATCATAAAAAAGGACTAGAGTTTAATCCTCTCATGAAATGATCTTGTCACATGTACGTTTGATTGGGAGGTGCTATGGAGATCATCAATGAAGAGCTCCGAAATGTGCTTAAGCACTTTGATCCAGGTTTCAGAACTCTTGCAAGGGTTGTATTGATGAAGGCTAGAGGACTAGAGGTTATTATAAAAGAGACCCCAGAGAAGCCAATGATTAAATTAATTGACAAGCATCAAACTTGTGTAGCCCAAATCAATCAGTTTACAAAGTAGAATGTTGCTATATTCAAACAACAACATTAATGATCGCTACATCGACTAGCATGTGCACTACATATTACAGGTGACAAAAAATATTGTGTGAACACTTAAAGATGGCAGGAAGCTTCAACATGACCCCATGATACTCTCATATGTAAACATTCAGTTGTGCAAAAAGTTGGGGGTGCCACATTGGATTGTATCTTACTAGTGTGCATGTTCGATCACATGATACCACAAAGTGCTTTTACAAAAGATGATGAGAGTTGATAACTTGCCACCCAACTTGATGGACATGAGATAATACCATAATTAGCTAAATCAAACATTGCCTAACAATTCTATCACAAAATATTAAGAGAGAATTTAACTCATATCACTTGCGCATTTCTTTTTAGATTAACTACTAATTTTTTATTTTAGAAAGATAACACCTCCTACATCATCATTAACACAACAAAACTAGACCCTTTTATTTTTGCAAATTATTGTAAGTGGATGAGATTTCATATATGGGTTATGAAATTGATTAGTTTTATAAATATCAAAATATGCAAGATATGCAATGTCAACAATGTGTCATGCACATAATTATCTATTTTTTTATCAACTGTATTTTAATTAATAGTTGGCTAACATAGTCCATATGCTTATTTTAGATTGACCAATTTAATCCTAGATTATTCAATTTGTTCATTTTATATCTTCAAATATTTATTTTGAAAGTATGAGTTTAAATTGAATCAAACTAAGGTATACAAGACTAAATTTACCAAATTAAAATTATAAAAAGACTGTTTTGACAAATTTCTTTATTCATAAATCATTTATTATAAATTTGCACATAGATTCATGCTTTATTTTACTAATGTAGCATAACTTTTAGTGATTAAGAAAAGTGAGAATTTTAAACAAATTGGTTCAAGTATTTAAAGAAATAGTGAAATAGAGATCAATATGATTGATAGAACAGTTAGTTGGATGAAATGGAGGAGCACTTTTAGAGTGTTGTGCGACCAAAATATCACACTCGAAATTAAAGAAATTTTATTTAGAGCAGTTATATTATCGTCGTGTTATATGGGATTAAATGCTAGACAACAAAGAAGACACTTTTAAATAAGTGACAGATATGTGGATGCTAAGTTGGATGAGTGGGTATATCGGAAGGATAGAATGTGAAATGAACGCATTAGTAGCAAGGTTTGACTAACTCAAATAGTGGATAAGATTAGAGATTATCATTTATATGATTTGGGTGCATTAATCATAGGTTGTTCGATGTTTTATTAGAAAAATTGGGCATGCAAATTTTTCCCATGTTAATAAAGACACGATGAAACCATTAGAAATGATCTTCCGTATTTGAAATTCTTTGTGTGTTGGACAGATTTTGAATTCTCGGCATGAGAGTTGAGACTATTCTAACTATTGCTATTAGATAACTTCTCGGTGACATGCGTATCGATTTCTGGTGGAGGGTTTGACAAAGAAAGGTTGTTATTTGTATTTCACGTCTGTCCAATCATGGCCACTTTACGAGAGTCTCCTAGTATTATCACTATGTATAGAAAGTGTTACAATATGTAAGGAATCTGAGATTTGTGTCTCAAATCTAGGCTTGTAAAAAAGTATATTTTTTATATGCCAACATGATATAATTTCTAGCTTAATTAAGAAAAGAGGCTACATGGAACTTTGATAAAGTCATCCTTTTATAAAAAAGCTTGACGTTTGATTTAGGTCTTGTTATGACTAGAAAAACATTCTTGAGTAAATATTGGTGTTAAATAGAATACAATTTCTATTCAGATTAACACTGATTTAGATAGCACTCAAGTGATGGCATCATGAAATTATTTGGCCATGGTGAGTTATTGGCTATGGCCGCAGTTGAGTCGGTGCTATCTCAAAAATTATGAATATAAAAAAACATTGGCCGAAACTTGTTATAGGGAATAAGGCTAGCTAGTTTAGGAATAAAATATAAAAAATAATACAGTAAGGCATTTTAAATATGGCATAAAAATAAGGTATAATATTGTCAATACTTTAAATTATTTGCATAGAATTGTTATTTATAAATTCTAAAAAATATTGAAAGCTTAAAAGATGTGGGTGGAAAGCTAACGAGGGGGGATGAAGTCATTCACTGAAGCCAGTATCGTTGTGATTGAACCCTAGGCCATTGCAGCCATTGGAAATATGACTGTTAGCTTCATCATTATCAGAGAAGTCGGTCGTTGGTGGCATCATTGGAGAAGATGGTTTTTTATTGTAGAAAGGCATTGAAATAGTTGTGTAGAACCTTTGCAATATTTCTTTTGATGATCATCTTGGCTAGTGCTAGATGGAGAAGGGTATGTCGGGATTTCTCCAAATAATCTTATTAAAGTGATGAAGCTTTTTGGTAATTAGAGTTTTAAACATGTTGTTTCAAACAGTCCTAATTTTTTGCATAGTATAATGCTTTATCTAGAAATAGACCGGTGAAACCTCCTCATATATTGTGTAGAAAAATCTTAGATGTGTTATGAATTTAATGAGTAAAATTATCATTATCATGCAAGTTCTTGCTCATTCCGTTTATTTTTGTAAGTTTCGAGCTTTGTCTTGCATCCTTTTGCTTCATTTTTAATTTTTAGGCACAACTCATCATATTTATTCTTTCATTATTTTTAAAAAGGGAATCTTAAACATTTTACAATTTTTGGAATGCTTGATAGTTGATATTGTTCGAGTTACTTTTGGAGGCATCGCCCTAGAATGTTTTTAAATAATGACAAGGTTTTGTAGTTTCTTTGTTACTGTTAGTTAAAGGATCCATGTAAAGATAAATGAGATAATTTATATTACATTAGCAAACCTAATTACTTTCAAATAATGAATTTGGTTGTAATAACATTTTTAATTAAGAAATAGCGTGATCTGCTGAGAATTTTTGTACCTGTTTATGCAAATAAGCCATTTGGAATGTTTCCTATATTACAACATCTTTGAATTTTTATTATGTGGTTATTCTTTGTAACTCATTGCTTAGGTTTACTTTTTATGATGGTTGATATTTAATAACAATGGAATTTTGTTCAGGCAAACAAAGGACTTGGCCTCACTGCTCATATTATTGATCATTGCCGATTAGTCCTCAAATTTCCTGAAGGCACCAACAGCACCTGGGTTAAACACTTATTTCTGTTTGCCTTTTGGATTACTGACAATTTTTTTTTCTATTCATATTGGTTGATGAACATCAATGCTTTCTTATTGATTTTAATTTTATGATTTATATCTCTTTGCAGTATAATGCACAATTTAAAATTTTTGAGCCCCTAGAGTACCATTATGATGTATGTGAAGCTATTTTATTGTGGGAACAGGTTACTTTTTTATTCTATTATATGATAAACCCACTTAATAATATTTTTTTTTTTCTTAATTTAACCTTTACCTAACTTTAGAAAATGGCAGTACCGTAATATGACTACCATCTTGACGAGGGAGTATCTAGATGTGCGACCAGATGGTTGGCTGGAATATGCTGCTAAAAGAATTGCACAATTGTAAGATGCAGAACATATCACTTTCCATTAACATATTGCGCTTTAACTTAAATCTCTGTTATTTTCATAAGTTTAACTTTCTGTTTCATTGCAGGGGTGCAGATAAATGCTACAATCGCTCTCTTTGTGAGGACCATCTTAATTTGATTTTACCATCAGGACCTCCCTTTCATCCGCGACAATTCAGAACATGCGCTGTTGTTGGAAATTCAGGGGATCTCTTGAAGACTGAATTTGGGAAAGAAATTGATGAACATGATGCTGTTTTTAGGGATAATGAAGCTCCAGTTAATGAGGTAATTTACCTTAGTTACATGAGTGAGACTGAGGTTTGTTGTTATTGTTGCCGTCCTACTGAAAATTAAGCTTGTTTAATGAGTTAGTAACATGAACTTAAATTATCATATCGTTGATGTTGTAAGTTCATTTATGATTAAACTTATATCCACAAGGGTGCATTCATGTATATACAACTGTGTATATACAGAGTACATGTATGTATTTACAATGGTGCATTCAAGCGAATCGGTACGAATGGACATGGTTCCATGTTAGATTTATAATTTGTATTTGTTTTTATTTGGCATTAATATTAATATCAAAATATGCCGAAGTGTATAAAAACTTCCTGTTTATGTTCGATTAGCATGTTTGTCACCACTATTTTTCTTTCTTCTGGTCTCTTGCAGAAATATGCTAGACATGTTGGTCTGAAAAGGAACTTCCGTCTTGTAGTAAGAGGAGCTGCTCGAAACATGGCTGTCATTTTAAATGGATCTTGTATGTTAATTTACTTAATATTAGGCTTTGTCTTTTTATAGAGAAAAAAATCTATATTAATGTAGCAGGTTAATTGGCCATATTATATTTTTCAGGGTGTTTAAATGATTTGTTGGCTGATAAAATCACATTGATTTTCACCTGAGATATGTTGATCTTTATCCGTCTAGTCATGATCAACTGATATAGAAACTTGCTGGCAAGGTTGGAGACGGTTATTTGTAGGATCAGTATGGAGGGAATAACTTGGGGTGATCGACAGACACAAAAATTAAGCGATAAATAAATAAAAATGGAAAATAATCAATTAGCATCTAGGATGGCAAGATGGAAGTCACCCTACTTTGTTCTTTATTTTTTTCTCATTTCCAATAATAGCATCATGTATTGGGGCCTCTTCCCAAAGAACTCTTCACCATATGCATATATTCTCCTGATTGCAGCTGATGAGGTGCTTATAATTAAAAGTGTAACGCATAGAGATTTCAACACTGTGATAGAGGTGACATTCTTTTTTTTTTATTGTCATTTGTACTCGCTCAATTAATGATATCCTTGTAAATTATATATCTTGCTCGAGAGTCATACCATTGCTGAATATATATGCACATTAACGATCACACGAGATATAGCTGTTATTTTTTTTTAGCTGCCAAATTAACTCTCGTGGTGTACATACATGATGCAGAGTCTTCCCAATCCAGTCTATCTTTTCCAAGGGATTGTGCTACGCAGGGGTGCTAAAGGAACCGGAATGAAATCTATTGAGTTAGCACTATCCATGTGTGATGTAGTGGACATATACGGCTTCACTGTGGATCCCGGCTACACAGAATGGTCAGTTAATGCTCTTTCAAACAAAAAAACTAATTTATATAAAATATTTTCGCCACGATGACTTCATATGATAACATGATCATTTAATTAATGGTGTCAGGACGCGCTACTTCTCATCTCCAAGGAAAGGGCATAATCCGTTGCAGGGAAGGGCATATTATCAACTGCTGGAATGCCTTGGTGTAAGAAAGCTACGCTGCTGCTGTTATGACCACAGCTTTGACATTTGTAACTCTCACTTGTTGGGCAGGTTATAAGAATTCATTCTCCTATGAGAGCGGAGAGGAAGCAAGATTGGTCTGATGTCCCAAGCAAGGAGGAGATAAGGCTTGCTCATGGTGCAGCCCTTCGGCTGAGGAAGGGTGATTTAGGACAGCATCAGGACTTGGGGCCCTTCACAAACTGCAGAGTTTGGGGCACTGTAAGCCGAAATAGTACTGCCAGGATGATGATCTCAGGATCTGGACACATGAGTGATCAGAGGAAGAGCTCTAATTACAGCAAATGGGAGCTTCTGCCATTTGAGACACTTAGAAGGGAGGCCCAGGAGCATTACTCTCTCATGGGCCGTGCGTCCCTGTACAAGTTGGATGGCAACAAATTGGACGATCTTGTCTGCGTTAAACATCATTGATTTGTCAGTGTGATCGATGTATTATAGCTCTTTACTCTTCATCAAAAAGAATTTGATGTAACTTTAGTGTTTTTAAACATCAGTCCCGAAAAGGATCTGACACGACATGACATGTGCGAACATTGGTTGCAAATTGATGGTATTTCTCACTAAATAGCCTCATTTTGATCCCAACCACTTAGACTACTGGGATTATCATTGACTCTTAATCGCCTATTAATTAAATTTCATCGATCTTAATTGAACTTAGATATAAATGGACAATTTCTTAAGAATTCCAATGTTAACACAATCAGGAATTAAATGGATGATCCTGAAACAGTGCCTTGACTCAAAATATTTTTAGATCTTGAAATCTAAGAACCATCATATCTCACTTCTTTAAGCCTGAACCTCCTGATTAAAAAGTCATTATTGATCCCATACATACTTTGTGACTTTTAAAACCCCACCCATCATAGCATCCTTAAGGCTCATTTGAACCTTAAGGAGTAACATAATCCTTGGAAGAAAAAATCTCAAATTTGTGATTTCGAATTTTTCTCTCATTAAAGCTCTTAGGAACCACCTCAAGTGCAATAGGATTGGTTTGAGATACTTCATTTGAGCTTAGAGTGTTTATTGGAGATGTGGGACAATGAGCATTGATCTTGATCGAGTCATCTTTTTTAGGATGTGGAGACCATTCAGATCATCGTGGGGATGCTAATGGAGATTCGATGAGCTTCCAGGAGATTTCGAGGCGATATAGATTAAGTTGGGAAAATTCAACTGCAGTAGGCACCACATCGTGCCCTGGCAGCCAGCAGACAAAGACCAGGGCGTTGTAACGCGCTTTGGCTAGTGGACTCAAAAAATTGGGGCTCAGTAGCACGCCAAGACGCGCCCCAGCGGGAAGCAGACAGAAACTGGGGTGCTGTAGCACGCCGTGGCGAGCTCCCGCGCTAGAGACCAGGGCACTACAGTGTGCCCTGGCGCCTAGCTACCCGAGGCCAGGGCGCTATGACGTAATGCAAATGGTGAATCTTTCTTCCTCTTGTGATGGTGAATCTCTTTATAACTCTGTAATCCTCTTTTAATAGATAATAAATTTCTGTGTGGTGCGGCTCTGTGATTTTTCCCATCTTTGAGATTTTTCATGTAAAATTTTTGTTGTTTGGATGTTTGTGTGTGGATGCATGTGCATGTGCTGTGTTTACTTTTTGCTGTGATTGTGATTTCATTATTTTCTTGCTAACTATCAACACATACTTAATTATCGAGCACAAAAATCGCTTCTGCTGTAGTGCTCATGTATGTGTCTCGATCTACAACAAGTGGTATTAGAGAGAGGTTCACCGTCTATTCTAGTTGTTCTAGGGTTTGTAGTTTGAGTGAGATCAATGGCTGATGAAATGATGTACAAAATCGAGAAGTTCAACGACACTATATTTGCCTTCTAGAAAATGCAAATGGAGGATTTGTTTTATCAGAAGAAGTTGTATCTACCACCAAGTGGAGCTAACAGAAAATCGACGACTATGTCAGATGAAGATTGGGAGATTCTTGACAAAACCGCATTGGGTTTGATTCGTCATTCATTGTCTTCTTTTGTTGCATTTAAAACTGTTAATGAGAAAATTACTGTATAAATCATGGATACACTGACAAGGATGTATGAAAAAGCCCTCGACTTCTAACAAAGTTTTTCTAATGAAGAGACTGTTCAATATGAATGATAAATCTGAGATTTATTTCAAATCATAAAAAACCATTCACAACAGCCTACTTTTAAGAAATTGTGTGCATTTTTAGGTAAATTGAAGAAACTCCAAATTCTGGAGCAAATGAAGGAATTATGGGTGAAAACCGCTGCAGTGCACTGCAGCACGCAACAGCAGATTAAGCTTTACTGAAGTACCTAGAACCATCTGCAAAGGCCTGGGACACAAACCACTGTAGCACGCCAAGGCGGGTCTAGCCCTAGAGCTTGGCGCTATCGCGTGCCACGACGGATCAACAAGGAAAATGGACTCAGCAAAGAAGATACACGGCTAATCCGCCGCAGCGCCCCCGAGCGCGCTGCCGCGCGCCATAGCAAAGCAAACATGAGAGCTATCCTCTATCGTGTGCTGCAGTGGGTCCTTCCAAAACACCAGGATTACATCATAAAAGAACCCCTCGCCACAGCGCGCCACAGCGGTCTTAACCCGAGACACTGGCGCTACCGCGCGCTGTAGCGGTCCAAACTCGAGAGATCGGCGCTATCACGCACTGCAGCGGGTCTTTACAAATTATAAGCCTGTAACTTAAAACGTTGCAGCACGCCATAACACTCCAAGTAGAAACGCCCATATTGGTGCATTTATGGCAACCAGGGGAAGACCGAAAATCATAATTTTTGGCCTTCCCCAGCTACTTGGAACCCCAAATAACATTTAACTCTATAGTATTCCACGAGAATATTGGAATATTTCTGGCCAAGAATCCAAAGGAAAGAGGGAGTTAACGGAAATTAATGCAAGAAGGTTGTGAAGAGGATTATAAATACTGCCAAGGAAAACTGAGGCGGGGTTCCCAGATTTGACATTCTTAAGACTTAAAAGGAGAGGCTATAGGAGGAAAAAGAAGAGAACTCTCCAAGAGGCAAGAGGTGAACCGTGAAGAGCAAAGAGAAGAAGGAAGTAAAGGAAATACAAAGAAGTCAAGTAGTAGCAAAGTAGGAAGATCGAGAGAACCCTAGAAAACCTCTGGGTGTTTCCTAGTACTCTTCCTAAACTCTATTTATTTTTTTTCTACTATAAACTGATGTCAATGTTTACTTCCTTTTGCATGTATGCTTTTATTTATTCTGTAATTGAAAGTTAAATCTCCTTGGAGATGGTTGAGATGTAATTGTAGGAAAATGTCTAAGCTCATCAATTGGATTAGAGCAAGGAAATTAGTTCAAATAAAGCTGATAATTATATGACAAGTTCTCAAGCTCACTTGCACATTTCCTTTATGACTCTTCCAAGAAATTGATGTTTGTGAACCAAGTTGCCATCAATTTATGCTCTACAGCTCAGCAAAGTAGAAGGGATGAGAGGACATTGGAAACTCAATGGATGATGTGACATAATCCATTGAACCCAATGCATCCTCTCATCTAGCTAAATCGTGTGTGTCAGCGCATGACACAAATTGATGGAAATCAAGTTTGTGAGATCAAATAATTAAAAGATAATATTTTAAAGACATAGGCGTAGGAAATCAAAAATTAAATACAAATCAAGATCTCATGAAGGATCATATGCCAAGGAAGGACTCCAAGAGGTGTTCTCCTTGCAGCACTAATCTGAATTTGTTTTAATTGGAGGTTAACTCTAATTTAAACAATGATCACTTGGTTTAATTAGGCATAGAAAAATCAGCTTGTACTTTCAATAATAAAGTATCAACACCAAGTCCTTACAAGTCCTACAATAAAACCCCAACTCTCTCCTTTTGAACAAATTGTATCTTACCATAAAGTAATTTGTATTGTTAATTTAGGAACCATCTAAAACCAAAAATTAATATTCTAAACATTAGTAAAAGGAAATATAACTAAGTAACAAGATTCCATTCCCTGAGGATGATAAATTCCCGGAAGTCGCTTTCCACTTACTACTTCAGACCGTGTACGCTTGCATTCAAGCGCAGACATGAAATTTAGGCCTGCCAAGTTTTTGGCATCGTTGCCGGGGAACGGTTTGTTTTGTATTAAGTACAATTTCTTAGTCATTAGTGATTTAGACATTTTACTTTTCTGTGCATACAATTTTTAGCTAGCTGTAATTATATTTCACTTGATTTGTAGAACTAATTAGGTTGGAAATTAGTTGTTGTGATTTCTAAAAAAGTTGCAAAATTTGGTGCATGCTGAAATTTCTATAATCTTAAGTGCTTAATTATTTACTGCTTGCTAAATTTATGCTGATTAAAATTGTATTACTGCATTGAGAACTATTGAACTATGCTTGAAACTATTTGAAAACTTTAACTGCTGAACTGTTGAACTTGTGTTGGATTCATTATTGAATTGAATTAACAACTGTAGGAGGCTTTGAGTATCAGTTGGTGCATTCATAGTTGGTGCATTTAACAATGAATGTGCCAACTAGAACCTTAAAAGATGCAGCCTCGGGGGGATCTTTGAATATCAAAATGCAAGAAGAGGCTTTTGACCTCCTAAAAGAAATGACAAATAATGCATATCAATGTCCTACTGATAGGATAAATCCTAGGAAGGTAGAAGCAAATCAACTTAATGAAACACATATCAGATTCAGGAGCTAAAAAATGAAATTAATGCATTAAATCAAAGAATAGAGAATATGACTTTGTAATGTTCAAGAATTTTCCTGTGAGCTTTGTGGAAGGGGTTACATGAGTGAAAACTGTGATTTCAACAACCCTTTTGCATCCTCACAAACCGAACAAATCAATTTCCTAAGAAATAACAATGCAGCCTAGAATAATTCTATGAACAACCCCTATTTAAATACTTACAATCTCGATTGGAAGAACCACCCCAACTTCTCTTAGAGAAATAATAACAACAATAACAATTCTGGAAACTATAATGGGGGTAATGCAATGAATAAACAAGGATACAACTTATGAAGTAATTATCAAAACCAACCCTCAAATTTAGAAGGAACATTTAATGCATTTAAGGGTGAAACAATTCAATTGATGAAAAGTACAGCTTGGGACACCTGGCCACACGTTAGTAAGGTGCGTTGCTCAGCTCCACTGAAATAAATCCGAGGGAGACGATGAATGTTGTTCACTCTGACGAAATTTATGACAGCACCCTGAACATTCGAACAAAAATTAACACGACTGAATTAGAGAAGCAGAGGGAGTTGGAACACATTGAAAATGATAGATTAGTGGCAGTAAAGTGTGAGGATCCGGGGAGACTGAGCATTCCATGCGTAATAAGGGGTGAGGCTTTTATAGATCCATTGTGTGATCTAGGAGCCTCAGTTAACATCATGCCTTATCATACCTTAAAGCATCTCAAGCTAGGAGGTATGGAGGCAACTTCCACAATTTTAGAATTTGCAAGTTTGGATTCTATCACACCCCTGGGATTGTGAGAGATGTGCCAGTGAAACTAGGAAGATTTGTTGTCCCAATAGATTTTATAATTTGCAAATGGGACACTTGGAATGAGAATTCCATGCTTATATTTGGAAGTCCCTTCTTAGCCAGCACTAATGCAATAATAGATGTAGTGAATGGTAAAATAAACATTAAGGCGGGAGGGAAGGCAGCAACCATTAACTTAAAACCCACAAAGTTTAAGAAAAAAAATATTAGAATTCGCTTGAAAAAAGAACACGAGGGAGGAGGAATTATGTAAAATGCTAAATTTGAAAATTTTGGAACTTGATGAAGAGAAAGCTGAGAGTAGGATCAACTCCTCATCTGGAGGAGAAGTTGAGGAACAACCAACTAGAAAAAGAAAATAGAGGGGAAGGAAAAATAAGAAAGGGATTCTCCTTCCTAGAAATGAATTGGAAGAAAAATTTGAATTAACTGAGAACACAATGATGATAAGAAAATGTTCTGCTAATACTAAGGGCCAAAAATTTGAAATTTGGAAACGGAGACCAAACATTAATTCTGAATCTGTTTGAACCAAAATATGTTTGGCTAACGACATTAAACCAAGCACTTTTTGGGAGGCAACCCAATTTTTTGTTTTATTCGATTTTTGCACTTATGAGTAGTTTAAATTCAATAAACAACCAAAATGTTTCTGTATAAAAAAAAATTATGGATGCAAAAATTAATTGAAAAAAAATTGTTGCTTAGAAATGCGCTGTAGCGCACTACAACATATTTATCTGCAAAAACGGATTTACCCGCCGTAGCGCGCCATAATGGATTTCGCCGCTACAGCGCGCTACAGTAAATTTCTAGCACAGCCTGAAAAATTTCATAAGTCCCGAGGCGCCACAGTGTGTCGTAGCGCGCTATAGTGTGTTGTAGCGCAAGGTACCTAGCTGGAGCAAAATTACTTCCTTGGATTCCCAAGGCGGTCAATGACGCTACAACGTGCCTTGGGACTTAGATTCTGAAAATCTAGTGCTGGAAAAGTTGCATTTTTCCAACCTTTTGACCGGAAATTGAATCACACTCATGGCATGAATAAAAAAATATCTTTGACCTTGAATTAAGGTGCCATAAATATGATATATTCATGTAGATGCATCCAAAAGTTTTCTCCCCACTCGTATATAAGAACCCCTATGATGAAAGTGAGGCATGCACATTCCCTCTGAATTTCTAAAACATCTCAGCCTTCTCCCCCTCCCCTAGCAGCTACACTTTCACAATTTTTTTTCCCATACTCTTGAGAGAAATATATCTTCTGGGAGGAAATCAGTGATAGACAAGGAAGAAAGGGCCTCAACTTCTGGAGGCCCTTTCAACAAAAAAAAACTCTCTTCGGTGGAGGCAGAACGGAGATTCGACCAAATCACCTCCCGCCGAAAACTTATTCCATAAAGGGGATTCAAAACCCCCTACTCAGTATATCATCCTTGTATCTATGATAAGTGGGTGGCATAACTTGGTCTCCCTGCAGACCAACTTGCTGCCTTTTTAAGTAAGAGAAGTGTATGCAAACACGCTCAACATGAAAAAGCATATAATTTTTGTACGATGGAAGATGGTAAAGTTTGGGCTCGAGGAGATTGAGCATTTTTATGAGCTAAGGGAGGTGGGGAATTGCTCCTACCAAGCCTCATCAATTTTGAAATTTACCCAGCGAGTATTGTGAGCGCACTCACTCGCCAGGATGCTGGATGGCTAGCATCGTTTGCCAACATTCCACAAGCCCTTCTCACGGACTCATGCAATGCGTGGCACGTCCTCATTTCTAGTGCTATAATGCCATATGGGCATAGCGAAGTGAACAGGGCCAGGGCACTGCTCATATGCGCTATTGAGCGACCTAGAGATATTCATATCTCCAGGGTAATTTTTTAGCAGCTCTGGAATGCCCTGATCGAGTCATATGTTGTGCTTGCTTTCGGCTCGCTGATTACAAGTTTATGCTTGGCTCAAGGAGTCAAGGTCCTCTCTAGCGATGTGGTCCTTCCCCCAAAAGCTCCTCTCACCCGCCATAACTTGAATGTGCGATATCGAGAAGGGCAGATGAGTAAGAAAAGAAGAGGGGAGAAAGGACAGGCTTCCACATCAACCGACCGATCTTTCACGGACCAAATTCTGATCAAGTTGTATGCCCACCAGAAAGATCTAGAGGAGGCAATGGCTAAGGACATGTGATTATGCAAGTCTGAGATAGCACGAATGCGTAAGTTTGAGTCTGAGCTTCACGATGCTTTTGGAATAATGTTCCAAGAGTGGAGTCTGCATGGAGGACCGGATGCATCGAATCTGTCGTGTCCCCCTGTTGGCAAGCCCATCTCTGGTACTGTGTGGCTGGTGGACCTATCTTATAAAAATGTTGAGCTGGAAGAAGAAGAAGAAGAAGAAGAGTAAATGAAAATGTTGTACTGTTTGCTATTTTTTCTATTCCTGTTTTCATATTTTCAGTTTTGTTTTGCTTTCTGTAGTTGTAATTTGAAATTCAATAAAAATAAATTTAGGATTTTCTGCACCCTTATCTCTTGGCTATACATGCATGAAAAGTTAAATTTCTGAACAAATCAATTCCATGGATTCAATATTAAACTCAAATATGTAAACTCATGAACACTATCAAGCTTGACAGATTTAGGTGATAGATCAACATTTCAATCCTTCACTTCCTCTAAGAAAAAAACTCTTATGAAGTTTAATTCCAATAATTTGAATTGTTTATGTGCTGAAATCCAAGTGTGGGGGAGGGGAAAACCTAAGGAAATAAAAACTAAAATTTGACAAGGTGTGAGTGAGCAATTGAGTGTGCTAGGCTCTTGTAGGACTTAATGACCATAAGAAACCAAATCAGGGATGAAAAAAATGTCTCTCTTTTTAGCTGAAAATTTCAAAACAAAATTAAATGGTGGTGATGAAAAATATTTCTCCAAGTGAAAGAAAATGAGAAAATTAGGATGAAGAAAAATATCAATCCTAAGAATATTCATGTTCCTTATGAATCATAAGAAAGAGCACACATGACACATCACTCTTGTCACTCACTGTTGCTAGCTAAGGGTGAAAAAAAATCCTAAGGTAATTGCCTAATCACCTCATGAAGACTTACACACTACCTTTAGAGTTTAGAATTGAATGTAACAAAAGGCCTAAAACTGAAGGTAGGAAGGTACAAAGTATTGAAACACTGAATCTGAAGCCAAGGTTCTGTGACTTGAGTATGGCACATTGACATTTCAAATTGAATCATCAATTGAAAATTCAAAAAATTATTTTGAACTTACTCGAGGACAAGCAAGAATTTAAGTGTAGATGTGTGATAAATTCGAGATTTATATCAAATAAAGTGATAAAAATATTATAAAACACAATTCACAGCAACCTACTTTGAAGAATTTATGTGCATTTTCAGGTAAATTAAAGAAACTCCAAATTCTGGAGAAAATAAAGGAATTATGGGCAAAAACCACTGCAGCACGCCACATCGGTTTAAGGTTTATTGAAGTACCTGGAGCCATCTACAAAGGCCTGGGACACAAACTGCTGCAGCGCGCCCCAGTGCGCCAAGGCGGGTCTAACCTGAGAGCTTGGCGCTATCGCGCGCCACGGCGGATCAATAAGGAAAATGAACTCAGCACAAAAGATACAAGACTAATCCACCGCAGTGTGCCCAAGCGTGCTGCAGCACGCCATAGCGGAGTAAACCTGAGAACTATGTGCTATCACGTGCCATAGCGTGTCCTTCCAAAATACCAGGATTACATCATAAAAGAAACCCTTGCCACAACGGTCTCAACTTGAGACATTGGCGCTACCACGCGCTGTAGCGGACCAAACCCGAGAGCTTGGCGCTATCACGCGCCGCAGCGGGTCTTTACAAATTATATTCCTGTAGCTCAAAACACTGCAGCGCGCCGTAGTGCTCCAAGCAGAAATGCCCAGATTGGTGCATTTATGGCAACCAGGGGAAGGTAAAAAATCCTAATCTTTGGCCTTCCCCAGCCACTTGGAACCCCAAATAACAATTAACTCTATAATATTCCAAGAGAATATTGGAATATTTCCTTATGGCTGACCAAGAATTCAAGGAAAAGAGAGAGTTAACAGAAATTATTGCAAGGAAGCTGTGAAGAGGATTATAAATACTGCCAAGGAAAACTGAGGTGAGGTTCCCAGATTTGACATTCTTAAGACTTAAAAGGGGAGGCTATAGAAGGAAAAAGAAGAGAACTCTCCAAGGGGCAAGAAGTGGACTATGAAGAGCAAAGAGAAGAAGACGACAAAGGAAAGGCAGAGAAGTCAAGTAGAAGCAAAGGAGGAAGACCAAGAGAATAATGGAAAATCTCTGGGTATTTCCTAGTACTCTTCTTAAACTCTATTTAATTTTTTTTCTGCTGTAAGCTGATGTTAAAGTTTACTTCCTTTTGCATGTATGCTTTTATTTATTCTATAATGGAAAGCTAAATCTCCTTGGAGAGGGTTGGGATGTAATTGTAGGAAAATGTAAGGCTAAATTGGTGCTGTAATAGATTTGTTAGAATGAATGAAATTGATTGCTGTTTTACTATTTATTATTATAGAATGAATACCTGGATGAAATTCTGTTAAAAATTTCTTTATTAAAACAAAAAAAAAATTAAAATGAAATATGAATAAGAAAAGAACTTGAGTTCCAAGCTTATCAATTGGACTAAAGCAAGAAAATTAGTGCAAGTAGAGCTGAGAATTATGTGATAAGTTCTCAAGCTCACTAGCACATTTCCTTATAGACACTCTTCCAAGAGATTAATGCTTGTGAACCCATTTACCATCAATTAATGCTCCGTGGCTCAGCAAAGTAGAACAGATGAGTGGATGCTGGAAATCCAATGAATGATGTGACATAGTCTAATGGACCCAATGCATCATCTCATATAGTTAAACCACGTGTGTCAGTGCATGATGCAAATTGATGGAAATCAAGTTTATGAGATCGAATAATTTAAAGATAATATTTTGAAGACCTAGATGTAGGAAATCAAAAATTAAATACAAATCAAGATCTCATGAAGGTTCATGTGCTAAGGAAGAACTCCAAGAGGTGTTCTCCTTACAGCACTAATCTGAACTTGTTTTAATTGGTGGTTAACTCTAATTCAAATAGTGATCACTTAGTTTAATTAGGAATATAAAAATCAGTTTATACTTTTTAATAATGAAGTAACAACACCAAGTCCTTATAAGTTCTATAATACTCTCTCTTTTGAGAAAATCATATCTTACCATAAAGTAATTTGTATTGTTAATTTAGGAATCGTCTAAAACTAAAAATCAATATTCTAAACATTAGTAAGAGAAAATATAACTTAGTAACAAGACTCCGTTCTCTGAGGACGATAAATTTGTAGCACCCTGCCTCGTCACCGTGCGCAAAACAAACTAAATTCGGTGATGGAGCGGTGCGCTACTCGGGAAGGCATAACCCATATTTCTGAATAGGCTACAACTAAGCCACACTGAAGGCTACTGACTCAACCTAAGAGGAGGGTCGAGAGTCAATAGTTAAGATAAGAGTAAGATATTTATCCTAAGTATTAGACTAATATATATATTGGATTATAGAGGCAAGTTAGGAATCCAATATATGTTCTAGAATATCAGCATTTCAAGTATGCTGATCACATCACAATACTAAGTATTGTAATAAAATAATAGAGTGTGGAAGCTAAAGCAAAACATCTAGAATAAATTCATCACAGAACAGTAGTAGATATTTCATCTCAGAAAAGAAATAAAATAGGAAAGCAATAATGCTGAAGGATGATCCACTATGGCGCCACAAACTCCTCCTGGATCTCCTACGAGTCCTCTTGTCTTGGCTCAACAAACTGCTCAGGATCTATCAAATTACTGGATCCCAAAAATATCCCGTATTAGATAAGAAGTCTAACACATCGAAACTAAACTAGACAGTCCTAAAATATTTACAATGTAATAGTAAAGTAAATATAACGATAGAAAAAGCTATAAAGACAACTGGATAACTGAAACTAGGTAAAACTGGATAAAGTAAAATTGAACAGTAAACTAAATGCTGAAAATAAATGAAAATAATGAATGATCTGAAACTGATGTAAGAACCTCCAATAATGCACTATATGCCATTGGAATCATACATCTGAATATGCCACAACACTATATGCTATTGATATGCAATAGAACTATCACTAAATTACTATGAGTCATACAGTCCAATATATACATACATCCAGATGGGAATACTGTTTACTGTGATGCCAATGCATCATGAAATCCCCCAGTCAATGTATGCAACATTCCGTAACCCATAAAATATCATTGATACTCATACATTATGCTTATGCTCATGCTCATGCTCCTAAGCTTCATGAGTTAAATCCAGAAATCCAGAGATGCTTTAAAGTCTTATAATGAATTAAAGGTCTCCATTGTGCAGAACCATGCTAAAGGATTTTGACTCCTAGATTCTAATTTTGCTAATTGGTTAAAGTTGAGATTTTTACCTAAAAAGTATTCAAAAGGGAGGCAGTATACACATGTTTAGCATGTTTTTAAGAAGGGCAGTTTTTAACACTTAGTTTGATTAAGCCACACCTAATGAAGTGATATTTGATAGGAGGCATCACCCGTTGGCAATTTGTATCTCAATCTAAGCCATTAAAATACCCAAATCACAAGCACACTTGGTATTCTAAAAAGGGTGACTTGAATCACATAGTTTGCTTGAAGCAAACCTATGGAATTGATATTCGATAGGAGGCATCACCCGATAGTGCCTTTTATTCAAACAAACTAATGGTCTAAGTTCCTAGTCACAACACTCCTAAGATTGACTGATTAATTCTAAGTGGGACTACATTCGACTAAACTCGTAAGATAGGACAAAGACATAATCCTACATTAAGATGAATCAACCAATCTTGAATACTACTAAAATAATTCAGCACCATGGGCATACTCTGCTATACCCAACCAATAATCTGGGTTCAAACTATTCTATTTAATCAACAAGGATTTATCAAAGCTATCAGTCCTTACTCTAATTGGGTGAGTCCTACACAAGGGTGTGATCCAAAGATCACTCAATATAGATTTCTACCATAAGGAAAAAGTTCCATTCTAAGTAATTTAGGTGATTCCTGCCACAAGGTGTTAAGATTAACTTCTAAAGTTAGGAAGGATCATCTAAGCTTCTACCTCAAGATAACACAATAAATCTTCCTACTTAATTAGTTTAAGGATTATTAAGTCTAGTGTTATTAGCATACATGACCTAATGTGGGATCATCAAGACCTCACATATCTAGATACTATCTAGATACTAAATACCTTCACATGAGATTATTTATTAAGTTTGATTAACTAGATTAGATGGGTGACCCCATCTAACCAAGTCTTATACTACCATTATGAGATGAAATTAGGTAACTTATTAGGATCTGATTTTGTAAGGAATCATTGAAAATCTTACATTTGATTTATGTGCTAATAGTCTTAATTAAGAGAAAATCAAAGATCTTAAGTTTCAAGTTCAGAGGCTTTAATCAAATAGCTTTTATAGTTATCTTGATACTTCTAAATTTTTAATCAAATAGCTTCTATAGTTATCTTGATACTTTTAAATTTCAATGCATAAGGATCAATGCCAAATTAAGTATATTATTGGAGTTATGAGAGTCCAGTGATCTTAAAATCAAATGGATTGATTGAGTGATTATGATTTGGATCTTAAATCAGATTAATTAGGGTTTGGCCCCTAATTTTACCCAATTAAGATTAATTGTTTCTTTATAGATCAATGGCAAATTAGATAGATTAGAGGTGCATTAATGATGGCAATTCAAGATTTAGATCAAGTATTAACCCCTTGATTAAGATCTTAAGACTTCTTAAGATTAAGATGTTTAATTATCATCTCATGAAATTAAGAGTTGAAATTGAATATGAGAGTCTATTTACTTTCATGCTACTATTATAAAAGCATATTAATAAAAATTTATAGAAATCAGAAAATTAGTAGTGCTAAACAAACTCTAAATCAAAAATACATGGGTTAACATCGAGTCACAAATCCAACCATTAAAACATTATAAAAATTAGTATTTACATTTCATACATGCAGTTTATTAATCAGAGACTAAGTTTACTAAGATCCAATGATTAAGAACCCTAATTTTCACTAATCATGATTGTATAAGATTTGGGCATAATTAAAGATATATTGATCAGAAAATTTAAATTATCTAGCACATGCATTCTATAAGGTATAAGAAATATAATGGCACCTTAGTTATGCAATTTGGCTAGGTATACATGCTAATCAACCCTAATTAAGTTATGAAATAATTAGGCTAATCCATAAAATCCAACCATTAAAAGTTCAATATTATTCTATATTCTGAATTCTTATGATTTTCTGATCAATTTAGTATATAATATCATAGGGCTTGAACCAGTGGATCAAAAGTTATCACATTAATTTATTTTGAATTATTTTTATTAATGCAACCTATTTTTCTTAAGGAAAATAAATCCAAAATATATTTTATTTAATTTTAAATAGGTTCTGGCCCGTTTATAAATTGCACGGGTCAGCTCGGCCCGATGACCCGACACTTTCGAACAGCCCAGGTCATGGACCGGCCCGACCCGCACAATGTATCTTTTACACTGCGACAACCCCGACCCCCTCGATAATCAGGTAAACCCTAATCGCAAAATTAAGGAGCTTCAAGGCATGCCAGGCACTCCAATCAATCTCTACACCATCCACAAGTTGAGGTGTTTTGATTGGCCAAGAAAGCCCCAAGCCTTCAAGACTAATTTACTTGGGTGCTACTACTCCCCATCAACAGCTAGTAGGGTCCCTAAGGTTTACTGTGGGAAGTTAATACTCCCCACGAGAAGACGCCAGGCCAGGAGCTTAGTGGATACACCATCAGGGTGATTTGGTGCCACTAATCCCCCACTTAGCAGGGTCTGGGAGTGGCTGAGTGTACGGGTCCTTACTCGGGCCGATTCTTAGGAAAGAGGGTTAGTCTGATCAATTGTATCGATCGATTGAGGCTGACCCAACAATAACCAATCAACACAGAACATTTAGCTAACTTAGAAAAGATGCTAGAACATGGAAGAGTAGAGTATTGAGTCGAATTGACTCAACTCCAACACTGGGTACCTAGAAGTAAAAGAGGCGACTGAATTGGCTAGCTGCAGAGATCGAGATCAATTCAGTAGCTGGAGAAATTTTCAAAGAGCTCCACAGGTCTAAACATAGCTATAGGGAGCTTGAACACCAAGCATAACCCTCAGATTCACCTAGATTGGAGGACTGGATCACCGTCCGGATGCAGAGGTTACAGAGACTGGGATAATTGAAGTTGGAGCTCTAGGAAGATGTAGAATGAGAAAAGGAAGCTCTAGGTGAGCTCTCTGCCTATTTATATCCAGAGAGGACAAGTAGTGGGATCGAGTATCCCAGATGGTTAGCCTGAGACTCGAAGGTTCGGGCTGGGCTATGCAGGGGCAAACTCGGAAGATCGAAGTTGCTTGTAGTTGGGATTTGGTTAAGAGAAGGAGACAGAAGAATTTCTAGCTCAGCCATGATCGCTCCCAGGCAGGATATTGTCGGACGCTCTAAAGATCGCTCAGGACAAAGATGAACAGGGAAGGGAAATTAGGAGCCGTTTGATGCGATAGTAGTTGATGATCGATGGTTCAGATGCTACCTATTTAACAGATAAGCGTGGAGAAGATGATAGTCATCCGATTTTGGGAGAGATCCAATGGTGCATCGGCTATCCAGAGATGCAGAATCTGCCCCACACGATTTACAATGCCAGGATTCGTGCGACGCCATCCATGTGTCACTAAGGCTAATACGTGGTCGGGGTCCCGCAGCGGATCCATCGTGGTCCTGACAACGGATCCTGACCGTTGGAGGGCAGATTTGCAAAATTGAAATAATGGGATCCCTTAAGTTTAATTTTCCATAATTAATTTAAATTGAATTATGGTGCAAATGACCTCCAAAAGTTTTCAAAATTTCACCCTTAGATAATTTGGGAGTGAGGAATTCAAAAATACAATCAAAATTTAATTCTGAGGTCAAAATATTTTTGGTCTAATTTAGGGCATTTAGATCGATCAAAATGCTAACTTGACTTAGAGAAGTCCAATTGACTTAAAAATTTTCAAGGTAAGCTTAATTTAATATTCTAAATGTGATGGGATCAAAATTTATGTCTGACTAAACTAAGAATTAATAGGATAATTACCTGGGGTTGTTACAGACTCCCCCACTTAAGAACGATGTCGTCCTCGACATCATCTCAAGAGAGAAATTAACAATGCATAAATTTTAAGAACAAAATTACAAAAATGGATACCTGGATCTTCAAAGAGACCGAGATATTTATTCACATATTAGCCTCTTTCTCCCAAGTAGATTTTTATAAAGAGAGATTTCTCCACTAAACCATTACTATTAGAATTGAGCAATTTCTCAGCTACTTTTGATCATGAGCTAAGATCTTAATTGGATCCTCTGTATACAAAAGATCTGGTTGGAGAGATACCACTGGAAGTTATATTAGATGAGATGGATTATAAAGACATCTCCATAGGGAGGAGATGTGGAACACATTATGGACTGCAAAAAAACTTCAGGAATCTTCAATCTATAAGCTGCAGAACCAATCTTCTCTAAACTTTCAAAGGGTCTGACGTAGCATGGACTTAGCTTCTCAGCTACACCAAAATGATACACACCTTTCATCAGACTAACTTTAAGGTACTCAAAATTTCCAACATCAAATTCCAGAGTGCAATGATGAGCATTATAATACTTACTCTGGCATTCTTGAGCCACTTTACTTCTCTGCTGGATTAGCTAAACTTTACAATTAGTTTCTTCAACTAATTATGAGCCGTATAACTAAACACTACCAGTTTCGGACCAAGCCAGGGGAGTACTGCACTTTCTACCGTACAAGCTTCATATGGAGCCATGCTAATACTCACTTGAAAACTATTATTATATGCAAATTCCACCAAAGAAATATGGTCTTCCTAGAAACCTCCAAAATCTATAATATAGAGACGAGAAGATCCTCCAGAACTTGGTTGACCCTTTCCATTTGACCATCTGTTTGAGGGTGGAAAGCGATACTCATGGCTAGGATAGTCCTATAATCTTGATGCACTGTCTGCCAAAATTTAGAAGTGAAATAGCTATCCTGATCAGATACAATAGACCTAGGAATTCCATGAAGCTTGATGATTTCCCTGATATACAGCTTTGCCAATTTCCCCACTGAATCAGTTTGATGCATAAGAATAAAATGTGCTGATTTGGTCAGTCGGTCGACAATGACCCAAATTGAATCCACACCAGACCTAGATTTAGGCAACCCCATAACGAAGTCCATGGAAATATCAAACCACTTCTATTCAGGAATTGCCAGAGGATGGAGTAGTCCTCCCGGCTTCTGATGTTCAGCTTTGACTAAGTTGCAAGCATGACACTTTGCTATAAATTTGGCCACGCTCTTCTTCATTTCGGGCCACCAGAATGATCTCTTTAAATCTTGGTGCATCTTAGTGCTACCAGGATGCATTTGATTATCAGAATTATGGCCTTCCACCAAAATCTCTTGATGCATGGATTTGGAAATCCATAGATGATTTTCTTGGTAAATTATGTTTCCTCGTAGACGCAGGTTGAATCGGCAACCACTTTAGATTTCCATTTTAAATTTTAGATAGTCTTCATCCTTTGTTTGGGAGATGGAGCCATCGTGATGAAATGTTGGTTCAACGGTGCTCATGGATATTAGCTTGCTTAACAAGGCACCACGCACTGGCTTGATGTCGAGCTTTCTAAATTCTGCTTCTTGAGAACTTGATGTTATTATAGATGAAAGTGTAGCATGATGACTGAGCACATTAGTCATAACATTTGCTTTTTTTAGATGATATTGGATATTGAGATCATAATCGCTTATGAGTTTGAGCCATCTTCGCTGATGGCAATTGAGCTCATGCTGGGTGAATATGTACTTTAGACTCTGATGGTCTATGAATATAGAACACTGGATGCCATACAGATAATGATGCCAGATTTTCAAGGCAAAAACTGCAGCGGCTAATTTAAGATCATGAACAGGATAATTCATTTCATGTAGTTTTAGTTGACGAGATGCATAGGTGATGACTTTTCCTTCTTGCATGAATATACATCCTAAGCCTATCCCATATATATTAGTATTGTGGTGCCCCACCCCTTAATCCAAAAGATTAAGCTAAGGGGTGGAGTGTCACTCTGACTAACCATTCACTTATTATTGGATTAGGATGAAATCCACAATCCACCTAATAAGGGAAGGAGTAAGCACAGAATCAAATATTCAGTCACTTTATAAGAAATTCATATAAAGTGTGGAAGTGATTTAAATAAGAGACATCCAAGCATCACAATATGAATAGCATGAAATATAACTCAGAATAAATAGTATAGTAATACAAAAGACATAGTCATGGGTACCTTTGTTATTACATCGTATGAAAGTTTAAGTAATTAAAGCAAAGAAATCCTCTCAGCCTCACTTATAAGAAACTAAGCAGTAGCTCCCTCTAAAGGCTCCTCCTCTAGATAAGGCACATCCTCTGGCACCTGATCTTCTATCTGATATGGATCTGCCATTATCGGTTTCACAATGTAGGGCCCCAGCCAAAAAGAGAAAATCTTGTTAGACAATTGTCTAAGTACATTTTAAGCTGATAAGTTTTATGTGTTTTGTAATATCACCATTTTACATATTCTAAGCAACAACTATATTAAATAAGGGAGCAACTAGTATAATAAGTTAAAGGAAAAATCTATAAACAATATTTATAACTTAAGTAAAAAGGAGGCTAAGACATGCCTTAAATGTAAGCTAAACAAGGCAGGGAATATAAGTATAAGTAACTGAACAAGTACTGAAATAAAATAATACATCCTAAATATACAGGTGATCATAAAAATTATGCAAGTTAAATAAATAAAACTTAACAATGATACATATAAATAGCAGCAATGAATCTAACATCCTAAAATATATATAAGCAGAACAAAGGAATAGCTGACTAAATGAAAATACTGTATATAAAACATCAATATTATATATGAACATCCGTATACTAACTACCATACAGAAAAGAGCTAATCAAGCCCACTGAATATCAAAAGGATCTTAGCGTTAACAAGGAGGCTAAGGCGCAAAACTATATTCTCCTAACGTCATCAAGGAAGCATAGGCAGAATATAGGGTTTTCTCCTAGCGTCATCAAGGAGTCATAGGCAGAAAACACATATCAAATTTTCTCCTAGCGTCAACAAAAAGGCATAGGTAGAAAATATAAACATAGTCTTCTCCTAGCATCAACAGAGGCATAGGCAGAATACATAACTGAGAGATAGCTCTAACACATGCAATTTTATCTTTAATTATTTATATTAATATTTTCATAAGGAATCTATGGAGTCTCCATATTTTCCTAAAATTTTATTTATGCATCAAAGTCTTATATGATATGTCCAAGGAAATATGGCACAAACAATAAAGGAATGCGTAGCACAAAAATCAAATAATAAGTAAGGGATTCTACTAAGCATGGTGATATTATTTGTTTTCTAATTTAACCATTCTAACTATTCTAAGTTACACAAGTTCAGGATCTCTAATTCCTACTATCGATTGTAACATAGAAGTTTGGCCTTATAAGTTAAAAATGATTAGAACTAATCAGGTTCTAATCTAATTCAATCAAATATGACTAAAAGTTCAAATAAATCATCCGTCCTAATTTTATGAATTTAGATATTCTATCTAAGATCTGATCAAGATCTACTAAGCTATAGATTATGGATTAAACACCACAAGATTAGGCTTAATACTATAATCCATAGGAAAAGACTTAAGATCTAGGTTTTATTCTAAAAGTTATCTACTGATTAAGGCAAATCATATTAAGCAATTAAACTTAATAGGATGAATCTCCTATCCTAAATTTAGGATTGAAAGACAAAATAATCAGAATAAGTTGAAAATTCTAGAAACAAATAAAACCAAGTATTCATTTATTGAAAAACCCCATTTTTTAATGAATGAGATCTAACCTATGATCTATTCATAATCTCAAGATTAGTTCTAATGTGAGGTGAAGGATCCTAGGAAAAGGACTTAGAGAGATTTTTAAGAATTTTTAACAGATTGGCCTAATAGTTGGTTCTACTCACTTAAATGACTATAATATAGTTCTAATACTAGTTTTAGTGACTTAAAAGACTGATTAGAGGTTAAGGACACTTATCTTAAGTTTCTGGAAGAATGACCATTTTGCCCCTACTTAAGGGTCCAAAAAGTCAACTTTTGATTTAAGTGTTGGTGGGATAGATGTGTCTTGACTCCAGGAACATGTAGGGATTAATTTGAGCCACCGGCATCGCCTGAGCATCGTGAATTGGGGCGCTAAAGTTTTCCCTTGTTGGCCCATCGCGGAAGATGTGCCGAAACAACGACACTGTTGCCTCAGGCCGGGCCAGCCCAGACCCATGCGGTGCGAAAGTGCTGGTTCAATCGGGCCCCGTTATGACCCGCATCTTTTTGATTTTGGGTCAGGTTAATTAAATCGAAATTATGGAATTATTTTCCTTATGTAAATTCAAGGATAGATAGATTTAATTAAATGCCCTATGATTTCAATTTAAATAAACATTCAGATTAAATTATTTGAATAGCTTTAGTTATACTCATCCAAATAGTATGATCCAATATACCATTTTAATCAAAAAAATACAAGGAATAATAGCTCCTAATTAGGAGTGTTCCCTTGAAACCAAGAGCCGGAGGTTCTGCCCTGGGAGGGCAGGTGCTAGCAACAGAACAGGGCTGGCAGGCTCTTAGCCGAAGCCCTGAGCTATGCTAACTCATAACATATGGTATAGGTAAGCCACCCCAAGCCTGGCCCCCATATTCCAAAAAAGGAGGGGGCCAACTATGGGGTAGAGCTACCATACCCGATCATTTGTTGTTTGTCCCTCCGGGGGCTGGAATGTAGTATATAATATATTGGTCGAGTTCACTACGTTCACTCTCCCTCTATATTATATACAATAATTTAAAAAAGAAAGAAAATTAATAAAAGAAAGATAAAGGGCGTGCTACTGGCCTCGCGCGCACCCGCGTGAGTGTGTGTCAGGTTAACGAGGCCCCAAACCCCAGGTTTGGTATATAAATTATAGGTTCTGAGCCTGTTTTTAATTGCTCGGGCCAGCTCCGACCCTGGCCCTAATACAGGGATTCCCCTCCCCCCATGACTTAGTTGTTACACCCCAAGGTACTGAGCGTTGGGTTGCATGCACTCGCGTCACATGCCATAAAATTAAATCAAAGATCCAATGGTTAGATTTTATATTATTGCCTAATCCTTCTCTATTTGTATTTAATTCATAATTTATTCATTAAATATCCAAAAATGTTGATTAAGGTCTCTGATTACTCATGAGACCATAAGGAACCTAAGTAAGCCATTAAAAGTAATTTAAGATCTTTAATTTTGTTAATCACTCCTTAATTACCTTAAAATGAGATTAGTGAATTAAGCCTTGTATTAGTCCCTAATTTTGGTGAAACTTGTTCCTAATGCCTTATTAAGTATAATAGAGCCTATAAATGTGTTCGGATCATTCTAGCATGCCCTAATTTTTTTAATCACCTAAATTAGCCTTAAATTATGATTAGTGTTAATTAAGCTAACTATACTACCAAACCTTAAGATAAGTGTTTATCATACTTCACTAATTAATATAGAACTCATTAAAACAAACTTGAGTCAATTTAGATGATAAATCTTAAAATCCCATTTTTAGCCTTAAGAGGAGTATTTTGGTCATTTTAATCCAAAATATATTTAAGTACCCTTAACCCTAGAAATCTCAAGTTAAGTGATTATAATTAGTAATAAAATATATTAACATCAATTGCTAAGCTGTATCATCTCATGAATGAATCCTAGTGTTTAAATCTTAAAATCCTTAAGTAAGCTCTTATGATCTTAAGTGTTCTTAAAGACCCTTCATAAAAGACTTAGCTTAATCAATATTAAAGTTAGAGTTTCAAATCCCAGTTATCTTATCAAAGTTGTTCATGAATTATAGTCTTAAAGAAAACAAAATCAATAGCCTTAAATTACCCTAAGCTTAGGCTTATTAGTTTAGATCTAAGTGATCAAATCTTTGATCTTAGATCTTAGACTTTAGATCATCTAATTGATCTAAATCATCTTCTTTGGACTTCCTTAATTGATTAATTGCTTAATCCTTTTGAAACCTCCTTGTGGGTGTAGGATTAATTCAATCCATAGAATAATGTGATTATCCAAGAGATTGAATATAGATCTTAGATTCTTAGTTCTTAAATGATTATTTTATCTTATAATACTAGAATAACCTTTCATTAAGATCTTAGTTTCTAAATCTTTCAGCTTATATAATTTTGCACCTTTAGACTATAATTGAGTGTGAACCCTAGATCCTCATTAGGATATTACCTTGGATTTAGGAAATTGAACCCCATATGTGGAGTTTGGATATAGAATCCTTAATGTTTGTTTACTTGATCAAGATTTGGGTTAAGTGAGGAAAACAATAATAATTAGGCCATTGATTTATTTACTTTAAGCCTTTATAGTCATCACTTGATTTTGAATTAGAACTTCTTAAGTTCTAATGTTAACATTAAGGTCGTAATCTGAGATTGTACTCAATAGTTGGATATTAGAGATCCTAAATTTGTATCTTCTCAAAATAGTTAGATTTGGGTAATTTAGATAATAATAGATATCACATCAGTCTAGTTGAGTCTCTTACTTACTTTGACTTTTATTGCTCTGCTGACTTTCAATATTGAGCCTTGTTCCTTGAGCATAATAGGAGAACTTAGGATATGGAAGATACATCCTAAGTTAGTATTTGCAAAGCTAACATTCACTCAGTTCTTTTAGTGTATTCAGTCTAATAGAGTATGTCCTAGCTTAGTCTGCCTCCTCAGTCCTAGCTTTGTTATAGAATAGACTCAGACCTAGCCCAGTGCTTGGCTAGGATGGATACATGTCTTATTCTATGAGTTCAACTCGGACTTAGCTCTGATGATGCCTAGGATGAACACATGTTGAACTTTCTATTCAAAGGCCTAGTAAGGTATATTTCTGATATGGTAGTACTATGTTTTAGACTTACTTTACTTCAGTTTTGTTTCAGTACTTTGTTTTGCTTTGCCACATGTCTCAGTGGCTTTACTTTTTAGCATATTTATGCTCTTAGCTTGCTTTTGCCACATGCTTCAGTGGCCTTTTATATATTAAATCTGCATGCTTCATGTGCCTATTGAGTAGTATTAGATATTAGCATATTTAGGATGCTAGTATAGTATACTTTTATAAAACTAGCATGTTATCATGCGATCATAAGCATGTTAGGATCAGTTTATTTCAGTACTTGTAGTCATTTGTTTGCTCTTTAGCCTCACCTTGTTTTAATTTTATATTTTATATATACTTGATGATCAGTTATAAATGAATAGTTTATATCCATTCTATTCTTTGTAGCTTGATGGACCCTATATTACTTGCATATTTAAAGTAATTAGATGTGATATCTTTAAATATTCAGTTCACTTAAATAGCCTAAAATGTACTTAGACAATTTGTCTAACTATAACCTTTCTTCTTTTGTTGGCAGGGGCCCTAACATTTGTGATACCGACAAATGTCAGATTTGGAGCTGTTCGTTGGTGGTTCTGCAGGAGAGGAGCCAGTGCAGGAGGAGGATCTTCCTACTGCTATTTAGTTAGATCTTTACTTTATCTTGCAATGAGATTGAGAGATATTTTATTTGTTTTAATTTAGCCTATAATAATTGAATTCTGGATGTATTTACTTTCTACACTTGAGTTGAGTTACTATTTCTTTTACTCTTGTATACTATGATGTGATGTGGATGTTATATTATACTATTTTTTGCTTCCGCTACTTTGATATGTTGATGTATATTTATAGTTCTAGGTGACTAGTCCTTGGCTTAAGGCTAGTTGGGTGTTACCTAACTCTACTTGAGTTAGGGATTTGCCATAGTTGGAGAACCGTACTCCCTGTATTTATGCTAATATCAGTATCAGCATGGCCACGGAGGGTATGGGGCACCACATGCAGCATCACCAAGGGATGTATATATATCATGGAAATAGAGTTTGGGTTCTTAATAATGCATCCATTCAAAACCAGATATTAAGCAAAGCTCACAACTCAATATATTAAGTTTGCCCCAAAAACAACAAAATGTATCGGGATCTAAAAGAAGTACTATGGTGGCCAGGACTCAAAAGTAGTGTGGATGAATTTATTACCAAGTGTCATATATGATGTTTAGTAAAAGTTGAACATCAAAAACCAGGTGGACTCTTGCATCCATTAGAAATCCTAGAATGGAAGTGGTCAGACATTTCTATAGATTTTGTCATGGGATTACTTAGTAGTCATTCAGGAGCAGATGCAATTTGGGTGATAGTGGAACATTTGACCAAATTAGCCCATTTTATTCATATTAAGTAGACTGATACCATTGAAAGATTAGCCAAACTTTATATTAGAGAAATAATCTGGCTCCATGGAATTTCAAAAGTACTAGTCTCGGATCGAGAAAGCAGATTTACATAACAATTTTGGCAACCGGTTCATCACAATTTAGAAACTGTGCTAGCTCTAAGCACCGCTTTCCAACCATAGACAGATGGGTAAATAGAAAGAGTTAATCAAGTATTAGAAGATCTATTGCGACTAAGCATCTTATATTTTGATGGTAATTTGGAAAAACACATACCTTTAATAGAATTCACATATAATAATAGCCACCAATCAAGCATTGGGATGACCCCTTATGAAGACTTATATGGGAGAAAGTGCAGCACTCATCTAGCCTGGACATAAGTTAGAGATGTAAAAATTTATGGTTTTGAGTTAATTGAAGAGACATATAAAAAGATAAGGCTAATTAAGAGCCGAATTGCGGTAGCCCAAGACTGACAAAAAAGTACCACGACGCTAAGCACAGGATGCTAGAAATTTACGATGGTGATCGTTCATATCTAAATGTTAGCCCTATGAAAGGATTACATCGCTTTAGAGTTACTCGTAACCTGAGTCCTATATATGTTGAACCCTTCGAAGTAGCTGTAAGAATTGGAAGCTTAGCTTATAGGTTTAAACTTCCTGAAGGTTTTTTGTCATGCACAATATTTTTCATGTATCAGCACTACAAATGTCTCCAAGAATCCTCTTAGTAAAAATTTGGCTTGAAAGTGAAAATTTAGCCTGATCTGACTTATCTCTAAGAATATCTTAAAATCATTGAGAAAGACTATTGTAAATTAAGAAGCAGAACAATCCCGATAGTTAAAGTTCAGTGGCATAACTATATTACAAAGAAAGCCATGTGGGAAAAGGAAGATGGTATGCAAAGAAAGCCATGTGGGAAAAGGAAGATGGTATGCGAAGAAAGTATCCAGAGTTATTTTTTAATTAAGGTAACCCGAAACTTCCTTTAAGTTTTCATTTGTTCTTATGATGTCAAGGATGACATCATTTTTAAGTAGGAGAGTTTGTAATGACCCGATGTCGTTACTTTATAATTTTGGTCAAATCCTGCCTTAGAAATCAAGATCTCGAAGAATTTCAAATTAGGGCAAACAAAAATACTCTTATATGAGAATAAAAATTTAGATCAAAGCGCCCTAGTTTGGGAGAAATTCAAAAAATAGAAACTCTCGCTTTAATTTTTGAATTTTCTTAAATTCAATAAATCAAGAATATTTAAATACGTGTCTGAATTTATCAATTTTTGTGTCACTATGTTAAGTACATTATTTAAAAGCTACTCATGAAGTTTCATCAATTTTGAATCGTTGGTTTAACCTAAATTAATTTATGAAGCTTAACACTTAAGAAATTAATATAAAATAAAATATTTGTTCGAATCAAAATTTTTTGGTGCGAAGGTGTTCATTACATCATAACATACCTCGGTGCCAAGTTTCGTTATTTTTGGATGCCAAACGGTGAAAAAATTCAAAAAAATAAACTTTAAGTAAACTTTCTTATTTTTCTTAAGATTTTCTCTTTTTGCCCCCCCCACCCATTTATCCTTCACTCCTAAGTGGAAAGTTCCATCTATTCTACCTGGGAGGGCCCCACTTCTCCTTCGCTCCCTCATCTCCCCCCTCTCCTTCTTCTATTAACCCCCACTCCCTCACCTTCCCCACACACTAGCCAGCCCCCTCTCCTGGCCGCCAGCCCCTTCTCCTGGCTGCCAGCCCCTTCCCCAGGCAGCAGCCAACCTCGGCAGCCACCCCAGCAACCATTTTGGACTCTCCAAACCAACCAACCCCCTCTTTGGCCTCCCCACTTCAGCACCCCTCTGACTTCCCTCAACCATGTTCGGCCTCTCTCCTTTTTGCGGCGGCAACTCTAACCAAGGTAAAAGGAGGCAAAAATGAGAAGATTTTACTATTATGTATTTTTTTCATATACTTAATAATCATTATTATGAAAATAAATATGATAAAGTTAGTCATTCACATTATTATTGTTGTCATTAATCAATAATGATAACAGTACGAGTGTTATAAAATAACTACTATCCCTATTTTTGTCAATTTTAATTCAATTATTTTTTATTGTCTTTTCTTTCATACATTAATATTATCATTATTATTAAATAATGATAATAATAACGCTATAATACATATTACTGCTATCGTAGTAACCTAAAAATCAAACATCAATTATAATAAGAAAACGAAAGAAGAACAGAATCGAAGTGAAGATAAAAATTACTCCTAAAATATTGGATTAATAAAGCTAATTTCAAATATTCAAATTTAAATGCAGATCCAAAATTGAACTGTCAAACTTTGAATCTTAAAGAATAAAGGTACCCAGCACATGACATATATTACATTTTATACTTTACTATTGCTTAGCTTCGCTTTTTCGCTTTGAGCCAAAATTTATCTTGAAGCTTGGTTGGTTGTTCAGGTATCATTCATGAATTATTAGAAAATAATATCAGTAACAATAATGCTTGGTTGGTTGCTAGAAACTAACATTCTTTTCATTCATGGATTGTTGGAAAATTAATATCAGCAACATTCGTGGGTTACTGGAAAATGACATCAATAACATTAATGCTTGGTTGTTAGAAATTAACATCCTTTTCATTTGTGAGTAGCTGGGAAAATGATATTCACAACATTCATGGGTTATTGGATAATGACATTAGTAACATTTGTGGTGAGTTACTGGAAAAATGATATCAATAACCTACATTTTATGATAACACTTGTTGCAAAAAATTTTCATTTTTTTTGCATTATTTCCTTTTTCTTTCTGCATTTTATTACATCCTTATATCTGATAATCATATTTGTGCTAATATATATTATTTACCAAGGTACTTAAAGTATTATCTAATTTGTGGGAATTCCAATCCTGATATTATGTTCTGAACAATACCAGATCAAGTACTTCTAGAGAAGCTTGAAGAAGAACCTTAAAATATAAATTATCAAACTGCTGATGGATCTACGACACTATTCTACTTTTGCTTTTATTTTTATTTTATTTTACCTTTTGTTTTTATTTTTATTTTATTTTACCTTTTGCTTTTATTTTTATTTTATTTTACCTTTTTAGTTCCTCTTTGTAAAGAGAAATGTTAGAATTTTTTTTTTTGTAATATGAAATATTAAATGAATGAGAAATATCTTTGGCTTTTGTATGTGCATTTTCTTTTCTCTCAAATTGCTTAATATGATTTTGCACTGTGTGAACTCCTGAATGTCGGGCCATCACAACAGTTGTCGAGTTCACATGGCTCTCTCTCCTCCTCATCTTTTTCTTTTTCTAAATCCTCCTCCTTTTCCTCCTGCTCTTCTTTTTTCTTCTTCTTCTTCTTCTTCTTCTTCTTCTTCTTCTTCTTCTTCTTCTTCTTCTTCTTCTTCTTCTTCTTCTTCTTCTTCATCTTCTTCATGGATAGGACAAGGCATATTTGGGAGAGGTTCAATAATTGGAGGTGGTGGAAAGACAGATCCTCCCGGACCACTGTAAAGATTGTAATATTTAAGCATTTCCCCAAGAGCAATGTGAAAGTCTTGGTTGTACCTAAATAGTTGGTAGACGATAATTTTATAATATTTCATGTCATCTTCTACACACTTTTCGGTATGTTTGTGTTGCCTGTGATTTAGTGATTTCTTTTTGAATAACCTTAAATTTAGAATTTATACCTGTTGAAGTTGATGCTTCACCTACCTTCTACCTTCTCTTCTTGCTCCTCTTCTCTTCATGGAAGCGAGTGTGCAGGTTTCTACGAGTAGGAGGAGCATGGGGATGAATTATTAGTTCATTATTACCTACCTTTACCCCATGGTCGAGGCAGATTCCAGATATTAAAGATCCAAAGGACAGGGCAGCACAAGGCCTGATTATAGATTGTCAGAGGTGCTCGAGGATGATACCAGAGATATGAATATTTCTCGGTCACTCTATGACATGTATCAGGACAGTTCTTGCTCGAGTCACCTCACTTAAATGCTCAAATGTCATTATTCAGCTAAAAATGAGGGCGTGCTGCATTACTCGTGTCTGTCAATAAGGCATGAGGTATGTTGTCAAGATTCCCTCTCTAGTTGACATTCTCATGGGAGAGAGCCCTTGCAACAATGGCAGGATCAAAATTTTTATTCAAATATTCTTTGTAGCAGTAATTTCCCATCCCTCCTAGTACGTAGAATTTATCGATCTGCTCAATCTCAAAATTTACTGTCTTCCCATGGACATAGATTTTCTACCAATTTGCATTGATTGCATTAGCTAAAACTTCCTGGACAAGGTTTGGGTAGGTATCACTTTGTAGCCCAACCAAAATTTCCCATCTCCTATTTGCTACACCATTGTAGCTGACAGGGCGGAGAAGGGCTAACCCCATTTTGAGGATAAGCATCCTCTTTGATGTGACTTGGATGAATCATTATTATGCCTCCAAGGAGGAGAACCTCTTGCTATCAAAATAGCCTCCAGAAGATGAGGATGCAGCTTCCTTGCTCACGGTAGCCTTTTGTCCGGATGCCATTTGATTCAGGATGCTGGGTGCTTAGAAGTTGTTAGGTAGAATGAGAATTCAGGGAGGTACAAAAGAACAACACATCTTTTCTTACTATTTTTAGGCAATCATGTAAATTAAATTCTCTAACTTCTATTCCATGTGCCATTTCCCTAATGGCCGGTCAAAAGTGTGCAATGAGTATCATAAGTGTGAGTTATCAAAGAGCCATTGATAAGGCAAGAAGATAAAGTTTTGACAGCTTTTGTTACAGGTATTGAGTGCCTGGGGGCACGCTGTAGCGAGCATTTGACTGGTTGGAATTCCCCCAGTAATTATTGCCCAGCTATGCAAAATTCACATTGCGCGCTCAATGCGCTGTAGCACTGAGTTCTCGGGTAGGACCTGTTGCGGCACACTATAGTGCAACATTTACTTTTAGGTTAGCACTGCAGCGTGTTGTAGCGTAGAGATGCGCAGCGGGGCGCTATAGCGTGCCCACTCATAAAAATGCTGTTCAATGAATTTTTGTCTAATTTTTTTTTCAGGTTGGAAAAAAATTAAATTCAAAACAAACTACTAAATTAATGCATACTACTAAGATGTATTAAAAAAAACAAAAAGTATTGGGTTGCTTCCCAACAAGTGCTTGATTTAATGTCATCAACCAGGTCAATTTAAGCTATCTCACATTTTGCTTCCCTGTGGGATATCTCTTCAAATTTTAGAAGAGTTCGGGTGAGTACTGGCAGGTTCTGTTGTGCCAAACTCAAATTGTCTAATTCATAAGTTGAACGATTTTTTAAGTCAGATTTAGGAGAATAAGTAGTTTTTTACTTTCTTTTGCCTATTCTTGTTTTTCTTTTAGTTTTATCCTTTCCAGATTCACTACCTCCAAATGAGGTGTTCATTGATTTGTTATGCTCAGAATATGAGGATAATTTTATTTCCTTTATATTCTCAACATGATTTAATATATCCCTCTCCATTCTCTTCTAGTTTAAATGTAGATTCCTTTCTCTATTTAATGTTGGCATGAGATCTATGTCTTCTTTCTTCCCGTTAATTCTAATCCTCATCGATCTGCCCTCAACATCTATTATCGCACGGGATGTGGCAAAGAATGACCTTCCAAATATAATTGTAGAATTTTCATTCCTTTTATCCCATTCACATATAATGAAATCAGTATGAATCATAAAATCTTCTAGATTCACCAACACATTCCTTAAGATACCTATGAGGGTCATTGTTTCTAAGTTGGCCAATTCAAAGATTATGGGGGTGTCTTCCATTCCTTTCATCACTAGCTATCTGTAAATATGATATGACATTACATTAATGGAGGCTTCTAGATCACACAATGGATCTAAAAAAACTTGTTCATAAATAATACAAGGGATGTTCATTCTCCCAAGATCTCTTTTTTTTTTTATAGCCACTAAACTCTTATCCTTTGTTGTATGTATTTCTGCACTCTTATTTTTCCCGATTTCATTATTGATAAGTTCAAGATTTATAACAAAATAAAGAAGAAATACAGATAATTCCATAATTAGAACAGTCTACTTTGATGAGTTTTTCAACATTTTCAGGCAAAAGAACAAGCAAAGTAAAATTTGGAGTAAATTTGAAATTCTGGAAGAAAACCGCTGCAGTGCACCAAGGTGAATCAAATTAGAAACCTCACTGCTCTAGTGCGCCACAACGGAAGTTATAAAGCCCAGACTCTGAAATTGAAGATTTAAATAGAACCGTTGTAGCGCACCACCGGACGCCACAGCGCGCCATAGCGGTCAGAAATTGAAACTTCACCGCTACCACACGCCACAACAGAGTAAGAAAATGAAATGAAGATTAATTGATTCGCTACCATGCACTACAACGGATCCGACTCAAAACATCACTGCTACCACGCGCTATAGCAGGACGGGACTTTATAGATTTCTTGACATGTCCGCTACCGCACGCTGAAGCGGGTTCAGTACGAAAATTCAGCGCTATCGCGTGCTACAGTGAAATAAAAGGGTTAAATACAATGAAATTTAATACAACCACTACAGTGTGCCCAAGCACACCAAGGTGGATTGAGTTCGAAAGCCAGGCGCTATACATGCCACAGCACCCGTCATAATTTTAGCCAGTTTTGAGCCTTAATGACAGCATAGGGAAGAGCACAAATTCAACCATTTGCCTTCCCTTGCTATTTAAAACTCTAAATTATTTAATTCTTGCATATTCTTAAGAGAATATCAAAATAATTGAAAGTCATAAATTCAAAGAAGTTGGAAATGGTGGCTGATTTAATTGCAATGGCTGGAGGCTTCCCTATAAAATGAGACATTCAAGACTAAGAGGGTTAGAAATTTAGAGATGTTGTAGAGAAAAGAAGGAAGCACCCAAACCAAGGAAGTAGAAGAATTCCATCAGAGAAAGAAGGGAAAGAAATCCAAATAATTGAAGGAGGAGAAGTTGGAGAGCAAGAAGATAGCAGGAGAGCGCCCAGGGCAGTTCCTAGTATTCTTCTTAAACCTCTCCTTGTTTCCTTTCATACAGTAGAGCCATGCAAGGGTTCATGTCTTTGTATTCCATGTCCTATATTTATTTTGGTATGGTGAGCTAACTCCCCTTTTGGGGAGGGTGTTGGTAAAATACAGCACAAGACAAGTAATACAGAATGACACTTGTAATGCAAACAACAAACCAAAGTCCAAAGACTCTTAGGATTGGGGTAGCATTGACTGTTACCGAGCTAGCTTGGAAATCACAAAATAACAACAAGAAAATTGTAGTACATACAAATCATCCAAACACAATCATACACGTGGAAAACCTAAATATTGGGAAAAACTACAGAGCCACACTAATGAGAAAATCCACTATGAAAAAGCTTCAAGGTTTACAGAGTTACAAGAGCTATATCACCACAGTATACACAGCTATAGCTCTACTCTTATAATAGAGAAAGGAAGAAGTCGTTATCTTCTGAAGTTTCTTCTTCAAGCAGCAAGCCTTCTCTTGCTCAGTAGCTCCCTAGGGTTTCTTCTAGGGTTTTCTCTTCCACAGCGTCCAACCTCCAAACTAATTGCAAAAGCCTTAGGTTTCCCTCCACTACTTTGGCTTAATTAGCTAGTTCCATTTTGGACCCAAAAAGTTCAAAATACCCCTCAGATTTCTTCAGACCGAAACCTGAACGAAGCATAACTCCATCAGCTGCTACAGCGCGCTGTAGCAGTCGACTTTCAAAATTGTATCCTCTATAACACGCTGAGGCGCACTGTAGAGCGCTGCGATGCACAATAGAGCCCGCGTTTGATTCTGCTGTGGCGCGCTGCAGTGTCCGCTTCTCGATTGCTGACCGCTGAGGCGCACCGTAGTGCCTCAGCTTCGAGCTTGGTTCCGTTATAGCGCGCTGTGGCATGCTGCAACGCCTATGTTGTTTTTGGACATTGAAGTCTCCACAATATAATAATCTCCCACTTGGAGACTTCTAGGCAACCTTCCTTAGCTTCCTCCATTGAACATTTACTATCTTTTTCTGTGTCTGTCAAGGATTGTGGTGTGGCTCACCACTGCCCTCCCTTCACGTACCAAGGCCAACTGAAGCTGCACATAGCTTCAGTTTCTCCACTGTTACTATTTTAGCAAGCATGTCGACTGAATTCTTAGAGGTATGGATCTTCTCCAATCCAAGCTATCTCTCTTCTAACAGTGTTTGGATGAAATGGCAACGGAGTTGAATGTGCTTTGTGTGGCGCCCCGCCCCTTAGCTGCCAATAGTCAGGGCTAAGGAGCGGTGTGCCAATTTGGCAAATCCCTCACTTATCATTAGATTAAGGTGTAATTCCTCAATCCACTAATAAGGGAAGGATGTGCCCTAGATAATGTAGCAGAATCATTCCCTAAGTATATACATTCATCAGAGTGCGGAAGAAAAGGCAATAAAATATGCTACATCCAATCCACCTTAATGCGAGTAACAAGTAAACATGCATCTCAGGATTAAATAGTATAGTAAAAGAACATACATAATTATCTGAATTATTACAAACATTAAATAATTATTAATGAAAATTATAAAGCTCTCATCCTCGTAAAAATAAAAGAGATGCTAAGCTAGGGATCTCTAGCGGCAGCACACTGCTCCTCCTGAATCTGACCTTCAGAAGGCTCGAATACCTCGAATAACTCAGAATCTACCATTGTTAGTTTCACAATAATAGGGCCCCAGCCAAAAAAAAATCTGGTTAGACATATATGTTTTAAGCTGTTTAAGTTCATGAGTTTGTGATATCACCATTTTACTTAGACTATAAAATAAACAAAGCATAAGGGTGCGACAAGCATACAAAGAAAGGAATATATAAATAAAGGCATTTATAATTAAGCAACATGTGAGATAAAAGAACATACCTCAACACTAAAGCTGTAACAAAGTTAGGCATATAATAAGGAAAATACTGAAGGAAAAGACTCATCCTAAACATGCTTATGATCACTTGACATATGCAGGTTAAAAATAAAAAATTTGAATGTGATATGTATAGTAAGTATTAACAGAAAGTAGCATTCTATAAGTAAGTAGGTAAAGTAAAGCTGACTAAAGTAAAGTACAACAGTAAATGGTAAATTGTAAATGATAAATAGTGAATAGTAAATAGTAAATAGGTATGTAATGACTGCCTTATCAGAAGAGGGCTAATCTAGCCTGCTAATAACAAAAGTATTCTTAGCATCAATGAAGAGGCTAAGGCGACAAAATATTCCTTGTGTCTTCTGAGGCTAGGCCGGAATAACATAACAGAAATTGAACTGAAGAGACAGTAATCACAAATGTAGTAATATTTTAGTTATTTACTTTACTTCTGTGGACATATCCAGAAGTAGCTTAGCAGTCAAGCATATCGGCAAGACTATACGGGTTCCAAACTTTGCACAACACTCATCAATGAGTAATGCCAAGTACACTTTATTTCTCCTTACCCCTATCCATTAGGGTAAAATGTGCAAAATCAATAAGTAACTGAACCTAATGCAAAAGTTATCCTAATATTAAATGTTTTCATTTCATGCAACAATATTATCTTGTACAACATGTTCAAGAAATAAGGCATAAAATACAAGGAATGCAAAAGCATAAGTAAAATAATAGTGAGCAAGGGACTCCACTATATATGGTGATATCAGTTATTATCTATTAAGCCATTCTAATTATTCCAAGTTAAACAAGTTCAGGATCTCCAATTCTTACTATTAAGTGTAACTTAGAAGCATGGCCTTATAAGTTAAAAGTAATTAGGACTAGCTAGGTCCTAATTTAGTTCAATCAAAATCGATCATAAGTTAAGAAGTAAATCATCACATCCTAATTGATGAATTTTGACATTTTAAACTAAGAACTTATCAAGTTCTACTAAAACTATAGATTATGAATTAAACATCACGAATTAGGTTTAATTACATAATCTAAAGGGCAAGTCGTGAGGGCTATGGCTTAAGTCTAAATGTGAACTAATAATCAAGACAAATTCTATTAAACACAATCAAGCTTTTAATAGAATGATTCTCCTAATCTTAATCTGAAGTTGAAAGATAAAAAAATCAGAATTAAAGTATGAAAATTTAGAAACTAATAAAACCAAGGTTTTATTCATTGAATAACCCACTTTATTCAATGAATGAAATCTAACCTAGTATTTAATCCTAATATTAAGGAAAAGATCTTAAAGTGAAGTGTAGATCCTAAGAAGCTCCTAATATATAACTTAGGGAGTTTTACCAAATTGCTTAGTTATGAGGGTAAGGGTTCTAAATTGATTCCAAATTAGTCTTATTACTAATTTTAATAATTTAAATAATATTTTGGAGGTTAAGGGCACTTAATTTAAAATTTGGGCAAAATAACTATTTTGCCCCTACTTAAGGGTCTAAAATTATACTTTTCAATTTAGGGCTTTAAGTTAGATTTTTTTATTGCCAAATAATTACTTACTATCTAACATGAAGATAGATAGTAAGTACACCAAATTTGGACAAGAAATGGATCCTATAGGTCCAAACTAAGGAATTTGATTCAAGGGGTGATTTAATAATTTTATCCAAATGGTATCTAAGAATTTGTGCAGTTTATTATTGCTTACTATTCAAGGATTCCATAGAGTCTAAGAACACTAAATTCTGAGGCCTATTGGATTAGTTATGACTGTTATAAGTTTAAGGGTAAATGTGTCATTTCTAGGGTTAAGAGGGGTCAAAAGCTCATGATTAAGTGAGTGAAGACTTAAGGATTTTGGATACAAACTCCACTTTGGTGTTCAGATCCTTAACCCAAAGGAATATTCTAATAAGGATCTAGAGCTCACACTCAAACATAATCTAAATGAATAATACCCTATAAGCTGAAGGATTTAGGAACTATGATCTTAATAAAAACTGTGCTAATGTTATAAGATAAAATAATCGTTAAGAACTAAGAATTTAAGACCTATATTCAATCTTTGGGATAATTACATTATCTTATAGATTGAATCAATCCTACACCTACATGGAAGGCTTCAAAAGAATTAGATAATAAATCACTTAAGGAATTCCAAATGGAGGTAGTTCAATTCCATTAGAAGATCTAAAGTCTAAAATCTAAGATCTAATGTTTGATCATTTTAGACTTAAGCTAAGATTTATAATTTGGATTTTACAAGAGTATTTCTTTTAGAATTCAAGCTTATGGATTAACTTAATTTAAGATATTAACTAAGGATCTAGCACTAACAGGTAACTAGGCTTAACTCTTAAGAAAGAGGGTTTCAAAGGGCACTTAGGGTATTAAGATCTTTATAAGACTAACTTAAGATTTCTTCACTTAATATCAATATTATTAACATAAGACTTTAAAATGGAGCTAATAATCTAACTAGAGGTATTTTACTAAATTTTCAAGGTTTAAGGGGTGCTTAAACACATTTTGGTCAAAATGACCAAAATACCCCTATTAAGGCTAAAAATGGATTTTTTTTGGATTTAATTATCCAAATGGGTTCAAATCTATTTTAATGAGTTCCATATCAGTTAATGAATTAGGATACACACTTATCTTAGATTTTAGTAATCTAATTAGTCTAATTAACACTAATCACATTTTAAGGTCAATCAAGGTGATAAGGGAAGTTAGGGCATACTAAGGTGATCCAACCTCATTCATAGATTCTAATACACTTAAGAAGACATTAGGAACTTAGTTCACCAAAATTAGAGGACTAATCATGGTTTAATTTACTAATACCTAATTAGGGAAATTGAGAGATGATTAATGAAATTAAGGTTCCTAAATTACTTTTAATGGTCTACATAGCTTCCTTATGGTCTCATGAGCAATCAGAAGCCTTAATCAATATTTTTGGATATTAGTTGAATTTATCATGATTTAATTCAAAACAGAAAAGGATTAGACAATAATTTAAAATCTAATCATTGGATCTTTGATTTATTTTATATTAATGTTCCTTATATTTTTCTGATTAAAATAGTATATTGGATCATACAATTTGGATAAGTATAGCTAAAGTTATTTAAATAATTTAATCTGTATTTTTATTTAAAACAAAACCATAGGTTTGATTTTCTGAATTAATTTCCTAAAGAAAATTTATTCATAAATTCCTTTTAATGTAAGTGCCGGCCCAAATTCAAAAGGCGCGAGTCACGGGTTGGCCGGCCCCGTGACTTCGTCTTCTACCTCCCAACAGCTCCGACCTAAGGAAACTTTCGCGCTGAAATTCTCGATACCTAGACGATGACGGCGGCTCAACTTAATCCCTACACATTCCTGAAGTTCAGACGCATCGATTCCACCCTTAAGCCCTCTCCGGGATGCACCAGATCGCCGGATGGCTACTCGATGGATTCGGCCCTACTCACAGCATCTAGGGTTTATTGTGAGGAGAAAATCCTCCTCACAGAGGTGACCATTTGGCCTGAGCTCAATCCCTGCACCATCCTAGTGGTGAGGCGAATTGAAGCCCTCTAGCCACGAGCTTTGGGGTGCCCTAGATCGTGGGATCCTTACTCAAGCTCGACTACGAGCTCGCGGCGCAACCCAGACCACCGATCAATCACGGTAGGCTAGCCCAAATCCTAAGGACAATCACATTAGGTCTGGTTAGCTTGCCTTATCGATCCAGGATAGCTTTGAGAGGAATTGGTGGCTCTAGACGTTAGAGGAGTGTCGGCACTCCGTTTGAGTAGAGCTCGATCCTGGCAGTGGACTCCCACTATCGGCATTGAGCTAGAATAAGTGCTACCTATTCCTAAGCACCTCAAGGTTTAGGGAAGAGTATATAAAACAACACAGAGCCATTTTAGCACTTGAAATGAAGGACTGAGCTCACACAGCTCAATCAGGAAGAGGCAGTACCTGAGGTTCGATGGCTGGCTGTGACTGATATGAAAGGTAGAGCTCTGATACTCCAGATGATCATAGAAGCTTTAGTAAGGGAGTCTGAATGCCAGACCTCGCCCTCTATCAGCTGTACACAGCAGGTTTGATCGTCAGGGTCATCAAGAGCTTCAGGGTAAGAAACATGGAGATGTGGGGATCACAGTGAGCAAAGGGACTCACTGTGATTCGTGGGAGGTATTATAGGCTAAGGAAGAACTTACGGGTGGAATCCATGGCTGAGGTTTGAGGTTCGGCTCGAACCGAGGGGTTCAATTGCCATTCCTCATATAGATTGGCCCGGCTATCTCGACCCGCCCCTAGAGTTCGGCCACTAATGGTGAAGATGCTAACGGCGTGCAGAATTAGGTAGATGAGTTGCAGACAACACTGACGTGGCAGGTATGGTCAAAATCCTCTCTGTCAGGGAAAGATTGCGGCGAGAACGAAGATGAACAGCGAGAGATCGGTCCTCAGCCATCAGATTATGCAGTCATTGGAGATGGGTAGCCTATGCTCTACTCAGCTAATAGAACCGCAGGTGTCTTCTCATCTGTCGGATCGAGCATTGGATCCGACGAGCACTTTAGAGGATCGGGGCGCAAATGATTAGCATCGTTTGATCGCATGCCATGATTTGTGCAAGCGCATCCCGTGGCTATTATGGTTGAGCCGCTCTCGGGACCCCGCATCGAATCTGTCGCGGTCCCCGCAACAAATCCTAGCCTATTTATTATAATTAAATAATTAAATTTAAATAATACAAATTCAATTAATTAATATAATAAATTATACTTAATTTTAATCCAATTTAGGCTTAAATGAGCTCCAAAAATTCCCAAAAATTCATTTTTAGCTAATTAGGGTATGAGAAATTCAAAAATAAAATCAGATTTTAATTGGGGGATCAATTTAATTTAGGTATTTTTTAGGGCTTAAAAATAGGCAAAAATACTAAATTTCTCAATTTAGCTCCGATTAGCTTCAAATTAGAACTTGGTTTAGCTTAATTAATTTAGATTTAGCTAGGGTAACAACTAGGGTTATTATAGACTCCCCCACTTAAGAATGATATTGTCCCTAACATCACTTAGTGAAGAAAGTACTACGAGGATTGAAATATTTCAATAAAATAGGAAGAAATACCTGGATTTGCAAAGAGCTGTGGATATTTATTGTGCATATCCACTTTTTTCTCCCAAGTAGACTCTTCTAAGGAACGATTCTTCCACTGGATTTTGACCATAGGAATTGAACGATTTCTTAGCTGCTTCTGATCAGGGGCTAAGACTCTGATAGGTTCTTCGGCATAAGAAAGATCAAGTTGGATCTCTACTGCTGGAAGTTGAACGAGATAAGAAGGGTCTCTAAGAAATCTCCTTAATGATGATAAGTGAAACACATTGTGGATGGCGGCAAAGTCATCAGGAAGATTTAATCGGTAGGCAGATGATCTTACTTTGGCCAAAACCTTAAAGGGTCCAACATAGCAGGGACTGAGTTTCCTTGCTAAACCAAATCTGTAGACACCCTTCATTGGACTAACTTTTAAATAAGCAGCATCTCATACATTGAATTCTAGGAGATGATGGTGAGCATAATGATACTTGCTCTGATGATCTTGAGCTGAATGAATTCTCTGCTGAATTAATTGGATATTCTTATTAGTTTCTTCAACTAAATCTGAACCAAAAAGTTGAACGCTTACTATTTTTGATCAGACTAGCGGAGTACTGTATTTTCTACCATACAATGCCTCATAAGGAGCCATTTTAATACTGGCTTGGAAATTATTATTATAGGCAAACTCTACTAATGGAATGTGATCTTCCCAGGAACTAGCAAAATTAAGAACACAAAGCCTAAGCAAATCTTCCAGAACTTGATTTACCCTTTCAGTCTGACTATCCATTTGAGGATGAAAAGCTGAACTCATGGCTAGAGTAGTACCCAGATCTTGATGCACAGCTTGCCAAAACTTAAAAGTAAATATGCTATCTCTATCGGATACGATTGATTTTGGAATACCATGCAGCCTGACAATTTCCTTGATATAAAGCTTTGCTAGTTTTTAAACAGAATCAGTCTGACGGATAGGAAGAAATTGCGCTGATTTAATTAAGCGGTCTACTATAACCCAGATTGCATCGGCACCAAATTTTGCACGAGGCAATCCCTTGATGAAATCTATAGATATATTGAACCATTTCCATTCAAGAATCTCTAATGGATGCAGAAGACCACCAGGTCTTTGGTGTTCAGCTTTTACCAAATTGCAAGCATGACACATAGCCATAAAATTAGCTACATCCTTCTTCATACCAGCCCACCAAAATGATTGCTTTAAATCCTGGTACATCTTGGTATTGCCTGGGTGAATATGATACCCAGAATTATGACCTTCAATCAACACTTCCCGGTGTATGGATTTAGGAATCTATAAACGGTTACTTTGATAAATTATGCCATTGCGCATTTGCAATGCATGATGATGACCACCTTCAATATCTGCTTTGAATTTTATATAATCATCATCTTAAGTTTGTGAGATAGAGACATCTCTAAGAAAGGTAGGCTCTAAACTGCTATTTGCTAAGAGCGAACTTAGCATATCACCACTGACTGCAGAAATACCTAGCTTACGAAATTTTTGTTCTAAGAGACTGGAGGTGATCATGGAAGATAAAGTAGCACAACGGCAAAGAGCATCAGCCACTACATTTGCTTTTCCTGGATGGTACTGAATACTCAGATCAAAATCACTGATGAGTTCTAACCATCTCCTTTGATGACAATTCAGTTCTCTTTGGGTGAAGATATATTTCATACTTTGATGATCAATGATAATTGAACACTGAACTTCATACAAGTAGTGATGCCAAATTTTTAAGGAGAAGATCACAGCTGCAAGCTCAAGATCATGAACTAGATAATTTTACACGTGGGGTTTTAACTGACAAGAGGTGTAAGCGATTACCTTACCCTCTTGCATTAACACACAATCTAGTCCAATTCCAGAGGCATCGGTATATACCTAGTAGTTCAAGCCTTCCTTGGTCAGAACAAGAACTGGAGCGGTAGAGAGTGCATCCTTCAGAGTTTGAAATGCTTCCTCGCATTCAGAACTCCACATGAACAGAACAGCCTTCTGAGTCAACTTAGTCAAAGGCAAAGTGATATGGGAAAAGCCTTTAATAAACTTCCTGTAATATCCAGCTAATCCCAAGAAACTTCTAATATCAGTGACTGAACCCAGTCTTGAATAGCACTCACTTTACTATAATCTACACAAATTCCCTGGGCATCGACTACATGTCCCAAGAACGCAATGAATTTAAGCCAAAACTCACACTTGGAGAACTTGGCATGCAGCTAATGTTCATGCAGAGTTTCTAATACAGCTCTCAAGTGTTCTTCATGATCTTTTAAGGTCCTAGAATAAATGAGGATATCGTTGATAAAGACGATCACAAACTTGTCTAAGTATGGCTTAAGAACTCACTGCATCAAATCCATAAAGATTGATGGCGCATTCGTGAGTCTGAAAGACATCACTAAGAATTCAAAGTGACCATAATGAGTACAGAAAGTGGTCTTTCCTACATCATCTTCTTTTACTCGCAATTGTTGATATATAGACCATAAGTCAATCTTAGAGAATATGGCAGCTCCAGATAACTGGTCGAATAAGTCATCAATTCTAGGCAATGGGTATTTATTATTTATGGTGACTTTATTTAGTTCATGATAATCTATGCACATTCGCATAGATCCATCCTTCTTCTTTACGAATAGAATGGGTGCTCCCTAAGGAGACATACATGGCCTAATAAAGCCTTTATTCAAGAGCTCCTGTACTATTCGTTGAGTTCTTAAAGTTCCTTAGGTACCATTCTATATGGTTCTTTAGATATAGGCTGGGTACCCAGAGCTAATTCAATAGAGAACTCCACTTCTCTGGAAGGAGGTACACCAGGTAGATCTTTTGGGAATACGTATGCGAATTCCATAATTACTTTATAATCCGAGAGAGGTAAACTTTCTTTTACTTCACCCATCATAGTGACCAGAAAAGTATTACAACCCTTACTGACCAATTATTTAGCTTTAATAGCATTTATTAATGATAACTGTGTACTAGTTTTTCCTATAAAGGTTTTAGACTTGCCCTGGGAATGGAGAGTGACCTTCTTTTTTAGGCAATCTATCACGGCATTATTGTCCTCCAGTTCATCCCAAGGATAATATCAAAGTTTGCTAACGGCAGGATGATCAATTCAGAGTTAAACTCCTGACCATTTAATGGAATTTTGATGTTACAAAACTTATGAGCACTTAGTTGGGCTCCAAATGGAAGTCCAACACTTAATGATCTTGCTAGATTGTACGAGTGTGGTTTAAGGATGTTGGCAAAATGTTCAAAAATAAATGAATGATTAGCACTGGTGTCAAATAACACATTGTAGGGCTGTTCATTAAAGTAAAGGGTGCCTAATTTATTCATATGAATTGCATTAATGAATTGCAATAATTACGGTACAGGAATGCAATTAACAAATGAGAAGTTCAAAAATGTGTACCTGAAACCACATTATTGTCTTATGCGGCTTCCAGAGGTGTTAAGGCATAAACTCGCGCAGGACCGGCAAGACGGTTGTTTACCTTCCTCTTAGGATTATTCAGGGACTTAGGAGCAGATGGCTGCTCTGGAGCAGCCTCAGGTGCAGGGGTTGGCATTATGGCCAAACCTGGCTCTCTTTTGTTCAGGGGAGTAGCTCTAAACACCTAGTTCTTCTGATATGGTTTCATTGGAACTCCATCCACTATTTTTGTATATGTACAATGATAAAACCTGTGGCCTGGTCATCCACAATTGTAGCACTTATGGCCGAAGTGGTAACACTTGCCATATGGGTGAGGCTTATTCCATCCTTGAATGGGTTCAGTAGTTGGTGCAGCTTCTAGTTAATAGACCTTCGCAGAGTTAGGTCTGTGCCTCTTGAAGGCTTCATGCTCATTAGAAGTTGACTGCGCCTTTCGCTTGAGATCCTTTTCGGAGTAATGATGTTCAATCACCTTAGGTGTCTCCACTAGCTCAAAGAAGCTAGTCAAGCGAAGTGGAACAATCTGATCCTTTAGTGAATCTCGGAGTCCACTGAGAAAGCGATGGCACTTAGCCGATTTATAGTCGACAAACTTTGTATTCCGGGCCTCCTCCCACCAGTATTCTGCTTCAGCATGGAACAGGTGAGTAGTGAGATGGACAACTTTTGAGTTTGGAATCTTTAGACTAATAAGATCCTTTTCTACTACCTTCAGCCAGTCGGCGGTATCCATTGGCGATAAATTTCCACAGAAGGTGGAAGGCCTTAGTCTTAAAAAATTATGGAGAAGACTATCCATTGAGTGATGAGAAGGAAAATTATGTTGCAAAATAGGGATAGTAGGAACAGCAACAGTGGCTGGAACAGGACAATCATTCAGCATCTTCTGCATGCCTATCGCTTGTTGGGCTTAGTTTTCAAGCAGGGTTGCCACCATTGCTCGTAGATAAGCCACTTCATTAGTGGAACTACTGGATGCGATAGTATTCTTAATAAGGATAACAGTAGGTGGTGATCCAGGATTCATTCTAGTTAAACAATGCTAACCAGATTTCAGAATTACTTTAAGGAAGACAGTCATTTATAGTTGTAATAGACATCACAAATTTTCATTACTTATTGAAATAAGGGATTACATAATGATTTAGAAAAATGCCAAAAATCATAACTCTACTAGAATTATGTAAGTCAAAAGATGACAATTATTCTAACTAACACTCAGATGTATTTAATGTATTCAGTCCTAAAGGCCACACAAAAGTCCTCAAAAGTCACTTCCTGACTCTTCCTCTTGCATTTCCATTTGAGCTTCTTAATGGTTTCATACCACTAGACTCCTGTGTAGTCTAGCATCAAATTTGTCACTATATCAAGCCAGAGGGACTTTGGACACTTTATGTGCCTCAGGACTGACTCTACTCGATCCAACCACTCCTATGCGTAGATGGGAAAGTCAAGCCCTCGGTACGCCGTCTGATGTAGATGTTTGTCCAAGACTAGGGTTCTTTTTGTGGAAATCCCTTTGATTTGCCATTTGCTCTCTTATCTCCATTTGAAACTATAACTCCAAGCCAACTCAAGGGCATGAAGATAATAGTCAAAGTCAGACTCTTCATGATCCATTAGATCCTAACAGTAGAATTATTAGTTTTTGTTAGCTATAGATGACTAGATGTTCAGGATATGAGTATTTCATTATACATTTCTTAGAGAGTTATTGATAATACTATGTTGTGGATGTTATGTCTTGATGTTTGCACCTCAAAAGAATAGTCTATTAGGTAGAAAGGAATCATGGATCCTATTTTGACACCTTATGATGTTCTCTTATACCAACTGTGGGACCCCATACTTTTTTGCGGTGATGCTAATACTGATACTTGCATAAATACGAGGAGTACGGTGCTCCAGCTGTGGCAAATCCTAAACTCAAGTAGAGTCAGGTAGGACCCAACTCACCTTAAGCCAAGGACTTATCATACAAATGGACTATAAACATACATCATTACAGATCAAAGTAGTAGAAGCAAAAAATATGATATAACATCCACATCACAGCATAGTACAGCAAAGTAAAAGAGACAGTAACTCAGATTAAATACAAAAAAGTAAATACATCTAGAATTTAATTATTACAACTGAATTAAATGAAAGTAAAGATCTCTCAAAACCTCACTGTGAGAAAGTAAATCTAACTAAATAGTAGTCAGAAGGTCCCCACCTGCATCAGCTCCTCTCCTGCAGTACTGCCTACGAACAGCTCAAAATCTGACATTTGTCGGTATCACAAATGCTAGGGCTCCAGCCCACAAAACAAAAAGGTTATAGTTAAACAATTGACTAAGTATATTTTAGGCTATTTAAGTGAATTGAATATTTAGGTATCACATTTAAAGGTTTTAAATATGCAAGCGTTATAAGGTGCTACAAGCTATAATGAACAGGATAACCATAAACTAATCATTTATAGCTAATCAACAAGTATGAAAAAAATTAACATACAAAGCATGAAGCTACACAAGGTGAGGCTAAATATAAAGTAACTGTAACTATTGAAGTAAATCTGATCCTAATATGCTTATAATCATATGGATACATGCTGAGTATATAAAGAACACAAGTGCTGAAATAAACATGTAATTCTAGAATCCTAAACATGCCAATATCTAATATTAAATAATAAGAGTATTTATACAAGCATACAGATTTATATATAAAAGGCCATTGAAACATGTGGCAAAAGTAAGATAAGTACATGAATGAGCAAAAAGTAAAGCCACTGAAACATGTGGCAAAGCAAGTTAAGCACTAAAAGAAAGGCCACTGAAGATTGTGGAAAAAGCAAAACAAATACTAAAATTGAACTGAAGTAGGAATAAGCCTAAGACATAGTACTGCCATATCAGAAATAGGCCATACTGGACCTCTGAATTGAAAGTTCAACATGTATCCATCCTAGGCATCCACAGAGCTAGGTCCGAGTTGAACTTATAAAATAAGACATGTATCCATCCTAGAAATCCACAGAGCTAGGTCCGAGTATATTCTATAACAAAACTAGAACTAAAGAGGCATACTAAGCTAGGACATACTCTACTAACTGAAAGCACTAAAAGAACTGAATGAATGCTATGTTTTTCAAATACTAACTTAGGATGTATCAACCATATCCTAAGTTATCTTATATGCTCAAGGAACAAGGCTCAATATTCAAGGTGTGTAGAGCAATCAAAGTTAAAGTAAGCAAGAGACTCAATCTAGACTTATGTGATCTCTGTTGTTATCAAGTTATCTAAGTCTAACTATTATGAGAAGATACAAGTTTAGGATTTCCAATATCCATCTATTAAGTATAATCTCAGATTCATGACCTTATTGTTAATATTAGAGCTTAATAAGTTCTAATTCATAATCATATGACATCTATAAGGTTTAAAATAAATAAATCAATGATCTAATTATTATTATTTCCCTCTCTTACCCAAAGTCTTGATTAAGTAAGTCAATACTTAAGGATTTTGGATCCAAACTCCACTTTGGTGTTTAGATCCTTAGCCCAAGGGAATATTCTAATAAGGATCTAGAGATCACACTCAAACATAATCTAAATGAACAATACCCAATAAGCTGAAAGATTTAGGAACTATGATTTTAATGAAAGGCTGTGCTAATGCTATAAGATAGAATAATCATTAAGAACTAAAAATCTAAGACCTATATTCAATCTTTGGGATAATTACATTATCTTATAGATTGAATCAATCCTAAACCCACATGGAAGGCTTCAAAAGAATTAGACAATAAATCACTTAAGGAATTCCAAATTGAGGCAGTTCAATTCAATTAGAAGATCTAAACTCTAAGATCTAAGATCTAATATTTGATCAATTTAAACTTAAGCTAAGGTTTATACTTAGGATTTTACAAGAGTATTTCTTTTAGAATTCAAGCTTATGGATCAACTTAATTTAAGCTATTAACTAAGGATCTAGCACTAACATGTAACTAGGCTTAACTATTAAGAAAGAGGGTTTCAAATGGCACTTAGGGTATTAAGATCTTAATAAGACTAACTTAATATTTCTTCACTTAATATCAATATTATTAACATAAGACTTTAGAATGGTGCTAATAATCTAACTAGAGGTATTTTACTAAATTTTCAAGGTTTAATGGGTGCTTAAGCACACTTTGGTCAAAATAATCAAAATACCCCTCTTAAGGCTAAAAATGTAATTTTTTTGGATTTAATTATCCAAATGGGTTCAAATCTATTTTAATGAGTTCCATATTGGTTAATGAAGTAGGATACATACTTATCTTAGATTTTGGTAACCTAATTAGCCTAATTAGCACTAATTATATTTTAAGGTCAATCATGGTGATTAGGGAAGTTAGGGTATACAAGGGTGATCCAATCTCATTCATAGATTCTAATACACTTAAGAAGGCATTAGGAACGTAGTTCACCAAAATCAAAGGATTAAACATGGTTTAATTCACTAATCCCTAATTAGAGTAATTGAGAGATGATTAATAAAATTAGGGTTCCTAAATTACTTTTAATGATCTACATAGCTTCCTTATGGTCTCATGAGCGATCAAAAGCCTTAATCAATATTTTTGGATATTAGTTGAATTTATCATAATTTAATTAAAAATAGAAAATGATTAGATAATAATTTAAAATCTAATCATTGGATCTTTGATTTTATTTTATATTAATGTTCCTTACATTTTTCTGATTAAAATAATATATTGGATTATACAATTTGGATAAGTATAGCTAAAGTTATTTAAATAATTTAATATGTATTTTTATTTAAATCAAAACCATAGGTTTGATTTTCTGTATTAATTTCCTTAATTAAGGAAATTAATTCAGAGATTCCTTTTGATTTAATTGCCGGCCCAAATTCAAAAGGCGCGAGTCCCGGGCCGGCCCGACCCGTGAGTTTATCTTCTACCTCCCGACGGCTCCAACATAAGGAAACTTCCACGCTGAAATTCTTCATAGCTAGATAATGACGGTGGCTCAACTTAATCCCTACACAGTTCTGAAGTTCAGACACATCGATCCCACTCTTAAGCCCTCTCCGGGACGCACCAGATTGCCGAATGGCTACTTGATGGATTGGGCCCTACTCACAGCATCTTGGGTTTACTGTGAGGAGAAAATCCTCCTCATAGAGGCGACCATTTGGCCAGAGCTCGATCCCTGCACCATCCTGGTGGTGAGGCGGATCAAAGCCCTCTGACCACGAGCTTTGGGGTGCCCTGGATCATGGGATCCTTACTCAAGCTCTACTACGATCTTGCGGTGCAAACCAAACCACCGATCGATCATGGTAGGCTAGCCTAGATCCTAAGGACAATCACATTAGGACTGGTTAGCTTGGCAAAAATACCAAAATTTTCAATTCAGCTCCGATTAGCTTCAAATTTTTAGGGTTATGTTTAAATAACTCATTGAGTCTAATGGAATCAAAATTAGAACTTGGTTTAGCTTAATTAATCTGGATTTAGCTAGGGTAATAACTAGGGTTGTTACAGCACTAAATCTAATGGACACCGTGAACTGACTCAAAATATCTAAGAAGAACCTAGCTAGTATAAAGTGCCATAACTCATAAGCCATTCACTTAGTTACTCACTTATTCTAAGAAGAAGCTGAATATTCATGGGAGAACGATGATATCCCATGGGATATGTTTTTGGAAGCATTCCTCAAAGCATTCATACCAGCATTATCTCAAGCAATCCTGGAGGAAGAGCTTATCCATCTCACTCAAGGCAACAATTCGGTATTCAATTATGAACAAGAGTTCCAGAGGTTATCACGATTTATTTTGGACCTAGTTAAAACTGAAGCGTCTAGATGTCACCGCTTCTTGAAGGGTATGAGGGACTCCATTAAAGCTCATTTAGTATCCCGCTAGATCAAGAATTTGATAGAATTGATTGAAGCTGCTCGTCTGCAGGAAGGATTTCAAGGTGAACTGGAGCGAAAGTGAAAGGAAATAGTCATGCAACCAAAGAAGGAGCATTTTGGTCATCATAAGATGGCAAAAGTCTATAACCTTGAAGCTAAACAATCCCTACCTAATAATTTTGAATGCAAATGATTCTATTCGTATGGAAAATGCTACCACTTTGGTGGCATATGTTTTACATGTGGTTGAAGTAGCCACCGTTATTTCGACTACAATGCTAAGCAATCGTACCTGCACAGAAGCCAACCTATAATTGCCAGGGTTAACAGCCTCAGAACAAATGACCTTTAGCACCTGCAAGGGTATATATGTTAGCCCCTACCTTTGCCTCTAAAGATAAAGATGTTGTCTTAGGTACACCTTAAATTAATTTTATTCAGCTATTGCTATATACAATTTTTCTTTGCTTCAGTATTTTTGAATGTTTGAATAGCAAATCCTTATCTGCACTGTTATAACCATAAGCACCATAATGATAAATGATAAATCTTGCAATATTTTTTCAATATGTGAGAAAGTCAATCCTTCGTATCAGAAGGCTGGGTTAAAATTTTTTAATTGCCAACTTATCGATTAGCATCATCGTTGATATTCCCATCGGAGAACAGAAGTATAGGGCCAAATTAATCTTGTTGCCAATTGTAAATTTTGATATAATTTTAGGTATGGACTGGCTAAGTGAGCAAGGCGCGTTTATATATTGCCAAAAGAAGAAAATCACTTTTGGCAGTAATAGTTGATGAATCCATAAATTATATCTAAGACAAAGGAAAATTTTATTCATTTCTGATCTTAAAACAATTTTTTTATCAAATTTTTTATATCTTTTCAGAAAAAAGGCCTATTCAAGGAATTCTGAGTCAAGGAAAATCACTGCCGCGGGTCATTTTACAAATTTAGGCGCTGTCGCGCACTGCAGCGGTTCAGTTTGCGAACTGCGGGTGCGATCGCGTGCTACAGCGGTTCAGCTTGCAAACCGTGGGAATGATCGCGCATTGCAGTGGTTCAGCTTGAAAACCGCGGGCGCGATCGCGTGCTACAGCGGTTCAGTTTGCAAATACTAGCGCCACAGTGCGCTGCAGCGGGCCTCTTTGCAAAATTGTTTCCGCCATAACGCGGTGCTACAGTGCGCTGTTGCGGCCCGCCACAATTTTCTCTAGCAGAAGCATTTAATGCGGCTGGGACAAGACCCCCAACCAACATCTTGTCTCTAGCCATCATTCCCTCTGCACTTGCTATGTTTTTTAAATGGAAAAAAGGCTTATGAGGTGATGTAATGGCTAAAACAAATGAAAGAATTGGTCACCTCATCCATCAAGTGGTTTTTGCCATCATTGCTCAGATTTTTAAGGGAATGTGCTGGTTTTGGATTTGAAGAATAAAGAGGTAGCCTTCATCTATAAATACCTCTTCTCTTGGTTAGAGGAGGGTTCCAATTTTCGCTCAATTCAACTAAGTAAGGAAGAGGGGCTGCATAGTGGAAGAGAGGAACTCCCCAAGGGTGGAAGAGCTCATTTTGCCAAGGAGAAGGAGAAGAAAGGCAGCACTAGCGACCTAAGAGAGGAACTTCAAGTAAGGAGAAGAAGAGTTCAGAGAACTTCCAAGGAACATTCCTAGTATCTTCTAAACTCTTATTTTGTAATTTCTTTTCTTAATTAATCATGAAAGGGTCTTTATCCATATATGTGTTCTTTTTCATCTCTTTTGTAATGGAGAGCTAAATCTCCCTTGGGGAGGGTTGGGATAATCCCATATATCTGATAGTTACTTTCATTTGTATGAAGTTTTCCTCAAGCATTAATAAAAGTATGAACTCAATGCCTTGCTCAAGAAATGCTTGATATTATTATAGTCTTGATTGTGAATTAAGGGAAAATGGACTAATGAACTCAAGAACTAAAGTGTCTTGTTCTCCATAGCTCACCTTGGGTTAGATGCTAGATCTATGAGTGCATGAGAGCTTAGAACTATGTGAGAAAGTTCTTGAGCTTAGTGCACCTTAATCTAAGCTCAACTAAAGTGTTGATGCATGTGATGCTAAGACCCACTAATTGAGCCCCTTAGCTCAACATAATTGAGGGAGGGAAAGAAATAGTTGTGTGCTCATGAACGAGGTGACATAGTCATTAAGCCCAATATATTAAATCCCTCATTTCAACTATGTGCGATGCAAGTGACGTTCTTAGTGGAATCAATGCTTATAAGATCTTAAAAATTTAATAATCCTCATCTCCTTGATTAAGAGATAAGATGAAAACTATAAACCTAAAATTTTATAAGAATCTTTGTGCCAAAATATAACCGACAGTGTGTTCATTTAATGCACAAGATTTAAACTTGTGAATTCTTGAGGTAAAACTCAAGGAAGAACAATGTGCATTTGATTTAAATCTGAGTAAATGAAAGATAAACGCTTGAGGAATCATCATGCATAAGTGACCTATCATGACACGTAGGATGAACCCAACTCTCCTCTTCCTTTTATCTGACTTATTTTCTACTTAGTGATTATTGTGCTTGATCTAGAACCAACTAAAACCAAATACTCATAGCTTAAACATTAGTGAGAATAGATACACCTTAGTAACAAAATATCCAATTCTCTATGGTTCGATAAATCTCGGAAACTCACACTTTCCACTTATTACTTCAGACCATGTACACTTGCGTGCAAGTGCAGACGTGTATTTATAGTCTGTCAAGTTTTTGGCGCCGTTGCCAGGGAATTAGAATTTATTTCGTATTAAGGATAATCTATCAGTAATTAGTGATTTAAGCAAATATCCTTGCATATATATTTTCTTATTTCTTTGGTTTACTTTTCTTTTTTATAGATTTTATCTATTTGTATAGAGTACTCAAATTTCATGGGTGTGCGCAATAATAATCAAAACTCATGCATTTGGTGTGGGGGAACACATTTAAGTTCTGATTGTAATATAAACAACCCTTTTGCACCTTCAAAAACAAAACTGATTAATGATATTAAGTTTGATAACAACTTGCAACACAATTACACTCACTCAGGTATAAACATTTACAACACAAATTGGATAAGTAAGCAGTCTTATTTAGAAGAATTAGTGGAAGACTCTAGTTGTTATGCAAACAACAATTTGCATGAAATTGAACCAACCTTGATTAGGCACGAGTTTAAATTGGATGATCAAGCACATATATGCAAATCAATTGAGGCTAAATTACAATATATATTGCAACTATTAGCTAACCCCATCCAAGAAGTTGTCACAATTGAACAGATAAAAGATCAAGCTGAAGAAATGCTAATTGGTAGGGATAAAACTTTAACTCAAATAAATAATGAAAATGAGAAAGTGTTAAAGAATCAATTTGAATTAGATAAGCTGAAAATACAACAAGAAATGTCAACATATAGTGAAAACACTTTAACTCATATAAATAATTAAAATGAGAAAGAATTAGAGTATCAATTTGAATCAGACAATTTAAAATTGCAACAAGATTCTCAAATAGAGTGCGGTCATAATAAAGAGTAAAGATTACATCCATTCACCATACATCAAGTAAGAGACAATAATATATAGCTCAGCAAATAATAAAGTGTAGAAAATTAAACACAGTCACAATACCTGTATTATTACAATATTTTAAATAAAGTTAAGAACTAAAATAAAAATAACTCTCATCCTCACAAGAAATAGAAGGGGAACTAAATATTCTCTAATCCAAGCTGCACCTCCTCTATGTAAGCTCCTCCTCAGGCACAGGATCCTCAAACTGCTCAAGCTATGACATTATTGATTTCACAATGTCAAGGCCCCAGCCAATAAAAGAAAAATCTTATTAGACAAAATGTCTAAGTACATTTTAGGCAAATAATTTATTAAGCTTTATTAATATCCCCATTTTTCTCTAAAACAAACAAAACATCTATCTAGCATGGGAGCAAGTAAGCATACAAGGAAGACATGATAAGTTGTAAATATATTATTTATAATTAAGCAAGAATTAAGGCAAAAACACACCTCAAGTAAACTAAACAAGGTAGAGCATACATATGTAATACAGTAAGCAAAGTACTGAAAGAAAATTCTAAACATAACATGCTGATGATCATATGACATATGTTGGTTTAAAATAGAAATCTGAAATTGGCACATATAGTAAGTAGTAAAGTCAAGCATCCTATATAAGTATATAAGTAAGCAGGTAAAACAGGAAGCTGACTGAAATAACATGCATCATCATCATATTAAATAGTAAGCTGAAAACTAAAAAGAACGTATAATTGCCATATCATAAAGAATTGGCCAATCTAGCCCAGTATATTCTCATAGTTTTTCTGGGCTAGGGCAGACAGAGATTCCCATTGCCTTTCTAAGCTAGGGCATAAAGAACATAACAGAAGTAAAGCAAAGTTGAAGAGGCAAATAATACTATGCAAATGTCATTTAGTTATTATACTTTTGTCTATGTGGACACATCCAGAAATAGTTGAGGAGTCAAGCACATCTGCAAGACTTAACGGGTTCCAAGCTTAACACACACTCCTCAACAAGTAATGTTAAGCATCCTTATTTCTCCTTACCCCTGTCCATTGGGGTAATGTGCACCATAATCGATCATAGACTGAACCCAAATGCAAATATTTTTCTAATATTCTAAGTTTTCAATTTCACAACATAATGTGTTCTTATATGATATGTTCAAGGAAAGTAAGCACAAAGTTCAAAGAATGCATAGCACAAAATTAAGTAAGTAAGCAAGGGACTCTACTAAATATGGTGATATGATTTGTTATCTAATTAAACCATTCTAACTATTCTAAGTAACACAAGTTCAAGATCTCTAATTCTTACTATTGAGTGTAACTTAGAAGCATGTCCTTATAAGTTAAGAGGATTAGAGCTGATCATGTTCTAATCTAATTCAATCAAGAATGACTATAGGATTAAGAAGAAAATTATAATGTCCTAATTAGATGAATTTAGATGTTCTATACTAAGATCTGATCAAGATCTACTAAACTATAGATTATGGATTAAACACTATGAGGTTGGGCTTAATCACATAATCCAAAAAGGGCAAGACTTAAGATCTAGGTTTGAATCTAAATGTGAATTAATGATCAAGGCAAATCCTATTAAGTAAATCAAACTTAATATGATGATTCTCATATCCTAAATCTAAGGTTGAAAGACACAATAATCAAAATTAAATTGAAAATTCTAGAAACTAATAAACCAAGGATTCATTCATTAAAAGCTCCATTATTTAATAAAAAAATCTACCCTATGATCTAGTTCTAATCTTAAGAATAGTCCTAATATGAGATGAAAAATCCTAAGGAAAAGACTTAAAAAGAATTAGGGAATTTTACTAAGTGGGTTGAATTTTTAATTTTGATTACTTAAATGATTCTATTAGAGCTTTAACATTGGTTTAACTGATTTAGAAGCTAATTTAAAAGTTAAAGATGCTTAACCTAAATTTTGGGCAAAATGAATATTTTCCCCCTACTTTTGGGTCCAAAAAGCAACTTTTAAATTAGGGTTCCAAATAAGAATTTCTTATTGCCAAATGATTTCTTATTATCTAATATGAAGATAGACAGTAAGTACACTCAATTTGGATAACAAATGGGTCCTATAGGTCCAAACTAAGGATTTTATCCTAATGGGCATTTTAGTGATTTACTCCTAATAGAACTTAAATTTGTATATAGTTTATTATTAGTTACTATTCAAAAATTCTATAGAGTCCAAGAACACTGCATTCTGAGGTCAAATGGCTAAGTTATAGCTATTTCAATTGCTAAGGGCAAATCGGTAATTTTGTCGATCAACGGGGGACAAATATCAAACTTTTCCGTTTGAAATCCAAATTTAGCAAACTCAGTTTCTATAGCTTCCTTATAGTATACTGAGTATGTTCACAGGGAGTAAACCCAATTTGGACTTCAATTGGTCTAGTTATGGCCAAACTAGAGTTAGAGGTATTTTGGTAATTTCTAATTTTTTAGGGTTCAGATCTTAAATATTATTTTAGTTTACTGATGACACTAAGATTTTATGCTAGTTAGCACTTTGAATTTCTGAATTTAGAGCTGACTTGACCAAGTTATGCTCAATTGAAGACAAGGGGCATTTTTGGTCATTTTTAGGGTAGAGTCCTAATGCCACTTTCCAAACTAAGATCCGAATGAGGAAACTATAACTTTTATAGTAATGGGGATATTCTCTTGAGTATTTTAAGGCCCATATTACTTATGTTTGGATAACTAAGGTAAATGTTATGAGTGTTTATTTAGGTCTTAAAATGTAACTACGTTATACATACCCCGAAACAAATTTTTGAATTATGTCATTTGATTTTTTTTATTTTTTTGAGTAAAATGAGACTTATATTTGCTATGTTTGGATTATTGTACAAAAATTTATTAAACTTTAAAGTCTTTAAATAATTTAAATTAAATAAATTTTACTATTCATTCATTCAATTTGAATTAATTTATTGTTCATGCCTATAGTTAAATAATTTTACTGTATTTATTAATTTATTAATTAATTAAGTATCCTTAATCTGTTTTTAATTACCATTAGTCTTTGTTAATTATTACTTAATCTACTATTTAATTAATAAATTAAATATATTAATTATTAATTTAATTATATTTAAATATTAATTTTGACTAGGCTTAGCATTAATTAATCATTATTAAACTTAATAAATGATTTAATTAATTTATTATCTGTCTAAAAATAATATTAGATTATTCCTATTATTATATTTAGGATTAGTATTAATTAATCCTAATTAACTATTATTAATATTATTTATTACTATTATTTTACTGTTTGAATATTATTAATTTAACCTAATTAATATAGTTATTGTTTTTAATTAGTGGAATATTGATTAATTAAATTAAGTTAACTAAAGTTAACTCTACTAATTTAATATCATTTACTATTTTAATTAATTTAACTAAATTAATTAAAATAAATCCAACTGTTTAATTATACCTATTAATTATATTAAAGTAATGTAAATTGATTAATCTTAATTATTGATTAAACTAATTAATTCACTATTAATTTAATTAACTAATTAGTTAACTAACTAATGACTGATTATTTAACCTAATAATAGTTAATTAACTATTTTTTAATGATATCCTAACTTAAATATAATTTTGCATAACTAAAGTTTTATACAATTCATTATATATGCATACATTTATATATACAAATTATATATATATATATACATATATAAATATATAATTATATATTAATAATTCTACAGAAATGGACCTGCGGTGGGACCCATAGCCACGTGGCAGAATGGAATTGGTCACGGGCTGCGGAGCGGGTCTTGCCCTGGATGCATGGCACCATGTGACAGGCCCTGGTCTACGGAGTGGGCCCCACCACTGGTGCGGACAAGATGCACTGACGAGGTCGACCAGGTGCGGGCCCCATGTCCACGCGTCGCGCATTTGCACGTGAGCGATGCATTGTTGGCGCCACGCGCTCGACCATCAACCCAAACGCTCCTGGGTCGTGCTCGAGTTGACCCGTCCCAACCTGAGCGAAGTCTCCTTCTTCCCCGAGCCATCGGAGCTAAGGCAGGGAGATTGGGGACCTTCCCGGCGAAACCAGGGTCCGGCCCGCATGCCGACGGGTAGGCCGTTACGCTACACGTGGCTGGCGGTTTCATAGCGAGGGATGGTCGGTGGCATGAACTAGGGCTAGCCCTAGCTTCTATGGCTCAGCTCGAGTGGGCTCTAACGGAAACAACTATAGATGGCTACCCCAATTGACCCGATCGAACCGCTAAGACGATGATCCAATCCGCTCAAAGCACGATCTATGGCTCAGAATTATCATACGAATCGTTGCATAGCAATTTCATTGATCAAATGGAGGGATCGAGGAGTACCTGAGATGTGCGGCTGAGGGTTTGAGGAAGATGTCCCGACGGCTCCGAGCTCAATTATGCAAATCCCGGACCCTAAGCATGAGTATGGCCTTAAGGTGGCTACGGGACGGAGTGTGCGAGGCTGAGGACGCGCGGATAGGGCGGCGACTGTGGCGGAGCGATGCGTGGCGTGGGCGATGGGAGTGAGGGAGACGAAAGGCTCGGATCGTCCGATCTTCATTTACCGTTAGGATATGGACGGAAGGGGAACGGTGCGCGGTTTAAGATGCCAATGGGGTTAACTCTTTAACGGCCGCGAAAAAGTTTTAAAATTTAAATAATGTAAATAATATAAATAATATAATTAATTAAATTCTAATTCCTTAATTATTAAATCTAATTAATTAATTAGCGCCCAAAAATTTTCAAATATTCACCCCTAACAAATTGAGGGGTGAGGAACGCAATGACGAGGTCGAATTTTCGATCCAACGAGTATTTTAATTCCCTAATTTTCGGGGTATTAAATATTATTAAAATATTCGTCAAAATTTTGACGACTTCCGATTGAGATGAAAACTTCACCCCTAGTTAATTGGGAGTGATTAGCTCAATGTCAAAGTCTATTTTTCAGTCTGAGGTCTATTTATACAAGTCAAATTTTAGGGTCTCTAGATTTTCCAAGAATTAGAATTCGACCTCTTTGACTCCTGATTTGGACTAGGTCTTAGAGTTTGACTCCTAAAGGCTTTGATTAACACTTAAGACTAAAATTAAGACTTAAATTAGTCATAATTAGCTAAGGTAACAACTTGGGTTGTTACAGAACCCGCTATGGATGCTATGAATTTTTGGTAATGTCTTTCGGCGTAACAAATGCGCCATCCATTTTTATGGATTTAATGCAGCGTGTATTGAAAGCATATTTAGATAAATTCATCATCGTCTTCATCGACGATATCCTAATTTATTCAAGAAGCAATGCTGATCATGAGAACTATCTACGGTTAGTATTAGAAAACCTTTGAAGCCGTGAATTGTATGCAAAGTATTATAAGTGCGAATTATGGCTTAACTCAGTCGCTTTCTTGGGTCACATCGTAGATGCACAAGATATCAAGGTTGATCTAACTAAAGTAAGCATATTTCAGGATTGGTCACAGCCAAAGTTGGTGACTGATATCAGAAGTTTTTGGGTTTAGCTATTACTACAGAAAATTTGTTAAGGGCTTCTCACAGATCATGTCTCCTCTCACAAAGTTGATGCGGAAAGTAGTACCTTTTTTCTAGAGTCCAGAGTGTGAGAAGGCATTTCATTAGCTAAAACATGCTCTTTCTTCTGCACTAGTTCTGACCTTACCAAAAAAAGGTCTTGACTACAAAGTCTATACCGATGCATCCAGGATAAGATTGGGATGTGTACTCACACAGGAAGGAAAAGTTATCGCATATGCATTTCATCAATTAAAACCGCATGAAAAGAATTATCCTGTTCATGATCTCGAATTAACCGCTGCAATTTTTGCCTTAAAAATTTAGCGTCATTATCTGTATGGCATCCAATGTTCCATATTTACCAATCATCAGAGCTTAAAGTATATCTTCACCCAGCGTGAGCTCAACTGCCATCAGTGAAGATGGCTCGAATTAATAAGTGATTATGATTTAAGCATTCAATACCATCCCGATAAAGCAAATGTTATAGCCGATGCACTTAGTTATCATGCTATACTTTCCTCCTTAATAGCTTTAAGTCCTTGGAGGAAAAATTTAGAAGGCTCGATATAAGGCCAGTTTGTGGTGCTATGCTAAGCGAACTAATATCTATAAGTACCGTAGAACCAACATTTCATCGCGATGTCTCCATCTTTCAAACAAATGATGAAGACTATCAAATATTTAAAATGGAAATCAAAAGTGGTTGCCAATTTGATCTGCAGCTACGAGGAAATGTAATTTACCAAGAAGATCGTCTATGGATTCCCAAATCCATGCAGTAAGAGATTTTGGTGGAAGGTCATAATTCTGGTTATCATGTGCATCCCGGTAGCACTAAGATGTACTAAGATTTGAAGAAATTCTTCTAGTGGCCTGGAATGAAGAAAAGCATGGCAGAATTTGTAGTAAAGTGTCATGCCTGCAGTCTAGTTAAAGCAAAACATCAGAAGCCTGGATGAGTTCTCCATTCTCTCACAATTCATGAATGGAAGTGGTTTGATATTTCTATAGATTTTATTATGGGTTGGCCAAAATCTAGATCTGGTGTCGATTCAACCTGGTTCATTGTCTATCGACTGACCAAATAAGCACATTTTATTCCTATGCATCAAACCGATTCCATAGAGAAATTGGTGAAGCTGTATATCAAGAAAATCATCAGGCTCCATGAAATTCCAAGGTCTATCGTATCTGATTGAGATAGCTGTTTCACTTCGAAATTATAGCAGGCAGTGCATCAAGACTTGGGGACTACCTTAGTCATGAGTACCACTTTCCATCCCCAAATATATGGTTAAACGGAAATGGGCAACCAAGTTCTGGAGGATTTCATTCGTCTATGTATTCTAGATTTTAGAGGCTTCTTGGAAGATCATATTCCTTTGGTGAAGTTCGCATATAACAACAGTTTCCAAGTGAGTATCATCATGGCTCCATATGAAGCCTTATACTGAAGGAAGCGCAGTACTCCCTTAGAATGGTCTGAAACTGACAGTGTTTTGTTATATGGCTCAGAATTAGTTGAAGAAACTAAATGTAAAGTTCAGTTAATCCATTAGAGAATCAAAGCAGCTAAAGATCACTAAAGTAAGTATCTTGATGCTCATCATCGTACTTTGGAACTTGATGTTGGAAATTTTACGTATCTTAAAGTAAGCCTGATGAAAGTTATCTATCGTTTTGGTGTAGCTGGGAGGCTAAGTCCTCGCTATGTCGGACCTTTTGAAATCTTAGAAAAGATTGCTTCAGCAGCTTCATATTGAAGCTTCCTGAAGATTTCTCTGTAGTCCATAATGTGTTCCACATCTCTTCTCTGCGAAGATGTCTTCATAATCCTTCTCATCTAATTCAACTTCATGTAGCTTCTATTAAGCTGAAACTTTCCTATGCGAAGGGGCCCATAAGAATCTTAGCTCATGATCAAAAGCAGCTGGGAAATAGCTCTATCCCCATGGTGAAATTTTAGTAGAGGAATCACAATCTAGAAGAATTTATTTGGGAGAAAGAGGCTAATATTCAAACAAAGTATCCCACTCTCTTTGAATATCCAGGTATCTATTAATTTCTGAAGTTGTAATTTTTGTTCTTAAAATTTTGACATTATTGTTTTCTATCTTGAGATGATGTTGAGGACGACATCGTTCTTAAGTGGGGGAGTCTGTAATAGCCATAAGTTGTTACCCTGATTAATTCTCAGCTTGATCAGACATTAGTTTTAATCCTATAATATTTTAAATATCAAGTTAAGCAAATCCTGAAAATTTGAAGTCAATTGGACTTTTCTTAGTCAAGTTAATATTTTTGATCAGTATAGATGCCCTAAACTAGACCTAAAATATTTTGATCTCAAAATTAAAATATAATTGCAATCTTTGAATTCTTCACCCCAAAATTAGATAGGAGTGAAAGTTTGGTAAAATTTGGAGATCATTTAGACTATAATTCAATATAAATTAAAAGGGTCTAATTGCATTCTAGGGTTTCCAATAATTCAATTTTGCAAATATACCTTATACCCGTCGGGATCCACTGTGCGGACTATGGGCTATCCGCCGCGGAGCCCGGGTCGCCTGGCCACGGAGCCCCGCAGATCTCACCGTCGCGCTTAAGGAATCAACAACTATAATTAGATTTTGCGGAACCATAGATCTGCTGTTAGATGCACTGTGTGGATCCTATGGTGTGGATTCAATCGGATCTGTCCATTAGGATTCGGAGAATCAGAACCATCGCTCCTTTCTGATTGATCAATCAGATGGCTCCAGATCCTCCTACGACTATGGACCTTCATCTTCACCACTCTCATGCCCGATCAAAGGAATCTGAGAATCCCCGAAATCCAGGCCTATCCCCCACTCCTCCCTCCAGCTCAACAAGGCCGTTAGCCCCATTCCCGATTCAGTCAAGTTCCTTAACCGGGCTCCTAGGTCAGATAGGCCCCCATTAGGAACTCTGAGAGCTCTCAGTGACCTGAACTCTTGGGCCACCTCCATCCCAATCCTTAAGCTCCAGATCCTTCCATTTATTCTACCGAGGCTATGAATAGCCTCAGCATTCCTCCTCGACCGGCTTTGCTGCTTAATTGAACTCTATTTGCTCTATGCCTATCTTTCACCATTTCTGATCGGCCAAGCTTTCCCAGGTGTCCAGGCATGCGTACCTCTGATAGAAGGTGTCTCCTGGTGTTCAGGAACCCTTAGCTCATCTTAGGAAGCTAGCAGGTGCCTTTATCTCCCTCTGTGTTGTCTGCAAGCTCACCCATCAATTCAAGTACCCCGTTTGTAGGTTTGGAGCTAATGAGTCTTGGGTTTATCTTCTTTTGATTTGTATGATTGTGTTTTGTCATTTCAAACCTAATGCAATCATTTCTGTGCCTTAAGCTAGCTCCAATCAATTGGTTTTGATCGATCGGGCGAAGTCCATAAAGCGGCCTGGGTCCGAGTAAGGACCCAGCAATCCAACCCACCTCAGACCCTCTGACCAGAGGGCTTCGATCCTTCTCACCTCCCTAAAGGTGTAAGGATCGAGCCCTGGGTTAGTCATGGACTCTGTGGGAAGAATTTTCTCCCCACAGTAGCTCCATTGAGGGAGCTATTGAATGAGTAAGGTCTATGTGATCTAGACCACCTCACAGAGGGCTTCGGGTCACCATCAATGCATCTGGCTATGGTGAATGGGTAGTGATTGTTGGTTGGTTGTGCCATGACTTAGATGCATAGGAATTGGCTAATTAATGTTTCCCTAATCGGGTATTTCATCGCGACGAGGGGTCGGGAACGAAGCCAATATTTGGGTCAGGCTGACCCGTGACCCATGTTGTGTGATCGTCCCGGGTCTCTTAGGCCCCGACCGACCCGCACCTATTGTTAATGGGTCGATGCTATTTTAATTAAATTTGATTAATTAGATTTACTTTCCTTAAGAAAAATAATATAATTAATCAAACCATAGAAAAATTTAATTGTAAAAATGTAAATTAAATTAATGTGATAACATTTGATCCATTAGTCCAAACCCTATGATCGTATATACCAAAATGATTAGATAATCATCAGGAATCAGAATATAAAATAATATTGAGCTTTTAATGGTTGGATTTTTTGGATTAGCCTAATTATTGCAAAATTTAATTAGGGATGATTAGCATGTATACTTAGCCAAATTGCATAATTAAGGTGCCATTGTGTTCCTTATGCCTTGTAGAATGCATGTGCTAGGTGGTTTGATTTTCTATTTTATGTATTCTTAATTATGCCATAATCTTGTAATTGCATGATCAGTGAAAATTAGGGTTTCTTATTATCCAAATTTAGTAAACTTAGTCTTTGATTGTTAACATAATTGTATGGATTGTATCTGCCCACTTGTATAAAATTCCAATGGTTAGATTTGTAAATGGGTGCTAATCCTTTTATTTTAAATTAAGGTTTGGTTAGCACTAATTACCTTCTATTTCTCTAAAATTTTTTATTAATATGCCTTATATCAATAATATGAATAAACTTAACTCTTTTATGCTAATACACAATTGATCTATTTAACAAATTTGAATTAAGTAATTGAAATTCTTAATTAACCTTAAGAAATCTTAAAATTATGATCAAGTTATTAATGCTTGATCCCAATCTGAGATTGCCACCTATAATACATCAATAATCTACTGATTTGACATTTGATTTATAAATTAATAATTGATCTTAATTAAGTAAGGATAAGGATTAAACCCTAACCTTATTGATTAGGTTCTAAATCCTTAGTCACTTAATCAAATGATGTGATTGTAAGATAATTTAATTGATATTGGTACAATAATGCATCTGATTTAGTATTGATCTTAAATCATTAAATTAGAAGTGTTAAAGTTAATATTGAATCTGTGTGATTGAATCATCTGAATCTAAGCTTTAAATCTTTGATTTTTTCTTATATAATATTATTAATATAAGATGGATAATAAAATTATAATGATTTATTGAATGATCTAACGCTAATAATATTATTGATTTCTTCCCATGATTGTAAAATAGAATGGGATCAGTTAGATTTAATAATTTGATCTGATTATTTTAATCCAAGTTAATTAGTAAACCTTGAATGTTAGCTTGACTAATAGAAGAGTGATATCTCAAGAATCTTTCTATAAGATCATTCTTGAAATGTTTAAAAGATCTTAAATATTGTCTCATTGAGGTACGAAGAATTTTTGTAATTTATTGAGGTATAATTTTAGATGATCATTCCTAACCTTAGAAGTTGATCTTAACACCTCGTGGTAAGAATCACCTAAAGCATTTAGAATGGAGCTTCTCCCTTATGGTAAGAATCTATATTGAGTGATCTTTTGATCACATCCTTGGAGCCTTGTATAGGTCTCACCTAATTAGAAGTAAGGATTAACAGTCTTGATAAATCCATATTAATTAAATAGAATCGTCTGAACCCAGATTATTAGTTGGGTACAGTAAAGTATGCTCATAGTGCTGAATTATTTTAGTAGTATTCAGGATTGGTTGATTCATCTTAATGTAGGATTATGTCTGTGTTCTATCCTGCGAGTTTAGTCGGATATAGTCCCACTTAAGATAAATCATTCAATCTTAAAAGTACTATGACTAGGTACTTAAACCATTAGTTTGGTTGAATAAAAATCATCATTGGGTGATGCCTCCTATCTAAGATCACTTCCATAGGTGTGCTTCAAGCAAACTTTGTGATTCAAGTCACCCTCTTTAGAATAATAAGTGCACTTGTGATTTAGGTATTTTAATGGCTTAGCTTGAAATGCAAATTGCCATCAGGTGATGCCTTCTATCGAAGATTTCTTTGTTAGGTGTGGCTTAATCAAACTAAGTGCTAAGAACCACCCTTATTAGAAACATGATAAACATATGTATACAATCTTCCCATATAATGATTTTTAAGTATGATCTTAACTTTAACCAATTATCAAAACTATAATCTAGGAGTCAGAATCCTTTTATCAGGATTCTGCACAATTGAGACATTGAATTTATTATCGTATTTCAAAGCATTTCTAGATTTCTGAATTTAACTCATGTTTCTTAGATGCATGTGCATGAGCATAAGCACAATGTACGAGTATCAGTGATGATGTATGTGTGATGATTTATGGGTTACCGAATATTGCATACATTGACCGAGGAATTTCAGAATGCATCGGAAACAGGGTAAATAGTATTCCCAACTGGATGTATGTGTACATTGGACCATACGACTCATAGCAATTCAGTGATAGTTTTGATACATATATGTGGTATACAGTATTGTGGCATATTCAGATGTATGATTCCAGTGGCATATAGCACAGTGTTGGGTGTGTTTACATCAGTTTCAGATCATTCGTTGTTTTTCATTATTTTTAGCATTTAATTTACAATTCAGTTTTACTTTACTCAGCTTACATAGTTTCAATTATTTAGTTACCTTTACAGCTTTTTTGTAATTTTATTTACCTTATTATTACATTGTAAATATTTTAGAACTGTTTAGTTTAGTTTTGATGTGTTTGACTTCTTATCTAACACGTGGTACTTTTGGGATCTAGCAATTTGTTAGATACTGAGCAGTTTGTTGAGCCAGGATAGGAGGACTCATAGGAGATCTAGGAGAAGTTCATGGAGTCTTAGTGGACCCTCCTTCAGCCTTATCACTTTCCCATTTTTATCAGTACTTTAGTTGAACTTTATTTTTGTATTATTCAGTAATTAATTTATTATAATTCTGGATGTATTTTACTTTTCTTTTCTGAGATGAATTCTTACTACTATTCTATGATGAATGTATTCTGGATGTTTTGGTTTAGCTTCCACACTCTATTATTCTATTATTATACTTAGTATTGTGATGTGATTAGCATATTGAAAATGCTGATAGTTGTAAGCATATATTGGATTCCTTACTTGCCTTTATAATCCAATGTATGCATTAATCTAATACTTAGGATTAGTATCTTACCCTTATCTTAAGTATTGACTCTCGACCCTCCTCTTAGGTTGAGTCAGCAGCCTTCAGTGTGGCTAGTTTCTTTAGTTAGCCTATTTGGGGAGATGGGTTATGCCTTCCCGAGTACTGTGCCTCTCCACCACCAAATCTGATTGGATTTAATTTCTTTTATCGCGCAGTGATGGGGCGGGGCGCTACAGGAAGAAATAAATAATGATAAGAATAAAGAGAGGGAAGTAGGAGAATCAGATCAACTTAACTTGAATAACTAGCCCCAATTTCTCCACATATACCCTATCCTCAGAGATGGCATGAGAGAAATTAGATGTCCACTTTTGTAAATTTTTAGAAACCTTCAAAATCCTTCACATTAATATCCCCTTCGATGAAGCATTAGAATAAATGCCTATTTATGCTAAGTTTATGAAAGATATTTTATCAAAGAAAAGGAGGATGGATGAGAATGAGACTGTTGCCTTAATGGAAAAGTATAGTGCAATCCTTCAACAAAGAATACCCCTTAAGAGAAAGGATCGTGGGAGTTTCACAATCCCATGCACCGTTAGAAACTACTCTTTTTAAAAAGCTCTTTGTGACCACGGGGCATCCATAAATCTAATGCCCTACTACATATTTAAGAAATTGGGAATAGATCATTTGAAACCCAACTCTGTTCTACTTCAATTAGCTGATAGATCTGTTTAAACTCTTATGAGAATTCTCAAAAACATTTTAGTTAAGGTTGATAAATTCATCTTTCCTACTAATTTTATTATCTTAGAAATGGAAGATAAAAATTAAAAATTTCTCATAATTCTGGGTAGACCTTTTCTAGCTACTGGGAGACTAATAATTGATGTGGGAAAAGGGGAATTAAGTTTGCATTGTGAGGGAGAGGAGGTAAAATTTAACATAAATGATGCCATGAAACTCCCAATAAGGCTTAATGAGGATTGTTGGAGAGTAAATTCAATCGAGGAGTTGATGATGTCAAGAGATGTAGAAGAGTTAGATGTAGACATGAATGAGGAATTTGAGGACCTTGAGGGAGAAGGTGAGGTTGAAGAATTAATCAAAGAAAAAAAGAAAATACAATCATTGATTAATGTGCCTCCATAATTAGAATTAAAACCTTTACCAACTCACTTGAAGTACTTTTATTTAACGGAAGAAACCTCACTACCCATGATAATTTCTGCTTTGCTAAACCAAAATCAAGAAAACCAATTATGCAAGATTTTGAGAAATCATAAAAGAGCAATTGGTTGGAGCATATCCGATTTGAAGGAAATTAGTCCAACCTTGTGCATGCACCGAATTATCTAAGAAGACAATTCAAAACTTTCCATTGAGCCCCAAAGGCATTTGAATCTGAACATTAAGGAGGCGGGTCCATAAAGAAATTATAAAATTGCTTGATTATGGAATCATATTCCTTATTTTGGATAGCCCTTGGGTAAGCCTAATTCATGTTGCACCCAAAAAGAGTGGGATGACTGTGGTATTAAATAATAACAATGAATTAATCCCTATTAGAAAGGTAACTGGGTGGAGAGTCTGCATAGATTATAGAGGATTGAATAAGGCCACCAGGAAGGACCATTACCCTCTCCCATTTATTGACCAAATGCTAGATAGGTTGGCGAGAAACCCATTTGTCAATTTTTTGGATGAAAAATCCTGCATTTTGGGCTATTAAAAAGCTAAATTTTGACTTTAAACAAGTAGGAGAAAGGAGAATTCTATAATTGAGTGAACTAGACAAAATTAGGCTTGACGCTTACGAAAATGCCAAAATCTATATAGAAAAAACAAAAAAATGGCACGATAAGTTGATAAAGCCAAAGCGCTTTCAACTTGGAATGAAGGTTCTCCTATTTAATTCAAGGCTGAGATTGTTTTCAGGAAAGCTGAAGTCAAGGTGGACAGGTCCCTTCACTATAGAAAAGATTTATTCCCATGGAGCGATAAAAATCACTTTAAGAGAAGGTACATTCAAGGAAAATGAGCAGTGTTTGAAACCTTACTTGGAGGAAGGAAATTTGAAGGAGAAAGGGGAATGGACATTGCAAGACCTTCCTATGGAAGAAATCACGTAGGCGAAACTACTAGCATCAGGCTAAGACATTAAAACAAGCACTTGGTGGGAGGCAACCCATGCTGATAAGGTTGTAATGGTTTAATTTTTGCATTTTCATTTTGCATTTTCTTTTTGTTTCCCTTTGTACTTTGTTTTTCTTTTTAATGAATGAATCTTGGACGTTCTCAATCCTCATATGCTGCTATAATTACTAGTTTGCAAGAATTAATTTTTCAGAAATTTTCAATTACATGGATTCAATAAGAAATCAAATGTGAAAAACAATGTCATATTAATTTGCTTAATAAAAAAGTGATTGAACTAATTGATAGCCCTAATGTCCTCCAACAAGGTGATAATCCTAAGTTGTATCATGTCTCCAAAAATTTAATTAGAATGATGCTCAAAATCTAAGTGTGGGGGCGGAGAAATTTGAGGTACTAAATTAATGAATGACAAGGATTGACTGAACTTATGAGTGTGCTAGGCTCTTGTAAGACTTCATGATCACAAATAACTGAGATTTGGCTGAAGAAAAATGTCTCTCCCTTGAGCTGAACAAGAATTCCAAACATAAAATTAGGGATGAAGAAAAAATCTCTCCCAAGATATAAAAATTTGAGAAAAACAGGATGATGAAAAATACCTCCTAAAATTTGAATTATTCTTTATGATTTATAAGAAGGAGCACATATGGCATAAAACTCTAAGTCACTCACTCATGCATAGCTTAATTAAAAATTCCTAGAGAACTTCCCCCTAATTAAGAAGTAGTATCGCAAACATAAAATTGGAGACTAGAAAAGCAATTAAGGAGTGGAAGTTGAGTTTAGAATTTCTTAGAGGCTAAATTTTTGTAAATTACTCTAACTAAGTAGACAATCAACTGACAAGACACTTCAAAATGTCAACTAAAATTGAATCTCATGATTTTGAATTTGGAAAAGTCTTTTTGAGCTTACTCGAGGTGCGGTGTGATAATTCTAAGATTTATAATAAAATAATGAAGAAATATAGACAATTTCATGATTAGAACAGTCTACTTTGATGAGTTTTTCAACATATTCAGGCAAAAGAACAAGTAGAGCAAAATTTAGAGCAAATCTAAAATTCTGGAAGAAAACTGTTATAGCACGCTAAGGCGGATCAAACTCAAAACCTCACCGTTATAGCGCACAGCAACGTGCCAAGGCAGATTGAATTCGAAAGCTAGGCGCTGTAGCATGTTGAGTCCCACTGCAGCGTGCCGCAGTGCCCGCTGTAATTCCTACCAGGTTTGAGCCTTGGTGACAGCATAAGGAAGGGCACAAATTCGACCATTTGCCTTCCCCAGCTATTTGAAATTACAAATTATTTAATTCTTGCCTATTCTCAAGAGAATATCAGAATAATTGCAAGCCATCAATTCAAAGAAGTTGGAAAGGGTGGCAGATTTAATTGCAATGGCTAGAGGCTTCTCTATAAAATGAGTCATTCAAGACTAAGAGAGGGTTCCTCTTTTTGACATTCAAGATCAGAAATTTAGAGCTACTATAGAGAAAAGAAGGAAGAACCAAACCAAGGAAGGAAAAGAACTCCAGCGGAGAAAGAAAGGAAGGAAACCCAAAGTGCTGAAGGAGGTGAAGTTGGAGAGCAGGAGGAAAGCTGGAGAATGCCAAGGGTAGTTCCTAGTATTCTTCTTAAATGTCTCCATATTTTCTTTCATATAGTAGAACCATGAAAGGGTTCATGTCTTTGTATTCCATGCCATGTACTTATTTTGGTATGAAGAGCTAACTCCCCTCGTGAGGAGGGGTTAGATAGAGTCATGTAATAAGTAGAGTGACATATGGTGCATGTATGGATTTTCTTTAATGAATAAAAATTCTTATGTTTTGATGTGGATGTGTTTCCTGTGTACACATGCATGTGATGAATGTTTATTATATTTTTCTTATAAATGGTTTATAATTAAGATAATATCAAATCAACTAGACATCTCAAGTTAAAGGGAATGCACATAAGGGTCCTCGCCACGAATACATATTCGCTGCGTGAGTATTCTCGGTGTAAAATGCCTTAGCTTGAGATAAAAGAGAGATGAGATAACTTAATTCTCTTTGAGCTCCATAGCTCTCCAATTGGCATAAAGCTAGGAATGTGTGTGTTAGTGCTTAGAGCCTAGTGACAAGCTCTTGAGCCTAAAAACACTATTATTTAAGCTCTATTGAGAGGTTGATGCATATGAGCCAAGAGCCAACAATCAAGCTCTGTAGCTCAGCATATGTGAAAGGAGGAAGAGGAATAATTGAACGCTTGTGGATGAACGTGACATAATCCACTTAGAACAATAATTTGCTTCCTTATCTGAACTGTGCTTGTAGCATGTGATGCTAATTGTGTGGAAATCAAGTTCATGTGCTTGCTGAATTCAAATGATTATTTTGATAACCTATATGTAGGGAATCTCACCTAACTCAATTTGACCATATGAGAGTCTATATGCCAAGATCGAGCCCTAATGTGTTCATCTTGTTCACTAGACATGAACTAGTTGGAATTAGATGACCAATCTGAGGAATGCCATCTTCACTTGATTGTAATTGTCATGAAAATAAGTTTCATTAATAATTAAAAGGAAAGAAATACTTGCACTAGTCCCATAACAAATTGCATGATAAAACCCTAGCTCTCTCCTCTTTTAAACATTGTATATTTAAATTTCAAGATTTAGAATTATCAATAAAAACCTAAAAATATGATTATCTAAACATTATTAAAAGTAGATAAACCTTAGTAATAGAACACATCATTCTGTGAGGATGATAAATCTCGGAATTTATCTTCTAATTATTACTTTATATCACGTATACTTGCATGCGAGTGCAGACGTATATTTTACTATCTGTCAATTGTTATAGTTTCTTGGAAATATATTGATCCCGTGTTCAATTTTTTCACTAACATCCACTAATGTCAAATTTCCCTCCAAATCTTCCGAGTTAATTACACTCGCTGTTTTCCTCAGATTTAATTCTGTGGTACTCGGGAGTGTTCCTTGTTGTCTATTAGTTAATTATTAATAAATTTAACTTAGTTAAACTTCTATATTTGGAAGAGTTATTTTAATTCATTGAATTGATGACTCATGCCTTACTATGGTTTGTTTAGTTCTCAGCTTGAATTATTGGGTTTTAGTTTTAAGGAAATAGAAAGCTTATTCTAATCCAATTTTTGCTATTTTTGATGTTGATTTAGTGAATCATTAGAATTTTGAGTTGGCCTTGTTTGGTATTGATTCTGGTTGAGGTAGCCTTGATGATTATTCCCATTACTCCAAGAAAGTTAGGGTGACTTCTCCACTCTTGGTTATACGTGTTGGAGTAAGGGTTGTTATTATTATTGTTGTTCTTGTTATTTCTCATTTACTTGTTCACTATTTAATGGAGCAAGAGGATTATTACAATTGCAATTCTTGTTTATATGCTCCCCACCACAAAATTTATGCACTTTCTCAAGAACTAAGTGGACACTCATTTGCCCAATTTTTTGATTCAGCATTATTATTTCCCTTTGAAATTCAAGTATTTTGGGGGATTCAAATACACTTTTTATGGGGCCCCATACCCTCAGTGGTCATGATAATACTGAGATTAACATGACTATGGAGAATATGATTTCCAACTGTGGAAAATCTCCCAACTATAGTTGAGTCAGGTATATACCCAACCCGACTTAATTTGAAGACTTATCACCTGAAATTGAAGGTCATGCATCAAAATATCAAAGTAGCAGAAGCATAAAAGAGTATAACATCCTAATCAAAGCATAGTAAAAAAAGTAGACACAATAACTCAGCTCAATATGACAAATACAGAAGTAAATACATCAAGAATATGAAATTATTACAAACTGAATTTAAAAGAAAAAAGGAAGGATGAGTTATAGCTAAGTAAGGTACATCATCCTTACTTAGGGATTTTGAAACCATTAATTAGAATTTTTATTAAATTATTCAAATTATTAGATTTATGACTTAAGTTGATTCTAAATCAATTTTATTACTATTTTTAATGATTAAAATAATATTTTAGGGGTTAAGAGCACTCAACCTAAATTTATGGAAAAATGATCATTTTGCCCCTACTTAATGGTCAAAAATGCTACTTTTTGATTTAGGGTTCCAAATTAGAGTTTATTAATACCAATTGATTCCTTACTATTTAACATAAAGATAGACAGTAAGTTCGCTAAATTTGGATAATAATTAAGCCCTATGGGTCCAAATTAAGGATTTTGACCTATGGGGGGTATTCTGGTAATTTCCCCTAGTTAAGTCTAAAAATTTATGCAATTTACTATTATTTATTGTCCAAGGATTCCATAGAGTTCAAGAATACTAGATTCTTAGGCCTATTGGTTAAGTTATGATGATTCTAAGATTTAGGGAAATTATGAAATTTTAGGGCTCAAAGGCCCAAAACCTAATTTTTCTATTTGATGTCCAAATTCAAAAAACTCAGTAGTTATAGCTTCCCTATATCACACTGAGTATTTTAATGGGGAGTAGACCCCAATTGGACCTCAATTGGTCAAGTTATCACATAATCAAGTTCTATAAGTAATTAAGAAAAATTAGGTTTCTAGTGGCCAAAACTAAAATTTTATTTCAATTTATTATTAGTTATAATTTTTTGATCATAATTAGGTATTGGATGTTCTAATTTGGAGTCCAATTGACTAAGTTATGGCTAAATCAATTTCTAGGTCATTAAGGGGTAATCAGGGAAGGTCCTAAATGTGATTGGTCACACTAATGATCGAACATGAAAACTAATACTATCAAGGTAAACTAGACACTCTTCTGATTAAAATGAGACCCATATTGGCTAGGTTTGGGTCACTAGGTACAAAGTTATCGCTAGGGGAAGTTATGTGTAGGTCCTAAAATATCTATACGCTGCCTAAGCATCCTACAGGAAAATAAACAACGCCTTATTATTTCTCACATTTTTTTGATTAAAATTTTATAAATATTTGATATGTTTGGATTATTAAATTGAGAATTATGAGTATATAAAATTTTGATTTAATTTAATTACATACATGCAAATTAAGACTAATAGAATTAAAATTAAATTAACAAATAAATAAATTTAATTTTAATTAACAGTGGCATTTAATGCAGAAGATAGCGGCAGGTCCCGCACATATGTGGCAGCAGGAGAGCAGCTACGGGTCCACGGGACAGGCAACACATGGCGCTCCTTCGACCGGTGCGGTTCTCACAGAGGACACGTGGCAGGCGTAGATTTGGCTGGGCTGAAGGGAGCGGTGTGGCACCCCTCCCCCTAACCCACAAGATTAGACTTAAGGGGAGGTGTACCACTCTAGAAAATCCCTCACTTATCATTGGATTAGGTATAATCCATAATCCACTAATAAGGGGGAGATATGCTCAGAATATATACAACATGAATCAATCACTAAGTAAATAAAAATACAGAGTGCAAAAGTAAGAAAAAGTAAATCATACATCCATCTCACCACAATATAAGTAAGGAAGAGAAAACATGCAGCTCAGAATAAACAGTGTAGTAAAAATACACAGTTAAAGGTATATGTATTATTACAGCATTTTAAATAATTTAATGAAAGGAAATATAAAATCTCTCATCCTCACAAATAAGCAAAAAAAGGATCTAAATAGCTTTTGCTTCACCTGACTACTCCTCCTCAAGAAAAGCTCCTCTTCTGGCACAAGCTCCTCAAAACAATTAGAATATACCATAGTCAGTTTCATAATGATAGGGCCCCAGCCGACAAAAAAAAATTCTTGTTAGACAACTGTCTAAATATATTTTAGGTTGATAAATTTTCATAAGTTTAATAATATCACAATTTACTTTAAACTAAATAAAATATACTGGCATAGGAGCAACAAGCATACAAAGGTGGTGGTAAGTTATAAATAATAATATTTATAACTAAGCAATAATGAGGCAAATGATATACCTCAGAATAAGCTAAAACAAGACTAGGCATGCACATGTAAATATTATAATGAAAATACTGAAAGGAAGACTAATCCTAAGCATGTTGATGATCGTGGCATATGCAGGTTAAAAATAAATAATCTAATTGTGATATGTATAGTAAGTAGCAACTGAATCTAACATCCTATAATATATGAGTAAGTAGGTAAAGTAAAGCTCACTGAAGTAAAATGTATAGTAAAATGGTAAATAGTAAAAGTAAACAGGTATGTATAAACTGCCAGTTTAGAAATTGGCCAATCGGGCCACAATAACATTCCCATAGCCTTTCTAGGCTAGCACAGAATAAAACTGAATAGGCGGGACTGAGGAGGCAGTAAATACAAATGCAATAAATTTTAATTTTTTTACTTTGCTCCCGTGGACACGTTGAGAAGCAGCTGAGGAGTTAAGCATGTCTGTAAGACCATACTGGTTCCAAACTTAACATGATAGTCCTCAATAAGTAATGCTAAGTTTTCCCTTATTTTTTCTTACCCCTGTCCATTAGGGTAAATGTGCACCTGAATCAACCTGAATACTGAACCAATGCAAATGTTGTCCTAATTATTCTAAGTTTTCATTTCATACAATAATGTTGTCTTATATATCATGTTCAAGTAAAATAGGGCATAAAATACAAGGAATGCATAAGCACAAATAATCAAAAGTGAGTAAGAAACTCTACTACACTAAGTGAAATTAATTATTATCTACTAAACCATTATAACTATTCCAAGTTACACAAGTTCAAGATCTCCATTTCCTACTATTGAGTGTAACTTAAAAGCACAACCTTATAAGTTAAAAGTAATTAGGACTAGCTAGGTCTTAATTTAGTTCAATCAAAATTGATATAAGTTAAGAAGTAAATCATTACATCCTAATTGATGAATTTAGACATTCTAAACTAAGAACTTATCAAGTTTTACTAAAACTATGGATTATGAATTAAACATCATGAATTGGGTTTAATCACATAATCCAAAGGGAAAGTCTTGAGGGCTATGGTTTAAGTCTAAATGTTAACTAATAATCAAGATAAATTCTATTAAGTATAACCAAGCTTAATAGGATGATTCTCCTATTTTTAATCTAAGGTCGAAAGATAAAATAATAAGAATTAAATCATAAAAATCTAAGAACGAATAAAACTAAGGTTCCATTCATTGAATAACCCACTTTATTCAATAAATGAATTCTAACCTAGGATCTATTCCTAATCTTAGGGAAAGGTTCTAAGGTGAAGTGTTGAAATCTTAATGAGTTCTTTAAGAAATGACTTAAGGAGATTAAAAATTTGAGGAAAATTGATTGAATTATTTTCATTTGCTGTTTATATTCAATTAAAAGAGTAATGATGGATTTTAGCAAAGTAAGGTTATTATCCTTAGGGGTTTTCAAGCCTGAAATTGAGATGTTTTGACAAATTATTCAGATTATGAGATTTAAGACTTAAATTGATCATAAATCAATTTATTATTGATTTTAATGATTTAAGAGATATTCTAAGTTTTAAGAACATTTAACCTAAATTTTGGGCACCCAAGTGCGCCACAGCGTGCCAAGGCTGATTGATTTTGAAAGCTGGGCGCTATAGCATGTCGCAGCCCGATGTAATTTCTACCAGGTTTGAGCCTTAATGATAGCATTGGGAAGGGCACAAATTCAACCATTTGCCTTCCCCATCTATTTAAAAATTCCAAATTATTTAATTCTTGCCTATTCTCAGGAGAATATCAGAATAATTGTAAGCCATCAATTCAAAGAAGTTGGTAAGGGTGGCTGATTTAATTGCAATGGCTAGAGTCTTCTCTATAAAATGAGCCATTCAAGACTAAGAGAGGGTTCCTCTTTTGGACATTCAAGATCAGAAATTAAGAGTTACTGTAGAGAAAAGAAGGAAGAACCCAAACCAAGGAAGGAGAAGAATTCCATCAGAGAAAGAAGGGAAGGAAATCCAAAGTGCTGAATGAGGAGAAGTTGGAAAGCAGGAGGAAAGTTGGAGTATGCCAAGGGTAGTTCCTAGTAATCTTCTTAAATGTCTCCATGTTTTCTTTCATACAGTAGAACCATACAAGGGTTCATGTCTTTGTATTACATGTATTGTATTTATTTTGGTATGAAGAGCTAACTCCCCCCTTGAGGAAGCCTTAGATAGAGTCATGTAACAAGTAAAGGAACATATGGTGCTTGTATATATTTTCTTTAATGAATAAAAATCCTTATATTTTGATGTGGATGTGTCTCTTGTGTATGCATGCATGTGATGAATGTTTATTATATTTTTTGTACAAATGATTTATAACTAAGATAATATCGAATCGACTAGACATCTCAAGTTAAAGGGAATGCACATAAGGGTCCTCGCCACGAATACATATTCGCTGCGTGAGTATTCTCAGTGTAAAATGCCTTAGCTTGAGATAAAAGAGAGATGAGATAACTTAATTGACTTTGAGCTCCATAGCTTTCCAATTGGCGTAAAGTAAGGAATGTGCACGTTAGTGCTTAGAGCCTAGTAAAAAGCTCTTGAGCCTAACAACACTATTCCTTGAGTTTTGTTGAGAGGTTGATGCATATGAGCCAAGAGCCACCAATCAAGCTCCATAGCTCAGCATATGTGAAAGGAGGAAGAGGAACAATTGAATGCTTGTGGATGAATGTGACATAATCCACTTAGCACAATAATTCGCTTCCTTATCTGGACTGCACTTGTAGCATATGACGCTAATTGTGTGGAACTCAAGTTCGTGTGATCGCTGAATTAAAATGACTATTTTGATAACCTAAACGTATGGAATCTCAGTTAACTCAATTTGATCACATGAGTGTCTATGTGCCAAGATCGAACCCTTGTGTGTTCATCTTATGCAATAGATATGAACTAGTTGGAATTAGAGGACCAATCTGAGGAATGCTATCTTCACTTGATTATAATTGGCATGAAAATAAGTTTCATTAAAAATAAAATGGAACGAAATACTTGCATTAGTCCCATAATAAGTTGCATGATAAAACCCCAGCTCTCTTCTTCTAAACATCGTATAATTAAATTTCAAGGTTTAGAATTGTTAATAAAAACCTAAAAATACAATTATCTAAACATTACTAAAAGTAGATGAACCTTAGTAACAAAATACACTGTTCTGTGAGGATGATAAATCTTAGAACTTATCTTCCAATTATTACTTCAGATCACGTACATTTGTGTGCGAGTGCAGACGAGTATTTTACTGTCTGTCAATTATTATAGTTTTCTTGAAAATATATTGAACCTGTGTTCAATTTTTTCACTAACATCCATTGATGTCAAATTTCTCTCTAAATCTTCTGAGTTTATTACGCTCACTGTTTTCCTCAGATTTAATTCTGTGGTACTCGGGAGTGTTCCTTGCTATCTATTAGTTAATTATTGGGAAATTTGACTTAATTAGACTTCTATATTTTGAAGAGTTATTTCAATTCTTTAGATTTATGACTCTTGCCTTCCTATGATCTATTTAGTTCTCAGCATGAATTATTATGTTTTAGTTTTAATAGAAAGCTTATTCTAATCCAATTTTTTGCTATTTTTGATGTTGATTTAGTGAATTATTGGAATTTTGAGTTAGCCTTTTTTGGTATTGATTCTCATTGAGATAGCCTTGATGATTGTTTCCATTACTCCAAGAAAGTTAGGGTCACTTCTCCACCCTTGGTTATATGTGTTGGAGTGAGGGTTGTTATTATTATTATTATTGTTGTTGTTATTTCTCATTTACTTGTTTAGTATTTAAGGGAGCAAAGGATTATTACAATTATAATTCTCATTTGCATGCCCCCCACCACAAAATTTATGCACTTTCTCTAGAACTAAGTGGATACTCATTTGCCCTATTTTTTGATTTAGCATTATTATTTCTCTTTGAAGTTCAAGTATTCTGGGGGATTCAAATATACTTTTTGTGGGGCCCCGTACCCTCAGTGATCATGCTAATACTGAGATTAACATGACTACGGAGAATACAGTCTCCAACTATGGCAAATATCTCAACTATAGTCGAGTTAGGTGTATACCCAACCCGTTTTAATTTGAAGACTTATCACTTGAAATTGAAGGTCATGCATCAAAATATCAAAGTAGCAGAAGCATAAAAGTGTATAACATCCACATCATTGCATAGTAAAGAAAGTAGAAATAATAACTCAGCTCAATATGACAAATATAGAATGTAAATAGATCCAAAATATGAAATTATTACAAACTGAATTTAAAAGAAAAATGGAAGGATGAGTTTTAGCTAAGTAAGGTACATCATCCTTAGGGATTTTCAAGTTATTAATTAGAATTTTTATCAAACTATTCAAATTATAAGTTTTATGACTTAAGTTGATTCTAAATCAATTTTATTACTATTTTTAATAATTTAAATGATATTTTAAGGGTTAAGAGCACTTAACATAAATTTTGGAAAATATGATTATTTTGCCCCTACTTAAGGGTCAAAAATGTTACATTTTGATTTAGGGTTCCGAATTAGAGTTTATTAATTTCAAATGATTCCTTACTATATAACATGAAGATAGACAATAAGTTCGCTAAATTTGGATAAGAATTAAGCCCTATGGGTCCAAATTATGGATTTTGACCTATGTGGGGAGTATATTGGTAATTTCCCCTAGTTAAGTTTAAACATTTATATAGTTTACTGTTGTTTATTGTCCCAGGATTCCATAGAGTCCAAGAACACTCGATTCTGAGGCCTATTGGTTAAGTTATGATGATTCCAAGATTTAGGGAAATTATGAAATTTTAGGGCTCAAGGGCTCAAAACCTAACTTTTTCATTTGATGTTCAAATTCAGCAAACTTAGTAGCTATAGCTCCCCTATATCACACTGAGTAACTAAGAGTAGACCCCAACTGGACCTCAATTGGTCAAGTTATGACCTAGTCAAGTTCTAGAGGTAATTAGGGCAAATTAGGGTTTCTAGTGGCAAAACCCTAATTTTATTTTGATTTATTATTAGTTATAATTTTCTGATCATAATTGTATAATAGATGTTCTAATTAGGAGTCCAATTGACTAAATTGTGGCTAAATCAATTTCTAGGTCATTAAAGGGTAATCAGTGAAGGTCCTAAAAGTGATTAGTCATACTAATGATCCAACAATAAAACTAATACTATCAAGGTAAACTAGACACTCTGTTGATTAAAATAAGACTCATATTGGTTAGGTTTGGGTTACTAGGTACAATGTTATGGCTAGGGGAAGTTATGTGGAGGTCCTAAATTGTCACTATATTGTCTAAGCATCCTATAGGAAAATAAACAGTGCCATATTATTCCTCACATTTTTCTGATTAAAATGGCATATATATTTGATATGTTTGGATTATTAAATTGAGAGTTATGAGTATCTAAAGTTCTTATTTAATTTAATTACATACATGCAAATTAAGACTAACATAATTAAATATAAATTAACAGATAAATAAATTTAATTTTAATTAACATTGGCATTTAATGCAGAAGATAGTGGCAGGTCCGGCACATACGTGGCAGCACTAGAGCGGTTGCGGGTCCATGGGACATGCGACACGTGGCGCTCCTTTGACAGGTGCAGATCCCGCAGAGGACACGCGGCAGGTGCAGATCTAGCTGGGATGAAGGGAGTGATGTGGTGCCCCGCCCCCTAACCCACAAGATTAGACTTAAGGGGAGGTGTGCCACTCTGGGAAATCTCTCACTTATCATTAGATTAGTTATAATCCACAATCCACTAATAAAGGGGAGATATGCTTAGAATATATACAACATGAATCAAGCACTAAGTAAATACAAATACAGAGTGCAGAAGTAACGAAAAGTAAAACATACATCCATCTCACCACAATATAAGTAAGGAAGAGAACACATGCAGCTCAGACTAAACAGTATAGTAAAAACACACAGCTAAAGATACCTATATTATTACAGCATTTTAAATAGTTTAATGAAAAGAAATATAAAATCTCTCATCCTCATAAATAAGCAGAAAAAGGATCTAAATATCTTCTGCTTCACCCGACTGCTCCTCCTTAAGAAAAGGCTTCTCTTCAAGAACGAGCTCCTCAAAATGATCAGGATCTGACATTGTCAGTTTCACAATGACAGGGCCCCAGCCAACAAAAGAAAATTCTTGTTAGATAATTGTCTAAGTACATCTTAGGTTTATAAATTTTCATAAGTTTAATAATGTCACAATTTACTTTTAACTAAATAAAATATACTGGCATAGGAGCAACAAGCATACAAAGGAGGTGATAAGTTATAAATAATATCGTTTATAACTAAGCAACAATTAGGCAAAAGACATACCTCAAAATAAGCTAAAACAAGACTAGGCATACATATGTAAATATTGTAATGAAAATACTGAAAGGCAGACTAATCTTAAATAAGTTGATGATCATATGACATATGCAGGTTAAAAATAAATAATCTAAATGTGATATGTATAGTAAGCAGCAACTGAATCTAACATCTTATAATATACGAGTAAGTAGAAAAAATAAAGCTGGTTGAAGTAAAATGTACAGTAAAATGGTAAAGGGTAAAAGTAAGCATGTATGTATAAACTGCCATTTCAGAAAATGGCCAATCGGGCCACAGTAACATTGCCATAGCCTTTCTGGGCTAGAGCAGAATAAAACTAAATAGGCAAAACTAAGGAGGATGTAAATACAAATGTAGTAAATTTTTGTTATTTTACTTTGCTCTCGTGGACACGCCCAGAAGCAGCTGAGGAGTTGTAACAACCCAGGTTGTTACTTAGGTCAAATAAGACTAATCTAAGTCTTAATTAAGGTTATAGTACACAAAATAAGTCATTTAGAACTCATCTCTAAGATCTAGATCAAATCAGGAATCAACTGGATAAAAATCTGGATTTCTAGAAAATCCCAAAACCATAGAAATTGACTTTTAATTTTGACCTCAAATCAAAAATATGACTTCGCCATTGCATTCACCACCCCCAAATTAGCTAGGGGTGAAGTCTTGGATGCATTTGGAAATTGTTGGATCTTCGTCAAATAATTTAATATTATTTAAATCCCCGAAAAATCAAAGAAATAAATACCCGTCGAAATAAAAATCCGATTGCACCATTGCATTTCTCACCCCTCAATTAGCTAAGGGTGATTTATCAAAAATTTTCTAAGTATAATTAATCACCTAATTTATATTAATGAAATGAATTGAATTTAATAAAATAATACTATTATTAAATATAGTTAATCGACACCGTCACTTAAAGTATCATGCCGTTGGATTTTAGTTCATGCCGTCTACCAAATACGTTAGGTCAAGCAATAGATCCCGACCGTTCGATCAAGGATCGAATGGTCCCCCTCTGTCTTCTCCGCGAAGGGCGTAGGATCTGCGCGTGGTGATCCTCCCTGCATGCGGCGACGTGCCTTCTTCTCCATGCGTAACTCCCTCGTTTTCCCTTAATTTTATCTGAGTTTAAAATCAATTTCATTGCTATTCTATCTGCCAGGATCTTCAATTCGAATTAGAAGAGCTCTGCGTTCGTTCCTGCTTTCGATCAACCTTCGCCAGAAAACCATAAACTTAGGTACTCCCTTTCCCCATTTTAATTCATCTCTGAAGGTTTTATATTGAATACGATTGTTCATAACAATTATTGACGAAACCTCCTGCCATCTAATTGATTGAAATTGAACATAATTTAACATTGGCAAAAATAGGGTTTCGTTAATCAGCCAGAGCAATACCTTAATTAATCTTCTCCATCCTAATTCTTGTTCAATTTAGATTCAATAATTGTTTGAATCAAAGCTGAGTTACATCGATCGTTTAATTGATGATCGACTTCCAGTCGGCATCAGGAAATTTGAAGATTCGTGCTTTGAGGATGTAGGGCATCGTAGATTGGCATGATAGGAGTCATCATATCACAAGACCCTTAGTTTGTCGAGAGGTCTAGATCGTGAGTTTGCATTTAAGCGCGCGTTCTGTCATTGGAGAAGCTGGGATCGACGATTAGGGAGATGCCCTAATCTCTTCCATTCGCGGCATGCTAGGGATGATGAGGCCCGAAGAGTTTCTCGGGTCTTACTCGACCCAATTCAGCGGCCCGGGCAAATAGCCCTCCACGCGGCCCGTCTCTTTTCTGACCTGAAGCGTGGGTCCGTCACCTAATAATAATAATATATTAATTCAAATAGAGTTAATTAAATTAAGTAATTCAATTATAAATTAATTAAACCTAGAATATTCATAAATCTAAATTTAATAATCCAAAAATAATAATATTATATATCAATGGAATCAGAAAAATATAAGGAATATTTTGGCACTGTCAAATTTCCAAATTGAGTTGTATGTCAAGGACCCCCACATTTACCCTAAATGTCCCAAATTTTTATTTAACTATAATTTTGTGCACACTAATCCAAACATACCCAATATAGGTCTCAAAGTGATCAGCAAACCCTAAGGATTAATCTAGTAGGGTTCATTTTGCTATTTGGATTAGTTTGAGCTTAATCACATTTAGGACCTAACCCTAATTAAGCCATTTAACCCTAGAACTTCAATTGACCATAACTTGGTCAATTGAGCTCAAAATTAGGTGATCTAAATATCAATTTAGATTAGAAAAACCTAATTTACAGTAATCTGTAAAAATATTTTAGATCTAACAGTTAGATTTACTAATCACCCCTAATTATCCTAAAACTTGATTAGTGAATATTAGCAAATCTAGTGACCCAAATTGGTCAATTTAAATTTCAGAGAACTCATAGAGTATATTAGAACCTAATTGTATAGTTGGAGTAGTGATTTGGTGATTAATTTCACTAATCACTCACTAATCACCCTAAACCCTAATTAGGCCATAACTTAGCCAATTATAGTCCAAATTGAGCCTACCACTAGTCATTATGATCAGTGGATCATTTGTGATCTACAGCCTCTGATTTTGTTAATTTGGACACCAATTAGAGAAGTTAAAATTTTGACCCTTAATTAAGAAACCATAAATTACCATTTTACCCTTATGATTGTATTGGCCATAACTTGGCCAATACTTATCAGAATTTAACAAATTTAGATTCTATGGAAACCTTAAACAGTAAGCAACAATAAACTAAAATAAAATTTAGATTTATTCAACCAAATTATTAAAATGCCCCCATGAGTCAAATTCATTAATTTGATCTTATGAGGCTTAATAATTAACCAAAATTTATGTAATTGCTATCTAATCTTATATTAGATAGTAAGAAACACTTTGCCACAAGAAAATTCAGATTTGGAACCCTACTACATTTAGTACATAAAAATATTATTAGTAATTAATATTATATAGTGCTTAAATCCACATCCCTTTTCTGCACTTCCTCTTACTATGTTCCTGTAACTTAGAGGACCTTCGATTCGCACTTATTTTGACTTAGCTTAGTTACTCCTAAATAGCTGCGCCTTTGGCAGCTTAACTTAGCTTATCAGTTTAATGTTAAGAAATAACAAAAATTCAAAAAATAAAGAAATTAGTCACAGATTTTGGATGTGACCAATCTTGAATGATGTTAACTTTATTTTAATCTAGTAAATATGTTCATTTTTCCTTTTGGATGAAATAAATTATGGATTTTCATATTTTCCCAATTTTTTAATATTGTGTATGGACTAAATTTTTTGAACTTTTCAAGATTATGGAAGTTATAAGAATATCAATGTAGAAATTAACTATCAACTAAAGTTTTCTTAACAAAAAAATGACTAAATTCATTGACAACATTAAATCATCTAAATAAGGAATGATTTCAGGTTGAATTTAGTGTCCAAAAATTTATTTAAATCAATGCTAGGGACTAAGTGTGGGGGAAGGATTAGAAATCAATGCTAGGGACTAAGTGTGGGGGAAGGATTAGAAATCAAAAACTAGTGATGAATATTGAGTGAGCAAATGAGTGTGATAGGCTCCTGTAGGACTTCATATTCATAAAGATTTGGAAATGGGATGAAGAAAAATATCTCTCCCTAAGAGATGAAAAAGAAAGCAAAAAAAGGATGATGAAAAAAATATCTCCTAAAAATTTTAAATATATTTGTGATTCATAAGAAGTAGCATATATGGCACAAAACTCTAGATTACTCACTACCATCCTAGTTCAGTAATTCCAAGGAACCTCTCCCATTACCTAGCACCAAGTGTTACAAACTTAAAATTGGAGACTAGTTTATCAACCTTGGTTCATAACCAAAGTTAGAAAAAATTTAATGATGTCAAATGTTCTTGTCACTTCAATTAAGCATGATCTTTGAATTGCAATCAAACTCACATTGACATTACTTATAGACTCACATACCTTGGAAACAGAAAAAAAAAAAAATCATTTTTGAGCTTACTCGAGGACGAGCAAGAATTTAAGTATGGTGGTGTGATGAATTCATTATTTACTTCATTTATAAATGAATTTTCATAAGCAATTTATGTTTGAATCAGCCTACTTTGATAAATTTTGTGTAATTTCAAGGAAAATACAAGCTCAGCTATTTCTGGACGATTCTGGAATGTTTCTACAAATTCTGGAAGAAAACCGCTGCAGCGCATTGCAGCGTGCCACGGCTACTTGCCTACATAAAACTTTTAAATGACATTTCTATTTTCTGGAGCATTTTTGCTATGGCACCAACAGAGCGCCTTAGAGCGCTACAGCGGGTGAGCTTGCGGGACTAACTGCTACCGCATGCCACTGCGGGAGAGCTTACGGGACTCAACCGCTACAATGCGCCACAGCGGGAGAGCTTGCTGGACTCAACCGCTGCAACGAGCCACAGCGAGAGAGCTTGTGGGACTCAACCTCTACAGCGCGCTGTAGCCAGCAGGTTACATGACTTAAAATTGTCACAGCACGCTGCATCAAATGAGTTGCGGGACTCGATCGCTACAGCATGCTGCAGCGAATGATTTGCGGGACTCGATCACTACAGCGCGCTCCAGCGGGCGCCAAATTTCTGTTGTCTCAGAGCACTAAATACAGTTGAGATTTGACCTAGAATTTGGATCTTGTTTTCCAGCCATTTTTCTAGACATGGAGCTTGATATTTAATTGGAAGGAGGTGATTTGAAATAAAATAAAAGAATAAAAAAAGGGAAAAGAAGTTGCCACCTTAAGCTCCACTTGGTTTGGCAATAATGGCAAAAATTTTAAATTAGTTTTTCAGATTTCAAAAGGGCTGAAAATGGATTTGCACCCCTCCTGTAAATATAGCTCTTTAATTCCTTAGAAGTGTTCCCAATTTGGCTTACAAAACTATTAAGTGTGGAGAGGGCTGTATAAAAGAGAAGGTGAACACTCCAAGGGTGGAAGAACTTCAATTTGGTAAGGAGAAGAAGGGAGAAAGGCAGCACTATGGATCTAAGAGAAACAACTAAGAACAAGAAGAGGAGAAATCCGAAGAACTCCATCAAAGGAACGTTCCTAGTAATCTCTAACTCTTGTCTTTATATTTTTCTTAGTTGATCATAAAAGGGTCTTTATCCTTGTATGTGGTTTTCTTTATCTCAAATGTAATGGAGAGCTAAACCCCCCTTGGGGAGGGTTGGGCCAATCCTATATATCATGTAAGGGACTATTATGTATGAAAATTTCCTTAAGCTTCTAATGAAAATTTGTGAAATGAATGACTTATTAAAGAAATAGAGAAAAAAAAGGACTATTTGCACATTTAAATGTGGACCATATGATGAAGGAACTAAATGGCATCAAAAATTAAAAGTTTTGTGCTCCATTGCTCACTCTTAGTTTGGAGCTGGAATCATGAGTGCATAGGAGCTTAGAACTATGTGAGAAAGTTCTTGAGCCTAGTGCACCTTGGTCTATGCCCAACTAAGGTGTTGATGCGTGTGAGTTAAGACCCACTAAATGAGCTCCGCTGCTCAGCATACATGATGGGAGGAAGATAACTTGTTGAGAGCTCATGTGTGAAGTGACATAGCACATTGAGCCAAACTAGTCATCTGCTTATCCGAACTGCGCATGACACACGTGATGTTCTTAGTGGAATCACTGCTTGTAATATCTTAAATAATGAAACAACTCTCATTTCTATAATCCAAAAATGAGAGGAAAACCAATGATCAAAAATCTTATGAGGGTCTTCGTGCTAAAATAGAACCGTCTGTGTGTTCATTTCAAGCACGAGATTTGAACTTGTAAATCTTGGAGTTAAGCTCTAAGGAGGATAATGTGCACTTGATTAAATTATATAAAACTAAGTAAGAAAATAAAAAGGGCAATGCTTGAGGAATTATCCTATATGAGTCTCTACCATTTTATTGGGAGAGACCCAACTCTCCTCTCCTTTTATTATAGTTACTTTCTACCAAGACTTGTTGTGCTTGTTTAGGAACCTAATCAACAAATATGCATAGTTTAAACATTTTTGAACATAGATATACCATAGTAACAAAACACCCAATTCCCTGAGGACAATAAATATGAGAACTCACATTCCAAATTATTACTTCAGACTATGTACACTTGCGTGCTAGCGCAGACGTGTATTATACGTCTGTCAGTACACTCATTATTGCATAAGGCAATATGGAAGGTACACTTTACCTAATTAATAAAGTGTCTAATTCTATTATGGCTATAGAAGCGATAGATGGAGATCTATGGCACCGGAGGCTTGGCCATATGAGCGAGACGGGATTGAAATCACTACAGTCCAAGGGGATGCTCTAATGAGTGAAGTCAATTGACTTGGATTTTTGTGAAGACTGTATGCTGGGAAAACTGAGTAAAGTTTCATTATCCAAAGTTGGAAGGGAGCAAAAAAGCAAGAAACTTGAGTTGGTGCATACATACGTATGGTGGATAGCTCCTACTACTTCCATAAGTGGAGCCACATTTTTTGTCACCTTCATTGATGACCATACAAGAAAGGTATGAGTTTACTTTCCAAAATATAAATATGATGTAATTGATGTGTTTGGAATGTGATTAGTTTTCATGGTGAATGAGATAGGATTAAAGCTTAAGAGCTTAAGGTCTGATAATGAAGGCTAGTACTATGATAGGGAGTTCAAGGAGTTCCATGCCTTGAGAGGCATCAAGAAAAAGTTTACAGTCCCAAGAACACCACAGTAAAATGGTGTTGTAGAATGAATGAACAGGATAATAACAAAAAGACCCAAGAGCATGAGATTGCATGTGGGTCTCCCAAAACAATTCTGGGCTGAAGCTGTTAGCATGGTGGTATATTTAATCAATTAGGGACCTTCTGTACCCTTAAATAAAGGGATTAACTAGGAGGCTTGGAGAGGAAAGGAGGTGAAACTGAACCACCCTAAGGTGTTTGGTTGCTCATCATATTTGCATGGTGATGCAAGATCCAGGAGCAAGCTTGAATCTAAGGCATTTAAGTGTATATATGTTGGATATGGCATGAATGAGTTCGATTACAAATTCTGGGACAATCAGAACCAGAAGGTCATTAGAAGTAGGATATCACTTTCAATGAAAGTGGAATGTACAAGGATAGTGTTGGAGTCAAGACTGATTCCTAGGATACTTCAGTTGTAGAGCCCCAACACATAGAAATTGATGACAGTGTGGGAGGCTACTTTGAATAATAAAATGACATCACTCATGTTAAATGGGACATGAGAGCTGACACCTCTACCATTTGGGAAGAAGGCCCTTCAGAACAAGTGGGTTTACCGAGTGAAGGAAGAATCAAATGGGAGCAAGCACTACAAGGTGAGGATTGTAGTTAAGGGCTTCCAACAGAGGAATGGGGTCAACTACAGTGAGATCTTTGCCCTAGTTGTGAAGATGACAACCATAAAGGTTGTGCTAAATATTATTGCAGTTGAGAATTTGCATCTAGAGAAAATGGATGTCATAACTTCATTTCTTCACTAAGAGTTGGAGGAGGAGGTGTACATGCAATAACCTGAAGGGTACAAGGCTCAAGAGAAAGGAAAAGCTGAGATAGTGTGCAAGCTCGAGAAGAGTCTCTATGGCTTGAAGCAAGTACCAAGGTAGTTGTACAAAATATTTGATAGGTTCATGTCAGAATCAAGATACAAGAGATGCTAGATAGATCACTGCTATTACATAAAATAATGTAAGTTATCCTATATCATTCTATTGTTGTATGTTGATGATATGTTGATTGTAGGAGCGGACATGGAGGAGATAAGGATGCAAAAAGAGCTTATGTCAAACAAGTTTGACAGAAGGACTTGGGGCCGGCTAAGCAGAATCTTGGAATGAGAATCAATAAGGAAATAAGTGCAGTAATTCAAAAACTGTCGTAGAAATAATATATTGAAAATATGTTGAAAAGATTCAACATAAGTGAAGCAAAGCTAATGGGCACTCCCCTAGCAAGTCATTTCATCTAATCAAAAGAATAGATGTTGAAGGTTCATTATGCTTTAGTAGTTGGAAGCTTGATGTACGTGATGATCTATATAAGACTGAATATTGCCCATATAGTGGGAGTAGTTTGCAGATTCATGAGAAACCTAGAAAAGCACCATTGGGATACAGTCAGGTATATTCTAATGTATCTAAAAGGTATAATAGACAAAGCTTTATGCTTTTGAAGATCTGATGTTCTTTTATAAGTATATGTAGACTTAGATCTTATAGGAGATGTTAATTACTAGAGAAGCACTACAGGTTATGTGTATACATTGGGAAGTGCAGCGGTGAGATGGATCTCTAGGCTACAAAAAATCATGTCACTATCTATCACAGAGGCGGAATACATTGCCATTACAGAGGAAAGTAAAGAGATAATCCAGTTAAATAGTTATATGGCAGAATTGGGCAAGGAGCAGGAGGATGTGAAGCTATACATTGATTGTATGAGCCCTATTCACCTAGTAAAGAATTTAGCATTTCATGCCAAGATAAAGCACATTCAACTCTATTACCATTTCATTTGGACACTCTTGAAATAAGAACATCTTGGATTGGAGAAGATCCACACTTATAAGAATCCAGCTAATATGCTTACTAAAGTAGTAATAGTGGAGAAGCTGAAGCTATGTGCAGCTTTAGTTAACCTCAAGACATGAAGAGAGAGCAGGGGTGAGCCACACCACTATTCTTGATAAAAATAAAAGAAGATAACGACAAACTAAAGATGGAAGAGGGCTAATTTCCTAAGGATCTCTAAGTGGGAGATTATTATGTTGTGGAGACCATTTAGTCCACAATATAGATGCTAATTGTGCTTCGACAAGGTTCTGGGAGGTTTCAAGGAGATTCAAAATAATGTTTGGAAACAAGAAACAACATAGGCGCTATTGTGCATTGTGGTGCGACAACGCTCCTTGGCCATCCCTCACTGGAAACAGAGGCATTGTCGGGCACCTCAGTGGTCATCAGAAAGAGAAGTAGATGATGCAGTGCACCACAGCGGAAATCGACATTACAGCTTGCCACAGCAGGTCCATCCCAAGTCGCAGACATTTGAAAATGCAGGAGCTACCGCAAGCCACAGTGAGTGCTATCTTGAGACGATGGCGCTACCGCGTGCCGCAGCAGGCGGCATCCCAAGTCACGGGCGCTACCGTGCGTCGCAGCAGGTGCCATCCCAAAACACAGGTGCTACGGTGTACCGTGATTCCTGGCAAATTTTTGCTTCAGTTCAGTTATGCCATAAGTAAATTGGAGGGAATTTTGGACCTTTCAAGGTTTAAAATTGAGCTGGGTACTTAAGCAAAGAGGATAGGAGGAGTTTGCAATGTTGGCATCTCTGTTGAAGGCTATGTTCTTACTGTGTGGATGAGATCCCAAGGTGAAGTCCTAAGAAAATTATTATACAATAAACCTCTTGCATGTTGGAGAAGAGACTCATGGTGGTGGTGGCTTCCTCTCCTCTCCATATTAGAGTAAGAGCTTGTGCATTTCTAATCAAATGATAAGCTCTTTCTAACTCTGTACACTTTAAGTTTTCTAGTTTTTCTTTTGTGGTGTGGCTCCATGGATTTTCCCATTCTTGGGTATTTCACATAACTTCATGTGTTTGGATGTTTGTGTGCTTGAGTTTTCTTTGCATGCATATGCTGTAATTTTGTTCTTGGGGTTTTGTGACTTCTAATTTGCTTGGTAACCGTCAATGTAACCCCGAACTTCATCAATCGAGCGCTCATGTTTTGCCCCTTCCATTGCTGAGAGTGTGTGCTTGGAGAATGTAGTTATACCAACAAGGAGTTCAAGAAGCATCCCCTTCCCCAGTCTTCAAGTCTTGAACCTTTCAAGAGGAACTGTCCTCAGGGTCCTAAGGTCTTCCAGCCAACTCAGAGTCAAAATCAGCAAGGAAGACCTGGTGCTAGATGTAACAGACTGCATTTTTATGGTAAGTGTTACCACATTGGCGGCCGATGTTACCTCTATGGCAGAACCAACCATCACCATTGGAACTGCTGGGAAAACTAGACAGTGGACAAAATGCAGATCAATCACCAGCTTTTTGCTCAAAACCTTACTCCTCTTAATTCCCAAGCGTATGCACTTGCCTTAATGTCTCCTTCTACTAGTGGAAGTGCTTAAGGTCCGAAGGGTGCACCCCCATCTACTCAGAAGCAAGGGCAGTCTAGTAGAACTGCTAAAGGCAAGGTCATTCCTCAACCTTCTGTGATACCATGTGTTTATCCTCTTTCTCCTACTATTGCTCAGGATGACAATAATGTAGTTACCGACATGTTCTACTTTTAATTTTTTATTTTATGCTTTTCATTTTTCCTGCATTTTATTTTTAGTACTTCATGCTTTTAATTTTATCAGATGTAATTAGAGTTTATTTTCCCTGCTATAGAAACTCTAATTATGAAGAATCAATTCTTCAAACACACTCTTCGACATGGGTGCTAGCAACTCTTTTATGTCCGAGAGTTGTGCTTCATCCCTTATCTCCAACGTTTCAACTTAGGTAATGCCTTGAGAGTGTAGATGCCATCAGGTGCTGAAATGTGCACTAATAATTTCTATTTGGTAGACATCCTAATAAGTAACCAATTCTTTTAATCCAAGCTTATTTTTATGTCAAGTACAAACTTCAACATAATTTTAGGTTAAGTAAGTTTACAATCGTTATAGATTGCTTTAGAAAGAGAGTTTTGCTTAAAATTGGAAAGAAACCTGAAGTTTTTAGCAAAATTTGGCTTATATGTATCCCTAATAAATGCAATTGAATCCATGTGCCTCATTAGTAAGGGTTGTTATGCAATTTTAGTAACCTTAATTGGTGATGAAAAGCAAGATAGGAATCTTGATAAAATTATCATCGTTATAGAGTTCCTGGATGTGTTCCCTAAAGACTTACTAAGACTACCTCCTTTGCATGAGGTAGGGTTTTCTATTAAACTTATTCCCAGGATTCAAACTAAATCTAAGGCTCTGTATAGAATGGCACCCAAAGAGTTGCAAGAATTGCTGGAAAAAGTCTTGTTCACCATTGCATGTTGCCTTGGGGAGCTCCCATTTGCTTTGTCAAGAAGAAGGATGGGTCAATGCGGATGTGTATTGAATATCGTGAGCTTAATAAGGTAACCGTGAAGAGAAAATAGCCTCTTCCTAGGATCAATGGTTTGTTTGATCAGCTCGCCAGAGCAAAAGTCTTCTCCAAAATTGACTTGAGATTAGGTTATTACTAGATTTGAGTTAAAAATGAAGATATTAATAAAATTGCATTCAATACCTGATATGGGCACTTTTAGTTTCTAGTCATGCCTATCAAACTAACGAATGCTCCTTCCATCTTCATGGACCTGATGCAACATATCCTTAAGCCTTATCTTGATGAGTTTGTCATCATTTTCATCGATGACATCCTGATATATTCCAATTCAACTGTTGAGCATGAAGAGCATCTCAGTACTATTTTTGAGTTGTTAAGAGAGTTTAAGCTGTTCACTAAGTTTTTGAAGTGCAAGTTTTGGCTCAAATCCATGGCATTTCTAGGTCACATGATTGATGCTAAAGGCATTAGAGCTGACCAAAAAGAGATCCAAGCTGTTCAACAGTGGACTCAACCTTAATTTGTAACTGAAAGTCATAGTTTCCTTGGACTTACTAGTTATTACAGAAAGTTTGTTCCTAGATTTTCTCAAATTGCTTTGTCATTAAATTAGCTAACTAGGAAAGAACTTTCATTTATCTAGAGCACAGCCTTTGAAGAAGCTTTTCAAAAGTTGAAATGGTTGTTAACTTCTTCTCCTGTTCTAGTACTACCTCAAGAAAGTAAAGATTTTTAGGTTTATATTGATGCTTCTAAAATAAACTGGGTTGTGTTCTAATGAAAGATCATTGTGTAATAGCCTATACCTCTAGATAACTTAAGCTTACTGAGATAAATTATCATGTGCACAATCTTGAACTTCAGGGGTAGTTTTTGATCTTAAGATCTGGAGACACTACCTGTACAGAGTTAAGTGTGAGTTGTTTATTGAGCATCAAAGTTTGAAGTATATCTTCACTCAAAAGGAACTTAACTATCATCAATGTAGTTGGCTAGAGTTACTTTGCAACTATAATTTGAAAATCCAGTACCATTCGAGTAAAGCTAATGCAGTAGCTGTTGCCCTGAGTCATAAAGCGGCTTTATTTTCCCTTTGTTGCAATGAATCTTTGATCGAAGATTTCATCAAATTGAATCTTAAGATGATCAAATCTGCTGAGTAGAGCACTGTATTATTTGCTATTCAGTCAGATGTTTCACTGAGGTTAAGCATTATCTAAGCACAGAAGGAAGATACTAGTCATTTTGTTATGATTTCTAATATTATTTGTAGAAAGAGGTCTAAATTACATATGGATGCCAAAGGTGTGATCTTTTAGAAGGCTAGATTATGGATTCCTAAAAGCATATAGTTGCAAATACTATCAGAAGCCCATAGCTCTGGTTACACTATTCACCATGGGAGCAATAAGATGTATTAGGATCTGATGAAATTGTTTTAGTGGATTGGCATGAAGAGAGATATTGCTATTTTCATTTCTAAGTGCCATTCATGTTCCTTAGTCAAAGCGGAACATCAAAAGCCTGGTGGACTTGTCAAACTTTTAGACATTCCTGAATGGAAGTGGTAGGACATCTCCATGGATTTCATTGTGGGTTTTCCTAAGAGTAGATCTGGTTCTAACTTTATTTGGGTAATTGTCGATAGAGTCCCCAAATTAGCTCACTTCCTTCCAATCCGTCAAACCGATCTTGTTGAGAAGTTAGTCAAGCTTTACCTTAAAGAGATTGTTCATTTGCATGGTACGCCTTTCAGACAGAGATAATAGATTTACTTCTAGATTCTATTCTACTATTCAACAAGACTTGGGGACAAACTTATCTTTGAGTACTTTCCATCCCCATACTAATGGTCAAACTGAGCAAGTTAATCAGATCTTAGAGAAGTTCTTCTGCATCTTTGTGTTCTTGATTTCAACAGATCGTGGGAAGATCATCTTGCCTTAGTTGAGTTTACTTACAATAACAATTTCCAATTTAGTATCGGTATGACTCCTTATGAAGCTCTTTATAGTAGGAGGTGTACTACTCCCATTTCTTGGACTAAAGTAGAAGACTCTCAGCTTTATGGTTCTGATTTGATGGAGGAGACCACTAGAAAAGTTCTGTTGATTAAGCATAATTTGATGGCCGCTCAGGATAGATAAAAGAAATATCATGATGCTCATCATCGTCTGTTATAATTTCAAGTTGGAGATTGTGTGTATCTGAAAGTAAGTCCTATGCGTGGTGTGCAAAGGTTCGGTTTGTCTAGAAAGCTGAGTCCAAAATTTTTGGGACCCTTCGAAGTGATTGGAAAAGTTGGAACATCTGCATATCAGTTGGAGTTTCCTGAAGACTTCTTAGTCGTGCACAATGTGTTTTATTACTCATCATTAAGAAGGTATTTACTAGATCCAAGTCAATAAGTTTAGATTCTAGTAATCAAACTGCAGCCCGGTCTAACTTTTGCCATTAAAATGTTGCAATTTTGGGTCATGATCTCAAATAGTTGAGGAACCGCAGTATTCCTATAATTAAAACCTACTGGCAGAACCACTCTGCTAGAAAAGCCACGTGGGAGAAAGAAGAGGATATGCGAAAAAAGTTCTTAGAGTTATTTCCTTAATTAGGTAGTTTAAGTTCTTTAATATTTTCTATGTGTTTCTTCTGACTTCCTTCGTGCATTTTGATTTTCATGTTTTTATTCATTGTGTGTCGAGGGCGACACCTCTTTTAAGGACGGGAGTCTGTAACAACCATAGTATTGTTACCTATTAATTACATACCTAATCAACTCAATTTTATTTTCTTTGGTCTTATAATAGTGTTAAAAGCCTCCAACTCAAGTTTCGTACGATTTGGAGATCATTTGAGATTTTACAATATTCCTGATTTGTTCAATAATTCTGAGAGTATCTATTTTATTTAGACCTTAGAATCGAAATCGTAATCCGCCGTTGGACTCATCACCCTCAAATTTGCTAAAGGTGTATTTTGGGAGCATTTAGAAGTTATCAAAGTTTCTCTGATTTATTTAATAATGTTTAAATACTCATAAAATCCCAATGCATTTTTGAATTCTTCACATCTGAATTAGGTAAGGGTGAATTTTTGAGATTTTTCTGAGTTCATTTAATTATTTGATTTTGAGTGTTATATTAAGTATAATTAATTAATTAAAGAATATGTTAAAGTTAATTTAATATATATTCTTATTTTAATATTCCAACAATTATTTTAGAATCGCGCAAATCCTGTGCATGAAGCCAGTGCACTGGACAGCAATCCAAACAGATCTGGACCGTTCTCCTTTTTCTAGGATGGATCCGATGGTTGAGGATCGTCCCAATTCGCTGTGGCTGATCTGGCCATTCGATCATCCAATCGAATGGACGACCAGGATTAGTTACTTGCACGTGATCTCTGCAGCCTGCGATCGTGCGTCTGTCGCCATACCCCATCCAGTTGCCGTCCTCTTTCAACCTACTCTAAACCCCCTAATTCATTCTTTATCGCTTGCAGAATCATTTCGAACTTTTACCTGGAGCTGGAAGTTGCAGAATCGACGTTAGGAGCTCGCCAAAGTTTGCCAGAATTAGAACCTTTGAAGCTGTCTAGGTACCAATCCAACCGTTTAATCTTTATATTAAATTTAGTGATTGTTATTTTGTGTTGTGTTATATTGATCTAGACTTAGATTGGGATCGATCGAGCCTATATCCTCAAAATCCTCGACAATGGATCGACAAAGAAGGCTGGGTCTGCCCCTTTTGACTAAGGGCATCATCCTGTCGAAGCCACCATCGTACCCGTGGCCCGATTCTTGATCCTCTAGGTTGGCCGTGGCGTGATCTCTATGTCGGTGTGCGGGCCTCGCCGCAGGACCACCGAAGTTGGCCGGGATCTCAAACCCTAGCCGGGCTCTCTCAGCCCCCTCATGGGACAAAGCAGTCTGAACCGTGCGTGCCCTAGGTATGGATCTTTGCTTTGGACTGGGCCGGCTTGACCGCTTGACCGCGGGTCAACGGATATTTCTGATGCGGGCCCCGTGTTGACACGTGACACCGCAAAGGCTGATGGGTGTCGAGGCGGCTTTGTGATATTTTGTGCCGCTGTCGTCTCCTATTTTTCGTGCTCGTACCATTTTATATGCTGGAGAATTTAGCGCCGAACGATTAATTTAATTCCTAATGATTGCTTTAATTAATTCTTATGTAATTAAATAATCATTAATGCTTCCAATTTTATTTTAATCATAACTTTAATAATACACCTCCAAAATATATAATATTATATATAATTTCAATCAAAAAAATGAGATAAACATATAAATATAATTTAATTTAGGATTTGAACTTTATTTTTATTAATAGCTTTTTAACCCTAATTAGGAGTCCCAAAAACTCTAAAACTCAATATTGTCCGATTTTGACATAGTTAGTGTCATTCTTTTCCTTATACTTTAAGGATTTCATATTTACTTATATTATTTTATTTGGACAACAATTGGCTATTTTAGGTTGTTGGCTCCTTAATTAATGTAATCTACAATTTTCTAGTTTCATAAAATACATATTTTAGGTTTTTAAGCCATAGGACAATAAACATGTTACATTTAAATTACTCCTGTAATTTTAATTGTATGTTGAAACTTGAATTTTTATTGATTTATGTGCTTGTTTAATTAGCATATTTTCTAGATTCAAACTTTCATTCCTATTATAAATCTTGTGGAATTTAGGAACATTAGCTTGTTTAATTTGCCATCATGATCTTAGCTAACATATTCCGTAATAGTGGTATGTTGTTAATATGCCTTTACTTCATGTTGTAAACTTAATAGAACTAGTATTCTACATTTAGTTTGAAACTTAGCAATAGTTTCTTAACTTCTAGTCCTTACCCTAAGTTTTTCTAATAAATTGAAGATTTATATCCATTAGTTTCCTATAGTGATCTAATTGATTTATAAACTTTATTAACCTACAACTTAGAATAAATTAGAACTTGTAGTTAGTATTCTATTCTCTCCCATAGACTTAGACATCTCCTACCAATTGATTCTAGCCTGGTTAGTGATTGATTTGGTTAGAATCTTTTCAATTGTAAGCTAATTAGATAAAGTTAGTAGGTAGTATATTAACTTCCACTTCAACTAATTTAGTAATCCATTAATATTACTCTTCCTTACTGATTTCATAAGCCTTAAACCTTAACCTATTTGATTTGTTTGGTTTAGGATTAGTGTAGGATAAGTATTAATTGCATAAATATACTTATAAATTATTTTTTCATTTCATAAACTAAATTAATCTACTATTTTCTAAAACCTCACATATACTATTACTTACAATTGACTTGAGATCTATATCTCTAAGTCAATTGGGAGCTTAAATAGTTCAGATCATTAAGTTAGATCATTAAAATTAGATAACAATAGATATTACATAGATTACATTTACTTGTTTTTTCTTGAATGCAAAGCTTTGCATTGAGATTATAACTTTAAACATACATACAAGATATTGTGCATAAATAAAACATTCTTAATAAAACATAGGGGTCCTTTTTGGTGATGGCTAAGGGCATGCTTAAGGGAGATATAAGGAGGCCACACATTCTCAGAGGATGGACGTGAGTGTTTATTTTTTACTTGAGACCTCATTTTCCTTGTTAGTTAGGCAGACATGCTTAACTCCTCGCTCGTTCTGTAATTTTTCCCACAGAATGGAAAATTAAAATAACTTTAATAATTTACATATTTGAGTCATTATAATCTTATTGATTGTGTGTACTTTTCATAGCCTTTGAACAATGCTTACTTTCCATAGTCCTCATCTAGGTATTCCTAGACCAAGAGGTTAAAGTTTTCCCTTACTTTCCTTACTTTACACTTTCATTTTTGGTACTATTCTTTACTTACTTACAGTTTTACTTTCACACAGTGTATGTTGCTTTAATTACATTTATACTTCACTACCTTTCTTTGCTTTACTTAGCATAATATTCATTGGACATATACATATTTCCATTTCATATTTTCATATGCACATTAGTAGTTTCTAGCCTTATTAGGATGTATTATTCCTTACTTGTTGTTGCATGCTATAGCAAACATACTTGTGAGTTTTTACTCTTTTTCTATTTACTATTCTTCCTTACTATTACTTTTCCTCCATACTGTCATGCTCTTATACTTCGCTATAGAATATTTTAATTGTAAATTGCATATGTGATATCTAAATAAACTTTAATAAAATTTATCCAATATTAAAATGTACTTAGACTTCTTATTCTAATCACCTTTTACTTTTCTTGACTGTGCCCTACTATATTTTAAATACCAAAAATACAGTAGATCAGGAGCATTTTCAGAACGGTGGAGCTGGACCTAGTGCTGGTCATTAGCACTTTGAAGACTTTTCTGCTTAGCATTTTTTCTTTCCATTTACTGTTTATATGAGAGATTGAACTTTACTTATTTGCTCTTTAATTTTAAGTTTGTAATAATTTAATTTCTGCAATGTTCTTACTTATTCTATGATGAATTTTGCTTTTATTTTTAAACTGCTTGGATTAGATAAGTGGATGAATGTATATTATCTTTTTCTTACATGTAAATTTTTATTAGTATGAAATTTTGTTTTCCTCTACTTCTAATTTTCTTGTAAATCTCTTACTTGTAATTATTCCTATTTCCCTACTTTTCAACTTCTTCTTCCTTCTTCTTCCACTTCACCTTTTTACTTAACACCCTCAAAAAAATTCTTGGCCACACAACACTTAATGGTTGGGTTGGTTTCCTTCCAACCCGGTGTTAAGTGTTGTGGCAGCATTCCACTATTGAATTACTTTTCAAATCTAATATTGGGGTCACTACATATGACTTCTAACCAACCACAAAGCTAGATCCAAGTTGATTCTCTAGAAAAGACATATACCATCTAACTAACCACAGAGTTAGACTTGAGTTTTTTCTGCCAAAGAAAAACTAAATCGAAATAGGCAGACTAACTAGAACACACTCTATAAAACTAATCTGACATCAAAATCATAGAATTAAAATATTGGACTTACTGAATTATCATGAATAAGATTTATGCATTCAAAACTAACATAGAATACTTATCAAATATTATAGGTTCAACTGATATGTTCAAAAGTATCATGCTCAAATACAAGGAATGGAGAGCATCAAAATTAAAGTAAGCAAGACTCTACTAAAAACACATGCGATATCTATTATTTTCTATTTTATTCATTCTATCTATTCTGAGAGAATACAAGCTCAAAATCTTTAATATCCAACTATCAAGAAAAATCTCAGTTTCACAGCCTTATGAGGTTAACCAATAGAACTTAGCAAAGTTCTATTTCAAAATCAGAAATGTCATCTACAAAAATTGAATGAACACTCATTCGTCCGATTTTAATATTTTATTCATCCCAAAACCAAATTTTGATTAAGAAAATCAAGATTTAGGGTTTTAGAGTCATACTCCAAATATGGGGTTCAAACTCTAAAATCCAAGGTGCTAATCAAAATAGTTCCAAGGATGTGACATAGTAGTCACTCTATTTAGGTTATCTATCACAAATGAATAAGTCAAGCTAAGTCTTTTTAGGTCATCTCACCCAAGGTATAAGATCAATCATCTAAGGGTTCAGAGATTCATCTAAGCACTTACCTCAACACGTATTAAATAAGCGTTTCCAACCTCATAGTTATTTATCTAAAGTGGTATTATTCATTTAAACATAATACTATTATTACCCTTCAAGGAATCTAAAACTCTTAATACTTATATATACTATCTACAATTTCTAAGGATTGATTCTACAATCATGGTACATTTAATTACTTACAAAGTTATAAGCTTAGTCATTGATTAAAGGGAACAAAGTAAGTATATAGATCCTTTAACTCCTAAAGTTACAAATTGTCCATTTACGTCATGAGATAAATCATTAAAATTTGGAAGTTGGTTATTTGACAAATCAAGCATATCTTATTGATTATTTTGAGGTTAATACATGTTGATCCTCTTACTTATGAGAAAATTAAGAAACCATGATTTAAAGATTAAGATGAAATTCAAATTATCATTTATGAGACTTAATTCATCCAACATACTAATCTAAGATCAAATGATAAATCAACAAAGCTAACTAGAAAATAAAGCTAATTTTTACTAATTACAATTTTAAGCATTTAGCAAATAATTAATAATTTTAACCATGGGAAAATAATCATAGCAGTACAATTAAGTTTAAATGACATGATGGAGAAATAAAACCCATAAATAATCCATTTGGATAAGTAAATTTGCTAATCTTCACTAACCATGCAAATTGGATAAGAAATAAATTTCACTTTAATGTTTTATAATGAACTTTGGACACCTAAATGAAGGTCCAAATGACATTTGCAATTATTGATGTCTAAATGAAAGCTGTTCCTAAGGGATTAGAGATTATACATGCCAAATTTATACTATTGTTTCAAAGTATTTTGGAAAGTTATAAATGAGCAAAGTTTGGAGAAAATGTTTACTGTTTCAAAAAATTTCTAAGAAACAGTCATATTATTTTCTGAGCTTTGAACCTAAATATGAAGACCTAAATAGAAAATCTAAGTTTGGTGTTCAACAGTGAAGTTGTTCCTAACATAACATAGAGTAATATTGCTAAAGATTAGCTAAAGTCAGTAATTAGATTAAAAGTTATGACAACAACAACATAGTAAATTTTATTTTAAAATCTTAATAAATAGTTTTCTAGATTTCAATAGGTATTTGCTAAAGTTTGAGTGCTTAAATAGTGACCTTATATTCCAAATGGACCAGTAAGATCTTCAATAAAATTGTTCACAAAACATAGAGAAAAAAAATATGCAAGCTCATAGTACTTTAATTCTAGCGGTTGAAAAGTTATAGCTATACAAAATTGACAAAAAATAGAAATTTCAAAAATAAAGTTTAAATGCAATATTTTTTTTTTTTCAAATTTGAGGTGATTTTTGACATCTTAAAGGCAAAACTACGGTGTAGTGTCTTCTAATGATTTATTAAAAATATATATGAGAATGTGTGTACAAAATTACACTAACTAATTTGGAATAGAGTAAATATTATGATAGTACGAAAGGAGGATGAAGAATTATAAAATATTTGAATACATCTAAGAAACCTTTCTTGAAATTTTATGAATATACACATATAAATCATGCAATCTAAAATATCATTGTGAGTGTGCCTATAACCTACTAATATTGCAAATATCATTTATTGATTGATATATAGATATTTTAAACATGAAATATATTTGGTAAAGAAGGGAAATACTAAAAAAATCAAAGTAATGAGTACCTTGAAGCAAATAAATTTTGATAAAGCCTAAATCTTCTTTTTTGCTGGGGAAAGAATGAGATAGTGTAGCCTAAATCTCTTTCTTTAGGTGGCTTAGAGCTTTCAAGATCATTTCCCTGTAGTGGTATTTGCTTTGGGATGAAGTCCTTAGGGTTTGGAGAGGAGGAGAAGAGGAAGAGAAAGGGAGCTTGACTAAGGTTTCCAAATGGAGATAAGAAAGAAATAAAGACAAGATTATTAGGTTTTTAATTAGGGTTAGAAGGTTTATGAGTGCCTTTAAGGTTTGATCAAAGATCCAATAGTGTAGGTTTGATCAAGGTGGAATTTGAATAATTAAAAATTATTTGTCTTAAATTAATTCTTAATTAAGAATAATTTTTGTGGAATAATGATTGGTGTTTTTAATTAGGTGATTTATTTGCAAAACTCCAAATAATTAAGACATAATATTGCCTATTTTGACTAAAAATAAAATTTTAGCATTTCTCAAAATTAATAAAAATATACCTCCAAAATTCAAGTTTAAGGTTCCAAAATGTAGATATCATTGAGAGGAACTCATAGACACCAAAATTTTCCAGTTGGCCATGTGGTTGTCTCGGGATCTGAGTTTGAAGTTGGCTAAAATCATGATTGCCAAAATCGTAACGACTGAATTTTATTTTCTTAATTCCAAATGTATTTTTATCATAACTCATCCATTTTAGCTCCAAAATTTAAGAATTTTTGTTGGTAGCTAATTTGATAATGAAGAATACAAAATTCAAAAAAATTTTAATTTTGATACCCAAAAAGTTTCCATAATTATTTTTAATTTAAGACCAATATAAAATAACTAGGGAAACTTTTCTCAAGGAAAAATCTCCAAAATTCACCCCTAGCAAATTTGGGGGAGAGGAGCTTAATGATGAAGATGGATTTTTGATTTGAGGTCACTTTATTTTAGCAAATTTTCTGAGTCCTAAAATTGGCAAAATAGCCAATTTAACCTAATGAGGTTCACTTGACCCCAAAACTTCAAGATTATAATCTAATGACTGGATGAGAATAATAGAATAAAAATTAAGAAATGATTACACTTAAATTAACTAGGGTAATAACTTAGGGATGTTACAATTGATAAATGCAGTTAATCAAACTAAGTGATCCAAATTACCTTTCTTAGGACATACTAGTTATATATATGTACTATGAATATGTGGTAACTTAGGCTAATATAAAAGTATAATTTTGAATAATACTTGTTTCAATTGAGTTATATCTGCATTAAGGTAAATCATACCTTATTTAGTGTTCTGATTTCTATGGCATTTTGAAGTAAATGTGCATATTAGGAAAAATATGTTAAATAAATAGAAAATAAGAAGTGATGTTTACTTTTATTTTCTTCTGGTTTTTAGTGTCTTTAAGCATTTAACATAAATTTCATAAGTATAAGCATCAAAATCTTTTATAAACTATGGGATGCAACGTGCATCAAGGTTGAGTAGGAACTATGGGATGCAATGGGCATCAGGTTATCTATGATTCCCTTAGATGCATTGTGGCATCAAATGCATATGTTAGTAGAAATTCAGTGGCATATTTTGATGCATATATAGAAGTATATAACACAACTCTATTTTTAGCTATTTTAGTTTACCATTTCTTTTCAGTTGATTTACATTTAGTATGTTTGTTTAGTTATAGTTTTTTCTACTTTTAGTTTCAGTATTTAGATTTATAATTTTATTTTAATTAAGTTTTTTGCTATTTAATTTTTGTTTTATTGAATGTTTAGCAAAATCCCATAAATATAAAAATATACTAAATGCAGCCTAAAGTGTGCTTAGAGTTATTATCCAAAAAAAAATTCTCTTTTTTTGGCTGGGGCCTTAGCATTGTAAAATATACATTATCAGATCCTAAGCAACTAGAGGAGTCAACTTTTGAGGCAACTCAGAAGATCCAGGAAGAGCCAGAGGAGTAGTAGCTAGTACAACATTTACTTACTTGCTTAGTTTAACAGTTGTGAGATGAGAGACTCTTACTGCTCATTTTATTTTAAGCTATAGTTTGTAATAACTAACTCTAGATATATTGTCCTTTCTTTTCTGAGATCAATATGTTTACTTAGCTTTTGTAATAAATGGTATGGATATGCTAAGGTTTTCGCACATTGTTATTGCTATTACTTATATTTAATATTATCATGTGATCAACAGGAAACTCAAATGGAATACTCATATATATTGTATATCTCCTTATAATCCTTTCTAAAGCAATGCGTATAAGTACCTTAACTAATACTTTAGATAAGGATATTACACTTATCTTAAGAATTAGTACCCAACAGTAAGTTAGATTAGGGGAAGTTTAGCTTTCCCAAGCAATACATCAGATTAGGGGAAGTTATTATTATCGTGGGACGAGGCGTTACAACTTGTGTGCTTGCTTTTTTAACATTTAAGGATTAGCCTTTATAACTGCAAACCTACCCCAATACCATATTTGATGTTTACTACTATCATTAAATCTTGATAACATTATACTCAAACTTAGGATCATTTCTTTCATTTCCTTATGATTGTTATAACCCTTATTATAAATGAATGTCATATGAGTTGAATATTTTAAATTATCCTTGCTATAATGTTAAACCATTAATGAACTAACCTTTATGGGAGCTTAATGTGATTATTTTAGAAAGCTTAGTGATGCAAACTATTAACATAAAGCCTACTTGATTGATAATTGAATATTATGTTGACCATTGTCATACTAAATGGCTCTACAATCAATTAAACTAATTCATTAAGGTTCATTATTTTTAGATAATTCTATTACATAAGGAATATCATCTCATAATATCTCATCCACCTCAAAAGTAGTAATTTAGTAATCACTTAGGCTTTAGTTTAATGTTAAATGTTAGGTTAATGATCATCTAACTTAAATAATGTATATTGACTATTTAAGCTTAATCAAAATTGTTTTAATTATTTCTTGCATTTTCTTATTTTTTAATTATTTCTTGCATTTTCTTGTCATCTTAAATTATATTAATAGCATGAACAGACTCATTTACATTATACATTAACTTTCATTCACTTTGAGTTGAACTTAAAGAGGATCAAAGCTCATATACACATACATAACCAACCTTTGTTAGAACCTATGCTACCTTAATTTATGAGTTCATAAGCTTGATTTACTTATTGTTCAAGCACCTTGTTTTTGTTCCAGTCTAACTATATTAGAAGCTTAGGTTGTGTATGTGTGGAACTTAATTAATAAGCAGTACTAGTTAAGGATTCTCACATGCGACCCTTTAAACATTTGTGCTCCACAAGAATTTAGCTTACTATTTTTGTTGTAAATGGTTTATTAATGGAATATGGATATTGGCTAAACCTATTTCATCACACATTGAATCCACTTCAACTCCTAAGTTAATAGGAAGCCAAAGGATTAAGATTAAAACCTTATCTTCCAATTAACCCTAAGGTTAATTAGATGCTTATTTCATTATTAATCATAACTATAATAGCATAATATTAATTAACTAACTTCTTTTTGATATCTAACTTGTTGGTTATATCCTAAATTAATGAGGATTAATACTATGTTGAGCCCACCCCAATTCAGCCCATGAGTAGGGATAGAGCATTTCAAAGCCTTGAATGAGACTCGCCAACTCTCCTTCTCTTAAAACCATAGAAGCCATACATTGCACTATGCCATGTTAGAAGCCTATCATGATGAATTTCCTTACATATTTGAGCCTATTAGATGTAAATTTATTAGGTCTTAACCATATGATCAAGCATATGATCCTCATGCCTTTCTTAGATACCTTAAACTATTATTCGAGTCTTAGTCCTAACCTCATAAAAAAATTGTTGTGTTTTTGGGTAAGTTATTGTATTCCTTCAAAATTTTAGTTGTTAATTAAAAAAAAGGGCTAATTAGGATTCATAACAATAAACTAATTACCTTAGATCATATAGGAACAATTAAATTTAAATTAAGTACTTGATAACTTAGTTTGAAACTGTAATGCCATGCTTCACCGTTATGCGCAACAGAGTATTATTACCGATGGAACAATTCATTACTTTAAATAAGTTATCCATTATGACTTGTTATCAATCCATTACCAAAGATGAATTAATAAGAGTCCCTTTGAATTACCCTTTCTTATACTAACAATTGCTGCTGAGACTAATCCTTAAGATGAGTTCAATACTCTCATTTTAAGTATTAGTTAATCTTACTCACACACATTGGCCTTAAGTTCATTAATGGAAGATAGCCATAATCTATGAATAAGCCTTGCATATATAAACTGATGACATCACAATACTAAGTATAAGATGGAATATTAATATCAAAGTGTAGATGCTTATATATCCACAGAAGCTAGAAAATACATCCATAGTTAATTATTACAGACTATAGTTTTAAATAAAAGAACACTATATAAATCTTTCATCTCGCAGTAGAAAGATATAATAAAACCAACACTACAACTACTACTACTCCTTTGCTTCCTCTTGAAGCTCCAGAATCTTCTCATGAGTTGGCTCCTCAAGTTACTCCAACCTTGATATGTCAGTTTCATATGCTAGGGCCTCAGCCAAAAAAGAGAAACTCTTGTATTAGACAATAAGTCTAAGTACATTTTAGGCTACAAATAGCATTTTGCTGCATTTAAGGGATATTACTTAACTTAATAGTATAACAAAAAGCAAACTACAAAAAATAGAAATAAGCAATACCTATAAATCTAAATACTAAAACTAAAACTAAACAAGTACACTGAAGGTAAAACAATTGAATTAAGACTATAAACTAAATAAAACCAGAAAACTAAATCATGTTACATGTCAATATATATGCATTTGAATAATCCATGGATTATGTCACATATATGTATAACTTTGATGCCACAATGCATCCTAAAATCATAAGTAATATGATGTTTGCTGCATCCTATAGTTCCTACTCAATATTGATGCATGTTGCATCTTGTATTCCTCAAAATATCTTAATGCCATATGCTCATGCTATTTATTTTATGCCAAAATAAAGATAAAAATGATTAAATCCAAAAAATAGAAATCACATCCCTTTTGTTATCTAACTATTTAGCCTATTTTCTTAACATATTTCATGATCTGTATGCCATAAGGTTCAGAATTCTAACCATGAGAGTTTCATAACTTAGGTTCTTTTGCCACTAAAATCTACAAGTCTACTAAAAATACCAACCTACATTATCGCATATTATGAGCATATATACATGCTTAGTATGTCTTAAGAAAGGTGATATTGGACACTTTGGCTACTTGACTACACTTATCCCCATGTATATGGATTGGATGCATACATCATTTTACAGTTTTTTCTTCCAAACTAAACTGTCCAAATCCTTACTTGTGACATACATTGGGATTGGGATATTTATCCTGAATTGAACAATACTTATTTAATTACCTGTGATAAGACAAAAAGTCTATATTTATATATAGGAATATTCAACCAATCCCACATTCTACTAAATCAAGGTGATTTTTATAGATATGTACTGCAATCACCATATAATAATACTAATCTCATCATTATTATAATTCTAAACTGGCTATTTTAATAAATAAGGAATTCCAACCTATAGAGTCCATTCTCCACTATAATTGGTTCTAACCAATAAGTTATAAGGAAGTGCCAATTAAGTCATTCAAGCTGGGTTAACTACCATAATTGTATAAGTTCAACCTATATCTCATTAGGTTATCATTACCACAAAACAAAAGATCAATCTCTAAAGTTCATATGGTGCATCTATGATTCTACCACAAAATATGACAAATTAGGCATTCCTACCTCAAGATTTACCTTGACCATGTTATTACTAATACATTGATTATTTCTTACCTTTAAGATACTTCAAAGGATCTAGACTATTCTATCTAACAATTGCAAGTTAAAACTAAAATCAGGATAAGTCTTATATAAGGTTACATGCTAATTCATAGTCACAATATGAAGTTAAGGATAAATAAAATTGTGAATCATCCCTATGGAACTTCTAAGAGTCATATACTAATTCATAAGTCAATTCATTAAAGTTAGAATTTAGTTGTTTGATCAATCAATCATCTTTTATTAACTAAGGATCATATCATGCAAGTTGTCTTATTTATGAGAAAATCAATAGGTTTTAAGGTGAAGGTTAAGATATAATCACATTGACTCCTATTAGGAATTAATAATCTATCATGCAAGATTGAAGTTCAAGAATCAAATCAACATATGCTAGGTTAATCCAAGCTATGTATGAATGTAAAATCAACATTAAACCAATTTTGGCTAGTTAACATGCTTAATATTAGTTAATTGGGATATTAAGTTAATTAGGAAAATTTTGAAATTAAACATAATAAAATTGAACTATAAAGCCATCATTAAATTCCTTACCATCTAAGGATTACATAAATACCAAAATTTTTAGAATTAGATAACAATTGAGACTAATACTCCCTCATTAAGGTTTAATGTAATTATTAATTAATTAGAAAAATTAACTATAGAAAAGTAAATTTGACCTTGCAATTAGGTCCTTAATTAGCATAATGAAGAAATAGAGACATAAATATGACATTTGGATAAGTGTACACCCTAATAGAGACTATAAACATCCACATCAATCAAAAATATTTATGAAGTTTATTAATTAAATTTTTTTTTTTATGATCAAAATGGTATATAATATCATAGAATTTGGATGAGTATTGATACAAAAATTGGAAACCCTAATTTCATGCATTATCCATAAATTTAGTCTTTAGGAAAATGAAAATGCATTTGAATTTAATACATTAAAATAGCTCTAGGTCGGTCGGGTCGACAGGGTACCGATGACACTCTTCAGTGAGATAGCGTGGGTCAGTTGGGTCCCGATGACTCACTATTGTTGAATAGCTCATGTATCAGGCTGATCCGACCCGCATTGTTCTTTTTATCCTCTACAAAGAACCCCGGCGCAAGGGTGATTAGGGCTAAGCTAAACTGCAAAATTCTCGGTGCTCTGGCCACACCATGACCAGGACTTAATCGTTACACGATTAGTAGACAGTGGCACATCGATCACACCAAGAAGCCCCATATGAGATGGCTTGGACTGCTCAAACCTTACTCACCAAAAACCATAGCCTTATGTTTGCTGTGGGGAGATAATTCTTCCCACATAGATGATGACAAGGCTCCAGTTTAACTTGGACACAATTAGTATTGCATGGCAAAGTGGAACCCCAATCTGGCCCAACTTGAGATGGTCCAGATTGATGGAAGCTTACTACGGCTCAGGCACTGTACCCCTCAATAAGGCCCGACCTGACTGCTGCTCGATCAGGTTCGATCAAACCCAATTGACTGCAGCAATCAACTTATCAGTGATTGCAATAGTTAATCACAAATGCAAGGAGGCACAATTGCTTGCTCAGTACACCAGGAAGTGGGATACTTGTGTTCAGGAAGGACGAAATTGTTGCTAATGATCAGAGGCAACTTGGGGGCTTAGTTGTTAGCTATTGGATTTCTTGAGCTTCAGAATAACTGCTGAGGACTTGAGCGCTGAGTCTCACCCACTACGATGACAAGAATTAGAGCTAGAAAATATGGCTGATTGACTGGTAGCAGCAGGGAGGGATTCTTAATTGGATAAGAAAAATTGAAGCCTCCTTAGTGAGCAAACAAGCTCACTAAGGCTGGCGGGACTCCGTAAATAATCTCGAAATCATGGGGTTTATGGGCTGAGCCAATTGGCCCAAGCTCAGAGGTTCACATCTAGATGGATGAAAATGGTGATGGTCGGGTTGCCTAGCCCATTGAGGGGTCCTACCAATTGAGAAAATTGATTGCAACAACTTTGGTGGTGTGGCATGGGAGTAAAGAATAGCATCTCAGGCAGTTATACGAGCTGATTTTGACAGTCGGGCACAGATGCTTTAAAGACAAAGGTGAGCAGTGCCGGAATGCAAGGGAGCCATTTTATTGATCTAGAGAAAAGGCAAAATGGTCCTGATTGCATGGACCATAACGGTCAAATGCGGGTGGAAGATTGACTGTTGGATCACGAACGTGATTCGACGTTAGAGATTAGGCATGACTAGATCTAATCTGGGTCGTGTGATCCACACAGATAGATGGCTAGATGATACAGAAAATGGCTATCATGCAGCTCAGGATCTGCTGTGGATCACCAACGGTCCACACAATAAATCCTACGGGAGTTGACCGTTGTTGGGAGGGAGATTTTGCAATTATTAGAATTGTCAAACCCTTAATTGCAATTTTCAAATTTAATTTTATTTGAATTATGGCCTAAATGACCTCTAAATATTCACAAAATTGTACCCCTAGCTAATTTGGGGGTGAAGAATTCAAAAAGCCACTCAGAATTAGATTTGGATATCACTTCAATTTAGCAAATTTCCAGGGTTCCAAAATTGGCAAAATAGCCAATTCAACCTATTGAGGTCTGATTGACCATAAAATTTTAGATTTAAGTTATAATGATTAGATAGAGCTAAAGGAATAAGAATTATAGCCTAATTAATCTTAGATTGTCTAGGGTAACAACCTAGGATTGTTACAGAAGCTAACTAGCTTTTATGTACTCGCAAGTTTATAACTAGAGTTTCCAACACATTGCACCATCTTTTCACTCACACTTTATGTATTCATGGACTTATATAATATTGGTTATTTTTATTATCTTACCCTTAAATCATAGTTTGGTATCACTCATCTAGCCCATTCCATTGTGGAACTCTGGTTAGCCATCAATCATGCCTTTCTCCCTCAAACCATTAGTCTTTGCTTTGAGTTGAGCTTGATTTACACACCTGCAAGGGTGGCATTCTTAAGTTCCAATTAGGTTGAGTGAACCTAATTTAGCATTTTGGAAACCTATAATTCTTGGTTGGTTTGGTTGATATTAGCCAAAAGTTTGTTTAGGTTAATGTCTCCCTAAGCACACAACTTAACATTAAAGACTATAATTTTGACTCAGCCATTGTCCATCTTCCTTGAAAAGATCTTATTATGGAAAAATGTATATTATTTATACATACTTCTAATTTATTAAAATAAAGAAAATTTATATATATTTATGAGTTTTAGATAAGATGTTAAGTACATAAAATTTAACAACATAATAATCTCAACAAATTCATTTTACTAGCAAAAATATTGACAAATTCAAAAACTATGTAAATTTTAGATCTTGAGGGGTTTAGGAATCTTATTATTTATTTTTCTTAGCAGATATCAAGTACATATATATTATAAGTTATTAATATTCATTTTTGCTAGACTTGCTTTATGCCATGACATTATATATATTACTTTCATAGACACACTTGCTAGAACTTGCTTGGTTCACAATTAAATATATTATATAGATTTTATAAAAGTTTCCCCTTTGTTATAATTATGTGTCAATACATATATTTGGACCGGGCATTGTCCCCTAGAGGGATAAGGAGACATATGTCAATACATTGAGAGAGTATGTATATGGTTATTTATAAATAAAATTTTTGGGAACCACTCGTGCAAGAAGATATATAGAATCTCTCTATATTAAAATGCTTAATATTAGTAAATCTGGCAAGAATAAGACATATAATTATCTTTCATTGCTTATTTACTTAAAGAATTTGATTTACATGTTTATTTGCTATATTCACATAAAACCTAGATAGAAAATTGGTTGTAATAATAATTTTGTGGCTTATTTGCTTTTACTTTATTTTTGTACTTATTTTGGCCGCACTTACACCTTATTCATTTAAAAGGTTTGACATAATTGATGTCTTGCTTATTAGTATCCAATTACTTAATTTTTCTAACTTGATTCAATTTCTTTAACACTTTTCATGTATCAAATTAGGGAGCCTAGTCTACATTTGGGATTCTAATGGGGAGGATACCTTGCTGGTTGAATGGAGGCAAGGATCTGTAACAACCTTACGTTGTTACTGAACTAATTATAAGCTTAATCATTCTTTAATTATAATTATATTGCATTTACTAAGTCATTAAAACCTAATCCTAAAATTTTGTGGTTAATCGGACCTCACTAGGTTAAATGGGTATTTTGGTCAATTTAGGTACCTAAATAATAGCTAATATATTTTGATCTCCAACTAAAATTCTGACTGCATTTTTAAATTTCTCACCACCAAATTAGTTAGGGGTGAAAATTTATGAATTTTTGGATGTCATTTAGGCCATAATTCAATTTAAATTAATTTGGGATAATTGCATAGAAGGGATCCCAACAATTTAAATTTGCAAATATGTCATAACAACTATTAACCGTTCGGGATCCGATGTGCGGACCGTAGGCGATCCGCTGTGGAGCCTAGGTCACATGACAGCGGAGCCCCGCTTCATCTATCTGTCCACTTTGCAATCCTGCAATTAGATCTGCCATTAGATATGCCCCGTGGATCCTACGACCCAGATCGCTCCCACGATCGGCCGTTAGGATCAGATCGATTTGAGCCATTGCACCTTCTCCTTTGATAAATCAAACGACTTTGAAGGCATCCGCTACTGCTCACCTTCGTTCCCTCTCTCTTGCATCCGAGACCGAAGGGATCCTCTGTACCCCGACCACAGATCTTGTCCCCCACTCCCATAGTCACCTCAGCAAGTCGTTGGGGATCTTCCCTCAACAGTATATCAACCCAATCTGGCCCCGTGGCCCAACTGAACTCTAATTGGAAAACAAGGAGCTTGACCATGGCCTGACTTCTCAGGTCTCCTCCAGTCCATCCAGCCTCACCTCAGCATTCCCTAAGGCTATAAATAGCCTCAGGATTCTTCCTTGAGCTATTTTGCTAGTCAATTGGATCCAATTTAGATCTACCCCAAATCCTCCACTTTTGGTCTATCCGAGCTTCCCCTGGGTCATATAGCTACTTGTGTACTGCTAATTGAGGGTATTCCTGGTGTTTAGGACACCTAGTGCCTTCTAGAATCTCAACAACCAGTGGATTGCTCTCTACTGTTTGCTCCAGCTCCCATCAAAGAACCAGGTACCTTAGTTTGTCGTGAAGAGCTCAATATGTTTGACACTCATCTCCTACCAATTTGTAATTGTGCAATTAGATTAGACAAACTCAACCCGATTGACCCTTGTGTCTGAGCTAGTCCCTATCCATCGTATCGATCGATCGAGTTAGTTCCTTTTTCCATGCTTGGGTCCGAGTAAGGACCCACTGAATGGGCCATCCCTAGACCCGGTAGATGGAGGGCTTCATCTCTCCATCACTTGGGGATGGTTTACAGATAGAGAGGGGTGCCAATGGTGGTCTGTGGAGGGAGAATTTGTCCCTCCACAGAGAGCCTAGAGATCATGAAAGATCCAAATAGGGTCTTTGGGTTAGGGCCAACCCTCGATGGGGATTCTGGGTCCCATCAATGCGCCTTGGCTTGGCGATGGACTCTTAATTCACCTGAGGCAATGGCTTGTCCTAACAGCCGTGAATTTAGCCAATTCAGGTTACCCTAGTCGGTTGGGTGTCGGGTAGGGCGCGGGCCAAGCCGAGACCCACACAGTTCGATAGTAATGGGTCCTTAGGCCGAGAAGATATGCGTCTTTTAGCAATGGGCCGAGCCCGTTTAATAATTAATAAAATCTATTTATCAAATGTTTTACTTAAGAAAATCAGATTGATTAATCAGAAAATGCAAATTAAAGTATTTGAATAACTTTTGATCCACTAATCCAAAGTATATAAATTTATATAGCATTTTATTCAAAAAAATATAAGGAATCTAAGTATAAAACCATATTGCACTTTCTATGGTTGGATTTCCTAATTTTGCTTAATTACTCTAGAATTTGATTAGGATGGATTAGCTTTTACACCTAGCCAAATTCTTTGATTCAAGTTTCATTATGCTTCTTATGCCTTGTAGAATGGATGTGCTAGGTGAAATAAGTTTTTGATCATTATTCTGTTAATTATACCATAGTATTAAAAATGCATGATTAGTAAAAATTGTGGCTTACACTTAACCAAATTTAGTATACTAAGTCACTAATTGTTCATATGGATAACTAGAACTTAATTGCCAAGTTTCATAATGTTTGAATGGTTAGATTTGTAATTAAGTGCTAATCCCTTATGGCTTGATTTTGGATTTGATTAGCCTTAATTACCCTTTATTTTACTTAATTAAATGCTTATATGCTTCAATAACAGTAGTATGCATGTTAGAGAACTCAAACCATAATTTGGACACTTTAAATGATTGATTCTATCTTAATCAACTTCAAACCCTAAGAATTCTTCAAGAATGACTAAATAAATCAATATTTGATTTGAATTTGAGATGGACTTCAATAATGCACAAATAACTTACTGATTTTGTCATTGATTATTAACTGAATAAGTGATATTAGTTTAGTCAAGTTAGAATTTATATTCTAACTTAACTAGATTAAGGTCTAAGCCTTAATCACCTTAAATAAAACACTTGATTTGAACAAATAAAAGACTTGCATGATTTTAATAATACATAGTGATTTAACACTAATCTTAAACTATTAAACTAGGAGTATTAAGATCTATAATGAGTTTATGTAATTGATCATTTGAACATCTACCTTTAAATCATTCATTTTCTCTTAAGTATAACCCTTAACATGAGATAAAACATAAAATGATATTGATTTGCAAAATTATCAATTCTTAATAATTTACATAATTGTATCCCATAATTGTAGTATAGGTTGTGATCCGATGGGTTTACCCATCTAATTTGTATAATTCAATCTAATGAAATAAAAGTTGAAAACTTAATTTAAATCTTAGGTCTTATATTATAATTTGTACATTTTAGTGCTAGACTTTATAATTCAATAATTGCTAAGCCTTATCAATAGATGAGCTATTGAGGTAGAAACAACTTATTATCAAATCTTGAGGTAGGAGCTTAGATGTACCTTTTTAGCCTTAGATACTTGATCATAGATCTTTGTGGTAAGATAATCTAATGATTTAGACTGAGGTTATTTCCATGTGGTACTATCCTGAATTGAGTGACTTTTAAGTCACATCTTTGGAACCTTTATGTAGGATTCACCACAATGGAGTATGGATTCATTAGTTTGAAATTCCTTGATTATTAAATAGAATTATTAGAATCAGTAGAACTATTAGTTGGAGGTGATAGTGTATATTCATAGAACTGATTTAGTTCAGTAGAAAGATGGAATTGGTTGATTTGCCCTGAATAGAACTATAGAGTCTTGGTCTTATCTTAAGTAATTGGATAAATATAGTTCAATTCAAGATAAACATTCCAATTCCAAGAATGCTATAAGTAGGGGATTGAATACTTAGTTTGAGAGAATAAACTGTGATCAGGTCATGCCCTTATTGTCATACATTTCGATAAGTGCAGTTAAATAAACTAAGTTCCTCAAGTTACCTTTCTTAAGATACTATAAGTATGCTTGCAATTAGGGTATTTAACATCTTAATTTGAGAGAATAAACTATGACTGGGTCATGCCCCTTATCATCATGTGTTTTGATAAGTGTAGTTAAATAAACTAAGTGTTAAAGTCATATTTCTTAGAAATATACCAACTATGTATATACATCCTCTTTAGTTGATGAGTTTAAATTTGATCTTAGCTAATTCCATGCAGTGGATTAGAATTAGGAGTTAGAATTCATTTAGATGAATTATGCACAATGGAGATAAATGGAATCATCACTTTACATTGAATTAATTTTTGGATTTCGATGATTTAAAGCATATAGTCATAAAAGCTTTGGCATATCATAAATGCATAATTTATGTCAGCATTAGTGGAGTGATTGAGCTCACCTAATGACTCTGTTAGTGGAGCGTTTGCTCACCTAGGATCTGTGGAGTGTCATGTGACATCAAGTTAGCATATCAGTGGCATACAGTTCTGTGAAATATTTAGATGCATAGTTATTAATTCAGTGGCATACTGTATAATTTTAAATCATTATTTCCTTAGTTTCAGATTACATACTGCTTTTTATACGATTTAGTATTCAGTTTTACTTTACTTTTATATTTGTACTATTTTGAGCTTTCAGATATGTTACTTTCTTTTCTAATAGACTTTTTAAATACTAAATAATAGATAGCTATAACTATTATAGTAGCTTTTGATGTATTAGACTTATTATCTAACACATGGTACTTTTGGGGTCCAGCAATTTGCTAGATCTATAGCAACTTGCGGAGCCAGATCAGGACCCTTTACAAGAGATCCAGGAGGAGTTTGTAGAGCATTAGAGGACTCTTCATCAGCATTTATTTTTTGCCCTAGTTACTTTCAGTTTAGTACTTAGACTATTTTTTATATTTTCATTAAGTAAATAGTTTGTAATAATTTTGGATATATTTTATTTTCTTTTCTGAGTTGAATGTCTTACTTAGCTTCTGTGATAAATGTTTCTGCATATATGCTTTAGCTTCTACACTCTGTATTTACTGCTACTTATATTTAGTATTGTGATGTGATCAGGATATACATAAAAGGTTAGTATTCGTATAACTTGGATCTTATCTTTATTCATAATCCAAAATATACAAGTACCCTATCTAATACTTAAGATAAGGATAATACACTTATCTTAAGAATTAGTACTCAGCCCACTTCTCTTTGAGGTTGAGTCTCAGCAGCTCATGTGCTCAGCAGGTGTATTTAGAGAGGTTAAGTTTCTTTCCTGAGTAACACATTGTTTCGCCGCCAGTTGTTATTTTTTGAATTAACTCAATTTTCATGCGGTGACGGGACGGGGCGTTACAGGATCACCTTAATTATTATTAATTGTACTTTTATTTCTTCAAGGGTTCTAATATTGAACTATTTGGTTGAGAGTTTATTGTACTACACTAATATTTAAGATAAAATTAAAGTTATGTTTTATTTTGCATAATATCTTTAATATGATCCTATAGTTATCATAAATGAGCACGAGCTTTTTAAGGAATTCTTTCACCAAAATCCCAAACTACTTGAATTTACAGGAATGCATCTGTTGGACATGATGTGAAGTAACAAGTAATAATATACAAAATAGCTTCCATGTCTTCAATCTTATCCAATTCCCTAATAACACGATGATTCCTTCTTATACTAATGATTTTTAATGCAAATATTATTTTAACTTCTTCTTTTTTCAACCATTTGACATTTACTTATTACTTGAGTTAAGTCAATTTCTTGTGCTTTAAAGTATTGTATCGACTAATCTCAATGTGAAGGGAAACTGTTGCATTTGGAACCTGTTGGTCAAAGTTTTCAAGAGCAAAAGAAGAGCTTCATGATGATCTCGTAATAGAGTATCCTATTCAAGATGATTAAGTTTTTTCTTAGTTGCCTTTAATTTATGATAAATAATAAAAATGAGATCTTAGTGAAGATAGCCCAAGTATTTTCAACAACTTTCATAAAATTGGATTTATAGAACCATTCATTATGAAATTGAAGTCTACTACCTAATCTTGCTTCCTGCCATTGAAAGATTAATTGGGGAATAATTATACATACAAGGACACTCAATGCTATTATTTGCTAATAGATTTGTATTATATCAGGTTAAATTCATAAGAAATATGTCCAACTTAGCTCAAATGAAATTGAAAGAGTATTGATTACAGAAAGTGAGCTTGAGACTGATTGAGGTAAGATCCTCTTGAGCACTTTTAAAATATAATTGCCAATGGTAGCAATATTAAGAAAAGAGATGAGCTTACCACCACTTTTCTTTAAACCAAACCTAATTCAATTGAAGTCTCAAATGAGTATCCACGATATAGTTATATTTACATTCTTTTAGCAGAGTTTCCTTCAATTTCTTATCCAAGTGATAATTGGAGGCAAAGTAGAAGTAGCATATATGGATTGTTGATTGGATAATTTTAAAATTCATGTATGAATTATGCATTCGTAATAACAACTTCATAATGAACATAGCTTTTTTCATAAATAAGAAGAAAATAACCTAGTCGTACATAATCAAAGTTGTGCAAGCTATCTTCATCACACAAAAAAATTCTATCTGGAAGGGAAAAAAAGCATGGTCTATGGGTGCACATCATGGTTCTATAGCCAAGGCAAGAATTTTAGAGTTAAGCCCTCAAATGTTTTCTGAAAACTACTATAGGTTGCATCATGGGTAACACCTATTATTATATTAAAGCTAGTTAACATAACGAAAACTTCTAGGTAGGGCATTGAGTTGAATAAAAAATAAGTTTGTATTCCCTTTTGGGATGAGATTTATTTCTTCTTTGGGTAACCAAATGCAAGTAAGTAGTTGGTAGAGTTATTGGGATTATGATTGAGTGTGATTAAACATTGCTGCACTCCTATGCCTTTAGAAACTTGAGAGGAAAATTAATCTAACTAGGAAAGAAGGCTTGCTAATATTCAAGGTTGAATTAGTAGTAATTATTAATAGTTGGTTATTTGAAGTAGTTATAAAAGGCAAATGATTTTTTGGTAATTCTTTAGGGTTGATGACTATTCAACCGTCTGCAGTGAAGTAGGAGCCACAAAATCAGATGAATTAAGCTTGTGAGGGGCCTCTATAAACGTCCCAATAGAGATAATTATATAGCTGTATAATTGCAAGATGCCATTGCACATTGAAAAATTGAGCATGCTCTTCATATTTGACTTCCATTCATATTTAAGCTTATGTTGTACTAACACTCTATTTTTGTTAAGGGTTAAAGAATCAAGAAAAAATGAAGACAAGCATACATACATAGAACCTAGCAAAATCAAGGTGCTTTTTGGACATCATGATGGAGACCAAAAGGATGGGAATACGTACTTTGTTGGCAGTATTAGAAACTATTGAATTTGTCTAGAGCACCAAAGGAAGGTTGGACATCCTAACTCAGATTGACAGACTATTATTAACCCTTAGTCGGTACAAAGGAGGGGTCTTAGTGCATAACTTGGAAAGGTACGCTTAAAATGACCATGAACAGCCTTCTAGGACTTTGGATAAATCATCATCACACGAGAAGCAAAGTAACTAGTAGCCGCCTTTCAATGTTTGGAGATCTAGGCTTCCCTTCAATTGCCATGTATGCTTCATGGAACCATGAATGTAAGTTTTTATAAAGTGGGCTCATTTAATAGCGATCACACACCAGAAAAATCTCTAACTTTCAACACTAGAACAAGTGTAAGAAGTTTGAAATAATTTTAGATATAATTTTTGTTTTTTTGTGTTGTTGTTTAGTGATTCTCTTGAATTTGTATCTTTTATTAGTTAAATATTTATATTTTATTGATCACATATTTACTTTATTTAGTCAAAATTCACACTTTTTATTGTTGGGTTCAAATATTTTTCTTTATAATTGCTTGAATTTTGAGATATATTTGAATTACGAATTTTTTTCTTAAATAATATTTATATATATATATATATAATTCAAATATTTAATTTGTGTTTAGTTCAACGGAAATGCCTGTGCCTTATATTGCGAAAGCAGATGCTTCTCTCTCCCTTAATTGCTTCCATTCGTCTTGAAATGCCGGAGTTATCATACGTTGACTGCTTCCCATTCCTCTTCAAAGTACATAAAGATCATTACGAAAAGATGACATATTTATACGAAAAATACTATGATTATACAAGAATATACAGTAAAAAATATTTAGGATCAATTAAAAATTTTTTTTTTTTTATAATTTTTGTATATAAATCTTATCAAAAAATACATTCAACCAATAATCTACTTACATATTGGATTGACACATCATCTATATATTTTGATATATAATAATGTGTAAGTGTAATAATACTCTTATAATTTTAAACAAAAAAAAATGAATTATATTAATCATATATTCTTAAATAATATTATCATATTATTATCATTTTAATATATATATGATGATGTAGCTATTAATATTTATTCTCATAATTTCTATGCACGCCATATTCTTAAACATTAGAAAAATATTACTATAATTTTTCGGGCACTTTTCTTACTGCAAATTAAATATTTTAATAAAGCTTTAATTATGAATTTAACTAATAAATTATAATTATTTGAATATAATTTGAGTGCCATGTCAACAGAGTCTAAATAGCATTTCTCTTAAATTTATTAATTTTATTCGGCACCAACAATACTTTTAATTATGTTTTTTCGAGTTCAAATTCAAGTTCGATCGAGCTCGTGTCGATTTCAAGTCATTTCGACTTATTTTAAATAAGGTTCGAGTTAAGTTGTATGACTCGAATTCGACTCGAAAATTTCAAGTCGAGTCAAAATGTCTTGAACTCGAGTTGAATCGAGTTCCTAGTCAAATTACCAGCATGTCAACTAACAAGAACAAAAAGTAGTATTATTTTTAAGAAAATGTTGAAATATTTTCAAAGTAAGAATATATAAATTTATTATGAAAAATATAATGGGCACACACAAATACATAGAAAAATTTGAAAATGAATTTGAAGATATGAATAGGAATGTGCAAAGGAGAATCTCAAGTATTTTGAATTGTACCAAAAGAAAATGAAAACACCAAAACTTGACTTTGCATTAGGAGAATTAGTATGAGATGTAAACCCTTAAACAAAGAAAGGAGAAAGTTTAGGAGTTGCTTTGTCTACGTTAAAAATAATGATCGACTAAAAAGAATATAGTTCAAAATTTGGTTGGGATTCAAAATCCTTAAAAGAAAATACTCATATTTTAAAATAATTTACACTCAAAATAAAGCAAAGCAAATAACATCATAAGTTATCATCAAGATGTTGGAGCTTCACTCATCTAGATAACTTGGAGGTTGCTTCTGCATCCTTCTCGTCTGAACACACTAGGAAGTGCTGAGTCAGGCTACTGGACATAATATCCTTTTGTCTGTGAGTCTGATTTGAATTGTAGACTACTGGACATAATATCCATTTGTCTGTGGATCTGATTTGAATCGTAGACTACTGGACATAATATCCCTTTGTTTGTGGATCTGATTTGAATCGTCAATAGCTAGTATCGAAAGACTTTAGCTAGGTCAAAGAGTGAACGATCAACAAAGTATCCAAAACTGTCATGAATACTATTGATTGTGAATGCCTTAGTTTAATAACGCCTAATATAGGCTTGAGCTATCTATCGCAATATTATAAGACTTTATGAACTACTATACCTAATCAACTCAAAACAAAAATTATATTAAATAACAGAATACATCAAAATTTGCTTATTGTGATTATTTTCTTGCATACAAATTGATCAGTAAAATTTAATGCATTTTTTAGACTCACAACATCTAGATAAATATTAGAAACTCTCTTTCAAATTATATATAAATTTAAAGTTCCCTTTAAATTGCCTTTTACAATTGCACTTCTACAAACTTGGTCAAATTTTATTGTTTAATTAAATAAATCTTGTTAGAACAGATCATTATTCAGTGACAGAAATTGGGTATTATTACTACGGAACAACCAACATTTAAAAAAATAGATTCAACCTTAATGCTTGGTTTGGTTCAAGTGAACACATGCTATGTGACTAATTGTAGCTTAAGCCATACAATACAAATTAATGTGTAGTTTGATTGCCCTTCTATGCTTTGATTGCCCTCGTCTTCTACAATACTAAGCAATACTATACTTTTATTGCCCTTTTTACCTTTACTCATCCTAATAGAGGTGGAACTGCGCAACTCTTTAAAGGCCACTCGTTATGTTTTTGGTTAACACCTTTCTTAATTGCAAGCTTAAGTATATTAATGTAGCCTAAGTTTTATTTGTATTCTCTAGTGCAAATTCTTAGTAATATGCTCATATTTCTCTTAAGTATCTATTAAGCAACAGGTGAAAATACACCATAAATGATATACACCAAGCCAAAAATACACCATAAATCATTGCATAAGCACAATTAGGATAAGCATAACCAACATGAAAAAGCATTTAGGTGGACCGAAAACCTTACCTCGTAATTCTTAAGGTTCTAGCAGGCCAATTCAACTAATCAAGATGTCTGGCTCTGCTCAACGGCTATAACAACAAATAAGCCCATGATTCCAATCAACTAAACTGATAGCCAACCTTTTAGATATAAGATAATATTTACCATTGTTAAATTTAACATTCATTTTAATTTCACCACACAAGACCGAATTGATTATTCTAAAAATGAAAAATGTAAGCATGGGGGAAAAATGTATATGGACCAATGCAAAGAGATACTGGCCATGATATAGAAATCAACCAATCCATCATATAAGGCATTAATATTTGTTGATCTACCCATCACCAGCTCAACTAAGAGTAATTTTTATATAATCGTAAGCAAACAAAACCACAAAAGGTTTATCTTATTGAATTTCTTGAAACTGAGATTAGCCACAAATAACAAAAAGGTTATTTGACATGAGAGAACCTAAGAAATCAGAGAGTAAAATAATTCGATTATTGTGAAATCAGATTACTGTATAATCAGATCATATTATAATGAGATTACTTTTCTATTTTTTAATAATATTGAAGAAAACTTGAGATTTTTCTATTGGTAATGAAATAATCTAAGAGTAATATTTCGAGTAATATTGAAATAAAATTACCTCCAAAAATTTTCATTTTTTAAGTTTAACGAAATGAATGAAATCGATTTCGTTCGAATCGATTGGAACGAAATCAATTTCATTCGAATCGAGTTGGATAATTTAGAAAGCTTTTGCTGTGGACATAGAAGACCTCTTCCGCTCACTGCTGCTACGCTTTCTCGCTCTCTCGTTCTCTGCTCCGCTCAGCATCGCATAATTACGAGTTATGCACAATTTAGGCATAACTGGATTACGGTGTTTCTATATATATTATCACAAATTGAATCCTAGTGCAAAATTTTTTCACATGTTTTAATTCAAACCAAACCTCGATAATCGTTGTTAATCAGAAATTTATTTACTTTACACCAGTTTTACCTCAATCCAAGTAGCCGCTTAATGAAAATTAAGTCAATATACTTCTATAAGCAAATGAGGCCCAATGCAGGCCTCTATAAGTATTCATGGTTGTTACTTATATTAACTGTGCATGATTAGTGCCTAATCATATCATTATTAGGTTATAAGCTTAATTAGTAGCAAACTCTAAGAATTTTGAAGCAAATTGATCAAAAATGTATTTCTTGATTATTTTAATGAAATTAAAAACTTAGAAAATTAGGAAAAAGATATTTTGACCTGAAACTTTAAATTTGACTGCATATTTGGATTTGTCACATAAAAAAATAATTAGGGGTGCAAGTTTTATAATTTTGCACTCAAGACAGTCAAAATATGCATTAAATATATTCTGTATTTTAATTTAAATCAACCTTTAAGGATTTATTTAAATAATATAACCGTTAAATTAGTTAAATTTGATTTTTATTATCAGCGGACACCCACGAAGTTCGAAGGACCGCTATTTTGTCTTGTACCATCTCAGTCATTCTAACTTTATGATCTGAGATCAGACGACAAAGAATCTATCCGAGATTTGATTCGGCCTTCAGATCCAAACCCGAGATCCGGTTGTAGCAATTTTATCACACACTAATCATCTCAGGCTCGACCAGAGAGCAATAGTTTGACCCAATGTAGCACATCTGAGCATATAAAAATCCTTTGGAAACTCTCTGGTAATCCTTTGCTCATTTTAGAACAACCGAAAACTTTAATTTCCTTTTACATTCACTCATTTCTCCCCAAATTCCAAATCTTTTTTCTTAGACCCTGACAAGATCAAGAGGAATATGTCGATGACCAACTGGCCCTTGAGAGTAGTAAGAACCTATAGAAGCTTCTTGAGATCTTAAAAGCAGTCTCACTTGCTACTTTTTACTTGTGAGTCCATAGATCAACCAACATTTCCCTTGAATGTCGGTGAAGGGTACCCCCTCTGAACTCAGTATAGTTCATCTCTTATTAGCATAATAGTGTTATGTCTTCTTTATAAACCATGCAAGATCAATATAGAAGGTATTAAGAAGTTAAACGAATAAAAAAAAATCATAAACGGGTTGCTTAAGATCAAAAGCACCCGAAATTCCTGAGACTGTGATAGATAAAAGTATTATGAAATTCTTGATGTCGTGTACCTTTATATATCTCCCCTATGACCTAGAATTGTATGTTAAAGGTAAGGTGATGACTGTCGAGCTAGCCTGAGCTCAAGCTAGTATCACCATGGTGAGCCCTAATGCTCTTTCTAATGAAAAAATATGGTTGTATGTAGATTTGAATCATTTACGGGAAACTAAATTGACAATAGAGAATAAGTATCCCATGCAGCATGTCAATGACTTATTTGATTAAATGTCCATAGCTATGGTTTTTCTTATGGACCTATGGTCAGCATCTTATAAGCTGAGATTTAAGAAAGAAGATGTTCCAAAAAGTGTGTTTCAAATCTTCAATGGGCATTACACGTTCTTAGTGATGTCCTTTGAACAACAAATGCTCCTTCCACCTTTTATAGATAAAATGCAAAAAATCCTTAAACCCTTCTTAAATAAGGATGTGATCACCGATAAATCTAGAATTTATGATAAAATAAGCAAATAAATAAAAATATTTTTAAGCTTGAATGGTATACTTTGATGGATTTCTCACTGATTTCAGGGAAAAAAAGAGGAGCTGTGCTAAATCTAGGCAAAATAGAAATTCTAGAAGAAAATCGCCACTGCGCACCCAAGTGCGCCCAGCGTGCTCAAGCGGGTACAAACCCGAGAGCTCGGCACTGCTGCGCATTGCAGCAGAACTCACCAAGCCCAGACTCAGCAAGCATTTAAGGAAGATCGCCAGGGTGCACTCAGCGAGTACAAACCCGAGAGCTTGGCGCTACCGCGCGCTACAGCGGGTACAAACCTGAGAGCTCGGTGCTACCACACGCCGCAGCGGGCAGTCACTTAACATATACTCTGAAGTAGAACCGCCGCAGTGCCCGCCGAAATTCCAGCCAGGAACAAGCAATTAATTCAGCATAGTGAAGGCTACAAATTTAAATCTTTTTGCCTTTCCACAGCTGCTTTAACTCCAAATATAATTAATACTTCATATTTAAGAGGAATAGCAGAATAATTTAAGAGAAAGCCATTAAAGCCCTGCCCAAGGAAGGAGAATGTGACCATCAAGGAGAGATAGGAAAGCAAACTCAAGGAGCTGAAAGAAAAGAAAATTGGAGAACAAGAAAAAACCCAGAGAACGCTAAGGGTTGTTCATAATTTTTTCTCTAAAACTCCTCTTTGTTTTCTTACTATAGAACCATGCAAAGGTTCATGTCCTTATACTTTATTTTATGTATCTCATTTGTAATGGAAGACTAAACATCCCTTTGGGATGGTTGGGCCAAATTATGCACTAAGTTATGGGATGAAGTGGTGCTTGTACTGATTTTTCTCAATGAATAATATCTTTATCTTTTTGGTTTAGATATGAGTCTTGTGAATACATGTTGTGTGGATGAATGCTTTAATCTTAATTTAAATGGTTGAAGAACGAGGAAAATACTGAGTCAATAAATCACATTAAGGTTTAGGGAAATGCACATATAGGTCACCGCCTTCCAGTCCGTGTACACTTACGTGCAAGCACCGACCTGTATTCACAGTCTGTCAAGTTTTTGGCAACGTTGCTGGGGAATACAGGTCTACGCTTGCACGCAAGTATACCCGGTTCGAAGTAATAATTGGAATGATAGTTCCAGGATTAATGGTCCATAGGGACCGAGTGTTTTGTTACTAAGGTATATTTATTTTCAATAATGTTTAGACTATTTATATTTTGAGGCTTTTAGTCTGCTCCAAATTAACAATTCAAAGATCTTAATCTGAAATTATTATTTAAGAAAAAGGGAGAGTTGGGTTATCATTACGTAATTTATTACGGGATTGGTGCAAGTACTTAATTTTATCAATTTTTAATGAAGCTTGTTTACATGCAAAATTATAATAAGTGAAAATATGATTCCTTAGATTATTAGTCCTCTAATTCCAACTATTTCATGTCTAGTGCACAAGATGAACTCAAAAAGTTTCAATCTTGGCACATAGACCCTTGTGTGATCGACAAAAGTTAAATTCAATTCCTTACATCTAAGTTGTCAAATAATGATTTTTATTTTAACGATCACACAAACTTGATTCTACTCGATTAGCATCACGTGCTACATGCAATTTAGCTAAGTAAATTATTGTGCTATATGGATTATGTCACATTCATTCACAAGCATGAAATTATTCCTCTTCCTCCTTTAACGTATGTTGAGCTATGGGACATAATCGGTGGCTCTTGGCTCACATGCATCGACCTCTCAACTGAGCTCAAGGAATAGTTTTATTAGGCTTAAGAGCTTGTCACTAGGTTCTAAGCACTAATGCATATATTTCTAGCTTTATGCCAATTGGTGAGCTATGGAACTATAAGAGGGTTAAGTTACTATGTTAACTCAGCATATCAATTTTAGGTTGCTTACACTAAGATTCCTCGCTCAACGAACATAAGTTCGCAGCGAGGACCTTTATGTGCATTTCCCTAAACTTTAATGTGATTTATTGACTCAATATTTTCCTCATTCTTCAACTATTTAATTTAAGTTTACAACATTCATCCACATAGCATGTATTCACAAGATTCATATCTATACTAGAAAGATAAAGATTTTATTCATTGAGAAAAATCATTACAAGAACCACTTCATCCCATAACTTAGTACATAATTTGGCCCTTCCCTCCTCAAGGGAGACTTAGCCTTCCATTACAAATGGGATACACAAAATAAAGTACAAAGACATGAACCTTTGCATGGTTCAATAGTAAGAAAACAAAGAGGAGTTTTACAGAAAATGCTAGGAACAACCTTAGCATTCTCCAAATTTCTTCTTGTTCTCCAACTTCCTTTCCTTTCAGATCCTTGAGTTTTCTTTCCTATCTCTCCCTGATAGTCACATTCTCCTTTCTTGGGCAGGGTTCTCCTTTCTCCCTTACAATAGCTTCTGAATTTTTAAACTATGAATGTCAAAGAGGGGAACCCTCTCTAAGTTTTTCTCTCTTGCTTTTATAGTGCAGCTTTCAGCTATTGTCCAACCCTTCAACTCCTTTTCTTTAATGGTTTCTCTTAAATTGTTTTGTTATTCCTCTTAAATATGAAGTACTAATTATATTTGGAGTTAAAGTAGCTGTGGAAAGGCAAAAAGATTTAAATTTTTGGCCTTCCCTATGCTGAGTTAATTGCTTGTTCCTGGCTGGAATTTTAGCGGGCGTTGTGGCGCGTTGCAGCGCGCTTGGGCGGGCTACTGCAATTTAGCTTCAGAATTGATGTTAATGGACTACCCGCTGGGGAGCATGGTAGCACTAAGCTCTCGGGTTTGTATCTGCTACAGCGCGTGGTAGCGCCGAGCTCTCAGGTTTGTACCCACTGAGCGCATTGTGGCATGCTTGGGCACACCGTGGCAGTCTTCCTTAAATGCTTGCTGAGTCTGGGTTGGGTGAGTTCCGCTGCGGCGCGCGGTAGCACCGAACTCTTGAGTTTGTACCTATTACGACGCGCAGTTGCGCTGAGCTCTCGGGTTTGTACCCACTTGAGCGAGCTGTGGCGCTGATCTCTCAAGTTTGTACCAGCTTGAGCATGCTGTGGCGCACAATTGCGCTGAGCTCTCGGGTTTGCACCCGCTGTGGCGCGCTTAGGCGCACCGTGGTGGTTTTCTTCCAAAATTTCTGTTTTGCCCAGATTTAGCTTAGCTCCTCTTTTTTTTCCTGATTTCAGTGAGAAATTCTTCAAAGTATATCATACAAGCTTAAAAGTGTTCGTATTTTTTTCTCTTATTTTATCATAAATTTTGGATTTATCTCACCCCCACACTTAAACTCTTGCTCGTTTTTGAGTAAGCTCAAAATGAACTTTTTTCTAATTGTATAATTATGGAATGGATAATGTGTGAGCCAATTTATCATTTCATGATTTGCCCAATAATGTGATTTAGAAAATTTTAGTTTCGAATAAAATCCAAACTCATGTTCTCTTTGATATTTACTATACTAGTCTCCACCTTCCATAATTATGATGCTTGTTTCTTCATTACTAGGGGTGGGGCGGGGGAGATTTTTAGTAATTCACTATTAGGATAGGCTAGAGTTGGTTAATCTGAATCTTGTGCTATATGCGCTTCTTCTTATAAATAGCAAAAAATATTTCTAAATTCAGGAGACATATTTTTCTTCATCCTATTTTTCTCAATTTTCTCATGTTTAGAAAAATATATTTTTCTTCATCTCTTAATTTATTTTTTTTAGCATTCAGTTTTAAGGGAGAAATATTTTTCTTCATCCATGATCCAAGTTCATTACAACCATGAAGTATTACAGAGGCCTAGCACACTCTTAAGTTTAACTTTTCCTGCTATTCTTAGTCAAGTTCCATAAATTCCCCACCCCCATACTTAGATCCTTAGCATCGTTCCATTTTGAATAGTTTGGAAACTCAAAGTAATTTTGGGAAAAACACTTGGTTTGGGAAGTTTTAGGGCAAGCTTTTTGGTTGGATCATGTTGTATGAGCAAATTATTAAGATAAAATTTTTCACATTAATTTACCCTTGAATCCATAGCCTTTAAGCTTTTTGAAATAATTTATGATATAAGCAGTTAAAATTTTTTTTTTAGAACAGCATATGGATACGAATAAAAATAACAAATAAACAAAAGTACAATCTAAACTAAAGAAACAGAACAAAAGAAAAGAAAATTACTACCTATTCTTCTTTTTCTTCATCATATTCCTCCGACCATACTGTATTTGGAGGGGGTTCATAGGCTGGGGGTTGTGGCAGCACAGCGTCGCCCAGTCCACTATGTAAGCTCCAATTTGAAATATCATTCCGAGAGCTGAGTGGAAATCATTTTGAAATTAGCGTTGCTTAGACAGTTCAGCCTTACATTACCGCATGTCTGCTGCCATACTCTTCCTCATAAGCTTATAGAATTACTCAATCTCCTTGAGACTGAACGTCACAGCCTTCCCTCGTACAAAAATTTTATGCCCATTCGCATTGATTACGTTGGAATAAAGTTCCTGTACTAAGGATAGAAATGAGTCGGTCTGTAAGCAGACTAACTTGTGCCACCCCCAGTTTTGGACATTCGCATAGAAAACTGGATAAGGAAGTTTGAATTTATTTTCCGGGATGAGCTACGACATGACATTAATTGAATAAATCGTTGTTCGGCGTCCACTGAAGAAAAATGTTTTTTGTTGAATGCGCCTCCAGATATTGAGGCGGCCGCTTCCTTGCTTGTTACGCTCTTTTTTTGTGAAGCCATCTTCTTAGATGGAGAGGGTTATAAAGAGTCTTGAGAGTAATGTGGCATAATTTAGTCAAGAATAAGTAGTGAAAATTTTCCTTCCCTACTCTAACTTTTATAAATGGAATTCTGGAAATATTTTTGCTCATAAAAACATTCAAAGCAAGATTAAGGATAGTCAAAGTTTGTTTTAATGTCATGTCTTTAATGTAATTTGAATTCAACTTTTCATGATGTGGGAAAAGCATCTTTTCAGCACTTTTTCTCAGTTTTTAGGTCCCTAGGCGCATTGTATCCACTTTGACTGCTAGGGAATTCCCAAGTAGATAATAGCTGTTTTAGCTGTACGTCACGTGCTGCAGTGCATTATGGTGTGCAGAGGTGCACTAAATGCTTAAAGACTTGTACAAATTTTGCTTAAGTGTTGAGTTTCTCTACAGCCTGCTGTAGTACCGAATACTGCTACAGTGCGCCATAGCGGCAAAATCAGCTGCAGCATGCCATAGCAGCGAAATCCGCAGCATCGCACTCCAGCGACTGCTAAAGAAGTTGTCCAAATTAATTTTGCTCATCTTTCCAGAACACACAAATAAAGCACAAGTTTTTTTTTTTTTTAACTAACTAATTATAAACGAAACAAAAACTAATTGGTTGCCTCTCAATTAGCACTTAGTTTAGTGTCGTCAGCCCGACCAGTTTAAGAATTTTAAGGGTTTGTTTTGTTTGGGGGTTTTTTGAAGACCCACTTAAGTAGTAATAAATGAAACTCTTAAACATTGAGGTACTTTTTCAGATAACGGTAGAGTTCCTGACAAGAACTCCAATGTTAAGTGTGCTCAGGTGGGAGCACTCCCAGGATGGGTGACCTACTAGAAAGTTATCTTCTGAGGGCAAAATTGTGAGGCCTTTCTGGCCAAAACGGATAATACATTGATACTTAAGAGTTTGGGCTGTTATAAATGGTATCAGAGCAAATCATAGGGTATCAGATAGGAGCTAAGTGTCATATAGGGCAAAGTACCACTTCATGTGAGCAGCCTCTTGAACCCATGATGGTTAAGGTGCTACATAGTTGTGGGTACCTCTTGAGCTTGTAGTGGTCACCTCTAGTTCTATCTACCCAATGGATGGTTCTTGGATCTGTGTGTGGATACTGACGAGGACATCAGTTACTTATGTTGGGGAGATTGTGAAGATCCAGTTAAGTAGTAATAAGTAAAACTTTTAAACATCGAGGTGCTTTTTCAGATAATGATAGAGTTCTTGATAAGAACTCCAAAGTTAAGTGTGCTTAGGTGGGAGCACTCCCGGATGGGTGACCTATGGGGAAGTTATCTTTTGAGGGCAAAACTATGATGCCTTTCTAGCCAGAGCGAACAATACCTTGATACTTAAGAGTTTGGACTGTTACAGGTTTCCTTTCCCATATTTTTGGAGTGCATGAGTTAGCACTAACATAGGTTGTGATCACTCTCATGGCTTCACTAGATAATTTTTTTCCACCATTTTCTTCAGAATTTGTGAAAAAGGTTCCATTCTTTTTCCTCTTCCCTCTCCTAATTTTCTTTTTGTTTTCCTTTTCTTTCATGACACTTTCTCCAGGCGAGGAGCTTTGGTTACCTTCAACATTTTTATTCGTCAACCTAAGTCTCTCCTGTTGAATATCCCGTGACGGTGACTCTCCTCTTTTTTTCCTCCTCCAATATATCACCATGTTCTTATGTTTGTAAGAGGAGGGCTTAAGATCAATGTCATCAATTTTTCCATTAATGTGGATGGTTATTGTTCTTCTTGCTACATTTATTATTGACTTGATGGTAGTAAGAAAGGGTCTCCCAAAGATGATAGTAGAATTTTCATTCCATCTATCCCATGCGCAAATTATGAAATCAGTGGGAATAATAAAGCTTCCCAATCCGACAACCATATTTTTAACCACTCCTAAAGGGGTTAATGAGTCTAGGTTCGCAAATTTTATGATAGTAGGGTACTCTCCATTCCTCTAATTTTTAATTGCTCATAGATGTGATATTGCATGATAATGACTGAGGCTCCTAGATCACATAAGGGATCTAAAAGAACCTCACCCCTTATCATGCAAGAAATGTTCATCTGATTGGGATCATTACATTTTGTTGCAATTGAGCTGTCTTCCTGAACCATAGCACCTACTATCCCAGTTCCCCTTTTTTCAAATTTCCTTTTGATGAATCCATAATTTACATCATAAATAAAAGAATAATTGCATTCATTTCCTTTTTATAAATAGCCCCCTTGATCAAATTTAGCTTATTTTCAGGTAAAAAATGTGCTCAGCAATTTCTGGGAAATTCTGGAGCATTTTTGTAATTTCTAAAAGAAAACCGCTGCGGCGCACTATAGCGCGCGGCAGCGTGCCACCACGCGCCATTGTTGCTGGTTCGCAGAAGACACTTATCAAAGCAAATATTGAATTCTGGAGAAATTTTGCTACAGCACGCCATAGCATGCTGCAGCGAAAAAGTTATTATAACTCAATCTCTACAGCGCGCTACAGTGGGAGAGTTTTTGAAACTTGATCGCTACAGCGCGCTACAGTGGGAGAGTTTTCAAAACTCAATCGCTACAGTGAGCTACAGCGGGAGAGTTTTTGAAACTCGATCACTACAGCACGCTGCAGTGAGAGAGTTTTTGAAGCTTGATCACTACAGCGCACTGCAGCGGGCAAGTTTCAAAACTTAAAACCGCCACAACGCGCTGCAGCAAAATAGTTTCGAAACTCAATTGCTGTTGCGCGCTCCAACGACATGCCGAATTTTTGTTTATTCAAGGCATTTATTGCGGCAAGGAAAAGACCCCAAGCCTGCTCCATGTCTCCGAGCCATCATTTCTTCTACAGCAGAATAGTTTTTAAAGAAAAAATGAATCCTTTAAGTGATGTGGAGATTAAATAATGGAAAAGGGAATGTCTTATCATGCCTTAAGTGGGCTAAGCACTCATTGTTGCAGAAATTTGGAGGGAAGAAGCTAGAATTTGAAAGCAAAGAAGGAGATTTGCTCCTCCTTATATGCAGCTCTTCTTCACAAAAGAAGGGTTCCAAAATTTTCATCCAAAAGTTCAATTTTTAGGGGTTGCATAGAGGAAGAAGGAGACCTCTCCAAAGGAGGTGGAAAGGACCATTACTAGAGGAGAAAGAACCAAAGGCTACACCAGGGAGCTAAAGGAATGGAGAAGAGGAAGAAGATGAGAGATCCAGAGAACCCCATTAAGAGCTATTCCTAGTAAACTCTAATCTGGCTTTTACATTTCTTTTTGTAGATCATGAAAGGGTCTTCAACCTTGTATGTTTTTCTTCTTTTCTCAGCTATAATGGAAGGCTAAACCCCGTTGGGGAGGGTTTGGCTGAGCCCATTGTAAAATGCAAGGGACTTAATGAATGATGTAGAACTTCCTCAAGCATTGAATTAAAAATATGTTTTGAAGGACTAAATGAAATCATCTTAAGATTATGTTAAGAAAATACAATTATAAATACTAACATTCAAAATGAAAGTCTTGTGCTCCATGGCTCATTGCTTAGTTAAGAGTAGGATATGTGTGCATGTGGTGCTTAGAACTTAATGAGAAGATCTTGAGCCTTCTTGCACCATGTTTTATGCTCAACAAAGGAGTCGAAGCGTGCAAGCAAAGACCCATTAATTGGAGCTCCATTGCTCAGCATGTGTGAAAGGAGGGAGTGGATTATTTGAGAGCTCATGGATGACCTGACATAGTTCATAGAGCCCAATGAAATCACTTCCTTATCTGAACTGTGCACGATGCACGCGATGCTCATCAGTGGAATCAATGCTCTTGAGATTGGCTAATTAAAACTATAAATTTTGGTAACCTAGACCTAGGAAAACTAAGATGCTCTAATTGCGATTTCATGGGAATCTTTGTGCAGAAATTGAACCCTGGAGTGTTCATCTCTCATACAAGATTTGCACAAGAATGATTTAGAGGACAACTCTAAGGAATACAATGTGCACTTGATTAATTGGCTTAATAAAAGAGAATGAAATACGCTTGAGAAGTAATATAACTTGAGGTCCCCATCATTTCATATGGAATAAGCCCAACTCTCCTCTCTAACTTGAAGAGTTTGTAAACTCTAAATTATTGCTTATTAACGGAACTAAATCAAGTGGAAATCATATCGTTTAAATATTATTGAATTTAGATATACCTTAGTAACAAAACATACCATTCCGTGAGGACGACAAATCTCAAATCTTACCTTCCAAATTATTACTTGAAACTATGTACACTTGGGTGCAAGTGCAGACATATATTTTACAGTCTATCACCTTTCACAACTACTTTTTAAGCAATTATTTTCTATAAAATCTAAATTAATGACACTAACCGTATCCCTTGGAATCATCTCTATCAAACTAAGAAAAGTTCCTTACTAACACGTGGACAGATATTGGAAAATTTGTCCCAGTTGGACTTCAATGTTTCTAAGAGATGCATCAATCCCTTGGATTCAGGACTCATGATGGTTCATTGTCATTTTGGTTATCCTTATAATTTGAATGGTTTCTGCTTTGAACTCATTAAATTCTCCTTCAATGTTTGTATTTTTAGGTTAATGGTTATTTCCATAGTTTTGCCCTTCTCTACTAACAGACCTAAAATACGTCTGCACTTGCACGAAAGTGTACATAGTCTGAAGTAATAAGTGGAAAGTTTAGTTTTTGGGATTTATCTAACCTCAGGGAATTGGGTGTTTTGTTACTAAGGTATATCTATGATCACTAATGTTTAAGCTATATGTATATTGCTGAAATTGGTTCTTAAACAAGCACGACAACTCTTAGTAGAATATAATTCTGATAAAAGGGAGAGTTTAGTTTCTCCCACATGATATGATAGATAACTTATGTATGACGATTCCTCAAGCGTTCATCTTTTCTTTACTTAGTTTTTAATCAAGTGCACATTATCCTTCTTTGAGTTTTAACTCAAATATTTACAAGTTCAAATCTTGTGCATTAAATGAACACACAGCCGGTTCTATTTTAGCACAAAAACCCTTATAAGATTTTAGATTTTTAGTTTCCCTCTCATCTCTTGATCATGGAGCTGAGGGTTATGTAGTTACGATCTTACAAGCATTGATTTCACTAAGAGCGTCACGTGCATCATGAATAGTTTAGATGAGGGGGTGATTTTATTGGGCTCAATGATTATGTCACATCATCCATGAGCACTTAATTAATCCATTCCCTCCCTCAAGTATGCTGAGCAACAGAGCTAAATTAGTGGGTCTTAGCATCACATGCTTCAACTCCTTAGTTGAGCATAGATCAAGGTGCACTAAGCTCAAGAACTTTCTCATATAGTTCTATGCTCTCATGCACTCATGAATCTAGCATTAATAACTAAGGTGAGCTATGGAGCACAAGACTTTTTAGTCCTTGAATTCATTTAGTCCTATGTCCTTTGGTCCTCATTCAAGTCCATAATAGTCCTTCACATTTCCTTGACCTCATTCAACTTCATAATAGTCCTTCACATTTCCTTGACAAGTCATTGAGTTCACAATTTTTATTAAAGCTTGAAGAAAATTTCATACATCATAGTATCATTCAATACATGTGGGATTACCCCAACCCTCCCCAAGGGGGGTTTAGCTCTCCATTACACAAGAGATGAAAAAGATCACATACATGGATAAAGTCCCTTTCATGATCAACTAAGAAAAACACAAGACAAAAGTATAGAAAATACTAGGAACGTTCCTTTCGGAAGTTCTCCGAACTTCTCCTCTTCTTGCTTGTTGTTGCTTCTCCTAAGTCCGTAGTGCTTCCTTTCTTCTTCTTCTCCTTAGCAAGAGGAGTTCTTCTATCCTTGGAGAGTTCTCCTTCTCTTTTATGCAGCCCTCTCCTTACTTAGGTTGTAGTGAGCCAAGTTGGGAACCCTCCTTAAGTCAAGAAGGGTGGTACTTATAGAGGTGGGCTGGACTCTTCATCTTCACATTCAAATTCTGCATTTGCTTTTAAAATTCTACTGTCATGATGGCCAATCCAACTTGAGGTGTGAAGTGACTTCCACTTTTCCATTGTTTAATCTCCACATCACCTCAAAATGTAAATTTTCCCTTTAAAAATAGATTGTTGCCAAAGGAATGATGGCTGGAGACAAGGAGCTGGTTGGGGGTCTTGTCCTAGCCGCATTTAATGCTCCGCTCAGACAAACTTTTGGCGCACCGCTACAGCGCGCTGTAGAGCGCTATGGCAGAAAGTTTTCGCAAAATGGTCCGCAGTAGCGCGCTATGGCGTTCTGGTTTGTAAATTGATGATCCGCGACAGCGCGCTGTAGCACGCTATAGCACCAGCATTTTGCAAATTGCTTCATTGCAGAGTGCTGGAGAGACAGCGCTTTACAAATTGCTCCACTGCAGTGCGTTGGAGTGCTAGCATTTCGCAAAATGCTCTGCTACAACGCGTTGTAGGGCCTGCATTTGGTAAATTGCTCTGCGGCAGTGCGCTATAGAATGTGTTCTTTTTTCTCTCCCGGCCTGACCAATGAGCACATGAGGAGTGCTCTGGCACGGGTCACTCCAGTCAAGTGACTCGAAGGCATGAAATAGCTGGAAATGAAAACTGGCCATGCACTACTCGTATCCGCCAATTCGGAACGAGGAATGTTGGCTAGGCCTCCCTCCCAGTATGTGTTTTCATGGATGTGTTCCATAATGAGATCAAGGGGGTCATAGCGAGACTCCAAGAGTTCAAGATAAGAGGAAGTACTTACCTCCCCTAACCCATAGAATTACTCGATTTGAGCAATCCCAAAGGTAACTCCCTTACCTCTACAAAAGACCGTCTATCCGGCTGCATTTATTGCATTGGCATACACATCCACTAGCACGAGATAGTAATGGCTAAAGCTCTTCTCAGGGATTAACTTCCGCTGAGAGGAAGTGGAGAGAAACCAGTGTTCGTCTTCAGTGGAAGAGAACTCTTCTTGGTTAAGGTTACCCCGGATGAGGATTCTTCGGCCTCCCTCCTTGGGATCGACTTCTTACTGGAAGACATAATGGAGAATTGAGAGGAGAGCAAAAAGTGATGTTGAAGCAAGAAATTTTAGTAGGTGCAAAGGATCACACCCCATTTGCCTCTCATTAAATAGCCTAAGCAATCAAAGGCAAGATAATTATGGTCAATGGGTCTTCCCCATGCCATAAATGTGACAATTCAAGTGAGGGGGGGGCAACTTTTTCAGCACCCGCCTTTTTGATAGCATGGGAAACCCAAATATATTAACTTTTTAACTACAAGGAATCTGAGGCGGTCAAAAACTGCTACAACTGGAGCAGATCGCTGTAGCACGCTGTAGCGGTCGAGCTTCCAAACTCTGCCGCTACATCGCTATAGCGAATGATGTTCATAAATTTCTGTCGCTGTAGCGCACTGTAGCGGTTCGAGTTTTTGCAACTGAACCACTGCAGCACGCTGTAGCGACTGAGTTTTATGAACTCATTTGCTGTAGCGCAAATTTTTTTTTTTTTTTTGGTTGCCTTCTAAGAAGCGCTTAGTTTAACGTATTTAGCTAGACTCGATAACGATCAGATATTGGGATCCGGAGGTTTCTCTTTCCACATCCTTAGGGTACTAGGGTGAGCACAACCCTCAAGGGTGCTCGAACCTTCATCCTCTCTACTTTCCCTCATGGGATCATCTCTTCCAAGTTCTAACTCAAGGGGAATCTTCTTTTTCCTTTTACCCCTTCTCGTTTTTCTTCTTCTCACTCCTTTCTTGCTCCCCTTCTCTAAAGAGGAATTGGAGCTATCTTCCGATTTTTTCTCTCCTAGAATGAGGTTTTCAAAGACATGGTTGATCTTATTTTTTCTTCTCTCACTTTTCTTCTCACCTTTTCCTCCATTTCTCTTTGTTTAAAGAAGATAGGTTTTAGATCAATTAACTCCAATTTTCCCTTTAATTTTAACACTCATCACCCCGCGACCGATGTCGATAATAGCTTTTGTGCTCATAAGAAAAGGTCGCCCAAAAATAATTGTGGAGTTCTTGTTCCATCCGTCCCACTCGCACACCACAAAATCGGTTGAAACAATGAAGCTCCCCAATCCTACAGCAATATTCTTAATAATTCCTAGAGGGGTAAGGTATTCCAGATTTGCAAATTCTAGAATCATGGAGGTGTACTCCATTCCTCCTACCTTCTGATGTTCATAAATATGGTAGGGCATAACATTGACAGAAGCACTAAGATCACACAAGGGATCTAAAAGCACTTCATTTCTAATTATGCAAGGAATACACAATCTCCTAGGGTCATCACATTTCGAAGCTCTAAGCTTCTCACATTCTATTCCCTTCACTCCTTCCCGAGCTTCTAGCTCTTCTTATAATGCACTCAAATTATCATTTGTATTTCCCCCATATACCCCTTCAGAATGAATCACACTGACCAACTCCCTAGGATTCACTTCAGTGGAATTGGGTAGAGCTCCTTGCTGCTGAATGATTAACTGCTTGGAGATCTGCCCCAGTTGGGTCTCAATGTTTTCAAGGGACGCTTCTATTCCTTAGATAAAGGCATCATGGCGAGTGATTGTAGCTTCAGTACGGCGTATGAATTGGATTGTTTCAGCCTTAAAAGATTTAAAAGCTCATTCTAAATTTAGAGGGTGATGGTTATGATTATTTCCATTATTGATGCCCTGTTGATTCGATGAACTCCCCCCATAGTTATTTTCATTATTATTGTTGTTACTCCATGAGAAACTAGGGTGGTTTTTCCACCCCGTATTATAGGTATTGGAGTAGGGATTGTTCATGGTGTTATTGTTTCTTAAATAATTAACTTGTTTGGTATTTGTTTGTACGAAGGGGTTATTCAAGTTGCAGTGTTCGCTATTATGTCTCCCCCCGCACAACTCACATTGTATTTTAAGAACAACGTTAACATTCATTCTCTCAATTTTCTCATTGAAGGCATGAATTTCTTGTTGTAGTACCATTATTTGGTTGGATTCATTCACCTTCATAGATTCCTTTTTAAGCCTTTCAGAAGGCCATTGGTAAGCATTGTTTGCCATTTCTTCTAAGAGGTCGTAAGCCTCTTCTTGGGTTTTATTACTAATAGAGCATTCGGTGGCCACATCGATGAGAGTCCTTATTGGAGCGTTCAAACCATTGTAAAAGGTTTGAACTTGCAACCACAAGGGAAACCCATGATGTGGGCATCGCCTTAAGAACTCCTTAAATCAATCCCATCCGTCATAAAGTGTCTCACCTTCCAACTGAGTGAAGTTGGTTATCTCAATTCTCAGCCGAGCAGTTTTTGCCAGAGGGAAATACTTGGCTAAGAATTTCTTAGCCAAATCATCCCAAGTCCGGATCGAATTGCTTGGGAGAGAGCTGGGCCAACTTTTGGCTCTATCTCATAATGAGAATGGAAAAAGCCTTAATTTTACTGCATCATCAGAGATGCTGTTAAATCTGAAGGTGTCATAAATTTCAAGGAAAGTTGAAATGTGTGAATTAGGATCTTCAGTGGCTAATCTCCCAAACTAGTTATTTTGAACCATACTCAGAGTGGAAGGTTTGATCTCAAAGTTGTTAGCTTCAATATTAGGCCTTACAATAGCATGGGGAATTCCCCTAATAGTGGGTAGTGTGTGGTCTCTTAGTGCTCTTCCCCTAGGCTCTCCTAATGGCTCTCCAAGATTTTCATTATAATTTTCCATAACGGCTTGTTGGCTTAGCAAAATATTTTGTTCTCTTCTAGCCTGCAAGTAGGTTCTCTCAATTTCAGGATCAAAAAGATATTCCATGCAAACTCTTCTATTCATACATGATAACAAATAAGCTATCAAGAACAAATATAGCAATAATGTTCTAGGATTCAGCAATAATAAATGAAAATAGAAAAGTAAATGGTTAGTACCTATAATTACAAAAATCAAAAAATTAAAATTATATGCAGGAATTCCTTAAATCACTAATTCCTGATATATTCTCCTTAATACGAAACAAGTACTAATTCCCCGGTAATGGCACCAAGAACTTGACAGACCTAAAATATGTCTGTGCTAGCACGCAAGTGTACGTGGTCTGAAGTAATAAGTGGAAAGTTTAGTTTCTGAGATTTATCGAACCTCAGGGAATTGGGTGTTTTGTTACTAAAGTATATCTATGATCACTAATATTTAAGCTATATGTGTATTGTTGAAATTGGTTCTTGAACAAGCACGACAACTCTTAGTAGAAAATAATTTTGATAAAAGGAAGAGGAGAGTTGAGTTTCTCCCATATGATATGATAGATAACTTTTGTATGACGCTTCCTCAAGTGTTCATCTTTTCTGTACTTAGTTATTAATCAAGTGCACATTGTCCTTCTTAGAGTCTTAACTCAAAGATTTACTAGATCAAATCTCATGCATGAAATGAACACACAGTCAGTTTTATTTCAGCACAAAAACCCTTATAAGATTTTAGATTTTTAGTTTCCCTCTCATCTCTTAATCATGGAGATGAGGGTTATGTAGTTAAGATCTTATAAGCATTGAATGATATAGAACTTCCTCAAGCTTTGAATTAAGAATCTATTTTTAATGACTAAATGAAATAATCGTAAGATCATCTTAAGAAAATATAATTATAAATACTAACATTCAAAATGAAAGTCTTGTGCTCCATGGCTCATTGCTTAGTTAAGAGCAGGATATGTGTGCATGGGGTGCTTAGAACTTAGTGAGAAGTTCTTGAGCCTTCTTGCACCATGTTTTATGCTTAACAAAGGAGTTGAAGCATGTAAGCTAAGACCGATTAATTGGAGCTCCGTTGCTCAGCATACGTGAAAGGAGGGAGTGGATTCTTTGAGAGCTCATGGATGACCTGAATAGTTCATAGAGCCCAATGAAATCACTTCCTTATCTGAACAGTGCATGATGCATGGGATGCTCATTAGTGGAATCAATTCTCATGAGACCGGCTAATTAAAACTGTAAATTTTGGTAACTTAGACATAGGAAAACTAAGATGCTCTAATTGTGATCTCATGGGAATCTTTGTGCAGAAATTGAACCCTAGAGTGTTCATCTCTCGCACAAGATTTGCACTTGAAGGATTTAAAGGACAATTCTAAGGAATATAATGTGCACTTGATTAATTGGCTTAATAAAAAATAATAAAATGTGCTTGAGAAGTAATACAACTTGAGGTCCCCATCATTTCACATGGAATAAGCCCAACTCTCATCTCTAACTTAAATAGTTTCTAAACTCTAAATTATTGCTTGTTAACGGAACCAAATCAAGCGGAAATCATATCATTTAAACATTATTGAATTTTGATATACCTTAGTAACAAAACTTACCATTCCTTGAGGATGATAAATCTCGGAACTTACCTACCAAATTATTACTTCAGACTACATACACTTACATGCAAGTGCAAACATATATTTTATAGTCTGTCGCCTTTCACAGCTACTTCATAAGCAATTATTTTCTATAAAATCTGAATTAATCACACTAACCGTATCCCTTGAAATCACCTCTATCAAACTAAGCAAAGTTCCTTGCTGACACATGGACAGCTGTTGGAAAATTTGTCCCAGTTGGACTTCAATGTTTCTAAGAGATACCTCAATCCCTTAGATTGAGGACTCATGATGGTTCATTGTCATTTTGGTTATCCTCATAATTTGAATGGTTTCTACTTTGAACTCATTATATTCTCCTTCAAGGTTTTTATTTTTGGGTTAATGGTTATTTCCATAGTTTTGCCCTTCTCTACTGACAGACCTAAAATGCGTCTGCGCTTGCACGCAAGTGTACGTGGTCTGAAGTAATAAGTGAAAAGTTTAGTTTCCAGGATTTGTCAAACCTCAGGGAATTGGGTGTTTTGTTACAAAGGTATATCTATGATCACTAATGTTTAAGCTATATGTGTATTGTTGAAATTAGTTCTTGAACAAGTACAACAACTCTTAGTAGAAAATAATTCTGATGAAAGGAAGAGGAGAGTTGAGTTTCTCCCACATAATAGGATAGATAACTTATGTATGATGATTCTTCAAGCATTCATCTTTTCCTTACTTAGTTTTTAATCAAGTGCACATTGTCCTTCTTTGAGTTTTAACTCAAAGATTTAAGGTTCAAATCTTGTGCATTAAATGAACACACAGCCGGTTCTATTTTAGCACAAAAACACTTATAAGATATTAGATTTTTAGTTTCCCTCTCATCTCTTGATTATGGAGATGAGGGTTATGTAGTTACGATCTTACAAGCATCGATTTCACTAATAGCGTCACGCGCATCATGAATAGTTTAGATGAGGGAGTGATTTTATTGGGCTCAATGATTATGTCACATCATCCATGAGCACTTAATTAATCCATTCCCTCCCTCAAGTATGCTGAGCAACAGAGCTAAATTAGTGGGTCTTAGGATCACATGCTTCAACTCCTTAGTTGAGCATAGATCAAGGTGCACTAAGCTCAAGAACTTTCTCATATAGTTCTAAGCTCTCATGCACTCATGAATCTAGCATTAATAACTAAGGTAAACTATGGAGCACAAGACTTTTTAATCCTTGAATTTATTTAGTCCTATGTCCTTTGGTCCTCATTCAAGTCCATAATAGTCCTTCACATTTCTTTAACAAGTCATTGAGTTCACAATTTTTATTAAAGCTTGAGGAAAATTTCATACATCATAGTATCATTCAATACATGTGGGATTACCCCAACCCTCCCCAAGGGGGGTTTAGCTCTCCATTACATAAGAAATGAAAAAGAACACTTACATTGATAAAGACCTTTTCATGATCAACTAAGAAAAACACAAGACAAGAGTTTAGAAAATACTATGAACGTTCCTTTGGGTAGTTCTCTGGACTTCTCCTCTTCTTGCTTGTGGTTGCTTCTCCTAGGTCCGTAGTGCTGCCTTTCTCCTTCTTCTCCTTAGCAAGAGGAGTTCTTCCACCCTTGGAGAGTTCTCCTTCTCTTCTATGCAGCCCTCTCCTTACTTAGGTTGTAGTAAGCCAAGTTGGGAACCCTCCTTAAGTCAAGAAGGGTGGTACTTATAGAGATGGGCTGCACTCTTCATCTTTACATTCAAATTCTGCTTTTGCTTTTAAAATTCTGCTGTCATGATAGCCAATCCAACTTGAGGGGTGAAGTGAATTCCACTTTTCCATTGTTTAAACTCCTCATCACCTCAAAATGTCAATTTTCCCTTTAAAAATAGATCTGCTGCCAAAGGAATGATGGCTGGAGACAAGGAGCTAGTTGGAGGTCTTGTCCTAGCCGTATTTAATGCTCCGCTCAGACAAAATTTTAGCGTGCCGTGGCAGCGCGCTGTGGCACGCTGTGGCATGCTATGGCGTGCTGTGGCATGCTGTGGCGGAAGGTTTTCGCAAAATGGTCCGCAGTGGCGTGCTGTGGGATTCCGGTTCGTAAATTGATGATTCACTGCAGCGCCTTGTAGCGCGCTATAGCGCCAGCATTTTGCAAATTGCTCCATTGCAGCGCGTTGGAGCACCAGCATTTCACAAAATGCTTCACTGCAGTGCGCTGTAGCACCGACATTTCACAAATTGCTCCGTAGCAATGCGCTATAGCGTCAGCATTTAGCAAATTGCTCCGCCGCAGCGCGTTATAGCGCTAGGATTTCACAAAATGCTCAGCTACAGCATGCTATAACGCCAGTGTTCTGCTCTGCTGTAGCGCGTTGGAGTGCCATCATTTTCAACTTACTCCACTGCAGCGTGCTATAGCACCAGTATTTTGCAAGATGCTCCGCTACAGCGTGCTGTAGTGCCAGCGCTTTGCAACTTGCTCCGCTGCAGCACATTGTAGCGCTAGCGCTTCGCAAAATGCTCCGCTGCAACGCCAGCGCATTGCAAGTTGGACTGCTGCAGCGCGCTGCAGCGCCAACGCTTCGCAAAATGCTCTGCTGTTGCACGTTAGAGCGCCAGCTCATTGCAAGGTGGACCGCTGCAGTGCGTTGTAGCGCACTGCAGAGCGCGGCAGCAAAGTTTTTCTAGAAAACTTGGAAAATTATCCAAAAATGTTCAGAAATTGTTGGATAAGCATTTTTCTTGAAAAAATAGGCAAAATTAGATTAAGGAAGTAGTTTAAATATGAAAAATGAATGAAACTTTTCTTTAATTAGGATATAAATTATGGATTTATCATCTACTTTGTGCATTGTTTCCATTAAAACTTCTCTTTGCATTATTATTACTCCAAGAAAATTTTGGATGATTTCACCATCTTGAATTATAGGTATTGGAGTATGGATTGTTTTGCACATTATTTTGGTTTGTATTGTTATTTCTTAAGAAGCTTACTTGCTTAGTATTTAAAGGTGCAAGAGGGTTATTTATGTTACAGTTTTCACTATTATGTTTTCCTCCACATAAATCACAGTAAACTTCTTACACATTACTCATGTTCATGCTACCAATTTTTTTATTCAGAGTATTGATTTCAATCTGTAGTGCTTGAATCTGATTGGCTTTGCTAATATTAGTCTCTTCTTTTCTATTTAAATTTAACCTCTCAGTTGGCTATTGATAATCATTTTTGGTCATCTCCTCTAACAAATTGTAAGCCTATCTTGGGTTTTGCTACTCAATAATCCTCTAGCTGCCGCATCAAAGAGTGTCCTAACGGGTGTGTTCAATTCATTATAAAATGTTTTAACTTGCATCATTGAGGAAACCCATGATGGGGGCAGCATCTAAGGGACTCCTTAAAGCATTCCCGACTGTCATACAGAGTTTCCCCCTCACAGTGGCAAGAATTTGTTATTTCAATCCTTAGCCTAGCAGTCTTTGCTGGTGGGAAATATTTATCTAGGAAATTCCTAGCTAAATCATCCCAAGTGCGGATAGAATCGCTGGCAAAGAGCTGAGCCTACTTTTTGCCCTATCTCTCAGCAAAAATAGGAATAGCCTAAGTCTTATTGCGTCATCAGTGACGCCATTATATTTAAAGGTATCACATATTTCCAAAAAGTTGGAAATATGTGAGTTTAAATCTTCAGTGGCTACACCCCCAAACTAATTGTTTTGTACCATGCTAAGGTTGATGGCTTAATTTCAAAATTATTAGCTGATATATTAGGCCTCAAAATTGCATGAGAGATTCCTCTTATGGTGGGCAAATCATACTCTCTTAAAGCTCTCCCTCTTTGTTCTTCTATTCTCCTAACCAGATTATCCTCTATGTTTTCCATTTCTATGTGATTTCTGTTTAACATGTTTTATTCTCTTCTAGCTCTAAGATATGTCCGTTCAATTTCAGGATCTAATAAAATGTTCAGATTTTCTCTTCTATTCATACAATTCAAATATTCATCTAGAAAGAACAATCACAACAACACTTTCAGTAATTCTGCAAAAATTAAAATTGAAAATAACTAAATTAAGAAAGCTACAGCTACAATTAACAACAAATATAATTACAAACAAATAAAATATTATATGTAAAGTAAGTATAACTCTAAATCACTATTTAATTGCAAATTGTCCTTAATACAAAATAGTTCACTGTTCCCAGCAACGGTGCCAAAAACTTGATAGATGGTGAATACAGGTTTGCGCTTGCACGCAAGTGTACACAGTATGAAGTAATAATTGGAAGATGGGTTCCAAGATTTATCCTCCATAGGGACGGAGTGTTTTGTTACTTGGGTATATTTGTTTTCAATAATGTTTAAATGATTGATAATTTGAGCTTTTTGGTATGCTCCTAATTAACAATTCAAAGATCTTAATCTAAAATTACTATTTGAAAAAAAGGGAGAGTTGGGTTATCATTACGTAATTTGTTATGGGATTGGTGCAAGTACTTAATTTTGTTAACTTTTAATGGAGCTTGTTTATATACAAAATTATAATAAAGTGAAAATAATATTCCTTAGATTGGTCCTCTGATTCTAACTATTTCATGTCTTATGCACTTGATGAACTCAAGAAGGTTCAATCTTGGCACATAGACCCTTGTGTGATAGACAAAAGTTAAATTTGATTCCTTATGTCTAAGTTGTCAAATAATGATTTTTAATTTAGCGATCACAAAAACTTGATTCCAATCGATTAGCATCACGTACAACATGCATAGTTTAGCTAAGGAAGTGACTTATTATGATATTTGGATTATGGCACATTCATCTACAAATATGCATATATTCCTCTTCCTCCTTCAACGTATGCTGAGCTACGATGCATAATCGGTGGCTCTTGGCTCACATGCATCGACCTCTCGACTGAGTTCAAGGAATTGTTCTATTAGGCTCAAGAGCTTGTCACTGGGCTTTAAGGACTAATGCACATATTCCTAGCTTTACGCCAATTGGTGAGCCATGGATCTCTAAGAGGGTTAAGTTACCAAGTTAACACATCATATCAATTTTAGGGTGTTTACATTGAGAATCTTCGCTCAACAAACATAAGTTCGGGCAAGTACCTTTATGTGCATTTCTCTAAACCTTAATGTTATTTATTGACTTAATAGTTTCCTCGTTCTTCAACCATTTAATTTAAGATTAAAATATTCATCCCCACAGCATGTATTGATAAGACTCATTTCTAAACCAAAAAGATAAAGATTTTATTTATTGAGAAAAATCAATACAAGCACCACTTCATCCCATAACTTAGTATATAATTTGGCCCAACCCTCCCCAAAGGAGGTTTAGCCTTCCATTACAAATGAGATACAAAAAATAAAGTACAAGGACATGAACCTTTGCATGGTTTTATAGTAACAAAATAAAGAGGAGTTTTAGAGAAAATACTAGGAACAACCCTTAACATTCTTTGGATTTCTTCTTGTTCTCCAACTTTTTTTCTTTCAGCTCCTTACATTTTCTTTCCCATCTCTCCTTGATGGTCACCTTCTCTTGCCTTGGGCAGGGTTCTCCTTTCTCCCTTACAGCAACTTCTAAATTTTGGAACTAGGAATGTCAAATAGGGGAACCCTCTCTAAGTCTTTCTCTCTTGCTTTTATAGTGCAGCCACTAGTTATTGTTTAACCCTTCCTCTCCTTTTCTTTAATGGCTTGATCTTAAATTATTCTATTGTTCCTCTTGAAAAAGAAAGTCTTAATTGTGTTTGGATTTAAAGCAATTGTGGGAAGGCAAGAAGATTTGAATTTGTGGCCATCCCTATGCTTAATTGATTATTATTCATGACAGGAATTTTGGTGGGCGCTGTAGCGTGCTGCTGCACTCTTGGGCATGCTGCGATGATTTTTCTTTATAATAGATGTTAAGTGACGGCCCACTGCTGCGTGCGGTAGCACCGAGCTCTCAAATTTGTACCCGTTGCAACACGCTATAGTGCTGAGCTCTCGGGTTTGTACACGTGGAGCGTGTCGTGGTGTGCTGGGCTCACTGTGGCTATCTTCTTTAAATGCTTGTGGAGTCCGAACTTAGTGAGTTCTGCTGTGGCGTACGGTAGCGCCGAGCTCTCGGGTTTGTACTCGCTGGGGTGTACGGTAGCGCTGAGCTCTCGGATTTGTACCTGCTTGAGCGCATTGTGGCGCGCTTGGGCGTGACGTGGCCATTTCTTCCAGAATTTTAGTTTTGCCCAGATTTAGTTCAGCTCCTCTTTTTGTCCCCGAAATCAGTAAGAAATTCTTCAAAGTATATAATTCAAGCTTTAAAGTGTTTGTATTTCTTCTCTTATTTTATCATAAATCTTGGATTTATCAATCATTTTCATTGAAGATATCTTAATATAATTCAAAATGAATTAGAACACAAAATTCATCTAAGAGTTATTTTAATAACTTTTAGGAAGCACCAACTATATGTTAGATATTCTAAGTGTAACTTCTTGTTGAAGTTAGTGGCTTTCATAGGACATGTAGTAATTTCCAAAGGAATAAAGGTTGCTAAAAAGATGATAAGCACTATTCAAGAATGCCCTAGCCAAGGACCACAAATTAAATCCATAATTTTCTAGGTCTAGCTATATAATACTAAAAGTTATTACAGTATTCTTGTAGATAGCCACATTGTATACTTAATTGACTCAAAAGAGAGTGCCTGTTATCTGGTGTTAAGATTGTGAAGAATCTTTTAAGAGATTGGAAGATCTCAAGATTGCATTAGGGCAAATATTATGTGACGACCCCAATATTGAGAATCACTAAACTTAACATTGATACGTCCCCACAATACCTAATACTAGATTAGAAGGAAACTAATCCAAATCATTAGATATTGTGTTTGGCCAAGGATTTAGAAGACGGTCTTAAGTTAAGATAGAAAGAGTTTTATGAAGTATATTATGTGAAATACATATGAGAGTGTGAGTTTAAAAGCATATGATATGAGTACTTGCAATTTAATTGTGAATATTCTAAGGATTTAACATATGAAATATGAGTGTACAATATGCAATATAAATCTAAGTCAAATAAACTTAAAATTTTTGGCATGACTTCTACTGTATTTGGTTAAAAATACACCTGCAAATTTAGACATACAAGTCTTCCATTCCAATGGAAGATTAAATTGAAAGAGAGCAACCTAAAACTAATATGAAATCAATCCATTACATAGGATTTCTTAGTTCCAATTCTAATTTAAAGCCAATCCATTACATGGGATTTGCTTATTTATAATTTTAATATAAAGCCAATCCGTTACATGGGATTGCTTATTTCCAATTTTAATATAAAGTCAATCAGTTACATGGGATTGCTTATTTTTAATTCTAATAGTTTGAAGTGAGAAAACACATATGTAATAATTATCTATCCTAAAGTATGCACTGTACACATAACTTACTACATACAGAGGATGGGAAATCAACAATAATTCTCAACTTTAACATATAGCTACTTTCCAATTCAATATACAATTAAGCATACAACTAATTTCCAAATTAACATACAAAATCAATATGCAACTAAGCTCCAGTTTAATATGCAAGAGAATTATGCAACTAATGATTTATTTAACATTCAATTATACACATTCGTTCATTCATCCCAAGCCAACAATTTAAGTATGAAATTAAACTCCAACACAAGCATTATAAATGTAAAGTAAATGACTTTAATTATTACAAGCCAACAGTAATTAAAGAAAAGTAAAGAAAGTAATAGCTCACTTGCAGAATTAAATTAGCTAAATTTTTTATTTATTTTAAGCGAAAGCAACTAGCTTATGCACTTGGTCCAGCTCCACTAGCCTCCAAATGTGCCTGATCTATCACATTTTGGCATTTAAATGTGATAAGGCAAAGTCAAGAAATAGAAAATATGGTTAGACTAAACAGTCTAAATATAATTTAAGATTAGGCAAAGCATTTTATTATTTAATTTGATATCACTATTAGTTACAACTTAAGCATAAGCAAGGGTGCAAAAATGTAAGCATAAAAGCATGGAAAAAGGAAGTAGTAAAAAGGCAAAGTGAGTAAGAATATTCACATAACTATACATCCTAGCCTGTAATTAAAAAAGGGTAAAAGCATCTTAAATAGGTTAGAAAAGAACTAAATTGCATATGAAAGTAAATGAAGTAAAGCATGTATATGTTCAATGAACTTATGCTAAGTAAAGAAAAGAGACAGTAAAGCATTTAAAGGTAATTTTAACAACATTCACTATCATCTAAGTAAATTGTAAACAAGTAAAGTATAATACTAAAATATGGAAAATGCATAGTATAGAAATTGAAGAAAGATCTTAGACTATTAGTCTAAGATTCACATAGTTTAGAACTATTGAAGGCAACATAGCTAAAAGCTATGATGAGTTTTAACAATCAATAAGATTGAAGAAGATCTCATATTTTTAATGATTAAAGTTATTTTAAGAAAGTACTCATTATGCGGGAAAGTACAGAATAAAGCAAGGAGTTAAACACGTCTGCTTAACAAGTAAAGGAAAGCGGGATCAAACAAAATAACACTCACATTCATCATCTGAAAATGTGAGGTCTCTTTATTACTCCTTATTAGCCTGCCCTTAGCTTAACCATCATGTAAACTCCTATAGTTTTTAATGTGAAAGTTTTATTCATGCACAATGGCTTATATGAATGATTCAAATGAATAAGACTCAAAGCTAAGCAAGCATTCAAGGAAAATTCAATAATTGCAACTAAGTGATATCCAAAGTTATCTAATTTTAATGATCTACTTAATGATTGGAGCTAATTGAGCACCCAATTGACTTTGAGATATTGATCTCAAGTCAATTGAAAATAATAATAGTAATTGGGGTTTTGAAAGTAATAGTTTCATTTCATTTATTTTGATATGGCAAAATAGTTTACAAGTATAATTAATACAAATTGAAAATAGTTCTATTCTAGTCTTAAACCATAAGGTTAAATTAAGATAACTAAATCAAGGTTCAGGTGACTAGTAGGGAAGGATTAAGATAAAGAGATTATTAACTTAAGGAATTAGAAGTTAAAGTTTAATTTACTAAAGCTCTCTAGCTAGGTTATAGTTTAAAGGTTCTATCTAATTCAAATACTAATCTAGCTAGGTTAATGTAAAATGAAAGGCTTAAAATAAATAAAAGAAGGGATTAAGAACTATGAATTTTATGTTTTCTAATAGTTAAAGTTTAAATAAAATCAATAGGATTCCTAAACTACCCTAAATGAATTAGGATTCCTATTACTAGCTCTTAAAGAATTCATGTGAAAACTTAAAACAACTTTAATAATCTAAACTAAGCCTTAGTCTAGTCACTAAAGGTTAGTCCTTGTTGATTCAATAATCTACAATTACAAAAGTATTAAAGCTAACTACTCTTAATGGATATAACAAATAAATCTAGGGATCAACTATAATTCATGTTTAAATCAATCCTAGGGTTTCTACCTTAGGGTTGAAAGGTGAATCAAGCACATTGTAATTGATTCACATATCTAGAAAATGAGAACTAAGCTCAAACATAAGTAATATAAATTGACATTGGGAATAATAAATGTGACATGCTAACTATCCTAGGGTTTTATAATACTAAACTTGTAATTAAAGAAGATTGAATTTATCACATTAATACTTAATTAAGAGTCAATAACCTAAAATCACTAATTGTTGTCCAATGGAATTAATATACATATATTTGAAATCCTTACATCATAAGGAGAAAAATAATACCAAGTAGGTCAATTTTAGACAACATTTAAAATTTAGGGTTTCCTAGACTCCTAATTAGGATTAAAAGTAATTAAGAACATTAGAGTTCAAATATTAAATTTGATTACATATTATTATTTCTCACATTTTTATGAGTGAAAAGGACTATTTGATCATTTAATTTGGACATTAAAGGATCAAACTAGGTCACATGAAATGATGAATTTAATTTATAATTAATTAATTAATCTTATATATTGACTAATTAAAATATTTGTCAAAACAAAAATTAAATTGTATAATATTAATCTACTCATTTTTATGGTCAAAATGGTATATTATATCATGTCATTTGGAGGTATGTTTTGCACGTTATAGTTAAATTAAATATTTCATTAATAATCATTAAATTCAGAAAGTTTATTAATTAACTATACTTAATATTAATTCTTAACCGCCGTTATTACTCAAAACTAACTGTGGGACGAATAAGGGCATGTTGCGTGTCCAAAAGAGAAGGCGAGTTCAAAGGCACTTGACCGACCGGTTCGACAGGCCTGGAGTCGATCGTCGTCTTCTTCGTTAGAGGCGCGATTAAGGATTTAAGGATATCCAAAAAATCTGTGGTATCCTAAGTCTTAAGGTTCGATACTTATCGCAAACACAAGTTCATTTCATACTCTCCATTTTAAGTCTAATCTCCATGATCAATTCAATTTTTAAGGTTTATAGAGGATATGCCCTAATATAGATAATTTCTAAAATACCCAGAACATTGATTCTTTATTTAAGAGGATTAATCACTAACAGCAAACATAAAGATTCACAAAAGAAATTTTCCTTTTTAAAATTTTGAAATATATAACATTTAGAAAATTGCAGAAAATGAACTAGATCCAATAAGCTTAAAATTCACAGATATTTCACTTAGGTCAATAATATTAATAAGAATTAATTGAAACCAATAAGAAGAGTAATCATAAGTTAAGCTAAAGAGTATAATTGGAAGCAAGATTCATTACAAATGAAAGTCAATTAAACACATTCTGCATTTGTTCTCTTTGAATTTAGATAGACTTAAGAAATAAATCTAATTCTTCCTATCATCACAGATTAAATGGAATTAAAATAAGTAGGGGAGGTTAACATACAAACAGTTTATAAAGTTTAGCGATCCTTCAATGGAGGTCGATTCAGATTTCCTCTGAATTAGCTTTCGCGCTCCCCTAGCAGTTCAGTAACAAAGATCAATTGGAATGAAGCCCAACCCTCAGGAGGGGAGTTGGGTGATGGATAAGGGTCGCAGAAGGGCCATCTAAGCATCGTACCCACTCCTCTACTCCACCACTGGGCATTGTGCGAAAAGATAGGAGGCGTACAGTGATCCAATGAAGATCATTTGATCCTTCAATCGATTGAACGGTGAACGAAGGAGATGCCTTAGATAAGCCATGGCCATCTGATGCGGGAAATCGCACGAAGGATAACTGACGGTTGATCGCGCTCCTTTCGGTTAAAAGGATATCGATAAGATCAGGCTGTTGGATTGGTTTATAAAAATACGGAACGACCTAGATTAGAGCGGACGGTTGTCGCATGTTCGGGGCTAAACACGAGATCCCCGCTTTTTGAAAATCAGACGTTCGAATTAATTTAAATATATATATATATATATATGTTAATAACTTTAATTAATTAAATAATTATACAAATTTTATTAATAAAAATTAAATGACCAAACGCACTCCAAAAAATCCCAAAAATTCACCCTTACTTAATTGAGGTGTGGGGAACTCAAAACTGCAATCAGATTTTTTATCGAAGGTCAATTTAATTATCTAAATTTTTGAGTTTTTAAATATTATTAACAAATTCGGAGAAAATTTGATGACTTCCAAGCACTTTCAAAAATACCACCCCTAGCTAATTTGGTTGTAGTGAGTCCAATGGCAGACTCCGTTTTCGATTCTGAGGTCTAAATAAAATAGGCATTCTCAGAATTATTAGAAAACTATGTTTATGTTTCCAAATGATCTCCAAATCGTACGAAATTTGAAATGGAGGCTCCTAATACTATTATAAGACTAATGAAAATAGATTAGAATCAATTAGGTCACTAATTGATGGGTAACAACACTAGGGTTGTTACATATTGCCTCAGGAAATAAGACATTATAAAGTTTATACAAATGTATCCATAGTAGGACTTAGATGTATACTCATGTAGGATAAAAAATTAGTAGCTTAAAACTTTAGGAAACTAAAGAATTATGAAAAAAAGTACATTGTCCATTATTTGGAATTAAAAGATGCTATTTTTGCTCACAAAATTTGGAGGAATTACTAGTATGGGAATGGATGTGAAATCTTTCTATATTATCATAGCCTAAAGTATATTTACTTGTAAAGAGTTAAACTATTGATAGAGAAGGTGATTGGGGTTAATCAGAAATTACAAGTTAAACATGAAATACCATCCTAGTAAAGCTAATGTCATAGCTATTGTGCTTAGCATGAAAGTTACTTTAAATTCTATGATAACTTAAGGCTCATTAGTAGATTGATTTTAGAAGGTAAGTATAATACTTATCAGTGGAGAATTGTTACATACTATGCTCGACACCAGTACTGCAAAACTTATATTTATAATACATATAGAGATTGCAAAAATAAATAACATGGAGTATGTGATGTTGAAAGAAGTCATATATTGTGGTTGTTGAATAAACCTACATTTACGGGAAGGTTTCCACATTTACTATGAAGCTAAAATATGGGTTCTAAAGGACTTATATGTGTAAAATTGGATGATTTCCAAAGCCATAACTTGGGGTATGCAATCCACCTCAGAAGAAATAAGTTTTATCAAGATCTAAAGTAAGCTTATTCGTGGCCTGAACTCAAATGAGATGCAACAAAATATGTGGCCAAATGCCATGCTTGTAGTCTTGTATAGGTATAGCACCAAAGGCCAAGTTAACTATTGCATCCGTTAGAAATTTAAGAGTGAAGAAAGCTAGATATCTCCATGGATTTGGTATAGGGATTGCCAAGAAGTAAATTTGGTTCCTATGAAACTTGAGTAATAGTAAATTAGATGACCAAATCAACTCATTTTCATCTAGTTAAGTAGGCTGATTCAGTAACGAAGTCATCCAAACTTTATATTTGAGAAAAAAATTTGATTGCATGGAATCCCAAAGGCCATTGTATCAGATCATGGTAGTAGACTCACTTCTTACTTCTTATAAGTAGTACACCAAGACATGAGAATTACATTAGCACCATTTTCCATCTACATCCGAATGGTCATATGAAAGGTGTTAATCAAGTGTTGGAGGGATTTGTTGCAGATAAGTATACATAATTTTGGTAGTAGTTGGGTAGATTATCTTCATTTAATTGAATTAAATTATAACATCAACCACCGAGCCAATATTGGAATATCACCATATGAGGTCTTGGACAACATAAAGTGTAACATTCCGTTAGCTTGGTGTAACTTTGGTGGTCAGAATTTGTGGAAGAATTAAGAAAAATCCTCTTAATATAGTGCTAAATGGTTATAGACCATGACATGCAAAAGATGTTTCATGATGCAAACATTGTATAATAAAATTTCAAGTGGGAGATATGGCCTAACTTAAGGTTAGTCTGATGAGAGGCGTATGCCGCTTCGACATAGTTGATAAATTAAGCCTGAGATACGTCAGACCCTTTGAAATATTAAAGCTGATAAGTTGAAACTTCTGGAGAATATTAAAATAATTCACGATGTGCTTCATGTATAGTCATTACACAAATGCTTGCAAAAACCTTCCCAATAAATGTCTATTCCTACAGTTGAAATCTAGCAGGACATAACCCGATAAGATTATATAATCATCATTTAAGGAGTCGTAGGATATTTATGATTTGAAGTTCAGTAGAGGAATCATAGTGTTGAAGCCACTTAAGAAAACTAAGATGATATGCTATGGAAATTTCCCAAGTTAATTGAAATATTAGGTACTCTTAACTCTCTTTATTTTATAAATCTTTCAATTTAGTTGTGATGTTGAGGGCAATATCAATTTTAATTAGAGGATTCAATAACAAACCTTTCTTATTACTAAGTCTAAGATATTTTTAAGATGCTCTAAACATCATTATAACCCATCCTTGAAAATTTGGTAGGAAACTATTCAAAGGAAAATATGTTTTAATATTATTTAACTAACCTGAATAATTAGAATATTATTATGACATTAAATCCTAAAATAAATTGCATAGTGAATTCATCATATCAAAATATGTTATGAGTAAAAATTATAATAATTTGAATAATAATATGAGATATTTTGAATCTTTATTTAAATAAAAATCTTAGGATAGTATTGTGGTGCCCCACCCTTAATCCACAAGACAAAGCTAAGAGGTGGTGTGTCACTTTGGAAAATCTCTCACTTAACATTAGATTAGGTGTAAACCCTATTCCACTAGTAAGGAAGAGGCAGTCATCTTAGGCTAGGCTGGAATAACACTGAAATGAAACTGAAGAGGCAGTAATCACAAATGCATAAATATTTTAGTTATATAATTTACTTTAATGGACATGACCAGAAGTAGCTGAGAAGTTAAGTACATCTGCAAGACTATACAGGTTCCAAATTTAGCACAACACCCCTCAATGAGTAATGCCAAGTACTCCTTTTTTCTCCTTACCACTGTCCTATAGCGTAAAATGCGCCAGATCAACAAGTAACTGAACCCAATGCAATGTTATCCTAGATATTCTATATTTTCATTTCATGTAACAACATTATCTTGTATGACATGTTCAAGGACTAAGGCATAAATACAGGGAATGTGAAAGCACAAGTAAAATAATAGTGAGCAAGGGACTCCACTACACATGGTGACATCAATTATTATCTATTAAACCATTATAATTATTCTAACTTACACAAGTTTAGAATCTCCAACTCTTATCATTGAGTGTAACTTGGAAGCACGACCTTATATATCAAAAGCAATTAGAACTGATCAGGTTCTAATTTAGTTCAATCAGAATCGACAGTAAGTTAAATAATAAATCATCACGTCCTTAATTGATGAATTTAGACGTACTGGGCTAAGATCTGATCAAAATCAACCAAACTAGGGATTATGAGTTAAATGCCATGAGATTGGAGTTTATCACATAATCCAAGGGTCAAACATAAGATCTAAGGTTTTAAAGTCTAAAAGTGAATTAAAGATTAAGGCAAATCCTATTAAGTATAATCAAACTTAATAGGATCATTTTTCTATTCATAATCTAGAGTTAAGAGATAAAATAAGCAAAATCAAAGTATGAAAATCTAGAAACTAATAAAATCAAGGATTCATTCATTGAATAACCCACTTTATTCAATGAATGAACTCTAACCTTGGATCTATTCCCATTCCTAAGGAAAAGAACCTAAAGTGAAGTGAAGACTCCTAATGAGCTCCTAATAAAGAGACTTAGAGAGATTCTAAGAATTGATTGAATTTATTTCAATTTAACTTAATTTATTATTTTTATTTAATTAGGGAAGTTAAGAATGAATTTTAACTAAGGCATATTATCTTTAGAGATTTTCAAGCCTAAATTAAGATGTTTGATAAATTATTCAAATTATGAGATTAAGAATTAAATTGATCCTAATCTAGTTTTATTACTATATTTAATGATTTAAAAGTTGTTTTAAGGGTCAGGAACACTTAACTAAATTTTGGGCAAAATAATCATGTTGCCCCTACTTAAGGGTCCAAAAAGCTACTCTTGATTTAAGGCTCCAAATTAGATTTTTTCTTACTGCCAAATGATTCCTTACTGTCTAACATGAAGATAGACGGTAAGTACACCAAGTTTGGATAAGAAATGGGTCATATAGGTCCAAAATAAGAAATTTGACCCAAGGGGTGATTTAGTAGTTTCTCCTAATAGAATCTAAAATTTTGTGCAATTTATTATTGCTTGCTATTTAAGGATTCCATAGAATCTAAGAACACTAAATTCTGAGATCTATTGTATTAGTTATGAGTATTTTAAATTTAAGGGTAAATATGTCATTTCTAGGGTTAATAGGGGTAAAAAACTTAACTTTTTCATTTGAGATATAAATTCAGCAAACATAATGGATATAGCTTACCTATATCACACTGAGTAATTTAACTGGTCGTAGACTCAAATTGGACCTTATTTGGCCATGTTATGACCTAATTAGGATTACATGTATTTTGGTCAGCCTAGGGTTTCCTGTGGTCAAAACCCAAATTTTATTTTTGTTTACTGTTGGCACTAAATTTATAACCTAGTTAGCATCATGAATTTTTTAATTTAGAGTCCAAATGATCAAGTTATGATTATTTCAATGTTATGGTTCTATTTTCTTGAAAGGGGGTCAAAACTTAATTTTTCCATATTCTAAAATCACCTACAATTTTATACAATGCTTAATTTTAAAAAATCTAGGTTCAAATTTGATATTTTTTGGCTCCATTAGTGTTCTAGGGTCATTAAAACGCAAATAATGTGAACTTTTGGCAATTTCAGACAGTTATGGGCACCTTAAGACGTTTCTGGGCGCTACGGCGTGCTGTAGAGCCTCCTGGCCGAGAGCCAGGCGCGACGGCGTGCTGCGGCGGATTGCAGCGCTGTGGCGAGTAATTTTAATTTCATTAAATTTTTTTTATGCTTCAATCAAATTATTATGCCACTGCGGTGCGCTGTAGCGCACAATGACGCGCTACGGCGGACCCAATTTCAAAACTCGGGCACTGCAGCGCGCAGCAGCGCCCGATGGTGATTTCGCCCATGCAAAAACTGCAATGAGTCATCTTTTGGGCTCAAATACTCTCTGCATAGAGCACTTTGTGTGCAGTGTCATATACCGATGGAAAGGTATTTCTGAGACCTTTTCATCGACACCAAAATTGGCACAATGCGATTATTCTTACTATGCAAACAATAGAGTTAAAGATTCAGATATACTGAAATGAAGAAAAATAGAGCATTTCATTTATAATGAAATTTGATACCTTAATGAACTTTAATGGTTTATATACTCAATCACAGATTTCTAAGAATGCAAAATAAGCATAAGAGCGAAATGAAGTAACCCTTTAATCAATTAAATGGGGGAAAGGGAGGTACCTTGGCTTTCAAATGGAAGAAGATGGAGGAAGAGAGCTCTGTTTTCTGCAGGAACTTGGGAGCTTGAGGACTTGAGGGCTTCTATAGCAGCACATCAATGGAGGAAGGAGGAGAAGAGGGAACTTAGCTTGGTAACAAATGGAGGAAGTGAGGAGAGTTGAGCTTCTTTTAAAGGAAAGGAAAGCATGGCTTTGGATGGGATGGGCACGAGTTGTCCCATCCCAACTATGGAGATAAGGGGGGTGGCAAGAGGTTGAGAGGAGAGGAGGATCAAAGCATGGAAGGAGCAGAGAAAAGGAGGAGGGAGGTGCCAAATTCTTATAAGGAAATAAAGGGTGGTGGGGTCCAACCAGAGAAAAAAAAGGAAAAAGAAGGGAAGAATAAAAATGGATTTTAAATAAATAAATAAATAAATCTCTAAAATCCTATTTTATAAACGATCTTCAAAAATCCCAAAAAATTACTCCTAGCTAATTTGGTGGTGAGGAATGCAACGACGAAGTCGGATTTTGATTTCGAGGACAAATTAAATATCTCAATTTTCCCTTTAATTAAATATTATTAAAATATTCGACGAAGTTTTGACGACTTCTGATTGCCGCAAAAACGTCACCCCTAGGTAATTTGGGGGCAATGAGTACAATGGCAATGTCTGATTTTTGATATAAGGTCAAAATAGTTAGGTCAATTTCTAGGGTTCCTAAAATTTCCAAAATCAGGGTTTGATCTATTTGACCCTTGATTTGGACTAGGTCTTGGTAGCAAACTCTTGATGACTTAATTAGTGTGTTAGAAAGCAAATCAGAACTTTGTTTAGTCCTAATTGGCTAAAGTAACAACTTGGGTTGTTACAGACTCCACCACTTAAGAACAATGTTATCCTCAACATCACTCGAGTGAAAAAAATTAATACGAAAACTAAGGATTGAAATGAAAGAACAAGGAGCTAGGGAAGTACCTGAATTTTCAAATAGCTTTGGATACTTAGACTGCATATCAAATTCCTTCTCCCAAGTGACTTCAACGGACAAGAGATTCTTCCACTGAACCTTAACCATTGAGATGGAGCGGCTCCTTGGTTATTTTTGATAATGGGCTAAGATTTGGTTTGGCTCTTCAGCATAGGACAAGTCGAGCTGGATTTCAATTTTTGGAAATTAAATAGAATGAGAGGGATCCTTGAGGCAGCTTCTCAATAACGATACATGGAACACATTGTGCACAACTGCAAAGTCATCGGGAAGATTTAGTGTGTAGGCGGAAGAACCTACTTTGGTTGCCGCGTCAAATGGACCAACATAACGTGGGCTAAGCTTCCCTGCTATGCCGAATCTAAAGACTCCTTTCATTGGATTGACCCTTAAGTAAGCAAAATCTCTAACTTTAAATTCTAAAAGATGGTGATGAGTGTAGTGGTATTTACTCTGACAATCTTGGGCTGTACGAATTCGCTGCTGAATCAACTGAATCTTCTTATTAGTTTCTTCTACTAATTCAGATCCATACAACTGAACACTGCTTGTTTTTGACCATGCCAATGGAGTGCTACATTTTCTGCCATACAGGGCTTTATATGGAGCCATCTTTATGCTGGCTTGAAAAACTATTATTATATGCGAACTCCACCAGCAGGAATTAATCTTCCCATGATCCAACAAAATCAAGGATACAAAGTCTAAGCAGATCTCCAAGAACCTAAGTCACTTGCTCTATCTGACCATCCATTTGCAGATGAAAAGCTGTACTCATTGCTTGGGTGGTTCCCAAAAATTAGATATACTATCTGCCAGAGCTTGGAGGTAAATCGATTGTCTCTATTAGATACAATTGATTTGGAAATTCCATGCAACCTGGTTATCCCTTTGATATAAAGCTTGGTGAGTTTCTCAACTGAGTCTGTTTGTTGGATAAGGATGAAATGAGCGGACTTGGTCAACCAGTCAACTATGACCCAAATAGCATCGGCTCCAGACTTTGCACAAGGCAATCCCATAACGAAGCCCATCAATATTTCTAGCCACTTCCATTCGGGAATCTCAAGTGGATGAAGTAGACCACTGGGTCTTTGATGTTCTGCCTTAACTAAACTGTAAACATGGCACTTTTTAATGAACTTGGCTACACTTTTCTTCATTCATGTCCACCAAAAGGATTGTTTCAGGTCTTGGTACATCTTTGAGCTTCCTGGATGCACTTGATATCCAGAGTTACGGCCTTCAATTAAAATTTCACGGTTCATTGATTTAGGGATCCAGAGATAATTATTTAAGTATATAGCACCCTTCATAAGGAGCCATCTTATTTAAGTAATGGAAGGGAAAGTATGGCTTTGGATGGGATGGGCATGAATTGTCCCATCCCAGCTGTGAAGATAAGGGGGGTGGCAGGAGGTTGAGAGGAGAGAGGGAACAAAGCATGGCAGGAGCAGAGGTAAGGAGGAGGGAGGTGCCAAATTCTTAGAAGGAAATAAAGGGAGGTGGGGTCCAGCCAGAGAAAAAAAAGGAAAAAGGAGGGAAAAATAAAAATGGATTTGAAAAAAATTAAAATAATTAATTTTTAAAATCATATTTTATAAACAATCTCCAAAAAATCCCAAAAATTAATCCCTAGCAAATTTGGGGGTGAGGAACGCAACGACAAAGTCGGATTTTTATTTTGAGGACAATTAAATATCTCAATTTTCCCCTAAATTAAATATTATTAAAATATTCGATGAAATTTTGACGACTTTTGATTGCCAACCAAAACATCACCTCTAGCTATTTTGTGGGCATTGAGTATAATGGCAAAGTCCAATTTTTGATATGAGGTTAAGATAATTAGGTCAATTTCTAAGGGGGTTCCAAAAATTTCCAAAATCAGGGGTTGATCCATTTGACCTTTGATTTGGACTAGGTCTTAGTGGCGAACTCCTGATGACTTAATTAGTGCGCTAAAAAGCAAATCATGACTTGTATTAGTCCTAATTGGCTAAGGTAACAACTTGGGTTGTTACAAGTATTGAATTAAAATTTGACCGACCATTAATCGATCATAGAAAGGAGAAAAACTGTTATATCAGTTAAAGAACCAAAGGAAGAAATGAGGCTTGAAATATAACCATGACATCCATAGAAACACTAATCCTGCGACTCCACAATAATTGGGTAATGTTCACAATATCCCTAAGCCCATTGCCTTGATAGAAAATATTCCATGTTACAAAATATCATGAATCTTGTACCCATGGCTCTTTCTATCCTAAGTAGAATGGCAAATGTAGTGGGAATCTCCTTGTTACCCCCCTCTCTCCAATTCAACCCTAAAGGAAAAAGTATCATAGCATAATTTTTGGGTTAATCAAAAGACTTGTACCCAACTCATCTATCATGAATTACTATAAAACCTCCACTAGAAACTTTCATTCTTTGGTTTTCTTCATTTAATAACATTTAAGTGCCACTAGAGCTCCTGAAAACCTCTAAATTTATTTATGCACCCCTTCTTGACTACATAGTCACCAAAACTATTTGAACTCCTTCCTTAGTCGCTGCTCTAACAAAGGGTTAAGGAGCATTTAATAAACTCCCAGAAGAGTTCCTATGCTCAACAATATTCCAAGCAAGCTGCATTGCCTAGTATTTTAGCTTAAACCTTAATTTAAGGTACTCCTCACCCATTTAATTCAAACTCCTTGAGTCTGAATATCCAGACTTTGAACTCTTTTCTTATGAATCTATTAGCTTGTGCTTATTTTTGTGTTAAAATTTCCATTATAAATAACTGCTGTATCATTTTAGATCACTATAAATTTTTCAATATTTTTTGTAATTATAATTGTGTAAGTTAGCCCTTAATCTAGTGCACATGATCAAAGAAGACTGTAACACTTAGGCTGCTAAGAGTTCTAAGACCTAATAGAGGTTGGTAAAAAGTTAAAGGAGTGATCTAGGAACCTTGAGAAACTCTAACACCTCATTTCCACTAGACATCGAACTCATGCAATCACACGGTCATGGATTAACTCTGTCTAGCTTGCACAAAACCATTATGATGGGGATTTTGTGTTTATATTTTCCCCTAGGTGCATTGACAAATGAAAAATACACCTCTGTGTTTGCACGCAAGTGTACGTGGTCTGAAATAATAAGTGGAAGTTTTAATTCTGAGATTTATAATTCTCTAGGAATGGTGGCTCTGATACTTAGTTATATATTTTTTTCAATAATATTTAGATGTTAATTTTTGGATTGATTTTTGGTTACTAAATTAGCAATATAAATTACCTTAAGTTAAGTTATGATTTGATTAAAAGGTGAGAGTTGAGTTTTCATTGTAATAGTTGCAAGAGCTTGATGATATAACTTCATTATTGAATGTATACTTTAAATCTTCATGCTTAATTTAATCAAGTGAACACTATTGAAATTGAAGTTACCCTCCAATTACAATAGTTCAAGTTTAGTTCACAAAGAGAACTCCCTTTGGGGTTCTTCCTTAGCACATAAACTTTCATGAGATCATGATTTGTTAATTAGACTCAATTCCCTATGGCTAGGTTTCCAAATGATATCTTTTGTTCCTATTGATCTCACAAACAAGATTTCCATTAACCATGCATCATGCACTTTATACATAATTTTGCTAGAGGGGAGGATGTGTTAGGTCAATGGACTATGTCACATCATCCATTGAGTTTTCCAACATCCTCTCATCCCTTATACTTTGTTGAGCAGCAGAGTAACATTAATGGAGAACTTGGTTCACAAGCATCAAATCTCTTGATAGATCCTTTAAGGGTACAAGTGAGCTTGAGAATTTATCACATAATTCTTAGCTCTACTTGCACTACCTTCCCAGCTCTTACCTAATTGATGAGCTTTGAACACAAGTTCTTTAAGTAAATTAATGATTCATTTAGGTTTCTTTTTAGAAAAAATAATTGACAGATTGTAAATTACATGTCTACGCTTGCACGCAAGTGTACGTGGTTTGAAGTAATAATTTGGAATGTGAGTTTTGAAATTTATCATCCTCAGGGAATTGGATATTTTGTTGCTAAAGTATATTTATGTTCAATAATATTTAAACTATGCATGTTTTGTTGAATTGGTTCCTAAACAAGCACAACAAATCTTAGTAGAAAGTAACTCTGATAAAAAGGAGAGGATAGTTGGGTCTCTCCCACTAGAAATGTTAGGTGACTCATGTATGATGATTCCTCAAGCATTAATCTTTTTTACTTATTTTATGTAACTTAATCTAGTGCACATTGTCCTCCTTAGAGTTTAACTCTAAGATTTATAAGTTCAAATTTTGTGCTTGAAATGAACACACTGTCGGTTCTATTTCAGCACAAAGACCCTTATAAAACTTTAGATTATTGGTTTTCCTCTCATTCCTAATTTTTAGACATGAGAGCTGTTTCTTTATTTTAAATCTTACAAGCTTTGATTCCACTAAGAGCATCATGTGCGTCATGCACAGTTTAGATAAAGCAATTATTTCATTTGGGCTCAATGACTATGTCACCTCGTTTATGAGCTCTCAAAGAATCCATTTCCTTCCTTCACGTATGCTGAGCAACGAAGCTCATTTAGTGGGCCTTAGCTTACATGCTTCAACACTTTAGTTGAGCATAGATCAAGGTGCACTAAGCTCAAGAACTTTCTCACATCGTTCTAAGCTTTTGGGCACTCATGATTCTAGCTCCAAACTAAGGGTGAGGTATGGAGCACACGACTTTTTAGTCCTTGAAGTCATTTATTCCTTCATCATTTGATCCACAATCAAGTCCATAATAGTCCTTTTCATTTCTTTAACAAGTCATTTAATTCACAAATTTTTATTAATGCTTGAGGAAATTTTTCATACATAATAATCTCTTTCAATTCATGTAGGATTGCCCCAACCCTCCCAAGGAGAAGTTTAGCTCTCCATTACACTAGAGATAAAAAAGAACACATATATGGATAAAAACCCTTTCATGATCAACTAAGAAAAAAAAATAAGACAAGAGTTAGAGAGTACTAGGAACGTTCCTTTGATAAAGTTCTTCGGATTTCTCCTCTTCTTGCTCTTGGTTGTTTCTCCTTGGTCCGTAGTGCTTTCTTTCTTCCTTCTTCTCCTTGGCAATAAGAGTTCTTCCACCCTTGAAGAGTTCTCCTTCTCTTCTATTCAGCCCTCTCCTTACTTAGGATTTTTCTTGAGCAAAGTTGGGAACCCTTCTTAAGTGAAGAAGAACTGTATTTATAGAGGGGCTGCTTTCCTTTTTTTCCTTTTCAAAATCTGCCTTTCCCTCTTCCAAAATTATGCTATGATGTTTTCATATTCAAATTGAAGGGTGAAGTGACCTCTACTTTTCCATTCTTTAATCTCCACATCACTTCAAAATATTATTTTTTCATTTAAAAACAATTCTGTTGCAGAAGGAATAATGGCTGGGAGACAAGGAGAAGGTTGGGGGTCTTGTCTTGCACAATAAATGCCCTGTTCAGATAAAAATTTGGCGCACCACTACAGCGCACTGTGGCGCTCTACAGCGATCAAATTTTGTAAAGTGGTCCGTGGCGATGCATTATGGTGTTCTGGGCTTTTTCTCTGATGGGATGCTATAGCGCGCTGCAGCGGTCAAAGTATGTAGAGGCATACGATGCAGCGCACTGTCGCGGACAGGTTCCAAAAGGATGTCTGCTATAGCACGCTATAGTGCCTGAGTCCCACAAGTTCTCCCGCTGTAGCGCGCTATAGAGCCCGAGTCCCGCAAGTTCTCCCGCTGTGGCGCGCTATAGCGCCCGAGTCCCGCAAGTTCTCCCGCTGTGGCGCGCTATAGCGCCCGAGTCCCGCAAGTTCTCCCGCTGTGGCGCACTATAGCACCCGAGTCCCACAAATTCTCCCGTTGTGGCGCGCTATAACGCCTGAGTCCTACAAGTTCTCCCGCAGTAGCGCGCTATAGCGCCTTAGTCCCTCAAGTTCTCCCGCTGTGGCGTGCTATAGCGCCTGAGTCCCGCAAGCTCTCCCACTGTGGCGCGCTTTAGCGCATGAGTCTCACAAGTTCTCCCGCTGGGCCGCGCTATAGCGCCGGAGTCCCGTAAGTTCTCCTGTTGGGGTGTGCTTCAGCGTGTCGTAGCGAATTTCTTCCGAAAATTTCAGAAACCTTCCAGAACTATCCAGAAATTACCGAGCTTGCATTTTTCTTGAAAAATAGGCAAAATTTGATCAAAGAAGCTATTTCAATATGAAAAATGAATGAGATTTTTTCTTTATTTATGATATAAATGATAGATTTATTAATAATTTAGACTTTATTCCATCCAAGCATTCATTCTAGCATTAATAATAAATAATAAGAACATCTTTTCATTCATTCAAACAAGCTCATTACAACACCACCATACCCTTACAATTTCATATAATTACATCTCAACTCTCTCTAAGGGATTTTAGTCTTTCATTACTAAATAAGCACAAGCACACATACAAAGGAAAGTGACTTTGACATTATTTCACAGCAAAAATAAATTAGAGAAGGTTAGAAAGAAATACTATAAATCATCCAGAGATTTTCTAAGGTTCTCTTGCATTCCTCCTGCACTTCCTCTTGATTACTCCACCATTTTCCCTTTGATGTCTCCCCTCTTCATACTGTTCTTGATAAGCCTTCTTCCCTTTAGAGAGTTCTCCTTTCTCCTCCTTCTGCGGCTTTTCCTTATGGGCATTTGAATGTCAAAAATTGGAACCCCCTCTCAATCTTCAAGTCACCCTTTTATAGACTTCCTTTCACCTGTTCAAAATTTAATTCAGCAAATAAATCATATTTAAAAATTTATGCTTTTATTAAATAATTTTTTATTAATTCCCTTGGTAATGAAGGGATTTAGGATGTTTGTATTTTTATTTTATTGTGTAAAATAATTAAATTAGCCTCTTGCTCTTCCTCATGATGGGTTAAACAAGTGCTTCTTTTAATAATTTATATAATAAAGATTTTTCAATTTTTATTACATCCACCCATTCCATTTTCTTCATAATTTTAATTTTTTTTCTTATGAATTATTCCGTGAGAATGAAAAGTTTAAATTAATTTGATATTAATTTCAGCTGTGGGAAGATGAATAATTCAATTCTTTGGCCTTCCCTATACTGCCTTGAATGCTAATTTTTTGAAAAAATTGTGTCGGGCGCTACGGCGTGCTGCGGTATCTCAGTTTCGAATTGGCCCCCAACTGTGGCGCGCTTTGACAGATCAAATAAATCTAAATTTGACATTCATTTTGCCGCGGTGCGCTGTAGCGATCGGGTTTCAATTTTGGTTCGCTATAGCGTGCTGTGGCGGCTCAATTAAATTTTATTTCATATGCCTAAGTTTCATAAATGCTGCCTTGATGCGCAGCAGCGTGCAGGGGCGCGCTATAGCGGGTTTCTCCCATAATTGCATATTTAAGCCAAATTTTAATTTGCTCATCTTTTATCCTGAAAATCAGTGAAAGCACATCAAAATATATAATTTTAATTAAAAAGTACTTTCTTTTATTAATCTATTTACTATAAATTTTGTTGTTATCATGCATCAATATAAGTACTAGATAGGGAAGTGGGAGGTGATGAACTACATATTTATAATAATTTTATTTATGAATTTCTATATGTTAAGATAAGATTAATGTCTATTTTCAAAAAATTTTACTTATTTTTAGAAGAGAGAAACCCCTAGCCACCAAAGAAATATTCTTAGAGTTTTCTCAAAGATGAGGCATCTACAAAAAGAAGGAAAATGTCAAAGGATACGGAAGAGGGTGCTTCAAAATAAATAAAAGAGGGAAAGAACGATGGTAAGAATGCAAAGTGCAATTCTTATTGTATTATATTTCTTCCATACATCTTGATTTATTTTTGCAAAAGAAAGAATGAATCTCCTTTGTGTGATTTTCATCTCTTTTATTTTTATTTGTAATGGAAGCCTAACCCACCTACCCTCCCCTATGTCTAGACGATTAAGATCAGGAATATAGTTGTGTAAATTTTATTGTGCAATGCATAAAAAGTCATCATTTAGTAAACTATGATAGTAAATCTATGCTCAAAAGATGTATATATTTTGAAAAAATATAATATTATAATTCTCATAAGAAAATATTCAGTAAAGAAATTATCACTAAGCTTCATTTGCTCATTTCTAAGCCTTTGACCAAGAACTCGATGCATGTTAGTCATGAATGATTCATGTTTTTGTAATCTGATCTAACAAGTAAATATTGCTTAGACATTCGCACGTTGGAGGGGAAGACGGTTGATCGACCGTCTGGTCTGATAGAAGGATCAGATTAGATAATCTAAAATGATGCGTCAAATGGTCAGACAGCGCTAGATGAATGGAAGACGGCGGAAACGGTGTCGTTTGCTTATTTCTTCTAAGTATCCAATTATTTTAATCTAATTTTCTTATTAATTAGAATTAATTAGTTAATTGCACTCCAAAAATTTCCAATAAATTACCCTTAGCTAATATAGAGGTGATGAACCCAATGGCAAAGTTGAATTTTTGATTTGACGAGTATTTTATTTTCTCATTTTCTAGGGTATTTAAAATATATTAACATATTGTCGAAAATCCAACGACCTTCAAATGCTTCCAAAACATCACCACTAGCTAATTTGGGAGTGATGAGCGCAATGACGAAGTCAAATTTTTGATTTGAAGTCAATTTAGATAGGTCAAATTTTATTAATTCCAAATAATTTCTTACTATCTAATATGAAAATAGACACTAAGAACACCAAATTTGGATAAGAATTAAGGTTAATGAGCTCAAATTAGAGTTTATGTTCATTAATGGTTGATTAGCAAAATCACATAAGAAAATCTAAATCTTATGATATACTTTAGTTCTACTCTATCAAAGGATTTTATAAATACAAAGTTTGCTAAATTTTGAGGTCAAACATGACCAAGCTATGAGCAAAACAAGAATCTCCTTAAAAGGTTATTAAGGATGATTAAAAGTAGGGTCTAAAAACTCAAATTCCCTAATTAGTGTCCAAATTCAACAAAGTGAGTGGCTATGGGTTTCCAATAACACACTGAGCATAATAATAATGAGTTTGCAAAATTTGGAGCTCAAATACTTAATCTAGACCTTAATTAGAATTTAGGGTGATTAGTGAGTGATTAGTAAAATTAATGATATAAAATTATTTTGACTTTGTCAATATGTTTTACTTTGTTTTGTGAGTGATCAAAAACTTGAAATTTGAAATTTGGATAATTAATCAGTTTAATATTCACTGATCCTTTTTTAGGGTAATTAAGCTAAATTAAAAAATATTCTCACTGAAATTGAAATTTTCTTGCAGCTTACCGATTCTTATATTTTTTTGATCACAATGGTATGATCATATGATTTAAAGCTAAATTGACCAAGTTATGAGCTAATAAAATTCTAGGGCTTACTAGGAGTTTAATTAGCCTAAAATGTCTTAGCTAAATTAAGTATCAAACTACATAATTAACACTACCAAAATATTCATCATATTTATTTGAGCAAAATGAGATAATTTTGTTATCTTTAGATTTGTGGATTCAAAGTTATGAGAGTTTGAACTTTGGTTAATTAATTAATTTAATTAAATAAAACTAAATTAAATTCATTAATCTATTATCCAACGACTCTAAACATGATGGGACCCACTCCAACAACTCGGCAAAAAGCATTCGACCCGATGGCATAGATGCGGGTCGGTTTGATCGGATCTGACCCAAGGTAGACCTGGATGAATAGACAAGGCGAGAATCGATGTGAAATGGTTAGGGCATCAAAATTGGAGGCCTTCCCGATGTCATCGGAGGCCGGGCCTGCCCACCATTGGAAAGGTCTCGGAGAGACCTTTCGATCGGTGGTTGACCCAACACCAGAGGAGGTCAGGATTGCTAGCAATAGTCAATCCTAAGTGCCTAGCTACAGGAAGAAGGTGACAAAACCAAGCACAGTGGATGGCTCACCTAAATTTGTCTGATCTAGCTCGATCGGACTTAATAGAACAATCATCCATCATGCGATATATGTTTGTGTATCAAAACAATATATAATATTTGAAGAAATGGGAAGGATCGGAGTACATTTGTTCGACGGTCAAGGTTCAAAAGATTGATTGGGATGACAACTCGGAGGTTCTCAAACGATAGATTGATGCTCGGTGCGCTCTAATCACGATTATCAATCGATTGAGGTTCAAAAGGGGAACATTGAGGTCCTTAGAGCAGTGGGTGGTGCCACACGCCCACGGCTGAATGAGCTAGAGAGGGCTCGGATGGTTCAGGAGAGGTGTCGTCCGATCAAACGACAAGGGAACGACTCATGGAAATTTTGAATGATGACCGTTAGCCTTTAATTAATAGTTATTATATAATTAATAAATTCATAGTTTCTTAATCAAAATTAATTTATTAAATAACTTCCCAATAATTTACCCATATCTAATTTTAGGGTCAGAAACGCAACGGCGAAGTCGGATTTTGGTTTAGAGGTTAATTTATTTATTTCATTTTTTGGATATTTCAAATATATTAAAATATTCGAGAAATTTTGATGACTTCCAAAAAGTTCCAAAACATCTCGCCGAATTAATTTGGAGATGATAAGCGCAATGACGAAGTCAGATTTTCGATTTGAGATCAAATTATCTATATTATTTTTCTCATTATCCATATTTTATGGAATTAGGGTTTGGTTCGATTGATTCCTGATTTAGACCAAAACATTAGGACTCGCTCCTAATGACTTATTAAGACTAATAAAATAAAGATTAGGATTTGGCTTAGTCCATATTGATTAAGGCAACAATATTAGATTGTTATAGTTAAAGTGAGAGATTTGTATTTAAGGAAACTTGAGAAAAATAAGAGGGATTTAAATTATTTGGGATCCATATGTGTGAGAAATCACTAGTGAATCTACATAACTACAGCTCTGTGAAAATAAAACATAAAATAATCTCTCATATCAAATTGGATTTAAAAATTGCATGCACTAAACTTTATATACATATATTCTGACCTAACACCTTACAATTAACTCCAACTAATAACAACCAATTTAGTGTAATCTTAGATAATAAATAATTGATCAAACCATCATTTTAGTCATTCAAACAGACTAATAAAAAGAGTAATTAGCAACTAATACACATTTATTCCTTTGGACAATAATATGGACTCTATCATATATTACTTCAGACCATGTGCACTTGCATGTTTACCTAGACACACAAATTTTAGGTTTCTTAGATGACTTATAAAGTTACAATTTAAAGTTATTAAGTTCTTGTAGATCAAGGTGGAGTTGCACTTACTTGCAATAATAGAGTGAATGCATTTGGAAATCCCAAGGGCTAAATATATGGCTTTTAATACTTAGAGATCATCTGGTGCATCAATGGAAATTAAGAAAAAAAATAGGATTTGGGTGTGACCTGAGAAATGAGAATTTGTATAACAACTAGAACTCTTAAGCACCAAGGCATTGTCCATTTTAGCTTGATAAGCTTTATAATTTTTTTCTCATAAGATAACTTCCCAGTGGGTCACCTATTATGGGAGCGCTCCCTCCTGATCACACTTAACATTAGTGTTCTTCTCAGAAACTCCACCGTTATCTGAAAAAGCACTATAAAGTTTAAGAATTCTTCTTTACACTACTTATGGGGGTCATTAATATAATAATCATAGTATTGTTACCCATTATTGGGTAGCCTAATTAGCTCTACTTTACTTCCAGTGCTCTTATAAAAGCATTAGGAGCCTACACCTAAAGTTTGGCATGATTTGGAGATCTCTTGCGATCGATGAATGTTTTTAATTATTTTAATCAACCTGAAAATACCTAAGTTAAATTGACCATAGAATCAAAATTAGAGATCACCATTAAACTCCTCACACCCAAATTAACTAGGGGTGATATTTTGGGAATATTTGCAAGTTATCGAATTTTTATCGAATATTTTAATATATTTAAATACTTAAAAAATTAAGATACTTAAATTGATCTTTGATTCAAAATTCGACTTGAATTTTGAGTTCCTCACCCCTCATTTAGCTAAGGATAAATTTTTGGGATTTTTTAGAGCTCATTTGGTTATTTATATTTGATTAAATAAAATATTTTAATTTAATGAATTTATTAAAGTAATTAAAATATATATATATATATATATATATATATTACTTTTTAATTTCGATCGTTTACTGTTAAATGGAAAGGTGGGGATCTGGTGTGGGCACCCAATGCACAAAATAGCTGATCCTTTTAATCGTGGTAGTTCCGTATTTTTATTGATTGATCTGATGACTGCTGTGCAACTCGATTAGCCAAATAGGATTTAACCATTAGACCAAACCTCAGATCCAACATCTAGATGATGACAGGGCACTGTGTCCCTATCATCTTCTGTTGAGTCGGCAACGCCTACTGACTGACTGTAAATGCACGTTTGCGCTCACACGTAAGTGTACGTGGTCTAAAGTAATAAGTGGAAAGTGTTAATTTTTGGGATTTATCGAATCATAGGGAATTGGTTATTTTATTATTAAGGTCTATCTATTCTCAATAATATTTAAGTTACAATTGATTGGTTGAGTTGGTCCTAGATTTAGTAGCATAATAATTACTAAGTGAAATAAGTTTAGATAAAAGAGAGAGGAGAGTTGGGATTATCCCACATGTAATGATATATTACTAATGTATATTGATTTCTCAAGCTTTATCCTTCATTTATTTTTAAATTAAGTGTACTTTATTTACCTTGAGTTTTATCTCAAAGTCTCACAAGTTCAATCTTGTGCACAAAATGAACACACATTCGGTTCTATTTCGGTACAAAGATTCTTATAAGATTTTAGGTTTTAAGTTTTCATCTTATCTCTTGATCAAGGAGATTACGATTATTAAATCATTAAGATCTTATAAGCATTGATTCCACTACGAGCATCACTCGCATCACACATAGTTGAGATGAGGGATTAATATATTGGGCACAATAACTATGTCACTTAGTTCATGAGCACACAACTATTTCTTCCTCTCCCTCAATTATGTTCTAAGCTTTCATGCTCTCATAAACCTAGCATCCAACCTAAGGTGAGCTATGGAGCATAAGACAAGTTAGTTCTTGAGTTTATGAGTTCATTTTCCCTTAATCCATATTCAAGACTAAACAATAAAAAGCATTTCCTTAACAAGGCATTGAGTTCTTATAATTTAATTGTGCTTGAGAAAAACTTCATACAATAAAATAACTCATACACATGGGATTTCCCCAACCCTCCCTAAGAGAGATTTAGCTACTCATTATAAAGGAAATGAAGAAAAACATATACATGGATAAAGATCCTTTCATGATCAACTAAGAAAAAAAACCACAAAAGTAAAATTTAGAAGATACTAGGAACATTCCTTGGAAGTTCTCTGGAATTTTTCTTCTCCTCCTTCAAGCCCCTCTCTTAGGTTGCTAGTGCTGCCTTTCTTCTTCTCTTCCTTAGCAAGAACTTGCTTTGCCACCCTTGGGGAGTTCCTCACTTCCACTTATGCTACACTCCTCCTTACTTAGTATTTTGAGCAAAATTGGGAACCCTCCTCTAGTCAAGAGGAGTGATATATATAGGGGAGGGGCTGCCTTCATCCCACTTAAGATCCAAACCAGCATTTTCAATGGAAAATTCTGAGCAATGATGGCAAAAATCCCAATTGATGGTGAAGTGACCAATATCACCATTTGTTTAGCCAAAACATCACCTAAAGATCTTCTTTTCCATATAAAAAATGTAGCAGCTGCAGAGAATGATGGCTGGGGACAAGATACAGGTTGGGGGTCTTGTCCCAGCCACAATAAATGCTCATGCCTGGCAAAGTTGCGGCGAGCCGCTGCAGCGCGCTGCGGCGCACAATGGTGCCAGCAAATTTTGCTAAGTGTTCCGCTGCAGCGCGCTGTAGCGCTAGAATTTTGCAAATCGTACCGCTGCAGTGCGCTATAGTGGGAGTATTTTGCAAAATACTCCACTGCAGCGTGCGGTAACGGCTCAATTTGCAGACAGCTTCGCTGCAACGTGCGATAGCGGTTCAATTTGCTAAGTGCCCCGCTGCAGCGCGCTACCGCACCCGCAGTTTGCAAATGCACCCGCTGCAGTGCGCTACCATGCCTATGATTTGCAAATGGACCCACAGCCGCGCGCTACAGCACCCGCGGTTCTCAACTGGATCTGCTGCAGTGCGCTATCGCACCCGCGGTTCGCAACTGGACCCGTTGCAGTGCGCTACTGCGCCCGCCGTTTGCAAATGCACCCGCTGCAGCGCGCTACCGCCCCTAAGGTTCACAAATTGACCTGCTGCAGTGCGCAGCAGCGGTTTGCTTTGAAAAAAAAATGGAATTTTGCATAAATGTCTCATGACTCGTTTGGATAACCATTTTCCTGAAATTGTAGACAAAATTTGATTTAGGAGCAGATTTAAGGATCATAATATATGAGATTTTCTTTTATTTTAGATATAATTTATGAATTCATCACACCCCACACTTAAATTCTTACTCGTCCTCGAGTAAGCTCAAAATGGTATTTTTTTCTGTTTTGTAGGGATGATAGTCACAACAATGTAATTAGAATAAATATAAGTCAAGGTACGTGCATAGCAATAATAAAACGAAACATTTAGCAATATTAATGTTTTAACCGTGGCACTAAAGTGGGTTAATCAATTATTCTCCAAGTATTTGATTTTCATGCTTGACACTAGGTGATGGGTAAAGTTCATTGTGAATCCTAGACTAGAGAGGTGGTGAAAGACTCCAAAAGTTATGCCATATGTGCTCCTTCTTATGAATCACAAAGATGAAAAGATTAAAGGAGAGATGTTTTTCTTCATCCTTTCACATTTTAATCATTTGGGAGAGATATTTTTCATCATCCCTTTTTAAATATGTATTTTGTTCTTTTCATTTTTAGGGAGAGACACTTTTCTTCATCCCCAATATGTATCTTTGTGATCTTGAAGTCCTACGGGAACCTAGCACACTCTTTTTAGAGTACTCACCAAATTTTCTAGTCTAAGTCCAATGCCTTCCCCCACACTTAGTTTAAGGCATTCATTTAAATTCTTAGAGATTAGATTATCCTCCATTCACTCTTTAGTTAAATCATTTTTGTGCTTATAATGCATTTGGTCATTTTTGATAAGCACCCTTTTACTTATATCAAATTTCTTCTTGACATTTTGTGAATTTCATTTCTTTGAAAAATTCAGAAAAAAAAATGTCATTTAAGAATACCATAAAAATGAGGGAGTATGAAAATTCATAAATTAAAATCTCAAAATAAAACACACAAAAATAAAAATATAAAGAAAACACAAAAAAAGTACAAAAAGAAAAATACAACATATTTAATTATGGGTTACCTCCCAATAAGCGCTTATTTTAGTGTCTCAGTCTGACATGAGAAAGATCCTCATGTGATATCCGGGAGGTCCTGAAGGGTCCATTCGCCCTTTTCTTGAAAGATTCCTTCCTCCAAGTAAAGCTTTAGACGATTTCCATTTACCTTAAAAGTGCCATCTTTGGAGGCGACCTCAACTGCTCCATGAGGAAAAACTTTCGTGATAGTAAATGGTCCTGTCCATCTTGACTTCAGTTTTCTTGGAAATAGTCTTAATCTTGAGTTAAAAAGCAGTACTTTCATTCCAGGTTAAAAATGTTTTGGCTTAATCAGCTTATCGTGCCATTTTTTTGTTCTCTTTATATAACTTGGCACTTTCATAGGCGTTTAACCTAAATTCGTCAATTTCATTTAGTTGCAGCATTCTTTGTGCACCTACTTTTTGGGGATCAAAATTTAAATTTTTTATTGTTCAAAGGCTCGGTGCTCAAGTTCTACCGGAAGGTGGCATGATTTTCCGTAAATGAGCTTATAAGGGGACATTCCTAAAGGGATCTTGAAGGCAGTTCTATAAGCCCACAGGGCATCCTGAAGTTTTGAAGTTCAGTCCTTTCTATTTTGGTTCACAATTTTCTCTAAGATTTGTTTAAGTTCTCTGTTGGAGACTTCAACTTGCCCACTAGTTTGGGGGTGGTAGGGAGTACCCACCTTTTGTCTCATCCCATAGTTTTTTAATACATTCTCTAACTACCTATTGCAGAAGTGTTTTCCCCCATCACTGATTAAGAATCTGGGGGTCCCAAATCTAGCTAGCACGTGTTCCTTGAGAAATTTAATAACAGTTTTAGCATCATTGCTTACACATGCCACTGCCTCAACCTATTTTGAGACATATTCAACCGCAACAAGAATATACAGATTGGCTTGGGATGAGGGAGAAGGTCCCATGAAGTTGATTCCCCACACATCAAATAGCTCTACTTCAAAAATTTCATTTAAAGGGAGCTCGTCCCTTTTGCTTAAATTCCTGGTTCTTTGGCACTTGTCATAGATTTTGACAAAGTCGGCAGCATCTTTGAACAAATGGGGCCAAACGAATCCAGATTAAAGCACCTTTGCAGTGGTTCGCTCAATCCCATGGTGCCCTCCATAAGGAGATGTGTGATAATGAAAGAGAATATTTCTCATGTTGGAGTCCGGAACACATTTCCTTAGGAGTTTATTATTACAACATTTGTACAAAAAGGGATCATACCAAAAGTAATTTTTTATATCAATGAAAAATTTTTTTCTTTGTTGGTAACTCATATCTTTTGGTATGATTCCTTCTGCAAGGTAGTTTGCAATGTCAGCAAACTAGGGAGGATCACTTGTAGCCACACCATAAAGCTTCTCATCGAGGAAAGACTCACTAATTTTGGTCAACTTATCATTATCAAGGTGGGTCAATCTAGATAAATGATCAGCAAGCACATTTTCACTCCCCTTCTTATCCCAAATTTTAAGATCAAATTCTTGCAAGAGCAACACCCAACATATCAAGCGCAATTTTGCCTCTTTCTTTTAAAGGAGATACTTTATAGCAACATGATCAGTGTAACCAATAGTTTTAGACCCAATCAGATACGACCTAAATTTAGTGAAGGCAAAAATGACGGCAAGAAGCTCCTTTTTCGTGGTAGCATAATTTCTTTGAGCATCATCTAGGAGGTTACTAGCATAGTATATTGAATAGAAGGTTCGCTCCCTTCGCTGCCCAAGGGCAGCACCTACTGCAAGGTCACTCGCATCACACATAATTTCAAAAGGTGAGTCCCAAATTGGAGTAAGAATTATTGGAGCTAAGATTAAGGCAGATTTTATAGCATTGAATCATTTTAAACAATTTTCATCAAAGTTAAACTCGACATCCTTTCCTAGCAATCTACAAAGCGGCATACTTATATTTGAGAAATCCTTGATAAATTTTTGATAAAAACCCGCATGCCCAAAGAAGCTTCTAATTCCTTTAACATTGATGGGAGGGGGATGTTTTTCAATTACTTCAATCTTTGCTTTATCAACTTTTATCCCTCTCCTAGAAATTAAATGACCATGAACAATACCCTCTTCGACCATGAAGTGACATTTTTCTCAATTCAAGATCAAATTTGACTCTTCACATCTTTTCAAAACCTTTCCCAGATTAATTAAGCAATGATCGAAAGAGGTTCTGACAACAGAAAAATCATCCATAAAAATTTCCAAGAACTCCCCTATCATGTCAGAGAAAATTGCCATCATACAGTGTTGAAAAGTAGCTGGAGCATTGCACAATCTGAAAGGCATTCTTCTAAAGGCAAAGGTTCCAAAGGGGTAGGTGAAAGTTATTTTCTCTTGGTCTTCAAGTGCATTCAGGATTTGATTGTATCCTGAATACCCATCAAGAAAGTAGAAGTAGGGATTTTCTGCCAATCTATCATGCATTTGGTCGATAAAGGGAAGGGGATAGTGGTCTTTTCGAGTGGCTTTATTTAATCTCCTATAATCGATGAACACTCTCCATCCGGTCATAGTTCTAGTGGGGATCAGCTCATTATTATTGTTGAGAACAACAGTCATCCCACTCTTTTTGGGAACTACATGTATAGGGCTCACCCAAGGGCTGTCAGAAATGGGGAAGATGATTCCATCATCTAAGAGTTTGATGATTTCCTTGTGAACTACTTCTTTGATGTTTGGGTTTAATCGCCGCTGAGGCTCAATTGAGGGTTTGGAGTTATCCTCCAAAAGGATACGATGCATACACAGAGTTGGACTAACCCCCTTTAGATCCACAATACTCTATCCCATTGCTCTCTTATGTTCTTTTAAAACCTTACATAAAAGACTCTCTTGATGTTGAGTTAACAAAGAGGAGGTTATTACAAGAAGTGATTCATCTTCCCCTAAGTAAGTGTATTTTAAGTGTGAGGGAAGAGGTTTTAATTTAGTTTTAGGAGGACAAATTATCAAAGGTTGAATTATCTTCCTTTCCTTAATCAATTCTTCAATAACTTATGTGTCAATGGGATCTTCATCTTCCTCACTTGCTAACATTCCCTCATCTTTTATATCTTCCATTAACAAGCTTCTTCTATTAAATTGATCTTCCAACAATCCTCATTTGGCTTAGAAGGGTGTCTCATAGAATCATTCACATGAAATTTAATCTCCTCCTCCCCATAACGCAACTTCAATCCCTTTTATCTACATCAATTAAGGTTCATGCTGTCGCTAAGAAAGGTCTACCTAGAATAATAGGAATTTCTTGATTTTCATCTTCCATATCCAAGATTATGAAATTCGCAGGGAAGATAAACTTGTCAACCTTTACAAGAACATTTTCCACAATTCCTAAGGGGGATTTTATGGATCTATCGGCAAATTGGAGTAGAACAGAGGTGGGTTTTAAATGATCAATTTCTAGTTTCTTGAATATGTAGAAAGGCATCAAATTAATGGATGCACCAAGATCACAAAGGGCTTTTTAGAAAGATTGGCATCCAATCATGCAAGAGATAGTGAAACTCCCTAGGTCCTTCTTTTTGATGGGAATCTTTCTTTGAAAGATTGTATTACATTCTTCTATTAATGTCACGGTCTCCTTTTCATCAATCTTCCTTTTCTTGGAGAGGATGTTTTTCATAAACTTAGCATAACTATTTACTCTAGAGCTTCAGCAAAAGGGATATTGATATGAAGAGTTTTAGGGTTTCTAGGAATTTTTGATATTGGACATCAAGTTTCTTCTTAGTCAACTGCTGAGGATAGGGTATACGAGAGATTTCCTTAAGTTGATCTCTAAGTTCTTCCTTTTCTAAATCCCTTGCAACATTCCTCTCTGCCCTGATTGTTTCTCCTTCCTCCTTCTTTTCCTCTCTTGTTTTTGCTATGTTTTCGCTATTCTCTTTTCTCACAATCTCCTGTGTAGCCTTTCCACTTCTCAAGGTTAATGCATTTCTCGACTCCTTTCCATACTCACTGATAACTCTGACTAGAGAAGGTTGCTCTAACTGCTTCATTATGTCTTTTAATTTTTGTTCAATTCTCTTAACCATCTCCTCTTGTCTTAGAAGAGTGTGCTCATGCCTGTTTAAAGTGGCGTCAATTTTATTCATGAATTCAGTAGTGGAAGTTCTAAATTTGATAAGCGAGTTTTCAAATCTCTCTCTATTCCTTCCATGATTCATGATCATATTAACATCTCTCGACTCCCCATCATCCTCCTGACAAGAGCTTACACACCCACATTCTAATTTGTTATTGAGTTGGGAGATTTGATTTTGCAGTTCAAGGATTTGCTGTGAATTTCCTAGTGAGTTACATTCTTTTTTATCATGGTGATCATTCCTATGGAGAAGCCATTGGTAAGCATTATTTGTCGTTTCCTCCAAGAGGTCATAGGCTTTCTCTTGGGTTTTTCCGCTAATAGAACCACTGGCACCTGCATCAATGAGTGTCCTCGTTGGAGCGTACAAACTATTGTAAAAGGTTTGCACTTGCATCCATAGAGGGAACCCATTATGTGGGCAATGCCTGAGGCATTCCTTAAAATGGTCCCACCCATCATATAGAGTCTCGCCTTCCAATTGAGTGAAGTTGGTGATCTCAATCCTCAACCTGGCAGTTTTTGCCAGAGGGAAATATTTGGCTAAGAATTTCTTGGCCAAATCATCCCATGTCCGGATGGAATCGCTAGGTAAAGAGCTGAGCCAACTCTTGGCTCTATCTCTTAAAGAGAATGGGAAAAAGCCATAATTTAACTGCGTCTTCAGAAACACCGTTAAACCTGAAGGTGTCACATATTTCAAGGAAAGTTGAAATGTGTGAGTTTGGATCTTCAATGGCTAATCCCCTAAATTGATTATTTTGCACCATACTCAGTGTGGAAGGTTTGATTTCAAAATTATTAGCTTCAATATTTGGCCTAACAATAGCATGGGTAATTCCCATAATAGTGGGTAGTGCATAGTCTCTGAGTGCTCTTTCCCTAGGCTCTCCTAACTGCTCTCCTAAATTTTTAGTATAGTTGTCCATAACAGCTTATTAATTTGATAGGTTTTATTCTCTCCTAGCTTGTAAGTATGTTCTCTCAATTTTGGGATCAAAAAGATATTCAGTGCAAATTCTTTTACTCATACATAATAACAATATGGCTATTGAGAACAATTTTAGCAATAACGTTCAAAAAAGTTAAGCAAAAATAAGATAAACAGCAATGTAAGATGTTAGTTTCTACAATTTACAAAAAATCAAAACTAAAAATATATGCAATAAAATACTTAAATCACTAGCTACTTATAGATTATCCTTAATACGAAACAAGTACCAATTCCCCGGCAACGGCACCAAAAACTTGACAGACTGTAAATACATGTCTGTGCTCACACGCAAGTGTACGTGGTCTGAAATAATAAGTGGAAAGTGTTAATTTCTGGGATTTATCGAACCACAGAGAATTGGTTATTTTGTTACTAAGGTCTATCTATTCTCACTAATATTTAAGCTACGATTGATTGGTTGAGTTGGTCCTAGATTTAGGCAATAATTACTAAGTAAAGATAAGTTTAGATAAAAGAGAGAGGAGAGTTGGGGTTATCCGACATGTAATGATATATTACTAATGTATGTTAATTTCTCAAGCTTTATCCTTCATTTATTTTTAAATCAAGAGCACTTTGTTTACCATGAGTTTTATCTCAAAGTCTCACAAGTTCAAATCTTGTGCACAAAATGAACACACATTTAGTTCTATTTCGGCACAAAGATTCCTATAATATTTTAGATTTTAAGTTTTCATCTTATCTCTTGATCAAGGAGATTACGATTATTAAATCTTTAAGATCTTATAAGCATTGATTCCACTACGAACATCACTCGCATCACATATAGTTGAGATGAGGGATTAACATATTGGGCTCAATGACTATGTCACTTAGTTCATGAGCACTCAGCTATTTCTTCCTCTCCCTCAATTATGTTGAGCTAAGGAACTCATTTAGTGGGTCTTAGCATCACATGCATCAACACTTTGGTTGAGCTTAGATTAAGGTGTAATAAGCTCAAGAGCTTTGTCACATAGTTCTAAACTTTCATGCACTCATAAACCTAGCATCCAACCTAAGGTGTGCTATGGAGCACAAGACAAGTTAGTTCTTAAGTTTATGAGTTCATTTTCCTTTAATCCATATTCAAGACTAAACATTAAATAGCATTTCCTTAACAAGGCATTGAGTTCTTATAATTTAATTGTGCTTGAGGAAAACTTCATACAATAAAATAACTCATACACATGGAATTTCCCCAACCCTCCCCAATGGAGATTTAGCTACTCATTACAAAAGAAATGAAGAAAAACACATACATGGATAAAGACCCTTTCATGATCAACTAATAAAAGAAACTACAAAAGTAAAGTTTAGAAGATACTAGGAATGTTCCTTGGAAGTTCTCTGGAATCATTCTTCTCCTCCTTCAAGCCCCTCTCTTAGGTCGCTAGTGCTACCTTCCTTCTTGTCTCCTTAGCAAGAACTTGCTTTGCCACCCTTGGGGAGTTCCTCACTTCCACTTATGCTACCCTCCTCCTTACTTAGTGTTTTGAGCAAAATTGGGTACCCTCCTCTAGTCAAGAGGAGTGATATATATAGGGGAGGGGCTGCCTTCATCCTACTTAAGATCTAAACAAGCATTTCCAATGGACAATTCTGAGCAGTGATGGCAAAAATCCCAATTGATGGTAAAGTGACCAATATCACCATTTGTTTAGCCAAAACATCACCTCAAGATCTTCTTTTCCATATAAAAAACATAGCAGCTGTAGAGAATGATGGCTGGGGACAAGATGCATGTTGGGGGTCTTGTCCTAGCTGCAATAAATGCTCATGCCTGACAAAATTACGGTGGGCCGCTGGCACTGCAGCGTGCTGGAGCATGCTGCGGCGCGCTGCGGCGCACAATGGTGCCAGCAAATTTTGCTAAGTGGTCTATTGCAGCGTGCTGTAGCGCTAGTATTTTACAAATTGTACCGCTGCAGCGTGCTGGAGTGGGAGGATTTCGCAAAATGCTCCGCTTGCAACGCGCTGTAGCGGCTCAATTTGCAAACTGCTTCACTGCAGCGTGATGCACCCGCTGTAGGGCACTACCGTGCCTATGGTTTGCAAATGGACTCGCATCCACGTGCTACCACGCCCGCGGTTCGCAACTGGATCCACTGCAGCGCGCTACCGCGCTCGCAGTTATCAACTGGACCCGCTGCAGCGCGCTACCGCGCCCGCAGTTCGCAACTGGACCCGCTGCAGCGCACTACCGCGCCCGTAGTTTGCAAATGCACCTGCTGCAGCGCGCTACCTCCCCTAAGGTTCACAAATTGACCCGCTGCAGCATGCTGCAGCGCGCGACAGCAGTTTCCTTTGAAAAAAAAAAATGGAATTTTGCATAAATGTCTTAGGACTCCTTTGGATAGCTATTTTCCTATAAAGATAGACAAATTTTGATTTAGGAGCAGATTAAGGATCAGAAATGTTATGACATTTTCCTTTATTTTAGATATAATTTATGGATTCATCACCTACTCGATAGCTTCCAAGCCATAGCACGACTTATCGATATCATCCTCCCCATTAGCAATTAAGTTCACCAAACAAACCCTTGACGTCTGGCATTGTGTTTGAGACCTTTAGCTGAAGCTGGGAGCTGTTGTGGTAACCATAAGAGCTCGCCAAAGTTTCACTGGAATGTACGATCGATATGCTTCTTGCTCCCTCCATGTTACTCAATACCTGCATTTCTCTTTTTGTAATTGCATTCCCAAGTCCATTGGATTGATTCCTCAGCTCAATTGAGCTCGAGCTAGGCTAGCCAAGGCACAATGGCTTGTGGCCTACATAGTAACGAATAGTGCCCAAGTGTTATCCTAAGTCGATTATGAAGCTCCTATCGGTTCCATGACCAATTTATTATACCATCGGGTTGGACTTGACCCCAAGAGTCAAATGGCACAGTCGACTGGCACAATCGTTCGCTGTGGAGAGATGATTTCCTCTCCATAGTGAACCTAGGTCACCCAAAAATTAGATTTAGGGTTAGCCATTTTAGGTCAAATGGATTGGGGCTTTGGAGTCCTACGGCTAGAGCTTGCCGCGAGCTTTCCACGATGAACCAGGATACTAGGTTAAACACTAGCTCCCATTTTCTTAGGTGCCAATGGAAGAAGATGAGCAGTGCCGTAGGTCGGGCCAAACTGCAGCACTGTGCAATCCGTTGTATTGCACCAACTTGTCTGTCCGTCCTCTAAATCGCATCGTGGCATCTTGTAGGGAATATTTCAGTTGCTAAATTTAATTAAAATGAAAACTATATGCTTAATTAATGCAAATTTAATTATTTCAATAACTTTAAATATACTTATCCAAAATATGCAAAATTGAATATCATTTTATTCAGAAAAATGAGAGAAACCAAATGGAAAAATTAAATTAAAGATTTGAAGCTTAATTTTTTTAATCACTTTTTAATTATAATTAGGAGTTCTAAAAATCCTAATTTTCTAATGCTGTCCAAATTTAACCTATATAGTGTCATTATTCCCCCTGTAATGTAAGGATTTCATGTGTTAATATTATATTCATTGGACACCAATTTGATAAGTTAGGTTTTTGGCTCCTCAAATATCCATATATTGTGATTTTCTTATATATATTGCTTGTATAATTTAGGCATTTTTCCCTAGGATAGTAAGGTGAATTAATTGTTGAACTTTTATATCACTTTAGAATATGAGATTAGTTCTGTATTGTGGAGACCATTAAGTCAATCATGGAGATGCTAATGGTGCTCTAGTGAATTTTCGAGAGATTCCGAGGTTATTCGGAACAAGGTATGAAATTCAAGAACAACACAGGTGATGCAGCACGTTGTGGTGCGCCGCAACGTGCCTTGGTGCTCCCTCACCCGAGACAAAGGCGTTATCGTGCCCTCAGTGATCAGCAAACAGAAAAGTGGGTACTACAGCACGCCCCAGCAGCAGTCATCGTGTGAGGCGGGTGCTACAACACGCCTCATCAATAGGCAAACAGAGACCAGGGCTCTACAGTGAGCCCTGGTGCCTGGCTACCGGAAGCCAAGGCTCTATGGTGCATCGTAGTGCATGACATAAATCTACTCTAGTTCAGGTTACACCTGAAGTAATTTGGAGGGCACTTTGAACTTTTTTGGGGGTTCAAAATTGAGTTGGATACTTAAGGGAACATGTGGTGGAGTTTCCTAATTTATTGGCATTTCAGTTGGAGGCTTTGGCTGCTATTGAAACCCTAAGAAAGTTGCAGTGTAAGGGAGCTGTTGCATATTGGAGGAGATACTCCAGGTGGTGGCTGCTTCTTCTCCCTTACATGTTAGAGTAAGAGCTTATGTTTTTCTTGTAAGAAGTTAATCTCTTTTAACTCTATACTTTCAAAGATTCATAGTAAAATTTTTTGTGTAGTGTGACTTTGTGGTTTTTCCCATTCTTAAGTTTTTAATGTAAATTTTTGTGTTGGATGCTTGCATATTTGTAATAGTCTTGCATGCATGTGCTATGATCTTTTTTTCATGGATTTGTGATTTCATGTTTGCTTGGTAACCTTTAACATAACCTCGATCCTTGATCGAGTGTGCTACCAAACTGCTTTCGCTGCGGTGTGTGCTCGGTAATTGTCTAAGAATTTTAAAGTATTTGCCAACAAGTGGTATCATCAAGAGGCTACCTTGTTCGCCTTAGGGTTTACTGTTTGAGTGTGAGCAATGGCCAATGAGATGAGACACTAGATAGAGAAGTTTAGCGGTACGAATTTTGCATTCTAGAAAATGCAAATGGAGGAACGGCTTTACTAGAAGAAGTTTTATCTTCCATTGAAAGGAGTAGATAGAAAACCAGCAACTATGATTGACAAAGAATGGGAAGTTCTCGATAGAATTACACTGTGTTTGATTCTATTATCATTGTCTTCTTCCATTGTATTTAACATTGTTAATGAGAAAACCATTGTAGATCTCATGGATGCCCTGACAAGAATGTATAAGAAGCCCTTGATTTCAAATAAAGTTTTCTTGATGAAGAGATTATTCAACATGAAGATGATGAATGAATATTCAGTGAGTGAACACTTAAATGGGTTCAGCACAGTGACGAGCTAGCTAAGTTCGGTGGGCATCAATTTTGATGATGAGGTTTCAGCTTTGTTGTTCTTCTCTTCATTGCCGGATAGTTAGGATGGGGTGGTTACAACCATCAATAACTCATCAAGAAATGTGTCATTGAGATTCGACAACATTGTTAGGCTTGTGCTAAATGAGGAGGTGCAGAAGAAATACCATGGGGAGGCATCCACTTTAGCATTGAATGCTTAAAGCAGAGGAAGGCATACTAAAGGAGACATAAAAGAAATAGGTCAATATATCAATGAGAAAAATCAAGACCCAAAAAGCAAAGTCGTATTGCTGGAATTATGGGAAGGCAGGTCACTTCAAGAAGAACTACCCTACCCTGAAGAAGCCAAGTGGTGGAGGTAAGGTGATGGACCCCACTGTGAATGTTTTAGCTAAGGTTGATCATGATGCATTGATCCTCTCGCTAGTTAAATGAAGTCCTAGGTAGTGAACTCGGGTGCATCCTTTCATCCGACTCCATCAAGGAGTGCCTATAAGAACTACACCAAGGGTGACTTGGGGAAAGTATACCTTGGAGATTACAAGGCACGTGACATCATTGGTAGAGGTGATGTGGATCTTTAGCTACCAAGCAGTGTAGTTTGGAAGCTCAAAGATGTTAGACATGCGCCATGTCTAAGGAGAAATATGAGTTATGTGAGCCAGCTAGCCAAAGAGGGCTATAACATTTGTTTCACTAGAGACTCGTGAAAGATCATTAAGGGAGCACTCATTATTGCATGGGGTATTATGGAAGGTACACTTTACTTGATCAATAAAGTGTTTGACTATATTGTAGCTGTATAAGAGATATATGCAAATCTATGGTACTGGAGGCTTGGTCATATGAGCAAGAGGGGGTTGAAATCCTTATAGTCAAAGGGGAAGCTCCAAAGACTGAAGTCAGTGGACTTGCAATTTTGTGAAGATTATGTGTAGGGCATGCAGAAAAAGGTTTTGTTATCCAAAGTCGGAAGTGAGCTAGAAAGCAAGAAACTTGAGTTGGTGCATACATATGTATGGGGGCCAACTCCTACTTATTCCATAGATGGAGCCACATATTTCATCACCTTTATTGATGATCATATAAGGAAGGTATGAGTTTACTTTATAAAATATAAATCTGACATGTTTGATATGTTTGGAATGTAGTTAGCTTTGGTGGAGAATGAGACAAGATTGAAGCATAAGTGCTTGATGTTCAATAATGGTGGCAAATATTGTGATAGGGAGCTCAACGAGTTTTGTGTCTTGAGGGGCGTCAAGAGGTAGTTTACAATTCCAAGAACACCATAGCAAAATGGTGTTGCAGAATTGATAAACAGGACAATCATAAAAAGAGCCAGGAGCATGAGATTATATGTAGGTCTCCCAAAGAAATTCTGGGCTGAAGCTCTTAACACAGTTGTTTATCTAATAAATTGAGGACCATTCGTACCCTTAAATGAAGGGATTCCCAAGGAGGCTTGTAGAAAAAAGGAGGTGAAATTGAACCATCTCAAGGTATTTGGCTGCTCATCATATGTGCACATTGATGCAGGATCCATGAGCAAACTTGATGCTAAGGCGATCAAATGCACATTGGTTGGATATGGCGCGGGTGAGTTCGGTTATAGATTATTGGACAATCAGAACTAGAAGGTCATCAGAAGCAAGGATGTCACTTTCAAAGAAAATGAAATGTATAAGGACTGTATTGGAGTCAAGATCGATTTCAAGGATGCTTCGGAAGGTGAGCTCCGGTACATAAAAATTGATGGCAGTGTTGAGCTAAATGTTGGTGCACATGAAGAAGCTCAGGAGGGTGTCAATGATGAATCACAAATGCATATGTTGAAAATATCCACAAGAGTCACAAGACCACCGCAGAGGTATTCTCCTTTATTATTTTACTTGTTACTAACAGATGGTGGTGAGCCAGAAAGCTTGAATGAGGTACTTCAGACTGAAGATTCAGAAGATGTGGGTTTATCGGGTGATGGAAGAACCAAATGAGCAAAAGCTACAATGCAAGGCTTCTGGTAAAGGGCTTCCAACAGTGGCATGGGTCAACTACAGTGAGATTTTCTCTCAGTTGTGATCACAACCATCAGGGTTTTGTTGAACATTATTGCAATTTAGGATTTGCATTTGGAGCAAATGGATGTCAAAATTGCATTCCTTTATGGAGAGCTTGAGAAGGAGTTGTACATGCAACAACTTGAAGAGTATAATGTTCAAGAGAAAGGAAAAGATGAGCAATTATGCAAGCTCAAGAAGAGCCTCTATGGCTTAAAGCAAGCACCAATGCAATGGTACAAGAGATTTGATAGGTTCATGCCAAAATCTGGGTATAAAATATGCCAAGCGGATCACTGTTGTTACATAAAATAATGTAAGTTCTCCTATATCATTATGTTGCTGTATGTGGACGATATGCTGATTGTAGAATTGACATGGTGGAGATTAGGATTTTGAAAGAACTTATGTCAAAGGAGGTTGACATGAATGACTTGGGGCCAGCTAAGCATATTCTTGGAATGGAAATCAATAGGGAAAGAAGTGTAGGAATATTGAAGCTATTGCAGAAAGATTATGTTGAAAAGGTGTTTAAAAGATTCAACATGAGTGAGGCGAAGCCAGTGGCACTCCCCAAGCAAGTCACTTTAGCTTATCTAAGGATCAGTTGCCGAAGTCTAAAGAAGAGAAGAAACATATGTTGAAAGTTTGTTATGCTTATGCAGTTGGGAGCTTGATGTACGCGATGATCTGAAGAAGACCGAATATTGCCCATGTAGTGGGAGTGGTTTGTATATTCATAAGAAACCTAGGGAAGCACATTGGGATGTGTTCAAGTGGATACTAAGATATCTGAAAGGTATTATAACAACCCAAATAACAAATAGGAGCTCAACCCAACATTGGAGCATTACCTTAGCATCTAATATCAAATTAGAAAAAAACTAATGTAATACTATATGCTAAGTGGCCTAGTATATTTGTGAGTAGTGTTAAGTTAAGATAAACTTGAAATAGAAGCAATATGAAGCATGCAGGAAAGGTATGAAACATGTATAAGTAAAACAAGTAATATTTATCCACTCATTCAATCCATGTAGTTACAAAGTGAGTAAACTCAGCATAGAAATATGAAAAACATCACAGATAGTTTAAATTATTACAATTCATTTAAGTGATAAAGTAAGAAAATAATCACTCTCTCTCACATAAAATAAATGCAAGAAAAATAAGTGGAAGCAAATTTGTAAGATCTTCAAGTGCTAAGTCTAGTTTCATCTAAATTATATTTGTAGCGCCCCGCCCCGTCATCGCGCGCAAAAGACGAGTATTATTATAATTAGCGGCGGAGTGGTGCGCTACTCGAGATGAATGAGCTTACAAAACCCATCTTCCCGAATAGGCTAAAAGACTGAGCCACACTGAAGGCTGCTAACTCAAACCTAAGAGTAGGATCAAGAGTCAATACTTAAGTTAAGAGTAGATAACTTATCTTAAGTATTAGACTAATATGTACATTGGATTTAGAAAGGTAAATATGAATCCAATATACATTATCAATATATCAGCATTTCTAGTATGCTGATCACATCACAATACTAAGTATAGTAGTATAACAGAGTGCAGAAGCTAAAGCAAAATATCCAGAATACATTCATCACAGAGCAGTAGTAAACATTTATCTCAGAAAAGAAAAGTAACAATACATCCAGAGTTATTACAAACTGATTTAAAAGATAAAATTCATAGTATATCTAAAGTGCTGAAAGTAAGGCGGTAAGAAAAGATGGAAAGCTGCCCCACTAAGGCTCCACGTACTCCTCCGAGATCTCCTGTAGTTCTCCTGCCCTGTCTCCACAAGCTGCTCGGGATCTAGCAAATTGCCAGATCCCGAAAGTACCCCGTGTTAGACAAGAAGTCTAACACAATTCAACTAACTAAGTAGTTTTAAATTAAATTCAATAGACAGTAAAGTAAACACAACTATAGGAAATAATAGTAAAGGCACTATGTAACTGAAATTGTAATGGCTAAACAAAGTAACGTTGTGTCAAAACAGAATACTGAAAGTCGACGAAAATATATAAAATGCTCAGAAATCAATGTGAAAGGTCAAATATTGTACAATATGTCACTGGAATGATATACCCAAATATGCCACAACCCGGTATGTCACAGAACTATCACTGAAAAGCTATGAGTCGCATGGTCCAATGTATACATACACTCAGTTGCGAAGATAGTATGGTGATGCCGATGCATCCTGAGATTTCTCAGTCTATGTATGCAACATTCCGTAGCCCATAATTTATCACTGATACTCATGCATCACTGCTGAAATGATTCAACAAAATTATGCTCATGTATATGCCCATGCTTCTATTCTATATGAGTAAAATTCAGAAATCCACAAAACTTTGAATACCAAAAAAAAATTCTAAGTCTTCACTGTGCAGAATCCTACTAAAAGGATTCTGACTCCTAGCTTCTAGAATGATAATTGGTTAAAGTTGAAGATTTGCTTAAAGATCATTAGGTGGGGTGATTGTATACACATATTTAGTGCATTTGCAAGAAAGGTGATTCTTATCTCTTAGTTTGATTAAGCCACCCTAACAAAGCGATCTTCGATAGGAGGCATCGCCCGTTGGCAATTTGTATCTCAAGATAAGTTAATAAGATGCCTAACTTACAATCACACTCAGTGTCTTGAAGGAGGTGATTCTAATTACTTAGTTTGTTTGAGCCACCCCTATTGAAGCGGTCTTCACTAGGAGGCATCGCCCATTGGCGATTTGTATTTCAATCAAACTATGGAATGAATACATGTTTAATACACTCTTAGTCTCGGGAGATTTACTCTAACGGGACTGTATTCGTCTAATCCCTCGGGATAGCACCTGCTCATTAGTTCACATTGGAGTGAATCAACCAATCCTGAATACTATTGAAGAAAATCAACACTATGGGTATGCTATACTACACCAACCAATAATTTGGGTTCACACAACTCTATTTAATTAACAAGGATTTTTCAAGATTATAAATTCTTATACTAAATAGGTAAGTCCTATACAAGGTTCCAAGAAATTATGATCAAGCATCACTCAATATAGGTTCTATCATAAGGAAAGGTGTCATTCTAAATCTTAAGTGATTCCTACCACGAGAGGTTAAGATCAACTTCTAGAGTTAAGGGATCATCTAAGCTTCTACCTCAATGAGTTATGCAAAGTCCACCTACCTCAATGTATAATCAGATTTAGGTCTTTAAAATATTTTAGAAATTATCTTGTATTGAGATACTTAAGATCTCACACTCTTATGCTAGCACTCTAGGTTTTACTTACCATTTAGATTTAGAATGATCATATCAGATGATTAAGTCATTTGATCATTCCTTATTCTAGGATTATGGGATTTAAATTAAGGATATTATTAGAGTTAGATCACTTATTCAATAAATAAGATTCTATGAATATTATTATGCTAATAGTCTTATTTATGAGAAAATTAAGGATCCAAAGTTTAGATTCAGATTAAACGATCACACAGATTTATTATTAAGCTTAGCATATCTACTATCAGCTGAGCTTCCAGATGCTGCAAAGGATCCTAAACACCAGGAGAGCCTTCTATCAGCGGTTCAGGAGCTCCTAGATTGCCTATGCAAGCTCGGGTGTTCAATAATAGCGGAAGTTGTAGAGAGCTCAATTGATCAGCAAGGGTCAATTGGAGCCATGCTAGGGCTATTTATAGCCTTGGTAAGGGATTGGGAAGCTTCCAGAGGGCTGGCTCGGGTTGGGAAATATCTGAGAATTTCCTATTCGAGCTCGGTCTGGTCACGAGGCCCAATTGGGGTACCTTGCCATTACGGGAGGATCCCCAACAGCTTGCTAAGCTGGATGCGAGAGTGGGGGACAGGTTCGGCAGCTGGCAGTTCAGGGATTTCCTCTGTCGGGTGTGCGAGCGAGAGGAAGACGAAGGTCCACAGTGGCGGGACCTTCGGATGCCAACTGATCTATCGATCAGATAGGCGCTACGGCTGGGATTGCTCAGATCCTAACGGCCGATCGCGGGAGTGATCCTGGCCGTAGGATCCATGGGTCCATCTACTGCTGGATCCGCTATCCCGCGGAGTTAAATCCGGACCATGGGATCTAAGGGTCCGATGGTGAGATCAGCTGGACTTCGCTGTAGCGTGACCCGGACTCCACAGTAGATCGCCCACGGTCCGCACAGTGGATCCTGGCTGTTAAATTAGTTTATATGTATATTTGCAATTTAGAAAAGTTAGGAAACATTTTATGCAATTAGAACATTTTAATTAACTGTGAATTATGGCTTAAATGATTTCTAAATTGCACCAAACTTTCACCCCTAGCTAATTTGGGGGTGAGGAATTCAAAAATGCAATCAGATTTTCATTCTAAGATCAAAATATTTTAGGTCTAATCTAGAGTATCTGACTGATCAAAATATTATTTGAACTTAGAGAAGTCCAATGGACTTCAAATTTTTCAAGCTAGACTTAATTTAGTTTCTATAAGCAATGGTATTAAAGTTAGAGAGTAATTAAGTTATATTTTAATAGAGTAACAACTTAGGGTTATTACAATATTGCTCTTGATATATCATATTTTGCTATATAAATAAGTTAGTGCAAAATCATGAAAAGAAAAAAAGTAATTAGACTAAACAATCTAAGCACATTTTAAGATTGGCTAAGTTTTTATAAGTTTATTTGGATATCACAAGCTAATTTATAATTTAATATAAGCAGAGGAGCATTTGAAAGCAGTCAAGTATGGAAGGAAAATAAATATAATTGTAAGAAAGAATAGTTAAAAGTAAGATGAGTAAGAATACTCACATGTATAATCATTCTAGACTGCAACCAAAAAGATAAGGGAAAAGTTGTGGTGCCCCTCACCCCATGGTTATGCTAATGCTGAAATTAACATGATTATGGAGAGTACGACCCCCACGTGACAACCCTTTCAACTATAGTTGAGTTAGGTATAAACTCAACTTGCCTTAGCTGAGAGGCTTGCCACCTGAAACTGGAGGTCAAGCATTAATTATAAAAGTAACGGAAGTAGATAAGAGTATAACATCCACATCACAGCACCGTAAAAGAAAGAAAAAATAGTAACTCTTCTCAATATGAAAATGCAGAAAAAAGAAATACATCTAGAACATTTAATTATTACAAATGAGCTTAATGAAATATAACTCTCTCATCATCACAAGCAAAGATAGAAATTAGCTAAGTCTCTACAGTAGGAAGATCCTCCTCCTGACCTAACTCCTCACCGGAAGCAACCTCAATGAACAGCTCCAAATCTGGTGTTATCGGTATCACAATGCCAGGGCCTCAGCCAAGAAAGAGAAAAACTTATAGTTAGACAAATTGTCTAAGTACATTTTATGTTGATTAAATGAGACTAAATATTCAAGATATCACATTTTACCAAGCATGCATGTATTTAAAGTGCAACAAGCAATAGAAGCAAGATAGTTATAAGCTAAGCATTTATAACTTTAATAAAATGAAATATAAAAATTAACATACCTCAATCTGAAGCTACAACCAAGGTTAGGTAGTAAATATATATATATATATATATAATAACTCAAAGAACTGAAAGTAAACTATTCCTATCATACTTATGAACATTTAAATATGCTGCTTTGCATAAAGAAGATATGTACTAAAATATAAAAGAATATAAATAAAAACTAACATCCTAAAATATGCAAGTACAAAATTAAAAAGCATTGAATTGAAATAATTGTACTGAAATGAATTGAAAATGAACTGAAAACAAAAATTATGCATAATTGATAATATATATAACTTGGCTAAACGTAGCCGCTGAACTAAAAGAGAGTCTAATAAATACCATCCTAGCCAAACATAGAGCTAGGCCTGGTTAGACTTAAAGATCAGAATAGAGAAATATATTTAAATTAGTATTACCGTAACAGAAATGTGCTAAACAAACCCACTGAACTAAAAAGCTTAATGAATATCATTCTAACCAACTGCAGGGCTAGGCCTGACCTGTTCTATTGCAAAAGTACTGAACTGAAGAAGTATACTAAATAGAATACACTCTACTGAACTAAGCACTGAAAAACTGAATGAACTGAAAATTTTTAAATATACTGAATAAGATGAATTACTAATTTAAGTAATGAGGTATTATGCATTCAAGACTGACATAGAATATTCATCAAAATGTCCCATGTTCAACTATTATGTCCACGATATAAAGCTCAAAATACAAGGTATACAAAGCAATAATAATCAAAGTAAGCAAGAGACACAACTAAACATATGTGAAATCTGCTGTTAACTAATTTAATTCTTCTATCTAATCTGAGATAGTACAAGCTTAGAATCTCCAATATCCATCTATCCAGTACATACTCAGATTTACGACCTTACAATTAATATTTGAACTTAACAAGTTCAATTTTAAAATTAGAATGATGACTACAATGGTTAAGTAATTAATCAACAAGTTAACTATTGTATTTAGATATCACACACCCAATCTTAATTATAGTGATCAATATTTAAAAATTCTGGGTACAAACTCCAAATTGGGGTTTAAACCAAAATTCTAGGTACAATTCTTCTAAGAATATAAGTGTTCACATGCACACTTATTTTAAAGTTAGAGGATCTTAGAAATTGAAAGATTAAAGAAACTATGATCTTATAGAAAGGCTAAATCTAATTGTCATAAGAAAAAATAATCAAACAAGAACTTAAGAATCTAAGATTTAAGCTCAATATATAGAATAATCTCATCATTTTATAGATTGAATCAACCTAACCCCACTACAAGGATTTCAAAGGATTGAATTAATTAAGAATTTTAAGAATAAAATGATTCAATTCAAACTTGATTTATAAAATGATAAACTTCTAAGGATCTAAGATCTTACGGTTAAGTTAAGATTATAAATCAAATAAATTATTATAAGGTTTAAGAAGTTATGGTTTACTAGTATAGACTCAAATGTTAAAACTAGCAAGAGTTGAATGAATTCATGCAGATTAATGATTGCCAAAACAAGAAGTTCAATTTAGATCAACTTTCATTTGAGTCTAATTAAGGCTAATTAAGGTCAAAATCAATGTTGCCTTAAGAAATCTAAATCACATGATAAATTAATAATGCTAATTAAAAAATGAATGATATCATTAACTAATTCTGAACTACAACAATCGGTACTTTAATTAATAATTCAAGAAATTTAGAGTTTAAATCTAGTTAATCAAATTTCTAAGGATTCGAAACATGAATTTAAAACTCACCTTTATATTTATTCAATACATAATTTTATTATAACATGTTTTGATTTTGGTATATTTTTGCATTACTAGGGTTCCGGAGTCATCAAAATACAAAAAAATTATGAAATTTGAGCAAAACTTGGTAGTTCTGCGAACTACGGTGCGCTGCAGCAATTTCAGGCACTGCAAGCGCTACGATGCGCTACGAAAATGTGGTTTTCTTCTAGCATTCTAAGCCAAGAGCTAGGCGTTACGGTGCTACACAATCTGATACCTAAGCACTACGGTGCGCTGTGGCGCTGGTCAACCTGAGACTTGGGTGCAACGGTGCGTGGTAGTGCTTTCAGGAGCTACAACGTGGTACGTCGCCAAAATTTTTGAGACTCTGGCACTGCGGTCCCCTAATTCCTGAGACACGGGCACTGCAGCACGCGGGAGCGCCTCCTGGTCAAGAGCCAGGCGCTATGGTGCGCAGTAGCACTCGATAGCGATTTTGCCTACGTAAAATCCGAAACGTGTCTACCCAAATACTCTTGATTTAGAGCACCTCAAGTGTGGTATAATATACCGATGGAAAGGTCTTTCCATTGATACCAAAATTGATATGAAATGATTATTTTATGAATGCAAATAATGAAGCAAAAGGTCTAGGTATACTTGAATCGTACTTAGAAAACTAATCATCTAATTAACCCAAATTTCCTATTTAAAAATTGGATGAATTAACGGGCTCCAAAAATTTTCAAAAACTCACCCCTAGCTAATTTGGGGTTGAAGAACTCAACGGAGAAGTCGGATTTTAGTTTGGAGATCATTTTAATTATCATAATTTTAAGGGTATTCAAAATAAATTAAACTATTCGCAAAAAATCTAACGACTTCCAAATACTTACAAAACATCACCCTTAGCTAATTTGGGGGTGATGAATGTAATAGTGAAATAGGATTTTGACTCCGACGATTATTAAATGATTCTATATTTCGAGGTATTTAAAAATATTAAAATATTCGAGAAAATCTGACAACTTCCAAACACTTCCAAAATATCACCCCTAGCTAATTTGGGGGGTGACAAGCGTAATGGCGAAGTCGGATTCCAATTTCGAGGTCAGAATAATTATCTCAATTTTCTAATTAATCTAAATATTATTAAAATATTTCAAATATTGGATTGAGCTCCGAATTGCTCCTAAATTTTAGGGTTTGGTTTTAACAACCAAATAAGCTTAATGGAATGATAATTAAGATGTGATTAAGCTAAAAATTTAACTAAGTAGTAACCTAGGGTTGTTACAAAAGCATCCTAAATAAAGCTAGAAACTAAGAAAGTGCATCTGAAAGTAAATGAAATGAATATATGTTTATGTCTAATGGAAATAATTGTACTGAAATGAACTGAAAATGAGCTAAGATCAAAAAATATGCATAACTTATAATATATATAACTTGGCTAAATTGAAGCCGCTGAACTAAAAGAGAGTATAACAAATACCATCCTAGCCAATCGTAAAGCTAGGTCTGGTTAGACTTAAAGATCTGAACAGAGAATTATATTTAAATTAGTATTGGCATAACAGAAATGGGCTAAATAAAAAAACTGAACCGAAAAGTCTAACGAATATCATCCTAACCAACCATAGAGCTAGGCTTGGCTTGCTCTATTGCAAAAGTACTAAACTTAAGAGGTAGACTAAATAGAATACACTCTACTGTACTGAGCACTAAAAAACTGAATGAACTGAATATACTTAAATATACTAAATAAGTTGAATTACTGATTTAAGTAATGAGGTATTATGCATTCAAGATTGATATAGGATATTCATCAAAACGTCCTATGTTCAACTATTATGTCCACAATATAAAGCTCAAAATACAAGGTATGCAAAGCAATAATAATCCAAGTAAGCAAGAGATTCAACTAAATATATGTGATATCTGTTATTATATAATTTAATTCATCTATCTAATCTGAGATAGTACAAGGTTAGAATCTTCAATATCCATCTATCCAGTACATACTCAGATTTACGACCTTAAAATTAATATTTGAACTTAACAAGCTCTAATTTAAAATCAGACCCATGACTACAAAGGTTAAGTAATTAATCAACAAGTTAATTATTGTATTTAGATATCACACACCCAATATTGATTATGCCAATCAAGATTTAAAAATTATGGGTCCAAACGCCAAATTGGGGTTTAAACCTAAATTCTATGTACTTATCTTCTAAAATCTAAGGGTTCACACCTACACTTATTCTAAAGATAAAGGATCATAGAAGTTGAAAGATTAAAGAAACTATGATCTTATAGAAAGGCTAAATTTAATTATCATAAGAAAAAATAATCAAACAAGAACTTAAGAATCTAAGATTTAAGCTCAATCTATAGAATAATCTCATTATTCTATAGAATGAATCAACCTAAACCCACTACAAAGCTTTCAAAGGATTCAATTAATTAAGAATTTCAAGAATAGAATGATTCAATTCAAATTTGATTTCTAAAATGATGAACTTCTAAGGATCTAAGATCTTACGGTTAAGTTAAGATTATAAATTACATAAATTATTATAAGGTTTATGAAGTTTTGGTTTACTAGTCTAGACTAAAATGTTAAAACCAGTAAGAGGTGAATGAATCCATGCAGATTAATAATTGTCAAAACAAGAAGTTCAATTAAGGTTGATTAAGGTCAAAATCAATGTTGCCTTAAGAAATCTAAATCACATGATAAATTAACAATGCTAATTGGAAAATGAATTCTACTATTAACAAATTAAGAACTACAACAATTGGTACTAATTAACAATACAAGGAATTCAGAGTTTAAATCTAGTAAATTAAATTTCTAAGCATTTTAAACATGGATTTAAAAATAACCTATATATTTATTCAATATATAATTTTATTATAACTAGTTTTGATTTTGGTAAATTTTTTCATTATTAGGGTTCTGGAGTCGTCAAAATACAAAAAATTTTGCAATTTGTGCAAAACTTGGTAGTTCTGCGAGCTACGACGCGCTGCAGCGCTTTCAGGCACTGCAAGCGTCGCGGCACGCTACGGCAATGTGGTTTGCTTCCAGTATTCTAAGCCAACAGCCAGGCGCTACGGCGCAAGATAGTCCGAGACCTGGGCGTTACGGTGGGCGGTAGCTCCCCCTGGCCTAGAGCCAAGCGCTATGGCGTGGAGTGGCGCTGATCCACTTGAGACTCGGGTGCTACGGCGAGCGGCAGTGCTTTCAGGCACTCCGGTGTGCTACGACGCCAGAATTTTCGAGACTCTGGCATTGCGGAGCCTTAATTCCCGAGACGCGGGCGCTGCCGCACACTGGAGCGCCTTCTAGCCGAAAGCAATGCGCTACGGCGCGCGATAGCGCTCGGCGGTGATTTTGCCTGTGCAAAAAAAGTAACATGTCCCCTTTGGCACCCAAATACTCTTGATTTAGGGCACCTCAAGTGTGGTACCATATACTGATGGAAAGGGCTTTCTAAGGCCTTTCCATTGATACTAAAATCGACACAAAATGACTATTTTAACAATGCAAACAATGAAGCTAAAGGTCCAGGTATACTTGAATCTTATTTATATAACTTATCATGAATCTTAAAATTTACCATCTTAATGAGCTTTAATGAACTCCATATCTCAACCATAGGTTCTTAATGATGCGAAATAAGCATAAGAACAAAATGAAGTAGACATTGGATCAAACTAATGGGGAAAAAGGGAGGTACCTTAGCATGCAAAAATGGAGATTTCTCCAAGGGATCCTTGGGGGCTTGAGGGCTTGAGAGTTGCTTCAGCAGCTTGAGCAGCCAAGAAATGGAGAATAGGGGCTGAAGCGGCTCTTTCAAGGAGGAAGAAGGGGATGGCTTCGGATGGGATGAGCATGAGTCATCCCATCACAAGCTGGGGGAGAAGTTGAGGGGCTTCTTGTGTGCATAGGGGAGAAGAAGGGGGCATACATAGGAAAGGAGGGGGAGAGGGCAGCAGGTCCCAACTCAGGGAAAAGAAGGAAAATGGTTTTTTTTTTTAAATAAATAAATTTATTTCTAATTTTTAATTAACCAAAATTTTTATTTAAATATTAGATGAATAAATGAGTTCCAAAAAATTTCAAAAATTCAATCATATCTAATTTTAGGGTGAAGAACTCAACGGAGAAGTTGGATTTTAGTTTGGAGATCAATTTAATTATCCTAATTTTTGGGGTATTTAATATATATTAAAATATTCGCAAAAAATCTAACGACTTCCAAATACTTCCAAAACATCACCCATAGCTAATTTGGGGTGACGAGCAAAATAGCAAAATCGGATTTTGACTTTGTGGATTATTTAATTATTCTATATTTTGGGGTATTTAAAAATATTAAAATAATCGAGAAAATCTGACGACTTCCAAACACTTACAAAACATCACCCCTAGTTAATTTGGGGGGTGACGAGCATAATAGCGAAGTCGAATTTCAATTTCAAGATCATAATAATTATCTCAATTTTCTAATTAATTTAAATATTATTAAAATATTTCAAATATTAGATTGAGCTTAGAATCGCTCCTAAATTTCAGGGTTGGATTCTAATGACCAGATAAGCTTAATGGAATGATAACCAAGATGTTATTATGTTAAAAATTTAGCTAACTAGCAACCTAGGGTTGTTATACAAGCATCCTAAATAAAGCTAGAAACTACAAAAGTGCATTTGAAAGTAAATGAAATGAATACATGTATATGCCCAATGTAATAACTGTACTGAAATGAACTGAAAATGAACTGAGAACATAAAATATGTATAACTAATAATATATATAACTTGGCTAAATGAAGTCGTTGAATTGAAAGAGAGTCTAACAAATACCATCCTAGCCAACCATAGCGCTAGGTCTGGTTAGTCTAAAGGACCATAATATAGAAATATATTTAAATTAGTATTGCCATAACATAAATGGGCTAAACATAGCAACTAAAAAGAAAAGTCTAATGAATTCCATCCTAACCAACCATAGAGCTAGGCCTGGCATGTTCTATTGCAAAAGTACTGAACTAAAGAGGTAGACTAAATAGAATACACTCTACTAAATTGAGCACTAAAAAATTGAATGAACTGAACATACTTAAATATGCTAAATAAGCTGAATTACTGATTTAAGTAATGAGTTATTATGCATTCAAGGCTATCATAGAATATTCATCAAAATGTCCCATATTCAACTATTATGTCCATGGTATAAAGGTCAAAATACAAGGTATGCAAAGTAATAATAATAAAAGTAAGCAAGAGACTCAACTAAATATATGTGATATCGGTTGTTATCTAATTTAATTCATCTATCTAATCTGAGATAGTATAAGCTAAGAATCTCAAATATCCATCTATCTAGTACATACTCAGATTTACGACCTTACAATTAATATTTGAACTTAACAAGTTCTAATTTAAAATTAGAATGATGATTACAAAGGTTAAGTAATTAATCAACAAGTTAATTATTATATTTAAATATCACACACCCAATCTTAATTATGCTAATCAAGATTTAAAAATTCTGGGTCCAAACTCCAAGTTAGGGTTTAAACCTAAATTATAAGTACTAATCTTCTAAGAATCTAAGAGTTCACACCCTCACTTATTCTAAAGGAAGAGGATCATAAAGGTTAAAAGATTAAAGAAACTATGATCATATAGAAATGATAAATCTAATTGTCATAAGAAAAGATAATCAAACAAGAACTTAAGAATCTAAGATTTAAGCTCAATATATAGAATAATCTTATTATTCTATAGATTGAATCAACCTAAACCCACTACAAGGATTTCAAAGGATTCTATTAATTAAGAATTTCAAGAATAAAATGATTCAATTTAAACTTGATTTATAAAATGATGAACTTCTAAGAATCTAAGCTCTTAAGGTTAAGTTAAGATTATAAATCACACAAATTATTATAAGGTGTAAGAAGTTATAATTTACTAGTCTAGACTCAAATGTTAAAACCAGCAAGAGTTGAATAAAGTCATGCAGATTAATAATTACCAAAATAAGAAGTTCAATTAGGATCAACTTTCATTTGAGTCTAATTAAGGTTGATTAAGGTCGGAATCAATGTTGCCTTAAGAAATCTAAATCACATGATAAATTAACGATGCTAGTTAGAAAATGAATGCTACCATTAACAAATTATGAATAATGATAATTGGTACATTTAATTAATAATCTAAGAAATTCAGAGTTTAAATCTAGTAAATTAAATTTCTAGCATTTTAAACATGGATTTAAAAATCACCTTTATATTTATTCAATACATAATTTTATTATAACCAATTTTGATTTTGGTATATTTTTGCATTATTAGGGTTCTGGAGGCATCAAAATACGAAAAAATAAGCAATTTGAGCAAAACTTGGCAGTTTTGCGAGCTACGGCACGTTGCAGTGCTTTCAGGCACCTCAAGCACTACGGCGCGCTACGACAATGTGGCTTTCTTCCAGCATTCTAAGCCAAGAGTCTGGCGCTATGGCGCTAGACAATCTGAGACCTGAGCGCAATGACACCTCACAATATACCGATGGAAACATCTTTCCAAGGCTTTTCCATTGATAACAAAATCGATCTGAAATGATTATTTTAACAATGCAAATAATGAAGCTAAAGGTCCAGTTATATTGGAATTCTATTTATAGATCTAATCATCTACCCTATAATTTACAATCTTAATGAGCTCTAATGAACTCCAAATCTCAACCATAGGTTCTTAATGATGCAAAATAAGCATAAGAACAAAAAGAAGTAGCCATTAGATCAAACTAATTGGGAAAAAGGGAGGTACCTTAGCTTGTAAAAATGGAGATTTCTCTAAGGGATCCTTGGGGACTTGAGGGCTTGAGAGTTCCTTCCGCAGCTTGAGCAGCCAAGAAATGGAGAATAGGGGCTGAAGGGGCTCTTTTAAGGAGGAAGAAGGGCATGGCTTTGGATGGGATGAGCATGAGTCATCCCATCACAAGCATGGGGGAGAGATTGAGGGGCTTCTTGTGTGTAAAGTGGAGAAGAAGGGGGCATACGTAGGAAAGGAGGGGGAGAGGGCTGCAGATCCCAGCTCAGGGAAAAAAAGGAAAATGGTTTTTTTTTTTTAAAAAATAAATTAATTTATAATTTCTAATTAACACAAATTTTGTATTTAAATTTGGATGAATAAACGGGCTCCGAAAAATTCCAAAAGTTCAACCTTATCTAATTTGTGGGTGAAGAACTGAACAAAGAAGTCGAATTTTAGTTTGGAGATCAATTTAATAATCATAAGTTTGAGGTATTTAATATATATTAAAATATTTACAAAAAATCTAACGACTTCCAAATACTTTCAAAACATCACCCTTAGCTAATTTGGGGGTGACGAGCGCAATAGCAAAATCAGATTTTGACTTTGAGGATTATTTAATTATTCTATATTTTGGGACATTTTAAAATTTAAAAATATTCGAGAAAATCTGACAACTTCCAAACACTTACAAAACATCACCCCTAGCAAATTTGGGGGGTGACGAGAGTAATGGCAAAGTCGGATTTGAATTTCAAGGTCATAATAATAATCTCAATTTTCTAATTAATTTAAATATTATTAAAGTATTTCAAATATTGGATTGAGCTCAGAATCGCTCCTAAATTTTAGGGTTTGATTCTAACGACTAGATAAGCTTAATGGAATGATAATTAAGATGTGATTATGCTAAAAATTCAGCTAATTAGCAACCTAGGGTTGCTACAAAAGCATCCTAAATAAAGCTAGAAACTATAAAAGTGCATTTGAAAGTAAATGAAATGAATACATGTATATGTCCGATGGACATAACTATACTGAAATGAACTGAAAATGAACTGAGAGCATAAAATATATATAACTAATAATATATATAACTTGGCTAAATGAAGCCACTGAATTGAAAGATAGTCTAACAAATACCATCCTAACCAACCATAGCGCTATGTCTGGTTAGTCTAAAGGACTAGAATATAGAAATTTATTTAAATTAGTATTGCCATAACATAAATGGGCTAAACGTGGCAACTAAAAAGAAAAGTCTAATGAATTCCATCCTAACCAACCATAGAGCTAGGCCTGGCATGTTCTATTGCAAAAGTACTGAGCTGAAGAGGTAGACTAAATAGAATACACTCTACTAAATTGAACACTGAAAAACTGAATGAACTGAACATACTTAAATATGCTAAATAAGCTGAATTACTGATTTAAGTAATGAGTTATTATGCATTCAAGACTAACATAGAATATTCATCAAAATATCCCATATTCAAATGTCCACAATATAAAGATCAAAATACAAGGTATGCAAAGTAATAATAATCAAAGTAAGCAAGAGACTCAACTAAACATATGTGATATCTGTTGTTATCTAATTTAATTCATCTATCTAATCTGAGATAGAACAAGCTAAGAATCTCAAATATCCATCTATCCAGTACATACTCAAATTTACAACCTTACAATTAATATTTGAACTTAATAAGTTCTAATTTAAAATTAGAATGATGATTATAAAGGTTAAGTAATTAATCAACAAGTTAATTATTATATTTAAATATCACACACCCAATCTTAATTATGCCAATCAAAATTTAAAAATTCTGGGTCCAAACTCCAAATTAAGGTTCAAACCTAAATTATAGGTACAAATCTTCTAAGATTCTAAGGGTTCACACCCTCACTTATTCTAAAGGAAGAGGATCTTAGAAGTTGAAAGATTAAAGAAACTATAATCTTACAGAAGGCTAAACCTAATTGTCATAAGAAAAAATAATTGAACAAGAACTTAAGAATCTAAGAATTAAGCTCAATCTATAGAATAATCTCATTATTCTATAGATTGAATCAACCTAAACCCACTACAAGGATTTCAAAGGATTCAATTAATTAAGAATTTCAAGAATAAAATAATTCAATTCAAACTTAATTTATAAAATAATGAACTTCTAAGGATCTAAGTTCTTAAGGTTAAGTTAAGATTATAAATTACACAAATTATTATAAGGTGTAAGAAGTTATGATTTACTAGTCTTGACTCAAATGTTGAAACTAGCAAGGGTTGAATAAATTCATGCAGATTAATAATTATCGAAACAAGAAGTTCAATTTAGATCAACTTTAATTTGAGCCTAATTACGGTTGATTAAGGTCAAAATCAATTTTGCCTTAAGAAATCTAAATCACATGATTAACTAATGATGCTAATTAGAAAATGAATGCTACCATTAACTAATTTTGAACATCAATAATTGGTACTTTAATTAATAATTCAAGAAATTCAAAGTTTAAATCTAGTTAATTAAATTTCTAAGCATTCTAAACTTGGATTTAAAAATCACCTATATATTTATTCAGTATATAATTTTATTATAACCCATTTTGATTTTGGTAAGTTTTTGCATTATTACGGTTCTGGAGTCATCAAACTACAAAAGAATATGCAATTTGAGCAAAACTTGGCAGTTCTGTGAGCTACGGCACGCTGGAGCGCTTTCAGGCACCGCAAGCGTCACGGCGCGCTATGACAATGTGGTATTCTTCCAGCATTCTAATCCAAGAGGCTACGGCGCAAGACAGTCCGAGACCTGGGTGCTACGGCGGGCGATAGCTCCCCCTGGCTGAGAGCCAGGCGCTACGGCGCGCAGTGGCATTAGTCAACCTGAGACTCGGGAGCTACAGCGCACGGCAGTGCTTTCAGGCGCTGCGGTGTGCTACGGCGCCAAAATTTTCGAGACTCTGGCACTGCGGTGCTTAATTCTCGAGACTTGGGCACTGCCGCACGCTGGAGCGCCTTCTGACTAAGAGCCAGGGCCTACGGCGCGCGGTAGCGCTCGGCGATGATTTTGCATATGCGAAAAAAGAAACGTGTCCCCTTTGGCACCCAAATACTCTTGATTTAGGGTACCTCAAGTGTGGTAGCATATACCGATGGAACGAACTTTTTAAGCATTTCCATTGATACTAAAATTGACATGAAATGATTATTTTAATAATGCAAATAATGAAGATAAAGGTCCGGGTATACATGAATCCTATTTATAGAACTGATTATCTACCCTAAAATTTATCATCTTAATGAGCTCTAATGAACTCTATATCTCAACCATAGGTTCTTAATGATGTGAAATAAGCATAAGAACAAAATGAAGTAGCCATTGGATCAAACTAATGGGGAAAAAGGGAGGTACCTTAGCTTGCAAAAATGGAGATTTCTCTAAGGGATCCTTGGGGGCTTGAGGGCTTGAGAGTTCCTTTAGCAGCTTGAGCAGCCAAGAAAGGGAGAATTATGGCTAAAGGAGCTCTTTTAAAGAGGAAGAAAGGCATGGCTTTGGATGGGATGAGCATGAGTCATCCCATCACAAGCATGGGGAAGAATTTGAGGGGCTTCTTATGTGCATAGGGGAGAAGAAGGGGCCGTACATTTGAAAGGAGGGGGAGAGGGCAGCAAGTCCCAACTAAGGGAAAAGAAGGAAAATGGTTTTTTTCTTTAAAAAAATAAATTAATTTCTAATTTCTAATTAACCCAAATTTTCTATTTAAAAATTGGATGAATAAACGGGCTCCAAAAAATCCCAAAAATTCACCCCTAGCTAATTTGGGGGTGAAGAACTCAACGACAAAGTCAGATTTTAGTTTGGAGATCAATTTAATAATCCTAATTTTTGGGTTATTTTAAATATATTAAAATATTCGCAAAAAATCTGACAACTTTCAAATACTTCCAAATCATCACCCTTAGCTAATTTGGGATTGATGAGCGCAATAGCAAAATCAGATTTTGACTTCAACATTTATTTAATTATTCAATGTTTCGGGATATTTAAAAATATTAAAATAATCGAGAAAATTTGACGACTTCCAAACACTTCCAAACATCACCTCCAGTTAATTTGGAGGGTGACGAGCGCAATGGCGATGTTGGATTTTAATTTTGAGGTAAGAATAATTATCTCAATTATCTAATTACTTTAAATATTATTAAAATATTTCAAATATTGGATTAAGCTTCGAGTCGCTCCTAAATTTTAGGGTTTGGTTCTAACGATCAGATAAATTTAATAGAATGATAATTAAAATTTGATTAAGCTAAAAATTCAGCTAAATAGTAACCTATGGTTGTTACAAAAGCATCCTAAATTAAGTTAGAAACTACAAAGTGCATTTGAAAGTAAATGAAATGAATATATGTATATGTTCAATGGAAATTATGTTTAGTAAGGAAAATAAAAACTCAAATTTACCCTATAAGAATGTCAGGTCTCCTTATATCTCCTATTTAGCTTGCCTTTGACTATCCACCATAATAAAACCCCCTATAATTTTATTGTAAAAGTGTTATCTATGCACAATGTCTTGTATATTTGTTCAAAGGAATAGGCTCAATGCTAAGCAAGCATTCAAGAAAATTCAAATAATTGTAAACTATGTGATATTCAAAGTTATCCAATTTTAATAATTTACTTAATGATTAGTACCATTTGAGCTCCCAAATGACTTATAAATTGAAGTTTTTGAGAATAGTCAACTGCAGTATAAGTTCTTAAGGCTTAGGAAATTAATATGGAAGAATGAAATTGAAGGCTTACTAAACTATTTGAATGAAGGTTAATATACAACCTACTAACTTCATCAAATTAGTTTATAGAATGAAAGGTTTTCAACCAAATCATTACTGACTTAGTTAGTATCAATTGGTAAGGAATATATAAGTGAAACAAAAGAGATAAACTATCATCTACAAGTAATAGTTCATTCTAGGTTGTAGGTTAATTGAAGTCTATAAGCTTATCTTAAAAATATTGGGAAACTAAGGTTCTTCTAATTTAATTATTAGAGAATTAAAAATATATGATTAAAGACTAAGGGAGATGGGTGCTAATAATACAATTGAAGGCGCTAGTTTATTAAGATTACTTAGTAAATTAAGTATACCACTAGTAAGGTAATTGTCAACTTGCAAGAGTACTTAAGGTAGGAACTAGAGGTTAAGAGACAATCAATAAGTCTCATTCTTATGGTAATACACTAGTCCTAATACGTTCTCTCAAAGAACTAAGGCTTACAATTAGTAAGGGATAGGTTAATTACATTATATAGGAAATTAAAGAATTCTCAAGTAAATCAATTGTGAATTTAAAAGAGAATAAGAACTAATATGAAAGTGTAATGAGATTCACTCTAAATACTATGAACTAATCCTAATAGTTTCATAACATTACAATTGCATATATGTAAATATTATCAACACTAATTGGAATTGATATCTAGATTTAAAGATCACTAGCAATTTATACTTTTTAAATTAAATCCTATAATAATTCTACTAATAATGAAGATTAATTCAAGTAATTTGCCAAGTATTTTAAATATCAAATTCTAAAATTCATGTCTCAAACATACAATTGAAAGTGTATGAGTAAATAAGAAGAGACATATTTGTTATCCTAGGGATTAAATACCTAAAATAAGTATATATGAAAATCTTGAAATTACAAAATTACCCAAATTGAGGAGCCAAATATATAAAATCTCAATTTGTTGTACAAATGAAATGATATGCATAAATATGAAATCCTTATAACATAAGGAGAAGAATAATACTAACTAGGTCAAATTTGGACAACTTTGGGATTTTTGGATTTGAGAGACTCATAATTAGGATTAAAATGTTAACAAATTTAGGATTCAAAATCTAAATCTAATTGAATATTATTGTTCTACACATTTTTGTGATTGAAATGGACTAATTAAATATTATATTTAGACATCAGTTGCCCAAGTTATATGACATGCAAGTTTATGATTAAATTTGTAATTAATCATAAATCTTAAAATAATGATTAATAAAATATTCAGTGAACAAAAATTAAATGACATATTATTATTGTACGCATTTTTATTATCCAAACGGTATATTATATCACATATTTTGGATATATATTTTGCAAGTTATGTGAAGAATTAAAATCTATATCTAAATCATTATTTAATATATGATTTGCATTTAATTTAAATGAAAAATATTACTTAGCTGCCAAATATTTCTCAAAAAGTATGGATGACTAGGATTTAAGATTTAAAAATATATTTTTATGGGCCCCACAAGCAAAAGTGAATTTAATAAAAAAATTTTATTTCACTTAACTCTCTAAATCTTAATCAGCAATATATTTTGAAAAATATTTAGGAGCCATATAACAATACTCAATTTAAATTTACATCAGATTATTAGATTTAATTGACTGGAGCAGAAATCAATAGGGGCACAAAAAATTAAGGAAAAGCAGCTGACAGTCATTAATCTACATCACAGTTAATCTAAGGGCGCTGCTAATGTACCCCCATCAATACCACAATTTTTACGATGACGTGGCAGATGACGTGGCAGCCACAGCTGCCACGTATCTTAATAACCTAAACCCGTAACCTAATAATAGCAGCACTCCTTTCATCGATCGGCAAAACCGGGTATCTTCACCACCTCCGAGACCCCGATTCCTCCGTCCGCGTAGCTCTCATCGAGGCCGTCCGTTCCATTGCCTCCGCCGCGTCTTCCTCCGCTCTCGTTCCGTCCGTTCTGCGGCCGCTCGCAGAAGCCCTATTTCACGGGCTACATCTCTGAGTCGTGGAACGAAGTCCACAGACTTCAACGGCTGCCCTTCTTCATGGAACGACGTTGTTTGCAACGGGGAGAATGTGGAGGGCGTCGTGCTAGACGGCCTCGGCGTTTCCGGCTCAGTGGACCTCTCCGTCTTTTGCAATCTCTCCATGCTCGTCAAGCTCTCCATAGCCGGTAACAACCTCCGGAAACTTGCCGGAAAATCTGGGAAGCTTCAAGAGCTTGAAGTACCTGGATATCTCTTGCAACGCCTTCTCCTGGAAGATTCCAACGGATATCGGGAGGCTTCGGAGCATCCAGAACCTGTCTTTTGCCGGGAACAACTTCTCTGGTCCTTATCCGGACTCAATCGGAGATGTCTATTCATTGAGATCTCTCGATTTGAGTCACAACCATCTCTCCGGCGCCTTGCCTTCGTCCTTGAAGGGCCTCAGTTCGTTGGTCATTTTGAATCTCTCCTTCAACGAGTTCGAGAAGGGGATTTCGACTGGCTTGGGCTTGATTTTGACTTTGGAGTCGATTGATTTGAGCTGGAGCAGATTGGGCGGTGATGTGGATTGGAAGTTTCTCACTCAGTCTGGAGTGGTGAATGTTGATTTCAGTGGGAATCTGCTGACGAGTTCTAACTCGAATGAGATGAAGTTTTTGTCGCAGGTGTCAGATTCGGTCAAGTATCTCAATCTTAGCCATAATCGGCTGACCGGATCACTGATTGATGGAGGAGCTCTCTACTTTTGGGAGCTTGAAAGCGTTGGATTTGAGTTACAATAAGCTGTCGGGGCCATTGCCCGGTTTTGATTATGTGTATGATCTTGAGATTCTCAGATTTGGAAACAATGATTTTAGTGGATTTCTGCCGAATGGGCTCCTTAAAGATGATACTTTGGTTCTGACTGAATTAGATATGAGTTCAAACAATCTCTAAGGTATGCAGTTAATTGAAAGCAGCGCATTTTCAACTTCCTTCAACATGCTTTTTTGTGTGCTTGTCCAATGCGATCTTTATGCTGTGTGAATAGTGGCATTGCTTATTGCATATTTTTCAGCTATGTTACTGTGGTCAATATCTATCTATAGGGACATGCTTAGCTTTTTCATGAAATGCTTGAAAATCTGTCACCTTCTCCAAGTTGTACTCAATATGTAACATAAGCATCCACGTTAAAAAAAAAAATTGATTTTTAAATGAGACAACCTTTCTGCTCAACTATAATGCCTATACGAATCACACAACATTGCTTTTCTTATGGCAGGACACGTCGGCTTAATCACATCGACGGCATTACGGGTACTTAATCTGTATGCGATGGAGCCTAATGTGAAGCATTATGGTTGCATGGTGGTATGCTTGGTCGCGCAGGGAGGTTGAAAGTTGCTTTTGAGTTGGTTGAGGAGATGAAGAGTGTTTGTGGGTTGGAATCTAATGCTGTGATTTGGAGGGCACTTCTGGGGGCATGCAGGACACATGGGGATGTGGAGTTAGCAGAGAGAGCTAATTTTGAGCTTCTAAAAGTGTCAAGGGATGAGTGTGCAAGCGGAAACTATGTTCTGCTGTCCAACATATATGCTTCTACTGGGGAGTGGGATGGTGCAGAGAAGATGCGCGCATTGATGGATGGTGCCGGAGTGATGAAGGCGGCTGGCTGTGCCCTCCTTGTTGAGAATGTATTTTTCAATGCATATCACGGGATCGCCCCCTTTACCAGGTCTTTCGATCCAGCATCGAAATCTTGCGTCACTTCCATCTCATCTTGAGCGGTTTTTTAATTTTTATATGATTGAATTATATCATTTTGTCATTGACTTGGATTTCAATTTCTTAATTAGAACACCTCTGACACTAGCCGTAAACAAGGATCATATTAGCTGCTAATACATTTCTTAATGTTAGCAAACCTAACTAGTGTGAGAAGTTAGCTTGTGAGGAAGACGTCAACTTCAAGGTTTTTTTTTGTTTTACTAACGATGCTCTTATTTTGTGGAAGTTCATGATTATTTTTCAAAATTTTCACAAAATTGCCAAAAATGAAGGGATATATATAAACTTTAAAATTAAAGGAAAAATATATAAGATCTCACTCGCACTGTATATTTATCAAATCAATGTCTTGCGGCTCACTTGTTTTCCTTGCCAAGAGTTTCTTTTGTCAAAGTTTTAGGCATCCTGCATATCTCTTTGTATAAATGGTTGATGTAACCAGCAACATTCTGAGCCCTCAAGAACCCGTGTGATCTGTGATTGCTTGGGGATTGTATTATTATAAAATGGCAATTTGGAATTTGTTTTTCCTAATATATGGCCTCTGCTAGACTCCCAAGCTCTACTCTTACACTTTAATAATGACAATAGTGTCATCGAACCAATCATTACAAGCTGTTTTGATTCCCAAAGTTGGTAGTTTTATAAAATTCAAAGTTCGGGAGTTAAATATGTAATGCTCAAGTTTTATATAGTGAATATTTCTAAATTCTTCTTGAATATAATCTTTATTATTGCTAAACAGCTTTGTTGTCAAAATTAAAAGAGCAAAGTTGAGAAAATATTATGACACCAAAGCTTGTTTCTATCTTCTTAAATTAGTGCAACCAAATAGTCCTCTAAACACAATGTTTTATAAAAATATAATTTGTGCTTGCTTTAATTGATTTTATATGCTTCATGCTTTTGATTTATGCAAAAGTAAACCTCACAGCAAATGGAATAGTTTTTTTCCCTACTACACAACGCTACAAGTGGTCGTCATTCATGTAGTGTTTCACTTAGTAGACAAATTATACGAGTGAATCGAAAAACAACTTTTCCATTTAGTTTGATGTGTTCTCTTATAAAAGTATGCAGGGCTAATGTTCTTGGAGTTCATTCACCTCTATGAAAAATTGGATTTTACTTTATTTTTGATAAAAAATAAATTTGATGAATGTTCTTTTGGTTTGTATACCCTTGGGGCACTTTCTCAGATGTAATACAAGGCATTGATTTGAATATGAGAAATTCTAAATTTTAATTTTATTGGAAATTTAAAATGTGAGTGAAGAAATTGGTTTTTTGTTTTACTTCTAAATCATAAAGTTTTTTTGTGATCATCAAAAATGGTTGACATTGTGCTTTCTTATGTTTTATAGGCAAGGCGTGCACTGCGGGCTTTGAGAGGGTTGGTAAGATTGAAATCACTTGTTCATGGGAATGCTGTCAAACGGCAAGCCACAACTACATTACGTTGTATGCAAACACTTGCTCGAATTCAATCACAAATCCGATCAAGGAGGATGCGAATGACAGAGGAGAATCAGGCTCTTCAACGTCAACTTCTGCTTAAACGTGAAAGAGAGCTTGAAAATCTCAGGGTAAGTGCTTTTAGTCTTATAAGCTCATTTTGGTGACACTATTAGTACTAAATTTCACTTAGTTTGCACTGTAAGAATTTAATTGTAAAAGTTTCCTCATTTTAAATCAGTTTATATGCAATTAATCATAATATGTGGATAACCTAAATGGATTAACCACATGATTATTTTTGATAATTTGCTTTTACTGTTTTATCCAGTCAAACAATCATTGCATCTTGCTTTTTTTTTTTTTGCTTTTTCTCCGATTGCATTTAGCTGTTAACATAATAATCTCAGCCAACATCCTCTTTGCTGATTCAGTGTTTGAGATCTGAAACAATCTCAAGGAACATTTTTAACAGGGCCATGATCCAAGGATCTTTCAACTAAAGAGGGATCTGATGAATCACGAACAAATCAACAGTTCTCTAGCGTGTTTTTCACAAAGTTAAAGGGCGCTGTGGGACGAGCTTGACAACTTCCGAATAAATGCCATGTGCAGCTATGGACAATGCACCAGTGGTGAATACAAAAGTTTGTTTTATTGCCTTAACATAAATTTGGTTTGCCAAATTTTCAAATATAATGAAAGCATAATTTATATGGTGTTTATCTAGCCACTGCTATCCAATGGGCGCTGAGTGCTCCACCTCTGTAAAAAGTTTTTGAATGCCCTTTCTGTCTTAGTTACGTAATTATGCTAGATTACAGTGGGACAATTAATTCTCAACTGAATGTAGTGGTTCTGAAATTTTAAAATGTTACTTTTTCTGTATTGATTAAAGCACTGGGTGCTTTTTTTTTTGTCCTAATACTTATTTTGATTTTGTTGTTCATATTGGATAATACTTGGATTTTGTTGTTCAATTCATCACAGCTTTTGATGTTGAATAATTTGTTTCAAATATGATTTCGAATAAAAAAAATTGAATGTGATGTAGCTCAAATGGCAGAGCGCTCATATGGTATACGAGATGATTAGGGTTCGATCCCCTGTATCACCAAATAAAAAAATGAACCAGTTTAAATTGTACAATTGTTCCAAAAACCAATGTTTATACGGTCATCGTATAGCTTCTTTGTTCTGTGAATAGAGTAGATGATGCCATTAGACAACTGCAGTTGATGAAAGAGAATGATTGCTTTCTGGATGAAATTGCTTGTAATTCCCTGCTTAGCAGGTTATGCCAGATCGGTAGGATTGATGACGCTTATAAGCAATTAAAATTGTTCCAGATGGATGGATTTGTTCTTGGATTGAATGGATATAGCTGCATAATAGGTGGCTTGTTCAGGGCAAGGAGGTTTGACGAGGCTTGTGGGTTTTATCATAAAATGTTAAAGAATAATGTAACTCCTGATTGCATCTTGTACACTATAATGATAAGAGGGTATGCTGATGCAGGTAGGATTGAGGAAGCTTGCGAGTTTTTTAAAGAAATGACCAGTAGAGGATTGGTTCCGGACACTTTTTGCTACAATACTTTGATCAAAGGCCTATGTGATTCTGGACTTTTGGATAGTGCCAGGTCATTAAAGCTCGAGATTTCACAGAATGGTTGCTTCCCAGATTCTGCAACATATACTATTCAATAGAGTAAAATGTGATTAAATTGTACAATTGTTTGAAATAACATTTTGAATTAAATTGAAACTCATACATAACACTTTTCACAATTTCACAATAACTTTTGAAGGCAATTACATACAAATATCATTCAATCATACCAACCCTTTTTCATAACAAAAAAATTGCAAATATTTGTCTCGGTGCGTTTCAGTGCGCCGCCCCATCCTAATAAACAACGCGGTCGATAAGCCGCGCCATCTCAATCCCACACATTTCTGCCAATCTCGGCTAATCTCATTGCCTCCTGAACCGGCTAGTCTTTGATCGACGGATCCAAGACCTCCCTAAAGGCACCCTTCTCAATCGCGCCAGTGACGTAGTGCGTCAGTCCCATTGGAGGCGTTGCTGTGATAATCTGGAGAAGCATGATGCCTAGGGAGTAGACATCAGATTCGACTCCCAGCATGCCCGTCTGCTGATACTCTGGATCTATGTAACAGAAAGTTCCTGCGGCAGAAGTCATTCGGTATTGGGTGACACTGTCGGTGATGGAAGGCGGGATCAAACGGGCGAGGCCAGAGCTCGAAATGTGCATTTACTCATCTTTATGAAAAGTCTGGGCACGATGTCGACCCCATCAAGTTGTTCCTGAAGCCTGGGCACGATGTCGATGCTGTAAAATCAATGAAGATGCAATCATAATATATCAACGATAAAATGCAGAATAAATAATCAAAGAAAAAAAAGTATCTTTGTACCTTACAAGTGTGCTAAATCTAAGGTTTCGCATCAATAAAAATTAATTCCTCAGATGCAAATTACCCATATTACAAGATTCCTCATTTGCCAACATAGAAGCTAGAAATGAACACTACACAAATATGCATACTAAAAATTCATCTGCAAGTTCACTTTTAGATCTTATATCCAGCATTGCATTAATAATTCATATAGAATCTGAGATTTGAACATTTTAGAAAATACAGTAAAGAAATTATAGATGAATGCAATATCCCAAAATGAGAAAAGAAGAACTACTAAGAATAACTATATGAACTCATGCTTGCTAAAACAATTTTTTTAAACCCAGATTGAACAAGCTTTAGATGTCAAGCAATTAACTAAGATTTACCTCCAATTTGAATGGTCACTGCATATATTTGGCAAATAACACAGGGTCCCAAGTTATTTTTTTAGATAATAAAAATGGATCCTCTTATAGTTTTATTCAAATTTAATATCAATTCAGTAAATACAATACACAAAAGATGAAATAACAGCAAAAGAACTTAGGAAACATGTTGGTAGATCCCCCGGACTTCTTATATTATTCACTATTCGCAGACTAACAGATGTAGAATAACGCTTTAGGACAATTCAAATGTTCCAATTCAAATGTTCCATGAAGTATAAACGAAAGAAAGTGGCTAGCTGGAATAGCAAAAGCTATAGGTCCTGTTCTAATAATAATTTGACTTGTTTCTGCAGCTTGGAATCAAAAAGCAGCAAAGAATTAAAGAGATAATGTGCATGGAGGATCTTTGCGGCAGGTAGTGTCTGAAAATGCGTAAGAAAATGTGTAAAATCTGTGATTATCTGTAAGAAAATGCGTTCACCAATCAAAAATTTAAAGCTTTAAAACACATTGTTTATGTGAAATTAAATAGAGCATTATACATGCAACCTTTAGATCTGTGGTTCTCATAGAGCTTGTAATCTGAAGATAATACTAAAAAGCTGAAGATATTATGTAGAAAAAAATAGAAGACTAGGATTCAGCTCCTTCAAATGAGGGCCCGCAAAAGATCAAAGACTCGACGGGGCATCAATCCTTATAATCAGTGTAAAATCTGTTTAAGTGTAGAATCTGTTCAATGGGTATGGCCAAAGGAAGTCACCAAACCGTCGAATGAGGTCTAAAATAGCATCACAATCCATCCTTGCCTCAAATAAAAAATCCGGCCATTAATTTAAAGTCGCTTAAATACTGAAACAACAACAAAAATCACATCGTTGGCTTACAGATTGCAAGAAGCATAAACGAAACTTAATGAAACAGCAAGAAAAATCACATCGTTGGCTTACATGCACTGTCTACGCACTTGAAATACAAAATGATTAATAATAATAAAAATCACATGCTAATTAAGCAATTTAAAACATTCACTAAGATGTAACAAAAATCTGTACAAGACTGAAAATGCTTACAATCATTCCAGCATGCGAGCACATAACTTTGACAAAACAGCTTTATCATTAATTGCATAGTAATGTTAAATTCAATAAGGAGATGATTAAATTCAGTAGGCACCCAAAAAATAACAAAGCAAATTTGATTAAATAGTGACAATTTTGTAACAACTGTAAAGAAAACTAAGCGAAATTCATCAAAAAGAAAAGCAAATTCGAGTTGACTAATCAAATGCTTACATGAAAAATAAGTGAATAGTGTTTAGGTTTTGAGTTTTTTCTTCCCTTTTCTGTCATGATGACTTGTAAGTCTCTTGGTTGGCGGGCGTCCCTTTGGGTGTGCGCGAGCAGGATCTTTTATTACATTTGGCACTCCATGACCAAAAAAATCTTTAAGCTTTTCTTTAAGCTCCTGTACGGCAGTTAATGTATATGCACGAGCCTCAGCATTTACTCCCCCAATGTTAATAATCTCATTGGCAAGTTCTATAATTTCAACATAATAATCATCAGATCTTCTTCTAATGTTGGTAGTCTGAGTTGAATAATCTAATAAATGAGTTAATTGTCTATTATCCTTTCTCTATCGTGAGCTCACTAATTTTTCAAGAATTCTGGCATTCCCTTCTTGACGCAAAACACAGAGTATGTGTGAACAAACAATCCCACTAAACTGAAAAGAGCGACAAATGCACCACATATCATCTTCGATGAGATTATAAACAACTCTAAAATCAAGTCTTCTCATTCCATCCCACACAGTTACCATATATATTTTAAACGACCCATTAAGCTGTGCATCTGAGATAGTACGGTTCATCAATTTCTTGACTTCTTCCTGGAATTTGTAAAATATATTTAGAGTATATATTTTAGATAACTGTTCTTCGTATGCTAGATCTGAAATAAGTTGTGGTTGGGAAATATATGATCTAAAATTAGCTTGTGCTTGCTTTTCGAACTTATCTCTAAGAGCATTTTCATATTGCTCAACAAATAAACGTAGACTCGTCTTTGAATTCACGTATCCATCAAAAAGAGCATTTACGCCTTCACTTCATTGTGTAGTTGACATTACAGCCCAAAAGAAATCTTTCAAGAAAATGGGCACCCAGTTCGCCCTTTTCTCATAAAGAGACGTGAACCAGTCAATCTCAATAAGCTGGTATTTGACCATCACCGCCAACCAAGTATGTTAAAACTCATACACAGACAAAGAGTCATAAACTACCGATGAAAACTCAAAGATTAACGCTTGTTTATCTTGTCTACCGCCTACCTTTTCTGGCAATTTTCGCATGATATGCCACAAACAAAGATGGTGCTTTGTAGATGGAAACACCTCCAAAATTGTAGTTTCCATAGCTCGACATTGATAAGTTATTATTCCGTTAGGATGTTTACCATGCATACATGCCAACATCTGCTTAAACAACCACGAAAATGTGTCACTAGTTTCATCACATAATAATGCACAACCGAAAAGAATAGAGTTTCCATGATGATTAACACTCACAAAAGGTGCAAAGGGCATGGCATACCGATTTGTGAGATACGTGGTATCAAACGTCACAACATCGCCAAAATGATCATATGCCATTTGGCATCGCGAATCAGCTCAAAAAACATTCTTCAGTCGATTATCATCTGTCGCATCAATACTGTAAAAAAATTTGGAGTCCTCATTTTGCAATTTTTCAAAATGTTTAACTAAAGCAACTGCATCCCCAGCAACTAAATCCAATGCTCTATGCTTTGCCACAAAATTTCTGCAATCCTTTTCAGTAAACAAACAATTATCAAATCCCCCGCCTTCTGTAAACATTGCATTAATAGATTTATTTAGTAGAACTCCAGCCTTATCATTAACTATCAACTGTCTTTAGACAGTCAAAGGTAGCTCACGATAGCATCGCATAAATCGAACCATTTGAGGCTCCAACTCATGATTATGCTCCAAGAAAATATCATCAACTACCCAATTAGAGTTTAAACAATGATCTACAATAATAAATTTTGCCTTGCAACCTGTTCTTATTATCAGTTTTCTGCGTAATTTTGTTGCTTTTGTTGTTGCATGTGGCTTCCTCTCTTTACAACAAGTAAACACAGATTGAGTTTTTTGCCCATAAAAATTATGATTTGAACGCTTTCTAACTCCAAAACCGCTGTAGTACCCATAAGTTTTGTAAAATTTAAATGCTTCTTCAAGAGAACCAAAGGTCATTCCAATCTTAGGGACCTTAAGAAAAATTTCATTAGTTTCAGATACAAGATCACTTTCATTCGCACATTTATTTAAAATCTCTAAGCCTGCATTAAAATAATTAATATTATTCAATGCTATAACAATGTAATCATATAATATTTTGGTATAACAAAATATTTACACTGCACAATACATAATCTGAGTTGTTATCTACTAGCATTTTTGTTTCTGATTGCGAGCAATATTCCAAGTCCAATTCGATCATCATTGGCAATGTTTGTTCTTCAAAATTGCTAACATCATCAATTAAATGGGGCGTGTTGTTTGTAGCATCCATATGTATGTATTTGTGAACTAAGATAAAAATTAGACATTAAATATAATAAATTTAAATATAAAATAACATATACACTTATAAATCAATGATAAAGCTGTAGATATTATATAAAAAATATATAGAAGTCTAGGATTCAGCTCCTCCAAATGAGGCCCGCAAAAGACCAAAGACTCGACGGGGCATCAATCCTTATAATCAGTGTAGAATATGTTCAAGTGTAGAATCTGTTCAATGGGTATGGCCAAAGGAAGTCACCAAACCGTCGAATGGGGTCTAAAATAGCATCACAATCCATCATTGCCTCAAATAAAAAATCCAGCCAATAATTTAAAGTCGCTTAAATACTAACTACAGATTGCAAGAAGCATAAATGAAACTTAATGAAACAGCAAGAAGCACTTGATTGCATAGTAATGTTAAATTCAATAAGGAGATGATTCAATTCAGTAGCACCCAACAAAAAACAAAGCAGATTTGATTTAATTCTAGGTGACAATATAAAGCCTAAAATTTGATAACTCATAAAAAAGTTTTAATATAATCTATAAGGCTAAAAATTTTAATATTGAAAAAATAATAAACTGACTTCTACCTGTTAAATAATACTGGTGTAACTTGTCAGCAAAAGACAACATGATAAAAGGCATCCCTCAAATGAATTAGATTAATAATCCAAAAAATTTCCAGGATCAAGATAGAGTAAAAGAAATTTACAAACTAAAAAAAACTGCCACAAATTTATTCGCTAAGCCTTAAAAGAGTCCACTACTAGCATGATTCAACTAACAGATTAACTACCAAAAAAAGCTTATTTATTATCTTCCAAATTAATTAACTGGAATTTTTTGTTGCAATACAGGAATCACCAAGAAAAAGTGTAAGCAAATCCAATAAAATGATGCATTGGAGTAAAAAATTTTGATTATGAAAAAGCATGAGCATTTGCTTCCTAAGTGTAATAAAGAAAAATATAAGTCTGCTATGAAAACAACAACAAATAAATTGTTATAATAAAAGATTTAAGTGCCCATTCAATGCGGTGTTCAAAAGTAAGAATGCGAGATGTTAAGCGAATCTGTCCATAAAAGGAATATAATTCAGGGACAATGCTTTCCTTTTGTTAAGGTTGATGATCTTACCAAAATATGAAAATTCAATATTCTATTCATATAAATTATGCCTCACAGTTATCCTTGCATTTGATCCCTGACCCTCATTCAGCATTCAACAGATCCCTTACGTCAAATTAGATGATGACATTTATTATTGGTGGAATCACAATTCATTCCCATATTTCAAGTTAAAAGCTCATGGGCAATGGTGAAGGCACTAACCCACCTACAAATCCCACACAAACAAACTCTACTAAAGCAAATTCGTTTTAGCCTTACATGGTCAAATCTGATTATCTCTTGATTAAACCACAAAAATGTTGTTGCATTAAGTTGAAACATTCTATCTCATAAAGCACATAACATAAATAAGAAATAATAAGCTTGGATTCATTTCAGCAAAGTGCAAACCCACAAATCTCATGCAAATAACCCTCCATCATAAAATTAAGGCCAATAACAGGACAATAACAAAGATAGAAAAAAACCTTATATGATTTGATTCAGTTTTACTGGCTAGTTCAACCCTATTTAAAGCCAAACGAACCTCACTGATAAAATGCTTATCTAATAGAACCCATGACTGTTGTTGGCTTTAAAGATGCAGATTAAAAAGGTAATGTAGCACAAAAATAAAAGAAACTCACTAAACTCATAGTAAAATTTTGTGTAAACTCATATTTGATAACCATCAGAAATAAGAGGACGGCGAAAAAACAAACTTGAACTTGAATCAGAAATAACCGAAGAACGTGAAAAATGAAGAGCACGGCGAAGTCGAGCAAAGAGGACGCGGAGTTGTCCAAGAAAAAAATTTAAGAAGCAGAAATAAGATTAAGAAAAAAACAAAAACAAACTAGAGATAGCGGAGCAGAACGTGAAAAAACAAATTTGAACTTGAGGCGGAGAAGTCGAGCTCGACGAAGGAAGAAGGTTCCGGTCGCCTATCGGTGGATCTATGATCTACGATCCAGAGACTAAGTCAAAGAATAGGGAAGCCGAGAGGGCGCGACGAAGCCGAAGCGAGGAAGCCACGAGAGGGAGCGACGAAGTGACGAAAGACGAAAGGTGTCGGCTAGGTTAGGTTATGCGATTATAATTTCGTGACGAAAGATGAAAGAGTGCTGCGAACATTTTAGATTTTAGGTTATGCAGCTGACGTGGCAAGCTCCGCCACGTCATCACGAAATTTGTGGGATATTAATGGGGTTCTGTAGCATTATTCTTAATCTAAAGTTAATAAAATCCATTTAATAATAGTACTTCATTAGTACTGATTGCCGGCCCATCACGCTGATTTAATGGGACGAGGAATGTTAGGCCCATTCCTTAATAGCGAGCCTGGCCCAATGGGCCCGTTCCTCGGCACAACATTGGGCCCAGGATTCTCCTTTTTGTCCTGTTTCGCTCGACAAGTTGCGAGAAAAAAAGAAGCACTAAGATTCCTTTTTTTTTTTTTAATCGCAAATCCAAAAATAGAAAAGTGACGAGAAGGATGATATTAACCTTCCCAAATTTGAGCTTTGACAGACAGGATTCAATACTTGCAAGGAAAATTAAATAAACTTAATTTAATTAACGAGAAACACATTCGTATTACAGATAGATTAACGTGTATCAAATGAGTAGGAAATTAAGAGTACTATCAACGATAGTAGGAGATGGAGGCCTGCACCTACGGCTTCGACATGTAGGGTTCGGGCACGTCTTGTTTCCTATAGCAGCAAGTTCCTTCAGTCTTTCCTAGCAGCTCCCCAATGTAAAATAGCCAAAAGGGAGAATGATGCATCAGGAGAGACCTTAGATGGAGGAAGTGGGCAGCAGGCCAGGAGACGTACGCCCTCTGCTTTTTTGTAGGAGCACAATCGGTCCTTTCTGCAGAGAGGTATGGTAAATAGATCTCAGCCGTCAAATTCTGGCCTTGATCCGACGGTCAGATCAGCGGATTAAAGTGCAGCCATCAGATCTGGCCCTGACAAATGCAACAGTCCTGATTACGTCGAATGGCTGTGTCGTGCTTCAAGTGCTCGTAGCGGATCTCCGCATTCTCGAAATTCAGTCATTTATATAATTATTTAAAATATATAATATATATTATTTTAAATACAATATTATATTATTTAAATTTCTTAATTTTACTTAAATTTGAATACTTAAACAAATTTCGAAAAATCCAAAATTTTCACCATTACCTAATTGAGGGGTGAGGAACTTAAAAATGCAATGGAATTTTTGATCGAATGTTAATTTAATTATCATAATTTTTTAAGTATTTAAAAAATATTAAAATAATTGGGGGAAATTTGATGACTTCTAAACCTCCCAAAATACCACTTTTAGCTAATTTGGGGTGAAGAGTAAAATGGAGGACTCTATTTTTGATTCTGAGGTCGAAATAAAATAGGCATTCTCAAAATTATTGGAAAATCTTGAAATGTTCGAAAGTCTCAAATAATCTCCAAATTGCACAAAATTCGAGGTGGAGACTCTTAACACTAGCATAGAGCAATAGAAAAGAAATTGAGTTGATTATGTTACTAATTGATGGGTAACAACACTAGAATTGTTACAGACTCCCCTCTTTAAAAAGAGTGTCGCCTTCGACATACAGCAATTAAAATATGTAAGTGTAATTACAAGAAGGAAGTCAAATAAAACATGAAGAAAAATTGAAAGAACTTGAGCTTCCTGATGGCTTTCTTCTGTATATCCTCTACTTCTTCCCAAGTGGCTTCATTAAGTGAATGCTTTTTCCACTAGACTTTGATCATTGGAATATTGTGGTTCCTTAACGTCTTAAGATCACTCTCCAAAATTGAAATTGGCTTTACATTAAAAGTTAGATTGGGCTGCAGCTTGATTGTTGGAATCTGAACTTGCTGACTAAGATCTTGCAAACACCTCCGAAGTAACGAAATATGAAACACAATGTGCACAGTCTAGAAGTCTTCAGGTAACTTTAACTTGTACATAGATGTTCCAATTCTTCCTATCACTTTGAAGGGTCCCAAGTATCTTGGACTTTGCTTTCCAAATACATCAAACCTTTGCACACCTCTCATCAAACTCACTTTTAGATATGCTTGATCTCCCTCTTGAATTTATAACAAACGATGACGAGCATCACGATATTTCTTCTATCTATCCTGAGCTGCCATCATATTGTCAATCAATTTAACTTTCTTAGTCGTTCCTTCAATTAATTTTGAACCATTAAGTTGAGAGTCTCCTAATTCAGTTCATGCAACAAGTGTAGTACACCTCCTTTCATAAAGAGCTTCATAAGGAGCCATACCAATACTTGGCTGATAGCTATTATTATAGGCAAAGTCAACTTGTGCTAGGTGATCTTCCCATGATCCACCAAAATCAATAATACAAAGATATAAAAGATCTTCCAAGATCTGATTAACACGTTCAGTCTGACCATCTGTTTGGGGATGGAAAGCGGTACTTGATATACTATAAATACACGTCTGTGCTCACACACAAGTGCACGTGGTCTAAAATATTAAAGCACTGAAGTCACAAATTTATCATCTATTGAGAACAGAGTGTTTTGTTACCAAAGTTTATTTTTATTCATTGATGTTTGAACAATTGTTGGGTTTGTATTTTTTTGTTCAATTTAGCAATTAAAGTTTTGTTTATAAGAAACTACAATTTGAGATGATAGGGAGAATGGGGTTTAACATGCAATTCATTGAAAGGTTACATGTAAGTGCTCTTTTTATCAACTTTAAATGTCAAATTACTTAAACTCTTAAGTTATAATCAAGCAAGATAAGTCTTCTTAGGTTGTCCCCTAATTCGAACTAATTTGTGTCTAGTGCTCAAGATGAACTGAAGAAGGTTTAATCTCAGCACTTAGACCCTCGCGTGATCAATGTTAATTAGATTTGTTACTTACATCTAAGTTTCAAATCTATAGTTTTAATTGTGCGATCATGCGTGCTTGATTCCACCAAAATAACGTCACATGTGTCTCCACTACATTTAACTAAGGAAGAGACTTGTTAGAGGTAAACTGGTTATGTCACATCACCCATATGCACTCAACACATCATCTTCTCCTTTAACTAGACGAGATATGGAGCACAATTGGTGTCTCTTGGCTCACACGCATCAACTTCATAGTTTAGCTAGAGGAACAATTCTACAATGCTCAAAAGCTTGTTATTAGGCTCTTGGCACTTGTGCACATGTTCCTAGCTTAAGCTAATGGTGAATGGTGGAGCTCTAAAAGTTTTCAATTTCTCTATTGCTCCACTCAACATTTCAAATCCAAAGGAGTTGCATTGATCATTCTCACACCGCGAATATTGTCACATACATTCACGGAGAGGACTCTCTATGTGCACTTCCTTCGTTTTAAAATGATAAGCGAGTTTAATAGTTTCTCAGTTAAAAACTTTAGTTTAAATATATTCATCATACAATATTCATCCAAGCAAGTTTTCATATCAATAATCATAAATGACTAAGAGGTTATTCATTAACAAAGTTGAGTACATACACTTTTTATCCATTCAAATTTTACATGTTTAGGCCCAACCCTCCCCAAGAAGGGTTTAGCCTTCCATAACAAAAGAAACACAAGCGAGATAAAACAGAACTTAACCCCTGCATGGTTCTTACAACAAAGAAATCAAAGTTAGGTTGAGATACAGTACTAGGAACAGCTGTCGCGTTTGCCGGATTATCTCTCGCTCTCCGACCTTGTTCTCCTCTTTGATTCATGAGTTTTCTTCCTACTTCCCTTGATGTCAACCTCTTCCTTCCTCGGGCAGAGCTTCTTCCTTTTCTTCAGCTTTTTGCACTCTCAAAATTTTTGAAAACTTTAATATCCAAATAGGTAACCCTCTTTTAACCTTTCTCCTTGGCCTTTATAATCCTTGAATCTTTCTCAGCAATTGTGTAGCCAGCCTTTTCCTTTTCTTGAGAATTGATTTGCATTTAAGATTTACTTAAGTTATTCCATTGAAAATAAAAAGGCTTAATGGATTTGTAATTAATTTTTGTTGTGGGAAGAGGAAAGATTAAGTGTATTCCTCTCCACAAGGCTGATTTAGACGCTTATTGCAAAGCAGATTTACGGCAGGCGCTACGGCGCACTGCAGCAACTTTGCTTTAGAAAATTTGCAAAGTGAATGCCCGCTACCGTGCGCGGTAGCATTAAGCTCTCTGGTTTGTGCCCGCTAAAATGTGTGGTTGCTCCGAGCTCTCTTTTTGTGCCCGCTGCGGTGCGCAGTAGTGTCGAGCTCTCAGTTTGTGCCTGCTACGGTGAGCGGTAGCACCAAGCTCTCGGGTTTATGGCCATTGCAGCGCGCGGTAGCACCGTGCACTCTGTTTATGCTCGCTACGGTGCGTGGTAGCACCGTGCTCTCGGGTTTGAGTCCATTGTGATGTGTGGTAGTGCCGAGCTCTCTGTTTGCGCCTGTTGCGCACGTAGTAGCGCCGAGGTGTCTGTTTGTGCCCACTGCGGGGTGCGGTAGTGCCGAGCTCTCAGGTTTGTGTCCGTTGCGACGCTCTGTAGGCCCTGGCGCGTTGTAGCGGTTTTCTTCTAGAATTTTATATTTTCCCAAATTTTGCTTTATACAACTTAATCCTGAAAAGGCAGCGGAAACACATTAAAATATACATCTCTAACATAAAAGTGTTTATTTTTATGCACCTATTTTACTATAAATCTTAAATTTATCACATCCTACACTTAAATTCTTGCTCGTCCTCGAATAAGCTCAAAAATGAATTTATCTGATTTTTAGATTGCATAATTCAATAAAATGTGTGTGAAGTATTTTTGCTATTTCATGTATTACTTAACAACGTGATTAGAAGGATTCAAGTTCTAAAAATGAATTCACATAATAATGTTTTCCTTTCTTTCGACTATTTTACTCTCCATTTTGTAAATATACGATGCTCAACTCTTAATTTCTAGGGGGTGGGGTTTCTAGGGTTGCTTGACTGAGAAAAAGTCAAATCTGGTGTGTTAGAATCTTGTGCCATTTGTGCTTCTTCTCATAAACCGCAATGAATATTTTCTTTTCAGGAGATATATTCTTTATCATCCTATTTTTCTCAGTTTTTCTTACTTTGGGAGAGATATTTTTCTTCATCCCCATCTATTTTCATTAGGTTTAGTAAGTTCTACAGAAGCCTAGCACATTCTTTATTTTACCATTTCTTACTTTTATAAATTAAGTTTTTTAACCCCACCCCCACACTTAGATTTAAAATATCATATATTTTTGATTTTGGAGATTTATAGTAAAATGAGTGTAACACATTTAGCATAAAAAATAATATTACAGAACTGTTCATTTTGCTTGATCACCATTTGTTAAGTAATTTAGAATAAAGAAAACATTCACATGTTTCATCATAATCGAATTCAGCCCATTATTATTTTCAAAAAAAATGCTGAGATAATGACATTCTATTGGCGCAAATTTAGGGGATGCGATGCATAAAGAATTATTAAATAAAAGTAAAAACAAAAGCACAATTAAAATAACAAGAGAAAATAACATAAATAAAACACAGCAACTACAACCTGATCAATTGTCTGCATCATCTTCCTCTTCTTTTTCCTCTTTATCATCATCCTCCTCCGACCATTCTGTATTTGGAAGGGGTTCATAAGCTGGGGGTTGTGGTAGCACTACGTCGCCCGATTCACCATGCATGCTCCAGTTCGAAAATATCATTCTGAGAGCTGAGTGAAAATCATTTTGAAATTGGCACTGTTTGGAAAATTTGGCTTTGCAGTACCGCATATCCGCTGCCATACTCTTCCCCTTTTGCACTTGATAGTCCCTCATTTGGTTCATTCCCTTTTGTAGATCTCTTAAAGTTGACATTATTCTAGTAGATGATGATGCTTCTCCTTCCCCCCTTATCACTTCTTGCTCGTCTTACCCTCTTGAAAATGGGAGTGTAAGTTGTATCGTGTAAGAGGAACATGGGGAGGAATTATTGTGTCAATAGAGGATATTTTGACCTCCTGGGCAGAGCATATCCCAGAGATCAGTGATCAAATGCTAATGAGGTGCACGACCCTGTCAAGCCACTCCACAGTTGTTCCAGAATGATCATGGAGATATAGATATCTCCAAGTTGTTTGATTGTGCAAATTAATATCACTCTTGACCAGGTTACCTCACTTAAATGCCCAGTTAACATTATTCAGCTAGAGATAATAACATGCCACATATTACATAACTCTTTAAGGAGGGCTCGTGGAATATTAGCAAGATTCCCTCTCCAGCCCGCATCATTGGAGGTTAAGGTGCCAGCTATAGTCGCTAGATCAAATTCAGAGTTTGGTAGGGTTTGGTAGGAACATTCCCCTACCACCCTAAGTCCACAAAATTCCTTAATCTGCTCAAGCCTAAAAGTTACAGCCATACCTCGAAAAAAAATTTTATGCCTACTTGCTTTTGCTGCATTGGCATAAACTTCATGCACGAGGTATGGGTAAGGATCGGTCTGCAGGCTAACCAAGTTGTCCCATCTTCGGTGTGACATATCACCATGGAAAACCGGATAGGGGAGTTTGAATTCCCTCTCTGGGATGAGCTTTTGTCGCAAAGTTATATGGACAAATTACTGCTCGGCCTCCACCGAAGAAAACCCCTTTTTGTTGAAGGATCCTCCAGAGGTAGAGGCTTCAGCTCCCTTACTAGCGACACTCTTCCTTTGTGATACTATTGGAGTAGGAGAATGTTGAGAGTTATGAGAATGTTAGGCAGAAGTGTTTTTTAAGGTGAATGAGTGTGTGAACCATCCTCCCCAATCTTTTCTATTTATAAATCCAGACATCATTAACATTTTCTCTTAATTCTTATTCAATCTCATTTATGGATGGTCAAAGGTCATAAAGTCATGCCATAAGTGTGATTCAATTTTAGGCTTTGGAAATAAGGAAAAAGGAATCTTTTTAGCAGTTTTAGCCAGGATGCAGGTTCTACGACGTACTGTAGCGACTTTGGTTGCTAGGGAATTTCCAAGTAGTTAAATAAGGCTCCAGCTGTTTGTTGTGCGCTGCAATGGGTTGTGGCGTGCGATTGCTCCTAGGTTCCTGCTTCGCAAGCGTAAGTATTGAATTCCACTACAATGCACTGTAGTGTTAAATTCCGCTGTAGCACGCTGCAGTGGAAATTTCTACTGCAACACGTTTCAGTGTTGAAATTCGCTGTGGTGCATGGTAGCGCCTGCTAAAAAGAAGTTTTTTAGGTTTGCATTTCCAATTAAGATCAGGTTATAATTCATTATTGCTGAGAAAACTATCTAATCCTAGACACATGGGTTGCCTCCCATAAAGCACTTAGTTTAATATCGTCAGTCCGATAAAAAGAGTTTATATCCCTTTAAAATTTCTTTCCATATTTTCTATAAGACTTTAGGATGAGTACATTCTTGTTTAAAAATGTAATCGTTAAGAATGCTAGCTACACTATTTTTCTCCTTCCAAGCCCAGCCTGTGTCCCCTAACTTACAATTATTTTTCTTTTTATTCTTCTCATTTCTCGTCTTATGTTTGTCATCAAAGCCGTCAAATTCATTATTAATATCATTCTCAATTTTATTTTGCAAAAAAGCATAAAATTTAATTTTCTTAAAAGTAAGATCAAAGCATTTCTCAATAAATTCAAATTGTACACATAAATCAACAAGATTGCTAAAATGTTTGTTGATATTTGAGATGCCACAAATGGTTTTGACAGTTTCATTATTTTGAATCAATTTACCTCACTCATCCTCAAATAATGTGTCACCTATTGTTAAACATTGAGGTAGATATACTTGAGGTGTGTAGGAGACATAAATTTTGGATTGCATTTGATCATCTTTTTCTGTTTAAAAATCTTATTTACATTTCAATTTATATAATTTGAAGTGATACTAAAACTCTTTCTCATTTTTATTGTTTGTTTGAGTTAAAGCTTTTTCACTACATGTTGGCACTTCTAGTTGCATTTCCGAATGGTCTATTTTCAGTTGATTCTCTAACATTTATTGTCATTTTTAGTTTGAGTTAAAGTTTCTTTTCTACATATAAGCACTTCTTGGATAGGGTTAACTAATTGTTGCAATATAAATTCTAACATATCCTTAATTGACTTACATAGATATTTATAATCTTCTAGATTACACTTATGCTTAATCAAGGTTGGTTCAATTTTGTGCAAATTGTTATTCACATTGCCACTAAAATTTTCCACCGATTCTTCTAAGTATGATTGCTCACTCATCCAATTTATGTTATTAATATTCATATCAGAGTGAGTATAATAATGTTGCAAGTTGTGATCACACTTAATGTCATTAATCGGTTTTGTTCTTGAAGGTGCAAAAGGGTGATTTTTATTATAATCAGAACTTGAATGTGTTCTCCCGCACCACCTGCACCAAATTTGATTATTGTTGCGCAACATCATGAGAATTGAGTACTTCATATATAAAAATAAAAACTAAAAAAAACTAATAGAAAAGTCAATTACATAATTAAGAAAATATATGCAGTAAAAAGAAAATTCCTAATCACAAATTACTAATAAATTATCTTTAATACTAAACAGATCTCTGTTCCCCGGCAATGATGCCAAAAACTAGATAGACTATAAATACATGTCTGCGCTCACGCAAAAGTGCACGTGGTCTGAAGTAAGAAAAGATTAAAAAAAAACTAATAGAAAAGTCAATTACATAATTAAGAAAATATATGCAGTAAAAAAGAAAATTTCTAATCACAAATTACTAATAAATTATCTTTAATACTAAACAGATCTCTGTTCCCCGGCAATGGCGCCAAGAACTATACATACTATAAATACATGTCTGCGCTCACGCGCAAGTGCACATGGTCTGAAGTAAGAAAGGATTAAAGTCCCAAGAATTGTTGTCCACTAAGAACAGAGTGTTTCGTTACTAAAGTTTATTTATTTTTACTAATGTTTGAACAATTGTTAGGTTTGTGTTTTTTTGTTCAATTTAGCAATTAAAGTTTTGTTTATAAGAAACTACAATTTGATACGGTAGGGAGAATTAGGTTTAACATGCAATTCATGAAAAGGTTTCGTGTAAGTACTCTTATTTATCAACTTTAAATGTCAAATTACATAAATACTTAAGTTATGATCAAGCAGGATTAGTCTTCCTTAGGTTGTCCCCTAATTTAAACTAATTTGTGTCTAATGCTCAAGATGAACTCAAGAAGGTTTAATATCGGCACTTAGACCCTTGCATGATCAATATTAGTTAGATTTGTTACTTATGTCTAAGTTTCAAATCTATAGTCTTAGTTGTGCGATCACGAGAGCTTGATTCCACCAAAATATCATCACATGTATCTGCACTAAGCTTAGCTAAGGAAGAGACTTATTGTGGGTAAACTGGTTATGTTGCATCATCCGTATGCACTCAACACATCATTCTTCTCCTTTAACTAGCCTAGCTATGGAGCACAATTGGTGGCTCTTGGCTCACATGCAACAACTTCTTAGTTTAGCTAGAGGAACAATGATACAATGCTTAAGAGCTTGTCACTGGGCTCTCGGCACATGTGTACATATTCCTAGCTTAAGCTAATGGTGAGCGGTGGAGCTCTAAGACTTTTCAATTTCTCGATCGCTCTACTCATCATTTCAAAGCCAAAGGACTTGCATCGATCATTCTTGCACAATGAATATTATCACATACATTCCTGATGAGGACACTATATGTGCACTTCCTTCGCTTTAAACTGACAAGCGAGCTTGATTGTTTCTCCTTTAAAAACTTTAGTTTCAATATATTCATCATACAACATTCGTCCAAGAAGTTTTCATATCAATATCATAAATGACTAATAGTTTATTCATTAATAAAGTTGAGTACAAACACTTTTTATCCATTCAAATCTTTACATGTTTAGGCCCAACCCTCCCCAAGGAGGATTTAGCCTTTCATAACAAAAGAAACACAAGCAAGATCAATTAGGACTTTAAACCTTTGCATGGTTCTTTCAGAAAAGAAATCAAAGTAAGGGTTAAGATACAGTACTAGGAATAGCTATCGTGTTCACCAGATTTTTTCTCGCTCTCCGACCTTGTTCTCCTCTCTAATTCTTGAGTTTTCTTCCTGCTTCCCTTGGTGTCACCCTCTTACTTCCTTGGGCCGAGCTTCTCGCTTTCCTTTAGCTTTTTGCTTTTTCAATTATTTTGAAAGCTATAATGTCCAAATGGGGAACCCTCTTTTAGCCATTCTCATTGGCTTTTTTAATCCTTGAATCTTTCTCAAAAATTGTGCAGCCAGCCTTTTCCTTTCCTTGAGAATTCTCTTGCAATTAAGATTTGCTTAAATTATTCTCATGAAAATGAAACTATTTAATGAATTTTTAATGAATTTCTACTATGGGAAGAGGAAAGATTAAGTGTATTCCTCTCCCCACGACTGATTTGGACGCTTATTACAGAGCAGATTTACGGCGGGAGCTATGGAGCGCCGTAGCATGGTTGGTTGCGCTGCAGCAGTTTTGCCTTAGAAAATTAGCTAAGTAGATGCCGCTACAGCGCGCAGCAAGCAGCAACACTGAGCTCTTAGGTTTGTGCCCGCTGCGGCGCGCAGTAGCTCAGAGCTCTCGGGTTTGTGACCGCTACGGCGCGCAGTAGCGTCGAACTCTCTGTTTGTGCCCATTACGGCATGCGATAGCACCGAGCTCTCAGGTTTGTGGCGGCTATGGTGCGCGGTAGTGCTAATATCTCTATTTGTGCCTGCTACGGTGCGCGGTAGCGCCAAGCTCTCGAGTTTATGTTCGTTGCAGTGCGCGGTAACACCGAGCTCTCTGTTTATGCTGGCTACAACGTGCGGTAGCGTTGAGCTCTTGGGATTGTGCCCACTGCGGTGTGCGTTAGCACCGAGCTCTCTGTTTTTGCCGGCTATGACGCGCGGTAGCATCGAGCTCTCAAGTTTGTGTCCGCTGCAGCGCGCTATGGTGCACCGTAGCGGTTTCCTTCCATAATTTTATAATTGACCCAAATTTTGCTTTGCACAACTTAATCCTGAAAAAGCAGCGAAAACACATCAAAGTATACATTTCTAACATAAAAGTGTTTGCTTTTATTCACTTATTTTGCTATAAATCTTAGATTTATCAGTGCTCAAAGCTAAATTCATCCCCAAGTCTTGCTGAGCAGTGGACCAAAATCTGGATGTAAATCTACTATCTATGTCAGAAACTATGCAGCACGGCGTACCATGTAAATGGATGATCTCGTTAAGGTAAATCTTAGCTAACTTCTCAATAGGATCTGTCTGACGAATGGGAAGAAAATGAGATGATTTGGAGAGTCTGTTGACAATCACCCAAATTGAGCCAGAACCAGATCTACTCTTAGGCAGACCCACAATGAATTCTATGGAAATGTCAAACCATTTATATTCAAGAATGTCTAAGGGCTTAAGAAGTCCACAGGCTTCTAGTGCTCAGCCTTGACTAAGGAACACAGATGGAATTTGGAAATGGAAATAGCTATATCCCTCTTCATGCCAGACCACCAAAACAATTTCTTGAGATCCTAATTCATCTTAAAGCTACTAGGGTGCACAGTATAGTCAGAGTTATGGGATTCATATAGTATTTGTAATTGCAAGCTCTTAAGAATCCATAACCTAGACTTTTGGAATAATACACCTTTGATATAAAGATGTAATTTAGATCTCTTACCACTAGCAATATTTGAAATTAGATCAGAATAGGAAGAATTTTCTTTCTAGGCTTCAACTATCCTTGACCTCAGGGATTACTTAGACTGGATAGCAGATAATAAAGTGCCCAAATCAGCAGATCTGATCAGCTCAAGATTCAATCTTTCAAAATTGTTTATCAAAGAATCATTGCAACAAAGTGAAGAAAAATCTGCATTGCGACTTAGGGCATTAGCTGCTACAACAGATTTACCCGGATGAGACAAAATTTTTAGGTCGTAATCGCATACCAATTCTAGCCACCTACGCTGATGGCAGTTAAGTTCTTTCTAAGTGAAGATGTACTTCAGACTTTGATGATCAATAAATATCTCTCACTTAACTCCGTACATGCAGTGTCTCCAGATCTTAAGAGCAAAAACTACCCCTATAAGTTCTAGATCGTGCAGAGGATAATTCTTCTCATTAGGTTTAAGTTGTTTAGTGGCATAAGCTATAACATAATGGTCTTGCATCCAGACACAACCTAATTCAACCTTAGAGGCATCAGTGTAAACCTAAAAATCATTGCCTTCCTGAGGTAGTACTAAAATTGGTGCAAAAGTTAATAATTGATTTAGTTTCTAAAATGCTTCTTCACAAGCTATTTTCCAAATGAAAGGAACTTCTTTACAATTTAACTGAGTTTATGAAGATGCTATATGGGAAAATCTAGGAATGAATCTTTTGTAATATCCAATAAGTCCTAAAAAACTATGAATTTTAGTTAAAGATTTGGGTTGAATCCACTCTTGTACAGCTTAGATCTTCCTTTGATCAACTCTAATACCTTCAACATCAAATACATGACCCAGAAATGCTACAGAGTTGAACCAAAACTTACACTTTAAGAACTTAGCATATAATTTAAACTCTCTTAACAAAACTAGGACTGTACGAAGATTCTTCTCATGTTCAGCAGTTGACTTGGAGTATAATAGGATATTGTCGATGAAAATTATGACGAACTAATCGAGGAAAGGCTTTAATATATGTTGCATCATGTTTATAAAGATGAAATGAACATTCGTCAGTCCAAAAGACATGATAAGAAATTCATAATGCCCATATCGGGTCTTAAACACAGTCTTAGAAATATCTTTCTTAACTCGAATATGGTAATATCCTAATCTTAAGTCAATTTTAGAAAAGATCTTTGCTCCAGCGAGATGGTCAAACAAGTAATCTATTCTTGGAAGAGGATACTTGTTCTTTACCGTCACCTTATTAAGCTCATGGTAGTCTATACACATCCACATCGATCCGTCTTTCTTCTTGACAAAAAGAATGGGAGCTCCCCAAGGAAACATGTTAGGGCGCATGAAACCTTTTTCTAATAATTCTTGTAATTGCTCTCAGAGCTTTTGAAGTTCTTTAGGTGCCATCCTATATGGGGCATTGGATTTAGGGAGTCCCTGGATTTAGGGAGAGTCCCTAGATTTAGCTCAATTGAAAACTCTACCCCGCACATACGAGGTAGTCCAGGTAAGTCCTCTCGGAAAACGTCCAAGAACTCCCTAACTACTGGGGTATCCAAAGGATATCTTTCATCTTATTCTTCTCCAATAAGGGTTACTAATATAGCATAGAAACCCTTACTAATAAGGCGCCTGGCTTCATATACATTTATAAATGATGTAATTAGGCCAAGCTTACCTATGAAGACCTCGAGATTTTTTCCTACCCTGAGGGAGATACTTTTTCTGTAACAGTCTATAACAATATTAAATTTTCTTAGCTAATTCATTCCTAAGATTATGTCAAAATTCATGATCGGCATAATGATAAGTTTGCAAGGACATAGTTGGTTACTGATTGAAATGTCTACAAAACAGAACCTTTTTGCAAACTTTTCAGCACCTGATGGCATCTGCACTCTCAAGGAATTACCCAAGCTGAAATATTGAAAGTTTAAGGAAGATGCACAACTCTCTAATATGAATGAGTGATTAGCACCTGCATCAAAGAGCGTGTCTCATAGTTGGTTCTTAATAGTTAAGGTTCCTATAGTAAAAAAGCATAGAAAATAATTTCACTGAAATTGAAAGGCTGAAATAATAAAAACTAAATGTAAGACATACCAGTTACGACGTCACTTTATTCCTTAGCTATAGATGCAGAAAGTGCATACACTCTGGGTATGACTTGAGATTGTGCAATCGCCTTGCCCTTAGTGGCACGATTACTCTGCCCTTGCCTTTGGGCTTGTGAGGATGTTCTCTTTTGATCACGAGTATTCTCACTTGATGGCGAAGGCATAAGGGCAGGAAGAAGTGCTTGTGAATTATAAGGAGTAGGGTTCTAGATGGAAGGTTGATGATTGATTTTTATTATGTCAACTATCCAATTAGCATGGCATTCTTGGTAGCGGTGGTTGACCCTGCGGCAAATATAACACTGGTTGCTGGTGTGGTAACGCTTCCCATAAGGGTGTGGCCTATTACACTTGGTGGCTGGTCCACCTTGCTGACCTTTATTCTAGGCAATGTTGAAAACTTTAGGGCCTTGAGGACAATTTATTTTAAGGGCCTCAAATCAGGAAGGTTTGGAATGAGAGTGCTTATGCATCTTGAATTGAACTTGATGGTGCCATATCATTTTAGCACCTTCCAATAACTTAGGGAAATCATCATGATGTAAAGACATCAAATGACATTTAATAGAACTCCTTAGGCCTTTGAAAAACTTCCTGCATCTAGCCACTTCTGTGATGACTAGATTAGGTGCTAAGCGAGATAGTTTTCTGAACTCCATCTCGTAGTCATGGACATAATGATTTCCTTACATTAGCTATATGAATTCATCCTCAATTATAGTTTGTGTGGAAGGAGGGATGAACTCAGTGCAGAAGACTTGCTCAAACTCTTCCTAAGGAATATCTTCCACACACGTTTCAGAAAAGCAGGCCTTTAGCTCATTGTCCCACCAATACTCAGCTTCCTCAAGGAAAAGGTATCCCACCAAGACTTGCTCAAATTCTTCCCAAGGAATATCTTCCACACTCACTCTCTAGGATATTAATGCTTGCTAAGAGTTTCTCTACTAATTTAAACCAATTGGTTGATTCAATAGGTGAGGCAGAGCCATTAAAGGTGGGGGGATTTAAATGAAGGAAAGTTAGGAGAAAGGCATCCACAACAGGACTTTAAGTAGGTTGTGGGGAAATAGTAGTTTCCTTTGGAGTTGGGATAGGAACTTCAAGTGGGGTTGGGAAAGTTTAAAATTGAACTTGGGATGATTGTTGTGAAATAGGATAAGATGGTAGAAGAGTTAGATATGGGTGAGAGGGGGTACTTATGGAAGCCATCCTCTCAGCAGCTCCTATTTGAGCTTTGATCTTTAATTTAAACATATTCATAATCTGTCTCATCTCCTCTGTAGGAGATGGAACTACAAATTCTGCTACCTTAACTACAAAAGGAATGAGGTTGTTCTAATCAGGATCCATTCTAAAAAGATTAAGAAAAAGGACATTCAGAGCTAGTGGAAGGGAAAAAATTCTCATTAATACTCAAAATATTTGAGATACAATATGAAAAGTACATGAAAGCAAAAGGTAAATAGAAGTTACTATATATAAGTTACTATGAAAGATACTGTGCAAGGCTACTATATAAAAAAGAAACTAGAAGTTCATTTACTCGAAATCAGCATAAAGGGGAGCACGGTGTAGCCATCTACTAGCTCGTATGAGAACATCATAGTCATCATCGGCATAGTTGTCGAAGAATTTCTCCAACATCTAGATGCATATGTGGTCAGGGCACTGTATGACTGTAAAGGTGTCGGAGACCCTTGACAACCACTCCCTTGCCAATTGTGGGATGCAATCACTCCTGAACACACAATACTTCAAGATTTTATCTAACACTTTGCCTCCAACCACTAATACTCCATAGTAGAAGTTTCCATATACCGTACTGAACCAATGGTCGTCTTCCCAATACTGATAAAATGCTCCAGTGAATTGTTTAAGTTCCGACTCTTGATTCTCCATCTGAGAGTCAATTATTGAATTTAAGTTATAATTAATTCAATTATTGAAATGAAAGCTCGTTCGCTTTCCTAAGGTGATATTCTTTAATGTTTTTGCCTTTTTGTGTTGTTTGTCTTGGATGACTTGATATCTCATTTTAACTTAACATTTTAGCTCTAATACCCACTATAACAGCCCCAATATTGGATAGAAGATCAACCCAACATTGGAGCGTTAACTTAGCATCTAATATTAAATTAAAAGAAAACTATCCCAATATTAGATGCTAAGTGGCCAAGTATCATTATAATTAGTGTTAAGTTAAGAAAAATTTATAATAGAATTAATATGAAGCATGGAGGAAAGGTATAAAATAAGTATAAGTAAAACAAGTAAGATTTATCCACTCGTACAATCCAAGCAGTTATAAAGTGAGTAAACTCAACATAGAAATATGAAAAACATCACAGATAATTTAAATTATTACAAGCTATTTAAATGAAAGAGTAAGAAAATAATCACTCTCTCACACACAAAATAAATGCAAGTAAAATAAGAGGAAGCAAATTTGTAAAATCTTCAAGTGCTAGGTCCAGCTTCACCTGAATTATATTGCTCTTGATCTATCATATTTTTGTATTTAAATATGATAAGCATAGCCAAGAAAATAAAAAGAGTAGTTAGACTAGACAGTCTAACCACATTTTAAGATTGGCTAAACTTTCATAAGTTTTTTTGGATTTCATAAGCTAATTAACAATTTAATATAAGTAGAAGAGCATTTGAAAGCATTCAAGTAGGGAAGGAGAATAAATATAATTGTAAAGAAGAACAGTTGGAAGTAAGATACGTAAGAATACTCTCATGTATAATCGTTCTAGCTTGTAACTAAAAAGATAAGGGAAAAGCATCCTAAATAAGGCTAGAAACTACTAAAGTGCATTTAAAAGTAAATGAAATAAAAATATGTATATGTCCAATGGAAATCACGCTAAGTAAGGAAAAGAAAAGCAGTTAAGCTTTTAAATGAAAATTAAAGCAACATACACTGTATTCTATAATAAACTGTAAGTAAGTAAAGAACAGTACTGAAAGTAGAATGTGCAAAGAATAGTAAGTAAAAGAAAATCTTAGCCTCTTAGTCTAAGATACATATAGCCTAGGACTATGGAAAGTAATATATTTAGAAAGCTAGGATGAGATTTTACAATTAATGAGATTGTAAAAGATCTCATATTTTATTAGTTGAATCCATTTTATGAAAATACTAATTCTATGGGCACATACAGAATGAACTGTGGAGTTAAGCACGTATGCCTAATTAATATGGGAAAGCGGGGTCTCAATGAAAATAAACACTCACATTCACCCTTTGAGAATGCGAGGTCTCCTCATATCTCTTATTTAGCTTTCCCTTGCCTATCCACCATAATTAAAACCCCAATAGTTTTATTGTGAAAGTCTTATTTATGCACAATATCTTGTATGTTTGTTCAAAGGAATAGGCTTAATGCTAAGCAAGCATTCAAGGAAATTCAAATAATTGTAAACTATGTGATATTTGAAATTGTCTAATTTTAATGATCTACTTAATGATTGGTGCCATTTGAGCTCCCAATTGACTTATAGATATTGATTTTTAAGTCAATTGTAAGTAATAGTATAAGTGAAGAAGTTTTTAAAAATAGTAGATGAATTTAATTTATAAAATGAGAAAATAATTTATAAGTATGTTCATACAAATTGAGACTTATTCTATACTAGTCCTAAACAAATCAAATCAAATTGATTAATGCTTAAAATTTAAAAAACTATTAGGGAAGATTGAAATTGAAGGTTTACTAAACTATTCGAAGTGAAGGTTAATGTATAACCTACTAACTTCATCAAATTAGCTTAAAATGTTTTAACCAAATCAATCACTAACTTTATTAGGATCAATTGGTAGGGAATATCTAAGTGTAAGGAAAGAGATAGACTATCATCTACAAGTAATAATTCATTCTAGGTTGTATGTTAAATGAAGTCTATAAGCTTATTATAAACATGTTAGGAAACTAAGGCTCTTCTAATTTAATTATTAGAGAACTAAAAATAGAAGATTAAAGACTAAGTGATGTTGGTGCTAATAATCCAATTGAATGGTTGGGCACTAATCTTACTAAGATTTCTTAGTAAAATTTAGTATACTACTAGTAAGGTAATTGTCAACTTGCTAGAGGAGTTAAGGTAAGAACTAGAGGTTAAGAGACTATCACTATGTGTCATTCTTATGGTAATACACTAGTCCTAATAAGTTATCTTAAAGAACTAAGACTTACCATTAGTAAGAGATAGGTTAATTACATCATATAAGAAATTAAATAATTCTCAAATAAATCAATTATGAACTTAAAAGAGAACAAGAACTAATATGAGAATGTAATGAGATTCACTCTAAATACCCGGAACTAATCCTAACAGTTTCATAATATTACAATTACATATATGTAAATGTTATCAACACTAATTGGAATTGATATCTAGATTTAAAAATCACTAGTAATTCATACTTTTCAAATCAAATCCTATAGCAATTCTACTAATAATGAAGATTAATTCAAGTAATTTGCCAAGCATTCTAAATATCAAATTATGAAATTCATGTCTCAAACATACAATTGAAAGTGTATGAGTAAATAAGATGTGACATATTTATTGTCCTAGGGTTTTAAATACCTAAAATAAGTATAAATGAAAATCTTGAAATTACAAAATTACCCAATTTGAGGAGCGAAATACCTAAAATATCCATTTATTATCCAAATGAAATGATATGCATAAAAATGGAATCCTTATAACATAAGGAGAAGAATGACACTAACTAGGTCAAATTTGAACAACTTTGGGATTTTTGGATTTGGAGGACTCCTAATTAGGTTTACAATGTCATTAAGAAATTTAGGGTTCAAAACCTAAATGTAACTTAATATTATTGTCGTACATATTCTTATGATTAAAATGGAAAAATTAAATATCATATTTGGACATCAATTTCTCAAGTTATATGACATGCAAGTTTATGATTAAATTTGTAATTAACTACAAACCCTAAAATAATCAGTGAAATAGAAACTAAATGGCATTATATTATTCTACATATTCTTGTGATCGAAATGGTATATTAGATCACATTTTTTGGATATATATTTTGCAAGTTATGTGAAGAATTAAAATCTATATCTAAATCATTATTTAATATATGATTTACATATAATTTAAATTTACATCAGATAATTAGATTTAATTCACTGGCGCACAAATCAATATGGGCACAAAAATTTATGGAAAACTAGCTAATAGTCGTTAATTTGCATCACAATTAATCTAAAATTAGTAAAATCCATTTAATAATAATATTTCATTATTACTGATTACTGGCCCGTCATACTGATTTAATGGACCGTGGAATGTGAAAGGCCCAATCCTTAAGAGTGGGCCAGGCCTAACGAGCCCATTCCTGGGCTGTGACATCGGGCCCAGGATTCTTCTCTTCTTTCTGTCTGGCTCGGTAACTTGCGAAAAAAAAAAAAGAAACCCTAAGATTCTTTTTTTTTCTAAAATCGCAAATCCAAAAATAGAAAAGCGACGTGTAGGATGATGTTAACCTTCCCGAAATTGAGCTTTTGACAGACAGGATTCAATACTCACAAGGAAAATTAAATAAACTTAACTTAATTAACGAGAAATACATTCGCATTACAGATAGATTAAAGCATATGAAACGAGTAGGAAATCAAAAGTACTATCAACGATGGTTGGAGATGGAGTACCTGCACCTACTGCTTCGGGATGTAGGGTTAGGGCATGTCTCATTTCCAACAGCAGCAACTTCCTTTAATCTTCTTTATTAGCTCCCCAGCCAAAAGAGAGAATGATGCACCAGGAGAGACCTAAAGGTGGAGGAAGAGGGCAGCTAGCGAGGGGATGGACGCCCTCTACTTCTTTTGCAAGAGCACGATCACTCCTTTCTGTAGAGACGTACAGTAAATAGATCTCAGCCGTCAGATTCTAGCCTTGATCTGACGGCCAGATCAACAATTAAAGTGCAACCATCAGATCTAGCCCTAAAAAACTGCAACAGTCCTGATTTTGTCGAACGGCTGTGTCGTGCTTCAGGTGCTCGCAGCAGATCTCCGCATTCTCAAATTTCAGCTGTTTAGATAATTATTTTAAATATATAATATATATTAATTTAAATACAATATTATATTATTTAATTTTCCTAATTATTTACTTAAATTTAAGTACTTAAACAAACCCTGATAAATCCCAAATGTTCACCTTACCTAATTGAGGGGTGAGAAATTAAAAAATGCAATTGAATTTTTGATTGGAGGTTAATTTAATTATCATAATTTTCTGAGTACTTAAATAATATTAAAATAATCAGAAAAAATTCGATGACTTCCAAACACTCCCAAAATACCACATCTAGCTAATTTAGGGTGATGAGTCCAATAGCGGATTTCATTTTTTATTCTGAGGTCTAAATAAAATAGGCATTCTCAGAATTATCAAGAAATCAAGAAAATTGGAAACTCTCAAATAATCTCCAAATTGCACAAAATTTGAGGTGGAGACTATTAACACTAGTACAAAGCACTAGAAATTGATTTGTGTCGATTAGATTACTAATTAAAGGGGTAGCAACACTAGGGTTGTTACAGGTACAACAGGTAAAGTTTTATACTTTGAAAGATCTGACATTGTTGTACAGGGCTATGTAGACTCAAATCTTGTTGGAGATGTTGATGGCCCAAGAAGCATTATAGGATATGTGTATACATTGGGAAGTGTAGCGGTGAGCTAGATCTCTAGGATATAAAACATTGTGGCGCTATCTACAACGGAGGTAGAATACATTGCCATCACAGAGGTAAGCAATGAGATTATCTAGTTGAAGGGTTTTATAGCAGAATTGGGTAAGGGTCAAGAGGATGTGAAGCTCTGCAGTGATAGTATAAGCGCTATTCACCTAGCGAAGAATGTTGCATTTTATACCGGATTAAGCATATTCAACTATGTAACCATTTCATCCAAACACTTTTAGAAAAAGGACAACTCAAATTAGAGAAGATTCACACTTCTAAGAATCTAACAAATATTCTTACAAAAGTAGTAACAGTAAAAAAACTGAAGCTATGTGCAACTTCAGTTGACCTTGGTACGTGAAGAGAGAGTGGGGGTGAGCCACACCACATTTCTTGATAGAAATAGAGGAAGACATTGAAGGATCAAAGATTAAAGATGGGGTGATGTCAAAAGGTCCTCAAGTGGGAGATTTTTATGTTATGGATACCATAAAATTCATCATGGAGTTGCTAGTTGTGCTTCAGTGAGCTTTTGGGAGGCTCTGAGGCGATTCAGAATAAGGTGTAAACTCCAGGAACGTCATAGGCAATACAAGACAATGAAGAATTGCCACAATGCACCTCGGCACTCCCTTACCCAAGACGGAGATGCTATCATGCACCGTAGCAATCTACAGATAGAGAAGCAAGCGCTACTGCATGCCACTATAGAAATTGATGCTGCAACGCATCGCACCAGAATTCGGCGCTACAGTGCGCCCTAGATGCTGTCATCCCAAGAGGCGAGCGCTATCGCGCACCTCAGAGATAGGAAAATAGAATCCAAGGCTCTACCACGTCCTCTGGCGCATGGCTACCCAAAGCTTAGGGGCAGTAGTGCACCGTAGTGCCTGACAAAAATCTTCTATGGTTCAGGTTATGCCCTAAGTAATTTTGAGGGCATTTTGGACCTTTTGGGAGTTCAAAACTAAGTAGGATACTTAAGGGAACATGTGATGAAGTTTCCTAAGTTATTGGCATTTTAGTTGGAGGCTTTGGATACTATGATGAGGAGATATTAAGGTGAAACCCTAAGAAAGTTGCAGTGCAATAGAGCTCTTACATATTGGAGGATATACTCCAGGTGGTAGCTAATTCTTCTCATCTACATTTCAGACTAAGAGCTTGTGTTTTTTCTATCAAGGGTTATGCTCTTTTTAACACTGTACATTTCATGATTCATAGTGAAATTTTTTGTGTGGTGTGGCTTTTTAATTTTTTGTATTTGGATGTTTGCATAATAATCTTGCATGCATGTACTGTGATATTTTCTTTGTGGATTTGTGATTTCATGTTTGCTTGGTAACCATCAGTGCAACCCCAATCCTCGATCAAGTACACTACAAATCCTCTTCCACTTAGGTGTGTGCTTGGTGATTGTCTAAGAAGTTCAAAGTATTCACAACCAATTAGGTCATGATTATTGTAGCTAAATTCCTTGAGTTGCTTAGTTAACTCGTGATTTAAGCCTCTATAATAAGAGATAGTTTAGGTTTGAAATCCCTAGCTTTATTTAATTGACATTATACTAAAATATTTAAATTACAAGATGGAAGATGCAAAAGGCAATAAGTGAGAGAAAACTGCTACAAAAGAATCTAATACAATCTTTTATAGAAAGTAGAGTAGAAAAGGATCTCAAAATTCTGATAGATATGAGCATGGTAGTAAAAAATCTTACTATCTCAAATCATTCTAGGGTAAGTGTGGATCGACCATTCCTTAGTGTAGTTGTCCAAAGTTGATCCAAAACCCTAAAATAGATTAGATCTGAACAATCTCTAACGTGGAACACCTCAGTAACCCTAGAAATCCACTCTCTAATACAGTTCCCTCTGAATATTGGAGACTTCAAGATCTTATTGATCATGTCACCTCTTGCTTGAGATACTCTAAGGTACATTCTTCCATACTTGAGTCCATTGCGATGATCTTTGTCCCACTACTCGAAGAACAACCTAGTGTAGAAATTTTGATTGGACTCACAACTAGCTGTTTGAGATTATTTAGTGATTTAAGTTAAGTTCATTATTAATATATTATGGTGTTTACTAAGTTAAGGCAATATTATTAAATGTTTTTATTCTACATTTTTGTGTTATTTGATTTGGATAGATGGATATTTAGTTAACTCATTTTCCTCAACCATAGTTCCGATACAAATTATAATGACCCTAATATTGAATCAAGAACCCAATCCAATACTAGAGCAGTACCATCGTACTTAATGCTGAGTTAGAAGGAAACTAACCCAACATTAAGTGCTATATGGCCAAGAATCTTTTTGAGGAAAATAAGTTAGAAGTAAAGTAACTAAGTAAGCAATGAGAAATAAAAATAGGAGCATCTAATTCACCATCCAAACCAAGCAAGTAATACAATAATACATCCATCACAGAAATAAAGTAAAAACATCATAGAAATTAAGTTATTACAAACTGATGTAAATGTAATTTAAGTAAATTCACTCTTCCTTACTAAAAGAAATAAAGGAGGAAGCAGAATCCCCAAGCTACAGGTGGTCGGTACATCCAACAAATTAATATGGTAGGGCACATCCAACAAAATAAAAACAAGTGATTAGACTTAAAAAGTCTAACTACATTTTAAGGTTATACTAAGTCTTAATTAATTGCTTAAGCAGATATCACATTTGTAATTTACAATTTATAAAAGGTAAGCGAAACACTAAGCCTCAATATATGGTATAAAAATTGTGTAAAGATAGTAAGTAAAGTAAAAGAGTAAGAACTCATAAGTAGATTTACTCTAACCTGCAGCAACAAGGAAAAAATACAACAAGTAGAATATGTAAGTAAAATAATACACACTATGTAAAGTAAGGACTATATAGTGAGGTAAACAATATTAAGAAGTAAACTATACAGTAAAGTATATTAAAGTGAAGTAAAGTGAGGCTTAGTCACTTGGACTAAGCAAACATAGTCAAGGACTATGATAAGTAAGCATTGTCAGAAGGCTATGGAAAGTTGTTCACAATCTATAAGATTGTGAAAATAATATTGTTAACTTGCTTAAGTTTTATAAAGTATTATTTTGCGAGCATAAATTATAGAACAAAGTGAAGAGTTAAGCATGTTTGCCTAACAAGTAGAAAAGCAGGGTCTCCCAAAACACTCACATTACCCCTCTAAGATATGTGAGGTCTCCTTATTACTCCATATCTTGCCCTACCTGGTAGTCCATCACATGAAACCCCTATATTTAATATTTTAATATTTTATTTATGCGCAATGTCTTTATGAATGTTCAAGATTGTTGTCTCAAAGCAAAGCATCATTCAAGAAATTCAAGTAATTGTAAATTATGTGATATCCATTATTATCTAAGATTTAGTTTTCCAATTTAATAATTGGAGTTGATTAAGCTCCGAATTAACTTAGACACATCAAGTATTTAAGTCAATTGAAGATAATATTATAAGTAAATGAGATTTGGAAAGTAGTACTTTTATTGAGATTTAATTAAATGGCCAAATAATTTCTATGTATACACATACAACATGACACTAATCCTATGCTATTCCTAAGCCATATAATATATAATGGTTACTAGACTTAAGGCTTAAGGTTCTATAGTGAGATGATATGGATTGTAGGTTCACTATAAGTAAAAGGTGTAAGTTGTAACTTCACTACTAGAATCTTACAAAGGCTACTTAGATTTAATAGGTTCTAGATTAATAGTTCATTAAACTAGCTAAGCACATCATTGGGGTTCTAAAATGCAAGGTTAAGGGAAAGGTTGTAATTTATTAGATCAAGGTTTTCTCATACTAATAAGGGTGCTAATTACTCTTAATAAGCTAAGAGGTGCTAAACTAGAGACTAGGGAAGTTAAGGAAAGGTTTGAAGTGGAAAATAAACGTTTATTAAGTCTAAACCAAAAGTTGGCAATTAGTCCTTATAAGATCACATCCTACTAGTAGAAGCATACAAATAGCTAATTACATATATAGTATAGATTTGCAACACTTACAGATACCGAGCTAGGGCATCAAAATTGAAGCCGGTACAGCCGTTACCAGAGGCCAGCTCGCCCACTATTGGAAAGGTCTCAGAGAGACCTTTCGAATGGTGGGCAAAACATCACTGGAGGTTGCCTCTAGCTCTGTTAATCCCAAACCCTAGCTTCAAGCTCATAGGCGGGAGGTGAAGTAGGATAACACTATAAGTTATTATGGCAATAGGCTTAAAAATCAGATCGAACTGAGCTCCTTTGAGTTTGATTGATCGATCAATGGACTTACAATATAGTGAAACAGGAAATCAAACTGCATTGAAGTATAATTACATGTATTTGACTGAAAAGAATAGTACCTTAGGATTCGTCTCGGTGAGGTCGATGAAACTCGGGATAAAATTGTAGAGGGAGAACTTGGTTCTATGTTAGATCCAATCGGTAGTGATGAAATTTAACACTCGAATGGAGGTGGATTGGGACATTAAAAGCGGTTCACAGTGATGGAAGGCGACCTGGCGAGGATGCAGGTGCCACGCATCTATGCGCTTGACACGTGTAGCTCATGTGTGTTCTGCTCAATGAAGACGGCGTCGGGCCGTCAGATTCAAATGGCCCGATTCAAAGTAAGGAACTCGGCCCATTAAGTGGGATGGTGGGCCCCATAGAAAGATAATTAAATATTGAATTTAATTTAATTTAATCAATTTTTAATAAAAAAAATTAAGATATTAAACGAGCTCCGAAGAAACTCAAAATTTCACCCTAGCTAATTTAGGGGTGAGGAACTCAACAAGAAAGTCAGCTTTTAATTTCAAAATCAATTTAATTATTTTAAATTTATGGGTATTTAAATAGTTTAAAATATTTAAGAAAATCTGACGACTTCCAAAAGAATTTCAAAACATCACCCTCTAGCTAATTTGGGGGTGAGGAGTTTAATGGCGAAATCAAATTTTTAATCTGAGGCCAAATTTTTTATTTCATTTTTTAAATTAATAAAATATCCAAAATTAGGGTTTAGTCTGGTCGATCTATGATTGGGACCAAAAATTCAGGGTTTACTCTTAATGACTAATTAAGACTAATGAAATAAAACTTAGGATATGGTTTAGTCTAGATGATTTAGGTTAACATTATTTGGTTGTTACAACTACGGTGGGGTTTCAAAGTAGCTCGGTTTAACCTAACCTTCCCTTAACTAAATTGTAATTATAATGACCCTAATATTGAATCTAGAACCCAATTGAATACTAGAGCATTACTATAGCACTTAAGAATGAATTAGAAAGAAACTAACCCAACATTAAGTGTTATGTGGCGAAGAATCTTTTTAAGGCCAATAAGTTAGAAGTAAAGTAAATAAGTAAGCTATTAGAAGCAGAAATAGAAACATCTAATCCACCATCCAAACCAAGAAAATAATATGATAATGCTATCATAGAATTTAAGTTATTCCTAACTGATTTAAATGTAATTAAGGAATATTTACTCATCCTCACTAAAAGCAGTAAAGGCGAAAGCAGAATCATCAAGTTACAGTTGGCCAGTACTAGTCCCAACTCCACTATCCATATGACTCTTCTGATCTATCGTATTTGGTTTTTTAATATGGTAGAGTACAACCAACAAAATAAAAATAAGTGATTAGACTTAAATATACTAAGTAAATTTTAAGGTTATACTAAATCTTAATTAATATTTTAAGCGGATATCACATTTGTAATTTACAGTTTATAAAAGGTAAGCAGATCACTAAGAATCAATATAAGGTATGAAAACTAAGTAAAGAAATAAGTAAAGTAAGAGAGTAAGAACTCATAAGTAGGTTTGCTCATAAAGCATAAGGTTTGCTCTAATATAATTAATGCAGATATAATATTTTGGATACGTATATTTTAAGTTATTAAAATAATTATATATGTATTAATAAAGCATAAGGTTTTCATTTTAATTAAATTCTACATTTGGAATATTCTCTGCAAGATGCAACGACGCGGTTCAGAGGATGGACGAACCGGCCGGTTCAATACAACAGACCGCACAATACTGCGGCTCGGCCTGAATCGCGGCACCGTTCGTCGTCTTCCATTAGCACCTAAGAAAATGGGAGTTAGAGTTTAACCTAGCTCCCTATTCAAATAGTCATTAGAAGCTAAACTTGAAATTATGGGGTAAATCAGACCTTATTAGGTAAAATTGACAATTTTACTAATTTAGAAACCTTAGAATATGACCAAAATATTTTGATCTCCAAACTAAATTATGATTTCATTTTTGAATTCTTCACCCCCAAATTAGCTAGGGGTACAAGTTTGGAAAATTTTGGAGGTCCTTTAGGCCATAATTGAATTTAAATTAAATTGGGAAAATTGCACGAAGTGGTTTCAAACAATTTAAAATTGCATATCCAACCTCCAACGATCGCCATGGTCTTGAATTTGCTGTGCGAACCAGGGGCGATCCGGCGTTGAACCCGGGTCACACGACAGCGGAGCCCGGGCCATCTGACCATCGACCTCTTTGATCTGACAGCTCTTGTTAAACCCCAACCGGGCTCGCTCATAAACATCAGATCATGCCCGTGATCAGATGGTCAGGATTGCTCCCACGATCGGTTGTTATGACCCGGGAGATCAGGACCGTTGCATCTTTCCTTCGATCAATCAGACAGTCTCTGCTTCTATCGCAACTATGGATCTTCATCCCCTGAGCATCTGCACCCGATAGAGAAGATCTGTCATACCCTGGCAGCAAAATATGTCCCTCACTCCTCTCATCCACGTCAGCGAGCAGTTAGGACCTTCCCTAGAATGATTAGGAGCCTTTGATGGGCCTCAAAGCCTAACTTTCTCCCATTGGAAATTCTGAGAGGACGGCCTTGACACGAGCTTTCAGGATAGGCCAAGGTCTCTACCTCACCTCAGTGCCCACTAAGGCTATAAATAGCCCGGCAAATTGCCCAATGAGCTATTTGCACACTACAAGATTTGCATTTTTCTCATATCCCCCAATTCCTATTCTCAGCTACTCTTGAAGTTTCCTGACCTCCCCGGCTCCTATGCACATCAATCAGAGGGTGTGGTTTGGCATTCGAACCCCCTAGTTGCTTCCTGAAGTTTAGTCAGCATCTTAGTCGATTGATCAGTGTCAATATAGTAGAGTCAGGTACTCCCTTATCATATTGTGAGTTGTGCAAGATTGTAGCTTCCTCCAGCAAGCTTAAATTAATGCTATAATTAGGTTCTTGTAATCTAGAGTTGATTAGGATTAGCCTTGAGTCATCAGGGAGTCGACAGAGGCCTAGATAGTGCGAAGTATAGTCTAGACTGAGCCATGGCTCGATGATGGCGTGCTCACCATTCCATGAGTAATTAGCTCCCAATTAGGTTGCCAATTGCTAATGGAAGCTACCTCGTATCGATCCTTGTTAATAAAATAAGTTGGGTTAGTTTGGGACGGGCGAAATCACCAACTTCCCACTCGAGCCAGTCCAGTGATGCGCATAAAAGGGCTCGAGTAAGGACCCATCAATCTAGCTATGCCCGAGCCCAAATAGCCTTGGGCTTAGCTCAGCTGTGAGCTAGTGATGGTGTAAGGATCGATAGCCACCTCTCTAGTGGTCTCTGTGGAGATAATTTTTTAAACACTTGGGATCCTAACAAATGGATTTGGGGGAAATAGCTCCCCGGTGATCCCAACCTCCCTGGTTAGGGCTTTAAGTTTATATTGATGCGTCTTGGTTCCATGATAGTGTATCAATTGGATGAATGCGATGGAATGGCCTGTGGAAGGAGGATTTAGCGAATTAGGGTAAACCCTAATTCGGGTGTCGGGGAAGGCGTAGAGGAGGAGAAGGAGAATAGTGTCGGGCCAGGTCGGAACCTGACTCGTGTGGTTTTGATTTTGGGCCAATTCAAATAATTGAATATCTAGATTTAATTTCCTTAAGGAAATTAAATCGTAAATTAAAACTTGTGGTTAATTTAATTGAAATAATTCCATTTCAATTAATTGAATAACTTTGCCATCTTAAATCCAAATTATATGAAATTAAAATTCATTTTGATCAAAAAAATATGTAGAATAATTATATGAAAAAATATTTTAGTTTTCATAATTAATTTTCCTAATTTTTCCTAATTACTCAAATGGCTTAATTAGTGATTATTAGCTCAATTAATTGTCCAAATTCCTTGTTTAGGGTTTCCATTTGCTCATTATGGCATGTAGAATTTATTTCCAATTTATGATCTAATTTCTATAACTAGTTTTATTAATTATACCCTAATACTTAAATTGCATGATTAGGAGTAATTAGTGAACTTGCTCAACCTAAATGGCATGTTTTATTCTCTGATTGTTCTCTGAAATGTTTAACATCAATTGGCTAAGAAAAAATTATTTTTTAAATTTCATTTTGTTTATTTAATAATATTTGCCTTAGTATTGGATTATTGATAGTTAACCTTAATTATTATTAAATTTTGATAGCTTTTGCATGTACATAATCATTAAAAAGAATAAACACAATTGAAATTTCATAACCTGGTTTGGACACCTTTAACCCTTAAACTGTCTTAATTAGGGTAAAATCCTAAATAGCCTAAATTAAGTAGTTGATTGACCAAAAATTGGTTATACTACTAATTTAACTTCAATATTGATAAGGAATTTAATGTTAACCTTAGATGCTAAATTTTCTTGAATAAATCTTAATCATGTCTAATTAGCTTTAACCTTACTTAACCTTAACTAGTTCAATAGCTAATCTAAACCTAAGTTTAATCAAAGGCTTTGCACTCATTGATCTACATAAAATTAACTAGCACTTACTGATTTTGTCACTTGATCTTTGGATAGCAAATTATGAGATTATTAGGCTTTAGAATGGTTAATGTGATTTAATTATCTCAATCAAAACCTTAGATCTTCTTGATTTTCTCTTAAGCAAGATAATTGGCATAAGCTTATCCCTAATAATGCAATAGACATGATTGATTTGCAAATAATCAATTCCCCAAGAAAATTGAATGATTTTGTCCCATAATATAATGTGCTTGAGGTTAAGATAGAATTTAGAAGATCATCATGCTTGATTTGCATCTTAACCTAATGATTGAACTTATAAATCTGCATGCAATTACATTACTTGATTTAGAATTAACTCATGATAAATATAAATTTAGATATAATGATTAGAGCTCTTAAATTAAAAAGGCAGCCTTGAGCTTAAGTAAATACTATACCCTTAATAAGACAATCCTTGAGGTAGAAAGTACCTTATTTATCTTATTTTGAGGTATGTTCTTAGATGAACTATAATAACATTAGATGATTGATCCTATACCTTATGGTAGGATAACCTAAAGAGACATAGATTGAGTTATCTTTTGTGGTAGTTATCCTAAATTTAATGAATGATATGTCATTTTATATAAAGCCATATGTGTAGGCCTACTGCAATAGAGATTAAATTATATTATTTGAATTTCCCTGATTCTAAATTAGTTTGTTAAAATTATAAGTAATACGAACATTAGCTTTATCATATGGAGAACGTAGTGCATATCCATAGGACTGATTTGATTCAGCAGGAAGGAATTGGTTGATTTACCATGAATATAACTATATAGTTTCAATCTTATCTTAGATAACTAGATAAGAATAGTTCAGTTTAGGATAAACATCCAAAATCCAAAGTTTGTTTTAAGTTGGGAATTTAACAACTTAGTTTTAAAGAATAAACTAAAAAAGGATTATGTCCCTTATAATTATGCGCATCGATAAGTGCAATTAATCAACCAAGTGTTTAAGATCACCTTTCTCAGGATATACTGATCATGTATATGTACTCTTAATATGTGATTAATTATGATATTATACAAATCATGTTGAGTAGATGTTGAATTCAGTTGAATTAAGAAATATTTGTATAGTTCGTTCAATTAAACTTTTGATCTGGCCTAAATATAAATATCTGGAAGAAAATAGTTATGGTGCGCCATAGTGAGCTAAAGTGGGCACAAGACAGAGACCTCCATACTATCGCGTGCTACAGTGAACCAAGATAGAGAGCTCCATGCTATCGCGCACTGTAACGGACGCAAGACAGAGAGCTCGGTGATATCGTGTGCTAAGGAATAAATTCACTTAAGAAAAATTCAAAAGAAACCCGATGTCGCATGCCGTAGCGATCTTAAGACAGAGACTCTGGTGCTACCGCACACTGCAGCACTACAGAACTTAAAGCATATAGGCTACAATGCACTGCAATGGTCTCAAAGCAGAGACACGGGCGCAACAGCGCGGTGTAGCTCCCGTCAGAATTACTGCTAGGAAAGAACATTAAAAGCAGTATAGAGAGGCCAAAAATCTCAAATTCTTTATCTTCCCATGATAGCCATTAAACCAAAATGCATTTAATTCTCCTCATTTTCAAGAGAACAAATGAATATGCAATTAAAGTCAAAAAATTTTAAAGGAGATGAACGGGTGGCTGCACTAATGCTAAAGGAATTATTCAAGATCTATAAAAGTTGAGAGAAAAGGCTATGAAAGGGTTCCTCATTTTAACATTCAAGGTGAAAAGTATTGAAGCTGCAAAGATGAAGGAAGGAGAGAATCCTACCCAATGAAGGAATATGCTACAACCAAAGGAAAGAGAAATCAAGCTGAGGAAACATAAAAGGGAAAGAGATCTGTGATTGAGAGTAGATCTGGTGAACGTGACAACAGTTCCTAGTATTGTATCTTTATATCTATCTTAATTTTTTTCTGCAAAGAACCATGCAAGGGTTCAATATCTTGAATTTCTTTTCTTTTACTTCTTTTGTAATGGAAACATAAACCCTTCTTGGGGAGGGTTGGGTAGAAACATGCAATGATTTAAAGTATTTGAAAGTGTTTGTACTCAATTTTGTCATTGAATAAATTTCTTTAGTCATTTCTTGATTATTGATATGAAGAATTGCTTGGTTGAATGATGTGTCATGAATGTATCTAATTAAGTTAATTTAAATTAGGAAGACTACCATGCTAGTTTATCCTTTTAGAACTAAAGACATGCACATAGAGCATCCTCACAACAGATATTTGTGACAATATTTGTTGTGCGAGGATGACCAATGCAAATCCTTAGGGTTTGAAATGATGAGCATAGTGATGGAAAATTAAATAATCTTAGAGCTCCACTGCTCACCATTAGCTAAAGCTAGGAACATGTGCACAACTATAAGTGCCAAGTGACAAGCTTTTGATCATTGTAGCATTGTTCCTCTACCTAAGCTAAGAATCTGATGTGTGTGAGCCAAGAGCCACCAAGTGTGCTCCATAGCTCATTTCAATTAATGGATGAAGATGAAGTGTTGAGTGCTTGTGGGTGATGTGATATAACATGCTTAGCTCAATGACTCTCTTCCTTATCTAAACTGTGAACTGACGTATGTGATGATATTTGGTGGAATCAAGCTTATGTGATAGCTCAATTAAAATTGTAGATTTGAAAACTTTGACGTAAGTATCAGATTTAACTAATATTGAACACATGAGGGACTATGTGCTGGGATTGAACCTTCTTGAGTTCATCTCAGAGCACTAGGCATAACTTAGTTTGATTTAAGGAACACTCAAGGGAAGGCTATTGTTGCTTGATTATAATTAAAACATTTAAGTAATTTGACATTTAAAATTGACAAAGAAGAGTACTTATATAAAACCCCTCAATGAAATGCATGTAAAACCCAACTCTCCCTACTTTCTCAACTTGTAGTTTCTAATCAACAAAACTCTGATTACTAAATTGGAGCTAACAACACAAACTAAACCATTGTTCAAACATCAGTAAAAACAAATATACTTTAGTAATGAAACACTCCATTCTCAGTGGACAATAATTCTCAAGAATTCAAATCCCTTATTACATCGAACCGCTTGCACTTGCGTGTGAGCGCAAATGAGTATAAAAATGGCTGCCAAATTTTTGGCGCAATTGCCGGGGAATGGTGAACTGTTTCGTATTAAAGAGAATTTGTTAGTAATCTCAAACTCAAATCATTTTATTTTCTATAAGAGACCTGAAAATGCTCTCTTCTTGTCTTTCCTTTTCAATAGAAGCCTAAACCCTCCTTGGGGAGGGTTGGGCACATGCATGTAATAAGTTAAGGGAAAAATGTTTATACTATGAATTTGTCAATGAATGCTTTATTTAGTCAATACGTTGACTGAATGATGTGGAGAATGCTTGGATGAACTATTTTGCATGTTTACATTTTAAGAAGATAAATATTTTAACGTTGAAATCATTAAGCTAGTGATTCTAATAGAATTAAGGGGTTGCATATTTAGCATCTTCACAGCGAATGTTAGTGGCACTATTTGTCATGTAAGGATTACCAATGCAAATCCTCAGATCTACGAGTATGAATAGAGCGATGAAATAATAATGACTTTTTGAGCTCCATATTTTACTATTAGCTTATGTGAATAATATGTGCATGATTGCCTGGAGCCTAGTGACAAGCTTTATGAGCGTCATAGCATAGTTTCTTTGGCTAAGTTGAGAAGTTGATGCGTATGAGCCAAGAGCCATCAATTGAGCTCCATAGCTCATGCTAGACTTACACAAGGTTTAAGATGTGATGTGTTCTTGTGGGTGATGTGACATAACCCACTTAGCCTGATTGTTCTCTCCCTTAGCCAAGCCTAAAACTGAGGCATATGAGCCATCGATGGAATTAAGCTCATGTGATGACTATCTAAGACTATGAATTTAATAACTTAGACGTAAGTATGACATTCAATCAAAAATGGTCACATGCGGGTCTATGTGTCGAGAATAAACCATCTCGTGTTCATCTCTGAGCACAAGGGAAAACAATTGGGGGACACCCTGGAGAAAATTAAATTTCTTAATTTTAATTTAAACATCTAAATCATTTGATACTAAAAGTTAATAAAGAAGAGTACTCACTCAAATTATCAATGAATTGCATGCTAAACACAACTCTCCATACTTTCTTAATAAGTAGTTTCTAATCAAAGAAATTTTGACTGCTAAAATTAGAGCCTAAAATTAGACAATTAATCACTCTTCAAACATCATTAAAATCAAATATATTTTAGTAACGAAACACACCATTCTCAGTGGACAATAAATCTCAGGACTTCACAATCCCTTATTATTTTAGACCACGTGCACTTGCGTGTGAGTGCAGATGTGTATAACCCAGTCTGTCAAGTTCTTGGCACCATTGCCTGGGAATGGTGATTTGTTTTGTACTAAAGATAATTTATTTGAAATTAGTTATTTGGAACTTTTCTTACTGCATATATTTTCCTATTTCTGTAATTACACTTGTTATTATCTTTAGCTTTATTTCATGTTGAACTAGCTATTTTTCATTTGTATCTACTATGATTGCCTTTTTGCCTAGCTAACTTTTAAATTTGCATGCGAAGAAGAGATTCTTCAATCTTTATATTCGATCCTAAAATTAAAAGAACATACTTAAGAGCTATGAGAGAATATCTTAGGGTAGTTCAACACAAAATAGAGATGGGAAATCTAGGAGAACATTCGGGGGAGGTTTTAGAAAATAATCGAGGAAGAACTCTGAGGGATTATGCCTTACCAACTATAAGGGGTATACCCCATTCAATAGTGAGACCGAATGTAGAAGCAAACAATTTTGAGATTTAACTGGCCACCTTTTATATGGTTCAAAATAACCAATTCAATGGATTGGATACGGAGGACCCTAATTCACATATCTCAAACTTTTTGGAGATATGTGATACTCTTAGGTTTAATGGGGTTTCTAAAGATGCGATTAGATTGAGACTTTTCCTCTTTTCTTTGAAATATAGAGCTAAGAATTTGCTCAGCTCTATGCCTAGTGATTCAATTCGCACATGGGATGACTTGGATACGAAACTCTTAGCCAAATACTTCCCACCTGTGAAAACTGCTAAGATGAGAAATGAGATCTCAAATATCTCTTGGCAAAATTAGGAAAGTTTGTGGGAACATTTCAAGGAAAACTTAAGTCGCTGCCCTTATCATGGGTTTATGTTGTGGATGCAAGTGCTAACATTCTATAATAAATTGAATGCACTCACCAGAACACCCATTGATGCAGCGGCTAGTGGATTCTTGAATAGTAAAACCCAAGAAGATGCATACGATCTCCTAGAGAAAATGTCTAATAACGCCTACCAATGGCCGACTGAGCGACTCAATTCTAATAGAAAGGAAGTAAACAATATGAACGAACATAACCAATTGTCAGCCATACAAAAGGAAATTGAATTGCTAAACCAAAAAATTGAAAACATGAGTGCAAATGTTGTTCAAGAAGTTAATCATGAACTATGTCGAGGGCCTCACAGTAGTGAGTGTTGCAATTTAAATAGCCCTTTTGCACCCTCAAATATAGAACAAGTTAATTACATGAGAAATAACAATAATAATAGCAACGATAGTTACCAAAACATTCCATACACCAACACTTATAATCAAGGATGGAAGAATCACCCAAACTTTTCCTGGAGCAATGGGAACTCACAAGGTTACTTTAATAATGGAAACTAATCACAAAATAGGGAAACACAAAATTTCAATAGTAATTACTAGCCTAGACAACAAAGAACCCAAGAACCTAAACTTGAAGGAGCTTTCAATTCTTTTAAGGCATAACCAATTCAATTTATGAAAAGAAATGAACTAACGATAAACTGCCATGATGCCTCAATTCAAGGGATTGAAGCGTCTCTTAGGAATATAAAAGTTCAATTAGGACAACTTTTTCAATAGCTGTCTACTTGTTCGCAGGGAATGTTGCCTAGCTCGACTAAAACAAATCCTAGGGAAATGGTGAGTGCTATAAACTCCGAGGATTTAGCTGACAAAGTTGCTGTGGGAAATACAAGTGAATGCAGTAAGCAAATTTTCAAAAAGAAAACCTTATAGCCATAAAAAAAGAAAATCCCAGAAGAATGAATATCCCTTGTTTCATTGGAGGAGAGGTCCTTCTAGATCTCTTGTGTGATCTTGAGGCCTCTGTCAATGTCATTCCCTTACATATTTATGACTAACTAGGGATAAGGGGGATGGAATAGACTCCAATAATTTTGGAATTTTCCAACTTGCACTCGATGACTCCTATATAAATAGTTAAGAATATCTCGGTGGGGCTGTGAAGTCTTACTATCCCCACAGACTTTATTATTTGTAAATGGTACAGGTGGAACAAAAATTCCACTATCATTTTTGGAAGATCATTCATGGCCAGTATAAGAGGCATAATTAATGTAAAAGGGGGATTGATGACTGTCAGGGTGAATGGTGAGATTGAAGAGATAGACCTTAAGCTAACTATTTTCAAGCATAGTGGTATCAAAACAAAAAGGCAAAGGAAAAATCTGGTTAAGACTCGTGAACTTGAACCAAAAATTGAAGCGATCCATTTAATTAATGATGATTCTAAAGAAACTGATTGCACCTCAGCTAGATAGTCTTAAGAAAGAAAATGTTTTAAGAAGAATAAGCCGGGGAAAAAGAAAAAAGAAAGTGACAACTGCCCTTAAACTTCTAGAAATTAATTTTGAAGGTCTGAGATTGAGCACAATAGTTGAGAACCGTGTTTGTGCTGACCTAGGAACGCAAAAATCTGGAAAGAAATGTCCCCAAGTAATGCAACTTGAAAAATGTTCAATTCTGTCGGGCTAACATCATTTAACCAAGCGCTTGTTGGAGGCAACCCAATCTATTTTGAGTCTTTCATTTTAGTGTATTCAGTTTAGGGGTCTAATTAGTTAACAATAAAACTGGCAACTTAATAGGTAGAAATAAAAAATTGTGAATTAAAAAAAAAAAAGAGAGGGAGAGATATCTTTTTTATTAGGCGCTACAGCGCGCTATAGCGGAATTGATGCTATAGCACACCGTGGCATCCTGAACTTTGAATCTAAAGCACTATCATACACTGCAGCATGTAATGCAGGTCCATACAATTGTATTGACTATGTGGGAATTCCCATGCAGTCAAAGATGCTACATCGCGCCTTGGAAATAAAAAACTGAAATTTTGGCTAATAGGAATCATCTTCTGACCTTCCCAAGGACTTTTTTTGCTACTCACACTTATTGCATGCTTTAAGGATTATTGACCAGCATCTAAGTGCGTTTGAATTAACTCTAAGAAAAAAGAACTAAAAATTCTGGGAATTTATAAATAGAAGGGGTTTCAGAAGGATGTCACACACAATTTTCTTGACCAAATTTCTGCCTAAATTTTTAAGAACACTCTGCACATCTTCTACACTAATGGCATCCTAAAAGAAAGTGTGGTGAGCAATGGAGCAGCATCCTCAACATCTAGAGGCTCTTTTAGTTACAAAAGATTCTCTTCAGTTGAGGCGGAGCAGCATTTTACCCAGATCACTTCAAAAAGAAAACTCATTCTAGAGAGGGGGTACAAACTTGCTTACCCTATAAGCCAGAATGATGTGGCACTCCGGGGGTGGAAAAACTTGGTCTGCATGCAGACCAATTCTTACCCAACCTTAGTAGAATAAGTTTACGCCAATGCAGTCAATGAAAATGGGCAAAAACATTTGTACGAGGGAAGGCTGTATGTTTCAAGATCGAGCAGATCGAATAATTATACAGACTATGGACAATAGAAGAATGTACCTACCAAACCCTTCTGATTGCTGAATTTGAACCTTCAACTATAGCGTGCACACTTACCTCCTACAAAGCTAACTAGAGAGGGAACCTCACCAACATTCCATGAGCCCTACTAAATGACTTGTGCAATGCGTGGCATGTTTTTATCTCCTGCATGATAATGCCATTTGGGCATTAATGGGAGGAGACCCAGTCAAGAGTGATATTGATCGATGCGATTAAATAGCCAGGAAATATCCATATCTCTAGGATTATTCTTGAACACCTATGGAACGCCTTGATCGGGCCTTATTCAGCCTTAGCTTTTAGATCTTTAATTTTTGGGATTTTCCTCGGCCATGGGGTCAAGGTATCATCCAGTGACATAGCAATTCCTCCCCGTGTTCCTCTTACCCGCTATAATTTACATTCCCGTTTTCAAGAAGAGAAGAAGAGGAAGAAAAGAAAAGGGGAAGAAGGAGAAACTTCTACTTCTTTAGGAATGTTTAAATTGATGGAGTTTCAAAAATAAGGGGAAGTGTATGGAAATTGACATGCAGTACTGCAAAGTTGCATTGTCCAAACAGCACCAAATCCAAAATGAATTTCACTCAGCTCTTGGAACGATGTTGTTGAACTGGAGCTTGCATGATGGACTAGGAGATGCTATCCTTCCACAATCCCCAGCTTTTGAACCCCCTATGAACATTCAATGGCATTAAGAAAATGAATATGAAGATGAAGAAGAAAAAGAAGAAGAAGAAGATGATGATAATGATGATGATGTTGAATAATCCGGTTGCCATTTTTTTCTTTTTGTTATTTTCTTAGTTTTACTTTATACCTTTGTTTTTGTTTTTAATAAACCTTAGTGAAAATCATTTCTCCACTTGTTTGTAATGATGCAACTTTGATTTACTACAATTTTCTAAAATAATTTTTATGGCACAAATATTCATATAATGGTACATTGAAAATTTTCCATAATATTTAAGTTTTTAACAAAATATGAACTCTGAAATGTATTAGGTATAAAGTGCTTTTACTGAATGTAAGAGTATCCTCTAATGCCTATAAGTACCCTCAACACAAAAATTTATGCTCTTGAAACCAAAGTGTGGAGGTGGGAATTTGAGGAGCTTTATTGAGAGTAGCAAGAAATAGTGAAATAAGGAATGTGCTAAGTGCTAGGTTTCTCGAAAACTTGTGGTACACAATGAATGATTAAAAGAAAGGATAAAGAAAAATGGCTCTCCCTTGGAATGAAAGCCTAGAGAAAATGAAGGGATGAAAAAAAAATCTCTCCTGAAAAGTCATTCATTGCATTACATAAGAAGAAACACATACAACACTAATAAAATTAAAACCACTAAATCTTGTGTCCTCTTGATCAAAGAAATCCTAGAAATTCCCCCATGTACACTTGAGTTTAGCAACCATTCATGAAGAAAGAGGGACAACTGAAAAGCAAAAGAAGGAGAAAATACTGAGGCTAAGTGCAATTTTGAAAGCTATATTTCACTGATCACATTATTAAGTCACATTTTATAAGAAGAAAAATTCCATTTACCATTCTAAAATTTTGTAATTAAAAGAAAATTTTGAAATTCATTTTTTGTGCTTACTCGAGGACAAGCAAGAAGCTAAGTGTGGGGGTATGATAAACCTAAGAGTGTTAGTAATTTAAGTCCATAAAAATATACACTTTTTATTAGACCATGTATGCTTTGTTGTGTTTTTTATGATTTCTGGGCAAGAAAGAGCTAATTGTAACTTTGGGTTAAAAATTAAAAATTCTGGAAGAAAAATGTTGTGGCACACCCCAGCACGCCACAATGTGCTATAGCAGGCCAAAGACAGAGACTTTGGCACTACCGTGCGCCATAATGGAAATTGACAGGTACTTTGGCGCTACCGCGCGTCATAACAGAAGCCCACAGAAACTCTAATGCTACCGCGCACTACAGTGATTTTAAGACAAAAATACTGACGCTGCCGCGTGCTACATAATTCAAAACTTAAGCACTACCACATGCTACAGTGGTCTCAAGAATGAAACACTGACGTACCGCACGTCGCAGTGCTACAGAATATGAAATCTATGTGCTATCGCACGTCGTAGTGCTCTCTGAATAGAGACTCGGGTGCTAATGCGCGCTGTTGTGCCCGTTGGAATTTTGGCTAAGCAAGAGCATTAAAAGCATCATAGGGAAGGCCAAATATCTTAACTCTTTCCCTTCCCAAAGCATGAATTAATGGCAGAATAATAAAACCATCCTCAAGTTTCAAAGAAATAAATGAATAAGTTCTTAATGAAAATCATATCTATAGAAGTGGAAAAGGATGGAAGCACAATTTCTGAGAGTTTTATTTAAGGACTAGAAAAGTTGAGAAGAAAGGCTAAGAATGGGTTTCACATTTTGACATTCAAGGGTTCAGAATATTGAAGACTATTGAGCAGAAAGGAAGGAGAGTCACTCTGCCCAAGGAAGAAGAAGGTTACCATTGAAGGAAAAGGTCAACAAAGGAAGTGGAAGAGAGAAGGAGCTCTGAGATAGAGAGAAGGGCAAGTGAAAGCGACAGAAGTTCCTGGTATTATATCCCAAATTCAAATCATTTTATTTTCTATAAGAGATATGAAAATGCTCTCAGTTCTTAGTTGCTTTTCTTGTCTTTCCTTTTCAGTGGAAGCTTAAACCCTCCTTGGGGAGGGTTGGACACATGCATGTAATAAGTTAAGAGAAAAAGTGTTTGTACTCTGAATTTGTCAATAAATACTTTATTTAGTCAATATATTGATTTAATGATGTGAAGAATTCTTGGATGAACTGTTTTCTTTATTTATATTTTAAGAAGAAAAATATTGTAATGATGAAATCATCAAGCTATTGATTTTATTAGAACTAAGGGTTTGCATAATGAGCGTCCTCGCAGCGAATGTCAGTGATAGCATTTATCGTGCGAGGATTAACAATGCAAATCCTCATATTTAGGAATATGAATAGAGCGATGAAATAATAATGACTTTTTGAGCTCTAGAGCTTACTATTTGTTTATGTGAAGAGTATGTGCATGATTGCCTAGAGCCTAGTGACAAGCTCTATGAGCATTATAGAATAGTTTCTTTAGCTAAGCTGAGAAGTTGATGCGTGTGAGCCAAGAGCCACTAATTGAGTTCCATAGCTTGTGCTAGGTTTACACGAGGATTAAGATATGATGTGCGCTTGTGGGTGATGTGATATAACCCACTTAGCCTGATTTCTTTCTCCCTTAGCTAAGCATAGAACTGACGCATGTGAGCCATCGGTGGAATCAAGATCATGTGATGACTAACTAAGACTACAAATTTAATTATATAGACGTAAGTATGAAATTCAACCAAAAATGGTCACATGAGGGTCTATGTGCTGAGATTGAACCATCTTGTGCTCATCTCTGAGCACTAGGCAAAACTGAGTACAATTGGGGGACACCCTAGAGAAGATTAAGTTTCTTAAATATAATTTAAACGTCTAAATCATTTGATACTAAAAGTTGATAAAGAAGAGTACTCACACAAACCATCAATAAATTGCATACAAGTCCCAACTCTCCCTACTTTCTTAATAGACAGTTTTTAATATAAGAAACTTTGACTTCAAAAATTATAACCAAAAATCAAACAATTAATCATTCTTCAAACATCAGTAAAAGCAAATATACTTTAGTAATGAAACTCATTATTGTCAATGGATGATAAACTTCACCATCCCTTATTACGTCAGACCACGTGCACTTGCGTATGAGCGTAGACGTGTATAACACAGCCTGTCAGGGAGCATTGCATCTCCTGCCAAAAAGTGCTTTATAAAGAGACTTACTGATGCTGCACTGATAACTATAATTGCAGGCGAACTTGGCTAAGGTGAGGTGATCTTCCTAAGATCTATTAAAATATAAATCACAAAGACGCAAGAGAACTTCCATAATTTTATTTACTCATTTAATTTGACCATCAGTATGAATATAGAAAACAGTACTCATAGCTAATTTGGTCCCTAGGTCTTGTTGAACAGCTGATCAAAAATCTAAATGTAAATATATCATCTTTGCCAAAAATATTTCAATTTGGTGATCCGTTTAGACAGATGATCTTTAAGATTGGAGCTTGGGTAACCTTTCCACATAGTCAAATTGGAAAAATGAAAAGAAATGGGATGACTTGGTGAGTATATCAACAATCTCTCAATTGCATCAGCTCCCAATTTACCCTTCTAATAAACCTAACACATCAACCATGGAAATATCATATCATTTTCATTCGGGGTTATCTAGCCGTTTAAGAAGCCATTAGGCTTCTGGTGTTCATCCATTCCCAACTAATAGGATTGGCATTAAGAGATAAAAGCAGTAATGTCTCTTTTAATGCCCGCCCACCAAAAGGACTTCTTCAAAAACTAATACAACTTATTGCAACCCAATAAAATTGAAGGAAAAAACAAAAATGTAGTTTTTGTAAGCTCGTGTGTAATCAAATTTATAGATTCTATATTTGTTATTCACTATTCTATTATTGGTGAAACTATCATTCTAATTTAATTGCTCTAACTAAACTAAGAATATAAAAGATCAGGATCCACATGATCTTTATTATCTAGTGTAAGCTCTGATGCATGATCCTATAAAAGTTAAGTAGTATAGCTCATCAACTTCTAACTTCAATCTAATGAAGTTAAGTGGCTTAAATCAATCATCTTATTTACACTACAACCCAACCTTAATATAATCTATCAAGATTAGGAATCAAGAGATCAAACTCCAAATATGGTGTTCAAGTCTCCTAACTTGGGATTCTAAATATATAGAGGTTAGGATTTCCAATCACTTAAGAACTAAAGTTCTATCTATTATATTAAATAGAAAATGAGCGAACTATCTTAATTCTAATAAAGTCTACCAAATTATTATGGCATCTTCTTACTGGTCTACCTAAGCAAAAAATAAATAAGGTTTCTATCTAAGTCCTAGTTATGGAACTAGCTTAAGTTCTAATGCTTCAAAATAAGGAATAAGATTACGAAAAGCTTATGGCTTCTAAACAACTCAAGATTAGCATGCATATGCTTCTTATACTCAAGATCTAACTTAGAATAAATCAAAATGTCATCGATAAAAATGATGATGAAGTCGTCAAAATACGGCTTAAGGATTAGCTACATCTTGATGAGCATTTTTCAGTCCAAAAGATATGACTAAGAACCCATAGTGTGCATAACAAATCTTGAATGTAATTTTAGAAATTGCTCATGCTGAAATGTAGAAGGTTGAGAGAAATGACACAACTCTCGGATTTGAAAAGTGACTAGCACCCATATCGAAAAGTGTGTTGTAGGATTGATTTTTAATAAATAGCATTCCTATAGTGAAAAGATAAAACCTTATTTAGCAATTATTACAATAAAAGAAAAAAGCACAAAAGATAAATACGCGAGAAATAAACACAAAATAATAAAAAATAAATGTAGAATGTATCTGTGATGATGTTGTTGTATTCCTGGGCAAAAGTAAGAGTTAGAGAATAAACACAGAGTACTATAGGAAACTGGACAATAGCCTTGACCTTCATATTGCTCCTAGCTTGAGACTTTGGGTAGATGTAAGTTCTCCCCTTGGGTTTTGAGCACTTCCACTTGCTAGAGGAGACATTATGGCAAGTGTTAGAGCTTGGGCATTGACTAGAGTAAAGCTGTTATCAATAGCTTGGTGATTGATCTTCATCTTATCTACTATCCAGACTGCTCTGCAGTCCCAGGACCCATGGCTAGTTATGCTACAAGTATAACCCTAATTTCCATAGTGGTAACACATGTCATATGGATGTGGCTTCTAGCAATGTGCTTCTTGCTTGTTGTGCTGGGTTTGAGTCATTTGGTAGATTATCAGCCCTTCAGATGGTTATGCTTGAAGGGTTCTGAATTGGGAGTTGCTGGATGAGATCTCTTCTTGAACTCCATCTGTGTTTGATGATGCTCAATCATCTGAACTCCCTCCAAGAGCTTAAAAAAATAATCATAATGCTGGGGCATCACATGGCTCTTGATGGAGTCCTTCAATCCCTAAAGGAAGCGGTTGCATCTAGCCATTTTGGTACGAGCAAGTTTGGGGGCTAAATGGGATAGTTTCATAAATTCCATCCCACAGGAAAGAACTATCCTATTTCTCTGAGTTAGCTATATAAACTCATCCTTTATAATCATCTGAGTAGACAGAGGAACAAATTCTTCTCTAAAAGCCTCTTCAAACTCTCACCATGAGATCTCCTCGATGCAAACTTTAGAGAAATGAGACTTAAGTTCACAGTTCCACCAAAATTTGGCTTCCTTTTTGAAAAGATGAGTAGTAAGAAAGATTGACTCACTCTCGGGGCACTTTATGCTAGCTAAGTCCTTTACGATGATCCTTAGCTAATTTGTAACTTCGATAAGAGAACCAAAACCATTGAACGTTGGAGGGTTCAACCTTATGAATGTAAGGAGAAAGCTATCCACCCATAAGCAAATGTGTGCAGTGCAAACCTACCCACACTGTCAAATGTGTGGGGCCCGTGTGCGCGCGTATGAAATAGTAGATTAGGGTTCAATTATTTTTTTAATTAATTCAAAAATTACAAAACTTTGAACCCTCGTATCTTTGCAACCATAAATCTAAACATAGTGAAGTTATATCTCAAAATGCTTAGAAAAATGTAGGAGTTAATTTGGTGTCATTAATTTTTCTATTTGTTGATTAGTATCACTAATCAACTATTAGGCTAATTAACCTCTTAATCTTAGAAATTGATCAAACTATAACTTAGTCAAATTAACTCCAAATAATATTATCCAATATATTATTTTGATTAGAAAAATGTAAGGAACAATTAAATGTAAGCAAATTTTAGTTTCTATGTTTAGATTTCCTAATTTATCCTAATTACCTTAAGAAATACTATTAAATATTATGCTCAATAATTAGCCAAATTTTAATTTTTTAGTCTATGATTACTCACTAAATAGAGGAGAACATATTGGTGAAATTAAAATTATGTTTCTATAATTAATTTCACTACTCACTTACTAATCAACATAAACTATGTTTAGGGCTTAGGTTACTTAATTGAAGTTCAAATTTAGCATACTCACTGTCATTGTACTCAGTGCGCTATCAGGAACTCATAGCCATTGATTTTGCTTGATTTGAATATCAATTAGTGAGATTGAGATTTTGACCCCATTCCTTAATTACCTTGTTGAGGACTTTTCTTAATTAGCTCATAACTAAGTCATTTAATCTTAAATTTTAGTAAACTTAGTATCTATGGATTCCTTAGACTGAATAAAACCTAAGTATAATATTAAATTTAGGTTTCCCTAATTAGTTTTACTAATCGCCAATTAATGAGCCTAAACCTTTATTTAGGCTCATTAGCCTGAATCCTTAGCCAAATTGGGTGTTTTTAGTTTCAATCCTCACATTAAACAATAAGAAACTATTTGGCACTAAGAGAATTCAATTTGGAGCCCAAGATCTTAAAATCTCATTTTTGACATTTTTCCCAAGTCTTGGTTTAAGTGTTCCTAGCCCTATAAATCAATCATTTCCCTTGCAATCAGCAATGTTAATGTTTAGAAATAAAAATTTAATCATTTAGACTTGTTAGCTTGATTTCAAGGCAAATCATAAATTTCCTCTAAACTTTATTAAGTAAATTTGTTAAATTCATAATGTGGATTTGAACCCATATTATGCCTTCCCTAATCACACTTCAATGCTCATTAAATCAATATTAATCTTTGTATTCATTTATTAGACTTTTCCTAATTCATTTCTATAAGAAAATTCTTTAAGTAATTTCTTATAGAAGATCTTAGTAATCTCTTCATAAGTGCTTAATTGTAGATTTAGGTTAGCGTTCATTCTATTGGGTAAATGGGTTACTCAATGGAATGAGTTCTTGATTTATATTTCTAAATTTATCTTTTAAATTTTGATTATTTTATTTTTTGACTTTAGTTTATGATTAAAGGTCTATCTTACTAAATTTGATTATACTTAATAAGATTGTCTTAACATTTAGTTTGTGAGAGTTGAGAAACCTTAAAATCTTAGACTTCAGTGCCTTAGGATTAAGAGTTATAAGTCCTAATATTTTGGAATTTAACTCTTAATCCCTTAATCTTGGTTTTCTTTAATCAAGATTGGTTTGAGTTTAAGAATTCAGCAATTAAGGCGATTGATTTGTTATTTAACTTTTGTAGGCGACATTGATTGATTTACATTTAAATGGTTAGTTCAAATTGTTGGGTTTTATAGAACCAGGACTCTGAGTTTATATTGTATAGTATGATATTGGAGATCCTGAGGTTGTATAACATTAGAATAGATAGAATGAATAAATTCAAAAATCAATGATACACATTTTTTTTTGTACTGCTTTATACTCATTGTCTTTTACGCACTGCTTTCTTATAACTTGAGCCCTTACTATTTTGACACATTAGTTGAAACATAGAATATTTGATGAATATCTTATATTAGTTTTGAAATGCATATGTCATCAATAATTATAATCATTATAAATAGTAAATTCAGATTAGAAATTCAATGGAATGTGTTATAGTTAGTCTGCCTCTACAATTCTATTTTTGAAATAGAATTAACTCGGATCCAATAATGAGAGGGTTTGGATGATACATGTCTGATTATATAGTCCGGCTTGGATCTAGCCATTACTGGTCTAGATGATATTATTATGTTGTGGAGACCATTTAGTCCATTATGGAGATGCTAATGATGCTCGTGTGAGCTTCTGAGGCAATTTAGAACAAGGTGTAAAATCTAGGAAAAACACAGATACTGCAGTGCACCGTGGCATGCTACAATGTGCCCAGGAAGTCCCTCACCCAAGACGAAGGCACTATCATGCACTTCAGCGGTCAGCAGATAGAGAAGCGGCGCTTCAGTACACCGCAATGGATATTGGTGCTGCGGTTTGCCGCAGCAGATTCATCCCAAGACGCAGTCTATTCTAAAGGTGGGTGCTATCGTGCACTGTAGCTAGTTCAATACTGAGATGCGGGCACTACCACACGCTACAACGACAGGCCATTTGAAACACGGGCGCTGCGGCTCGCCGTAGCGCTTGGCAGAGTTCTGCGCCAATTCAAGTTGCACCCTAAGCAAATTAGAGGGCATTTTAAACCTCTTAGAGTCCAAAATTGAGCTGGATACTTAAGCAAACAAGTTGAGAGGAGTATACAATATTGACATTTCAGATGGGAGGCTGATTTCTGCCGTGCGGAGGAGAGCTTGTATATTTCTAGTTAAGGATAAGCTCCTTGTAACTTTGTAATCTTCAAGTTCTCATTGTGATATTTTCTATGGTGTGGCATTGTGGCTTTTCCCGTTCTTATGTTTTTCATATAATCTTTGGTGTTTGGATATTTGTGTGCTTGTGCTTATCTTGCATGCATGTATTGTGTGATTTTCTATGTGTGGTTTTATGATATTAAATTTGCTTGGTTCAACGGTATGCTATTTGAGTGGGAGCAATAGCCAACAAGATGAGAGACATTATAGAGAAATTTAGTAGAACAAACTTTGCATTCTAGAAAATTCAGATGGAGGATCATCTTTACTAGAAGAAGATATATCTTCCTTTGAAAGGAGTCAATAGAAAACCTTCAACTATAAATGATGAAGAGTGGGAAGTTTTTGATAGAACTGCACTATGTTTGATTTATTTATCATTATCTTCTTCTATTGCTTTTAATATTTTTAATGAGAAAACAACTATAAATCTGATGGATGCCCTGACAAGAATGTATGACAATCCCTCATCTTCAACTAAAGTTTTCTTGATGAAGAGATTGTTGAACATAAAAATGGCGGATGGCTATTCAGTGACTGAACACCTCAATGGGTTCAACAGTGTGATGAGCCAGTTAATTTTGATGGGCATCAGTTTTGATGATGAGGTCCTAACTTTGTTGTTCCTCTCTTCATTACTAGACAATTGGGATGGGCTGATTACAGCCATTAGTAATTCATCAGGAATTGCGTTGTTGAGATTTGATGATATTGTTAGGCTTATGTTGAATGAAATGGTGCAGAAGAAATCCCATTGGGATGTATTCACCTCAGTAATGAATGCTAAAAGTAGTGGAAGACACACTAAAAGGAGACATAACAAAACTAGATAAATATCATGATGAGGATAATCAAGACCTGGAAAAGCAAAGCTGAATAGCTAGAACTGTGGGAAGGCAGGTCAATTCCAGAAGGATTGCCCTATGCTGAAGAAACCAAATGGTTGAGGTAAAATGATGAACCGCACTATGAATGTTTCAGTTGAGGAGGATTAGAATGTAATGATCCTCTCACTTGTCAACATGGAGTCCTAGTAGTGGACTCAGGTGCATATTTTCATGCGACTCCATTGAGGAGTGCCTTCAAGAATTACACCAAGTGTGATTTTGGGAACTATATCTTGGAGATGGCAAGGCTTGCAACATCATTGGTAGAGATGATGTGGATGTTCAGCTACCAAGCAGCATAATTTGGAAGCTCAAAGATATTAGATATGTGCCATGTCTGAAGAGAAATCTGATTTCTGTGAGCTAACTAGACAAAGAAGGCTACATCACTTATTTCACTAGAGACTTATGAAAGGTCACCAAGGGTGCACTCATTATTACATAAAGGCAATATGGAAGGTACACTTTACCTGATCAATAAAGTGTCTGATTCTATGCAGTTGCAGAAGAGAGATGCAGATCTATGGCACCGTAGGCTTGGCCATATGAGCTAGAGGGGATTAAAATCCCTACAGTCAAAGGGAAAGCTCTAATGACTAAAGTCAGTAGACTTGGATTTTTGTAAAAACTGTGTACTGGGCAAACAGAAGAAGGTTTTGTTCTCCAAAGTTGGAAGAGAGCTAAAAGGTAGGAAACTTGAGTTGGTGCATATAGACGTATCGGGGCTAGCTCCTACCTCTTCCATAGGTGGAGCCACATATTTCATCTCCTTCATTGATGATCATACGAGAAAGGTATGGGTTTACTTTTTAAAACATAAATTTGACGTGTTTGATGTGTTTGGAAAGTGGTTAGCTTCTGTACAGAATGAGATAGGATTAAAGCTTAAGTGTTCAAGTTATGAAAAAGGCAGCGAGTACTATGCTACAAAGTTCAAGTAGTTATGTGCCTTGAGAGGCATCAAAAGGGAGTTCACAGTCCCAAGGACACCACAGCAAAATAATGTTGCATAATGGATGAACAGTATAATCATAGAAAGAGCCAGGAGCATAAGATTGCACATGGGTCTCCTAAAGTAACTATGGGCTGAAGATGTTAACACAGCTGTTTACTTAATAAATTGGGAACATTCTGTACCCTTGAATGAAGAGATTCCAGAGGAAGCTTGGAGCATAAATGAGGTAAAATTAAACCACCTCAAGGTATTTGGCTGCTCATCATGTGTGCACATTAATGTAGGTTACGGAAGCAAGCTTGACATTAAGGCGATCAAGTGCACATTTGTTGGATATGGCACGGGCGAGTTCGATTACAGACTCTCGGACAATCAGAATAAGAAGGTCATCAAAAACTAGTATGTCACTTTCAGTGAAAATGATATGTACAAGAACTGTATTGGAGTCAAAATTGATTCTAGGGATGCTTCAAATTTTGAGCCTCGATACATAGAAATTGATGACAGTGTTGAGCCAGATCTTGGATTACATGAAGAAGCTCAGGACGATATCAATGTTGAACCACAAACACCCATGTTAAGAAGATCCATAAGAGTTACAAGACCACCATAGAGGTACACTCTTTCCTTATTTAAATTATTACTAACTGATGGTGGTGAACCAGAAAGCTTGGAAGAGGCACTTCATGTTAAAGTTTCTATCGAGTGGGAGGCTTCCATGAATGATGAAATGGCATCACTCATGTCAAAAGGGACATGTGATCTATTCTAAGAGCCAATTGGATCATGAAATCCATGTTAGATATATTCTTGAAACCCTTAGAACTCATCAGCTGTATGCAAAATATTTCAAGTGTGAGCTCTGGTTAAAATCAGTTGCATTCTTGGGGCATGTTGTCGATGCCCAAGGAATAATGGTTGATCATAATAAAGAGTGCGATTCAAGATTGGGCACTGCCTAAGTTAGTAATAAATATCCATAGCATTTGGGGTTTAACCAGCTACTATATAAAGTTTGTTAAGGGATTTGCTATGATCACATCTCCATTAACTAGACTGACTCAAAAAGCTATGCCTTTTAACTAGGACTCTATATGTGAAGAAGCATTTCAAAAACTCAAAGATCCTTTCATCTTCTTCAGTGCTGGTTCTACCAATTGGAGGATTAGATTATTAAGTACACACTGAAGCATCTAAAATTGGTCTGCGCTCCATTTTAATACAAGAAGTAAACATCATTGCATATGCTTCTTGTCAATTAAAGTCGCATGAGAAGAAATATCATGTTCATGACCTTGAGCTTGGCTGTTGTCATTTTTTCCTTGAACATTTGGTGCCATTATCTGTATGGTGTTCAATGTGCCATTTTCACTGATCACCAGAGTTTAAAGTACATCTTCACTCAGCATAAACTAAACTGCCAATAGAGAATGTGGTTAGAATTAATTAGCGACTACAATCTAAGTATTCAGTATCATCTTGGCAAAGTAAACATTGTAACTGATGCTCTCGGTCATCGTGCTACATTATGGCCATGATCACCAAAATTTCTATCATCGAAGAATTTCATAAGCTATGCATTGAACCTATCAGAGATCAAATTCTTAGTTAAATAATAAAGCTGAGTTTAGAAGAGCCAACTTATCATAGAGATGTCTCCATCTCTCAAACTAAAGATGAGGACTATCTTAATCTCAAGGTTGAAATAGAAAGCGATCATTATCATGATCTGCACTTGCTTGGAAATGTGATTTATCAAAAAAGTAGGCTTTAGATCCCAAAATCTATGCATCGAGAGGTTCATATAGAAGGCCATAATTCTGAATAAAGCCTTCATTTTGGAAGTGCCAAGTTGTATCAGGACCTAAAGCCATCAATTTGGTGGCCAGGTATGAAGAAGAGCATGGTAGAATTTGTAGCAAAATATTATGAATGTAACCTGGTTAAAGTAGAAAATCTAAGATTTGGAGGTCTCCTACACTCATTAAACATTCCCAAATGGAAATGGTTTGATATCTCAATGAACTTTGTAATAGAATTGACATGCAAAAGATCAAGTGTCGATGAATTATGGGTCATCGTCGATCATTGGACAAAATCTGCACACTTTATTACTATCCATTAGATTAACTCTTTAGATAAGCTTGCTAAGCTCTATATCAAAGAGATTGTCGGGCTGCACGACATTCTCAAATCAATTGTAGAGATAATATGTTCATTTCCAAGTTTTGACAGGGATTGCTTATTTCCAATTCTATTAATTTGAAGTGAGAATAACATATAAAGCAATTATCCAGGAACAAACCTTAGCGAAAATCCAAGAACAAACCTTCTGTAATAGCCAGCGAGTCCTAGGAAACTATGAATCTCTGTTATAGATTTAGGTTGGACCCACTGTTGAACAGCTTAGATTTCTCTTTGAACTACTCTAATGCCTTCAGCATCAATCACATGACCTAGAAATGCCACAGACTTGAGCCAAAACTTGCACTTATAAAACTTAGCGAAAAGCTTAATCTCTCTTAACAACTCTAGAATGGCATGCAAATGCTCTTCATGATCAGCAACTGACTTTGAATAGATTAGGATGTCATCAATAAAAACGATGACAAACTCATCGAGATACGGCTTAAGGATACGCTACATCAGGTCCACGAAGATGGAAGGAGCATTTTTCAGTCCAAAAAACATAACTAGAAACTCAAAATGCCCATGTCGAGTCCTGAATGTAGTTTTGGAAACATCTTCAACCTTGGCTCTAATCTAGTAGTAACCTGATCTTAAGTCAATCTTGGAGAAGATTTTCACTCAGAAGAGTTGATCAAATAAATCATCGATCCTAGGGAGAGGATACTTATTCTTCACAGTCACTTTGTTAAGTTCACGATAGTCTATACATATCCGCATAGAACCATCCTTCTTCTTGACGAATAGGACAAGAGCTCCCTATGGATACATACTAGGGTGAATGAATACTTTCTCTAACAACTCTTGCAACTGCTGTTTAAGCTCTTGGAATTCTTTTGGTGCTATTCTATATGGAGCCTTAGATTTAGGTTGAGTTCTAGGAATAAGCTTAATAGAAAACCCTACCTCATGTAAAGGAGGTAGTCCAGGCAAGTCTTCAGAGAACACATCCAAGAACTCTCTAACAATGATAGTCTCTTTTGGATTACTAACTTGTTTCTCTTCACCGATTAAAGTTACTAAGTTTGCATAGCAACCTTTACTAACAAGGCGCTTGGCTTCAATTGCATTAATTAAGGATGCAGTCAAACAAAGTTTTCCTACAAAAACTTCAGGATTCTTTCCAACCTTAAGTGAAACTCGCTTACGAAAGCAATCTATTATGGCATTAAACTTACTTAGCCAATCCATTCCTAAAATTATGTCAAAGTTTGTAATTGACATAACAATAAGTTTGGATTGAAAGAATTGATTACTGATTGGGATATCTACCAAACAGAACTCATTAGCACACATTTCAGTACCATATAGCATTTGTACACTACCAAATTATTGCCTAGGCTGAAATATTGAAGGTTAGGGGAAGAGGCACAACTCACAGACATAAAAGAGTGACTAGTACCAAGGTTAAAGAAAGTGTTACAGAACTAATTCTTAATAATTAGAATTCCTATAGCAAGAAAAATAAACTCTAATTACAACTAATGAAAATTAAAGTAGAAAATAATGAAAATAAAATGCAAGAGAAATAAATGACATATAGAAAATTTAAACATAGAATGTACCAGTAACAACGTTGTTGTCTTCTTGAGAAACTAAAGAAGATAAAGCATAGACTCGTAGTACCCCAGAAGATTGAGCAATTGACTTGCCCTTATCGTTTCTGTTGTAGTGGCCTTTCTTGGAAGAAGATGGAGGTACACCTTTTTGATGTTGTGCACTTCCACTGGCAGGAGGAGGCATTAAGGAAATGCTAGCACTTGAGAATTCAGAGGAACTAGGTTTTGCAAAGAAGGTTGGCGATTGATCTTCATTTTATCCACGGTCAAGTTGGCACGATAGTTCCAATGGCGATAACTGGTTCTGCCACAAATGTAACTCCTACCACCTGTGTGGCAGCACTTTCCATAAGGATGGGGTCTATTTCATCTTGCACCTGGTCTTTTTTGATGATTCTGCATTGGATTCTGATTAGAATTTTGCTCAGAGGTAAGTTGGAAGGCTTTAGGACCATGAGGATGATTCCTCTTGAAAGGTTCAAATCTAGAAGTTTGGGGATGGGAATCTTCTTCAATTCCATTTGAACTTGATGGTACTCAACCATACGAGCACCTTCAAGAAGCATGGGAAAATCATCATGATATTGGGACATCAGATCACTTTTAATGGAATCTTTTAAACTAGAAAGAAAACCAGTACACCTTGCCACTTCAGTGTGGACAAGGTTAGGAGCAAAGCGGGAAATTTTGCAGAATTCCATTTTATAATCATGCACAGAATGACTTCCTTGAGTGAGTTGCATGAAGTTGTTCTCGATTATGGTCTGGGCAGAAGGAGGAATGAATTACTCATGGAAAACTTGCTCAAATTCATCCCAAGGGATATCTTCTAGCTGAACTTCCAAAAAATGGGTCTTCAACTCACTATCCCGCCAATACTCTACTTCACCATGGAATAGGTAAGTAGCAAGATGAAGGCACTCACTTTCTAGACACTTTATATTGGCTAAGGTTTTCTCAATAGCTTTGAACCAGTCATTGGATTTAAAGTGAGAAATAGAGCCATTGAATGTCGAAGGGTTCAGACGAAGAAAGGTTAGGAGATAGGCATCTACCACAGGACCAGCAGATGGTTGTGGAGCCATAGGGATTTTAGGAATAACTGGAGAAGAGGCTTGAGGTAGAGTTGGGTAATATTGAGATGGAGCAGAAGAAGGTTGGAAAGGATTGCAGGATGAGGTCATCCTTTCACAAGCAAAGGTTAGTGCTTCAATCATAACCTTCATTAACTCTAACAAATTCTACATCTGATTAGTGTGAGAAGTTGTAGTGGAAGTAGGTTCCTCCATTACAGGCTCTGGGATATTGGAATCAGGATTCATTCTAAAGAAAGGAAAAGAAGACAATTTAAAAACTGCAGAAGATAAGAAAAGGATTTCTTATTAAATTTGAACTATTTAAGAGATTACAATTTTGGAGGATAAGAAAAGAGCATAAGTAAAGTAGAAACTATCTACAAAGGCTACTAAAGAAAAATAAACTAGTACTACTAGTTACAAAATTTTGCATAAAATATAAATTTGAAGTCTTCATAAGTTGGGTCACGGTGAAAACGTCTACTCCCACAAATTAGTACTTCATGAGCATGACTCCATCAATCCATGGCATAGTCATCGAACAATTCTTCCAAAATTTGGAGGCATAGGTGATCAGGCAATCTATCGCTTCAAATACCATGGTAACATGGAAGAGCCATTCCCTTGTTAACTATGGAAAACAGGTTCCTCAAAACACACAAAACCTCAAAATTTTGTTCAAAACATCTCTTCCAGCAGTAGATACTCCATAGTAAACATGACCAAATGTCATAACGTACCAATAATCATACTCCCAATAACCGAAGAATAATTTAGTAAAGTATCTAAGTTCAGTCTCAGAGTTTGCTACCTGAAAGTTTAATTAGAGTTTAAGTTAGAAATTTAAGTCAATTATTAAATTAGTAAGGCTTTTACTGTCCTAAGATGTCATTTGATTGCCTTTACTATTTTATGTTGTTTGATTTTGGATAAATTGATATCTTTTATCTTAACTTAAAATTCTCAACTTTGCTATGATACCAACTGTGACGACTCCAATATTGAGTTATAACAAATCTCAACATTGATGCGTCACCACAACATCTAATATTAGATTAGAAGGAAACTAATCCAAATCATTTGGTGATGTGTTTGGCTAAGGATTTAGAAAAGGGTTTTAAGTTAAGATGGATAAATTTTGTAAGACTATGCATGATGATGCAATATGATGAATATGAATTAAGAATGTATGTGCATAAAGAAATTACATTTACTAATGTGGAGATGATAATAATATGCTCATATAATAAGAATGTACATTATGAGATATATGTATAAATCAATTTAATCTTATGATCTTTCCTAAACAATTCTTAAAATTTTTGGCATGAATTAAATTGTATTTGTTCAAAAGAAGCACCTATAACATCAACATATAAGTCTTCCATTCAATTAGAAGATTAATTAAAAGGATTAACAACCAAAAACTAATATAAAGTCAATCTATTACATAGGATTGCTTATTTCTAATTCTAGTAATTTGAAGTGAGAAGAACATATGAAGCAATTATCTATCATATGATACACACATCTTACATTATTTACATTATAAGACAATGTGAAAATAACAGCTAAATCTCCAGTTAAGTATGGAACTACAATTTTAATTAAGTATCCATTCATCCAACCCAAGCATTTAAGTAAAGATTTATATTCCAACAAGATCATAGTAAATATAAAGCAAATGATTTTAATTATTACAAACCAAAAATAAACATTATAAATTAATTAAAGTAAGAGTCTCTCCCTCACATGAAATAAAAGCGAGAACTTAGAAAAATTAGGTGGAAGCAAATATTTTCTTTTAAGCGCTTGGTCCAGCTCCACTAGCCTCCAAGTGCACCTGATCTATCATATTTTAATATTTAAATGTGATAGGGCAAAGCTAATAAAGAGAAAATATGGTTAGACTAAATTGTCTAAGTACAATTTAAGAGTAGGCTAAATTTTTTTTTTTTTTTTTGATATCACAACAAGTTACAATCTAAGCATATATAAGGGTGCAAAATATAAGCATAAAAGTATGGAAAGGAAGTAAGTAGAAGTAAGGAAAAGTAGAGTGAGTAAGGATACTCACATAAATATACATTTCTAGCCTACAAGTAAAATAAGGGTAAAAGCATCCTAAATAGGCTATAGAAGTACTAAAGTGCATATAAAAGTAAATGAAATAAAGCATGTATATGTTCAATGAACTTATGCTAAGTAAGGAAAAGAGATAGTGAAACAGTTAAATGTAATTATAACAATATTCATTGTAATCTAAGTAAACTGTAAACAAGTAAAGTACAGAACTAAAATATGGAAAATGCGAAGTATGGAAACTAAAGGAAGATCTTAGACTATTAGTCCAAGAAACACACAGTCTAGAACTATGGAAAGTAACATAGCTAAAAGTTATAATGAGTCTTCCCAATCAATAAGATTGTTGAAGATCTTATATTTTAAATGGTTAAAATTTTTTATGAAAGTATTCATTCTGCGGGCAAATACAGAATAAAATAAGGAGTTAAACACATCTATTAAATAAGTAAAGGAAAGCGGGGTCAAAACAAATAACACTCATATTCACCCTCTAAGAATGTGAGGTCTCCTTATTACTTCTTATTAGCCTACCCTTGGCTTATCTAACAATGTAAACCCCTATACAAAATTTTTATTCATGCACAATGTCTTATATAAATGAATCGAATGAATAAGGTTCAAAGCTAAGCAAGCATTCAAGGAAAAATTCAATAATTGCAACTTACTGATATCCAAAGTTATTTAATTTTAATGATCAACATAATGATTGGACCTAATTGAGCTCCCAATTAACATTGAGATATTGATCTCTAGTTAATTGTAATTATTAGTAGTAATTGGGGTTTTGAAAATATTAGTTTTGTTTGATTTATTATGAGATGACAAAATAGTTTATAAGTATAACAATACAAATAGAAGCTAGTTCTATTCTAGCCATAAACCATAAGGTTCAAATAGGATAACTAAATCACGATTTAGGTGACTAGTAGGGAAGGATTGAGATTATAAAATTAACATACTTAAAGGAAATAGAAGTTAAGGTTCAATTCATTGAAGTTCTATAGCTAGGTTGTAGGTTGAAGGATCTACTAAATTCAAATACTATTCTAGCTAAGTTATAATAAAATTAAAGGTTTAAAGTAAGGGAATGAAGAGATTATGAACTACAAGTTCTATATTTTATAATAGTAAAAGGTTAAGGAAATCAATAGGATTCCTAAACTATCCTAAATGAATTTAGAACTCTTATTACTAGCTCTCAAGGAATTTAAGTGAAGACTTAAGGACTAGGATGAATGAACTAAGATCTTCTCTAGTCACTTAAGGCTAGTCCTAATTGATTTAATAATCTATAACTGCAAAAGCATTAAGGCTAACTACTCTTAATGGATGTAATAAATATATCTAGGGATTAACTACAAAACATGTTGTAAATCAATCCTAGGGTTTCTACCTTAAGGTTGGAAAGTGAATCAAGCACTTTGCAATTGATTCAAGTATCTAGAATAATGAGAACTAAGCTCAATCACATGTAATATGAATGACATGCGAGGAAAATAATAAATGTGACATGTTTTCTATCCTAAAGTTTTAAGTACCTAATATTAATTAAATTCCTACAAAACATTAATTAAATCTGTATTAATCGTTTGCAGATAATCGGTGCAAAAATTTATGGCAGCACAGAAAATCAAAAGCGCTAAGTTTAAAGGATGCGACTACTAGTAGTACTCTGAGAATTGCACGCCACTAGACGCGCAGCAACTCTTATGAGTGCCACTTGTCGATGCGAGACCCACGGCCTAAACAAACGTGGCCTGTGGTTGAATTGCTCCAGCACAGCGAGGGAACCCAGACCACAGCACTCGCGGTCCAGACCGCTTTGTCCCCGTGAAGACTTGAAGGGACCTATTAGGGTTTTAATCCCCAATCGATTCCAACAGTTCCCTGGCACGGCCCACACCTGGACAGAAAGCCCTAACCAAAGCCTACTTAATAAGCTTAAAATTAACACATCAAATCAATGGTGGTGCCGACCAAATCGAACCCTAGGTCTCAAAGAAACGGACCTAGGTATCACCATTAAATCCAAAGGGGCTAAACCAACTGATCAGGCTCGATCGAGCCTAATCGAGCTTTAGATCAAATAATAATGATGCGAGATTGATTAAGCTATAATTAGACTAGGAGAAGGATGGTTAGAGGAGTACTCAGAGGTGGAAGAAAAATGGGATTCTGGCGATCCCTCCTGAAATCCCAGCTATCGCCACTGACGCTCCCAGCTTCAGCTAGACCCTTCAGCAAGTGCCAAAACATCTAAGGAATGAAATGAAAGGGTTTATTTCCCACGAGGAGGCCACTTGGAGGAAATATCTGCATGTTTGAGCATTGGCAGACACACGACTGGGTGAGAGGATGGTGATGTACAGGGAACTAATCCCAATAGTCTGTTCGATCGTGCGAATGAACGAATGGATGACCTCGGACTGGGTCACTCCCGGACCGTTCGATCCGTCTTAGAAAAGGCACAACAGTCAGGATCCGCGTGGATCGCTATTTCGTGCACTGGCCTCACGTATGGGATCAGCGCGGTTTCAATAGAGTCAATTAGATCACTAATTGATGGGTAACAATAATAAGGTTATTACACTAAACTTCACTTTACTTTACTTTATAGTTCAGTTCTTACTTTTCTACTATAGTTTACTTTAATTTAGAGTCTTTTCTTGATGCGATGAATGTTATTTTACTTTTATTTATTCTTCACTTCTTCAGTCACTTTTACTTAGCATAAGATTCATTAAACATATTTATGTATTTACTGTATGCTTTTATATGCACTTTAGTATCTTCAAGCCTTATTAAGATGCCTATTTTTCCCTTACTTATTATTGTAAGCTAAAGCAAACCTACTTATGAGTTCTTACTATTTACTTTATTTACTATATTTTATAGAATTTTTACCCTTACTTTAATGCTTAGTGCTCCGCTTATAATCATTATAAAACTGCATATGTGATATCCAACTAAAGCTTAAATTAAAACTTAACCTAATCTTAAAATGTACTTAGAGTTTTCTATCTGATTAATTATTTTTATTTTATTAGTTTTGCCCTACCATATTCAAAACCAAATATAGTAGATCAGGAACATCTTCTGGATAGTGGACCTGGGATTAGCACCAACCATTTGTAGACTAAAGATTCTGCTTTCGCACTTTTTTATTACTTTAGAGAGGATGAGAGATTTTATTTTTAATTTCATTTAATTCAGTTTGTAATTAATTTCTATAATTTTATTTCTTTATTTATGTGATGGATTTACTTTTTTTATCTGCTTAGTTTGGATAGTGGAATGAATACATTAATTTGTTGTATATTTCCTACTTGTATGTTTTACTACTTAACTCAACCATCTCACAAAGATTCTTCACCACATAGCACTTGATATTGGATTGGTTTTCTTCTAATTCAATGTTAGTTGCTATGGTAACACTCTAGAATTAGATGGGGTTCCTAATCCATAATTAGGGGCATTACAGTTGGAAACAGAGCTAAGGTTGAGGGAAATGAGTTTAGTAAATATTCACTCATCCAAATCAAACAATATAGAAAAATAGAATAAAAGCATATAACAATGTTACCATAGGTTAGTAAATGCCTTATTATTTCAATAATTAATCTAACTTAACCAAAACCTTAAATCGACTCACAAATGACAAATCATGAGACTGATCTAAATATTATTCTAGGTTGTTCTTTCAATATTGGGATGAAGATTATCATAATGGATTTAAGCATGGTAGACTTTATGTTGGAGTGTTGCAGGTGGAGATGTCCTCAATAAAATCCTTAAGTTGTCAGTATTTATAGGTGATTGCATTCCCAAATTAGCTAGCTAATGGTTATCCTGATTAACCGAGATGTTCCAAGCGATCGCCTGCCCATATCACATCTGCTTCAAAGTGATGGTTCAACTCTTCAACAACTACGCCTAGGAGTGGTGGGACCATGATTTTGATAGGCTTGTTCGTGAAAGCTGACGCTTTCATCATGCCCCTAGATGACATTCTAGATTAATATAGTTAGATTCCTTGTGTAGGGTATTATACTTGTGATTTTATGTCTCAACATTAAGAGAAATAGAGTAGGGTGTGAATCTCTAACCTTAATTTATAACTAATCCTAGTGTAGCTAACCTATCCAATAGGTGTAATTAGCTTTTAGCACACCTTTACTCATAGATTGTAAACCTATTTAGATCAACTTCTAGTACTTAGAATTAGATTCATTAAACTTACCCTTCTTGTCCCAAACTTTACCTAAAGCTCCCTAATTTCCTTTTAGTATCCCTTTAGCTTCTTAAGGATGTTTAACTCTCTCTTAATCATTAGCAACCTTAATGCCATAAGTCCACATATAATTTGTAATTTGAAACCCTTGCCTTTCCCATACACTTAGAACCTTCCAATGGAGTTCTTAGCTAATTTAGTGAGTTAATGAGATAAAATCCAATCAAATTTAAGTTGCCTTAGTTAGATGCTAGCAGTTAACCTACAACTTGCACCTCCTAAGTGTAGTAAATCTATAACCTTTGCCATTCCCCATTTGCTCCTTAAGCTTTGAATTTAGCAACCAATAAAGATTAAGTGGCTTAGTATTAGTGTAGAATTAAGATCATGTTGCATATTTATACATACAAATTACTTTGTCATTTACATAAACATAGATCAATTCACTATTTTTCAAACTTGATTTACTTATAGTATTACTATTAATTAACTTAGAGTTTGATATGTCTAAGTCAATTGGGAGCTTAATTAGCTTCAATAACTAAGCTTGATATGTATAAGTTAATTAGGAACTAAATCTTAGACAACAATAGATATCACATAATTTATAATTACTTAAATTCCTTGAAATGCTAGTTTACTTGAGACTACAAACTTGAACATTCATAAAGACCTTGTACATAAATAAAATATTCATAAAATAAAACTTAGGGGTTTCATAAGTAGGATGTCGAGCTAGGGTAGGCTACAGAGTAATAAGGAGACCTCACATATCCTAGAGGGGGAATGTGAGTGTTTATTTTGGTGACCTCACTTTTCTACTTAGCTAGACGGATGTGCTTCACTCCACGCCCATTTTGTAAGTTATGCCTCCAGAGCGGAAAACTTAAAATTTAATAACCCAAGGTTGTTACTTTGACTAATTAGGACTAAAATAAGTCTAAATTTTGATTCTAACACTCTTGAATAGTCATTAGGGTCTCACTCTGAAGTTTTGGTCAAAATTAGGGGTCAAATGGATCAAACCCTGATTTTGGGAATTTCAGGAACCCTAAAAATTGAGTTATTTAAATTGACTTTAAAATAAAAATCAGACTTCGCCATTGCATTCATTACCCCTAAATTAGCTAGGGGTGAAGTTTTGGAGGCAATTGAAAGCTGTTAAATTTTGTCAAATATTTTAATATATTTAAAATACCCTGAAAAATAGGAAAATTAAATACTTATTGAAATCAAAATCCGAATTTGCCGTGCATTCCCCACCCCTCAATTAGCTAGGGGTGAATTATTGAAAAGTTTCTAAAGTCATTTAATAAATCAATTTTAATTAAGAAATTCTAAAATAATTATTAAATTAATTAATTAATTCAAATATTATAAATGGCATCATCTACCCGCTGCCTGCGCCGTCTCCCTTCCCCGTCTAATCGAACAGAAGATCAGAGCCATTTTATCGGTCCGATCAAGTGGCTCAGGAATTGCCTTCCCCATTCCCTCTGCGCGCGCTCCGCACGTCGCCGAGCGGCGTCGAGCAGCCAATACCGCGCGCGGGGAATCCTTGACGCCTCCGCCGATAGTCCCATTAAGATCCTAGGCTTTAATTCATGATGGGGTAAGCATCTCTGGTTCCCTGAAGTCCTCGAGGTTTAGTCTCACCATACTGTTCAAACCCTAGCTTAGGAACCACTCATTCAAATACTCCTCGATCTCCCTATCTCTGCTTCCATTTTGCAATCTAAATTTTTGTAATGCTATTTCACAAAGTACATTTAGATATAAATGGCTTGATCAGGTTTGATCGAACCTGATTGAGTGAATTTTGAATGCCATCCACAATAGCGTACAGTAACCCCCATGCATATGTTGATACCTAGCCTTCTAGGGTTCACCTTCGCCGGCGATACAACCATCCTCCGGAGAAGCTCTCAAGCTCAGGTGGAGGGTAAGATCATAAGGTATTCATAGCTATGCGAGCTGAGCCATGCCACCGCTGGGAAGGCCGGCAAATGTCAAGCCCTAGGTGGTTGCTCTCGAGTACGCTCGGGGCGATGGAGAAGAAATTGTTTCGGGTCGGACCCGACCCATGTGTGGCCCTAGGGCGTGCGGCTAGCATGGGTGCTAGAATGTGGGGCCCACCTCGTGCGCTATTGCGCATGTGGGCCGACCCATGGCGCATCGACTGACGCGCCTATGGGCCCGCCTACTGTCTGCGGGCGTATGTCCCATCTATAGAGAATAATGTTAAGTAAGGATTTAATTAAATCAGTTTATAATTTAATTAAATTTATTTTGATAATTTACAAAACCTTAAACCCTCAAAATTTGCAAACTAAAAGTCCAAATATATTAAATATATATCTCATTTTAATCTAATAAATGAGAAGAACATTATGGCAGTGTCAAATTTCTAGTAGGATGAGTATTTACCATAGTGACATTTTAGGACCTCCCACTTAGTTCAAAACTCTAGAAAACTTCAAACCTTCATAACTTTGTACCCACTAATACAAACATAGTCAATATAGGTCTCATTTTAATCAGGAGAATATCAGGAGTGTAATGATAGTATTAGTTTTGTTGTTAGACTTGAAATTTGACTAATGACTGTTGGGTACTTTCCCTAATTACCTTATTTAACTTAGAAATTCAATTAGCCAAAATTTAGTTAATTAGGTCATCCAATATATCATTCTGATCAGTAGAACTTAATTAATAGTAAATTACAAGAAAATATAGGTTTTGATGATTAAATTTTCTAATTTTCTCTAATTATCCTAGAACCTAATTAACATTCAGGTACCTCATGTATGTTCTTTTTCTGCACAATTTTATTTTGAGCCGCATGTTTAGTTCTTATCTTGTATTATGGTGGTTTGGATGTATCATTTTTCTTTTTCTTGCTTATGCACTCTATTAAAATGTATATACTTAGTGAATAATTCCACTGCATTATTCATAGCACATCCTTCCCTTATAAGTGGATTAAAAATTACACCTTAATCTAATGATAAGTGAGGGCCTTGTCAAAGTAGCACACCGCTCCTTGATAACCGAGGGGCAAGACACCACAGTTAGTATCAGAGAACACTATAAGGTGTCAGATTTAAATTTGCATTCCTCTCTACCTAATGAATTGTTCTTCTGACATTCAGTCACTAAATAGATACTTGAGTTACATCCAAGGTACCATAGTCTTGTGCTCAGAATAAAAAGCATAAAATGGAAAATACCTATATAACTATATAATACACTTGACTATAAAACTCAAACCTTAGTAAACAACTCAACTTAATAAAAAGGAACTTGATTGAACATATAGGAAATGCTTTGTTAAAATAATTAATAAAGAAAATGAATTAGTACATTTCCAATTTTTCTTAGATTCTAAGAAAGCATTGTTTTAATTTAGATTATAAAATGAATCTCGGACAGACCCCTTCCCCCACTGCATCTGGCAACTCTTCCACGAAATTGAACGCACTACTTAAGGTGGTACGAATTATGGTGGACTCTCAAGCTAAGCAACTTGAGAGGATGGAAAGACTGTTAACATCATAAATGAACCAAAACCCCCCTCCATCAGTTGTAGCCCTACACCTTACTACTCCTTCCAGCATCACGTACAATCTGCAAATAAACTCTTGCAAAGTTTTCTCTGATTAAGGACTCCCACTTTTAATGGAAGTCTATCAGTAATTGACACCGCCGGTTGGTTAAAAATGGTGGTATAGAGCCTGACCATTATTATGTGTCCGGACATGAAAGTAATCAGACTCACTACCCATCTACTACTGGATGAAGCCAAATGCTGGTTGGACAGTACCAGAAGTACCCAGTTCATAGACATTAGCATTAAAGATATCACGTGGGATGAGTTCATTGAGTTGTTCAGAGCTGAATATATCTCTTTATCAGTGTAGCACAACTTGGGAGACATATTCCTAAAGCTACATCAAGGGAACCATCCAGTAATGACCTACAAAGTAGAGTTTTAGCATCTTGCCCAATTTGTTACAATCATGGTTTCCATGGATGCTGATCACTGTCATTGGTTCCAGAGTAAAATGCACGACTCCATCAAAGATCATGTTCTACCCTTGAGTCTAACAAACTTCACTAAACTCCTGGAGATGGCAAAGGTAGTGGAGTAGCACCAAGCCCAAAGGTAACCGAAGAGAAGTTTTGGGTCAACCTCCTACCGCAATGACAACCCTAAGAAAGAAATAGTATACTAGATCGAGGCTGAGGCTCTACCCACCAATCCCTTCAGTGGTTGCACTATACCCCACCCCTATGACAGATGCTACCATGGGAGCGGTAACTGTTACAAGTGTGGGAGGCCTGGACACTCCTATTTTCAGTGTATGTCTAAGGATATTTTCATCAGTGATTAAATTAATCACTCAAAACATCAACCAATTTTTGACTTATACCGTAAGAATCCTCAAACAGCAAGAGCGCCACCTTCTTCATCTACAGCACAATTCCAGAGATGCAAGGCAACCATTGCACCTTGCCCAAATGCTCAAGACCCCCACCAAGATAAGCATACAGCAATAAGCATGCAGGTCCTTTTCGAATCTACGCCCTCACTCCACTCGAGGCCGTAGAAGACAATCATGTGGTTTCATGTACATAGTTCTAAACTAACTTTTTCTTTTAGTCAATACTTGCCTAAATAGTTAGTGATTTATTGTATATGTAACTAGGCTCACTATATGTAACCAATAAACCCTGTAATGTACTACTCGACATGGGAGCTAGTCATTCATTTGTGTCAGGAAGTTGGACTTAGTCTCTCAACCTGTCTCTATATAGTTTAGCTAGTCCTTTAAGCGCTGGGTTTCCATCTGGAGCCCATTTGCTAGATCGTTAGTTCTATAAAATACCATAACCTATCGATGATAAAGAATTAGAGGCCAAGTTAGTTGTCCTTCCTATAACAAATTTTGATGTGATTTTAGGAATGAACTGGTTAAACCAACATAATCTTGCTATCAACTACTAGAAAAAGAAGATCATTCTGGGCAGCGATAATCATATATAATCCTTCGTTGGTAAATTTAGCACTCGAGCTCATTGATTAATGATATGGAAGTGAAAAGATTAATTAAGAAAGGTTGCAATGCCTGCCTAGTAACAATACTATGTGAGGAGAAATACAATGTCCCCATAGCTGAAAATCATATCATTTGTGAATTCTCCGATGTTTTCCCTGAAGATCTACTCGGTCTTCCACCTATTCGAGAGATAGAATTTGTAACATATGCAATTCTAGGAACCCAATTAATATCAAAGAATCCTTATCACATGGCTCCAAAGGAGTTGTAAGAACTAAACAAACTACTACAAAAGCTGCTTGAGAAGGGTCCCTTCAGACCAAGTTCGTCTCCTTGGGGAGCGCCGGTATTGTTCATGAAGAAGAAATATGGTTCGATGCGTATGTGTATCGACTACCGTGAGCTTAACAAGATAACAATTAAGAACAACTACCACCAATTGCAAGTGTTCTCCAAGATTGACTTATAATCAGGATACCACCAATTGGAAGTCAAGGAAATAGACATAGAAAAGACAGCATTAAGAACTAATTATGGACACAACGAAATTCTAGTAATGTTGTTTGGTTTAGTGAATGCACCCTCTATCTCTATGGATCTATTGCAGCGCATTCTTAAACCATACTTTGATAAATTAACCATCGTCTATATTGATGATATTTTGATCTACTTAGAAAGCAAAATGGAGCATGCGTACCACTTAAGGGCAGTGTTGAAAGAATTGCGTGACCATGAACTCTATGCCAAGTATTCCAAGTGTAAATTTTGGCTCGATTCAGTAGCTTTTTTGGGTCATGTCATAGATGCTCAAGGTAATAGAGCTAATCAGAATAAGGTCAATGCCATCCAAGATTGGTCTCAAACAACATCCATGACTAATATCAGAGGCTTCTTGGGCTTAGCTGGTTACTATAGAATAATTGTGAAAGGCTTTTTTCAAATAGTCTTATCTCTAACTAAGCTAACCCAGAAAGCTGTACCATTAAACTGATCTTCAGAATGTGAAGGAGTGTTTTAAGCGTTAAAGGATGCACTATCCTTTGCGCCAGTTCTAGTTCTTCCTAAATAAGGCCTAAATTACCAAGTCTATGTCGATGCTTCTGGAATAGGCTTGGGTGTTGTACTATTTCAGGATGGAAAGGTGATTACGTACGTGTCTCGCCAACTTAAGCCACACAAAAATAACTATCTGGTGCATGATCTAGAGCTTGCAGTAGTCATTTTTGCTTTGAAAATATGGCGTCGCTATTTGTATGGAGTCCAATGTTCTATTTTTATCGATCACCAGAGTTTGAATTATATATTCACTCAGTGTGAGCTTAACTGTTGTTAGAGGAGATGATTGGAACTTATAAATGACTATGATTTGGATATCCAATCCCACCTAGGAAAGGAAAATGTAGTTGCTGATGCAGTCAGTCATCATGCAACCATCAATTTCGTCATCACTAAAAGCCCATTAGAATAAGAATTTTGCAAGCTAGGCATCAAGCCTGTGCATGGAGATCTACTAAGTGAATTAATTTCTATAAGTAATATAGAGCCAATGTTCCATAGAGACGCTTCTATCTCATTGAATAAGGATGAGGAGTATCTGAATTTAAAGGTTGCAATTGAGAGTGGTCGTTGTCCTGAGTTGAATTTTCAGAAAGGCATTATATATCTAAATAACCATCTCTGGATTCCAAGGTCCATGCACCAAGAAATTCTCATCGAAGTTCATAACTCTGGAGATCAAGTCCACCCTTGCAGCACTAAGATGTATCGGGATCTAAAGAGTCATTTTGGTGGCCTGGTATCAAAAAGAGTGTGGCAGAGTTTGTTGCAAAATGTCATGCTTGTAGCCTCATCAAAGCTGAACATTAAAGGCCCGGAGGACTTCTTCATCCTTTGGCTATCCCTGAATGAAATGGTTCGATATTTCCATGGACTTTGTCATGGGCTTACCTAAGTCAAAGTCTGGTGCTAATTCTATCTGGGTCATAGTTGAGCAACTACCCAAGTCAGCTCATTTCATTCCAATGCGTCATACAGATTTTGTGGATAAATTGGCAAAGCTGTATATTAAGAAAATAATCAAACTCTATGGGATTCCAATATCAATTATATCTGATCATAATAGAAGGTTCACATCTAAGTTTTGGAAAGCAGTACATCAAGACCTGGGAACTACCTTAGCCATGAGCACTGCCTTCCATCCTCAAACTGATGGACAAACATAACAGGTAAATCAGGTTCTTGAAGATCTTCTATGTTTGTATATTCTTGATTTTTGCAGCTTCTAGGAAGATCATATCCCTCTTGTGGAGTTTGCCAACAATAATAATTTTCAGGCAAGCATCAGCATGGCTCCGTATGAAGCGTTACATGGGCAGAAATACGACAATTCACTAGCATGGTCTGAAATCGGAAGTGTTCAGTTGTATGGATCTGATCTAGTCGATGAAATAAATAGAAAGGTGCAATTAATCCAACAAAGAATCAGAATAGCACAAGATTGTCATAGTAAATATTACGATGCCCATCATCATTCTCTAGATTTTGATGTTGGGGATTTTTCTTATCTCAAAGTCAACCCCATGAAAGGAGTGTCCCATTTCAGTGTAGCTGGAAAACTTAGTCCTCACTGCATTGGACAATTCAAGGTATTGGAAAGGATAGGCTCTATATCCTATAGATTAAAGCTTCTGAAAGATTTCTTTGCAGTCTACAATGTGTTTCATATCTCCTCACTATGGAGATGCCTTCATAATCCTTCTCACCTTGTTTAGCTTCCAACAGTTGAGATCTAACTCGATCTTTCTTATGCCAAAAAACTAGTTAGATTCTTAGCTCGTGATTAGAAGCAGTTAAGGAATCATTCTATTCAAATGGCTAAAGTTCAATGGAATAATCATTCTTTGGACAAATATACTTGGGAAAAAAAAGTGGATATGCACCATAAATATCCAAAGATCTTTAAGAATCAAAGTACTTTTCCTATCCTTTACTTGTAGTTATTTTTCAGTATCTCGTCTTAGTAGTGTTTTCTTTACTTGAGTGATGTCGAGAATGACATCGTTCTTAAGTGGGGGGGTCTGTAACAACCCTAAGTTGTTACTTTGCATAATCTTAACTTGATCGCATTCTAATTATCATTCCATTAAGTTTATCTACTTATTAGAACTAAACCCTAAAAATTTGGAGCGATTCAGAGTTCAATCAAATATTTAGAATATTTAATAATATCTAATTAGAAAATTGAAATATTTAATTTGACCTCAAAATTAAAATCCAACTTTACCATTGCGCTCGTCACCCCCAAATTGGCTAGGGGTGATGTTTTAGAAATATTTGGAAGTCGTCGGATTTTCACAAATATTTTAATATATTTTAAATACCTCAAAAATTAGGATAATTAAATTGATTTCCAAATTAAAATTTGACTCCGTCGTTGAGTTCATCACTCTCAAATTAGCTAGTAGGAAATTTTTGGGATTTTTGGAGCTCATATATCAATCTGATTTTAATTAATTGAATGCATCAATTTAATAAAAATAAAATTAGCTATATTAAAGTAATTCCTTTTTTTTCTCTCCTTCTTTCCCTCAATGCCTGGGACCCGCTCCCCTTACCTATGCTGTGCCTTCCCTTCCTAGCGCAAGCAAGGGGACTCAGCCCCCTATCCTTCTCCATGCTGTGATGGGAAAGGACTTGCATCTTCACCCATAGCCCATGCATGCCATCTCCCCCTCTCTTCTTATAATATGGAATCTCAGCCTCGTCCTTCTCCATTTGCTTAGCTGAAGCTCCTGATGAATCTATAAATTATATCTCAAAATAAAAGAAAATTTCATTCATTTCTGATCTTAAAATTGCTTTCTTAATAAAATTTTGTTTATCTTTTCAGGAAAAAAGGCATATCTAAGGAATTCTGAGTCATTTGTGCAATTTTTCAAAATTTTTCAAGGGAAACCTCTACCGCGCGCTGCAGCGCGCTACAACGCACTGTAGCGAGTCATTTTGCAAAAATGAGCGCTGTTGCGCGCTACAATGGTTCAGTTTGCGAACCGCGGGTGCGATCGCACGCTGCAGCGGTTCATTTTGCGAAATGCTGGCGCTCCAGTGTGTTGCAGCGGTTCAGTTTGCGAACCGTGAAAGCGATCACGCGCTGCAGCAGTTCAGTTTGCGAACCGCAAAAATGATCGCGCGTTGCAGCGGTTCAGTCTGTAATCACGGGCGTGATCGTGCGCTACAACGGGGCATTTTGCGAAACGCTGGTGCTACAGCGTGCTGTAGCGGAGCGCCTTGCGAAAAGCGGGTGCGATCGCACGTTGCAGCGAATCATTTTGCAAACTGCGGGTGCGGTCGCGCAATGCAGAGGAGCATTTTGCGAAATGTTGGCGCTACAGCACGCTGCAATGGAGTGCTTTGCAAAACACTAGCGCCACAGCGCGCTGCAGCGGGTCACTTTGCGAAAAATGGACGCGATCACGCACTGCAGCGGGCCTCTCTGTAAAATTGTTTTTGCCATAGTGCGCTGCAGCGGCCCGGCGCAATTTTGTCTGGCAGAAGCATTAATTGCATTTGGGACAATACACCTAACCAGCCTCTTGTCTCCAGCTATCATTCCTCCTAATGCAGCTCCATTTTTAATTGAGAAAATGATCTTTTGAGGTGATGTAATAGCTAAAACAATGGAAAGAATATGTCAACTCATCCATCAAGTGGATTTTGCCATCATTGCTCAGATTTTTAAGAAGCATTTGCTGGATTTTGAAATGAAGAAGGAAGAAGCAGCCCCTCATCTATAAATACCACTCCTCTTGACTAGAGGAGGTTTCCAAAAATTGCTCACTTCACTTAAGTAAAGAGAGGGGTTGCATAGAAGAGAAGAAGAACTCCCCAAGGGTGGAGAAGCTCTACTTGCTAAGGAAAATAAGGAGAAAGGCAGCACTAGGGAACTAAGAGAGGCACTTTAAGCAAGGAGGAGAAGAGTCCGGAGAACTTCCCAAGGAACATTCCTAGTATTTTCTAAACTCTTGTTTTGTAATTTCTCTTCTTAGTTGATCATAAAAGAGTCTTTATCCATGTATATGTTCTTTTTCATCTCTTTTGTAATGGAGAGCTAAACCTCCCTTGGGAAGGGTTGGGGTAATCCCATATATTTGATAGTTACTTTAATTTGTATGAACTTTTCCTCAAGTATTAATAAAAGTTATGAACTTAATGCCTTGCTCAAGAAATGCATAATATTACTATAGTCTTGATTGTGAACTAAAGGGAAATGGACTAATGAACTCAAGGACTAAAGTGTCTTGTGCTCCATAGCTCACCTTGGTTTAGATGCTAGATTTATGAGTGAATGAGAGATTAGAACTATGTGAGAAAGTTCTTGTGCTTAGTGCATCTTAATGAAAGCTCAACTAAAGTGTTGATGCGTCTGATGCTAAGACCCACTAATTGAGTTCATTTGCTCAACATAATTGAGGAAGGGAAAGAAATAGTTGTGTGCTCATGAACGAGGTGACATAGTCATTGAGCATAATATATTTAATCCCTCAGCTCAATTATGTGTGATGCGAGTGATGCTCTTAGTGGAATCAATGCTTATAAGATCTTAAAAATTAATAATCCTTATCTCCTTGATCAAGATATAAGATGAAAACTATAAAGTTAAAATCTTATAAGAATCTTCGTGTTGAAATAGAACTGTCTGTGTATTCATTTCGTGCACAAGATTTGAACTTGTGAATCCTTGAGATAACACTCAAGGAAGAACAATGTGCACTTAATTTAAATCTAAGTAAATGAAAGATAAACACTTGAGGAATCATCATGCATAAGTGACCTATCGTGACATGTGGGAGAAACCCAACTCTCCTCTTCCTTTTATTCGACTTATTTTCTACTAAGTGATTGTTGTGCTTATTCTGGAACCAACTCAAAAAACACACTCATAGCTTAAACATTAGTGATAATAGATACACCTTAGTAACAAAACATTCGATTCTTTGTGGTTCGATAAATCCCGAAAACTCAAACTTTCTATTTATTACTTCAGACCACGTACACATGCGTGCAAGCGCAGACGTGTATTTACAGTATGTCAGCTCCTTCCCCTCTTCCCTTCATCTGCTATGCTTGCTGCTGAAATAACCCTCAAGCCCTCAAGCTCTCAAGAATTCAGTAGAAATATTCTTTCATTTGTAAGCCAAGGTACCTATTGATATCACCTTTCTTATGCTCCATTTCTTTTACAAGCCAAGATACTTATTTGATACCTTCTCTCTTTATGAATTAGTTACAACATTTATCTTGCATGTGTATTTCATGCTGATAAGAACCTGTGTTTGAGAGGTGGAGTTCCTTAGAGCTTATTAAGATTGTAAATTTTAGAGTAAATGAATAGTTTGATTTTCCTTCTGTATACTTGGACCTTTAGCTTCATTGTTTGCATTATTAAAATAATAATTTCGTGTCAATTTTGGTATAAATAAAAAAACCTTGGAAAGTCCTTTCTATCGGTATATGGCACCGCACTTGAGGTGCCCAAAATCAAAAGAGTATTTAGGTGCCGAATGGGACATGTTTTGGTTTTCACACAAGTAAAATCACCGTCGAGCGCTACAGTGCGTCGTAGTACCTAGCTCTCAGCTAGGATGCATTAAAGCGTCGCAGTGCCCGTATCTCGGGTTGGCTACACCGTAGTGCGCCATAGCTCGTCGTAGCACCTAACTCTCAGCCAGGAGGCGCTACAACGTGCCGTAGTGCTCAGCTCTCAGAAAATATGACACCTGAAAGTGCTGCAGTGTGCCACCGCACAGAAATTTGCCGTAACACCTGAAAGCGCTGCAGCGCACCATAGCGCCTAGCTCTTGGCCAGGGAGCACTACAGCGCATTGTAGCTCCTAGGTCTCGAATCGGCTAGCGCCGTAGTGCTTAGCTCTCGGCCCATAGGTGCTACAATGCGCCGCAGTGCGTCGTAGTGCCCAAAACTGCCCGAAATTGCCAAAACTTCATATTTTTTGCATTTTAATAATTCTAAGACTCTAATGGGACCAAAATATACTAAAATAAAAATAGGATTTAGTAAAATCAAGCATTGTGTAAATGTAGAGATGATTTTTAATATGAAATCTACCTCTTCTTTTAAATTAGATGTTCTATGATTTTTAATATTCCCTTCAACTTTAGGATTCCTTCCTTAAGGATTATGAATAAAAAATTATGTTAGATTTTATTTATTGAGTAAATGAGTTATTCAATGAATGAAACCTTATTTTTTCTAGTTTATAGATTTTCATATTTTAATTATGACTATTTTATCTTTTAACTTTAGATTAAGATTAGGAGATCTATCCTATTAAGCCTTGAGTTTGCTTAATAGGATTTGCCCTAATCATTAGTTCACAACTTTGACTTAAACCTTGGTCCTTAAGTATTACTTTTGGGATTATGAGGTTAAACCCCAAAACTTGGAGTTTAAATTTTAATCCCTAGCTTTTCTAGATTTTGATCAAATCTTAGATTAGATCATCTAAATTCATCAAATATGATGTATTGGTTAATTATTTAACTTGTAAGTATCATTGATTGAATTAAATTAAAACCTGATCAGTTCTAATTGTCTTGAACTCATAAGGCCATGGATCTAAGTTATACTTGATAGTAGAAATTGGAGATCCTGAATTTGTAATAACAAATATCACATATATGTAGTAGAGTCCCTTGCTTACTATTGAATTATTGTTACTTTTCATTCCTTGTACTTTGTTCCTTTTTCCCTTGAATATATCATACAAGATAACATTGTTGCATGAAATGAAAACATAAAATAATTAGAAAAACATTTGCATAGGTTCAGTTTTTTATTGATCTTGCGCATTTTTAGCTCCACTGGACAGGGGGTAAAGAGAAATAAGGATTACTTAACACATACTTATTGAGGAGAGTTGTGTTAAGTTGGAACCGGATCAGTCTTGCAGACATACTTAACTCATCAATCACTTCTGGATGTGTCCACAGAAGTATGGTAAAATAACTAAAATCTTACTGCATGTGCATTTTCTGCCTCTTCAGTATAGTTATGTTTCTTGCCTTAGCCCAGAAAAGCTATGGGACCTTACATATTCTGCCCTGGCCCAGAAAGGCTATGGGATTTTTACAACATAGTGGCTTGTTTGGCCAACCCTTCTAATATAGCAATCTTTACATACTTACTTTTTTATTTTACAATTTACTTGTATTATAATTAGCCTTTACATTACTTGCTTACTTGTATACTTATAGGATGTTAGATTTCTTTCTTATGTAATTATATGTATCACATTTAAATTTTTTTCTTTTAAATTTGTATAAATTATATGATCATTAGCGTGTTTAGGATGAGTCTTTTTTCAAGTACTTATTTTATATATATATATATATATATATATATATATATATACATATATATATATGACTAACCTTGTCATAGCTTTGACATTGAGGTATGTCCTTTTTGCTTCACATGTTATTTATTTATTAATGCATTTATTTATAACTTCCTCATGTCCTCTTATAGCTTGTTGCACCCAATAATGTTTGCTTGCTTTAATAGTTAAGTAAAGATGGTGATATCATAAAACTCATGAACATAAATAGCTTAAAATGTAATTTGACAATATATCTAACCATGATTTTCTTTTCTTAGTTAGGGCCATGGCATTGTGAAACCAACAATGTCATGTTCTGAGCAATTTGAGGATCTTGTGCCTGAAGAAGAGCCAATCATGGAGGAGCATCAGGTTGGAGCTGAGGAGCAGTAGAGTATTTATCTTTTTAATTCTGTAAGGATGAGCGATATATTTCTCTTTCCATTAAACTTATCTTAAAACTGATGAAATAATTTAGGTACCTCATGTATGTTATTTTTCTGCACTATTTTATTTTGAGCCTCATGTTGATTTCTTATATTGTATTGTGGTGGTTTGAATGTAGCATTTTTCTTTTCCTTGCTTCCGCACTCTATTGAAATGTATGTACTTAGTGAGTGATTTCGATGTAATATTCAAGGCACATCCTTCTCTTATTAGTGGATTGAGGATTAATCTTAATCTAATGATAAGTGAAGGCTTTGCTAAAGTGGCACATCGCTCCTTGATAACCAAGGGGCGGGGCGCCATAACCCCCCTTTGAACCTCCCTTGTACTCATTTGATTTAACTCAATGGTTGCTTCAAATTTGTTACATATGCTTGCTGCTTAACTTTAAGAACCTACATTTGAGTGATCCAGCTCAATAGAGCTCGATCAGAGTTTAATTTCAATGGAAAATGTGTACTGCTACACAGAAAGAAACTTACATATGTAGTTAGGGAATCGTCATAGGCAGTGTTAGAGGGGTTTATTGTTATCCATTTTAATACTAATGGAAAAGTATCAGAAAGGCCTTTCCAATAGTATATGGTATCACACTTCAGGTGCCATGAATCGAGAGTATTTGGATGCTATAAGGGAGGATATCGCCTTTCATTCATGCGGAAATGTCCGTCGGGCGCTACAGTGCGCCGTAGCACCTAGATCTCGACCAGGAAGCGCTATAGCGCGCTATCGCGCCCGAGTTTTGGGGTGACTAGCGTGACTAGGAGCCTATCTTTTATCTAGGTAATGCTATAGCGCGACGCAGCACCGTTGCAAGCCGTAGCGCCTAGCTTTCGCCCAGTTAACGCTACAGCGTGCCACAACACCTGAGCACACCATAGCACATCGCAGTGCCTAGAAGTGCTAAGATGCACCGCAGCGCAGTAGCACACTGTAGCGCTTGACTCTATGTCAGGCAGTGCTCCAGTGCGCCACAGCGTGCAACGGTGCCCTGTTTTGTACAAATTTTATTTTTTATAATCTGTTAACTACATAACCCTAATAACGCAAAAATACACTAAAACAACGATTGGTTTCGGCAAAATTATGCATTATTTTCAATTATAGAAGTGGTTAAATATGAAATTCAACCCTTATTTTGACATGTTTAGATGCAAATTTACTTGTCCAAATACTTCGTTTAGGGTCCCTAGTTGCTTATTATGGCATGAATAATTTATTTCCAATGTTTGAATTATTTTCTGTAATTTATTTTCTGAAATTTTTCTTGTTAATTAAATGCTAAGTACCTTTGGATTGTATTAGTGATAATTAGTCTTAATTACTATCCAATTTTGATAACTTGGACACTTATTAATGATTTACATGGATTTGACTAACACTTGCTGATTTTTAGCATTTGATCATAGATTAACACGATAAAAGAGTATCTATTAAGGTGATTCATGTGATTAGCTATCTTAATCAAAACCTTACAATTTTTCTTGATTTTTTCTTAAGCAATAGTACTAACAGAAATCGAACTTTAATAACCCAAATAAAGGTGATTGATTTACAAACAATCAATTCTCAATAATTTTATAATTTTTATCCCATAACTTAAAGTACTAGTGATTAATATAGAAAATTAGAAGATTAGCACCTTGATTTTTGCATCTAAACTAATGATTGAACTTATAAATCTATATGAGATTTCATCATCGTAATTTCTTAGAATTATCTTGTGATTTTAATAGTGTTGATTAAAATTTTTTGATCTTTAAGGTACAATGATAGTTTTAAGCTTAAGTAAACGCTCTACCATTAATAAGGCCATTTTGAGATAGAAAAATGTCTTATTTGTCTCATTTTGAGATAGGACCCTAGATGAACCTTAACAATTATAGATGATTGTGCCTATGCTTTATAGTTGGAAGATCTAAAAAACTTAATTTGAAATTATCTTTTGTGGTAGTATCCTAAATTGAATGACTAATATGTCACTTGCTTGGAGCCATTTGTGTAAGACTTACCACAATGGAGAAATGCTTCATTAGCTTACAAATCCTTGTTCATTAAGTAAATTGTTAGAATAAAAAATTTAGTATTATCATATGGAGATTGTAATGCATATCCATAGAACTGAGTTATTCAATAAAATATGAAATTGGTTGATTTATCCTGAGTAGAATTGTAGAGTTTCTGTCTTATCTTATGTGATTAGACAACTATAGTTCAGTTCAGGATAAATATCTCAAAATCAAGGTATGTTATAGGTTGGAATTTAATAGCTTATTTTAAGAAAATAAACTGTAAAAGGATTATGTCCATCATCCTTATGCATATTAATAAGTACAATTAAATAAATTAAATGTTTAAAGCCTCCCTTTCTTGGACATATTGAACATGCATATGCACTCTTAATTTATGATGAATTAAGATGTTTGAAATTACATTACAAATTAAATATTGAATTCGGTGGAATTAAAATAGAATTATACAGTTCATACAATTAAATTTCTAATATGTAAAGGCAAATGGATATTTACTTTTGTTATTGTACATTTTCTTGTTTTAAATGATTTAAAAGCATTCAGTTATTAAAACCTTAGCATTTAATGAATTGCATTCGCATATTTTAAAAAAAATAAAATATTTTATTTTTTAAAAGTTAGCAAAAAAACTAAAAATATATTTTATGAATCATATATTTTAAGTCAAACAAAAAATGGGTTTAATAGTTATTTATTTCAAATAAATATTACAGATATTTCGGATAAAGCACGAAAAATTAGGAAACGAATTGAACAAATTGCAATAGAAAAAAAATTTTAATATAAAATCATATGTAAAAAAATAACTATAATATATATAAATATATAATATAATGTTTTATTAAGATATCAAATTTTAAGTGCCATATTATTTTTACTAATTTTACTAAATTATTGCTTATTTTATTTTTTATCATTAATTTATTAATATTATTTTTTTATTTTAAAAAGCAAAGGTATTTTTTTTTTAAAGGAGCGATTCTACTCACCTAAGATTTGTGGATGTCATGTGACATCAAGGATATGCATATTTGTGGCATAATATTTTATGGCATATTTAGATATATATTTTATACATATAATGACATACAACATAATTTTACTTCAATATTTTATTCAGTTTCAATCTTTTATAGATTATGGATTTAAATACCTTATCTTTTAGTTATTATTTTACTTTTCGTTCTATACAATTTTATATTTTACAATTATTTCAGTATTTTTCTGCAATATTATTTTGTTTCATTTAAAATATTAACCTTTTCAAACTATAATAAGGTATATTGCAGCATTTGATGTGTTGAATTTATTGTCTAACACCAGGTTCTTTTCCTCTTTTCTTTTGTCCGAGTAATCGACATTTTGGGATCTGACAATTTGTTAGATCCGAAGCAGTTTGAGGAGCAAGCTTTAGAGGCTTCCCAAGAGATTTGGGAGGAGCTAGTCGAGCATTATTTAGCTCGCCTTTTACTTGCTGTTTTAGTTACTTTCTGTTGTGAGTTGAGAGATATTTAATGCGCTTTCATTTTAAGAAAATGGTCTGTAATAACTTAACTCTGGATATATTTTCTCTTTATTTTCTAAAATGAATGGTTTTGCTTAGCTTCTGTGAGGAACGATATGTATGAATGCTATAGCTTTTGCACTCAGTTATTATTACTACTTATACTTAATTTTGTGATATGATCGGCATGAAAGATATGTAGAGACTCATATGCATTGGATTTATATTAAAACCATCTCTCATAAATCTAATATTTGTGAGTACCTTATCTAATACTTAGGATAAGAATATTACACTTATTTTAAGGATTAGTCCTCAGTTCTACCTTGGGTAGAGTCTCGCAGCATTCGGGGAGGTTCAGCAGTCCTTCCCGAGTAACACACTGTTTCGTCGCCAACTGCTTTATCTTCAATACCTTGGTTGAGCGCGGTGACGGGATGGGGTGCTACACTTTGATACTTAGTACCCCACTTAAAGTCTTTAATTGTAAAATCACATATGTGATATCCAACTAAGACTAAAATTAAGACTTAGTATAATCTTAAAATGTACTTAGACATTTCAGTATAATCCCTTATTTTTATTTTATTGGCTGTGCCCTACTGTATTCAAAATCAAATATGATAGATCAAGAACATCTTCTAGATAGTGAAGCTGGGACTAACATGGGTCATTCGTAGACTGAAGATTCTGCTTCTGCACTCTTTTATTGTATTAGTGAGGATGAGAGAAATTACTTTGAATTTCATTTAATTCAATTTGTAATAACTTAATTTTTGCAATATTCTTACTTAATTTATGTGATCAATTTACTTTCATTTACATGCTTGGTTTGGATAGTTGATCGAATGCATTTCTTTGTTACATATTTTCTACTTGTATATTTTACTACTTAACTCAACCACCTTACAAAGATTCTTGGTCACATAGCACTTGATATTAGATTGGTTTCCTTTTGATTCGATGTTAGGTGCTATGGTAACACCTTAGTATTAGATTGGGTTCATTATACGATATTAGGGACGTTACACCCGTCGTCTCACTTAACTGGCCAGGCTAGTTAATCTGAACAGCACGATCTGCATCGTTCGATCGGGCTATCCCGATCGGACGGCCCAGAGCTATCTTCCTTGTGCAGTGCACGTGTGGGCTGCGCATGTAGTGCGCGTAGGCGCTCGGTACCCACAACTCTGCCAGGTGGCCTTACGTCATCGTGAACCACTTCCAAGTCCCAATTAAGCTCCATTAGAGCGTTAAACTTCATCCCTTCCGATTGGACCTAACATAGAACCAATTTCTCCCTCTGCGGCTTCGTCCCAAGTTTCGCTGACCTCGCTGAGACGAACCCTAAGGTACTCTTCATTTCCGTCAAATACACCGCAATTCTACTTCAATGCAATTTGATATTCTATTTCACTATATTGCAAGTCCATTGATCGATCAATCAACCTCGAAGAAGCTCGATTCGATCTGATTTTTGCGCCTATTACTACAATAACCTACAGTGCTATCCTGTTTCACGTCTCGCTCGTCAGCTTGAAGCTAGGGTTTGGGATTGCCGGAGCCAGAGGCAACCTCTCGTGATGTTTCAGCCACCGTTCGAAAGGTCGCTCCGAGACCTTTCCAATGGTAGTTGGGTCGGCTTTCAGTTTCGGGTGGACGGAATTCAATTTTGGTGCCCTAGGTCGACATTTGTGGATTTCGTCGATTCCTTTTTCGGGTCGGGTCGGGTCGGGCCGGACCTGCGTGGTCCTTAGCGGGCCTGCTTGTAAGTGCATGCTTGCGGTGCACCTGCCCGCGCAGTTGAATGTGTGGGGCCCACGTGCGCGCATTTGAAATAGTAAATTAGGGTTTAATATATCAAAATGCACTTTGGAAAAAAGTTAGTGCAACAAATAACAAAAACAAAGAAAATTTTAATGTCAATTAGCTTAAAACTAGAAAGCTTTACAAACATACATCTTCAATTTGAAGTCCGGATGTACAACTCTACATCTTTCAATCAATCTTGTATTAATTCTAATTGGCTAAGAAGCTTGATGAAACCTGTGCTGGGCTGAACTTACTAGAAAGTTACTACAGTACCCCTACTGATGCTTTTACCGGTGCCCCAACACCATTAAAATATCTAATATTAATATTTAACTCATAATAATTAAGATTCACTCGTAAAAATTAAGATTATAAATCAATTAAAATATATTTATTTTATTGAGAAAAATATTATGGTATTTTCCAAAAATAGTCAAAACTCAACAAAACCATTAGTTGGTTAGGGCAATAGCTGTGTACGGTGGCATCTCTTAATACAAGGAGATAATGTTTCAGTTAGTAGGTCACTTAATGATAGAACTTAGTCAAAACGGTTAATGAAGCATTAGGTCACTTAATGAGCAACTAATCATACGTGTTAATTGGTTTGATGCAGCTAGCCTGAATAGCTTTTTGCTACATAGCTCCCAAACAGCTCTAAAATATCTCCCAAAAAAATTATCATTTAATGAGGCTTTTGCCAAATGGGCTTTTAATACAAAAGTCCAGCCGTCACGCCACGTGCTTAATGACCGCAGGTTCTGATTATCTTAAAGAAAGTCATCACTGTTGCTAATTATATGATGAAAATAAAAACAAAGATAAAAAGGCTTGAGAAATAAAATATTTCCTGTTAAGATGCTCCGATCTAATATAGGGTCAACCGAGTTCTATCATTAATTTTCCAATCGGAAAAGTACAGAATTAATTATTTAAGCAGTGGATCGATACAAAGTAAGTGCATTCATTGGGCATTAAGTATTTCATTAGAGGCTCGCCGCCCCCAATTATTGTGTAAGGCTGCTCTTAAAATAAAATACTGCCAAGGCTTTTAAAATATATATTCCCTTTAGGCACTTCAACTCAAAAGAATATGTGACCATTTTCTTAACATTTTTGGGGAGCCTGTTCTGGCCTCGCTTTGCATATATTTCGCCTGCGTTCGTAATACTTCAACACAAAAAATTATTTCTTGATCCATCAAATATTTACTGACAAATTGTTTAATTCTAGCTTGAGGAATCCTCTTCATTTCCTTTCTCTTTGCCTCATCTTAGGGACTCAATTTTGCACTCAATTGGAAGGGTGCATCTAAAGGTAGAATCGCACTCTTAGTTGAGTCTTCTACCCTGCACGCCTTCCAAGTAAGGCAGTTTTTCCTAATCGCTCTATCTCTTTTAACCTTCTTGTGCAATATCTTGCAAGTTTCTGCTAGTTCCTTCGTTTTAAAGTGTAGTAATAGTTTTTTCTTCGCTTTTTCACCTCAATCTGACTACTAGACACTATCAACATTTCGTTTACAGAGCACGAAAAGGAAGAACTCACTATTAGTCAATCTCTCATATATATCTCTCCCTATAATCCCCATATGCATTAATGTTGTCTTGACATAAAACTACTCCAAGATCATGTCAAACTACACTTTAAGCGCCAAGAGCACATGGGTTGTGGGATGTTTGATAGCTGCTCGAAGATTTCATCATAGTTTCTATCCTTTTTCTACACAAAGCCTTTACCTGCCAGTTTTGCTTTATAGTGCACATTTGTAGCTCCTATATTAGCTTAAGCTCATTTTCAACCAAAAGGTTTTTTCTTCATTAGGTACCTTCACCGACCTCCACATTGCATCGTTCATAACTTTCAAATAGGTACCTTCACCAACCTCCACGTGCATTAGGTACCTTCACCAACCATTTTGTTTGTCGATACTCGTCGAAACCAAAATTCGACTTCGTCGTTGCGTTCATCACCCATTAAATAGTTAGGAGTGAATATTGAGAAATTTATGGAAAGCGTTTAGTTAATCAGTTTTAAATAATGAAATCAGATTAATAGAATTAAATAATATATATATATATCTACATAATTTATTAATTAATTAATTAATGGCCACCATCTACGCCGTTCGCTGGATCTAACGACGTCGTCTGATCAAACGACACATCTCTCAGCCGTCCGATCGTTTGCTCGTACAGCTGAGGCATCTTTTCCCTCTTGGGCTTCTGTGTGTCGCAAGCAGCAAGCGATCGCGCGACGCCGTTGACAGTGCCTCATGGCCTCCGTCGTTGCCTGCTTCTAAGGCGTAGGGGACCTGTTAGACATGAGGGTTCAGGATCTGCGCATCTGGGAAGGTCAAGCATGCCGGCAAACCACCTTTTTCTTCCAGCCATCCATCTGAGGTACACCCGATCTCTCTTATTTATCAACTGAATCACAAAAGTTTTGATTTGTACTGCTATTTCATATGGTTGATTGTTGATTGAGCGGGTCGGATCGAACTCAAAAGAGTTGGATCGATCATATTAGGTTCGAGATCTACAATAGGCTACAATTCGTCCCCGCCCAAACCTATAGGGTTTGGCTTAGTCGGCGGCTAGGTTGTCCTCTAGTGTCGACCCATATGTCAATCGAAAGGTCTCATCGAGGCCTTCCCAATGGTAGGCGGTTCAGCCTCCAACGGTTGTGGGAGGACCCCCGATTTAGTTGCCTTAACCCTATTCCTCGGGTTTCATCGCCTCCCTCCCCAAGCCGTCTCAGGTCGAGCGAATCCGAGCTGACCCGCACGCCTGCATTCGGGCCACCACGCGACGTCTTTCCGTTGTAGGTGCAGTTGTATGGGTCCCACCTGTACTGCACTCACGGTCGTACGTGGGACCCGCGGGTCCGTCAGTGCGATCTGCCGATGGTTTGTGTGGGTCCTGCATGCTAATTAAGGTAATTACATAGCAATTAGATTAATCAGAAGTGATGATTGAATTAATCTTAGTTTAATTAAATCAATTAATTCTGATTGTTCAAGCGTCAATATCTCTAAATTCACTTATCCAAATATAGCAATATTATATGTCATTTCGATCAATAAAATTAGAGGATCATTATGGTGGTGTCAATTTTCCAATCAGAGATGTATTTAACATAATGACATTTAGGACCTCTCATTTGACTTAAATGCCCTTAAACTTCAAACATTCATTCTTTGCACACACCGATCCACGCATAGTCAATATGAATCTTATTTTAATCAGGAGAATGTCTAGATCATTTTGGTAGTATCCATTTTGCTGATGGCATAGGATTTGACTAATGACTTTTGAGTACCCTCCCTAATTACCCTATTTTACCTAAAACTTCATTTGACCATAACTTGGTTAATTTAGCTCCAAATTAGGTCATATAATATACAATTTTGATTAGAAGAACCTAATTAACCATAAATTATAAGAAAATTTAGGTTTTGATGATTAGATCCCCCAATCTGCCCTGATCACACTAGAACTTGAGTAGGTCATAACTTAACCAAATAGAGTCCAAATTGGGTTTACTCCTAGTCAAAGTATTCAGTGTGTTATTGGGAAGCTATAGCCACTGAGTTTACTGAATTTGAATATCATTTAGAAAAGTCATATTATTGACCCATTCCTAAACCCATTAATTACCTTTTTGACCCCAAACTTAAATTCATCATAATTTAATTCTTAGGCATCATAATTTAATGTTCTTGGACTCTATGGAATCTTTAGATAGTAAATAACAATAAGTTGAGTAAAGTTTTATACTTTAGTAGGTAGAATTACCAAATGACTATTTTAGGTTAAAATCCTTAATTTGAACCCATAGGACTTAATTTATGTCCAAGATGGGTAAACTTATTGTCTATATTTATGTTAGATAATAAGGAATCATTTGGCAGCAAGAAAATTCAATTTGAAACCCTTAATCAAAAAGTAGCATTTTAGAGTAGAGGCAAAATTATCATTTTGCCCAAATTTAGGTTTAAGTGTTCTTAACCCTTAGAAACTTAATCAATTCACTAAAATTTGTAATATAATTCCCTTGGAATCAATCTAGCCTTCTAAAATCATTAATTTAATATACTAAGAAAATCGTTAATTCATTTTCACCTTAAGATTCCTCCCTTAAGGATAAGGACTAAAAAATTAAGTTAAACTTCACTTATTGGGTAAACGGGTTATCTAGTGAGTGAAACCTTAATTTTTGTTAGTTTCTAGATTTTACCTTTTAGAGAGGTTAGTTTGCATTTAAATTCTAGTTTAAAATGTCTAAATTCATTAATCAGGATAATTTATTATACATTTAACCTAAGTAGGCATCATTGATTTAATTTGCTTTTACCTTATAGGACTGAAGTGCTGAGGTTATACTGGATAGTAGGATATTAGAGATCCCGAGCTTATATAATTTCAAATATTTTGAACAGATTAAATTATAAAATGAATGATATCACAAAGTCTATATAGTGTTATTTATATTATGTTCTACATACTTTACTTTCCTTAATGATGAACTTTGCTAACCTTGCCACCTTTAATGATGAATGATAACTTTACTTACCTTGCCACCTTAAATGATGAATGATAACTTTACTTACTTTGCCACACTAAATGATATAGGATAACTTTATTACTTTGCCACACTAAATGATGTATGATAACCTTACTTACTTTGACACACTAAATGATGTAGGATAACCTTATTTAATTTGCCAAACTAAACGATGTAGGATAACATTACTTACTTTGCCACATTATATGATGTAAGATAACTTTAATTACTTTGCCACATCAGATGATGTAGGATAACTTTACTTACTTTACCACATTAGATGATGTAGGATAACTTTACTTACTTTACCACATTAGATAGTGTATGATAACTTTATTTAATTTATTTTATGATGTGTCTTACTTATTCAGCCATCACATTGTTATTGTTTAAATTCTATATTCCTGATAATTTAGGGAATGTCTCCTAGATGAATTACATGCAGTACTCCTGTTAATCTAGGAAATGTCTCATAGATGCAGGAAGCATGTATTCATGCTATTTTGAGAAATGTCTCCTAGGTAGTATCCTTCCTGTATTCCTATATCTTTGTAAAAATATCTCATGGATGCTTTCGTACTTGATTTTGGACTGTACTTTCTGTATTGCTTCAGTATTTTACATAGCATTTTCTTTGTAATTACTTTATTTTAGCCTTTACTCTATATGTGTCAGCAGTACCTTTATACTTTTATTTTGTATCCCTTCAGTATTTATACAACATTTATTTACTTTTCATGCTTCTGTAACTCTTGATTTTACATATATATATAAGCATGTTAGGATGCTAGACATACTTCAGTTCTATTCTTTTGCATTATATTTATAAAATCAGTATGAGTAAGCTTGATTAGACTTGCTTAGAGTGTTGTGATATCATTAAATACATGAGCTCAATCAGCCTAAAATATACTTAGATAATATGTATAATAAGATTTTTCTTTTTTTGGCTGGGGACCTGGCATTATGAAACCGACATTGTCAGTTCCTGAGCAATTTAAGGATCTAGTACATGAGGTGGAGCCACTTCAGGAGGAGCGTTAGTCCAGAGTTGAAGAGCTTTAGTATAGTTTGTATTTTTCTTTAGTAAGGATGAGTGATATTGTGGCACCCCACCCCTTAGCCGCCAACAGTCAGGGTTAAGGAGCGGAGTTCCATGCTGGCAAATCCCTCACTTATCATTAGATTAAGGTGTAATTCCTCAATCCACTAATAAGGGAAGGATGTGTCTTGAATAATGTAATGGAATCATTCACTAAGTATATATATTTATCATAGTGCGGAAGCAAGACAATAAAATATGCTACATCCAATCCACTATAATATAAATAATAAGTAAACATGCAGCTTAGAATAAAATAATATAGTAAAAGAACATACATAAATATCTGAATCATTACAAATATTAAATAAGTTTTAATGAAAATGATAAAGCTCTCATTCTCACAAAAATAAAAGAGAGCAAAGCCAAGGATCTCCAGCAACAGCATGCTCCTCCTCTTGAATCTGATCTTCTGAAGGCTCGACTACCTCGAATAACTCAGAGTCTAATATTATTGGTTTCACAATGATAGGACCCCAGCTATAGAAAAGAAAAATCTTGTTAGATATATTATCTAAGTACATTTTAACCTGCTAATATTTTATAAGTTTTATGATATCACCATTTTACTTAGACTATGAAAATAAGTAAGTGTAAGGGTGCACCAAGCATACAAAGGAAGGAATAAGCTATAAATAAATGCATTTATAACTAAGCAATATATGAGGTAAAAGAACACACCTAAACTCCAAAGCTGTAATAAGGTTAGGCATATAAGTATAAGTAAAGTAAAGAAAATACTGAAGGAAAAGACTAATCCTAAATATGTTGATGATCACTTGACATATGTAAGTTAAAAATAAATAATCAGATAGTGATATATATAGTAAGCAGTAATAGAAAGTAGCATCTTATAAGTAAGTAAGCAGGTAAAGTAAAGCTGACTGAAATAATGTACAATAGTAAATAGTAAACAGTAAAGAATGAACAGTAAACAATAAATAGATATGTAATGACTGCCATATCGAAAAAGGGCTAATCTAGCCTGCTGATAAAAAAAGGATTCTTAGCATCAACGCAGAGGCTAAGGCGACAAAATATTCCTAGCATCATCTGAGGTTAGGCTGAAATAACAGAACTGAAATTGAATTGAAGAGGCAGTAATGACAAATGCAATAATGTCTTAGTTATTTACTTTACTTCTATGGACATATCTAAAAGTAGACACATTTGTAAGATTATACGGGTTCCAAACTTAGCACAACACTCCTCAATAAGTAATGCTAAGTACTCTGTATTTCTCCTTACCCCTATCTAGTAGGGTAAAAAGTGCTAGATCAACAAGTAACTGAACCCAATGCAAATGTTTTCATAATATTCTATGTTTTCATTTCATGCAACAACACTTTCTTGTATGACATATTTAAGGAATAAGATAGAAAATACAAGGAATGCAAAAGCACAAGTAAAATAATAGTGAGCAAGGGACTCTACTATACAAAGTGACATCAGTTGTTATCTATTAAACCATTATAACTATTCCAAGTTACACAAGTTTAGGATTTCTAATTCCTACTATCGAGTATAACTTAGATAAAAGAACTTATAAGTTAAAAGTAATTAGGACTAGCAAGGTCCTAATTAATTTTATTAGTGATTTTAATGATTTAAATGATATTTCAGAGGTTAAGGGCACTTAAAACTAAATTTTGGGCAAAATGACTATTTTGCCCCTACTTAAGGGTCTAAAATGATACTTTTTGATTTATGGCTCCAAATTAGATTTTCTTTTTGCCCCATTAGAGTCTTAAGGTCATTAAAATGCAAAAAATATGAAATTTTGGCTATTCCGGACAGTTCTTGGCCTTTCCGGACAATTATGGGCAATTCCGGACTGTTCCGGGTGCTACGGCGCACTGTGGTGCTCTACGGCAAATTTCAGTGTTGTGGCACGCTGCATTGGATTTTGGCAATAAGGCGTGCTATGGCAGACCTAATTTTTCGAAACTCAGGCGTGGTGGCATGCGGTGGCATGCTGTGGCTGACCCGATTTCGAAACTCGAACACCGCGGCGCGCTGCAGTGCCCGACAGTGATTTTGCCTGTGTGAATATAGCAATGAGTCATCTTTCTAGTTCAAATACTCTCAACCTAGAGCACTTCACGTGCGGTGCTATATACCGATGGAAAGATATTTTTGAGGCGTTTCCATCGATACCAAAATTGGCACAAAATAATTATTTTAACTATATAAATAATGGAGTTAAAGGTTAAGCTGTGCAAAAAGGAGGAAAAATAGAGCAACTTCATCTTCCTAAAATCACTAAGCTAATGAGCTCTAATGAACTCCATATCCTAATTACAGATTTCTAAGGATGCAAACTAAGTATAAGAGGAAAAATGAAGTAGCCGTTGAATCCATTCAATGGGGGGAAAGGGAGGTACCTTGGCTTTCAAATGGAAGAAGATGGAGGAAGAGAGCTGTGTTTTCTGCAGCAACTTGGAGGCTTAAAGGCTTGAGGAGGAAGAATAGAGCTTGGGAAGAGGAGAAGAACTCAGCTGGCCATATAAGGGAAGGAGAGGGGCTGAGCTTCCATTTTATAGGAGAAGAGGAGGATGACTTTGGATGGGATGGGAAAGAGTTATCCCATCCAAAGCATGGAGAAGAGCATGGGCAAAAAGAGAAGAGGGGGCTCTGTCCCTTTGTGTGTGCGTAGGGGAGAGAGAGGCGCCGAATGGGAAAAAGGGGGGTGCCAGCTAGGAGCGAGAAAGGAGGAAGAATGGAAAATAGAAATAAAGATTTAAAAAATAAATGTTTTCTAATTTTTTAATTTCTAAAAATTTAGATTTAATAAACGGGCTCCGAAAATTCTCAAAAATTCACCCCTATCTAATTCAAGGGTGAGGAACGCAACGACGAAGTCAGATTTCGATTGTGATGAGTATTTAATTTTCCTATTTTTGTGGTATTTAATTATATTAAAATATTCGATAAAATCCGATGACTTCCAAATGCATCCAAAATATGACCCAAGCTAATTTGGGAGTGATGATCGCAATGACAAAGTCGGATTTTGATTTCAAAGTTAAATTAAATATCTCAATTTTCTAATTAATTAAATATTATTAAAATAATCTAAATATTAAATTGAGCTCTGAATCGCTCTAAATCTTTGAAGATTGATTCTAATGACTAGATGAGCTCAATAGAATGATAATTAGGATGCAATTAAGCTAAGTAATAACCTAGGGTTGTTATAGATATTTTCTTTCTTTTAAGCTTATATAAAATTGATGTAAAAATAGAGGTATCCTATGTTTTTTTTTACTGCACTATTTTATTCTGAGATGTATGTCATATCTGTGTTATGGTGAAACTGGATGTAATATCTTATCTTTCTTGCTTCCGCACTCAGTGATGTTATTTACTTAGTGATTAATCTTTTTACTTATGTTCAGGGCACATCCTTCCCTTATTAGTGGTTCGAGGATTATACTTAATCCAATGATAAATGAGGGATATACCAGAGTGGCACATCTCCCCCTGAGCTAATGTTATGGATTAGGAGGCGGGGCTCCACAGTTGGTATCAGAGAACTCCATAAGATGTCAGATTAGAATTTGCATTCTCCTCTACCTAATGGATTGTTCTTCTGCCATTCAGTCACTAAATATATACTTGAATTACATTTATAGTACCATAATCATATACTCAGGATAAAATGCATGAAATGGGAAATTCTTCCATAATATTAAAAGCTTAAATAAAGATTAACTCAATGTAATAAGTAGCTAACTAATTTGAATTGAACATTCCTAAGATGTAAAAGACCAAAAAAAGTTGAAACACTAGACCTTGACATCATGGCACTTTTAAATTCAGATACACTATGAATCATGGACAAACCCCTTCTCCTGTTACTCCTGGAAGCACCTCAACAGAGGCCAGCACACTACTAGAAGCGATACAAGTCATGGCGGACTCTCAAGCCAAGCAAGCCGAGAGAACAGAAAAACTATTGACTTCTTGAAAAACCAAAACCTCTCTCAATCAGTAGCTACCTCTGCACCATATTACTCATTCCAACATCATGTTCGGTCCACAAATGGACTTCTGCACAGCTTTCTTCATTTGAGGACTCCTACCTTTGACAGGAGTCTATCAGCAATAGACACAGCCAATTGGATAAAAATGGTAGAAAAGAACCTAACAAGCTTAAAATGCCCTGATACAGAAGTGATAAGGCTCGTCACCCACCTACTACAAGATGAAGCCGAATACGGGTGGGACAACACTAGAAATTCCCAGTTTGCAGACATCAGCCTTGAAGATATCACATGGGATGAGTTTGTCGAGGCATTTAGAGATGAATATATTCCCTTGCCAGCACAACACAAATTAGTAGATATGTTCCTGAAACTGCAACAAGGGAATTGTTCCGTATTCGCATATGAAGTTGAATTTCGGCACCTTGAGAGGTTTTCCACCCACTTGGTTCCCACCGAATCAGATCGCTACCACTAGTTCCAGAGTGGTCTGCGAGCTCCCATTAGGAGCCAAGTTGTTCCGCTCTGTCTGTCAAACTTTGTCGAGCTCCTGGAGTCAGCCAAAGTGGTTGAATAGGACTAGGCCAAAAGAAAACCTAAGAGAAGTGTTGGGTCAACTTCTTACGAGATTATAACCACAACCCCACCTAATGATCCATACAATGGCTGTGAAAACCCCATCTTGATGGGAGGTGTTATCATGGCATGGGGTGCTGCTATACTTGTGGCCGACAGGATCACTACTTCCAACATTGCACATACAATGAAACTATGGACGATACTCGCATTGACTATTCCAAGCACCCCCAAGCTGCGACTCCGGGTCAAAAGAAGAAAGTGGCTATCGCACCTCGAACCATTGCTACTAGACCTCTTCAAAAGTAGATATGCAGTAGCATGCCTGCTGGGCATACAAGAGCCTACACCCTCACACCACTAAGTGTTGCCAAAGGCAACAATATTGTTTCAGATACACATGTTCAATCACATAATTATTTCCAGCATTTAAATTTTGTCATTTCTCCGTACAATCTTAATTAATAATTCTTATTCATTGTCACTCGTTAATGTTACTTGTGAGTCTCATCCTGCGTTAGGATTCCATATTATTGATTGAATAATTACTTCTTCCTAGCTTAGTCAATCAAACCTTAAATTTTAAGTCATGCTTTTGTAGCTTATAATAGTTCCTCTACTAAGTAGTGACCTACCCAATGGGGTAAATAACTTCTCACCCTTAGGTTAACTGAATTATTAAGTCTATTATTAAGGAAGTCACGATTGTGACTTAAAAGTCTAGCTTAACATTCCCTTAGCTTTCTAGCACATCATTCCATTGGGATTAGTGTCTCCGTATTTTTTTGAAGTGGAAATTATCTCCATAAAAACTTAGTTGAACAAGTCATAGTTTATGAGTTGGCAATAGCCTTATGATTTGTATCCTAGTATATCATTCAGATTGGATGAGGAACCCATTGTCTTGATTCATTTGTGGATCCTTCCAACCTTTCAGTATTGAGTCATATTTTGTGACTTGATGCATTGTGCTTCCCTCTCCCTTGAAGTTAATTATCCAAGTTGGATGATCATCCTCTCTATCCTAAAATTTTTCCTCAAGCAAGGATGAGCATCTTGTAAATGATTAAAGCCTTAGAATGGATTAACCCTATGGTTAGTTCTCCCTAGTCCTTCCTAGTGTGGGAATACATCATGGTTAGGCTATTCTAACATATGTTTGTAAACTCACAGATTATAGTAAAATCTGCCCCATTAAACTCGCAAGTATAGATTTAGCTATAGCATCCTTTCTAAGTCAAAGAATCTTTGTTCTTTGAAAATTTAACCTCCTTGTAAGTCGACAAGCACTTGAATTCTAATTCTTAGATTAGAAACTCTTAGTTATCCTTAGGAACCCCTCTTAGTCGAGTCACTTGTGGTGACTTAATGAGATAGCCTTATATCTCCCATTTGTCCATCTCAATTGGATGATAATTCTCTTTTTCTTAGTATAATCTTCATTAAGTGATAAGTGTCACTTAATTGTAGTATTTGTGTTGTGGATGCTCTTACTCCCATAAAATAAGAAATTCTCCTTCCCAAGTAGCTTAATTTTAACCCTTAAATATGTGTCCATGTCATGATGTGACTCAAGTATTGTTATTCATTCCCTTGGAATGAGCTCTCCTTCAAACTAAGTTAAGTATAACCTTTAAGTCCTTAATGATCTGAGCCACATCTGGTGACTTAGATCTTGGCATTAAGTTCTAGAACCTTTGATCTAAGTAATGGATTTTGATTTATGATTGTAGCTTAAGTCCCCATTAAGCTTCCTAGCACTTATCCTTATGGATAAGTGAGTTCCTTCACCAAGCCATAGTTTATGACTTGTGAGCCTTTTTGAAAACTCTTAAATCTATAGCATTAAGTCATCATGTGCAACTTAATGTCCTAAGATCTCCTTAAACCTTGAGGCTATTTATTCTAATTGGATATTGGTCCTTTGCCTTAGTGAACCCTTAGTAAGAGATGGACGTCTTACTAATTTAAAATCCCATTTGGACTAATTCAGGTAATTCGTCAGCTCAATCTTATCCTCTTGGTGGGATTTAACAACAAATCCCTTGGCTTCATTATTAGACTTAGTCTAATAACTGGTTCTTTAGCTAGCTTCTAATCCTAAATTCCATTAGAGTAAGTAATTAAAGAACTCTAATTCTTTGATGCCATATCTTTGGATTTTAATTCATTAAAATAAAGTCATTGGTATTCCTTAATTCTGGATAAGTCTTGTAATGACTTAACCATCCTTGGCTAAGCCCCCCTTAAGTGATGAATATCACTTAAGCATAGAACTTTATGGAACATTGATCTTTAATCCACCTTATGCTTAGTATGTGATGTCACCTGCTAAGTGATAGTCCTACCATATAGTGCTAAGTCGTATGTTATGACTTAGCATTATCATTAATTTCTAAAAGTTACATTCAACCTGGTTAAATGTTAGCTTTTCTTTCTTTTATTACTATCTTTACTAAGTGATGTTATGACTTAGTGGTTAGCACTATCTAGCATAAACTATAAGGTAGGATTATGAAGGTCTAACCTTAAACCTTAAGTTTTGGTTTCTAAATGGAGAACCATGGCACTTCCTCATCTCTCTCATTTCTGCTTTTTTAAACTTATTAATGTTTATTCTTCCTACTTAAGTGATGTCGAGGATGATATCATTCTTAAGCGTAGGAGTCTGTAACAACCCAAATTGTTATCATAGCTAGTTAAGGCTAATCTAAGCCCTAATTTTAATTTCAGTGCACTTACTAAGTTATTGGGAGTTCACCACCAAGACTTAGTTCAAATCAGGGGTCAAAATAATCAAGTCATGATTCTAGAAATTTTAGGAACCCTAGAAATTTTTCTAATTATTTTGACCTAAGATCAAAAATTAGATTTCACCATTGCACTCATTACCCCCAGATTAGCTAGTGGTGATATTTTGGAAGCAATCGAAAGTCGTTGGAATTTAGTCGAATATTTTAATATATTTAAAATACCATGGAAAAATAGGGATACTCATCGAAATCAAAATCTAACTTCACCGTTGTGTTCCTCACCTCTCAAATAACTAGGGGTGAATATTGAGAAATTTTTGGAAAGCTTTTAGTTAATCAATTTTAAATAATGAAATCAGATTAATAGAATTAAATAATATATATATATATATATATATATATAATTAATGAAAAAAAAAATAGTAACTAACGATCGCCGTCTATGCCGTTCGATGCATCTAACGGCGCCGTCTGATCAGACGACACATCTCTCAGCCGTTCGATCATTTGATCGAACGACTGTGGCATCTCTTCCCTCGTGGGCTTTTGCGTGTCATGAGCAGTAAGTGGTCGCACGATGCATGTTGACCATGCCACGTGGCCTCCGTCGCCGCCGCTTCTAAGGCGCAGGGGACCTGTTAGACACGAGGGTTCGGGATCTTCGCATCTGGAAAGGTCAAGCACGCCGGTGAACCACCTTCTTCTTCCTGCCATCCATCTAAGGTACATCCGATCTCCCATATTTATCAACTAAATCACTAAATTTTTTATTCGTACTACTATTTCATATGGTTGATTGTTGATCGAGCAGATCAGATCGAACTCAAAAGAGTTCGATTGATCGTATTATGTTCCAGATCTGCAGTAGGCCATAATTCATTGTCGCCCGAACCTCTAAGGATTGTCTTAGTCCATGACTGGATCGTCCTCTGGTTTCGAACCATATGTCAATCGGAAGGTCTCGTCGAGACCTTCTCAATGGTAGGCGGTTCGGACGGAAGGACCCCCGATTTAGCTGCCTTAATCCTTATTCATCGGGTTTCGCCGTCTTCCTACCCGAGCCATCTTAAGTCGAGTCAGATCTGACCCGACCCGCGCGCATGCGTTCAGGCTGCCACGTGGCACCTTTTTGTTGCGGGCGCAATCGTATGGGTCCCACCTGTGGCCATACGTGGGACCCGCAGGTCTGTCAGTGCTGTCAGCCGATGGTTTGCATGGGTCCCGCGTGCTAATAAAGGTAATTATATAGGGATTAGATGAATTAGAAGTGCAGATTTAATTAATCTTAGTTTAATTAAATCAATTAATTCCGATTGTTTAAGCATCAGTATCTCTAGATCCACCTATCCAAATATAACAATATTATATGTCATTTCGTTTAGCAAAATTAGAGGATCATTGTGGTGCTATCAATTTTTCAATCGGAGGTGTATTTAATATAGTGACATTTAGAACCCCTCATTTGACCTAAATGCCCCTAAACTTCAAATGTCCATATATTTTCCCACACTGATCCAAGCATAGTCAATATGGGTCTTATTTTAATCAAGAGAATATCTAGATCATTTTGGTAGTATCCACTTTGATGTTTGGTGTAGGATTTGACTAATGACTTTTGGGTACCTCCTTAATTACCCTATTTTACTAAAAACTTCATTTGACCATGACTTAGTCAATTTAGCTCCAAATTAGGTCATCCACTATACCATTTTGATTAGGAGAACCTAATTAACCATAAATTGCAAGAAAATTAGGTTTTGAAGATTAGATCCCCTAATATGCCATGATCATCGTAGAACTTGATTAGGTCATAACATAATCAAATGGAGTCCGAATTGGGTCTACTCCCAATCATAGTACTCTGTGTAGTATAAGAAAGCTATAGTCACTAAATTTGCTGAATTTAAGCATCATTTAGAAAAGTTGGGTTTTTGACCCATTCATGAACCCATGAATTACCTTTTTGACCCCAAACTTGAATTCATAATTTAATCATCAGATATCAAAATTCAATGTTCTTGAATTCTATGGAATCCTTGGATAGTAAATAACAATAAACTGACAAAATTTTTAGACTTCAATAGGTAGAATTACCAAACTACCCTTTTAGGTAAATATCCTTAATTTGAACCCATAGGACTTCATCCATGTCCAGGATAGGTGAACTTATTGTCTATCTTCATGTTAGACAGCAAGGAAGCATTTGGAAGCAAGAAAATTCAATTTGGAATACTTGATCAAAAGTAGCATTTTAGACCCTTAAGTAGAGGCAAAATGATCATTTTCCCAAATTTAAGTTTAAGTGCCCTTAAATATTAGAAACTTAATCAATTTACTAAAATTAGTAATATAATTGATTTAGAATCAATCTAGCCTTTTAAACTCATTAATTTAATATACTAAGCAAACCCTTAATTCATTTTCACCTTTGGATTCCTCTTTTAAGGATAAGGACCAGGAAATTAGGTTAGACTTCACTCATTAGGTAAATGAGTTATCTAGTGAGTGAAACTTTGATTTTTGTTAATTTCTAAATTTCAACTTTTAGAGAGATTAGTTTGCATTTAAATTCTATTTTAGATCCTCTAAATTTATTAATCAGGACAATTGATTATCTATTTAACATAAGTAGGCATCACTGATTTAATTTACTTTACCTTATAGGATTGAAGTGATGAGGTTATACTGAATAGTTGGATGTTGGAGATTCTGAGCTTGTATATTTTTAGATAGTTATAATAGATTAAACCAAAAATAAATAATATCACAAAGTCTGTATAGTATTATTTTTATTATGTTCTGCCTACTTTACTTTCCATAATGATGAACTCTACCTATCTTGCCACCTTAAATGATGAATGATAACTTTACTTACCTTTCCACCTTAAATGATGAATGATAACTTTACTTAGCTTGCCACCTTAAATGATGAATGATAACTTCAATTACTTTGCCACACTAAAAGATATAAGACAACTTTACTTACTTTGCCACACTAAATGATATAGGATAACTTTACTTACTTTGCCACACTAAACAATGTAGGATAACCTTACTTAATTTTCCATACTAAATGTAGTAATATAACTTTACTTACTTTGCCACACTAAATAATGTAGGGTAACTTTACTTTCTTTGCCACATTATATGATGTAGGCTAACTTTACTTTCTTTGCCATATTAAATGATGTAGGATAATCTTACTTACTTTGCCACTTTAGATAATGTAGAATAACTTTACTTACTTTTCCACATTAGAGGATGTAGAATAACCTTACTTACTTTGCCATATTAGATAGTGTAGGTTAACTTTACTTAGTTTTTTTATGATGTGTCTTACTTATTCTGCCATCATAGTGTTATTGCTTATATTATGTATTCCTAATAATCTAGAGAATGTCTCTTAGATGAATTACATTCAATACTTCTACAATACTCCTATTAATATAAGAAATGTCTCCTAGATGCTGGAAGCCTATATGCATGCTATTCTAGGAAATGTCTCCTAGGTAGTATCCTTCATGTATTCCTGTAGCTCTAGGAAATGTCTCCTGGATACTTCTGTACTTGATTTTGGACTGTACTTTATGCATTGCTTCAGTATTTTACATAGCACTTTCTTTGTAATTACTTTATTTCAATATTTACTTTATATGTTTTAGCAGTACCTTTATACTTTTAGTTTTGTATCCCTTCAGTATTTATGCAGCATTTATTTACTTTTCATGCTTTTGTAACTCTTGATTTTACATATATATAAGCATGTTAGGATGATATACATCCTTTAGTTCTATTCTTTGGATTTTATTTTAAAAATCAGTATGAGTAAGCTTGATTAAAATTGCTTAAGAGTGTCGTAATATCATTAAATACATGAACTCAATCAGCCTATTATGTACTTAAATAATATGTCTAACCAAAATTTTTTTACTTGGCTGGGCCCCTAGCATTGTGAAACCGATAATGCCAGTTCTTGAGCAATTTAAGAATCTAGTATCTGAGGTGGAGCCACAGGAGGAGCGTTAGTCCAAAGTTGAAGAGCTTTAGTATAGTTTGTCTTTTTCTTTAGTAAGGATGAGTGATATTTTCTTTCATTTAAGCTTATTTAAAATTGATGTAATAATATAGGTACCATATGTATTTTCTTTTACTGCACTATTTTATTCTGAGCTATTTGTCATATTTGTGTTATGGTGGAACTGGATGCAATATTTTATCTTTCTTACTTCTGCGCTCTGTGATGTTATTTACTTAGTGATTGATCTCCTTGCGTATGTTCAGGGCACATCCTTCCCTTATTAGTGGATTGAGGATTTTACTTAATCCAATGATAAATGAGGGATATGCCAGAGTGGCACACCTCCCATTGACCGAATCTTATGGATTAGGGGGCAGGGCTCCACAGTGTGTCCTAAGAAGGGTAATTTTAAACACTTAGCTTATTGCGCTACACTTATCAATGCACACAAAGATAAGGGACAAAATCTTCTTATAGTTTATTCACTTAAACTAATTTATTCAATCCCCAACTTATAAAATACCTTAGACTTGGGATGTTTATTCTGAACTGAACTGTACTTATCTAATTACCTAAGATAAGACCAAAACTCTGTAGTTCTAGTCAGGGTAAATCAACCAATTCCATATTCTAATAAATCAAGTTAGTTCTATGGATATGCATTACAATCTCCATATGATAATACTAATATTTGTATCACTTAAAGTTCTAAATAAACTAATTTAGCATTAAAAAAATTCAAGTTATAGAATCCAATCTCCATTGTAGTAGGTCCTACTGAGAGGGCTCCAAGGAAGTGACATATATGTCATTTAGTTTAGGTTGACTACCACAAGAGATGGCTCAATCTTAGTATCTTTAGGTTATCCTATCATAAGGCATAAGATCTATCATCTAAGACTAATAAGGTTCATCTAAAGTTCTATCTCAAAATAAGACAAATAAGGAATTTCCTACCTCAAAGGTTATCTTACTTAAAGGTATAGTATTCATTTAAACCTAAGGCTAGCTTTGCACTTTAAAACCATCTAAAGTTCTACTCTTTACATCTAAATCTATACTTATCATGAATTGATTCTAAACTAAGTAGTGTAATTATATATAGAGTTATAAGTTCAATCATTATGTTAAGATGTAAAATCAAGCATGTCTATTTTTTAAACTCTATCTTAGCCATAAGCACTCAAATTATGGGGTAAGCTCATACAATTATGGGGAATTGATTGTTTGCAATTCAATCATATTTTATTAAATTATTAAGGATCAATTTATGATAGTTTTCTTACTTAAGAGAAAATCAAGAAGATCTATGCCTTTGATCCACCCTAAGGCTAAATCTCTTAACCTGCTATTCTAAGATCCAATGTTAAAATCAGCAAGTGTTAATTAAATTTATAATCAATAAGTGCAAAATCATTGATTATACTTAGGCTTATAAATTATTGAGCTTAAATTAAGGCTAATTAGGGTTAAAGTTAATTAAACATGATTAAGGTTTACATATATAAGACTTGAGATGTAAGATTAACATTAAGTTACTCATCATTTATTGAAGCTCAAATCAGTAATAGATTTCATTTTAGTGAAGCTAAATGTTTAATTAAGCTTATTATGGTTTTAAACTAATTAGGGGTTCAGGCATGGTTAACTAATTTAACCATGGAAAATAATTCTAATTATTGCAAATGTGTTTTAATTACTGAGATGAAGAAATAACATCAATGAACATGCCATTTGGATTTAAAATGACAAAGATATTTTTTTTTTCTAAATATGGCTTAATGCAATTAGGGCATAATTAAGAAAAATATCCATAGAAATAAAAATGTTTTTACATATTAATATTCTACATAATTTTTTGATCAAAATGATATATAATTTCATATAATTTGGATTTAAAATGATAATGATATTTCAATAATTTAAACTGAATATTTTTAATTAAATAAAATAAAAATTTATAATTTCTAAATTCTAATTTGATTTCCATAAGGAAATGAAATCCAGAAATTCAATTAAATTGAATCAGCCCAAAATTAAAACCACGCGGGATGGGGCCCAGCCCGACCTAGCACTGTGCTTCTCTTCTCCCCCGCCTTCACCCAATTTCAGCCGCTTAGGGTTAGCATTAAAGCCTGAATTCTCCGTTGATACTCCACCCTACAACCAACTTCAAAGCGTAGAATGCTCCCCATGGTGGATGCACGAATTGCTTGCATAAGCCCTATTTGGGAGCGCTTAGATTGCCAGGACGAGCCCTAGCCTAAATTGGTCTCTATTACCTTCTAAGGTTTACTATGGGGAGTAAATTCTTCCAAAAAAGCTATTATCGGGCTAGTTTTTGGTCCTTAACCATTCACCGTGAGGTGGTGGAGCTAAGCCCTATGATGGCCAGGAAAGGGCGCGGCTCAGTCGGTGGGTCCTTACTCAAGCTTCGCACTGTATGGTACTATGCCGGCTCAAGTGAGGGATGGCTGACTAGCCTCAACTAACCAGACCATATTGATCCTTCACAGATTGATACGTATCTCTTCATTAAGCATCTGGTGACCCAATCGGGTGCCCATTACTCCTAGAATGACAAGTGAGCCATCACCGAGCCACGGCCCAGTTCAAATAGTGCATCGCACCATTGGAACCTCCATCGACTCATTGATACCTCTATTCTACTCCTAATCAAACCAATATCACTAGCACCTACACACCATAAAGAATCCAAGTCAATTCAATTGGCATTGAGCTCACTTAGCTCACCAAAATGGGAGAGAGGTACTTGAATCATTGTTTTTGCATCGCTTGAGCACCAGAGGTGGGTTTAGGAGCTGGTTGTACTTCAAAAGCTAGCTAGGGGTTGGTACCTGAATCATTGAATGACGAAACACACTCTCAGACGGTCGAGCATGGAATGGAAATCATCGGGATTGGCAGTCGAGCAGCTGGGAGCTGGAATTAGAGAATTAAATTTCACATAGTGAGCAAAAGGCTCAATGTGAAGTTTCTAAGGCTATTTATAGCCTCGGGAATCCATTGGGGGCCCTGAGGGACTAGCTCGACCCATAAGCTCAGGCCGAGGCTAAGATCTCAAAATTTCTAATAGAGGGAGGTCGGGCTTCGGGGCCCAATCAATGGCACATCACTTGGAATGGGAAGAGCCTAATGTCTTATTAACACGGAATGCATGAGTGGGAGACAAGGTCTGGTGCTAGAGTATAATGAATTTTCCCTATCGGGGACAGGGCTCTCTGAGGATGACGATCCATAATGGGGGATTCATGGGGGCCATCTGATTGATCAATCAGAACCGCAAAATGGTTCTAATCAATCAAATCCTAATGGCCAAATCCAAAATGAATCCAGTCCATAAGATCCACAAGCGTGATCCAACACACGATTGCAGCCATGGCACGATCGAGGTAAGCAAGTAAATAATCTCAGCCTTAAATACTGAATGCACTGAAAATTTCAATCAGAAAAGATTGTAAACTGTAATATTATTTATCTATCTTATATTTGGTTCTGTGGGCGCAGAACATGTGAGGAGTTGAGTATGTGTACTCAACTATAAATAAGTGGGGTCAACTGCAAACACACATATTCCCCCTCATAGTAATAATATGTTTCCTAATATTATAATAGCCTATCCAAGCTTAATAATAGTTGTATTAATATCTACTAAGTAAAATCCCTCTAAAGTATATTTATATGTTTATTAAATGCACAAAAATCTTAATGTATGATTTCAAGAAATTATCTTAATGCGTTGCAGCATTTCAAGGTTTATCTAATTATTATAAACCATGTGATATCCATTATTTTCTATTTTTATATCTTATAATGATTGGGGCTAATTAAGTCCCAAATTAACATAGGTTTTAAAAAAAATTTAATTAATTGAAGTATAATAATATGAAAATGTGATAATAATTTTATTAAGCTTTATATGATGATAAAATAATTTATAAGTATAAAATTGTTAGAGATTTAGGAGCTCATTCTTTTATTATCTAAGTCATAAAATAATTTAATCATAAAATATTATCACAATTATTCAATCTAAGTTATGATAGTTTTTGATATTTTCCAACTATATTTTGATATTTATTTTAACATTACAACACAATAGCATCTAATATGCTATTCAAAGTTTCCAAAATAGGTTCATTAATATTCATTCAAGAGCATAATGTTTCAAGGGCTTAGTTTATGCTTATCTTGATTAGAAGGTTCATTAATCACTTATCTTAATATTTAATAACTTAAATTTCATTCCATGAAACATATTTCATGTTAAATATTTCTAATCAATCACTTAAGCTTAACTTAATGATTTATTAAGTCTACATCTATATCTAAGATTTGAACATTCCTATTTCTTTTAAGAATTTAACAATTAAACTATATATTATAAATTTTAAAAATTCAATAAAGTAATAGTTATAAGACTCTAAATCTATAATCTCTTATTAATTTGGAGAGTTAAACCTACCAATGGGTTCAAATGATTTTTGATAGTTGTTAACTATAAGTTTATTAATACTAAGGTGGTTGAGTCATTCCTATATCTTCAGGAATGATATATATATATATATATATATATACATATATATTAACTATATGTTTTCCTTTTAATATAATTGAGTTTAAGTGAAAACTAAGTTATTGGATATAAGATACTCTATTCAACTCTAATAAGTTAGGTTATCATTTAATAAACAACTTAAGTTATGATAACTTAACCTTTTATTCTTCATCTAAAATAGTTTTGTTAATTCAATAAACTTAGTTTTCATAACATAAAATGAAGGAGGGAGGAGGGATGGGCTTAGCCTTGGAAATAAGATTGTAGAGAGCTCCTCCATTAGTTGAGTGAGTGGCATTCAAAGCCATACAACAGCTTGCTCTCATGGGGGTGACACTCAAATGGGCTTGGTCTGATGTTAGGTAACAGGCCCCACCATTTGATTAATTAATTTTTGACTAATAACGGACTCCGAAAAATCTCAAAAATTCACCAATAACTAATTTAGGGGAGAGGAACTAAAAATGAAGTCATATTATCAATCAATTATTTATTTAATTATTTTTTATTTTCTGGGTATTTAAAATATAATAATATATTTGGGAAAATTAGATGAATTCTGAAAATTTCTAAAATTTCACCCTTAGCTAATCTGGGGGTGAAAAGTTCAATAGATAACTTTGATTTTGATTTTGATATCAAAATAATTATCAAAATTTTCTAATTGGATAAATAAATTCAAATAATCCAAATATTCAATTGAGCTCTAAATCGCTCCAAAATTTTAGGGTTTGCTCAAAATATCATATGGAGACACTTATAGATGATTTAAAAGCTGATTTGATTGATAACTTACTTGCATACTTTACATCCTTCAACATTATTTTCATTTCTGATCAATACTTAGCATTAGGCTCTGCTTAAATAAGTTATAAATGGTTAATGTGTTATTCACTTAACAAAATTAATGTTTTATATGCCCTTAAATTGTGCTTAGACTTTTTAAAATATAACCACTTATTTCTTTTATTGGATGTGCCCTACCATATTAAAAACTAAATATGGTAGATTCAAAAGCACTATTTGGATCTTGAATTCGAGGTGGATCGTGTCCAGTTGATTGCAATTTGTGTACCTGTACTAACCCTAGGTGGTTACTTAGCTGAATTTTAGCTAATTTGTATCCTAACTTATATTTCATTGACTTCATCTAGTCAGTAAAACTAATCCCCAAAAATTTGGAGCGATTCGGAGCTCAATCAAATAATTAGAATATTTTAATAATATTTAATTAAGGGAAAATTGAGATATTTAGCTTGACCTCAAAATTAAAATCTGACTTTGTCATTGCGATCGTCACCTCCAAATTAGCTTGGGGTGATATTTTGGACGCGTTTGGAAGTTGTCGGATTTTATCGAATATTTTAATGTAATTAAATACCCAAAAAAATAGGAAAATTAAATACTCATCGGAATCAAAATCTGACTTCGCTGTCGAATTTTTCACTCCCAAATTAGCTAGGGGTAAATTTTTAGGATATTTCAGATATCGTTTATAAAATATGATTTTTGAGATTAATTAATTTAATTTATTTAAAGCCCATTTTTTATTTTTCCCTCAATTTTCCTCCATCCCTAGCTGGGACCCATAGCTATCCAATCCCTGCTGTAATTCTGAGCTCCTTTCCCTTCAGCCCCCCTACTGTGCTTACTTAGCCTAGCCTGCCCCTCTATCTCCTGCTAGCCCCCCTATCTCACCAAGTGGGATGGGACAACTCATGCCCATCCCATCCAATGACAGGCTTCCCCTTCATTAAAAGAGCCTTTAGCTCTCAGATCTCTATTTCCCATATTCTCTTTGCCCAGCTGAATCCCCCATTAGTGTGCTTGCTGAAGGAAGGATCTCTCATGCTCTCAAGCCTCCCTTAGGAAATCTGCCATTATCAAAGCCAAAGTACTCCCCTTTCCCTCTATTGGTTAATCTAATGGCTATTCCATTTTGTTCTTATGCTCATTTGTATATCTAAGAATTTGTGTTACCTTAGATGCATATCTATGAATCCGTATTTAAGATATAGAAGCTCATTAAAATCTGCAAATTATAAGGAAAGATATATAAATCTGTAAATATAAATTTATATACACCTAGTCCTTTAACTCCAATGTTTGAACTGATAACATTATCGTTTGGTATCGATTTGGGAACCAATGGAAAGGTCTCAGAAAAAACTTTCCATCAGTATATAGCACCATATGGGAAGTGCTCTAGGTTAATAGTATTTGAGCTCGAAAGATGCCTCATTATGGTTTTCGCACAGGCGAAATCTCCATCGGGAGCCGCAGCACCCAAAGTTCAAAATCAGGTTCGCCATAGTGTGCCATAGCGCACCGCAACACTCGAGCTTTTAGTTGAATCTACCATAGTCTGCTGCAGCACGCCTCAGGGCTGAATCATGCTGCAGCGTGCCACAACGCCAAAATCCGCTGTAGCGCGCCACAGCTCGCCGTAGAGCCTAGCTTTCGACCAGAAGGCGCTACAATGCGCCGTAGCGCCCAGAACTATCAGGATTGGTCCAAAACCAGCTGACATGGTCAAAACTTCATAGTTTTCAAATTTTAAGGACCCTATGACCCTAGTGTGACACTAAATTCAGTATAAAATTATATGTGAGTTTTAAATATGGAAAAGATTAAGTTTTGACCCCCCTTAAGAAAATAGACCCTAATATTGAAATGATCATAACTTATCATTTGGACTCTAAATTAAGAAATTCAAGATGCTAACTAGGTTAGAAATTCAGTGACAATAGTAAACTAAAATAAAATTTAGGTTTTGACCATTAGAAACTCTAGGTTAACCAAAATACCTCTAACCCTAATTAGGTCACAACTTGGCCAAATAAAGTTTAATTTGAGTCTACTCCTAGTTAAAGTACTCAGTATGATATAGGGAAGCTATAGCCACTAAGTTTGCTGAATTTGGATCTTAAATGGAAAAGTTAGGTTTTGACCCCTCTTAACCCTAGAAATGATACATTTACTCCTAAACTTAGAACACTCTTAACTAATCCATTAGACATCAAAATTTAGTGTTCTTAAACTCCATTGAATTTTTAGATAATAGATGATAATAAACTAATTGAATTTTTAGAGTTAGCTAAGTGAAACTACTAAAATACCTTTGTAGGTTAGAATCTTTAAACTTGACCCATAGACTTAATACTTATCCAAATTTGGTGTACTTAGTGTCTATCTTCATCTTAGATAGCAAGGAATCATTTGGCAGAAAGAAAATTCATTTTGGAGCCCTAAATCAAAAAGTAGCTTTTTGGATCCTAAAGTAGGGACAAACTAATTATTTTGCCTAAAATTTAGGTTATGTATCCTTAACTCTTAAAATATTGTTTAAATCATTAAAAACAGTAATAAAACTGATTCAAGATCAATTTAAGTCTTAAATCCCATAATTTGAATAATTTGTTAAACATCCTAATTTAGGCTTGAAAATCTCTAAGGATAATATACCTTACTTAGCTAAAATTTGCTCTTAACTTCTCTAATTAAATAAAATAACAAATAAAGATAAATTATAATAATTATCATCAACTCTTAAAATCCCTTAAGTCCTTTATTAGAAGCTTCTTAGGATCTGCACTTCATTTTAGGATCTTTTCTATAAGATTAGCAATTGATACTAGGTTATATTTCATTCATTAAATAAAGTGAGTTATTCAATGAATGGAACCTTAGTTTTATTAATTTTTAGATTTTTATACTTTAATTATGATTATTTTATCTTTTAATTTTAGATTAAGACTAGGAGATTCATTCTGTTAAGTTTGATTGTGCTTAATAGAATTTGCCTTGATTATTAGTTCACATTTAGACTCAAGCCTTAGTCTTTAAGACTTACCCTTTGGATTATGTGATTAACTCCAATCTCGCGGTGTTTAATTCATAATCCCTAGCTTTATAGATCTTGATCAGATCTTAATTTAGAACGTCTAAATTCATTAATTAGGACGTAATGATTTCTTATTTAACTTATAATCGTTATTGATTGAATTAAATTAGAACCTAATCAGTTCTAATTACTTTTAACTCATAAGGTCGTGCTTCTAGTTACACTCGATAGTAGGAATTAGTGATCCTGAACTTGTGTAATTTGGAATAGTTATAATGGCTTAATAGATAATAATTGATGTCACCATGTGTAATAAAGTCCCTTGCTCACTATTATTTTACTTGTGCTTTCGCATTCCTTATATTTTGTGCCTTATTTTTTGAACATATCATACAAGATAATGTTGTTGCATGAAATGAAAATATAGAATATCTAGGATAATATTACATTGGGTTAAGTTACTTGTTGATTTGGCGCATTTTACTCTACGGACAGGGGTAAGGAGAAATAAGGAGTACTTGGCATTACTCATTGAGGAGTGTTGTGCTAAGTTTGGAACCCATATAGTCTTGCAGACGTGCTTGACTCCTCAGTTACTTTTGGACATGTCCACAAAAGTAAAAGTAAAATAACTAAAATATTTCTGCATTTGTGATTACTGCCTATTCAATTCAGTTGATGTTATGTTATTCTGGCCTAGCCTCAGATGACGCTAGGAACATTTTGTCACCTTAGCCTCCGTGTTGACACTAAGAATCCTTTTGATATCAGCATGCAAGATTTTCCCACTTCTGATATGGCAGTACTTACATATTTATTTACCGTTTACTATTTATTGTTCGCTATTTTTTGTTTACCGTCGTACTTGACTTTAGTCTACCTTGCTTTACTTGTTTATTTATATATTATAGGATGCTAGACCTTTGTTGCTTACTTATATGTACAACTGTTGGATTAATTTCTCTTAAATTAGTATACAACATATGATCATCAGCATATTTAGGATTAGATTTTTCTTTCAGTACTTTTACTTACTGATTTATACATGTATGTCTATCCTTGCTTAGTTTACTTTAGGTGTGCCTTTTTATCTTGTTTAATTATAAATATTGTATTTATAACTTATCCTTCTCCTTTGTATATTTGTTGCACCCTTACACTTTACTTGTTTTTATAGTATAAGTAAAATGATGACATCATAAAACTCATGAATTATTGACAGCCTAAAATGTACTTAGACAATATGTCTAATCAGATTTTTCTTTTCTTTAGCTGGGGCCCTATCACTGTGAAACCAACAATGGTAGATTCTGAGTTATTCAAGGTAGTCGAGCCTTCTGAAGATCAGATTTAGGAGTAGGAGCGTGTTGCCACTGAAGATCCTTAACTTAGCTCCCTTCTATTTTATGAGGATGAGAGCTTTATCTTTTTTATTTAAACTTAATAAATGTTGTAATAGTATAGGTACCATCTAACCATGCTTTCCTTATTATACTATTAATTCTGATTAGTATGCTACATTTTTCTCTATTTATTATGGTAAATTGGTTGAATGTTTACTTTACTTTGCTTCCGCACTCTAATTATGTATTTGCTTAGTGATTGATTACATAGCATGTATGCATTGGTTTATCTCTCCCTTACTAGTGGAATAGGGTTTACACCTAATCCAATGTAAGTGAGGGGTTTGCCAATATGACACACCACCCCTTAGCTTAATCCTGTGGATTAAGGTGTGGGGCACCATAGTACCCTTCCTATTTCCAGTCATTTAATTTATTAATTTTAGAGGACATGCGTCCCTTAAAAGCTTGTATAAATGTAAATACCATCTGTATGATTTACTTTACTAATCTGTAATGCATATATTCTTCTATTATATGAATGGCTGGAATTGTAAGAATATTGACTTTATTATCTATGCATTTTCCCCTTTAGAGATCACTAACTCCTCGTAGTACTTAATAATGAGTTTAACTTTACTAATCCAGTATTAAGTACTATAGTAACACTAATTATCAAGTTAGATTACTTAATCTAATAATGGGTGCTATATTATTCTTGAGTAATGACCCATCTTGTCGCTAATATTATTCTTTTTGCACAAAGCAATGGGGTGGGGCATTATAGTTGGTATCAGAGAGTGCCATGAGGTGTTAGATAATGACTTTATTCCTGTCTACCTAATGGTTTATGCTCTGAAAATGTATTATTACAAAAAATAGAGTATAATAATCATATCATCCATTGTTCATTCCATATAGTATTTGGAAATGTCATCCTAGAACCCTGAACGAACTGAATAAGTAAAGATAAAAGTTTGCAAGTTCTTGAAAAATAGCAATAATGTAAGTAGCAATAAATCAGTTAAGTAGAAAATTCTTGAGGCTAAAAGTTTAAATAGTAATTAGCTAATCATCCTAGATCCGCTCTTTTCTAAAGAGTGGAATTTCTTTCGTCAAGAATTCATTCTTAGCTCATATTTTGAAATCCTTAATTCGTTAGTAAAGTTTAATCATGAATTTTGAATCACCTTCTGGTCCTACACTAATCAAGGCTCCCATGCCCTCAATCGATATATCAAAAGATGTTAATTCCATATCAAATCTTGTTAAGACGTTAATTGAGAGTCAAGATCGGTAAGCCCAACGTTTCCAGCAAGTATTTGATTCTCATCATTGTTCTCTAATTATCAAAGAGCCTGCTCCGTCTGCTCCACATTTTTCAGTAGATCGAGTCTTTCACAACTTTCTTCTTTTTCGTAAACCCACATTCAATGGATCGTTGTCCCTAATGGACACAGTCAGTTAGCAAATTGGTGGAGAAGAACCTTGCCACAATTAAGTGTCCAAATTCTGAAGCCATTCACTTAATCACCCATTTGTTTCAAGACAAAGCAGAGTTTTGGCGGGAAAATGAGCATAATTCCAAGTTTGTTGAGTTTGAGATTGAAAATATATTGTGGGAATCATTTATTGAAGCTTTCAAAGGAGAACTCATCCCCCAATCTATCCAAAGAATTTTGGAGAATGAATTGCTGCAATTCTCTCAAGGTAGAAAAACTGTTTCTGAATATGAAATAGAATTCAGAAGGCTATCTCGCTTCACACCTGATCTAGTAAGGTTTGGAGTTGCCTGTTGCATTTTGAAAGGATTGAATGATGAAATCAAAGAACATTTGGTGTCCCGTATCCACAAGAACTTTGCTGAGTTAGTATTAGCAGCTCGTATCCAAGAGCATCATCTGCTTCAGATGAAAAAGAAAAGGAAAGTTCAGTATGAGTTCAGTCAAGATGAAGTGCTCAAAAGGCTTGTGCAACTGGAGTTAAGCAGATGAATGCTGAACCTCAACCTATCCAGATCCAAAATTGCAAATGGCCACATCCTTTTGGAATGTGCTATCATTAGGGAAATGTGTAATATACCTCTGGAAAGCCAAGACATATATTCTACAAGTGTATTCAGAAGGAAACCATAGACAGAGTGCCTGTCACTCATTATGTAAAGAATCATGCCTTTATCCTGTGCCTTCGTTAAAGAAGCTCCTGTGGTGGAAGTAGTGCCTCCATAGTTCAATGCTCTAGCTCTTGTACTTGTTTATCTATTTTCATGGCTAAACATCTGACCTCTCTATGCACAACATTTCCTTTTAATAATAACCAAATTAAAAACTTTGATGTGTCATTTCAGTTGTAGTGGCTTCTCCCAAACTCCACTGAGGCTTGGTTTTGTCAACGTTCTTCATAATTCTTACAAACTCTTGGTGTTTAAAGAACTATGCTTCGCAATAATGACATTAGATCATGGGGAAGTTCAAAAGGACTTAGTATATTGCACTTGGGTTAACCGAATGCCATGATTTGTTTGTATTAGAGCCAAAATTTAATTAGTATTGTGAGGGGCAATCAAGCTTTCTTCCTTTCTCCTGTACCTAACTGGCATGGCCGAAAACAATTTTTACTTATTGATGCAAAAATGTTAATTATAGAGCCTAGACCCTCCAATATATGGTAGATATTTATTTGGTTTAAATATATTTTTTATGGCTTTGTTTGAACACTGGGCTTAAAACACTAGACAATTTGGCAAAGAGGAGCTTACATCTTACCCAAACATGTTCTCTTTCTACTGAGGATGGTGAATCTTTCCATCATATACATTTTTTTGTTAGTTCTATTCCTCTAATCTCATTAAAGAGGCTTAGTAAATTTGAGACGCTGGCTACTCTTTGCCCCCTCTATTGCGTCAGCTTCTATAGCTTTGCAATGGAGACTTTTTAGCAGTATAATAAATAAACGTTTCCGGTTAGTTAGCATTACTGTTACAACAGTTGGAGGGAAGAAAATTGCCCTATTTTCCTTGTGAGCTCCAACTATCATACAACTGCTATCTGAATATGTTTTATTATATATACTATAACTATATGGGCTGCTCGTTAGCCCTCCCATCATCCACAAAACAATAAACTATTGCTTACGATGTGTGGATGACCCACAAAGTTCAGGAATGTTCCCAATATTGATTGTGAATTGCAACATGATAAGCATAAAGGAATGGATCACGTATGCTTCAAACATTAACACAAAAAAAAAGCTTGCCTTGAATACTTAAGCTTATCTTCTTTGGCCTTAGACTTTAATTAAATGAATATAAAAAAAAATCCTGCAAAAAAGGCAAGGAAACCGATATTATCTAAAGATAAAATCAAGTTATCATCATGCGCCTACTTGTGCTCTCTAATCTAATATAAAAGGCATAAAAAATAAGGTGTTTTCTCTACTTGTCGGCTGTCCTCCACCTCCTTGTCATCTTCTGCAAAAACGCAAGTAAATAACGGTAAGCAGAGGTGGCGATTGGAACTCTGCTGATATTATCTTAATATTCTCGTCACCTTCCATATTATCTATCACTGCCATAGTTAGTCATTTTAAGGTTTCATAACCTAAAAACTGATCATTCACAAATTCATTCATCTTGATGTTATTTCAAGTAGGATTGATGCTTGCCCTAGTGGAAATGATTGAATCGTAGAAGATCTATTTCATATGATTAGATTACTTAAGAATGCGCTTGGGCCAAGCACCAAGTGCATATGAAAACAAGCAGAATACATGTGAAAGAGAAATGCTAGACCTGCTGATATAGCAATCAGAAAAACTCATTTAATAAGATTTGAGCATCATTTCAATGCAAGCTTTAAAAATAGTATTTGTATTATTTTAATGTAAATAAATAAGTATTAATAAATAAATGTCCAAATACCATTGAATGAGTTTTTTTGAGTGCCACGTCAGCGAATTTAAATGGCATTTCTCCGCGTGAATGATATCAGGTAAAAGAAAACAGCAGTTTTTGTTTCTTTGGGGTTTTGTAACAGTCTCTTTTAGGTGGTGGTGGTGTGGCAGCGAGGGTAAGACAAAAATGCTATATTTTTGTGGGGATTTGAGTGCATTCTAAAGTGGTGCGACCGTGTTGGATACACGTGACTATAGCTTGAAGGGTGTTATGCAAACAACACCAAGAGTGGAGAAATCTCAAGTACACTTACACATTAGTCTTTGAGGGGACCGTGAGTCGGTTGCGGAGCTTGGAATGACTTGACGACAACAACAGATCAACGGGGTGCGTGTCAGATGCGATTCAAATCAACTAAGCTTGAAGGATGCCGAAAGAACTGAACTGAGAAGAAGGTTCAGTGCATGGGCACGCCCAAGCGCCAGGACAATTCCTGCAACACCAGCTCAAGCACTTGAGCGTGGCCCAACATTGATGAGTTTGCTCTTGAACTCAATCAGACAAAAGCTCATGCGCTTTGATGCGCCAAAGCACCGGTGAAGATATTCCTGGAGTCAACAATAAATGAAAGCTCCGGCGCTCAAGCACTTTAAAGAGTTGGAAGGCTTGGGCGCTTGACGGGCTGAACCTTGGACGCTTAGGCATGATCAAGTGTCGAAATTTCTTCAGATAGTGAAGCCAGAGACAGTTAGTCCAACACTTAGGCTAAAAATACAAGCTGCAGGTGGACTTCATAAATGTCGATAAAGCACCTCAAAGATCTCTTTCCTGAGCTTCCTCTAGCTTGTGAGCTAGGAACGTTTTAATAGTGCGAGCATTGACTATAAGAGCATGTAACCACAGCCAGCCATCCCTACAAAACATCTATTTATGCTGCATAAAATTTATTTTGCAATTCAATCAATGCTGGGTCTACTACCTATCAAAATAAATAATATAAATTACCAAGTAAAAGAAATGTATTACATCACTAAGCATATTCAATATTCATTCTATTGAGTAAGTTCAAAACGTTTGAGTCTTAGACTTGTTCAATTCACAATTCTTATATATTTCTATAGTATAACTTTCTTAGGGTGCTTTTTTATATTAAATTAGTACTTTTTTATATTAAGATAATATTAATATATTTATATAGTATAATTTAACATTTATTTATTCTTAACTTAATTTTAATTAAAATGTGAATTATCAAATTAATAATTAATAATAAATATATAAAATAATTTACTTAATATTTTAATTTGTATAATAGTTTTATTTATTTATATATTATTAGCATAATATTTTATGAAGATTAGGTTGTAATAATAATTTATTAATTATAATAATTAAGATAAGATTCTCACAACCTTTCTTTTTTTTATTTCTCTTTTTTTCATTTTTATCTTTTTTTTGTTTGAGCTCGTACGAGAATTTTGCCCTCATAAGATAATTTTTCAGCATATAACCCATCCTGGAAGCGCTTTCAATGGGTCAGTAGAATCTGAAAGTTCGGGCCAATCATAAAAAATATCTATTTTAAATAGAAAATCTTAATCATTCAATTTTTTTGGGAAGAGAAATGTTGTTCACATCCAGCTGATATGGCACCTAAAAAAATCGTCTAAATCTAATGAAGTGTGAGTAATATTTTTTAACTTTTTATTTATTACATCAAACAAATATAAATATTATTTTTAAAAATTATATAGAAATACTACTACATCAAAACATGTGTGAACATCATTTCTCTTCTGCAGCAAAGAAAATGATGGTTATCGTCACCATGAAATAAAGATTGCAGCAGTCTTAAAACAAGGGATCGTCCATTAATCTTTGAATTCATGTTGGCCAGCGCGGTGTTTGCATGCCAAAGGACACTTCATAAAAGCGAGACACAAACATGATGAAAGCATAATAAGACGGAACACTACTTTGTTGAATACTTAGAGCTACTTAGTAGGCGATTAAATATTTTATATCTTCACAAATTAAAGTGTGGAATATAAATAGTTTTATAATTTTCTTAAGCTTATAATCTATTGATTACTACTAGGGTTGAACTTCAAGTCGAGTTCAAACTGAGTCAGCCTATTCTCGAACTTGTTCGAGTTCGAGTTCGAGTCGAGTTCGTCATTTTAAATCGGTTTTGAGTTATGACTCGAACTCGAATAAAATTTTTTCGAATCGAGTCAATATGTCTCGAGTTCAAGCTGAGTCGAATTCGATTTTCGAGTTTTTGGTAAATTTGTCAACCCTAATTACTACATATTATCAGAAAAGAAAGGAACATTATATTACTTATAAAAATAGTTTTCTAAGCTGATTTTTATTATTTTTTCTTAAATAAGATGATAAAATTTTTGGTTGTGAAAATTTCAAAGTTTGAATAATAAGTTTTAAAGGGGGGAAACAATCAAATTTTAAAGTTTATAATTAGATTCATCAAATTTAACTCTGATATAAGTTAAAATTTCATAAAACTTCAAGCTAAATTGGTGAAATAAATGCAAAAAATATTTTGTATTAAATTAAATTAAATCAGTTATTCTTTCTTTTTATAATAGTTGGGAAGATCTTAGCCACTCGATTCACAGATCTGATCTAACAACTAATCATTTTTCATAACCTTGGATGAATCATCGACGATTGGATATAAAAATTTGTGATCTGATTGATCACATCCTTTCGAAAGCAATAAAAGTAAATGAAGCTATTGATTTTCTCATATTTAATATGATGCGATCGAATAATAGGGATTAAGCCAATCGTTATAATATCTCACGGTTTATGTATTGTAAGCGAAGCCCTAGGAAGTTCATAAAATCGAGCTAGAAGCAGCTAGTATATCCTGTGTGACATCCATATACAGGTGCCACTTATATAACCAAATGGCATGGTTGTTTATATCACAAGACTCATGAGAGAAGAATCTTATATAATCTAGGTCAAACGATCCCAGTCATTCATCGAGTTCTTGTGCTCAATCGCACCGCTTGTGGCCCTTATCGTGCTGGGATCGAGATAGATCAATGGCATCATCTCTATGGGGAGAACTGTTATGGCACATGCTAACTGTCGATGGATAACTTGGGACATCAGTAGGAAATAACCCATCTCAACCTGTAATCAACTTAACATTCATATTGAATTTATTGAGACAACGCTAGTAGGGAAGGAAAACGATGGGCCAATAGTTGCAGGCTGACAGGGGGATCACTTTGTGCAGATGCCCATGTGCGCATAGCCACATAGCTTGGGGACGATAGGACACAATGCCCTCTCGATTTGGGCCGCTGGATCAGATTTGGTGGCCCAGATTTGATCCACGAGAGTTAAATTAAGCAAAAGGGATCATGACCATTGGATCCACCCTCAAATTCAATAGTCGGGCTTATATCAGGCGACCGAAGCAATGTGTGCCATCCGATTTGAGCGAACAAACCGCATGACGGTTTAGATGAGTATGAATTGCACGATTTGGGAGGATAGAGAGTTACTGCAACAACCCTAGTATTATTACCTGTTAATTAGTAACCTAATTGATTCTAATCTTTTTTTATTAGTCTTATAATAGTTTTAGGAGTCTCCATTTCAATTTTTGTGAGATTTGAAGATCGTTTGACAATTTCCAATATTTCATAGATTTCTGATAATTCTGAGAATGCCTAAATTATTTAGACCTTAGAATCGAAAATGGAGTCCACCATTGGACTCAACACACCCAAATTAGCTATGAGCGGTATTTTGGAAGTATTTGGAAGTCATCAAATTTTCCCCAAACATTTTAATAATATTTAAATACCCAAAAAATTATGATAATTAAATTGACCTCCAATTAAAAATTTGATTTCATTTTTGAGTTTCCCACACCTCAATTAGGCAAGGGTGAATTTATAAAATTTTTTGGAGTGCGTTTGGTTATTTAATTTTGATTGATAAATTGAGTTTAATTAATTAATATAATAAAGCAAATAAATTAATATATATCTAAATATTAAATAATAATATAACGGCTTATTTTATTTTTCCGCGCAGATTTTGTGTAAGGCGCCAAACATGGAACAACGAGATCTAAGGATCCTGGACATTCCGTGTTATCTAAGGAGATCCAACGGCTCTGTGCAGACGATCGCGTCTAGCCGTTGGATCGACGCCTTGATCCGACAGACCAGATAATTCCTCTGTACGTCTCCCTTCCGCACGATCTCAATGCCTCAGGAGAGGACTATTCTCGCTGCCAGCACCCCTTCTTCGGCAATTAGGCCAAGGATAATTGCATTTTGGGCATTTTTGGTTTATTCCTGGCGTGGTGGAGACTTTGTGAGCTGAAAGAGAACCTGTCAAAGTTTCCCTAGGATTGTCAGTTTGTGAGCTCCCATTTCTGTCAGGTACTACTTCCCCTTCTCTTTTCTCAATTTGTTTAATGTGGCATTGCATTCTAAAGCCATCTGGCAATCTTCTAAGGGGTCGATGGAGTTCATTTGAGCCTGGATTGACCCGACCTGAGTTAGGGTTACTTGCATTTCAATTATGAACCCTAGACTGCAAACCTAAAATTAGGGCATCGACTTCTAGAATCATCCCTATGTTTATTGACTCCGATCCATGCCTAGGATGATTGGTCTCATTAAGATCTCTCTTCCAGTCTAAAAATTATCCTAAGGGACCATCAGAATCAATGTTTAAGCGAAACCCTAATTTTTCGCTTGCGGTATCGACGGGGACGATGCGGTCGGTTCGGCTCGAACAGTTCGTGTCATTTTAAATAATGATGAAGTTTTTGATGAGAAGTTCAAAATTAAGCATGCTCATGAGGAAACGCTTCCATGATGGGTGACTGACTGGGAGGTTATTTTATGAGAGCAAAATTATGGGATCTATCAGGCTAAAGAAAAATAATATATTAGTGCTTAAGAGTTTAAGCTATTATAAATAGTATAAGAGCAGACCATTTAGTGTTAGATAAGAGCTAAGTATCATATAGGATAAAGTACCACTCCATATAAGCAGCCTCTTAAACTCTTAATAGTTAAGGTGCTATATGGTTGTGGATACCTCTTGAGCCTGTAGGGGCCACCTCTAGTCCTATCTACCCAATGGATGGTTCTTGAATATGTATGTAAATACTGATGAAGACATTAGTTATTATTGGGGAGATTATAAAAACTCTCTTAGGTAGTATTAATTGAAACTCTTAAACACCAAGACACATTTTTTGATAATAATGAAGTTTTTTTATAGGAACTCTAAAATTAAGCATGCTCAGGTAGGAGCACTCCCATGATGAGTGATTTATGGGGAAATTATTTTATGGGGGAAAAATTATAAGGCCTATCAAGACAAAGTGGACAATACTTTGGTGATTAAGAGTCTATATTATCAGGCTGGTATCCCAATATGAGAAGAAAGATGTTTAGAAAATCTTGAGGTATTGCCCTCCATAACTTCCTAAATGAACGATTTAGAGGCAGATTTAACATACATCTTCACCTCCTTAAAGGTAACAAACCAAAGTTATTAATTATCATTTATCAGTCTAATTAGTCTGAAAACATTATCATTAGTCTCAAAATATCATTATGAACCAACCACTAAAATTTTGTTTGATTTACAACTTATTTGAATTTCCTGAATATCTTAATGTAATTATTTAATGAAAATATTAAGATTATTAAATTGATATCTGATTAAAAAGTCAGCATCATTTATGGGTTTCTCACCCCCAAATTTGTTTGGGGGAATTTTTTGAATCTCATTTGATAGCTTTATTTTAATTAAACAGATTGTAATTAATTAAATAAATTAATTAATTTTAATCACCCCACCGTCCTACTTAACAGAACAGGGACGTTTGATCGAACGACGCACATTCAGCGTCCTTCGATTAAACTAGTGGTCCAGATTAGAAGGTTGGTAGTCATCGTCCCCGTCAGGCATCGCGCTTGCAGCGCATGGCAGCTGCCCGCACACACGGCCAGTGCAAGCCACGATAGTTGCCACACCAATAGCTCAAGCCCTTCTCCCGACCTCCATAACATCCAATCAAAAGGTAAGCTTCGTTTACATCATTTGGCATTGGTATTGAGAGCTAAAATCCTTTGCTGTGCACTCCTGAGCCCGAAGAAGTCTCCCCATTATGAACCCTATATATAACATTTCTTCCCCATTTTTTATCAATTCGTCTAACTTTTGTTTTGATTATTGATTGTAGGATGTTAGCAATGGTTAGATCGAGCCAATTTGGCTCGATCAAGTTCGTGTGGTCTCGGGGTGTGTAACAACCCTAAGTTGTTACCTAGATTAATATAAGCTTATACATGCTCTACTTATTTTTCCATTGCATTTATTACATCATTATAAGCTAATCCTGAAAGTTTGGGGTTAATTTAACCTCTCTAGGTCAATTTAGCCATTTGATCAATTTAGATACCATAATTAAGAGCTAAAATATTTTGATCTCAGATTCAAAATGTGATTGTATTTTGGAATTTCTCACCCTAAAATTAGCTAGGGGGTGAAAGTTTAGAAATTTTTGGAGGTCATTTGGACCTAATTCAATTTAAATTAAATTGTGATAATTGCACATAAGGAATCCCAACAATAAATATTTGCATTTATACCCTTAAACTAATTTACAAGTCCGATTTTCGCAGTGCAGACTGCAGGCGATCCACTGCGGAGCCCGGGTTAAGCGACAGCGGAGCCCCGCTCCATCCCGTCGTCCCTCCCGCTGATCATACGGCTAGAATTCAGCTATGCGGAGCTATGGATCTGCCGTTAAATCTATCCTTGGATCATACGACTTGGATCTCTCCTACAATCGGCCATTCGGACCTGAGCGATCCATGCCATTGCGCCACTGATTGATGGATGAAGCGAAATCTAGAGCCCCCGCCACTATGGATCGTCATCACCATCGCTCTCCACTACCGATCGAGAGGATCTCCCGTACCCCTGACAGCGGGACCTGTCCCCCACTCGCTCATCTATCTCAGCTTGCCGATAGGACCTTCCTTCTCCTGGCAAGGCTTTCCGATTGTGCACCATGATCCGGCCGAGCTCAAGTTAGAATTTGAGAGCTCGGCCATGGCCCGATCTCTCGAGCTGCTTCCAACCCGATCCATTCCTCCTTGGGTTCTCCCTAAGGATATAAATAGCCTCAGGATCCCTCATAGGGTCTGCTTGTTAAATAATTTAGCTCAATTCAAAGTTCTTCCCTCTTCCGCCATTGCTGATCTGTCGAGCTCTCCCAGGCATCCCAAGCTTGCAAACTGCTGATAGAGGTGACTCCTGATGTTCAGGATCCCTAAGAGCTCTTATCTGAAGCTCAGTAGCCCCTACATTGCCCTCTGTCGATCGAACCGAGCTCCTCCGTCAAACTAGGTACTCCCCTTGCATGCTTTGAGTCAATTAAGCTCAAGCACTTCGTCATTTGATTCGTAATGATTACCATAGTCGAATCAAACTCAATGAATGTGTTATTATGACTTAAGTTAGCCACAACCAATTGAATCAATTGATCGGGCTAAGGTTCCTTAGGAAGGCTAGGTCTGAGTAAGGACCCAGCGATTCAGTGCGCTTTAAACCCAACCACCTTAGAGGTTCAATTTGTCTCACCTCCTTGAATGTGTAGGGATCAAACTCAGGGCTAATCATGGCCTCTGTGGGGAGAATTGTCTCCCCACAGTAGCTCCATAGTGAGAGCTCTCGGGTGGGTAAGGTTCGGGCGGACTAGACCTCCTCACAAGGGGCTATCGGGTGCAATCAATGCATCTTGGTCTACTGATCGTGTAGGGATTGAATTAGGGCTAAAGCGTGGTCGGGGCACCTGAGATTTAGCCGCGAAAGCTAACCCTAATTCTCTGATCATTGGGGAAGAAGGGTTGGGGACGACGGCGTTGTACGGGTCGGGTCAGCCCATGATCCGCACTGTGCGACAGTGCAAGGTTTCCCCGAGCCTCGGTCGACCCGTGCCTTTTGGAAATGGGTCAAGCTCGTTTAATATTAATCCGATTAATTGGAATTATTTTCCTTAAAGAAAATAATCTGATTAATTGAATCATAGGGAAATTTAATTAAAAAATACATATTAAATTATTTGAATAACTTTTGATAAATTGATCCAAACCCTATGAATGTATACCATTTTGCTTAGAAAATCATAAGGAACAAAAATAAAAAATAATATTTCACTTTTAATGGTTGGTTCTTCTAATTTTTCTTAATTATTCCACAATCAAATTAGGGTTGATTAGCATGTATGCTTAACCAAATTGCATGATTTAGGTGCCATTATATTTCTAATGCTTTATAGAATGCTTGTGCGAGGTAAAATAATTTTTTGATTTTAATTCTTTTAATTATGCTTTAATCTTGTAAAAGCATGATTAGTGAAAATTAGGGATTCTACTTAGCCAAAATCAATAAATATAGTCTTTGATTATTTACATTATATATTAGAACACACTTGCCAAATTTCATGAAATTTAAATGGTTGAATTTATAATTAAGTGCTAATCTATTTTTCTTAATTTGGGGTTTGATTAGCCTTAATTACTTTCTGTTTTATATAAATTTATGTTCATATGCTTCAAAAATAGTAGATTGAATATTAGAGAACTTCCAAAATCATTTGGACACCTGATTAAATTAATTTGACACTAAATTAATACTTGAACTTAAGAAGCTTAATAATTGATTAAGTAATTAATATTTAATATAAATCTAAAAATGAACATCAATAATATATCAATAACTCATTGATTTGTCATTGATCCATAAACTAAACAAAGGATCTTGATTTGGCTAAGTTTGGGGTTAAATCCTAACTTTCCTTGATTAAGATCTAAATCCTTAATGACTTTAAGTAAGATAGCTTGATTGAAAGATAAATCAACTTGCATAATTCCAATAACATACCCTGATTTGGAATTGATCTTAAATCATTGAACTAGAAGTGTTAAATACTTAAGAGAATTTATGTGATTTCAATCTGAACTTAGTCCTTTGAATCCTTGATTTACTCTTAAGTAAGATTCTTAGCATAAAATGAATTATAATGCTAAATTGATTAGCAAGATGATTAATTCCTAATAAAATACATGATTGAAACTCACGATTATAGCATAGGTGGATATTAGAAGAGTTTATCTTTCTAATCTAATTAAATTAAATCAAATCTAAATAAGTTAACAGTTGTGAAATCAGTGAAATTTATAAGACTTAGATTCCCTTTTAATATTAGAAGTGCAAGACCATTATGATCTTGCCTTAGTATAAATAACTCAATAATTGCAAAGCCATACTAATAAATAATCTATTGAGGTAGGAAGAGCTTATTGTTTATAACTTGAGATAGGAACTAAGATGCTCCTTATTAGCTTTAGATGCTTGATCTTAGACCTTTGTGGTAGGATTACCTAAAGAACTTAGCATGAGATTCTCCCATGTGGTATTAACTTAAAATTGAGTGACCTTTAGGTCACATTCTTGGAATCTTGTGTAGGAACCATTCCAATGGAATAAAAATTCATTAGTTTGATAATCCTTATTTATTAAATAAATTTGTTAGAATCAGTAGATTGTCAGCAGAATATGAAAGTGTATATCCATAGTGCTGAATCATTTCAGTAAAGCTTGGGATTGGATGAGTCACTCTAAGTAGGATTGTAGAGTCTCAGTCTTATCCTATGTGATTGGATAAGTACAGTCCAACTTAGAGTAAATTTTTTAAGCCTATGTGTATCATAATTAGGTAACTTGAATGCTTAGTTTAAAAGAATAAACTGTGATCGGGTTCTGCCCTTTATCGTCGTGCGCTTCTATAAGTGCAGTTAAATAAACTAAATATCTGAAGTCATCCTTCTTAGAGCACTAAGTATGGTTGTAATTAGGGTATTTAACTGCTTATTTTGAGAGAATAAACTGTGATCGGGTTCTGCCCCTTATCGTCATGCCATTCGATAAGTGCAGTTAAACAAACTAAGTGTTAGATTCACCTTTCTTGGAAACATACCAACTATACGTATACAATTTCTTTAGCTAATGATTATACATAATATTAACTAAGATAATTTAGTAAATTAGAATTAGAAGTCAGAATTATCATAAGTGAATTATGCACAATGGAGATAAATAGAATTAATATTTGATATTAAATTGATTTCTGAATTTTGATGATTTAAAGTATATCGACATTAAAGCCTTGGCATATCATGAATGCATAAGTCATGTCAACATTAGTGGAGTGCTTGGCTCATATAAGGACCCTGTTAGTAGAGCGTTCGCTCACCTAGGAAATCTGTGTTGTATTCATGAGACACCAAGTCAGCATATTAGTGGTATGCAGTTATGTGGTATATTCATATTCAAATACATAATTATGAATTCAGTGGCATACAACATAGTTTTACAATAGTATTTACTCAGATTCTGATTTATTTATTATTTCACCTACATTTCAGCAATTAGATGCAGCCTTAGATTTGTTTACTATTTTTTTTACATTCAATATTCAGTTTATAGTTTCAATTTACTTGACTTTTAGGTTTTTACTATTTTGAGTTTTTAGCCATTTTACTATCTTTTCTATAGTTCTGCTTAAACTATTTAAATATTAAATAATAGATGATTATAACTATTAGAGTAGCTTTCAGTGGGTTTGGTTTATTGTGTAACATGTGGTACTTTTGAGATCCAGTAATTTGCTAGATCCTGTGCAGTTTATGGAGCCAAATAAAGGTGGATATTTCTATGAGGAGCATTAGTGGACTCTTCTCTAGCCTCTACTTTCTATTTAGATATTTTTTAGTTCAACACTTAGACTTTATTCTGTATTTCATAAAAATGTTATATTAACTCTGGATATTTTTCTCTTTTCTTTTATGAGATGGATGTTTCATTTAGCTACTGTGATGAATGTTTCTGGATATATACTTTACCGCACTCTATATTTACTTCTACTTATACTTAATATTATGACGTGATCAGAATATTCTTAAAATGCTAGTATTCATATAACTTGGATCTTATTTGTATTCATAATCCAATATACACGAGTACTCTATCTAATACTTAAGGTAAGGACACTGCACTTATCTTAAGGATTAGTAGTCAACTCTCTACTCTTAAGTTTGAGTTTCAGCAGTCCTTGTGCTCAGTAAGGTTATTCGGGGAAGTTGTGTTTCCTTCCCGAGTAGTGCACCGTTTTGCTTAGCAGGGTTATTACAGTTGGTATCAAAGAAGTATCATAAAGTGTCAGATAAAGAAAGTGTATCTATCCACTTTATGATTTGTTCTCTGGAACAGTTATGATCACAATCACTAAGTGTAAGAAAAAGTAGCATCCATGACTTCATCAAGTTAAATCTCAAAAATGGAAATAAAAAATATCTAGAAAAGAAAACTTAGGAATTGAATGAACATTAAAAGATACTTGAAAGTAAAATACAAATAATAAAGGACATCTTAGGATTTCAAACTGAATTTAAATGACTAAAATATGCAAGTAAAGTATTTATCAGTAAAACAAGCATAAAACCAAAACTAATAACTGAATGAAATTTTAGGAAATGGAATATCAACAGTCCGAGTACTACTACTACCTTAGATTATTCGATGAGTATTGGGCGAATGATTTCCAAGATGGCAAAGTCTATGGAAGAATCGTTGAAGGAGTATCTCCTCGCAGAATAGAAGTGCTAGACAAGATATTAGTTCGCTCAACCTACGAAGGAACTAGTCTCCTTGCCCTTGCCAAGGAATGGTTGGATCGAGTGACTACTGCCTTCTAAGAGACTGCTTATCCAAATGATTACCGCCTTCAGATTCTGGGGACTCTACTTGGAGATTCAGCTGATAGGTTATAGTGTTGGACTTATAGGAGGCTCTCAAGGAAGCATCGAGTTGTCTCATATGATGACTTTTATGCTGCTTTTAGAGCAAATATTGTAGTTAATGTTTTTAAGTTATCTCTTATATCTTTCTTCTGCATTTGCTATCCATTTTGTCTATCAAATTAATTTCTCATTTGAGAAAATGATTGAAAGAAATAGTCAATTTTTGTTTTCACTGAATTCATGCTTCTGGATATTGCAGTAATGAATTTTGGACCCCCCTTAGCTCCTACACCTATTAAGAATACGGTCTTGTTCTCTGGCGAACTGGATAAAATTAACTCTCTCACCAGTTTAATGAAGGCATTCATAAAGACTAATGCCCAACAAGCATAAGAAACTCGCGCTCAGATACTAACCTCTCGTCAACATCCTTTTCCTTAAATAGGAGTGTCATCTGCTGTACCGCACTTCTTGGGAGATGGAGTTCTCCACAACTTTCTACGTCTTCAGACACCTAGATTCAATGGGGCACTAAACCCCATGGACACGATCAGTTGGCTAAAGTTAGCTGAAAAGAACCTAGCAAGCATTAAATGCCTAAATTTTGAAGCAATCCGTCTGGCCACCCACCTGTTCCAAGATGAGGCCAAATACTGGTGGGAGAATAAGTGTAACACTAGATTCACTGACTACAGAGTGTAGGACATCTCATGGGATCAATTCATTAAATCTTCAAGGAAGCTTTTATTCCAGTATCTGCTCAGGCAGTATTTGAAGATGAGCCGCTCCACACAAGGAGGTAGATCCGTAGCGGACTGCGAGCTTGAGTTCCGTCATCTATTGTGTTTCACTCCAGAATTGGTGAAGTTTAAAGCTTCTCATTACCATCAAGTTTTGAAGGAGCTGAGAGATTCCATAAAGGCTCATTTAATCTCTCAGCAGATTAAGAGTTTTTCCGAACTAGTCGAGGCTGCCCATTTATAGGAAGGTTTCCAAGGGTAGATGGATAAGACAATTTTGGCTAGCTTTTTGCAGCATAGGAGAGAACACTTTGGTCATCGAAAGGTGGCCAAGGTGGATGGTATGGGTACCAAACAAACCCAGGTGGAACACTCAGAATGCAAGCATCATCACCCGTATGGGAAATGCTACCTCTAGGGTAACGTGTGCTATATCCGTGGCCGTCAGGGACATTATTTTGATCACTGCATCTCCAAGACTACTATTGATGCAGTATTAATCACACACTCATGGCGTGGCCAGACATTCCGTCCTCAACCACTAAATAATCGAGCTCCTGGCTTGGTGTAATGCCAGCTTCCACTCCATTTGCAAATCCTAAATTAGTAGCTCCTACCCCTAGGCTGACCTACAATCATTAAGGTTAGAAACCTAAAAAAAATAGCCAACAGCTCCTACTCGAGTGTATATGTTAACTCCTGCTTCTGCGCCCGAGGATAACGACGTTGTCTCAGGTATGTCTTAAATATATTTTTAATTTTAGTCATTATCATTTCTGCTTTTCTAAATGTTTCAAATAGCAATATCTTTATTATTACTGTAATCATAGGCACATTAATGATAAACTATAAACTCTATAACATTTTTTTCGATACCAAAGAGAGCCATTCATTTGTATCAAAAAATAGGGTCAAAGCCCATAATCTATCGTCACTAAATCAATCAACTTGATTGAAAGATAATTTAACTGACATGATTTCAATAATGCATCTAAATTGACATTGATCATAAATTATTGAACTAGAAGTGCTAAGACTATTAAAAGAAATTATGTTATTAAATATCTGAACTTGAGCTTAAGATCTTTGATTTTCTCTTATATAAGACTCTTAGCATGAAGATAATTATAAAACTATATTGTTTTATTACAAGATCAAATCTCAATAATATTCTTGATTTCATCCCATAATTACAGTATATGATGTGATCAGATGGGTCTAACCATCTGATTTGACCTAATCAATTCAAGTATAATAAATGAAACTTATAAATTTAGGGTAAATATTAGATGTATAAGATCTTAATGGTCTTACCATAGGAATTATAATGCAATTAAAAAGCTTTATTAATTGATAACACATTGAGGTAAGAAGATCTTATGCTAAACCTTGAGCTAGGAACTTAGATATTTTCCCCTTAACCTTAGAAGTTGATCTTCAACCCTTCTGCTAGAATCACCTAAAGTACTTAGCATGAGATTCCTCCCATATGGTAGTAGCCTATATTAGGTGACCTTTTGGTCACATCCTTGGAACCTTGCATAGGATTCATCCCAATGAAGTTTAAATTTATAACTTTGGTGATCCTTATTAATTAAATAGCATTCACTAAACCCAGATTATTAGTTGAGTATAGTAGTATATATCCATAATACTAAATCAATTCAGTAGTATTCAAAACTAGATGAGTCACTCTAAGTAATACTTATCTTTGTGTTATCCTATGGGCTCAGACAGATACAGTCCACTTAGAGTAAATCCTCCGATCCCAAGAGTGTTATAATTAGGGACTTAAATCCTTAGTTTGAGTGAAATAAAAATTGCAAATGGGTGATGCCTTCTATCAAAAAATGCTTTGATAATGGTGGCCTTAAACAAATGAAGTATTTCAAGTTACCCTCCTTAGGACACTAAATAAGCTTGTAGTTAAGGTATTTAATATCTTAGTTTGAGTGAAATAAAAATCACCAACGGGTGATGCCTCCTATCGAAGAACACTTTGATAGGTGTGGCTTTAAATAAACTAAGTGTTAAATCCACCTTTCTTGGAAACATACTAAATATGTGTATACAACCATTCTAACTTATGATTTTAAGTAAAATCTCAAGTAAAATAAATTTATCAGAATTAGAACTAGGAGTCAGAATCCATTTAGATGGATTATGCATAATGGAGATATTTGATTCATTATCTGACTCTAAAGCATTTTTTTGGATTTTTGAATTTTAAGCATGTAGTGCAGAGACATAAGCATGAACATGAGCATAATGTATGAGTATCAATGATGATTTATGGATTACAAAATGTTGTATATATCAATCAGGGAATTTGTAGGATGACTAGTACTGGATTTCCAACTAGATATATATAGGCATTGAACCGCATGATTAAAGCTAAGGGGTGGTGTATTATTTTGGAAAATTCCTCACTTATCATTAAGTTAAGGTGCAATCCCCAATCTACTAATAAGGGAAGGATGTGCCCTAGATAATGCATCAAAATTCATTCACTAAGTATATATATTCATCAGAGTGCGAAAGTAAGACAGTAAAATATGCTACATCCAATCCACCACAATAAGAAGTAAATATGCAGCTCAGAATAAAATAGTATAGTAGAAGAACATACATAAATATTGGAATTATTACAAATATTAAATAAGTCTTAATGAAAATAATAAAGCTCTCATTCTCACAAAAATAAAGTAGATGCTAAGCTAAGGATCTCCAGTGGTAGCACACTCCTCCTCCTGAATTTGACCTTCAAAAGACTCAACTACCTTGAATAACTCAGAATCTACCATTGTTGGTTTCACAATGATCGAGCCCCAACCCAAGAAAAGAAAATTTTGGTTAGACATATTGCTTAAGTACATTTTAAGCTGAATAATTTTCACATACTATTAATGTCACCATTTTACTTAAACGAGACAAAAATCCTAACTAATATAGGAGTAGTAAGCATATAAGGAAGAGGATAAGTTATAAATACAGTATTTATAACTAAGCAAGATTTGAGATAAATAGGCACACCTCAAGTAGACTAAGCAAGGATAGGCATACATGTATAATACAGTAAGTAAAAGTACTGAAAGAAAAATTCAATCCTAAATATGTTGATGATCATATAACATATGATAATTTACAAGAAATTAATCCAACAATGGTACATATAAGTAAGCAACAAAGGTCTAGCATCCTATAATATACAAGTAAACAAGTAAAGCAAGGTAGACTAAAGTCAAGTGTGATGGTAAACAAGAAATAGTAAAAAGTAAATAGTAAACAGTAAATAATAAATAGTGAACAAGTATGTAAGTATTGCCATATCAGAAGAGGGCTAATCTAGCCTACTGATATCAAAGGGACTCTTAGCATCAATGTGGAGGCTAAGGCGATAAAGTATTCCTAGTGTCATCTGAGGCTAGTCCAGAAATAACGGAATAGAAATTGAACTGAATAGGCAGTAATCACAAATGCAGAAATATTTTAGTTATCTTACTTTTGCTTCTGTGGACACATCCAGAAGCAGCTGAGAATTCAAGCACATCTGCAAGACTATACGAGTCCCAAACTTAGCACAATACTCCTCAGTGAGTAATGCCAAGTACTCCTTATTTCTCCTTACCCCTGTCCAGTAGGGTAAAATATGCTATATCAATAAGTAACTAAACCCAATGCAAATGTTATCCTAATATTCTATGTTTTCATTTCATGCAACAACATTATCTTATATGATATGTTCAAGGAATAATGTACAAAATACAAGGAATACGGAAGCATAAGTAAAACAATAGTGAGCAAGGGAGTCTACTACACATGGTGACATCAATTATTGTCTATCAAACTATTCTAACTATTCTAAGTCACACAAAATCAAGATCTTTAATTCCTACTATTGAGTATAACTTAGAAGCATGACCTTATGAGTCAAAAGAATATAGAACTGATTAGGTTCTAATTTAGTTCAATCAGAATTGACTATAAGTTAAATAAAAAATCATCACATCCTAATTGATACATTTAGACATTCTAAACTAAGGTTTGATCAAGATATACTAAAACTAAGAATTATGCATTAAACACCTTGAGATTAGAGTTAATCACATAATTTAAATTGTAAGTCTTAAGGACTAAGGTTTGAGTCTAAATGTGAACTAATAATCAAGGCAAATTTTATTAAGCATAAGCAAGCTTAATAGAATGATTTTTCTAATCTTAATCTAAAGTTAAAAGATAAAATAATTAGAATTTAAGCATAAAAATTTAGAAACTAATAAAACCAAAGTTCCATTCATTGAATAACCTATTTATTCAATGAATGAAATCTAACATAGCATCTATTCCTAATCGTAAGAAAAATATCCTAAAGTGAAGTGTAGAACCTAAGAAGCTCCTAATAAATGACTTAGAGAGGTTCTAAGAATTTATAGAATTTATTTTAATTTAACTTAATTTGTTGTTTTTATTTAATTAGAGAAGTTTAGAACAAATTTTAGCTAAGTAAGGCATATTATCCTTAGAGCTTTTCAAGCCTAAACTAGGATGTTTGACAAATTATTCAAATTACGGGAATTAAGACTTAAATTGATCCTAAATCAGTTTTATTACTATTTTTTAATAATTTAAAAAATATTTTTAGGGTTAAGAAGACTTAACCTAAATTTTAGGGAAAATGACCATTTGGCCCCTACTTAAGGGTCCACAAAGCTAATTTTTGATTTAGGGCTTCAAATTAGATTTTCTTACTGCTAAATGATTCCTTACTATCTAACATGAAGATAGTAAGTATACCAAATTTGGACAAGTATTAAGTCCTATGGGTCATATTTAAGGATTCTAATATATAAGGGTAATTTAGTAATTTTACCTAGCAAAGTCTAAAAATTCAGTTATTTTATTATTGTCTACTATCCAAAGATTCCATAAAGTCTAAGAATACTAAATTCTAATATCTAATAGATTAGTTATGAGTGTTCTAAATTTAGTGGTAAATGTGTCATTTCAAGGGTTAAGAGGGGTCAAAAATCTAACTTTTCTATATGAGATCCAAATTCACCAAACTCAGTGCTATAGCTTCCCTATATCACACTGAGTACTTTAACTGGGAGTAGACCCAAATTGGACTTCATTTGGTCAAGTTATGACTTAATTACGGATATGGGTATTTTGGTCAACCTAGGATTTCGGCGATGTGGCGAGCTGCAATGGGTTTCGGCGTTATGGCGCACTGCAATGATTATGGTTGACTCAACTCAAATTTTGAGCACCGCAGTGCACTGTGGCGTGCGGCAGTGTGCTGGAGCGTGCTATGGCATGCTACGGCGGACCCGATTTTGAACTTCGGGCGCTGCGGCGCGCTGCAACGCCCGACGGTAATTTCTCTTGTGCGAAAACCGCAATGAGTCATCTTTCAAGCTCAAATACTCTTTACTTAGAGCACTTCATGTGTGGTGCCATATACCAATGGAAAGGTATTTCCAAGAGCTTTCTATTGATACTAAAATTAGTACGAAAATATTCTTATAACTATGTAAACAATGGAGTTAATGGTCAGGGTATACAAAAATAAGGAAAACAGAGTATGTTATCTACAATGAAATCTAATACCTTAATGAGCTCTAATGGCTTCTACATTGCAAATCATAGATTTTGAAGGATGCAAAATAGAGTAAAATGAAGTAGCCAAATATTTGGGGGTGATGACTGCAATGATGAAATCGGATTTTGATTTCGAGGTCAAACTAAATATCTCAATTTTATAATTAATTAAATATTATTAAAATAATCTAAATATTAAATTTAGCTCTAAAATGCTTCAAATCTTTGGGGATTGATTCTAATGACTAGATGAACTCAATGAAATAATAATTAAGATGCGATTAAGTTAAGTAAGAACCTAAGGTTGTTACACATATCGCATAGTTTTACATATTATTTACTTAGTTTCATTTATTTTTAGAATTCAGTATATAGTCAGCTTTACTTTACTTCAGTTTTATACAATTTCAAAATTTCAATTACTTTTACAATTTTTCTACAGCTTGGTTTACATTATTTAAATGTTAAATAACCAACTAGAACTGTTAGATTAGTTCTGATGTGTTTGACTTATTGTCTAACACGTGGTACTTTTGGGATCCGATAATTTTCTAGATTTTGAATAGTTTGTTGAGCTTGATCAGGAGGATGTACATGAGATTCAGTAGGAGTTTGTGGAGCCATAGTAGATCTCTCATCCAGCTTTAAAGCTTTTGATTAGTTATTTCAGTTCAGTACTTAGAATTTTTTTTAGTATTATTTTAGTAAACTGTTTATATTAATTCAAGACATAATTACTTTTCTGTTCTGAGATGAATGTTTTTATTCCATTTCTGTGATAAATATTTCTAGATGTAGCTTAGCTTCTGTACTCTATTTATACATTACTTATACTTAGTATTATGATGTGATCAGCATACTAGAATTGCTGATATCTTATATATATGTTAGATTCTTCATTTTATATGTAATCCAATATATGCATTTATCTAGTACTTGGGATAAGGTTAGTACTCTTATCTTAAGTATTAGCTCTCAACCCTTCTCTTTGGGATATGAGTCAGTAATCCTTTTTATGGGTTTATTTTTTGCCTATTCAGGGAGATGGGTAATTCCTTCCCGAGTGGTGCATTGCTCCACCACCGACTGTTTTGTTATTATATACCTCAGTTGCATGCGGCGATAGGGTGGGGCGCTACAGTTGGTATCAGAGAAATATCATAAAGTGTTAGATAAGGATTTGTTTTTATCTACTTTATGGTTTATTCTTTATGTTAGACAAGATCGCAAATCACTAAGTGTAAGGTAAGCAACATCCAATGTTCATTAATTGAATCTCAGAATTCAAAATTGAAAATGTCAAGAATGAGGACATCCTAGAAATTGAATGAAAAAAATAACATCATTGAAAAGTGATAATCGAATGTGAAATGGACAACCAAGGATTTGAAACGCACATTAAAAAAAAGAGAGGAAAACATGATATTTATAATTAAAAAAGAAACTAAAACCATTACTTGAATGGATTTTATTTTGCTTGCTGAATCTATACTCTATTCGCAGTCATGAATCCCAAATCTCCTTCTGCTTCTACCTACGGTATCATCATCTGACGGACCTAAGGAATCGAATTCAATGGCTAACCTGAAGAGAGCCTTAATAGAAAGTAAAGTGCAATAAGCGCAAGAGACCTATGCCCTGATTCTATTTATTTGTCAATAGTCTGTACCACAAATAGGATTTGCATCATTCTCACATTATAGCAGGGATGGGATTCTACACAATTTCCTTTGTCTCAGGACACCCACATTCAACAAAGCACTAAACCCAATGAACACTGTGAATTGGCTTAAAATAGCTTAAAAGAACCTAGCCAGCATCAAATGCCTTAATTCAAAAGCCATTTGTTTAGTCACCCACATGTTTCAAGAGGAAGCAAACTATTGGTGGGAGAATGAAAGAAATAATAAATTCACTGATTATGAGTTAGAAGATATCCCATTGGATATATTCTTGGAAAATTCTGCAAAGTATTCATTCCGGCTTTGGCACAAGCAATTCTAGAAGATGAACTCTTTCATCTTACTTAAGGAAACAAATCCGTGTTTGACTATGAATAGGAGTTCTGGAGACTATCATTTTTGTTACGGACCTGGTTAGAACTGAGGCAGATAGACACCACTGATTCTTGAAATGGCTGAGGGACTCAATAAGAGCTCACCTAGTGTCCCGCCAAATCAAGAATTTGATAGAATTGATCGAGGTGGCTTGCCTTCAGGAAGGTTTCAAGGTCAGATGAACCATAAGAGTAAGGCTGCGTTCGTGCAGCCAAGAAATGAGCACTTTGGTCATTGTAAGATGGCGAAGGTATAACAACCTTGGGTTGTTACCCTATCTAATTCCTAACCTAATTAAGTGTTAATTGTGATTCCATTTCCTTAAGAATATCAAGTTAAGCTAATCCTAAAAATTTGAAGTTAATTGGACTTCTCTAAGTCAAGATAACATTTGATTAAGTCTAGATGCCCTAAATTAGACCTAAAATATTTTTATCTCAGAACTAAAATCTGATTATATTTTTGAATTCCTCACCCCCAAATTAGCTAGGGGTGAAAGTTTGGTAAAATTTGGAGATCATTCAGACCATAATTCAATTTAAATTAAATTGGTCTAATTCCATTTTTGGGCTTCCAATAATTTGAATTTGCAAATATATCTTATACCCATTTAAACGGTCGGGGATCCGCTGCTGAGCTCAGGTCGCGCGACAGCAGATCCCCGCCTCACCACCGACAGCGGAGCCCCAGGTCTTTCATGGTCTCCATGGGGAGAATTATCTCCCCATAGTAGCTCCGTAGCGGAAGCTTTCAGGTGAGTAAGGTCTATCCGATCCAAACCACCTCATAGAGGGCTTTGGGTTTCCACCGGTGTGTCTAGCCAAGGTGAATGTGTAGTGACCCTTCATCGGTCGTGCCATGGTCTGGATGCAAGGGAATTGTCCGATTAGGTTTTTCCTTAATCGGCCAATCTGTCGGGACGAAGGAGCGTGGATGACGACACTGTGTGGGCTGGGTCAGCCCATGACCCGTGCAGTGCAACAGTGTCAGGTATCCCGGGCCCAGTCGACTCGCGCGGTTTGGTTAATGGGCCGAACCCATTTTAATAAATCCGATTAATTGGATTTATTTTCTTTAAGGGAAATAATCCAATTAATCCAATCATATGGAAATTTAATTAGAAAAATGTAAATTAAATTAAAGTGATAACTTTTTATCCACTAGTCCAAACCCTATGAAATTATAAACCAAGTTGATCAAAAAATCATCAAGAATCTAAATATAAAATAATATTAAAATTTTAATGGTTGGGTTTTTTGAATTAGCCTTATTATTATAGATCTTAATTATGGTTGTTTAGCATATACGCATAGCCAATTTGTATGATTAAGGTGCCATTAGATTCTTATATTTAGTAGAATGCATGTGCTGGTAGATTAATTTTTTGCTTTATGTATTCTTAATTATGCCTTAATCTTGTAAAACCATGATTAGAGAAAGTTAGGGTTTCTAATTTATGGACCTTAGTAAACTTAGTCTTTGATTAATCAATTGCATGTATGAAGTTTAAGTGCCATGTTTTATATTGTTCTAATGGTTGAATTTGTGGCATCTTGATCAAGGGTTTATTTAGAACTAATTACTCCCTGATTATCTGTAAATTTCTATTAATATGCTTTTATAACAGTGGCATGAAAGTAAATAAACTCTCATATGCAACTTCAACTCTAAATTTCATAAAATGATAATTAAACTTCTTAATCTTAAGAAATCCTAAGATCTTAATCAAGTGGTTAATACTTGATCTAGATTATGAATTGCCATCAATAATGCACCCCTAATTTATATGTTTTGCCAATCGACTTTTAAGTAAGCAATTGATCTTAACTGGGTAAGGGTAGGGGTTAAACCCTAACCTATTTCATTAAGATCTAAACCTTTCACTGCTTATTAAAATAACTTGATTGTAAGATAATTCAATTGACATTATTCTAATAATGCATCAAATTTAGTATTGATCTTAAATTATTGAATTAGAAGTTCTAAGATTAATATCAAATCTGTGTGATTGAATCATCTGAATCTAAACATTAGATCTTTGATTTTCTCTAATATAATATTATTAGCATAAGATAAATAATAAAATTATATTGATTTAACACATGATCTAACTCTAATAATATCTTTGATTTCATTCCATAATGGTAGCATAGAATGGGATCTAATAGGTTTAAGCATTTGATTTGATCACTTTAATTCATGTTAATAAGTAACCTTTGAATATTAGCTTAAGTAATAGAAATGTGAGATCTCAAGGATCTTGCAATAGAATGGTTCATAAATTATTTAAAAAACCTTAATTGATGATATATTGAGGTAGGGAGAACTTTCGTAACTTATTGAGGTAGAATCTTAGATGATTATTTCTAACCTTAGAAGTTGAACTTAACACCTTGTAGTAGGAATAGCTACAGTAATTAGAGTGAAACTTCTTCCTTATGGTAGAAACCCGTATTAAGTGATCTATTGATCACATCCTTGGAGCCCTGTGTAGGACTCACCTGATTAGAGTAAGGATTGATAGTCTTGATAAATTCTTATTAAATAAGTAAAATCATCGTATCCCAGATTATTGGATGGGTATAGTAGGGTATACCCATAGTGCTAGATTAATTCAATAGTATTCAGGATTGGTTGATTCAATTTAATGTAGGATTATGTCTGTGTTCTATCCTGCGAGTTTAGTCAGGCATAATCTCACTTAAACTAAATCATTCAATCCTAAGAGTGCTATGATTAGGGACTAGATCATTAGCTTATTTGAATAAAATTACCATCGGGTGATGCCTCCTATCGAAGATCGCTTCCATATGTGTGCTTCAAGCAAACTATGTGATTCTAGTCACCATCTTTATAACACAAAGTGTGATTGTGAGTTGGGTATTCTAATAGCTTAGCATGAGATGCAAATTGCCATCAGGTGATGTCTCCTATCGAAGGTTGCTTCATTAGGTGCGGCTTAATCAAACTAAGTGTTAAAAACCACCCTTCTTGGAAACATGCTAATTATATGTATACCATCTTTTCATCTAATGCTTTCTAAGTAAAATCACAACTTCAACTAATTATGGAAATTAGAATCTAAGAGTCAGAATCCTTCTAGCAGGATTTTGCATAATGGAGATTTGGATTCATTATCAAATTTCAAAGCATTTTAAGATTTTTTAGATTTAACTCATGTAGTATAGAAGCATGAGCATGAGTGTGATGATTAAGTTCCATGATAATATATGAGTATCAGTGATAAATTATGGGTTATGGAATATTGCATACATTGACTGGGGAATTTCAAGATGCATCGGCATCACAGAAAATTATATTCCCAACTAGATGTATGTATACATTGGATCATACAACTCATAGCAGTTTAGTGATAGTACTATTGCATATCAGTGGCATATAGTATTGTGACATATTTGGATGCATGATTCTAGTGACATATATTATAGTGTTGGGTGTGCTTACATCAGTTTTAGATCATTCATTATTTTTCATTATTTTCAGCATTCAATTTATAGTTTAGTTTTACTTTATTCGGTTTTACATAGTTTCTATTATACAGCATCCTTACAGTTTTTCTACAGTTTTATTTTCTTTACTATTATATTTTGATATTTTAGACTGCTTAGTTTAGTTTGATGTGTTAGACTTCTTGACATAGTACTTTTGGGATTTAGCAATTTGCTAGATCCTAAGTAGCTTATACAGCCAGAACAGGAGAACTTGCAGGAGATCCAGTAGAAGTAGTGGACTCGCCTTTTGCCTTGTCACTTTCTGCTTTTATTTTAGTACTTTAGTTGAACTTTACCCTTGCATCATTTCTTAAAAGTTTATAATAATTCTAGATGTATTTTAATTTTCTTTTCTGAGATGTATGTTTACTATTATTCTATGATGAATGTATTCTGGATGTTTTTCTTTAGCTTCCGCACTCTATTATTCTATTACTAAACTTAGTATTGTGATGTGATCAGTATACTGGAAATGTTGATATATTAAGAGCATATATTGGGTTCCTTATTTACCTTCTTAACCCAATGTATATATTAGTCCAATACTTAGGATAAGTAACTTACTCTTATCTTAAGTATTGACTCTTGACCTTTCTCTTGGGTTGAGTCTGCATGCCTTCAGTGTTTAATTAGCATGCCTTCAGTGTGGCTAGTTTCTTTAGTAAAACCATGATTAGAAAAATTTAAGGTTTCTAATTACTGGATCTCTGTAAACTTAGTCTCTGATTAATCAACTGCATGTATAAAGTGTAAGTGCCAAGTTTTATATTGTTCTAATGGTTGGATTTGTGCTAGGTGTTAATCTATGTATCTTGATATTAGGTTTGTTTAGCACTAATTACTCCTTGATTTTCAGTAAATTTCTATTAAATTGCTTTTATAACAATAGCATGAAAGTAAATAAACTCTCATATGCAACTTCAATTCTTAATTTCATGAAATGATAATTAAACCTCTTAGTCTTAAGAAATCCTAACATCTTAATCAAGTGGTTAATACTTGATCTAAATCTCTGATTGCCATCAATAATGCACCCCTAATCTAATTGATTTGTCAATCAACTTTTAAGTAAACAATTGATCTTAATTGGGTAAGGGTAGGGGTTAAACCCTAACTTATTTAATTAAGATTTGAGCCTTTGAATGCTTAATCAACTGACTTGATTACAAGATAATTCAATTGACATTATTACAATAATGCATTTGATTTAGTATTGATCTTAAATCATTGAATTATAAGTTCTAAGGTTAATATTGAATATGTGTGATTGAATCATTTGAATTTAAGCTTTAGTTCTTTGATTTTCTCTTATATAAGACTATTAGCATAAGATAAATAATAAAATTATATTGATTTAATACATGATCTAACTCTAATAATATATTTGATTTCATTCCATAATTCTAAAATAGAATAGGATCATATGGTTTTAATCATCTGATCTGATCACTTTAATTCAAGTTGATAAGTAACCTTTGAATATTAGCTTAAGTAATAGAAATGTGAGATCTCAAGGATCTTGTGATAGGATCATTCATAAAATATTTAAAAGACCTTAATTGATGATATATTGAGGTAGGGAGAAATTTTGTAACCTATTAAGGTAGAATCTTAGATGATCCTTTTTAACCTTAGAAGTTGAACTTAACACCTCGTGGTAGAAACACCAACAGTATTTAGAGTGAAATTTATTCCATATAGTAGAAACCCATATTGAGTGATCTATTGATCACATCCTTGGAGACTTGTGTAGGACTCACCTGATTAGAGTAATGATTAATAGTCTTGATAAATCCTTATTATATAAATAAAATTATATGAACCTAGATTATTAGATGGGTATAGTAAGGTATACCCATAGTGCTAGATTAATTCAGTAGTATTCAGGATTGGTTGATTCATCTTAATGTTGAATTTTAAGATGCATCAACATCATAGTAAATTATATTCTCAACTAGATGTATGTATACATTAGACCGTACAACTCATAGCAGTTTAGTGATAGTTCTGTTGCATATTAGTGGCATACTGTATTGTGGCATATTTGGATGCATGATTCTAGTGACATATAGTATAGTGTTGGGTGTGTTTACATCAGTTTAAGATCATTCATTATTTTTCATAGTTTTCAGCTTTCAATTTATTGTTTAGTTTTACTTTATTCAATTTTACATAGTTTCCATTATACAGTGTCCTTACAGCATTTCTACAGTTTTATTTTCTTTACTATTATATTTTGATATTTTAGTCTGCTTAGTTTAGTTATATGTGTTAGACTTCTTATCTAACACATGGTACTTTTGAGATTTGGCAATTTGCTAGATTCTGAGCAGCTTATACAACTAGGACAAGAGAACTTGTAGGAGATCCAGTAGAAGTTGTGGACCCGCCTTCCGCCTTGTTACTTTCTGCTTTTATTTCAGTACTTTAGTTGAACTTGACCCTTGCATCATTTCTTAAATAGTTTGTAATAATTCTAGATGTATTTTAATTTTCTTTTTTGAGATGAATATTTATTATTATTCTATGATGAATGTATTCTTTATGTTTTTCCTTAGCTTCTGCACTTTATTATTCTATTACTATACTTACTATTGTGATATGATCAGTATACTGAAAATACTGATATATTAAGAACATATATTGGGTTCTTTATTTACCTTTTTAACCCAATATATGTATTAGTCCAATACTTAGGATAAGTAACTTACTCTTATCTTAAGTATTGACTCTTGACCTTACTCTTGGATTGAGTCTGCATGCCTTCAGTGTGACTAGTTGCTTTAGTGAGCCTAGCCTATTCGAGAAGATGGGTTATGCCTTCCAGAGTAGCGCACCGCTCCGCCCCGAATTTAGTTTATGTTTTGCGCGCGACAATGGGGCGGGGCGCTACAAAAGGTTTATAGCATCGAAGCTGAACAATCTCAATCTAAGAACCCCGAATGCAAGTAAAACCATCCGTATGGGAAACTCTACCACTTTGGTGGTGTATGTTTTACATGTGGTCGAAGTGGCCACCGTTTTCTCAATTGTGATTCTAAAACAACAATCAATGGAGTGTCCATCGACCACTCCCATCGTAAACAGGTATTCTGCGCACAACCAACAAACAACCGAGAACTTGCCCTGACTATGATGCCATCCCCTACTAAAGTAGTTGTACCTGCTCCAAAGCCGGCCTACAATTGCTAAGTCCAGAGGCCCCAGAGTAAGCAACCTACAGCTTTTGCGAGAGTTTATATTTTGTCTCCAGCATCAGATCCTGAAGAAAATGATGTCGTTTCAAGTATGTCATAAACTATTTTTATTCAATCATCATATCTAACACTGGGTACTTTTTGGATCCAGCAATTTCCTAAATCCTGAGCAGCTTATACAGCCAGGACAGAAGAGCTTGCATGAGATACAGGAGGAGTCGTGGATCCGCCTTCCACCTTGTCACTTTCTGCTTTTATTTCAGTACTATAGTTGAACTTTACTCTTGCATCATTTTTTAGATTGTTTATAATAATTCTAGATGTATTTTATTTTTATTTTCTGAGATAAATGTTTAATATTGTTCTATGATGAATGTATTTTGGATGTTTTGCTTTAGCTTTCGCACTCTATTATTCTCTTACTATACTTAGTATTGTGATGTGATTAGTATACTGGAAATGCTGATATATTGAGAACTTATATTGGGTTCCTTATTTACCTTTTTAACCCAATGTATGTATTAGTTCAATATTTATGATAAGTAACTTACTCTTATCTTAAGTATTGGGTCTCAACCTTTCTCTTGGGTTGAGTCAGCATGGCTTCAGTGTGGCTAGTTTCTTTAATAAGCATATTCGGGGAGATGGGTTATGCCTTCCCGAGTAGCGCACTCCGTCGCTGAATTTAGTTTATGTTTTGCGCGTGGCGATTGGGCGGGGTGCTACAGTTGGTATCAGAGAAGTATCATAAAGTGTCAGATAAGGAGTTTGTTCCTATTTACTTTATGATCTGTTCTCTATATCAAGTCAAGATCACAAGTTCAAGTGTAAGAAAAGCAAACATCCAAAAGTTCATCAAGTTATCTCAGAAATTGAAAGTTTATTTATGTTTAAAATGAGGACATCCTAGGAATTGAACGTGCATAATAACTGTGAACTATTAAATATAAATTTAATATCCTAGAATTTTAATGAACTTCAAATAAAGTAATAAGATATGAATGAAGTACTTTTGAGTTGAGTTACTTTAGGGATGGAATACAGGATGTGAAGACCCATCTTAAGTAGTAATAAGTAAAATTCTTAAATATTGAGACGCCTTTTCAGATAAAGGTGAAGTTTTTGATAAGAAATCTAAAGTTAAGTGTGCTCAGGTGGGAGCACTCTCAAGATGGGTGACCTACTGGGAAGTTATCTTCTAAGGGCAAAACTATTAGTCCTTTCAGGCCAAAGTGGATAATACCTTGGTGCTTAAGAGTTTGGGCTATTACACACGCAGTCAGCATTTTGGTTTTACCTTAGAAGATTTGAAGACTACTGGTTAGATGATCTTGGAGATGGCCAGATTTATGGTAGGATTGTCCATGGAGTGTTATCTCACAGAGTCAAAGTACTGGATAAGATCCTTATCCATTCATCCTTTGGAGGTACCAGTATTTCAGCACTCGCCAGAGAATGGTTGGATCACGTTACTACCGCACTTCGAGAGATGGCCTATCCTGAGGAGTATCGTCTTGAGATCGTGGAGGTTAGCTCGAATGAGTCACATAGTCACATATGATGACTTCTGTTCTGCCTTTTGGATAGAGTATTATAACTAGGATTTTAGAGATCTTATTATGACATTTCTTTCATCTCTGTTATGCATTTTGTGGATCCATGTATTTTCTCTTTTGAGAAAGAAATAAATGAAATTATAGTGAAGTTATTATTGTTGAATTCATATTTGCATTTACAGTCATGAATCCCGGTTCTCCCTTTGCTCCTACTCTGATTAAGAATATGGTCTCGTCATCTGTCGTATCCGAGGAATCAAACCCAAGGGCCAACCTAATGAGAGCCTTAATAGAATGCAAAGCGCAACAGGTGCAAGAAACACATGCTCTAATTCTATCTGTTTGACAACAATATGCACCCCCCTCAGGATTCTCATCATCCTCACACTTAACAAGTGATGGAATCTTGTGCAGTTTCCTTTGCCTCAGAATGCCCATATTCAATGGAGCGCTAAATCCAATGGACACTATAAACTGGCTCAAGATAACTGAGAAAAACTTAGCTAGTATTAAGTGCCCTAACTTAGAAGCCATTCGCTTAGTAACTCACCTATTTCAAGAGGAAGCCGAATATTGGTGGGAGAATGAATAGAACAACAAATTCGCCGATTATGAAACAGAAGATATTCCGTGGGATATGTTTTTGGAAGCATTCCGCGAAGTGTTCATATCCGCATCATCTCAAGAAATCCTAGAGCATGAGCTCTTCCATCTCACTCAAGGTAATAACTCGATGTTCGATTATGAACAAGAGTTCCATAGGTTGTCACGCTTTGTTCCGGATCTAGTTAGAACTAGAGCGTCTAGATGCCAACGTTTCCTGAAAGGGCTAAGAGACTCCATAAAAGCTCACCTAGTCTCCCGTCAGATCAAGAATTTGACAAAATTGATCGAAGCTGCCCGACTGCATGAGGTATTCCAGGGTCAGCTAGATCGGAAGCGAAAGGCAATAGTAATACAACTTAGAAAGGAGTGTTTTGGTCATCATAAGATGGCAAAAGTCTATAACATTGAAGCTGAGCAATCTCAATCTCAGAATTTTGAATGCCAATGGTTCCATCCGTATGGAAAATGCTACCACTATGGTGGCGTATGTTTTACATGTGGTCGGAGTGGCCATCACTATTTCGACTACGATACTAAAACCACAATCGATGGAGTGCTCATCGACCACCCCCATCATAAGCAAGTATTCCATACACAGCCAAGAAACAGCCAAGAACCTGCTCCTGCCATATTGGCAGCCCCTACTTCTAATACTAAAGCAATCGTACATGTGCAAAAGCTAAACCAGAATTGTCAGGGTCAAAGGCCTTAGAACAAAAGACCATCAGCACCTACAAGGGTATATATGTTAACTCTCACCTCTCCTCCTAAGGATAACGATGTGGTTTTGTGTACGCCTTAATTTAATTCTTATTCAGTCATTCCTACTTCAGAATTTGATCTTTTTCTGCTTTAGTATTTTAGAATGACTTAATAGTAAATCCTTTTTAAAACCATTATAATTATAGGCACCTTAATGATAGATGACAAATCTTATAACATTCTTTTCAATACTAGAGTGAGTCATTCCTTCGTATCGGAAAGTTGGGCAAAAAGCCCTAAACTACCATCCTATCAGCTAGCAAATTCACTAAGCACCGAGTTACCTTCTAGAGCTCGTATGCAGTCATAATAGTTTTGCAATATAGATACCCTTATCGATAAACAAAAATATGTAGCTAACTTAATTATTTTGCCAACCACAAATTTTGATGTAATCCTGGGTCTTAATTGACTAAGCCAGCATGGTGCTTCAATAAATTGCCAAAATAAGAAAATCACTTTTGGCAGTGGGAATCTGTCGCAGTCCTTTGTCAAAAAATTTAGCACTCAAGCGTCGTTAATTAATGTGATGAAGACAGAAAAGTTAGTCAAGAAAGGCTGCAATGCAAACCTCGTAACAATGTTAGGAGAGAAGAAAGAAGTTGTGCCCATTTTGGAGAATCATATAGTTCATGAATTTTTTGATGTCTTTCATGAAGACCTACCCAGTCTTCCTCCTGTTAGAGAAGTAGAGTTCCCAATCAAAATAATTCCCTGAACCAAGCCGCTATCAAAAGTTCCATATTGTATGGTGCCTAAGGAGCTTCAAGAATTAAACAAACAAGTTCAAGAGTTGCTTGAGAAAGGTTTTATTAGGCCAAGTTCATCTCCTTGGGGAGCACCAGTTTTGTTCGTGAAGAAGAAAAATGGATTGATTAGAATGTTCATCGATTATAAAGAACTGAATAAAGTAATTATCAAGAACAAATATCCTCTGCCTCGTATTGATGTCCTATTTGATCAACTATATGGAGCTAAAGTTTTATCAAAAATAGATTTGTGATCAGGTTATCACCAGCTGTGAGTTAAAGATATAGATGTCGAGAAAACCACGTTTAGAACTCGTTATGGACATTATGAATTTTTGGTAATGTCTTTCGGCTTAACTAATGCATGTCCATTTTTATGGATCTAATTCAACACGTATTGAAAGAATATTTAGATAAATTTGTTATCGTCTTCATCGATGATATCCTGATTTACTTGAAAAGCAAAACTGAACATAAAAATCCCTTGCGATTAGATTTAGAAGAGCTGCGAGATCATGAATTATATGCTAAGTATTCTAAGTGTGAATTCTGGCTTGACTCAGTCACTTTATTGGGTCATGTCGTAGACGCATAAGGAATCAAGGTTGATCAGAATAAAGTAAGCGCAGTTCAAGATTTGTCACAACCAAAATCTGTGACTAATTTCAGAAGCTTTTTAGGACTAGCTGGTTACTACAGAAAATTCGTTAAAGGCTTCTCATATATTGCATCTCCTCTCATGAAGCTGATGTGGAAATCAGTACTTTTCGTCTGGAGTCCAGAATGTGAGATTGCATTCCAATCATTGAAGGATGCTCTTTCTTCTGCCTCAGTCCTTACCTTACCGAAAGAAGGGTTGAACTATCAAGTCTATACCGACACATCCGGGATAGGCTTGGGATGTGTACTGATGTAAGAAGGAAAAGTGATTGCATATGCGTCTTGTCAGTTGAAGCCATATGAGAAGAATTATCATGTCCATGATCTGGAATTAGGCACTGTAGTTTTTGCTTTAAAAATTTGAAGTCATTATTTATACAGTGTTCAGTGTTCTATATTCACTGATCATCAGAGCTTAAAATACATCTTCACTCAGCGTGAGCTCAACTACCATCAATGATGATGGCTCGAACTAATAAGTAATTATGACTTAAGTATTCAATACCATCCCAAAAAAGCAAATGTTGTGGCTAATGTGCTCAGTCGTCATGCTACACTTTCATCCATGATAACGTCAAGTTCTCTAGAAGAAGAAGTTAGAAAGCTCGACATTAAGCCAGTACGTACGTATCTTGTTAAGCATGCTTATATCCATGAGTGCTGTTGAACCAACATTTCATCGTGATGTTTTCATCTCCCAAATGAAAGATGAAGACTATCTAAAATTTAAAATAGAAATCGAAAGTGTTCGTCGTTTTGACCTGTAGCTGCGAGGAAATGTAATTTACCAAGGAGATCGTCTATGAATTCCCAAATCCATGCAGCAATAGGTTTTGGTGGAAGGTCATAATTCTGGTTATCAAGTGCATCCTGGTAGCACTAAGATGTATCAAGATCTAAGGAAATCATTCTGGTGGTCGAGAATAAAGAAAAGTGTGGTTGAATTTGTAGCGAAGTGTCATACATGCAGTCTAGTTAAAGCAGAATATTAGATGCCAAGAAGACTTCTCCATCCTCTGGCAATTCCTGAATGGAAGTGGTTTGATATTTCTATGGATTTTGTTATGAGTTTGCCAAAATCTAGACCCGTTGTCGATTCAATCTGAGTCATTGTCGATCGACTAACCAAATCAGCACATTTCGTTCCTATGCGTCAGACCGATTCCGTAGAGAATTTGGTAAAGCTGTACATCAAGGACACGATCAGGCTTCATAGAATTTCAAATTCTATCATTTCTGATCGAGATAGCTGTTTCACCTCTAAATTTTGGCAAGCAGTGCATCAAGACTTGGGGACTACCTTAGTCATGAGCACTGCTTTCAACCCTCAGATAGATGGTCAAATGGAAATAGTCAACCAAGTTTTGGAGGATCTTGTCTCTGTATTCTAGATTTCATAGGCTTCTGGGAAGATCATATTCCTCTGATAGAGTTCGCATATAATATTAATTTTCAGGCAAGTATTGGCATGGCTCCATATGAAGTCTTGTATTGTAGGAAGTGCAGTACTCCCTTAGCCTGGTCTAAAATTGGCAGGGTTCAGTTATATGGCCCAGAACTAGTTGAAGAAACTAATTGTAAGGTTCAATTAATCCAGCAGAGAATCAAAACAGCTCAAGATCGCTAGAGTAAGTATCATGATGCTCATCATCGTTCTCAAGAATTCGATGTTGGAAATTTTGCATACCTTAAAGTCAGTCCAATGTAAGGTATATATCATTTTGGTGTAGCTGGGAAGTTAAGTCCCCGCTACGTCGGACCTTTTGAGATTATATAAGAGATTGGTTCTGCAGCTTATAGATTGAAACTTCCTGAAGATTTTTCTGCAGTTTATAATGTATTCCACATCTTTTCTCTACGAAGATGCCTTCGTAATCCATCACATCTAATTCAACTTCCATCAATATATGTAATAACCCAGGTTGCTACCCTAATCAATTAGGACTAATCTCAATTTTAATCTTGACCCTAAGTATTAATCAAGTTATGAGAAGTCATCCACTAAGACCCAGTCCAAATCAGAAGTCAAATAAATCAAGTCCTGATTTTTAGAAAATCCAAAAACTCTAAAAAAAATTGACCTGTCTAAATTGACCTCAAATTAAAAAACGGACTTCGTCATTACGCTAATTGCCCCCAAATTAGCTAGGGATGATGTTTTCGTGTCAATGGAAAGTTGTCAAAATTTTGGCAAATATTTTAATAATATTTAAATACTTCGAAAACTAGGAAAATAAAATACCTAACAGATTGAAAATCTGATATCACCGTTGCGTTCCTCACCCCTCAATTAACTAGGGTGAATATTTGGAAATTTTTGGGCACCAATTAATTAATTAGATTTAATAATTAAAAATCAGAAATTAATTATATTATTTAATTTATTTATATTTTTTATTTTTTAATTCGTGGCGCCGTCAGTTGAGCAAACGCCATTCGCCAATTTTCTGCGCCCGCCACTTGATCCCCGTTAGATCGGACGGGTTAATCCAATCCGTCTGATCCGAGATCAGACGGCTCCCGCTTTTCCTCCCCCGCCCGCGAACCCTCGGGTTCCACGCGGTAACCTCGCCGCGCGCTCAGCCAGTCCCCGCATCCCCGGCCTCGACCGCTCCGTCCCGGTCTCATTAAATGCCTCTCGACTGTCCCAGACCCCCTTGGCATGCATCTATGAGCCTAAGGAGTCGCTGAGAAGAGTCAAGCGAGATTTGATTTCTCAGGTACCTCCTACCCTCCTATATACCAGATCATTCACTTAGATCTAGGATTGATTGTTGATTTCTGGCATTAGATTAAACTGGATCGCACTCAATTAAGTCCGACAGTCGAGTCTCGGAGCTGAACCCTAAAGTTTGATCGGGGAAGACGACCCAACTCGGAGGGACGGCTCTGATCCGTCCGTTCGAACACTTTTCGAGTCGTCGGATCGTGTCCAATCAGATCCGTCGGATCAAAGGATACGATCCGCACTCACGGGGATCAAAGGATCCGACCCGTCTGATCAAAATCAGATCCGTCGGTCCTACACGATGGGTCATATCCTGCCCGCCCGACCCGCACTCGCGGGGGTTCGTGCGCGTGGCCACGGGCCCTGCTTCCCGCACCGCTGTCGCGGCGTGGGGCCCATTCACGTATATATATATATATATATATATATATATATATATATATATATATAGTTATAAAAATTTGTTAACTAAAATTAGTATATGTATATATATGTGGTTAGTATAATTATATATGTATATCGCGTGTATATTATAGTTAGTTAATATCATGACTTGTAGTTAAATTTGTTATTATAAATGTTAACAGTAAGGTTGAGTAATCATAATCAATTAGGTTAGTTTAATAATAATGCAATAAATGTACAAGCAGATATGTATTAGTTCTGCAAATATATTTGAATTAGCTAACTATATATATATATATATATATATATATATATATATATATATATATATATATATATATATATATATATATATATATGCAGTTGTATATATATATATAAATATATGAGCTATGTTAAATTAAAGATAATGCAATAATTAATAATTAACTTCTGTTAAACCTAAATAACTCTATAAATTAAGAACTAATATTAATTAAACAGTGAAAATTCTATTGATAGAATTGATTAAGTTATTAACATAAATTAAAGGTAGTGGATTAACTTAATTAAATAATATATAATTAAAAAAATAAATAGTAATTGATTTAATTTAATTAAATAATATTATTTAATTAATTAAATTCAAAATAGTGAGATTAACTATATATTTTTGAATAGTAAATTAATTTAGATTGTATAAATGAATAGCAAATTAAATTAAATTAATTTAATTAAATTTCCAAGTTTAATAACTTTCAAAATATTGATCCAAACATAGCAAATATATAACTTATTTTACTCAGAAAAATAAAAAGAATCAAATGATGTAATTCAAAAATTTGATACGGGGTATATTTAACCTAGTGATATTTTAGGCAATATGGGTCTTAAAATATTCAGGAGAATAGCTCTATTTCTATAGAAGTATGAGTTTCCCTATTTGGAGCTTAGTTTGAAAAGTAATATTTATGACCCTCACCTAAAAAAGACCAAAATGCCCCTAGTCTTCAATTGACCATAACTTGGTCAATTCAACTCCAAATCAAGAAATTCAAAGTGCTAACTAACTTAGAATTTTGGTGCCATCAATAATCAAAAATAATATTTAGGATCCGAATGCTAAAAAGTCAGAAATGACCAAAATGCCCCTAGTTTTAGTTAGGCCATAACTCAACTAATTGAAGTCAAACTTGGGTCTACTCCCTGTCAAAGCACTTGGTATACTATAGGGAAGCTATAGAAATAGAATTTGCTGAATTTGAACTTAAAATGTAAAAGTTCGATTTTTGTCCCTTGTTGACAAACAAAATTGCTGAATTGCCCTTAGAAATTAAAATAGCTATAACTTAGTCATTTGACCTTAGAATGATGTGTTCTTGAACTCTATGGAATCCCTGAACATCAACCAATAGTAAACTGCATAATATTTTAGATTCCATTATGTGTAAATTACTAAAATACCCCTTAGGTCAAAACTTTAGGTGGGACCTATAAGACCCATTTCTTATCTAAACTGAGTGTACTTACTATTTATCTTCATGTTAGATAGTAAAGAATTATTTGGCAATAAGAAATTCTAATTTGGAACTCTAATTCAAAAAGTAGCTTTTTGGACCCTTATGTAGGAGCAAATTGATCATTTTGCTCAAAAATTAGGTTAAGCATCTTTAACTCCTAATTTATTTAGAAAATAATTAAAACCATTATTAGATCTGCAATAGAATCTTCTAAGTAATAATAATCAGTAATTCAATCAACTTTATTAAGATTCCATAGTTTTCCCTAAGTCTCTTCTTTAGGATCTTTACACTTCATATTAGGACTATTCCTAAGACTAGGACTAGATCATATAATAGATTTTATTTATTGAAAAACAAGATTTTTCAAGGAATGAATCCTTAGTTTTATTAGTTTTTAGATTTTTTCAATTTAATTCTGATTATTTTATCTTCAACCTAAGATTTAGGATAGGAGAATCAACCTATTAAGTTTGACTTTGCTTAATAGGATTTCCCTTAATTAGTAGATCAAATTTAGATTGAAACCTAGATATTAAATCTTACCTTTTAGATCTTAAGTCTTACCATCCGAGTAAGGACCCAGCAATCCAGCCCACCTCATGCCCCCTGACTAAGAGGCTTCGTTCCGCCTCACCACCTTGAAGGTGTAAGGATAAAGCCCTGGGTCATTCATGGTCTCTATGGGGAGAATTATCTCCCCACAGTAGCTCTGTAGCGGGAGCTCTCGGGTGAGTAAGGTCTGGCCGTTCCAGACCACCTCACAAAGGGCTTCGGGTCTCTACCGATACGTCTAGCCAGAGTGAATGTGTAGTGACCCTTCGCCGATCATGCCATGGTCTGGCTGCACGGGAATAGACCGATTAGGTTTTCCATAATTGGTCAATCCATCGGGATGAAGGGGCGGGGACGACGGCACTATGTGGGTCGGGTCATCCCATGACCTGCTCTGTGCGACAGTGCCATGTATACCGAGCCTTGGTCGACCCGCATGGTTTGGTCAACAGGCTAAACCCGTTTTAAGAAATTTGTTTAATTAGATTTATTTTCCTTAAGGAAAATAATCAAATTAATCCAATGATATGGAAATTCAATTGGAAAAATGCAAATTAAGTTAATGTGATAACTTTTAATCCATTAGTCTAAACCCTATGATATTATAAACTAAATTGATCATAAAATTATCAGGAATCTGAATATAAAATAATATTAAACTTTTAACGGTTGGATTTTCTGAATTAGCCTAATTATCATAGATCATAATTAGAGTTGATTAGCATATATGATTAACCAAATTGTATGATTAGGGTGCCATTAGATTCCTTATGTTTAGTAGAATGCATGTGCTAGGTAGATTAATTTTTTGATTTCTGTATTCTTAATTATGCCTTAATCTTTTAAAACCATGATTAGAAAAATTTAAGGTTTCTAATTACTGGATCTCTGTAAACTTAGTCTCTGATTAATCAACTACATGTATAAAGTGTAAGTGCCAAGTTTTATATTGTTCTAATGGTTGGATTTGTGCTAGGTGTTAATCTATGTATCTTGATATAAGGTTTGTTTAGCACTAATTACTCCCTGATTTTTAGTAAATTTCTATTAAATTGCTTTTATAACAATAGCATGAAAGTAAATAAACTCTCATATGCAACTTCAATTCTTAATTTCATGAAATGATAATTAAACCTCTTAGTCTTAAGAAATCCTAACATCTTAATCAAGTGGTTAATACTTGATCTAAATCTCTGATTGCCATCAATAATGCACCCCTAATCTAATTGATTTGTCAATCAACTTTTAAGTAAACAATTGATCTTAATTGGGTAAGGGTAGGGGTTAAACCCTAACTTATTTAATTAAGATCTGAGCCTTTGAATGCTTAATCAACTGACTTGATTACAAGATAATTCAATTGACATTATTACAATAATGTATTTGATTTAGTATTGATCTTAAATCATTGAATTATAAGTTCTAAGGTTAATATTGAATATGTGTGATTGAATCATTTGAATTTAAGCTTTAGTTCTTTGATTTTCTCTTATATAAGACTATTAGCATAAGATAAATAATAAAATTATATTGATTTAATACATGATCTAACTCTAATAATATATTTGATTTCATTCCATAATTCTAAAATAGAATAGGATCATATGGGTTTAATCATCTGATCTGATCACTTTAATTCAAGTTGATAAGTAACCTTTGAATATTAGCTTAAGTAATAGAAATGTGAGATCTCAAGGATCTTGTGATAGGATCATTCATAAAATATTTAAAAGACCTTAATTGATGATATATTGAGGTAGGGAGAAATTTTGTAACCTATTAAGGTAGAATCTTAGATGATCCTTTTTAACCTTAGAAGTTGAACTTAACACCTCGTGGTAGAAACACCAACAGTATTTAGAGTGAAATTTATTCCATATAGTAGAAACCCATATTGAGTGATCTATTGATCACATCCTTGGAGCCTTGTGTAGGACTCACCTGATTAGAGTAATGATTAATAGTCTTGATAAATCCTTGTTATATAAATAAAATCATCTGAACCTATATTATTAGATGGGTATAGTAAGGTATACCCATAGTGCTAGATTAATTCAGTAGTATTCAGGATTGGTTGATTCATCTTAATGTTGAATTTTAAGATGCATCAACATCATAGTAAATTATATTCTCAACTAGATGTATGTATACATTAGACCGTACAACTCATAGCAGTTTAGTGATAGTTCTGTTGCATATTAGTGGCATACTGTGTTGTGGCATATTTGGATGCATGATTCTAGTGACATATAGTATAGTGTTGGGTGTGTTTACATCAGTTTAAGATCATTCATTATTTTTCATAGTATTCAGCTTTCAATTTATTGTTTAGTTTTACTTTATTCAATTTTACATAGTTTCCATTATACAGTGTCCTTACAGCATTTCTACAGTTTTATTTTCTTTACTATTATATTTTGATATTTTAGTCTGCTTAGTTTAGTTATATGTGTTAGACTTCTTATCTAACACATGGTACTTTTGAGATTTGGCAATTTGCTAGATTCTGAGCAGCTTATACAACTAGGACAAGAGAACTTGTAGGAGATCCAGTAGAAGTTGTGGACCCACCTTCCGCCTTGTTACTTTCTGCTTTTATTTCAGTACTTTAGTTGAACTTGACCCTTGCATCATTTCTTAAATAGTTTGTAATAATTATAGATGTATTTTAATTTTCTTTTCTGAGATGAATATTTATTATTATTCTATGATGAATGTATTCTTTATGTTTTTCCTTAGCTTCTGCACTTTATTATTCTATTACTATACTTACTATTGTGATATGATCAGTATACTGAAAATACTGATATATTAAGAACATATATTGGGTTCTTTATTTACCTTTTTAACCCAATATATGTATTAGTCCAATACTTAGGATAAGTAACTTACTCTTATCTTAAGTATTGACTCTTGACCTTACTCTTGGATTGAGTCTGCATGCCTTCAGTGTGACTAGTTTCTTTAGTGAGCCTAGCCTATTCGAGAAGATGGGTTATGCCTTCCCGAGTAGCGCGCTGCTCCGCCGCCGAATATAGTTTATGTTTTGTGCGCGGCAATGGGGCGAGTTGCTATATAAGGTTTATAGCATCAAAGCTGGACAATCTCAACCTAAGAACTCCGATTACAAGCGAATCCATCCGTATGGGAAACGCTACCACTTTGGTGGTGTACGTTTTACATATGGTCGAAGTGGCCACCGTTTTCTCAACTGTGATTCTAAAACAACAATCGATGGAGTGTCCATCAACCACTCCCGACGTAAATAGGTATTCCGCGCACAACCAACAAACAACCGAGAACTTGCCCTGACTATGATGCTAGCCCCCACTAAAGTAGTTGTACCTGCTCCAAAGCCGGCCTACCATTGCCAAGGCTAGAGGCCCCAGGGTAAGAAACCTATAGCTCTTGCGAGAGTTTATATTTTGACTCCCGCATCAGATCGTGAAGACAATGATGTCATTTCAAGTATGTCAGAAATTATTTTTATTCAGTCATTATTGTTTCAATAATTTTGAATATCTAAGTGGCGATTCTCATAAATTATTATAATCTTAGGCATCTTGACAATAAATGATGGACTTTGCAATATTTTTTTCGATACTAGAGCGAGTCGTTCCTTCGTATCGAAAAGCTGGATTAAGGCTCTTAAGCTACCAACATATCGATTAGCAAACTCGTTGAGAATTGGGTTACATTTCGGAGCCCACATACAATCACAATAATTCTGCAACATAGATATTCCTATTGGTGAACAATAATATGGAGCTAAATTAATTAAATTTCCAATTGCCAACTTTAACATAATTTTGGGCATGAATTGGTTAAGCAAATATGGTGCTTTCATAAATTGCCAAAAGAAGAAAATCACTTTGGGAAGTAGAAGTCAGTCAAAAACCTACGTCAAAAGATTCAGTACCCAAGCATCATTGATCAATGCATTGAAAGATGAAAAATTAGTCAGAAAGGGATGCATTGCGTACCTCGTAATAATATTGGGAGAAAAGAAAGAATTTGTTCCTATTTCTGAGAATCAAATAGTTTGTAAATTTCTTGATGTCTTTCTTAAAGACGTACCTGGTCTTCCTCCCGTTAGAGAAGTAGAATTTGCTATAGAACTGATTCCATGCACTCAACCGTTATCTAAGGTTCTGTATCATATGGCACGTATGGAGCTTTAAGAGCTGAACAAGCAACTTCAAGAGCTGCTAGAGAAGGATCTTATTTGACCAAGTTCATCTCCTTGGGGAGCACCAGTTCTATTTGTGAAGAAGAAAGATGGATCGATGAGAATGTGCATCGATTATAAAGAGCTGAATAAAGTAATCATCAAGAACAAATACCCGCAGCCGCGCATAGATTGTATGTTTGACTTGTTATAAAGAGCTAAAGTATTCTCAAAAATTGACCTGCGGTCTGATTATCACCAATTGCGAGTCAAAGATTCAGATATTGAGAAAACCGCCTTCAGAAATCATTATGGACGCTACGAGTTTCTGGTGATGTCTTTCGATTTCAGAAATGCGTCGTCTATTTTTATGGACTTAATGCAGCGTGTTCTAAAACTGTATTTAGATAAATTTGTCATCATCTTCATTGATGATATTATAATTTATTCCAAGAACAGTGACGATCATGAGAAACACTTGAGAACAATTTTGGAAGAACTCCAAAACCATGAGGTTTATGCCAAATATTTCAAGTGTGAATTTTGGCTTGACTCAATTGCTTTTCTGGGACATGTCATAGATGCCCAATGAATTAGAATTAACCCGAATAAAGTTAGCATTGTTCGGGATTGGTCACAACCAAAGTTTGTGACTAATATAAGAAGTTTTCTGGGACTAGCCGGTTATTACACGAAATTTATAAAGGACTTTTCTCAAATAGCGTCACCTCTCACAAAGCTAACTCAGAAGGCAGTGCCACTCCCTTGGAGACCTGAGTGTGAGAATACCTTTCAATTATTAAAATATGCTCTTTCTTTTGCCCCTGTACTGGACTTACCTAAGGAGGGCCTTAACTACCAAGTCTATACGGATGCATCTGGGAGGATTGGGATGTTTGCTGATGTAATATAGAAATGTTATAGCCTATGCATCTTGTCAGCTAAAGCCTCATGAAAAGAGTTATCCTGTCCAAGATCTTGAATTAGCTGCTGTAGTTTTTGCCCTGAAAATATGGCGTCATTATATTAAAGGCGTACAATGTTCCATCTTCACCGATTATCAGAGTCTAAAGTATACCTTTACCCAGCGTGAGCTCAACTATCATCAGCGGGGATGGCTAGAATTGATTAATGAATATGATCTGAACATTTAATATCATCCCGAAAAAGAAAATGTTGTAGCCGATGCGCTTAGTCATCATGCTACACTCTCATCCTTGGTAGCTTCAAGTTCTCTAGAAGAAGAATTCAAAAAGCTCAATATCCGGCCAGTTCGTGGTGCTGTGCTAAGCTCGATAATATCTATGAGTTCAGTAGAACCAACATTTCACCGAGATGTCTCCATCTCCCATACTAAAGATGAAGACTATTTGAAATTTAAAATAGAGATCGAAAGTGGTCATCATTTTGATCTACAGCCGCGAGGTAGCATTATATATCATAGAGATCGCTTATGGATTCTAAAATCTATGCACCAAGAAATCTTGGTGGAAGTTCACCCTGGTAGTACCAAGATATTTCAAGATCTGAAGAAATCATTCTGGTGGCCTAAAATAAGAAAGAGTGTAGCTGAATTTGTAGCAAAGTGTTATGTATGTAACATAGTCAAAGGAGAACACCAAAAGCTCAGAGGACTTCTCCATCCTCTTTTATTTGTAAATGATTCTCATACAGAATCATGTCACTTATTATTTTATACAAATTTTGATATCTTACAAACTTTACTTAGACTTTTATGTATAATTAAATATTTTCTTTTCTTTTTCTTAGTTTGCTCTATCATATATATATATATATATATATATATATATATATATATATATATATATATATATGGCAGTTCAGAAAAAATCTTTGGATCAAGCTTTTGAGGAAGAGCTAATATATGATGAAGCAACTTAGAAGCTGATTTTCTTAAAGTTTTAAATTTTTTGCTTAGTGTGTAATAGATTTTGCAAAATAATTATTATTTTCATAATGAATATTTTTTATTATTATTCTCTTATTTCTGAATATTGTAATGAATGTGGAAGTGTGTATTTTATACGCCTCTAAATATACTTTTATACAAAATCCCGATATGATCCTTGGGAGTAAGCACCCAATGCTGGATTTGCTATACTGACCCAACGGTTGGTCGCCACAGTGTGCGTGATTAGTTTTTAATTAACCGAGTTCTTATAGTAGGAAAAATGAATATTTAATTAAGACTAATGCAAATAGAAGCACAAAAGCACAAATATGCGGGAAAGAAAAATAGAATCATAAAAATTAAGTAGTATTATCATACCATCGGTGATGTCATTGTCGTCTTAGGCAACAATGTAAATTAGAGCATACATAGGAGTATAGCAGGAGATTAGGAAACAGCTTTCCCTTGACAATGGTCTTAGCTTGCACTTGCAATTAAGCAAGTGAAGGTGCTCTCCTTTGGTTCTTGGCACATCCACTAGTTGGAGGAGGCATTAAGGCAGGCAATGGATCCTGATAATTAATTGGAGTGGGATTGTGAACGATAGCTTTGATTGATCCTTGCTTTGTACATGGTTCAAATTGCTATAGTTCCAGTAACGATGGCCAATCCTACCATAGGTGTAACACTGATTGCCCAAGTGATAACACTTGTCATATGGATGTGGCTTTTGGCAACAGGCTCCAGGCTTTCCAGGTTGGTTCTGGCTTTGCATGAGTTGGTAGATTATGGGTCCTTGAGGGCAATTTAGTAATAATCTAAGTCATTACTATGATAATTAGAATAAAACCTGACTCAAAAATTAGGATCCCCAGTGACTTCAAAATTAGAACAAACTAAAAATACCATTAGATCTAGTATATTTTTGTGATCGTAATGCCCAAGTTTGAGAGCAATCTGGATAACTAATACTCCTGAATTATTTAAATTCAATAAATTTGAAAAATTAAATAATAGTCCATATTTAGCAATTATAGTACCCTTGGATTAAGTATGTTATAAAAAACCTACAAAAAAGTTTCCTCAAATTCTGAGCTACAGATTTACTATAATTAAAATTTATAGTTTTTATCTTCAAAAATTAATATAAAATAAAATATTGCTCCAAATCAAAAAAATTTGGGGCGAGTATGTTCGTCTTATCAAAATACACAGTCGTGTTAAATTTTGTTATTTTTTTGGAAATAATGGAGGAGAGAGAAAGAATAGACAGAAAGATGATAAGAAAGAATGAAGTAAAAGCCATATTGAACGCTCAAAGCATTTAATAGAAAAATGCCAAATTTTTCATAATGGAAATGAGAGAAAAAGATTAAAAAAAAATTAAATTTTTTTTAATAAATACGCCCATATTCCTCATCCTCCCATTCCTCCCCCACTTTCCACTTCTCCCCTCCCCTCTTTCCCCCCTCCACTCTCCATCTCTCTTCCTCAACCACCACCGATTCCCCCATCGATCTCTAGTAAAGCTCATTAACAGCAAGATATAGTAAGAAATGAGAAAGATATGTTAAATTTTCTATTTTTTTTATTTATTCTTCTTATTTTAATAAAAATAATAATAGTAATATTATTATTATTATTATTATTATTATTACTATTATTATTACATTTCTATTTATGTTAATTTTCTTTTTTTTTATATAATTATAAATTTTTTAATTTCTGTAACTTTACTGTTAGTCATTTTCATTTTTTTTTCTATATATATATATATTTGCAAATTCTTGCATCTTTTATTTCAATAATTTTCTTTTTATTTTTTAATTTCTGTAACTATTCTTTCAGTTATTTCTTAATCAATAAATATATACATACATATATATATATATATATATATATATATATATATATATATATATATATAAAGAAAAAGATTGAAATGAAATTTGTAGAAATTAATATATATATATATATATATATATTAAATGAAAGTATCATTCTAATCATTATATATATATATATATATATATATATATATATATAAAATGAATGAAATAAAAATTACAGAAATTATGATATATATATATATATATATATATATATATATATATATATATATATATATATATATATATATATAAAATACTAAAATAAAAGTTGTAAAAATTAAATAATATATATATATATATATTATTTATATTAGTAAAAATTATTATTTTTAATATATACTAATAAATAAATAATATAATACTAATATTGATATTTTTTACAAAAATTAAATAAAGGATATCATTATTTTCTTTTAATTATTTCATTTAAAACTTTTGCATCACCATTAAGCTTTGACTCATTTTGATATATTTATATAAGATTTTGGGCTCAGAACTTGAAATAAATGATCAGAAATTAGTAGCATTGATTTATTTAAGTTGATCTCAGGTTTATACAGACAAAACGTTTAGCCAGGATATGCTGATATCTGGAGAAATAAGAAGACTGCACATAGCCATTAAGGGGGAATGTGCAGTTAGTCAAGAATGCGCATCTTAAATAGTTAGATAGACGTATCTTACTCAATTTTTTTATAATTTTGTCTAAAATAATAAATATTATATATTACTATATTTTCTTTCATAATGAGCACATATCTTAAATTTGTATATTGCATTTATAATCATGATAATTTTGTAAGCATACATACTTAAATATTTTACATATTTTATTTGTATATATTTTTTCTGCAGAATCATGTCGTTTAATATTATGTGCAAATTTTGGATTTAATTAACCTACAAACTTTGCTTAGTCCTCATTATCTAATTAAATATTCTCTTTTCTTTTCTTTTCCTGTCTTTTTTATTCTTAGTTCGCCCTATCATATATATATATATATATATATATATATATATATATATATATATGGCAGATCAAGTGAAATCTTTGGATCAAATCTTCGAGGAGGAGCAGATTCAAGATGGAGCAACTTATCCAAACTTAAATGCTTATTTTTTTGAAGTTTTAAATTTTTGCTTAATGTGTAATATATTTTGTAAAATAATTATTATCTAAATTATGAATATATTTCCTTTATTATTTTTATATTTTTGCTACAATGAATGTGGAAATGTGTATTTCATATACTTCTAAGTACACTATTATACTGAACCCTGATATGATCCTAAGAAATAAGTACCAAATGCTAGGTTAGCTAGGCTAACCCAGTGACTAGTTACAATAGTTGGTATTCGAGCATAATTCATGCAAATAAAATCCCAGAACAAATAAAAGAAAAATATGAAAAGTAAGAAATTACAAAACCTATGATAATCAAAAATAGAATAAGAGAATAGATATCTGACTTTATCAAACTAATTTGCTTTTAGTTATTTTTTATTTTATTTTCTAGTTAATAATGATACTTTTTTTTCATCTAGTTTTGATAATAATACTTATATAATTCTACTCCAATAAAAGTATAGTAAAAAAAATTCTATTTTCAGATGAATCCTGAAGATTCTCCTTTGATCGTCAAAACACCCTTAAAGGATCTGTTACATGCCAATACTTCCCTGGACCATGTCGACAAGTTGTTTGATATTGTAAAGGTTCTATTGAAGCATTTTTTATACACAAAATCAAACATTTTAAGGCTTCAGACCCAACAAAAGTGAGATGATCATTATCTAGTTTGCAACTTCAATGAGAGAAGCTGAACCATTGAACATTAGAGGGTTCAATCTTAAGAATGTGAGAAGATAGCTATCCACCATGGGTCCAGAAGCTGGTTGTGGAGCAAGATGGATCACTTGAGGTGCAAGAGAAAGAGTTGGTGGAGGGGTAGAAGTATGCTGAGGTGAGGGACACAACAAAGCCATCCTCTCCATAGCACAAGTCTGCTCCTTGATCATGACTTTCGTCATCTTCATTAGAGTTTTAAGTCCACTAGTAGGAGATGAGGTAGTAGAAGCATCTTCCTTCACCATAGAGGGAGAGGGGTAACGGGTTCAGTATCCTTACAAAAGAAGAAAAGAGAGATACAATTCAGGAACTAGGAAATAGAAATAATTCTCATTAAAACTAGAAGATTTAGGATTACAATAAAGAAAGTGATAAAAAGAAATCATGGATAGATGAAAGGTACTACTAAAGAAGCTATTACAATTCTCTACAAATCTTAGCATACAATAAAATCTTGAAATACTGATAATTTGGAGCACAATAGAAACGTCGGCTCTAATGAATTAATCTCTCAAAAGCAGGGTCACACCACTCCTCGATGTAGTCATCGAAGAGTTGATTCACCACTCTGAAATGGATATGATCTGGGCAGCCAATCGCTTGGAAGGTCTCAATCACTCTAGATATCCATTCTAAAGCTGTAACAACCCAAGTTGTTACTATAGTCAATTATGACTAATCTCAGTCTTAATCTTGATCTTAAGTGTTAATCAAGTCATTAGGAGTCAAACTCTGTGACCTATTCCAAATCGGAGTCAAATTGATCAAATCCTGATTTTTGGGAAAAAAATTTAGAAATCCTAAAATTCGACATGTCTAAAATGACCCTAAATCAAAAAACGGACTTCGCCATTATGCTCATTGCCCCCAAATTAGCTAGGCGTGATGCTTTCGTGTCAATTGAAAGTCGTCAAAATTTTGACGGATATTTTAATAATATTTAAATACCCCGAAAATTAGGAAATTAAAATACTCATTGAAGCAAGAAAATCCGACCTCGCCATTGCGTTCCTCACCTCTCAATTAGCTAGGGGTCAGTAATTAGGAATCTTCGGGAGATAATTATTTAAATAGAATTGATTATTAAAATTTAGAGTCTAATTAAATTATTTAAATTATTTCATATTATTTTAATTTTATTTTATAATTTTCGCGGGTCGTTAACTCCCTCACACCGTCCGTCCTTTTCGCCTCGTCGTTACCTCATTCATCGTTCGAGCGAACGACGGATCGTAGCCGTTCCATCTTTCGATCGAATGGCTACAGCTCTTCGTCCCTCCTCACAGTCTCCGCCTCGTCCACGCGGCGTCCCGCCGCGGCCAAGGCCAATCAGCAACCTCCTCACCTCGTTCGCTCTGTCCCGGGGTCCTAAAGCCCCCTCGGTGCCTAGGGTCAGTTTGATGTGATGAGCCAAGCTTAGAGGCCTTTCAGGACTCACTCTGTGGGAGCTATTTCGACCGACGACCCGTCGCCTTCCTACCCAACTGGTGCTTGATCAGGTACTTACTTCCCTACTCTTGTGTTTTCCCTTCAATTGTAATCATGCACGAGCAAATTGTCTGATTGTCGATCGAAGCCACGATCGAGTTTGTCCGCTCGAGTAACGAGCTGGTGTCGTCGCTCGTCCGTTGCGTAGTAGTCGCCTAGGGTTTGCCGTAGCTAGTACGCTGGGCCATCTCCACCTAAGGTCCGGGCGTCATCGGGGAGCTGGTTCCGTCCTCTCTCCGACGACATGTGGGTCTCGGCCGTTTCGGCCCTCCACGGTGGTGCCCTAGCCGCGGGCATGCCGGCCGGTCGAAGAGGGAGTCGGCCCAGTCCCGAGAGGGTCGGGCCTATTGAGGCCCACGTAAGGTTGTGGGCGCATCGAAGGGAGCCGAAGCGGCATCTAGTCGTGTCGGGTCGGACCCAACCCGCACATGTCTCGAGTGGGGCGACGCGCGAGTCGCCATCACGACGCAGCTGGCCCCGCCCGCGCGCGCGCACACACACAGATATATATATATATATATATATATATAACAGAAAACATATGTACATATTTTTATTAAAGAAACGTTAGGACACGTGTATATATACATTCTTATAGTCAGAAACTTAATATATAAGTAATAATATATACAGTATACATATGACTATATAATCAAAATTATAGTTATATATATATATATATATATATATATATATATATATATAATTACTTATATATATAGATATACAATAGTTCAGATAGGATTATAATTAAATAAATTACTAAGGGGCTATAACTAGTAACTAATTAATTAAGATAGTCAAGTTATAATTAGCCTTAATTAGTGGTCTAAATCAATGTAATAATTAATTGTTAACTAATATAGCAACACTCATTAGTTAACTTAACTTATTGATTAAATAATATTAATAAAAACTAGATTAATTAAGTTAATTAGTAATCAAACAGTAATTAATAAATTAATTAAATCATTAATTAAGTTTAATTGTGATTAATATGCTAAATTTAATTAAACAGTAAATTAATATTTAAATATATAATAATTCAATTTGATAAAATTAATATATTTAATTAATTAAACAATAGATTAAGTAATAATTAATCAAAATTAATAATAAATAAAATAAATACAGTAAATTTATTTAACTATAATTATGAAAAGTAAATTCATTTAATTTGAATAAATGAATAATAAATTTAATTAAAATAATTTAATTAAACTTTAAAGTTTAATGACTTTTCTTACAATGATCCAAACATAACAAATATAGATCTCATTTTACTCAGAAAAATAAAAGGAATCAAATGGCGTAATTCAAAAATTCGTTTCGGAGTACATATAACGTAGTGATATTTTAGGTCCTAAATAAATCATCACAACTTTTAACTTAGTTATCCAAACATAGGCAATATGGGTCTTAGAATACTCAAGAGAATAGCCCAATCACTATAGAAATATTAATTTCCCCATTTGGAGCTTAGTTTGAAGAGTGACATTTAGGTCCCTATCCTAAAAATGATCAAAATGCCCATAGTCTTCAATTGACCATAACCTAGTCAATTCAACTCCAAATTAAGAAATTCAAATTGCTACCTAGCATAGAATTTTAGTATCATCAATAAGCTGAACCTTAGAAAATAAAAAATGGCCAAAATACCCCTAATCTTAGTTAGGCTATAACTTGACCATTTGAAGTCCAAATTAGGTATACTCCTTATTAAACCACTCAGTATATTATAGAGAAGCTATAGAAACTGAGTTTGCTGAATTTGGACTTCAAATAGAAAAGTTCGGATTTTGTCCCCGTTGACCGACAAAATTACCAAATTGCCCTTAGAAATTGAAATAGTTATAACTTAGCCATTTGACCTCAGAATGTAGTATTCTTAGACTTTATGGAATCCTTAAATAGAAGTCAACAGTAAACTGCATAAAAATTTAAATTTTATTAGGAGTAAACTACTAAAATGCCATTAGGTCAAAATCCTTAGTTTGGACCTATAGGATCCATTTCTTATTCAAATTGAGCATACTTACTGTCTATCTATATGTTAAACAGTAAGAAATCATTTGAAAATAAGAAATTCTAGTTTGGATTCCTAATTCAAAAAGTAGTTTTTTAGACCCTTAAGTAGGGGCAAAATGGTAATTTTGCCCAAAATTTAGGTTAAGCATGTTTAACCCTTGAATTAGCTTCTAAATCAGTAAAACCAATGTTAGAAATCTAATAGAATCATTTAAGTTATCAAAATCAGTAATTCAATTAACTTAGTAGAATTCCCTAATATTCTCTAAGTCTTTTCCATAGGATCTTTCACCTCACATTAGGACTATTCTTAAGATTAGGATTATATCATATGTTAGATTTCATTCATTGAATAATAGGGTTATTCAATGAATGAATCCTTGGATTTATTAGTTTTTAGATTTTTTAATTTAATTCTGATTATTTTGTCTTCCAACCTTAAATTCAGAATAAGAGTTTCATCCGATTAAGTTTAATTTGCTTAATAAGATTTGCCTCAATTAATAGATCACATTTAGACTAAACTCTAGATTCCTTAGAATGTACCTTTGGATTATGTGCTTAACTCTAATCTCATGGTGTTAAGATCATAATTCATAGGTTTAGTAGATCTTGATTATATCTTAAATATAGTATCTAATTTCATCAAATTAGGACGTTGTAATTTATTTCTTAAAGATGTAGTCATACTTGATTAAATTTGATTAGAACCTGATTAGTTCTTATCCTTTTAACTTATAAGGCCATGTTTCTAAGTTATACTCGATAGTAGGAATTGGAGATTTTGAACTTGTGTAACTTAGAATAGTTAGAATAGTTAACATGGATAACAAATGATATCACCATGTTTAGTAGAGTATCTTGCTTACTATTTGATTATATGTTATGCATTCATTGAACTATGTGCTTATTTTCCTTGAACATGTCATACAAGAAAATATTATGCATGAAAATGAAAACTTAGAATATTAGGAAAATATTTGCATTTGGGTTCAGTTCATGGTGGATTATGATGCACATTTACTCCAATGGATAAGGGTAAGGAAAGATTAGGATGCTTAACATTACTCATTGAGAAGTGTGTGTTAAGCTTGGAACCCGCTCAGTCTTGCAGACGTGCTTGACTTCTCAGCTATCTCTAAAATTATCCACAGAAACAAAAGTAAAATAATTAAAAGATATTTACATAGTATTATCTGCCTCTTTAGTCTTGCTTTACTGTTCTATTCTATATGCCCTAGCCCAAAAAGGATATGAGAATTTCTATCTGCCCTAGCCCAGAAAGGCTATGGGAATATATTGGGCTGGATTAGCCAAATCTTTTTAATATGGCAGTTATACATTCTTTTCAGTTTTCAGCTTACTGTTTATTATGTTGAAGATGCATGTTATTTCAATTAGTTATATTTTCCTTTCTTACTTGCTCACTTGTGTAGATATATGTATAAGATGCTAGACTTTATTGCTTACTATATGTACCACTTTTAGATTACTTATTTAAATCAACATATGTTATATGATCATCAGCATGTTTAGATTTAGACTTTTCTTTTAGTACTTTTACTTACTGTATTACATATGTATGCCTTACCTTATTTAGTTTACCTAAGGTGTGCTTTTGCTTCAATTCTTACTTAGTTATAAATAATACATTTATAACTTATCATATCTTCCTTTTTATGCTTACTTGCTCCTATGCTAAATAGTTTACTTTTGTTAAGTGTAAATGGTGATATTAATAAATGCTTAATAAATTTTTGCCTAAAGTATACTTAAATATTTTTTCTAATAAGAATTTTCTTTTATTGGTTGGGGCCCTGGCATTGTGAAACTGACAATATCAGATCTTGAGCAGTTTGAGGATACTGTGCCTGAGGAGGAGCCATATTTAGAGGAGGTATAGCAGCCTGGTGCAGAAGGCCTCTAGTTGTCTATTTCTTCATTATGAGGATAAGTGAAATTTTTATTTTCAATCTTTTAAACTTTAATTAAAATGTTGTAATAATACTACAGGTACTCGTGATCGTATTTACTTTATGCACTTTATTATTCGTTGAGCTATATTTTGTTTCTTACTTGATGTATGGTGAATGGATGTAATCTTTACTTCTTATTACTTCTGCACTCTGTATGTATGCTGGACTTAGTGACTGATCTTCACATTCTTTCTATGCACATCTTTCCCTTATTAGTGGATTGTGGATCTTACCTAATCTAATGATAAGTAAGGGATTTGCCAGAGTGGCACACCACCCCTGGGGTCTAATCTTGTTGATTAGGGGGTGTGGCGCCGCACAAGCTAACTCGGGTATGCCATTCCTTCTAAACACAGATGAATTGAGATATTTGTTGAGGACACCACCTTCAAAAAATACTCCAACGAATAGTCTACCATACTTATGTTCATTTTGATAGTCTTCATCCCAGTACTAAAAGAACATCTTATTTTAGATCGGTCTCACAGTTCACCATATGTGAGTTTTATTAAAGGTATAAGTTAAGTCAGATTATTATTAAAGTGATATGGTGCTTACTAACCTATAGTAACATTCTCTTATATTTTTATTCTCCTCTTCTATGTTATTTGATTTGGATAAGTAGATATTTATATAACTCATTTTCCTCAAACTTGGCTCTGATACCAACTATAATGCCCCTAATATCAGATCAAAAAATCCAATCCAATACTAGGGTGTTATCATAGCACTTAACATTAAATTAGAAGAAAGCTAACCCAATATCAAGTGATATGTGGCCAAGAATCTTTGTGAGGTGGGTGAGTTAGTAGTAAAACAAATAAGTAGAAGTATAAAGAAACTAAATGCGTCCAATCCATTATCTAAACCAAGCAAGTAAAATGAAAATAAATCTATCACAAAAATAAAGTAAAAATACCACAGAAAATAAGTTATTACAAACTGAATTAAAATGAAATTAAAGTAAATTTCGTTCAGCCTCACTTAAGTAGTAAAAGAAATGGAGAAGCAGAGTCTTCAATCTACAAGTGGCTAGTACTAGTCCCAACTCCACTATCCAGATGATGCTTCTGATCAATCCTATTTGGTTTTTAATACGGTAGAACACATCCAATAAAATAAAAACAAGTGATTAGTACAAAAATTCTATGTACATTTTAAGATTAAGCAAAGTTTTAAATTAAGTTTAGTTAGATATTACATTTGTAATTTTATAATTAAGAGACTATAAGCGGGGCACTAAGCATCAAAGTAAAGTAGGAAAACTATGTAAAGACAGTAAGTACAAGAGTAAAATCTCCAAGTAGGTTTTCTTTAACCTACAACAATAAGTAATGGAAAATAGGCATCATAATAAGGCTATAAGCTACTAAAGTGCATATGAAAGCATAAAATGCATATATGAATATGTTCATTAAATATTATGCTAAGTAAAAGAGACTGAAGCAGTGAAGCATAAAATGAATGTAAGACAACATACATTGCATAAAGTAAAGACTATAACATAAAGAAGAAAGAATTGAACGGTAAAGTAAAGTAAAATAAAGTAAGACTTAGTCACATGAACTAAGCAAACGTAGTCATAGACTATGATAAGCAAGCATAGCCCAAAGGCTATGAAAAATACAGGCAATCAATAAGATTATGATAAAATAATGTTTAATTATTCAAATTATTTTAAGTTTTTTGTTATGTAGGCATAATTTATAGAACGAGTGCGAAGTTAAATATGCCTACCTTACTAAGTACAAAAGTGGGGTCTCCAAATACTTATATTTTCCCTTCCAGGACATGTGAGGTCTCCTTGTTATACTATAGCCTGCCTTGGCTTGATACCCTACATCTAAAACCTTTAAGTTTTATATTTTGAATATTTTATTTATGCATAATGTCTTTATGAATGTTTAAGGTTGTAGTCTCAAAGCAAAGCAGCATTCAAGGAATTCAAGTAATTGTAAATTATATGATATACATTATAAACTAAGATTTAGTTTTCTAATTTAATAATTGGAGCTAATTAAGCTTTCAAATAACTTAGACATATTGATCTCTAAGTCATATGAAAGTAAACTATATGTAAGGGAGTTTTGATAAATAGAAATTAGATTTAGATTTATATAATAATAAAGTAATATATATGTACAAATATGCAATATGATGATAACTTTATACTATTCCTAAGCCACATAATCTTTATTGGTTACTAGATCTTAAGGTGCTATGAGGAATGATAAGGGCAGTAGGTTTAATACACTTTAAAGATATATGTTGCAAGTTCACTATTACAATCTAATTAAGGCAACTTAAATTTGATAGTTTCTACCTCATTAGGTCACTAACTTAGATAAGCACTCTATTGGGAGGCTCTAAGTGCAACATTAAACAAAAAGTTGCAAAATAAAAGTTCTAAGTTAACTCATGGAAGTCCCTTAGATGTTCTAAGTACTATTTAGAGCTAAAAAATGAGCAGCTATTACGTTCTCTTTCAGCTCTTTGACATTCATGAAATCTTTGTTTTGATAAATTCATTTCTTTTTCCTAAGTTATGAAATCTTGATTTTGTTTGAGAATCTCATGAATATAATTCCATCACTGCCTCTCATGCATCAAATTTAGGTTTAGTTAAGGAATTTAGCTTCTAGTCTACATGGGATTATGTCACATCACCTAATAGCATATAGCGCTCTAAGACTTCGCATAGAATTAAAATGAGCTATGGAGCTCTATTGATGGTTCTTGTCTCTCATGCATCATCCTTCTGATTTAGCCAACGTTATTGTGCTGAGAAGCACATTAGAGCTTATCACTCAACCCTAAACTTAACATGCACTATTAACCTTGCATAAATCAAGCAATAGCTATGGAGCTCGAAGATTTGTATATTACTTCCATGGCTCAATTTATCTGCTTAAGTCTAAGGTTATGCACCGAGAATTTTCGCACAATGAATGTTGTCACGGGTATTCACGGCGTCAATTCTTGAGTATGCATCTCTTTATATCTAAGCTATCTAATGAGCTCAATAGAATTTTTCATTAACAATGATTTACATACAGATTTTGCAATACAATTATATTTTCTAAATTCATCATTCAAATGCATGCAATAAAAATAAACCAAATGGCATTCATTTAAATAGGAAGAGTACACAATGTTTCAATCCTTACATTCTTACATGCTTAATACTTAACCTTCCCCAAGGAGGGTACATTCTGACATTGATATATGAAAATAAGTTAAGCTATAAGAAATGATAAGCCTTTGCATGGCTTTTACTGAAAAAGTAAGAGAAGTAAAGGAGGGATACAATACTATGAAATAGCTTTTGTGTTCTCCTATTTCTCTATCTTCCTTGGATTTTCATTTCGATCTTGCTTTCTATGCTCATCTTCCACACTGATTACAACCTTCTTCTTCTTTGGGAAAGGTTTCTGCTCTCCTTTGGATCTATAGCAGTCTCTGGGACCAAGAACTCTTGAGCTGATAAAATTCTGGAACCCCTCTTTAGTCTTAAGTCATTACTTTTATAATTATTAAAAATCTTCTCAGTAGTTGTGCAGCCAACATTTCCCTCTTCCTGAGAATTGAATTACAAGTAAGGTTTATTCCTTTATTCCATTTAAAAATGAAGAATTTTATTTGATTTGTTATTAATTCCTACTGTGAGAAGGGGAAAAATTATGTCTTTTGTTTTTCTCAATGTGATTTCAAATGCCTTTGCCTGGACAAAAATACGATGGGAGCTACGGCACTCTATAGAGCTGGGCTCTATATCATGAGAGCACTATAGCGCATTATTGCACAGGACCCTTTGTTTGATATGTGATGTGGCACCCTGTAGTGCCAAACTCCGCTGCAGTGCGCTATAGCACCAAAATCCACTGCGATGCACAGTAGCGTTGGGCTCCTTAGGATTTGACAAGCCTTTAAGCATGCTATGGCACGCATTAGCACTGAGCTTTCTATTTTGGACCCATCACAGCACGCTACAGCGTTGATTGATCTTTGCGATGCGTAGTAACACCAAGCCTCTTGTTTTGAATCCACCGCAGAGCACTATAATGTTAGGCTCTCTGTTTAGGGGGTAATGTGGCGTGCTATAGCTCAGGCTTCTCTGGTTTGTTCTACCACAGTGCATTGGGGCGTGTTGTGGTGCGTTGTAGCGTCTGTCTAGTTCCGGTTTTATGTTTTCTTTGTAAACTTAATTTTAGCTCTTTTATTTTGTAATGTCACAAAAACGTATATCAAAGTACACTAATATTAAGAAAATTCATTTCTCTTAGTTCCAAATTAACTACAATTCTTTGGTCCACCATACCCCCACACTTAACATTTTGCTTATCATCAAGTAAGCACTAAATGACTTTCTGAATTTTTAAGTTGCACAAAAATAGCTACGAATTTCTCTTTTGAAGTTTTAATGTTTATTTAACTGGGTGATTGTCGATAAAAGTGAATTCTTAGGTTCAGCCTAGTTCTATTCCACTCCTTTCACCATCTTTTTCCCTTTTTTACCTTAATGAGTGATGCTTTGACCAAAAATGTTTTTGGAAGAATTTATATGCTTTTTCTTAAGATTAATCAAGAGTCAGTACTTAGAATTTTGGGTGTCATTTGTACGTCATCTTATAAATTACAATGATTATTATCTTTCAGGAGAGATACTTTTCTTCATCCTAATTTTTCTCCTTTCTCAATTATTTGGGAGAGATATTTTTTTTCATCCCTTTTCTTTTTGTTTGCATTTACTTCAAGGGAGATATATTTTTTTTCATCCCATTCCTTATTAATTCCATTCATTAAGTTCCATAGAAGCCTAGCACATTCTTGATTTTACTCTCCCTTGATTTATCTCATATGAGCACTTTATTTCCCCCACACTTAAATTCTAGCATCACAAATATTTAGTTTTAAGGGTACAAGATAATGATTAAAGCACATATCACTGAACACAAATATTTTAAAATTTTATATCACTCAATCTCACATCTTGCTAAATAACAAAATTTAAGAAGTATTTCATATCCATGATTAGAATTTAATTGTGCTCATTCAAATTTCTCAGAAAGTATAATGAAGCACATTTAAAAATACGAGCTCAAATCATTGTGGTAATGAATTTTACTTAGAATTTTAAAACAAAAATACAACAAAAAATAAAAAAATAAAATAGTAAAAAAAAATTACAACCTGCTTATTCCGTTTCATCATCTTCATCATCATCTTGATCTTCCTTATCTTCTTCTTCTTCAAATTCAGACCATGGTATGTTTGGAGGGAGCCCAAGGACTGAAGGTTGTGGGAAGACATATTCTCTGGGTCTACCATGCAGGTTCTAATTTGCAAGAATTGTTCCAAGAGCTATGTGAAAGTCTTTGTGGAACCGCATACCTTCCTCCTCACATTACCCAATTTGTATTAATTGCTCCCTCAATTTACTGATTTCTTTTTTAATATTTTTAAGTTTTGAATTAATGCCTGATGAAGAAGATGCCTCTCCTTCCTCCCCTTGCCTTCTTTTCTTGCTCCTCTTCCTCTCTTGAAAATGGGAATGTAAATTATGATGGTAAGAGGAGCACTGGGAGGAACCACTGGATCATTAGAATGTTTCCTTAACTCCTTGGTCAATGTATATTTAGAAATTAAGGATCCAAAAATTAGAGCCGCGGAAGGTGCTCGAGTATAACCCCAGAGATATGAATGTTTCCAGGTCATTGAATTGCATAAATAACCATGGCTCTAACCTGGGTTACTTTACTCAATTACCCAGATGACATTATTAGACAGGAGATCAGAATATGCAAAGCATTTCATAAATCAATTAGCAGGGCACAGGGAATGTTGGCAAGGCTCACCCTCTAGTTGACGTCATGTTGCGTGAGTGCCCTTATGACGGCCACAGGATCGAAGTCTTCATTTGAACAAGCTTGGTAGGAGCAGTTTTCCATAGCTCCCAGTTCATAAGAATTTTCAATATGCTCAAGCCTGAAGCTCACAGCCTTCCATCATAATAAACTTTTGTGCCCTCTTGCATTGATGGTGTTGGTAAAAACCTTTTGCACTAGGGTCAGATATGAGTCAGTCTGTAGATCGACTAAGTTTTTCCATCCTCTATTTTCTACATTAGGGTAGAGTAAACGATGGTGAACCCCCTCTTAGGGATGAGCCTGCATTTAGATGTGATTTGGATGTACCGCTGTTCAGCCTCAACTGAGGAGAATCGTTTGCTGTCAAAACTGCCTCAAGAAGTTGAGGTTGCGACACCATTGCTTGACGTAGATTTTCTTCCAGAGGTCATATGTCTAAGAATAATTACTGGTTGCTAAGGAAATTCAAATGGGGGAGAAGCAATCCACTTTTCTATCTATTTGTAATCAACCAAGTTATTTATGTTTGTTACCTAATTTTGGCAACCATAATCTCCCTATTAGCTAGTCAAATATTTCCAAAAATTACCATAAGTGTGAGTTGAAATAAACACTTTGGGAAAATCAAAAGATGACTCCTTGACAGCTTTTTAGCTGGATTCAGTGTAAGGGGCACGCTACAGCAGTTTTGACTGCTTGGGAATTCCCCAAATACATTAAGGCACTAACTGTGCAAATTTAACATCATGTGCTACAGCGCGCTGTAGCGCGCAGCAGCGCATGGTAGCACCACCATCTCTATTTAAAAAAGGCTACAGTGCGTTGTAACACCGAAATGCGATGCGGTCCATTATAGCACCGAAATGCGTTATGTTGCGCTGCGGCACTGAAATGTGTTGTGGCACACTGCAACGCCTGCTGTTCAAGGAGTTTAGCATTTTCTTAATTTTAATGGTCAAGTTTGAAATATTTATTTCAACTAAACAACACTATTAAGCTAAGAAATAAATAAAGCAAACAAACAAAAAGATATTGGGTTGCCTCCCAATAAGCGCATGGTTTATTGTCGTTAGCCCGACTAACTTTTATATTATTTCACCCCTTACTTCCTGGTGGGATTTCTCTCCAGATCTTAGATGAGTTTGAGTGAGCAGTAGTGTATTCTACTGTGCTCAGACTCACACTTTCTAATTCATAATATGAAGAATCTTTCAAGTCAGTGTTAAGCAAATTAACAATTTTATTTTTTTCTCTTACCTCTTCTCATTTTTCTTTTAATTTTGTCATTTCTAGATTCATTTCCTCTAGATGAGGTGTGCATTAATTTGCTATGCTCATAATCTAATGATAATTATAATTCCTTTCTATCTTCTACCAAATTCAATCTATCCCTTTCCATTCTTTTCCAGTTTATATAAAGATTCTTTTCCCTATTTAATGTAGGCATGAGATCTATGTCTTCTTCCATCCCATTAATTCTAACTCTCATTGATCCGCTCTCAACATCAATTATAGCATGGGATATGGCAAAGAATGATCTTTCAAATATAATGGTAGAATTTGCATTCCAATTTTCTCATTCACATATAACGAAATTGGTGGAAATCATAATTTTTTCTTAAATTCACCAACACATTCATTAAGATACCTATGGGAGTCACTGACTCTAGGTTGGCAAATTCAAATATTATTCTGGTGTCTTCCATTCCCCTCATCCCTAGCTATGTGTAAAGATGATAAGGCATTACATTAACAGAGGCTCCTAGATCACACAAGGGATCTAAGAAAATTTGTCCGTTAATAATACAGAGAATGTTCAGTCTCCCAGGATTTCTCTTCTTAATTGCCAATAAAATCTTATCTTTAATTATAAGAAATTTAACACTCTTCCTTTTCCCAATTTTATCATTACAATTTTTGGGAAATATAGTAGTCATAAGTTCAGTTTTTCTTCTGACGTCCATATATGTCAAATTTCCCTCCAATTCTTTTGAGTTGATTACACTCATAGTTTCCCTCGAATTTACTTCCGTGGTACTTGGGAGTGTTCCTTGATGCCTGTTAGTTATTTGTTGGGAAATTTGTCCTAGTTGGACTTATATATTTTGAAGAGTAGTCTTAGTTCGTTGGATTGATGACTCATGCCTTCCTATTATTTGTTCTGTTCTCATCATAAATTATGGTGTTTCAACTTTAAGAGAATGGAAGGCTCCTTCCAATCTAGTTTCTTGTTGTTTTTGATGTTGATTTAGTGGATTATTGGGATTTTGGGTTGGCCTACTATGGTATTGTTTCTAGATTTCTATATTTTAACTATGATTATTTTATCTTTCAATCTTAGAACTAAGATTAGAGATTCATCATATTAAGTTTGACTTTACTTAATAGGATTTGTCTTAATCTTTAGTATGTGAGGTTTGGGTTTTAAGCCTTAGTCCTTAGGATTACCTTTAGATTAAGTAATTAAACCCCAATAATTGGACTTTAATTGTTAATCCTTCCATCTTGATTTGTCTTAATTAAGATGGGTTTGGATTGCTAAAAAATCAACAAAATAAGTTAATTGATTATTTATTTAAGTTATATAGTAGACATTGATTTGATTATATTTGAACTTAATCAGTTATAATTTCTTTTAACTTATAAGGCTGTGAGTCTGGGTTTTACTTTGATAATAGGAATTGGAGATTTTGATCTTGTGTAACTTAGAATAGTTAGAACAGATAATTAGGTAACAACTGATATCACCTATGTCTTAGTAGAGTCTCTTGCTTACTTTAAGATTTGAAGCTTTGCTTACGTTGTATTTTGAGCCATTTACCTTGAGCATACCATATAAGACTATTTGATGCATGAAAATGAAAACATAAAAATTAGGATAAAATTTGCATTAGGATCAATTTATGGTTAGCTCTTGCGTATTTTACTGCCAATGGATAGGTGGTAAGGAGAAATAAGGATTACTTAACACATACTCATTGAGGAGAGTTGTGTTAAGTTGGAACACGTGTAGTCTTGCAGACGTGCTTGACTCCTCAGCTATATCTGAATGCGTTCATAGAAGTAAAGTAAGAATAACTAAAATTTACTGCATTTGTCTATTTTCTACCTCTTCAGCTCTGTGGTATTGCAACCTTGGCCCAGCATGCTATGTGATTATATGCATGCTTCAGTTTAGTTCTGCTATTTTTCTACCTTAGCCCAGTAGGCTAGTGTTTATCGTGCATGCTTCAGTTATAGCTTCATTGGCTTATTACCCAATTCTCCTAATATGGTGGATTGTACATGTTTCTTAGTTCTTTTACTGCTTACTGTTTATTACTTACCTTTACTATAGCTTAGTTCTTGCTTACTTACTTTCTTATTTATTATATAAGCTGCTAGTTTTGTTTTTAGCTTATTATATGTATCACATGTTCCTTTACTTTATGTTAATCAGCATGATTTCACATGATCATAAGCATATTTAGGATGAGTTTGCTTTTTCAGTACTCTTAGTTATTAAATTTAGATTTATTTATATTCCTAACCTTGTTGCAGCTTTGGGTGGAGGTATGTGCTTACATCCTTTTGTTTAAGTTATAAACTTATTATTTATAACTTTCTTTTTCTATTCATATGCTTTTTAGCACCTATGTTTGCTTGCTGGGTTGTTAAGTTAAAATGGTGATATCTATAAGAACTTGAAATATAATCAGCCTAAAATATACTTAGACAATTATTTGATAAGATTTTTTTTTCTTTTGGCCAGGTCCCTGTCATATTGAAACCGACAATGGTAGATTCTGAGCTGTTTGAGATAATTGAGCCTTCTAAAGAGCTTGTTCAGGAAGAGGAGAGTACTACTGCCGAGGATCATTGGTTATTTTCTTATTTATTTTTCTTGTGAGATTGAGTGTGCTTTTCTTTTTAGTTAAACTATTACTATTATAATAATATAGGCTCTATTTGTATTTTTCTTTTACTACAATATTTTCTTGAGTGGAATGTATTTACTTTCAAAATTATGGTGAAATGGATGTGTTTGTTTCTTGCATCCACTCTCTAAAAATTTCATTTATTAACATTTGGTGAAAAGCTCTCGATAAAATGGCAATTTCCTTAGTTATAAAGGATTAGGGTGAAAACTTGTAACAATCCAAGTTGTTACCATAGCCAATTAGGACTAATCCAATTCCTGATTTTGATTTTAGTGCACTAACTATGTTATTAGGAGTTCACCACTAGGACCTACTTCAAATTAGAGGTCAAATGGATTAAACCCTAATTTTGGAAATTTTAGGAACCCTGAAAATTAACATAATTATTTTTACCTTAGATCAAAAATTTGACTTTGTCATTGCACTCATTGCCCCCAAATTAGCTAGGGGTGATGTTTTGGTGGCAATCAAAAGTTGTCAAAAATCTGTCGAATATTTTAATAATATTTAATTAATTATAAAGTTGATTTATTTAATTCGACCTCAAAATCAAAATCCAACGTTGCAATGGCGCTCATCACCCCCAAAGTAGCTAGGGGAGATATTTAGGATGCATTTGAAAGTTGTTAGATTTAATCGAATATTTTAATGTAATTAAATACCCCGAAAAATAAGAAAATTAAATACTCGTCAGAATCAAAATACAACTTTGGCATTGCGTTCCTCACTCCCAAATTAGCTAGGGGTAAAGTTTTGAGATTTTTTGGAGAACGTTATAAAATCTAATTTTTAAAGCAATAATTAATTAATTAAATTTAAATCAAAATTAATTAAATATCCTTTTTCTTTTCCTTTTTCCCTAGTCTTTGCGCTAGACCACTCCTCCTGCTAAAGTCAACGCCCCTCCCTCTCCATTCGATGCTCCCTCACTCCTATGCATGCAAGAGGCAGAGCCCCCTCTCCTCTCCATTATCTCCCCACACCTCTTAGCTTCCATAGCCCATGCCTTCCATTGCTGAATATGAGCTCTCATTCTCTAATAAAATGGAGCTCAACCCTTCCTCTTTCACCATTTAGCTAGTTGAACTCTTCTCCTCCTCCCAAGATTCTCCTCCTTCCTCCATTATTGTGCTTGCTGAAGGAAAGCTCTCAAGCCCTAAAGCCTGAAGGATCCTTAGATAAATCTCTCTTCGCAAACCAAGGTACCTCCTTTTCTCCCATTGAATGGATTCAATGACTACTTCATTTTGCTCTTATGCTTATTTTGTATCCTTAGAAATCTGTGATTGGGATATGGAATCCATTACAGCTCCTTCATATAGAAAAAATTTATGGAAGAAAATTAGCTCTATTTTTCCTTCTTTATGCATACTTAAGCATTTAACCTCCCTATTTGTATTGTTAAAATAATCATTTTGTGCCAATGTGGGTATCAATGGAAAGGTCTAGGAAATACCTTTCCGTCGGTATATGGCACCGCACGTGAGGTACTCTAAATTGAGAGTATTTGAGTGCGAAAGATGGCCCGTAGGGTTTTCGCACAAGCAAAATCACCGTCGGGCGCTACAAGTTGTCGTAGCGCCCGAGTTTCGAAATTTGGTCTACCGTAGCACGCTGTAGCGCGCCACAGCGCATCGTTGCGGCATATAATTTTGATGAAATTAAATTAAATGCGCCACATCACTGAAATGCGCCGCAGCGTGCCGTAGTGTGCCTCAGTGCTGAAATCTGCTGCAGTGCGTCACAGTGCCTGATAGCGCTGCTGCGCGCAATATCTCCTGGATTTCGGCCAGAAGGTGCCACAACACGCCGTAGCGCCCTGAAATGTCCGTAAGTGTCTGAAATTGTTCGGTTTTGTGATTTTTCTCATTCTAATAACCTTAGGACCCTAATAGGGCAAAATATATCAAAATCAAGCCTAATTTTAGGAAAATTAAGTATTGTATAAAATTGTAAGTGATTTTTGAATATGAAAAAATTAGGTTACGACCCTTAAATAAAAATAGAACCCTAACATTAAAATGACCATAGCTTGATTATTAGAGATCAAAATTCAGTGTTCTTGGACCTTATGGAATCCTTGGATTATAGACAATAATAAACTAATTGAATTTTTAGACTTCACTAAGTATAATTACCAAAATGCCCCTACAAGTTAAAATCCTTAAATTGGACCCTAAGGAATTAATACTTATCCAAATTTGATGTACCTACTGTCTATCATCATGTTCGACAGTAAGAAATCATTTGGCATTAACAAAATATAATTTAGAGTCTTTAATCAAAAAGTGGCATTTTATACCCTTAAGTAGGGGCAAAATGATCATTTTGTCCAAAATTTAGGTTAACTGCCCTTAACCTCCAAAATATTATTTAAATCATTTAAACCAGTAATAAAACTGATTTAGAATCAAATTAGACTCTTAAACTCATAAATTAAGTGAATTGTTGAAAATTAAATTTAAGGCTTGTAAAATTCCTAAGTAAAATATATTATACCTCAACTTAGTTAAGACACATCCTTAATTCCCTTAAATGAACAAAATCAGCAAATAAAGGTAAATTATAATAAATTCCATCAAATTCTAAAATTTCCTAAGTCATTCTATTAGGAGCTCATCAGGATCTATACTTCACTTTAGGATATTTTCCTAAAGATTAGGAATAGATACTATGTTAGATTTTATTCATTGAATAAAGTGGGTTATTCAATTAATAGAAGTTTAGTTTTATTAGTTTCTAGATTTTCATACCTTAATCTTGATTATTTTATCTTTCAACTCTAGATTAAGAATAAAAGATTTATTCTATTAAGCTTGATTGTGCTTAATATAATTTGCCTTGATTATTAAGTCACATTTAGACTTAAACTTTAGTCCTTAAGCTTTACCCTTTGGATAATTTGGTTAACTCCAATTTGTGGTGTTTAATGCATCATTTCTAGCTTTAGTAAATCTTGATCAGATCTTAGCTTAGAATGTCTAAATTCATCAATTATGACGCATTGATTTTTTTCATTTAACTTATAATCATTATTAATTGATATAAATTAGAACCTTATCAATTCTAATTACTTTTAACCTATAAGGCCATGCTTCTAAGTTACACTTGATAGTAAGAATTGGAGATCCTGAAATTGTGTAACTTGGAATAATTAGAATGGTTTAATAGATAACAACTGATGTCACTTTGTGTAGTTGAGTCCTTTCTCACTATTGTTTTACTTATATTTTTGCATTCCTTATATTATGTGCCTTATTCCTTGAACATGTCTCATACAATATATCATTGTTGCATAAAATGAAAATATAGAGTAATTAGGATAATATTTGCATAGGGTTTAGTTACTTATTGATCTTGTGCATTTTACCCGACTGACATGGGTAAGGAGAAATAAGGATTACTTAACATTACTCATTAAGGATTGTTGTGCTAAGTTGGAACCTGAATAGTCTTGCAGATGTGCTTAACTCCTTAGCTACTTTAAGATATATTCACAAAAGTAAAGTAAATAACTAAAACATTACTGCATTTGTGATTACTGCCTCTTCAGTTCAGTTTATGTTCTGTTATTCCAGCCTAGCCTCACTCAGATGATGCTAGGAATATATACATATACTTGTTGTAGCATGCTAAATTAGCCCTCTTCTGATATGGCAGTCATTACATACCCGTTTACTATTTACTTTTTACAGTTTACTGTTTACCATTTACATATTACTATTGTACTTTACTTCAACCAGCCTTACTGTACCTACTTACTTATATATAGGATGCTAGATTTCTTATTATTTACTTATACTTATTATAGATTGATTACTTGCTTTTAGAGTTACATATTTCATATGATCATCAATATATTTAAGATCAGTCTTTTCTTTCAGTACTTTTTTTACCTTATTTATATATATATGCCTAATAGTGTCTTAGTTTACTTTTGAGGTATGTTCTTTTACCGCATTTTTATTAGTTATAAATACTTTTATTTATAACTCATCACCTCCTTTGTATGCCTGTTGCTCATATGCTAGCCTATTTTATTTAGTTTAAGTAAATGGTGACATTTATAAATTCATGAAATAATTCAGCCTAAAATGTACTTAGACAATATGCCAAACAAGATTTTCCTTTTCTTTACTGGGGCCCTGGCATTGTGAAACCACCAATGTCAGGATCTGATCATTTTGAGGAGCTTGTGCTTGTGGAGGAGCCATTCCTGGAAGAAGAGAAGGTTGGAACTGAAGAATAGTAGATTATTTTTCTTTTATTCTTGTGAGGATGGGAGCTTAATTTCTCTTTAAAAGTTATTTAAATGTTGTAATAATACAAGTATCCTGGATTGTGTTTTCTTTACTATTCTATTTATCTGAGATACATTTTATTCTTCTTTTACTTATATTATGGTGAAATGAATCTATGTTCTACTTTCTTTTTGCTTCTGCACTCTGAGTTTGTGTTTACTTAGTGATTGGTTCCTATGTATGCATTCTGAGCATATCCATCCCATGTCAGTGGATTTTGGATCACACTTAATCCAATGATAAGTGGGGGATTTGCCAGAGTGGCACACCTCCCCTTAACCTAATCATGTGGGTCTAGGGGTGAGGACCATAGTTGGTATCAAAGAACTCCATAAGGTGTCATGTTGGAAATTGTATTCCTCTCTACCTAATGGATGATTCTTCTGACTAATCAGTCACTAATTAAAACATTAGAGTTACATCAAAGTTACTACAATATCATGCTCAGAATAAAAAGGCATAAGAACAAGAAAATACTTATATAAGTAAGATAAAATGCTCAAACATAAAGTACATAGATTAAGGAAACTATACTAAAAAACTTTAATTTAACCTATAGAATTGTTAGACACTCGAAGATGTCATTCTGGTAGTACTACAGATAATTTGAGGCTATATGGGAGTATGTCTTCCAGTTTGGCCAAAGTTACGGGAGACACATTGAAGGAGTGTCAGAAAAAGGAGTTCGAGTACTAGATCGAATGCTCCAACACGGCATCTCTGGAGGCTTCAACCTTCTTGCTTTAGCTAAGGAGTGGCTGAAGCGTGTGAGCTTTGTTATGAAAGCAATAGAATGACCTGACAACATTTGAGTTTCTATAGTATCCCTACTTTTTTAGGACCACACCAAAGAGTGGTGGGTTGTCACCTACTGGGCACTCACCCATAGGCGCGAAGCAAAGCGGAGTGAGGCTACCTTCAAAGATTTTTGCCGTGCTTTCACCGCATAGTATATTAGATAGATGTTTTAGTGTTTCTCTTTCATGTTCTCTATTGTATCTTCCATATTTATGTATTCCAAATTAAATTGATTAATGCAAGAACTAGTATGTTTTATTTACTCAAAATTCTAAAAAAATGTTATTTTCTAAATTATGATTTAAAGAATGAATCCTGGACAAAGCTCCTCCCCAGCTACATCTGGCAGCTCATCCTCTGAAATAAATGCATTGCTTGAAGCAATCAAAATGATGGTAGATTCCCACAACAAGCAAGCAGACTGAATAGCATAATCCTAAGCCAAACAAGCTGAGAGAATGGTACGGTTACTAACAGGCCACACGAATTAAGGTCGCTCTAATCATGAAATAGCCCCTAAAGTTTATTACTCATTTTAGCACCATATGTAGTCTGTAGATGGACTGTTACATACTTTTCTTCATCTGAGACCCCCTACCTTCAATGGGAGCCTGTCTACAATTGACACCGCCAGTTGGAAAAACATGGTGAAAAGAACCTAACCAATATCAAGTGCCTGAATACTGAATTAATCCATCATACCACCCACCTCCTCCAAGACAAAGCCGAGTATTGGTGGGATACCACCCGCAACACTTAGTTCACTGATGTTGAGTGATAGACTGTAATTATAAGTCTGCGCTTGCACACAAGTGTACGTGGCATGAAGTAATAATTTGGAAGATAAGTTCCAAGATTTATCATTCTCAGGGAATGGTGTGTTTTATTACTAAGGTATATTTATATTCAATGATGTTTAAATGTTGTGATTCCAGTTTTTTGATTTGGTTCTGTTAACAAAGCAAAAATTAGAGTTAAGAAACTATTTGATTTAGAGAGGAGAGTTGGGTTTCCTCCATGTGAATCAATAGGGATTCATATTGAATTACTTCTCAAGCACCTTTCATTCTTTCATAATCATGCCAAATAATCAAGTGCACATTATATTCCTTAGAGTTATCCCCTAATTCCTACAAGTTCAAATCTTGTGCATGAAATGAACACACTAGGGTTCTATATCAACACAAAGATTCTCATTAGACAATTAGAGCATCTTAGTTTTCTTACATCTAGGTGTTCAAGATAGTAGTTTTAATTAGGCAATCTCACAAGTATTGATTCCACTAACAAGCATTGATAGACAGAAAATACACGTCTGCATTTGTACGCAAGTGTATGTGGTCTGAAGTAATAAGTGAAAGTTTTAATTTTGGGATTTATCATCATCTGGGAATGGTAGTTTTGACACTAAGTTATATCTTCTTTCAATAATGTTCAAAAGATTTAGTTTTCATTTTGACTTAGTTTTTAAATTATCAATGCAATTGACTTTAAGATAAGATACAGTTTGTTCAAAGAGAGAGAGAGTTGGGATTTTACTATAGTACTTGTAAGCATTTGTTGTTATCACTCCTTTGTTTAAATGTATAACTTGATTTATTTATGCCTAATTAAGTCAAGTGATCATTGTTAGAATTGGAGAAATCTACCAATTACAACAGGTTCAGATTTAGTGCAACAAGAAGAACTCCCCTTGGGGTTCTACCTCGGCACTTAAGCCTTTATGAGATCATGGTTTGATTTACCTTTGATTTCCTACATCTAGGTTACGAAATATCTACTTTTACTTCTTAAATCTCACAAATATTATTTCCATCAACTATGCGTCATGCACATACAAACACGATTTAGCTAGATGAAAGGATGCATTGGCTCCAATGGACTAGGTCACATCATCCATTGGGTTCCCAACATCCTCTCATCCCTTCTACTTTGCTGAGCCGTAGAGCATTGAGTTGATGGGAACTTGGTTCATAAGCATCAAATCTCTTGGTAGAGCTCTTAAGGAAAGGGTGCAAGTGAGCTTTGAGAACTTGTCACATAGTTCTCAGCTCTAACTGCACTACCTTCCCTGCTCTTGTCCAATTGATGAGCTCAAAACTCAAGTTCTTTAATTAATAATTCTTTTAAGTTTCATTTCCTAGCAAAATGGTTTGACAATAAATTCTTCAAGGAATTCCATCACAATAATAAATATAGACAGTTGAAATAGAAATTATTTTTATTAATTTTAATATCTCCATCATGATAAATCCATAAAATATATCTAAAATAAAGGAACATTTCATTCATTTCTGATCTTTAAACTGCTTTTAAAATCAAATTTTGTCTATCTCTTCAGGAAAATGGCATCCAAAGGAATACTGAGACATTTATGCAGAATTTTAGAATTTTCCAAAAGAATCCGCTGCCGCGCGCTCCAGCGCGCTGCAACGGGTCATTTTGCAAATTGGGACGCTATAGCGCACTGCAACGGAGCTTGTTGTGAATCGCAGGCACGGTAGCGTGCTGCAGCGGGTCCATTTGCAAATCGCGGGCACGGTAGCGAGCTGCAGCGGGTCCAATTACAAACCGCGGGCACGGTAACGCGCAGTAACGGATCCTATTTCGAACCGCGGGCGCGGTAGCGCGCTGCAGCGGGTCCTATTTTGAACCGCGGGTGGGTAACGCGCTGCAGCGGAGCATTCTGTGAAATGTTCCCACTGCAGCGCGCTGCAGCGGTACAATTTGCAAATGAAACCGCTACCGCGTGCTGCAGCGGGTAATTTTGCAAAACGTGGATGCGGTAGCGCGCGGCAGCGGGTGACTTAGCTAATTTTGCTTGCACCATTGCACGCCACAGTGTGCCGCAGCACGCAACAGCGCGTTGCGCTGCAGTGGCCACCGCAATTTTTGCCAGTAATGAGCATTTATTGCAGCTGGGACAAGACCCCCAACCAGCATCTTGTCCCCAGCCATCATTCTCTGCAGCAGCTCCGATGTTTAATAGAAATTGGCCTCTTGATGTAATAAGAAGGATAAACAAAGAAGGATATTAGTCACTTCACCCTTAATTTGTGATTTGCCATCATGACTTTAGTTTTTTTTTTTTTTTTTTTGATAAATGCTGGTTATAGAGAGGATGAAGGAGGATGCAGCCCGTCTCCTATAAATACACCTCCTCTTAATTAAAGGAGGCTTCACAATTTTACTCAATTCACTAAGTAAGGAGGAGGGGTGCATAAGTGGAAGTGAGGAACTCCCCAAGGGTGGCAAAGCAAGTTCTTGCTAAGGAAGAGAAGAAAAAAGGCAGCACTAGCGACCTAAGAGGGGAGCTTGAAGAAGGAGAAGAAGAAATCCAGAGAACTTCCAAGGAACGTTCCTAGTATCTTCTAAACTTTGCTTTTGTAGTTTCTTTTCTTAGTTGATCATGAAAGGGTATTTATCCATGTATGTGTTTTCTTCATTTCCTTTGTAATGAGTAGCTAAATCTCCCTTGGGGAGAGTTGGGAAACCCTCATGTGTATGAGTTAAATTTAATGTATGAAGTTTGTTTTCTTAAGCACAAATAAAATGTGAGAACTCTATGCCTTGTTAAGAAATGCCTTTTATTATTTAGTCTTGAATGTGGATGAAAGGAAAATGAACTCATAATCTCAAGAACTAACTTGTCTTGTGCTCTATAGCTCACCTTAGGTTGGATGCTAAGTTTATGAGTGAATGAAAGCTTAGAACTATGTGACAAAGTTCTTGAGCTTAATCTAACTTAATCTAAGCTCAACCAAAGTGTTGATGCATGTGATGCTAAGACCCACTAAATGAGCTCCTTAGCTCAACATAATTGAGGAAGAGGAAGAAATAGTTAAGTGCTCATGAACTAAGTGACATAGTCATTGAGCCCAACATATTAATCCCTCATCTCAACTATGTGTGATGCGAGTGATGCATGTGGTGGAATCAATGCTTATAAGATTTAAAAGACTTAAAAATCTAATGTCTCCTTGATCAAGAGATAAGATAAAAACACCAAACCTAAAATCTTATAGGAATCTTTGTGCCAAAATAGAACCGAATGTGTGTTCATTTTGAGCACAAGATTTGAACTTGTGAAACCTTGAGGTAAAAATCAAGGAAGCATAATGTGCACTTGATTAAATCAAAAAGAATAAAAGAAAAGGCTTAAAAATTCAACATGCATTAATAAACTTCTCATCACATACGGGATGAACCCAACTCTCCTCTCCCTTTTATCTAACTTATCTTCGCATAGTGATTATTGTGCTAAATCTAGGGCCAACTCAACCAATCAATTGTAGCTTAAACATTAGTGAGAATAAATAGACCTTAGTATCAAAATAACCAATTCTCAGAGGTTCGATAAAACCTAGAAATTAACACTTTCCACTTATTACTTCAGACCACGTACACTTGTGTGTGAGCGCAGATGTGTATTTACAGTCTGTCATGTTTTGGCACCGTTGCCGGGGAATTGGTATTTGTTTTGTATTAAGTATAATCTATAAGTAGCTAGCAATTTAAGTATTTCATTGCATATATTTTTAGTTTTCCAATTTCTATAGTTATAGAAACTAACGATTTACTTTTCTGTTTCTTTATTTTTGGTAACTTTTTGAACGCTATTGCTAAAATTATTCTTGATAGCCTCATTGTTAGTTGCATGAGTAAAAGAGTTTGCTCTGAATATTTTTTTGATCCTGAAATTGAGAGAACTTACTTACAGGCTAGGATAGAACAAAACCTTTCAAATCAACAAACCATTATGAAATAAACCATTATGGGAAACTGTAATAAAAATGAAGGAGAGCCAGTAGGAGAGCCTAGGGGAAGAGCATTAAGAGACTATGCACTACCCACTATTAGGAGAATTCCCCATGCAATTGTAAGACCAAATATTAAAGCACATAATTTTGAAATCAAACCTTCTACACTGAGCATGGTTCAGAATAATCAGTTTGGGGGAGGTGCTATTGAAGATCCAAACTCACATATCTCAACTTTCCTTGAGATATGTGACACCTTCAGGTTTAACGGAAAAGTCTCACAGATTTCTTCACCTTCCTTATGATTTAGATGGGTTAATCTAGAGAGGTGATTAGCCACCACATTATCACACCAATTTTTATCACGGATCTCTAAGTCAAATTCTTGTTGAAGCAAAACCCAACGTATGAGTCGTGGCTTTGCTTCTTTCTTTTGAAGAAGATATTTGATTGCAGCATGATCCGTGTACACGATTGTTTTTGATCCAATAAATACGACCTAAATTTGTTGAATGCAAAAATAATTGCTAAAAGCTCCTTTTTAGTGGTGGTGTAGTTTCTTTGGGCTTCTTCCATTAATTTACTTGCGTAATAGATGGAATAAAAAATTCTCTCCTTTTACTATCCTAAAATTGCTCCCACATCAAGTTCACTAGCATCACACATGATATTAAAAGGGCAATCCCAGTTAGTTGTAGAAATTATAGGGGCTGAAATGCAAGCAAATTTTATTGCATTGAATCCCTTTGTGCAATCTTCATTAAATTTGAATTCAACATCCTTTCCAAGAAGCCTACACAAAGGCAAATTGATTTTGGAGAAATATTTTATGAATCTTCTGTAAAACCTCGCATGCCCAAGAAAACTCCTAACTCCCTTTGCATTGGTGGGTGGGGGCAATTTCTCAATAACCTCAATTTTGGCTTTATCAACCACAATTCCTTTTCTATAAATGATGTGACCCAAGACAATCCCCTCCTCCACCATTAAGTAGCACTTTTCCCAATTCAGAATAATACTAGTTTCTTTACATTTCCTTAAAACCTTACCTAAGTTTGTCAAACAATCCTTAAAAGATTTGCCGACTACCAAATAATCATCCATAAAGATCTCTAGAAAATCTCCTATCATATCTGAAAAAATATCCATCATATACCTTTAAAAGTTGCAGGTGCATTGCATAGACCAAAGGGCAACCTTCTAAATGCAAATGTTCCATAGGAGCATGTGAAGGTTATTTTCTCTTGGTCTTCCGGGGCAATCAAAATTTGATTGTACCCCGAGTAACCATCCAGAAAATAGAAGTATGGATTTACTGCCCGTAACAACCCTAGGTTGTTACCATGCAAAATATAGATTTTCCTAATCAATTTTTAGTATAACTGCCTTTAGAACATTAATTTAAGCATATCCAGGAGATTTGAAGTCCATTGGACTTCTCTAGGTCAAATCTGTAATTTGATCAATCTAGATGCCTTAATCTAGACCCAAAATAATTTGACCTCAGAATTAAAATCTGATGGCATTTTTTGATTCCTCACCCCCAAATTAGCTAAGGGTAAAATTTTGGTGCAATTTGGAGTTCATTTGGGCCATAATTCAATTTTAAATAAATTGGCTCATTTGCACATAAGGGTTCCTTTTAAATTATAATTGAAAATATATCCTTATACCTAAATAAACGACCAGGATCCGCTGTGCGGACCGCGGGCAATCCGCTGCGGAGACCAGGTCACGCGACCGCGGCATCCCGTGAAATCCAGCCGTTCCGCCTTTTAATCTACGGTCAGGATTCGATCCCGCGGGACCGCCGATCTGTTGTTGGATCTGTCCCGTAGATCCTACGGTCAGGATCTCTCCCATGATCGGCCGTTAGGATCCGAGCAATCCCAGCTGTAGCGCCTTTTGATCAATCGATCAGATGGCATCCACGGGTCTGGCACTATGGATCATCATCTCCGCCAGATTCCCTCACCCAACAAGAATTTTTCCCGTACTGCCAGCTGGCCATCCGGTCTGCCACTCCCCTCTCCAGCTCAGCAGACCATTGCAGAGCTTCCCCTAATGGCTAAGGGACCCCAATCAGGCCCCGTGGCCCGGCCGAGCTCGAATTAGAAATTCAAAAGCTCGGCCATGGCTCGAACCCTCCGACCCACCTTAGCCCAATTCAAGGCTCTGGAAGGTTCACAGCTCTTCCCTGAGGCTATAAATAGCCTCAGCTCTCCTCCATTTGATCCTTGCTGATCAATTGGAGTCGAGCTTCCTTCTCCGCCATTGCCGATTGCTGAAGCTTCTTCCAGGCACTCCCAAGCTGGCATACCGCTGATAGAAGAGTCTCCTGGAGTTCAGGAACTCAGATATCAAGGCCAGCTCGGCAATCCAGGAGGAGACCTCTTCCCCTTCCACAAGCTTCCAGACACATCCAGGTATCGCAGTTGCAGGTTCTGAGCTAATAAGGCTCAGCCTTATTCCATTTAATGTGGTTTTGTACTTATTGTCGATTCAAACTCAGCTATATCGTAATTAGGGTCTAGGTTAGCCCTGATCGATCGGGTTCAATTTCTTCTGGATCGCCTCGGTCGAGTAAGGACCCAGTGATCCAGGCCACCCCAGACCCCCAGACTAGAGGGCTTCGATCCGCCTCACCTCCCTGATGGTGTAGGAATCGAGCCCGGGGTCTGGCATAGTCTCTGTGGGGAGAATTATCTCCCCACAGTAACTCAAATGGCGGAATCTTCGGGTGAGTAAGGTCTGGATGATCCAGACCGCCTCACAAGGGGCTTCGAGTCCCAATCGACGCGTCCAACTTCGATGATGGAGTAATGATCGATTGTTGGCCGAGCTGTGGTCTGGAAGCACCGAAATTTTGGGCATTAGGGTTCCCTATTTGGCCCTACCCATCGGGACGGAGGATTGGGGACGACGGCACTATGCGGGCCGGGTCGACCCACGACCCACGACCCGCGCGGTGCGACAGTGCCGGGTCTCCCGGGTCCCGGTCGACCCGCGCGTTTTCGAATACGAGCCGAGCCATTTTATTTAAATTGAATTAATGGAATTATTTTTCTTAAGTAAAATAATTCAATTAATCAAATCATAGGATTTTGATTAAATAAAAATATAGAATGTATTATTTAAATAACTTCTGATCCACTGATCCAAATCCTATGATATCATATATGAAAATGATAAGAAAAATCTCAGGAACCTAAATATAAAATAAAATCATGCATCTAATGGTTAGATCTTTAATTATTGCCTAATTATAGTGGATCTTAATTAGGGCAAATTAGCAATTCCACTTATCTAAATTGCAAGTTTAGGGTGCCATTAGTTTACTTTGGATATATATATTGCATGTGCTAAGTAGAATATTTTTTTGAATTCTGTACTCTTAATTATGCCCTAATTTTGTTGAAATATGATTAGTGAATTTTAGGGTTTATACTTACTGGATCTTAGTAAACTTAGTCTCTGATTACTTGTATGGTTAATTAGAGCTTGTATGCCAAAAATCATATAATTTGAATGGTTGGATTTTTACTTATGTGCTAATCCTTTTTGATTAGAATTAGGGTTTGATTAGCACTATGTAACCTCTGTTTATTAAACTTTGATTATTATTCTGACTATTAACAGTAAGCTAAGTAAAAGATGAAATCATCCTTTATAAACTTATTAAATACACTTGAATAAATCCAAAGATTTAGAATCTTAAATATCTTAATTAACTTAAGAAATCTTAAGATTTGGATCAAGCTTTTAAGACTTGATCTAGGTCTGAGGTTGCCACCAATAATGTATAATTAATGTACTGATTTGACATTGATCTTTAAATCCACACTTGATTTTGCTTAAGATATGAGAAGGAGTCAAACCCTAATCTACTTAAGAAAATCTAAAACCATAAGAACCCTAACTTAATTATATTGATTACAAGACTTTGAATTGAATATTTTCCAATAATACATCTGATTCATTATTGATTCTAAACATTAAATTAGACAAATTAGGGTTAATGATAATCCTATGTGACTTCTTGATCTGAATCAAACCTTAAGATCCCTGATTTTCTCCTAAAGTAAGATGACTAGCATATGAAGATTAATAAAATCATATTGATTAATTAAGCAATCTAAGTCTTAAAAATATTCCTGATTTAGATCCCATGATCTTAGATTGAGAGTGATCAAATGACCTAATCATCTGATCTAACTATCCTAAACCTAAATATGAATCAGAACCTAATAGCTTAATGTTAACATTTAGAGGAGAGAACCTTAAAGTTTCTCTTCATAAGATCGTCTTGAATTATTTAAAAGACCTAAATTCATATATCATATGGTAGGAGGCCTTGTATGAATCCTTGTGGTAGAAGTATAGAAGAGCCCATCACCATAGAGATAGATCTATCCTCCTTGTGGTAGTAATCACTTAAGACATTAGAAGAGATACATCTCCTTATGGTAGAATCCATATTGAGTGATCTTGGATCACATTCACTTGATGAAACTTTATATAGGACTTACCTATTAGTTTAAGACTTGTAGTTTTGATAAATCCTTATTTTATTAAATAGATTTGATTGAACCTGGATTATTAGATAGTGTAGTATAGTATACCCATATTACTGGTCCCCAGTAATATTCGGGATTGGTTGAGTCACTCTAAGTAAGATTTATTTTTATTGCTATCCTACTGGCTTAGGCGGATATAACCTCGCTTAGAGTAAATCAATCAATCCTAAGAGTGTATTAAACGGGTACCCATTCCTTAGTTTAATTGAAAGACAAATTGCCATCGGGCAATGCCTCCTAGCGAAGATCGCTTCAATAGGTTTGGCTCAAATAAACTAAGTAACGGGATTCACCTTCCTTAAGACGCTAAGTATGATTGTGAGTTAGTGACTTAATGCTTAGTTTGAGACACAAAATCATCATCGGATGGTGCCTCCTAATGAAGATCGCTTCATTAGGGTGGCGTAATCAAACTAAATGCTGTGAGTCCTACCCTTGCATCATATTCAATATGTGTATACAATCACCCCACCTAGTGATCCTTAAGTAAGTAAGTAACTTTAACCAAATATCGATCTAGAAATTTGGAGTCAGAATCCTTCTAGCAGGATTCTGCATAGTGGAGACTTAGGATTCAATACTGTTTCTTACAACATTCTTCATGGATTTTGGGATTTCTCATTCATTAACATAGTGGCATAAGCATAACCGTAAACATGAGTTGAACTCATTCCTTCTGTTGTGACACATGGGTATCAGTGATACAGTATGAGATACGAAATGTTATATACACAGACTGGGGAATTTTAGGTTTTATCTGCGTTACCATACTGGCTTCCTAATTGTTGTGCTTACATTGGACTGTACTACTCATAAACCTTCAGTGATAGTTCCGTGATATACCGTGGTATAGCATACTTGCGAGCATTGTTTCAGTGGCATATAGTGCAGCTTATAGCATCCTTCTCTGCATTTGACATTCCTTTCACATTGGTTTATGAGCATCTGATATTTTCATTTACTTTCAGTATTTAATTTTGAAGCAGTTTTACTTTGCTTAGTTCTTACAGTTCAGTTATTTGATGTCCTTATAGTTTTTCCTGCACTTTTACTTTACGTTCTTGCACATTTGTTATGTTTAGTTTAGTTTGTATAGCTAGCTTCGATGTGTTAGACTTTTTGTCTAACACGGGGTACTTTTGGGATCCGGCAATTTGCTAGATCCCGAGCAGTTATTGGAGGCAGGTCAAGAGGACGTCCCAGAGACTCGGGAGGAGCAATTGGAGCTGTTGGGGATTGAGCACCTACTTTTACTTTCTAGTTCTTTATAGCATTTTAGATAGACTCTTTATATTTCTGCATTTTTAATGGTTTGTAATAAACTCTGGATGTACTTTTACTTTTCTTTTCTGAGATGGATATTTATTATTGCTTGAGATGAATGTATTCTGGATGTTTTGCTTTTAGCTTCCGCACTCTGTTATACTACTATACATAGTATTGTGATGTGATCGGCGTAATGGAAATGCTGATATATTTTATAATGTACATGGGTTCTTTCTCACTCCCTTGAACCTTATGTATGTGCCAGTCTAATACCTAAGATAAGTATCTCATTCTTATCTTAGATATTAACTCTCGAACCTACTCTTAGGGTTCGAGTCAGTGGCCTTCAGTATGGCACTATCTCTTTAGCCTATTCGGGAAGATGGGTCTTACTTGTATGGCCCACCACTTCCGAGTAGCGCACCATTCCACCGCCGAACCATAAAATGATACTTGTCTTTTGCGTATGGCGACGGGACGAGACGTTACACTGCCAACCTATCTAGTATCTGATCAATGAATGAAAAAGGATAGTGATCTTTCCAAGCTGCCTTGTTTAGTCTCCTATAGTCTATACATACTCTCCACACCGTAGCCTTACTGATTGGGATTAATTCATTAATCTCATTTAGTGTCACAGTTATCCCACTCTTCTTAGGGACCACATAAACTGGACTTACCCAAGGGATGTCCGAAATTGGGAAAATAATCCCACCATCCAATAGCTCTATAATTTCCTTATAATCTTCTTTCAGGTTCTATTGATGGCTTAGAGTTGTCTTCCAGAAGGATGCGGTGCATGCATAAGGTAGGACTAATTCCCTTCAAATCAACAATGTTCCATCCTATCGCCCTCTTATGTTCTCTTAACAACTTACATAGTTTAATCTCCTGAGTTCGGCTTAAGTAGAAATAATAACTGATAGTAATGTTCCCTCCCCAAGATAAATATATTTTTAGTGATTGGGCAAAGGTTTTAGAACCAATTCAGGAGGTTCATTGATAGACAACTGCATTTTCATCCTTTCCTAAATCAACTCATCAATTTTGTTTTCTACCTCATTAATTCCAGCTACTTCTTCATCCTCTAAATTAGATTCCCCTATATCTCTAGAAATTAGCACCTCCTTCAATATATTGACTTCCCAACACTCCTCATTTGTCTTAATGGGGTGCCTCATTGAATCCTTTATGTTAAAACTCACCTCCTCCCTCTCACAGCGAAGGCTTAATTTACCCTTATCAACATCTATCATGGTCTTACTAGTAGCAAATAATGGTCTCCCCAAGATTATAGGAATCTCTTGATTTTCATCTTCCATTTCCAACACATGAAAATTAGCGGGGAAGATAAATTTATCAACTTTGACTATAACATTTTCTAAGATTCCGATAGGAGTTCCTACTGATCTATCAGCTAGTTGGAGAAGGACTGAAGTAGGTTTTAAAGAATCAATTCCCAGTTTTTTAAATATGTAGAATGGTATTAAATTTATTGAACCTCCCAAATAACACAAAGCCTTTTTAAAAGAGTGATTTCATATAGTGCAATGAATGGTGAAACTCCATGGGTCCTTCCTTTTAAGGGGAAATTTCTACTGGGGAATGGCACTACATTCCTCATTCAAGGCAACCATTTCCTTCTCATTTATTTTTCTTTTCTTTGAAAGGATGTCCTTCATAAACTTAAAATAACTGGGCATCTGCTCTAATACTTTAGCAAAAATAATGTTTATATGAAGAGGTTTAAATGTTTTTAGGAATTTTTGGAATTGGATGTCTAATTTTTCCCTTGCCAATTTTTGCGAGTAGGGGATGTGAGGGGTGTATTCAGAAGGTTTAGTCGTCTGCGTGTTAGTTCTCTCATTCATCTCTTTCTCTTTGTCCTTATTACTTTCTTGTTCCTCAATTGATCTCTCTCCCAAAGCCTTAGATGAATTTTTTGAATTTTTTAATACCACTAGTTCCGTAATTTTTTCACTTCTTAATGTTATGGAATTTCCTGATTTTTTCCCATAGTCTCCTATAGCTCCTACCAGGACGGGTTAATTTAGTTGCATCATAAATTCCTTTTGTTTTAACTCTATTCTTTTGACAGCTTCTTCTTGATTCAAAAGAGTGTGTTCATGTTGATTTAATGTTGCATCAGTTCTGTTCATAAATTTGGTTGTGGAAGTTCTAAACTCTTTTAATGAATGCTCTAGTCCTTTTCTATCATCAGCTTGTTGGTTCCTATAGTTTAGGATAGAATTCACTCATTCAATTTCTCCATTATGATGAGAATTCAGTTGCATACCCTCAAGTTTTTTGGTTAATAGGTCAATTTTATTTCTTAGTTCAACAATTGGACTTGACTCGTTCAAGTTATTCACCTCCTTTTTATTGGAGTTCGGTCACTCAATCGTCCATTGCTATGCATTGTTTGCCATTTCCTCAAGGAGATCAAAAGCCTCCTCAAGGGTTTTGCTACTTAGAGACCCTCTTGCGGCCGCATCAATAAGGGTCCTTATGGGTGCATTTATTCCATTATAAAAAATTTGCACCTACATCCACAAAGGGAACCCATGATGCGGGCAACGCCTTAAGCAGTCATACAAATTCTCACAATATTACTGAGAGAAGTTTGAGATTTCATTTCTCACCCTGGCAGTCTTGACTTGTGGGAAATACTTGGCTAGGAATTTCCTTGCCAAGTCGTCCCAAGTCCTGATAAACTCACTAGGTATAGATCTGAGCCAAACTTTAGCTCAATCTCTCAGTGAAAATGGGAATAATCTCCATCTTAAAGCATTATCAGATACACCGTTAAATCGAAAGGTGTCGCATATTTCCAAAAAGCTTGAAATATGCGCATTCGGGTCGTCCGATGCTAGCCTACTAAATTGACTATTCTAAATCATGTTCAAGGTTGAAGGTTTAATTTCGAAATTGTTGGCTTGAATTTGGGGCCTAACAATAGAAATTAGGAATTCCTCCTATTGTAGGGAGGGCATAGTCTCTTAATAGTCTACCCCTTACCATCACAGGTGGATCTAAAGGATGGACTTCTTGGTGATCCATTTCTATATGAAATTAGTTAAGAATTGCTCGCTCTCTCCTAGCCCTTATGTAATTACGCTCAATTTCCGAGTCAAATACTAAATCAGTGGAATCTCTTCTATTCATACAATTCAGAAATTTCCAGTCAGCAAAGATCAATTCAAGTTGAAAATGAATTCAACACAAGTTTAAATAGTTTAGCACTTAAGAGTACAAGAATTTCAATAAACACCAGCATATAAAACAATAGCATTAGTATTCTCAGCAACTAATTTCCAACCTAGTTAGTTCTACAAATCAAATTGAATTTAATTACAGCTGACAAAAAATGTATACATAGAAAAATAAAGTTCTAAATCACTAATTACTTAAAGATTATATTTAATTAAAAATAGAACCGTTCCTCGGCAACGGCGCCAAAAAATTTACATATGGAAAATACACGTCTGCGTTTGCACTCAAATGTATGTGGTCTGAAGTAATAAGTGGAAGTTTTAATTTCAAGATTTATCATCCTCTAGGAACGGTGGTTTTGACACTAGTTATATCTTCTTTCAATCATGTTCAAGAGATTTAGTTTTGGTTTTGACTTGGCTCTTAAATTACCAATGTAATTGCCTTTAAGATAAGATATGGTTTGTTCAAATAGAGAGAGTTGGGATTTTGTTATAGTACTTGTAAGGATTTGGTGTTGTCACTTCTTTGTTTAAATCTATAACTTGATTTACTTATGCCTAATTGAATCATGTGATCATTGTTATAATTGGAGAAATCTGCCAATTACAATAAGTTCAGATTTAGTGCAATAAGGAGAACTCCCCTTGGGGTTCTACCTCGACACTTAAGCCTTTATGTGATCATGGTTTGATTTTCCTTTGATTTCCTACGTCTAGATTACAAAATATCTTCTTTTACTTGTTAAATCTCACAAACATGGTTCCCATCAACAATGCTTCATGCGCTTACAAACATGATTTAGCTAGATGAGAGGATGCATTAGCTCCAATGGACTATGCCACATCATCCATTGGGTTCCCAATGTCCTCTCATCCCTTCTACTTTATTGAGCCGCAGAGCATTGATTTGATGGGAACTTGTCACATAGTTCTCAGCTCTAACTGCACTACCTTCTTTGCTCTTGTACAATTGATGAGCTCAGAACTCAAGTTCTTTAATTAAGAGTTCTTTTAATTTTTATTTTCTAACAAAATGGTTTGATAATAAATTCTTCCAGGCATTTCATCACAATAATAAATATAGACAGTTAAAATAAAAATCATTTTTATTCATTTTAACATTTCCATCACAACATCGTAATTTCCTTACATCTTCCTACAAGTACATCCCAATGCTCCCCAAGAGGGTTTATCTTTTCATTACAAGATGAACATGAGCATGCATGCCAAGGGAAATTAACTTTGTTATTAGTTTACAACAGAAAATAATCAAAAGGGTGTTAGGAAAAATATTAGGAAGCACCTAGAGGTTTTCTAGAGTTCTCATAAATTTCCTCTTGCACTCCTGCTTGACTTCTCCTCCATCTCCCTTGATGTTTACTTCTCTTCTCTCTTCACGGATCACTGTTGGCCCCTTGGAGAGCTTTCCTCCTTTTCCTTGTTGTAGCCTCTCTTTTAGACTTTTGAATATCAGAATTTGGAACCTACTCAAGATCTAAGATTGGCCTTTAAATAAGGAGGCTCTCAATCTCAAGGCATTAATCATTTGACTCATTACCTTCCTTGGATTTAATTCAATCTCTTTTAATGTTTATTCTCTTTATTCTGTTGGGATTTAACATAAATAATGCACTTCAGTTTTTAAGAGGATGGGGAAGGCCTGAGGTTCATTTTGTGGCATTCCATATGCTGAATTTATGGTTGTTATGGAAAATTCTAGATCGACTGCTACAGTACACTGCGGCATGCTGTGTCAGCAACATTCTAAACCCTATTCCACTGTGGCGCACTGTGGTAGTAGCGTTCCAAATACTGTTCCTGCTGTAAGTTGGTATCTTTTCCTTGGGATGCCGTTGAGTCTGCCGTGGCGCGCTACGGCAGTTTCATCTTCGAAAAGGCAGAATAGTAACTGTTTCATTAAATCACATATAGTTTGTAATAACAATTAGAAATGCCACCTTGACGCACTATGGGATGCTGCGGCATGCAGTGGCGCACCGTGGCGCGCTGCGGCTGTGGAATGTTCGAAAATGCAAAATATTCACTCTTCCATTAGTTCACATAAAGTTTGTATGAATAATCAAAAATGCTACTGTGGCGCTCTGTGGCGGTAAACTTTTTGTGAACGTGGAATAGCGACTGTTCAATTATTTCATATAAAGTCCTTAAAGATTAATTAAAAAATGTCATCGTGGCTCGCTGGGCCCACCGGGCGAGCTGCAACGGTTTTGTTCCAGGTCAGTGCAAATCCTTATTTAGATGTTCATCTTTACATTTATATTTTCTTAATAGACTTTTTATTTAATCCACAGCATGATTTTCTTATAATTTATTAAGACATTTGAACACAGAAATTTTTATTTACGGCTTGAGGAAGTTCTTAAATATTCATTATGACCCTTATATTTCACATTGGATTCAGCCCAACCCTCCCCAAGGAGGGTTTAGCCTTCTATTACAGCTGAGATGCAACGAAAAACAAACAAGGATGAAGACCCTTTCATGATCCACTAAAAAGAAATTAAAAGAAAGTTTAGCATTGTACTAGGAATAGCCCTTATTGGGGTTCTCTGGATCTTCCCTCTTCTTCCTCTCTTCTTTTCCTATAGCTCCTTAGTGCAGCTCTTACTTCTTTCTTCTCTAGCAATGCCTCTTCAACCTCCCTTAGAGAGGTCTCTTTCTTCTTTTATGCAGCCTCTAAAAATTTGAGATTTTGGAGTGAAAAATGGGAACCCTTCTCATGTCAAGAGATGCTGCATTTATAGATGAGACTTTCTCCTTTCTTTGCATTCAAATTCTGCCTTTTTCCATCCACCATTTCTGCTGTAATGAGTGCATATCCCACTTGATGCATGAAATGATTTCCCACTTGATGCATGAAATGATTTCTCCTTTTGCATTTTTAAATTTTGTAATCATTTCAAAAACCTTCCTTTTCTCTAAAAATACTTTATTGGCAAAGGATATGTCAACAGGGCGACAGGCGGCTGGATGGGGGTCTTGTCCCGGCTGCAATTAATGCTCCGAAAGGACAGAAAAAATGGCGCCTGCTGGAGCGTGGAGCAGTGCATTGTGGCATGCTGCAGTGGGTTAAGTTCGTAAGCTTATCCGTAGTAGCGCACTGTAGCATCTTAATCTTTTGAGTTTGATCTACGATAGCACACTACAGAGTGCTGTGGCGTGCTGCAGAGAAATGTGGTGCACTGTTGCGAGTTAAGTTCAAAAACTTACTTGCTATAGCGCGCTGAACCATGCTATAGTTCACTGTAGCATCTAGGTTTCAAAGTTTGAGTCTGCAGAGCCCTTAAGGTTTTATCCGCGGTTGCGCGTAGCAGCATGCTGTGACGCGCTATAGCAAATTAAGTTTGAAAATTTACCCACTGTAGCGTGCTGTAGCGGCTCAGTTTTGAAGTATCTTCTACTGTGGTGTGATGCAGTGATTTAAGTTCGAAAACTTACCCGCGGTAGCGCACTGTAGCGAATTAAATTTGAAAACTTACCCACAGTAGCGTGCAGCAGCAGCTCAGTTTCGAAGTATCTTCCGTTGTGGGGCACTGCAGCGATGTAAGCTCGATTCTTCCTCCACAGTAGCGCGCTATGGCGCGCTGTGGCATACTGTAGCAGAATCGTTCTAGATTTTAGAAATCCCTTTAGATTAGTGCTTTCTGCTTGTCAGTAGCCAGAGTGCGCTGCAACGATTATATCCCAGAATTTGCAAAAAAGCTCCAGATTCTTCCAAAATTTGTTGTGCTCTCATTTTTCCTAAAAATAAATAGAATTTTATCAAAGTAGACTATTTCCAATATGAACTTGAATGAGATTTTCCTTTATTTAAGGTATAAATTATGGATTCATTACACCCTCACACTTGGATTCTTGCTCGTCCTCAAGTAAGTTCAAAAAATGATTTTTCTATTTTTAAAGTATGAGAGTCAAAGTTTTAATATCAATTAGATTATTATTATCGTTCAAAACTTGTGTAACTTAAATGACTTAGCAAATTGTTCAACACCTAAATGTTTCTATCTCTGGTTATAATCCTGGTTGCTTGTCTAGTCTCCAATTTTAAGTTTGCAATGCTTGATACTTCATGATGGGAGAGGATCTTTAGAATTCCCTAAACTAGTGAGGCTATGAGTGACCAAGAGTTTTGTGCCATATGTGCTCCTTCCTATAAATCACAAAGATACTCAATTTTGAGGAGAGATATTTTTTATCATCTTGTTTCATTTTTTTCCTTGAAAGAGATGCTTTTCTTCATCCCTATTTTTCTTTTCTTTTCTTTTTCAGCCTTAGGGAGAGGTATTTTTCTTCATCCTTTTTTTCCAATTCTTTGTGATCATGAAGTCCTACATGATCCTAGCACACTCATTAGTTCACTTAATTTTTCTAATCATTAATTTTGGGTTCACCGTTTTCCCCCATATTTAGACTTTAGCATTGATCTTGTTAAATGTTTGGGGACTAGATACAACCAAAGACCATTCCTTTGTTTTGATGATTTAGTGCTGTCAATTAATTGTGTCACTTTTCATTAAGTAAGTTTTGGTTGACTTTTAATCTTCTACTTGATATTTTTTTGACATTCATGCATTAAAAAGTTCAGAAAAATATATTCTTTGCAAATTGTAGTAAAATTGGGAAAATATGAAAATCCATAATTTATTCATTCAAAAGGGCAAAACACAAAAAGAAAATAAAAATGAAAATAAGAAAAAGAACGACCTATTTTACTCATCATTCTCGCCTTCCTCCTCGTCTTCCTCTCCCACATCCTGGTAGTTGTAGTCACAAGGCCAACGGGTGTCCGGAATAGGGTCGCCAACAGGTAGTTACGGTAGCACCGATCCATCTCGTCCTCCTTGCAATCTCCAATCCTTGAACATCATTCCAAGGGCTTCATAGAATTCAGATTAGAAATCGCGCTGTCGAATAATTTCTGTCTTGCTGAACCGCATGTCGGTGGCATAACCTTACCTAAGTCAGTTTGTTGAGCGTAGATCCGCATCAATAATTTTTTTAAGAATGTATGACCGGTGGATGCTGAGGCTTCTCCTTCTTCTCCCCTCCTCTTCTTGGCCTGCTTCCATTCTTGGGAATAAACATTTAGGTTTGTTTGCATAAGAGGGGTACTAGGGGGGCAATAGTATCAGAGGAGAGGATCTTTACCCCTTGGGCTAGACAGATGCCCGATATTAACGACTCGAAAGCAAGCGCAGCGCAGGACCCATGCTGGGCGTTCCAGAGCTGTTCAACAATAATGTCGAAGATACAAATTCCTCCGGGCCTTTGGAGCGCACACATGAGCAACGCCCTGGAACGGGTCACTTCACTAAGGTGCCCCATCAGTATGATGAAGCTGGAGATAAAGACCAGCCAAGCACTGCTTGAGTCCATGAGGAGGGCTTGAGGAATGTTGGCCAGATTTCCTCTCCAATCCGCATCATTGCGGATGAGTTCACATGCGAGTGCTGCTGGGTCATAACTTCATTAAATAAGGGCCAAGTCGGAGCAGTCCTCGACCTCCCTCAACCCATAAAATGGCTCAATTTGTTCAAGCCCAAAATTTTCTCCCCTTCTACATACAAATTTATGCCCCACTGAGTTAATGGCATTGGCGTAAACTTCTTGAACCAAGGTCGGGTATGAGTTAGATTGGGAAGACACCAGCTCCCTCCATCCCCGGGGATAAACTTGTTCGGAGGGTACGGGCAAGACCCCACCCCCCCGCCCTCCCCCCGAAATGTTTTTCGGGGATCAACTTCCACCGAGAAGTAACCATGGTGAATCTTTGTTCAGCCTTGGTGGAGGAGAACCTCTTCTTATTGAAGGCTCCACTGGATGTGGAGGCCTCGGCTTCCTTACGTGGGATGGACTTCTTTTCAATTAACAAGCTTGATTTTGAGAGAGATTGAAGTTTTCTAAAAAGGAGGAGAATGAGAATAACAAGAGCAGAAGAAATCAATATGTGCAAGCTTAACATTCCCCCCCCCTAAGCCCCTTAAATAGCCAATCAACCATGAGGGCAAAGGAAAACAAATATGGTCAAAGAAGTTCCCCATGCCATAAATGTGACTTACTTTTAATTATCAAGGGGAAGAGAGGAGCAGCTTATTCAGCTCCTCTTTTTGACTACCTAGGAATCCCATACATAAAGCATTTATTGACTGCATTGGATTCCCTAGGCAGTCAAAATTACCACAGTTGGACCCCTTCGCATTATCGCGCCGCAGCGGCTACGACTTGGATAATTTTTGAAATATGCCTATGCACGCTACAGCGCTTCAAAGCAGAAATTTTTGTCGAAGTGCGCTGTGGCGCGCTGTAGCGATTAAGTTTCAAATTTTACCCACTGCAGTGCACAGCGGCGGTTGAAGTTCAAATTCATCCCACTATCGCGCATTGCAGCGCGCCATAGCGCGTTATGGAGATCTGATTTCTTCAGCCTTTTTATTTTCTTACTTGGGTTGCCTCCCAAGAAGCACTTAGTTATAAGTCGTTAGCCCGACTCGTTTAGGATCATGTTTTGACTAGATTGCTCGGAAGGTCTCTTCTTCCATACTTTTGAGGTATAGGGGTGAGCACTAACATAAAGTGTGCTCGAACCTACATCCTCATCATTCCGTTCAAAAAATTCATTGCCTCGCACTTGGGTTTGGAGGAAATTTTCTTTTTCCTCTTTCCCCTCATGGTTTTCTTCTTCTTCTTTCTCTCCTTATTCTCACTTTCAGATGATGTGCCATAGAAAGCTTCAGAATTCCTTTCACTCAGAGTTAAAATTTGAAAGTCAAGTGTTTATGGAACTTTCTCCTCCCTAGCTTTCCTTTTCAACTCTAATTCCATAAATTTTTGTTTGAAAAGGGTAGGCTTAAGATCTATCAGTTCAGACCTACCCCGAATCTTTAAGCTCATTACACCCCGGCACACATCTATTATGGCTTTGGTGCTCATGACGAAGGGTTGCCCAAAGATAATAGTGGAGTTTTCGTTCCACCTATCCCATTCACATACTATAAAATCAGTGAGGATAATAAAGCTTCCCATCCCTACAGGAACATTTCTTACAATAACCAAAGGAGTTAAAAATTTCCAATTAGCAAATTCTAAAATTATAGAGGTGTACTCCATCCCTCCTACCTTTAGATGCTCATAACTATGGTAGGGCATGATATTAACCGATGCACCAAGATCACACAAAGGATTTAAAAGTACCTCATTCCTAATCACAAAAGGGATGCATAACCTCCCAGAATCTTCACACTTAGGGGCTGTGAGCTTCTCATAATCAATATTCATACTCCTTTATCTAACCTCTAACTTCTTTTCAACAGTATTACTATTTTTAGTTTGGTCATCACCTTCCATCCCTTTAGAATGGATAACACTCACCAAATCTCATGGATTCACTTCTGTAGAACTAGGCAAGGCTCCTTGCTGCTGAGTAGTCAGCTGCTTAGAGATCTATCATAGTTGTACTTCAATGTTTCTAAGGGATGCCTCTCTCCCTTAGATTGATGCATCGTCACTCTAAGTAAGATTTATATTTAGGCTATCCTGTGGGTTTAGGCGAATACAATCTCGCTTAGAATAAATCAATCAATCGTAAGAGTGTATTAAACGGGGACTCATTCCTTAGTTTGATTGAAATACAAATCGCCAATGGTGATGCCTCCTTATGAAGACCGCTTCAATAGGTGTGGCTCAAACAAACTAAGTAATTAGAATCACCGCCTTTAAGACACTGAGTGTGATTGTGAGTTGGGCATCTTAATAACTTAGCTTGAGATACAAATTGCCAACGGGTGATGCCTCCTATCAAAGACTACTTCGTTTGGGTGGCTTAATCAAAGTAAGTGTTAAGAACCACCTTTTTTGCAACTGTGCTAAATATATGTATACAATCATCCTATCTAATGATTTTTAAGTAAATCTTCAACTATAATAAATTATCGTTCAAGAAGCTAGGAGTCAGAATCCTTTTAGCAGGATTCTGTACATTGGAGACCTTGAATTCATCATTGGTATTCAAAGTTTTATGGATTTCTGAATATTCTTCATATAGAATAGAAGCATGGGCATAAGCATGAGCATGAGCATGATGAACGATTCAGTGGTGATGTATGAGTATCAATAATGAATTATGGGTTACGAAATATTACATACTTTGACTGAGGAATTTCATGATGTATCGGCATCACTGTAAATTGTATTCTTAACTGGATGTATGTATACATTGGACCGTACGACTCATAGCCTTTCAGTGATAGTTCTATTACATATCTATGGCATACCATATTGTGGCATATTTGGGTGCTTTATTCTAATGGCATATAGTACAACATTGGACATTTTTACATAGCTGTCTGAGTATTCGATGTATACATTTACCTTTCGCTTACTTTCAGATTTCAGTTCACTTTTACTTTGCTTAGTCTTTTACAGTTTCCGTTGCATAGTGCTTCTACTATTATTTCGTACAGTTTTGTTTACTTTACTGTCTACTTGTATTTACTTTAATACTGCTTAGTTTAGTTGCGATGTGTTAGACTTCTTGTCTAATACTAGGTACTTTTGGGATCCGGCAATTTGCTAGATCTCGAGCAGCTTGTTGAGGCAGGGCTGGAGGACCTACAAGAGATCCCGGAGGAGTTTGTGGAGCCCTAGTGGATCTGTCTTCCACCTTTTACTTATTGCTTTATTTTCATTATTTCAGATAGACTTTACATTGTCGTATTAAATCAGTTAGTAATAATTCTGGATGTATTTTATTTTTTTTTCTTTCTAAGATGAATGTTTCTTACTGCTCTGTGATGAATATATTATGGATGCTTTGCTTTAGCTTCCGCACTCTGTTATACTGCTATACTTAGTATTGTGATGTGATCAGTATACTGGAAATGTTGATATAGTGATAACGTATATGGGATTCCTATTTAACCTTTTAAATCTAATGTATGTATTAGTATAATACTTAAGAAAAGAATTCTACTCTTATCTTAAGTATTAACCCTTGATCCTACTCTTGGGTTCGAGTCAGCAGCCCTTCAGTGTAGCTAGTCTTAGTAAGCCTATTTGGGAAGAATTCATCCTGAGTAGCGTGCTGCTCCGCTGCCGATCTGTTATACCTTTTACGCGCGGTGATGAGGCGGGGCACTATAGTTGGTATCAAAGAAGTATCATAAAGTGTCAAATTAGGAGTTTTGTTACTATCTACTTTATGATATGTTCTCTGTATCAGGTCAATATTACAAGTTACTAAGTGTAGTAAAAAAAGCAAACATCCAAAAGTTCATCAAGATACCTCAGAAATGAAAGGGTTGACTATGTCTAGAATGATGACATCCTAGGAATTTAATGCACATAGTAATTTGATTGAAACTATGAATTTTTAATAATAAAAAAGACATCTTATGACTTGAGCAAACTTTGAAAATAATGATAAAATATGAATGAAATACTTATAGGTTGAGTTATTTTAGGAATGGAACACTAGCAGTTAGCATTTTGGTTCTACCTTAGAAAGTTTGATGACTACTGGGTAGATGACCTCCGAGATGGCCAGATCTACGGAAGGGTCACCAATAGAGTGTCACCTCGAGGAGTTGAGGTGCTAGATAAAATACTTATCAGCTCATCCTTCGGAGGCACCAGTCTTTCAGCACTCATCAGAGAATGGTTGGATCACGTTACAACTGCACTTCGAGAAACAGCCTGTCCGGAGGAGTATCGTCTGGTGATCGTAGAGATCTTACTGAGGAGATTAGCAAGTCATTGGTGGTATTAGGTTTATAGGAGATTAGCTCAGAGGAGCCACATAGTCACATATGATGATTTCTACACTACCTTTTGGGTAGAGTATTATAATTAGGATTTTAGAGATCTTATTATATTATTTTCTTTATCTCAGTTATCTATTTTGTGGATCCATGTATCTTCTCTTTTGAGAAAGAAATGAATGAATGAAAGTATAGTAAAATTTTATGTTTCTGAATCCATACTTGCATTTACAGTCATGAATCCTGGATCTCTATCTGCTCCTACTCCGATCAAGAATATGGTCTCATCGTCAAACGAACCCGAAGGATCAAACCCCATGGCTAGTCTTTTAAAAGCCTTAATAGAAAGTAATTCATAGCAAGTGCAAGAAACATGTGCTTTGATTCTCTCTGTCAGACAACAACCTGCAACCCCATCAGGGTCCTCACACTTTACTGGCGATGGGATCCTTCACAGCTTTCTTTGCCTCAGGACCCCCACAATTAATGGAGCCTTAAATCCAACGGACACAGTAAATTGGCTCAAGATTGCCGAGAAGAACCTAGCCAGTATCAAGTACCCTAACTTTGAAGGCACCCATTTGGTTACTCACCTATTCCAAGAAGAAGCTGAATATTGGTAGGGAATGAACGAAACAATAAATTTGCTGACTAAAAAATAGAGGATATTCCATGGGATATGTTATTGGAAGCATTCTGTGAAGCGTTCATACCTGCATCATCTCAAGCAATCCTGGAGAATGAGCTCCTCCATCTCACTTAAGGCAGCAATTCAGTGTTTGACTACGAATAGGAATTTTGGAGATTATCATGCTTCATTTCGGATCTAGTGAGGACAGAAGCGTCTAGATGCCATCATTTCTTAAAGGGGTTAAGAGACTCTATTAAAGCCCACTTAGTCTCCTGTCAGATCAAGATACTGACTGAATTAATCAAAGCTACCCATTTACATGAAGGATTCCAAGGTCAACTGGATCGAAAGAGGAAGGCAATAGTTATGCAACCAAAGAAGGGGCATTTTGGTCATCATAAGATAGCAAAAGTCTATAACATGGAGACTAAACAATCCCAGCCTCAAAATCTAGAGTGCAAGGGATTGCATTTGTATGGAAAATGCTATCACTTCGGTGGTGTATATTTTACTTGTGATCGAAGCGGCCACCGTTATTTTGACTATGGTGCTAAGAACACAATCGGTGGAGTGCTCATCAATCACTCCCATCATAAGCAAGCATTCCATGCACAACCAAGGAACAGCCGAGAGCCTGCTCCTGCTATAATGCCAGCTTCTACATCAAACTCGAAAGCAATCAAACCAACACAAAAGCTAAACCAAGATCGTCAGGGTCAAAGGCCTCAGAACAAGCGACCCGCAGCACCTGCAAGGGTATTTATGTTAACTCCTACCTCTGCCCCTGAGGACAACGATGTGGTGTCAAGTACGCCTTAAATTAATTCTTATTCAGTCATTTCTATTTCTCTATTCAATATTTTCAATTTTAGTAATAAAGACCTTAACATAATCATTATAATAGGCACCTTAATGATAGAGGACAAATCTTGTAGCATCCTTTCCGATACGGGAGCGAGCATTCATTTGTATCGGAAAGTTGGGCTAAAAATCTTAAGCTACCATCTTATCGCTTAGCAAACTCATTAAGCATCGTGTTACCTTTCGAAGCCTGTATACAATCCCAATAGCTTTGCAAGTTTAATATCCCTATTGGTAAATCAATATATGAAGCCAAATTGATCATCTTGCCAATTGCAAATTTTGATATAATCCTAGGCATGAACTGGCTAAGCCAGCATGGTGCTTCAATTAATTGCCAAAAGAAGAAGATCACCTTGGGCAGTAGAAATCTGTCGCAATCTTTCATTGGCAAATTTAGTACGCAAGCATCGCTAATTAACGCATTGAAAGCGGAAAGGTTAGTTAAAAAGGGGTGCGATGCGTATCTTGTGACAATGTTGGGAGAAAAGAAAGAAGTCATGCCCCTGTCAGAGAATTGAATCATTCGCAAATTTCCTGATGTTTTCCCGAAGACCTACCCGGTCTTCCTCCAGTTAGAGAGGTAGAGTTCGCAGTCGAATTAATTCACGGAACTCAACCACTGTCAAAAGTTCCGTATCGCATGGCGCCTAAGGAGCTCTAGGAATTGAACAAGCATCTTCAAGAACTGTTGGAAAAAGTTCTTATTCGTCCAAGTTCATCTCCTTAGGGAGCGCCAGTTTTATTCATGAAGAAGAAAGATGGATCGATGAGAATGTGCATGGATTATAGGGAACTAAATAAGGTAACTATCAAGAACAAATACCCTTTACCTCGTATCAATGACCTATTCGATCAGTTATCTGGAGCTAAGGTTTTCTCAAAGATAGACTTGTGATCTGGATATCACCAATTGCGAGTTAAAGATCCAGATGTAGAGAAGACAAAAATTAGAACCCGCTATGGACATTATAAATTTTAGGTAATGTCCTTTGGCTTAACAAATGCGCCATCCATTTTTATGGATTTATTGCAGCGCGTGTTGAAAGAGTTTTTAGATAAATTTGTCATTGTCTTTATTGATGATATTCTGATTTATTCGAAGAGTAAAACAGATCACGAGAACCATCTGTGATTAGTACTAGAAAAGCTTCAAAGCCATGAGCTATATGCTAAGTATTCCAAATGCAAATTTTGGCTTAACTCAGTTGCTTTTCTGGGTCATGTTGTCGACTCTCAAGGAATCAAAGTCGATCAAATTAAAGTGAGCGCAGTCCATGATTGGTTACAACCAAAATCTGTGACTGATATCAAAAGTTTCCTATAACTAGCAGGCTACTATAAAAAATTTGTGAAGGGCTTCTCACAAATTGCGTCTCCTCTCACGAAGTTGACGCATAAAGCAGTATCATTTGTCTGGAGTCCAAAGTGTGAGAAAGCATTCCAATCATTAAAAGATGCTCTTTCCTCTGCACCAGTTCTAGCATTACCTAAAGAAGGTCTTAACTACCAAGTCTATACCAATGCATTTGGAATAGGTTTGGGATGTGTGCTGATGCAGGAAGGAAAAGTTATAGCTTATGCATCTCGTTAGTTAAAACCACATGAAAAGAATTACCCTATCTATGATCTCGATTTAGCAGCCATAGTCTTTTCTTTGAAGATCTAGCATCATTATCTTTATGGCATTCATTGTTCCATATTCACTGATAATCAGAGCTTAAAATACATCTTCACCCAGTGTGAGTTAAACTGCTGACAGCGAATATGGCTCGAGTTGATAACTGATTATGATTTAAGCATCCAGTATCATCCAGGAAAAGCAAATATTGTAGCAGATGCACTCAGTCATCATGATACTCTGTCTTCCATGATATCATCAAGTTCACTAAAAGAAGAATTTCAAAATCTCAAAATTAGGCCAGAACGTGGTGCTATGTTGAGTACACTGATATCCATGAGTTCGGTTGAACCCACAATCCATCACGATGTCTCCATCTCCCAAACCAAGGATGAAGATTATTTAAAGTTTAAAGTAGACTTCAAAAGTAGCTATCACTTTGATCTTCAACTTCGAGGTAATGTATATATTAAGGAGACTGACTGTGGATTCTTAAATCTATGCATCAAGAGATTTCAGTATAAGTCACAATTCAGGTTACTAAGTACATCTTGGCAGTACCAAGATGTATCAAGACCTATAGAAATCATTCTAGTGGCCTGGAATGAAGTAAGGTGTGGCTGAATTTGTAGTAAAGTGTCATGCTTACAACTTAGTTAAAGCCAAACACCAAAATCCTAAAGGACTTCTTCATCCTCTAGCAATTCCCGAATGGAAGTGGTTCGATATTTCTATGGATTTTGTTATGGGTTTACCTAAATCCAGATCCGGTGCTGATTCAAACTGGGTCATTGTCGATCGACTGACCAAATCAGCACATTTCATTCCTATGCGTCAAACCGATTCTGTGGAGAAATTAGCAAAGTTGTATATCAAAAAAATGATCAGGCTCCATAGAATTCTCAGATCTATCGTATCTGATCGAGATAGCCATTTCATTTCCAAATTCGGGCAAGCAGTGCATCAAGACTTGGGAACTACTCTAGCCATGAGCACCACTTTTCATCCTCAAACAAATGGTCAAATAGAAAGAGTCAATCAAGTCTTGGATGATCTTCTTCATCTCTATATTATGGATTTTGGAGGCTTCTGGGAAGATCATATTCCTCTTGTAGAGTTTGCATACAATAATAGTTTTCAGGAAAGTATCGACATGGCTCCATATGAAGCTCTGTATGGTAGGAAATGTAGTACTCCTTTAGCATGGTCTGAAATAGGCAGTGTTCAGTTATACGGTTCAGAATTAGTTGAAGAAACTAATCATAAGATTCAGCTATCCAATAAAGAATCAAAGCAACTCAAGATCGTCAGAGCAAGTATCATGATGCTCATCATCGTACTCTGGAATTCGATGTTTGAAATTTTGCATATCTTAAAGTCAGTTCGATGAAAGGCATGTATCATTTTGGTGTAGCCGGGAAACTAAATCCCCGCTACGTCGGACCATTTGAAATCCTATAGAAGATCGATTCTGCAGCTTATCGATTGCAGCTTCTTGAAGATTTATCTGTAGTCCATAATGTATTCCACATTTCCTCTCTGTGGAGATATCTTCGCAACCCATCTCATCTAATTCAACTACCAACGGTGTCTCTCCAGCCGGATCTTTCTTATACAGAGGAGCCAATTAAGATCTTATCTCATGATCAAAAGCAGCTGAGAAATTGCTCAATCCCAATGGTAAAGGTTTAGTGGAGAAATTTCTCTTTAGAAGAATCTACTTGGGAGAAAGAGGTGGATATAAAAAGAAAGTATCCCAGTCTCTTTACAGTTTTAAGTACCAACTAACTTCTGAATTGTATTTATATTCTTCAAATTTCTGCATGGTTGTCTTCCCTCTTGAGATGATGTCAAGGACGACATCATTCTTAAGTAGGAGAGTCTGTAATAACCCTAGGTTGCTACCCTACTAATGATCTATAGCTTAATTACTCCTTAATTTTGATCTCATTGTTTTTAGAACATTAATCCAAACCTATTCTGCAAATTTAAAATTCATTGGACTCCTCTAAGTCAAAGATGGCATTTTGATCAGTTTAGATGCCCTAGGTTAGACTTAAAATATTTTGTTCTCAAAATTAAAATATGATTACATTTTTTAATTTTCCCACCCCCAAATTAGCTAGGGTCTGAAAGTTTGGTGCAATTTAGAAATCATTTAGGCTATAATTCACATTTAATTAAAGTGGATTATTTGTATAAAAGGGTTCCTAATTTTTTAAATTGCAAATATACCTTTAAACTAAATAAACAGCTGGGATCCACTGTGCAGACCGCGGGCGATCCGCTGCAGAGCCCAGGTCGCGCGATAGTGGAGTCCCGCAAATCTAACAGTCGCACTTATCTAATGGATGGCTAGGATTAGATCCAGCGGAACCATGGTTCTGCCATTAGATGCGTCCCTTGAATCCTACGATGTAGATTCAATCAGATTCTGCCGTTATGATTCGGAGGATCAGGACCGTTGTGCCTTTCTAATTGCTCAATCAGACGGCTCCGAACCCTCCCGTAATTGTAGAGCTTCATCCCCATTCGCTCGCACACCCTACTGGGATCCTACCAGTACTACCAGCTGCCCCCCCTTGTCTCCCACTCGTGCCTCCATCTCAGCAAGCCATTGGGGATCCTCCCGTTATGGCGAGGTGCCCCAATCGGGCCTCGTGGCCCGGCCGAGCTCGAATTGAAAATTCGAGAGCTCAGCCATGGCCCGACCTTTCAGGTCCTCCCCAGCCCGAGCCAACCCTCTGTAAGCTTCCCTGAACTCGTCTGAGGCTATAAATAGCCTCAGCAATCCTCCCTCTACCCCTTTGCTGCTCAATTGCTCTCAACTCTCCACTATCTTTTCTTTCACCATTATCGTCTATCCGAGCTTGCATAGGCAATCCAAGAGCTCTTGAACCACTGATAGTAGGCTCTCCTAAAGTTCAGGATCCTTTGTAGCATCTGGAAGCTCAGCTAAGGCAAGCCAAACCCTCAGTCGTTCACCCCGAGCTTAGCCGACGAACCAGGTACCCCCATTTGCCGGTTTAGAGCCAATGAGGCTCGGACCTTCCTTCTTTTGATGCGTATAGCTCTGTATTATTGAATCAAACTTAATGCTATTGAAATTGTGCCCTAAGCTTGCCCCGATCGATCGATTCGATCGATCGGGCTAAGTCCTTAAAGAACGCCTCATGTCGAGTAAGGCCCCGACGTTCCAACCCGCCTCAGGTCCTCAGACTAGAGGGCTTCAATCTGCCTCACCTCCCTGATGGTGTAGGGATCGAGCCCTAGGTCTGGTGTGGCCACTGTGGGGAGATTTGTCTCCCCACAGTAGCTCTGAGGTGAAGCCTCTCGGGTGAGTAAGGTCCGGGCTACCCCAACCACCTCCTAAGGGGCTAAGGGGTTCAAACAAAGCGTCATGGCCTACTGATGGTGTGAGGATCAGTTAGGGGTCACAGCATGGTCGAAGCACTCGAAATTTTGCCGCGGAAGCCAACCTTAATTCCCTGGGTATCGAGGAAGGAGGGTTGGGGACGATGGCACTGTGCGGGCCGGGTCAACCCATGACCCGTGCTGCACGACAGAGCTGGGTTCCTCGGGCCCCGGTCGACCCGCACGGTTTGGCTAATGGGCTGAACCCATTTAAAATAAATTTGATTAATTGGATTTATTTTTCTTAAGGAAAATAATCCAATTAATCCAATCATAGGAAAATATTTAAATAATAATACATAATTATTAATTGAATAACTTTCAATCCACTGGTCCAAACCCTATGATATTATATCAAATTGATCAAAAAATCCTTAGGAATAAGAATATAAAACAATATTGAACATCTAATTGTTAGATTTTTCATTTGTGCGTAATTATTACAGATCTTGATTAAAGTTGATTAGCATAACCACTTAACTAAATTGCATATTTAGGGTGCCATTAGTTCCTTTTTGATTAATAGAATGAATGTGCCAAGTGATTTAGTTTTCTGATCTCTATTTTTTAACTTATGCTCTAATCTTATTAAACCATGATTTGTGCAAATTAGTGTTTCTAATCTTTGGATCTTAGCAAACTTAGGCTCCGATTAATTGTATGATTAAATAGAACTTATATGCCAAGTTGCATGAAATTATGATGGTTTGATTTGTATTTATGTGCTAATCTTTTTTAGATCAAGTTAGGGTTTAATTAGCACTAATCATCTTTTATTTTTTATGAATTTTTCTGTTATTATGCTTCATAATAGTAAGTTAAATGTTTTGAAGCCTTGTATGCAAAATTATAATGTATACTTTGAATAAACCTAAATTTGAAGATCTTAAACATCTTAATTAACCTTAAGAAGTCTTAAGACTTTGATCAAGCTATTAAGATTTGATCTAAGTCTAAGATTGCCACCAATAATACATACCTAATTCATTGACTTGGCATTTGATCTATAAATGAACCATTGATCTTAATTGGACATGGGTAGGGTTAAACCCTAACCTGCCTAATTAAGATCCAAACTCTTAAACTTTAATAAAATGGACATGATTATAAGGTAATGTAATTGATATTATTCCAACAATGCATTTGATTTTGTATTGATCTTAAATATTTGAATTGGACATGTTAAGGTTAATAATAAATCTATGTGATTGCTTGATCTGAATCTAAACTTTAGATCTTTGATTTTTCTCTTAAATAAGACTATTAGCATGAAAAGATTTAAAGAATTATATTGATTTCATAATTGATCTAACTCTAATAACATCCTTGATTTAAATCTCATAATCTTTGAATAAGTTATGATTAGATGACTTAATCATCTGATCTGATCACTCTAAACCTAAATGATAAGTAGAACCTAGAATGTTAGCATTAGAATTAAGAGTGTGAGATCTTAAGTATCTCAACATAAGATCATCTCTCAAATATTTTAAAGACCTAAATTAAATATACATTGAGGTAATAGAATTTGTATAACTCATTGAGGTAGGAACTTAGATGATCCCTTAACCTTAGAAGTTGATCTTAAACTCCTCATAGTAGGAACCACTTAAGATATTAGAATGGTACATCTCCTTGTGGTAGAATCTATATTGAGTGATCCTTGATCACATTTTCTTAGAGCCTTGTATAGGACTTACCTATTTAGCATATAAATTAATAATCTTGATAAACCCTTGATGATTAAATAGAGTTGTCTATATCTGGATTATTAGTTGGGTATAGTTGAGTATACCCATAGTATCAGATGATTTAAGTAGTATTTGGGAATGGTTGAGTCACTCTAAGTAAGATTTATCTTTGGGCTATCATGCGGGTTTAGGCGAATACAACCTCGCTTAGAGTAAATTAATCTATCCTAAGAGTGTATTAAACGGGGACTCATTCCTTAGTTTGATTGAAATACAAATAACCAACGGGCGATGCCTCCTAGCGAAGACCGCTTTAATAGGTGTGGCTCAAACAAACTAAGTGATTAGAATCACCTCCTTTAAGACACTGAGTGTGATTGTGAGTTGGGCATCTTAATAACTTAGCTTGAGATATAGATTGCCAACGGGCGATGCCTCCTATCGAAGACCATTTTGTTAGGGTGGCTTAATTAAACTAAGTGTTAATAGCCACCTTTCTTGCAAATGTGCTAAATATATGTATAAACTCTTCCCATTTAATGATTTTTAAGTAAATCTTCAACTATAACCAATTATTGTTCAAGAAGCTAAGAGTCAGAATCCTTTTAGCAGGATTCTGCACAGTGGAGACCTTGAATTCATCATCCATATTCAAAGTTTTATGGATTTTTGGATTTTCCTCATATATAATAGAACCATGGGCATAAGCATGAGCATGAGCATGGTGAATGATTCAGTGGTGATGTATGAGTATCAATGATGAATTATGGTTACGAAATGTTACATACCTTAACTTAGGAATTTCAGGATGTATCGGTATCATAGTAAACTGTATTCTCAACTGGATGTATGTATACATTGGACCGTATGACTTATAGCCTTTCAGTGATAGTTCTGTTGCATTTCTGTGGCATACTGTGTTATGGCATATTTGGGTGCATTATTCCATTAGCATATAATACAGCATTGGACATTTTTACATTGTTGTCTAAGTATTTGATGTTTTCATTTACCTTTTGCTTACTTTCAGCTTTCAATTCACTTTTACTTTGTTTAGTCTTTTACAGTTTTAGTTTCATAGTGCTTCTACTGTTATTTCCTACAATTTTATTTACTTTACTGTCTACTTGTATTTGCTTTAGTACCTCTTAGTTTAGTTGTGATGTGTTAGACTTCTTGTCTAACATGGTGTACTTTTGGGATCCAGAAATTTGCTAGATCCTGAGCAGCTTGTTGAGGCAGAGTAGGAGGACCTACAGGAGATTCCTGAGGAGTACATGGAGCCCTAGTGGATCTGTCTTCCACCTTTTGCTTACTACTTTATTTTCAGTATTTCAGATAAACTTTACATTTGTAGTATTAAATTAATTTGTAATAATTTTGGATGTATTTTATTTTTTTTTCTTTCTGAGATGAATGTTTATTACTGCTCTGTGATGAATGTATTTTAGATGTTTTACTTTAGCTTTCGTACTCTGTTATACTACTATACTAAGTATTGTGATATGATCAGCATACTAGAAATGCTGATATAGTGATAACGTATATTAGATTCCTATTTAACCTTTTAAATCCAATGTACGTATTAATCTAATACTGAAGAAAAGAATTATACTCTTATCTTAAGTATTGACCCTCGATCCTACTCTTGGGTTTGAGTCAGCAGCCCTTCAGTGTGGCTAGTTTAGTAAGCCTATTTAGGAAGATGTTGTTGTTTATTCATCCCGAGTAGCGCACCACTTCGTTGCCGATCTGTTATACCTTTTGCGCGCGGCAACTTGGCGGGGTGCTACAATATAAAACTTGAGGTGAAGGATCTTAATGATATTATAAAAGCACTAGTAGTAAAATGGAGTAAATTGAGCTACCCAATAATGGATAATAACACTAGGATTATTATAGGCCTTGACATATAAAAACTAAATGTTAGTTTTAGAGCATCTTGAGGAGCTAGATTCATGTGAGAAGCAGGAGCATCAAGATGACCCTTCTACAATTGTTTAGATTTTTATGTTACTATTAGAGAGAGAGAGAGAGATAGAGAGAGAGAGAGAGAGTTTTATTTCTTTTCAATCTTTCTTTCCTTCAGTACTATGTCAATTGGGATGTATTGTTCACTCTATTTTTTATAATTATTGAAATATGATGAATGAATGTAATTTAATCCTGTCATCTTTTGCACTCTGCTTATTTATTGCACATGTCATTTGTAATATGAATTATAATTATTCTTATATGATAATTTTGGGCACAATGATATGTCTAAGTAGTTGTTTACTTAGACATATTAGTAGTATTAGTATTAGCAAAGTAAGTGGCCTCTTAATAGACATTTACTTTGTTAATTCTAAACAAAGGTTATCTCCCAATGATGACCCATCCCGACACTATCTTACACTCCCTTTGCATGGAGCGGCGGTGTGGGGCACCACACAATCTATCTAGATCCTTGACATTTTAATAGAATGTTATCATTACTATACATATTTATTAATTAATATTTTCTCCACACATTTTACATGGTAAAGCTTACGTCCTAACACAGGATTCTAAGAAATAAATGCACATTAATGGCAACAAGATCTATGTAATTCATGTACGCACTATATATAGAACTTAAAAAAATAAATTAATCTATCAGAACTCGATACAAGTATTAAGTACTTAACATACCTTGCATGAACAATTTGAATTTATAGCTTAAATGTTGGTTTGTGTGATGAAGCATTCACAGCACCTGCATTATTCGACTAGATACAACTAAATGATAATTATTGTTACATGTGCTGCTTACTTTAGGCTATTATGAACTCTATTGTATTTCATTCTCCAAAATATAAAAATAAAATATTAATCTACATCATGATAGAGATGGATCTACAAGATGGTATATAATAGCTTGATAAGAGTGATAACAATCATTTCTATGGAGAAATTATGAAACTATATTGAACATAATTCTTTATACTTTATATTGAGATGAAATCATCACCATCACTAAATTACATTCTTCATATGATTTTTAATGATAATTAAGATGAGAGACGATGAGTAATAAACTACATGATGGATTTATGAATCATTCCAACTAGCCATACTAAGATAAATCAAAAATTAAATATGAAGATTTACAACTTCTTAACACTTCAAGAAAACATAACTTGACCTGCATGAGAAAACAAGAAGATGAATAATTAAGAAATTACCATTTGTGATAAATCTTCAACACACTATCATCTATACAGATTTTGCTTGAAAAAGGATTCCTCCAAATTAGGGATAATTAGCAAGTACATTTAAGGTTTTTAGAGTAAATGTCAAGTTACATGTAAATTTCAACAGCCTAACTTATGAAGTTTAATTTATAATAGAGTGGTTTTTAGTACCGTGACGGCGTCGAGGAGGGAGATCTGTGTGAGGACGAAGGTTGTTGCCTTCGGCCAAGGAGATGAGAGTTAAAAGATGAGGATCAGCTTTTCAAGGATCAGAGCTTGGCAGAGAGGAGATCTTTCTACAGCTCAAAGAAGACATCGATGAGTTCATTCATCGAAGGAAGCAGAAATCGGCACTATACGACATCAAGGCCTTGCGCCTAACAAAGGAGCTAGGGTAGAATGGAGGGATCGACCATCTGCCATGCATGGAGGATCAACAATTATTATTGCCGAAAGGTGGGAGAGTTTAGAGTGATTGACGGTTTGTGAGAGTGGAGGGGAAGAGACGGGAGGAGCAGACGCGCTCGACGGGTAGAGCCAGAGTTGCAGGCAAGGAGGGTTTGACGACCTTATTTTCCAGATGGAAGAGATTAGCAGATAGAAGGAGAGGAAGCTATGGTTGCTCACCAAGAGGATGGAGGTTGATCGGCCATGGAAGGAGGGATCTCGATTTACTGCGTGAGAAGGAGGCGCTCGACTAGAAGGAGATGAAGGATCGAACGCTCCAAAAAATAGGAAGGAGAAGGAAATGGAATTTGGATGGGAAGAAAAAGAGAAAGATAAATTAAGTTTTCTCTTTAGGGTTAGAATTAGGGTGCTATACAAGCGATTCAATTTAAATAGGGGCATCAGATTACAATCGAGCGACTATGGTTCGTCTAAAACTTCCAAGCACTAATTGATCATTGATTGAGCTCCAAAATTTATGAAACTTGGTACGATTGAGCATCTTGACAAGACAAACACACTCCCAAAAATAATCAAATTTAGATGGCATTTATTTTATATTAATTTTTAAGTGAAAATTTTGAAAATTCACTACGATTAATCTAGAGCTCAAAAATTATTGAAACTTAAAACATAGCATCTTCATTTGATGCTTGTCGAATCGAAGGCTGGCTCACTTTCTGTGACTTTGGTCAATTCTTCCTGAGATGGTTTTTAGGACTCCTATTCGGACATCGAGTAGTGTCCCGGCATCTGCCGAGTGACCTAAAAATACAAAAAATTCTAAATTTTAATTTGTATTTTATTTTATTATTATTTTTTAATGTTAAAACTTTATTTATTAATTTAGGACGATCTGAGATCCAATCGCACTCAAACTTTCTCAATAGGATCCTCTTAATATACTTTATCTAAGAATATTTTTATAAAAAGTTTATCTGATAAATCAAGATTTTAATTTTTGTCCTAAGCTAATCAAAATTAGGTATAATCGACCTAGTAACAACATCGAGCTGTTATATGGATCGCGCTTATGAAATGGCTACCGCATTGGAAAAGCTCCACAACGGATTACCTGAGGTCCGTACAGCGGATCCGTACAATCACCCGATCGTTATAGGGTTATATGGGCAATTTATGATTTTAGCAAACCCTAATTAGTAATTTTTCCAATTTAAATTAAATTCAATTTTGGCTTAAAATGGTCTCCAAAAATTCACCCATAGTTAATTCAGGTGTAAAGAATTCAAAAATATAATTAGATTTTGATTTGGAGGTTAATTTAAATTAGCTCATTTTTTAGGTCATTTAATTGACTAAATGATCAATTGATTCGATCGAATTTTGATGGATCGAAAATTTCAGAGTTAGGTCCTAATGATATTTATAACCTTATGGAATATGAACTAGGACTTTGTTTATCCTTGAGTAAACAGGGTAACAATTTTGAATTATTACAGGTATTCAATTGCCCGCACTGTTGAAATATGCCCAAATTAGGAGCTTATCCTAGAGAAAAGGCTGTAAGAACAATAACGTGCTACTACTGTCGCCTGCTGTATTTAACTTTAATTTATTAGATTTTGTATTATTATTAAATCTTTGTGATAAAAATTCTATAATATTTTAATCCATAAATAATGAGTATGTTTGGTGTATATATATCATTTCTTTTAAATCATTCAATATGATACTACGGATAAGAGATTGCTTCTAATGTTGGTTTAGTTACTACTAACCTGGCATCGGGTTGCCATATCTCCACCTATGTTCGCGATTAGATCTACTTAGTTTATGAGGAGCTTGCATTTAGAAATAATGAGTTTTTGTGAGAAGAGAGAGTTTTTGTGAGGTGAGAGAAATGCTGAATAAATTAAAAAAAAAAGTTAAAAGTAAATAGATATACACCCCATCAAGAGTCTTCTCTTCTTCTTCCCAATTTGCCTGACCCCTCCAATTCCACCCCCCTCCTCGCCATCCATCTCGCGATCTTCCCCTCCCTTGGCCTCTGCCTCGCGATTCTAATCTACCATACCATCTGCAACAGCTTCATCTCTACTCACTTCATCAAATCATGGCCCGCATCCTTCTGATCCACCACCTCCCCCCTTCCTCGACAAATCTCTCATTGCAGATCCTCGCCAGATCTGCCAATGCTTCTTGGATCTCAAGAAGGGATTTTCCCGCCCTCTGCCCATCAAAAATAGCTTCGGCATCTCCATCGCCACATTCACCCTTCATCCCGTCGACTGGCAGCAAAGGATCAAGCCGCTGATCCCGGCTCACTTCTTCGGGAACTGCTTGGGCTCAGGATGCTTCCTGAAGGCAGGTGTTGGAGATCTTGCGGAGAACAATGGGGTTTTGATAGCCTGCGATATTATATGGAGAAGCATTGATGAGATAGGAGATAATGTGTATGATAGCACGGTGGAGATCGTCCCCAATTTCTTGGAGGTGAAGCTTAAGGATCCACTAACGCTTGCTGGATTGCCCAAGCTTAGGATCTATGATACTAATTTTGGGTGGGGGAAGCCATTGAAGGTGGAGGTAACTTCGATTAGAGCAGCTTTAACAATGTCCATGGCGGAGAGTAGGAAGGGGATAGAGATCGGTATTGTTCATCCTCCCGAGCAGCTGCATGAGTTTTGTAGAATCTTTTTTGAAGGACTATAGGATATCACTAGATAAAAATTACGTTTTTCTTAAAATAATAGTCCTTATGCTTCTAAGCCTTCGTGTTTATCATTTGATGATTTGTTGATAGTACCAAAGGTAAGAGGTCTCAAGTGGTGGAGCTTTTCCATTCGAATTTATTGGAGCGCCAATCTGAGTGAGTTGTTACATTGCATTTTCTCTTTTTCTGCCAAACCCCATCAATCCCTTCTTTTTCTTGGCAAATGAAGGCAGCTTTTAGGGCAGGGTTCTCTTAATTTGGGTTGTTACATATCTAAAATGGAAAATGTGATAATTACAAAACTACCATCTTATATTTTTTTTGTAGCAATCAATAGGTATATTCTTCTATTATATTAGCTTAAATTATTGGATTTATTTTAATTTCATATTGTGAGAAATTATTGCCAATTTTGCCTTTTGAATACACAATAATAAAGTAAGAAGCCTTCATCAACACAGTTGTTTGAATATATGCCTATAATGTACTAGATCTAATTTTTTATTAGTATAAGTTATTTTCCTAAAGTTGCTATCATTGTTATTCTGCAGAACTCATCTGATGCACGATCATCTGAAATGTTTTGTACATGTGCATGTGTTCTTGCATTTTATTATTTGGTTTAATCATTTGTTCTATTGATTCAATGATTTTCAACTAAGCATGTGGCTTTGAGATGCTATGCAAAATGCTAAACTTTAACTCTTTTTTATTATTTGCATATTAGAAATCTTTTTATTGCCACATACAATGCTCTTATTCCACTTAGCTCTTTCTTTCACTTGATTTAGTATAGCTATTTGTTATCAAGGAATATCTATTATGTTTAAGTAGATTATGGCTTTGTTAGCATTGGTGAGTTTACTACTTTATTAGGTTGGAATTTGTTACACTAATTTTTTTCTTCATAAAGTTGCCTCTTTATTTATGAATGTTTATTTATATTACATCTTCATATTATAAATTTTAATTCTCTATATAATTACTTAATTTTAATTCTCTATTTTTTTAATAAACAATTATCAAAAATCTTATTTAGTGCTATTCAAAACTCAATTTCCATTACTGAGGCTATTTGATTTAGATCTACTTTGATAGACTTAACAATTAATATATAATAATTTAAGGGTTGCACCTTATATAATATGAAGCTTTCATATTTTTCTACTGGATTGTATCATGATAACTATAGATTTTGTCAAAATTTAGTTATGTTCAAGAAATTGAAGAGCTTACACAATTTTTATGCAAAATCTTCTTTGTCATGTTGTTCTTGAATTTGATAAAAAATATTGAATATATCCTATTTTTTCAAGCAAAACCCTCCTTTCCTTCGTGCATATTCTCGCTGTCTTTGCTCTCACGAGTCCGCTGCATACATTCTCTTCGCCTTCCTATTGGCGACCTCAGCTCCCTAAGGTTTCATCCAGCACTTCAAATCATCTGCTCCACCTCTCCTCCATCTAGCAACGAACCCTGGAGGCTTCGACAATGGATCTAAATGATCTTGTGGCTCTGAGCTACGGCTTCTCCACATTCCCACCATCGCCTCAGCTTTTGACAATTTTTCCAAGGGGACTGCAGACCCTTGGATCGCTCCTTCCCGTAAAACCGCGGAGGTGCAGAGGTTGCTTCACAGCCCCATCTTTTCTTGAATTAAATTAATTCTTTAATATTATTAGATATTTATGGTTTGATTTTCTACTAAATATGTTTCTAAGCATTTTCTATTTTATTTTTATATAACTATACTTAGGAAACTCCTTAATTTTTTTTTCCGTGCATAAGTGGTAGAAACAAATTGGACTCATAGTATGATTGATATGCATGGTATGATAAGGTCTTAAATTTTGAATGACATGATTAGCTCTTCCTCTACACGCTGAGCTCTTTCTCAACCGAGCAGCTTTTTCTTCTAGGGGCTTTGAGGCATACTGTAGATTCTTTTGTTCTCACTAATATGTACACCTTCTCACCAATACACTCCAAAATATTTTGAGTTTTATTGCTTTTGAATTTTTTGTTTATTATTAATTTGAATTAACTATTATGATCTACTTTTCTACCTCATTAATAAATATATTGATTAGCATTTTTTATATGAACACACATGGAATCGCCGCCGTATGGCGCGAAGGATGCAAATCTGATGGTTTCTTAGGTTGATAGCGATTATTATAAGACTAGAATTTTTTATAGATAATAATAATTTTCGCTCGGGTTTTCTATCCGTAATAAAGTATTTTTGTTAACTATCCGCACACACTATTAAAATCTTTATGTTTTACTTTCACAAAATTTTATTCTAAAATATTAATGCTTAAATATAATTTTAATAAAGAGTTTTAAATAGCTTTCAAAAAATAATTATAAATATAATATTATATTAATTATAAATATATATTTTTAACAATATATTTAATGTATTTAAATATAATATTAAGTTGATAATAATTTAAATTTATGTCAAAATCATAATTATAACTTAGTTTAAATAACTAAATATAAAAACAAAAAATAACTCATGATGTGACATATTTTAAAAAAAAATTAATAAATTAAATATTTAGAGACACTAATGTTCAACAAATAAATTAAATATTTAATAAAAAATTTTATATTTATTAAGAAAATTTAATAATGTAAAATATGAGCACCAATCATGATTTATCCTCCAAAAGAATAAGGCATTATGTGTCACTGCATATTTAACTTAATATGATTTAATTTCTTCAACAAAAAATTGGAAATTGGAAATTTAATATTTAAAATTATGATTAAAAAATAATAATTAAAAAATTTAAAAGTATTTAAACATTTATATTTATATATATATATATATATATATATATATATATATATATATATATATATATATATATATATATATATATATATATATATATATATACATGGGATGACAAGCAAGCCCATTTCAAAGTTCCCATCCCAATCGAAATAGCAACTGCGAAGTCTCCCCATTTCCTTAGAGAATTTTTACCTATTCAGCTATAAAATCCGGCCAGAACTCAGCAGCAACCTCAGAATCCGGAGCCCCTCTTGATGGACTGGCTAGAAGACTCCATCTCATACCTCCCTGCTTTCCTGGAAGATCCCTACTCCCTGGCCGCCGACGACCTCCTCCCGCGCTACGACTGGTGGCCTCAAGACCAGAACCAATCAAACTCTTCTGCCGCCACAGTCACCGCCATCCCTTCCCTCCTGAGCCCCCCCATCAACCCCCAGCCGGTCGCCCCCAAATCCGAATTGCCGAAAAAGCGTAGGCTCCCTTCGGGCTCGCTCGCCGCAGCTCCGCAGCAGACGCAGCAGCAGCAGCGGCGAAAAACTGGGAGCGGCAGCGAGGCGCATACGGAGAAGGGAGGCGGTGGAGGGATCCCCGGTGGCGGTCGGGAGGCCCGCTGGGCGGAGCAGCTGCTGAATCCATTGGCTTCGGCCATCGAGTCGGGGAACGCCTCGCGGGCCCAGCACCTCCTCTACGTCCTCCAAGAGCTGGCGTCGGCAACCGGGGACCCGAACCACCGGCTCGCGTTCTACGGCCTGCATGCGCTCACTGGCCGCCTGACAGGCGGCTACACGTGCGCGGAGCCCAAGGCTTTCCGGGCGGCACTGATCAAGTTCCACGAGGTGAGCCCGTGGTTCACCCTGCCCAACTGCCTCGCAAACGCGGCGATCGTGTCCGCATCCGTCGGCGGGAGGCGGCTCCATGTGGTGGACGCCGGCGTCTCGCATGGTGTGCAGTGGCCGACGATGCTGGAGGCGCTGACGCGGCGGCCGGGAGGGCCGCCCGCCACGGTGAGGCTCACGGTGGTTGATGCCGGGTCGGGCGGGCCGTTCGGGTCACGGCCCGAAGGGTACGATTTCGGGCCGCAGCTGATGCGGTACGCTAAATCGATAGAGGTGGACCTGAGGGTGGAGAGAGGGGAGGTGGCGGGAAGGAGGGGGGTGATCGACGACGAGAGGCTTGTGGTCTGCGCGCAATTCAGGGCCGGGAGAGCGGGGCTGGGGTTTCTGAGGGCAGTGAGGGAGATGGATCCTGATCTGGTGGTACTGAGTGAGGGGGAAGGGGAGGGGGCGGGATTCGGGAGGAGGGTCGACGTGATGTGGCGGTTTCTGGAATCGACCGGTGCCGCATTCAAAGGGAGGGAGTGCGAGGAGAGGAGGGTGGTAGAGGGGGAGGCGGCCAGGGTTCTGGAGGAGGACGGGGGAGAGGGGGGGCGAGAGAGGTGGAAGGAGAAGATGGAAAGCCTGGGGTTCATAGAGGAAGGCTTTGGGGATGAGATGGTCGAGGCCGGGCGGGCCCTCCTCCGAAAATACGATGGGAATTGGGAGATGAGATGTGCGGACGAAGGTGGGGTGAGCCTCTGGTGGAAAGGGCAGCCAGTTTCGTTCTGCTCGCTCTGGAAGCCCGTCCGGCATCCGTCCCTAGCCGCCGGCTACCGTTCACTAGCATTGTGATTGTCCAAACACGATCAATTATGCCGAAGCCAAACTATGATGGGGATTATTTTGATGTTTTTGACTTAGATGTAACACAATAATGAAATTTCCATGCACATAATTGTTCAGTAGGATGTTAATTATGATTCAAAATTTTGTTTCTTCTTTTCTATATATATATATATATATATATTTTAAATATAATTATTCATTTGAAAATTGTAGACGTTAATAAATTTTAATTATTACGAGTTAAAAAGTATTTTAATAATTATTTATACAGTCCGACAGCTGTAACTATTTGAATAATCCATTCTGATTTGTTTATATATACAGCTAATTATTATATGTTGTTACTGCCCTCTATATAGTCTTCGACTTACAAAAATATGTCAAAATTCATAATCCAATAATTAATATTTACAATTAAATCAAGCAAAAATATTAAGCTTTGGATTCATCAATTTTTATTATTTAAAATTGTGGATAGTATGTATAAAAAATATAAATATTTAAGAAGAAGATTAGCATTTACTTAAAAGCTTTCATTTTATAATGTGCTTTTGTTTTTATTGTTTCTTACAATAATCTTAAAGAGAACATTTAGTACACTTATTAATACTAAATGTACTTTGGAAAAGGAGAATCTCATACATATCAGTCAGTGAAATCATTATTTATTTTATAAAATTTAATTTTTTATAGTATATTTTTATTTATATTTTCTCTCACATTTAAATATGAGCAAATAACAAATAAAATTTAAGATAAAAGTAAGTAAAAAAAATACTAAGAATTTTATAGTTCTTAAGATTATAGTACGTTCACTCTTTAGAAGTTCTCTTCTGGGATCTACTCAGACATGAGCCGCTCCTTCGATAATCACATAGTTGACAGAGAAGCCCGTGCAAACCTCTCCTTTAACCACCCGACATCGAAGCTGCAGAATCTTCCACCATTTCTAAAACCATCTCGAGGCTGAATCTCCTCTACTGGTCATTCATTTTTTCGAGCCACAGAGTTATAAAAGTTATGGTGTGGAGACCACTTTTCTAAAAATCTATTTTGGGTAATCTCTTACATCCTATTTAAGGCAATATATTGGATTCTATTATGGGCAATCTTTTGAATTCTATTTAGGCAATCCTTTGGGTCCTTATTTAGGCAATCTTTTGGATCCTATTTTAGGCAGTCTTTTGGATCTTATTTTAAGTATACTTTTGAATCCTATCTTAGGCAATCGTTTGGGGCTCCTAGTTTAGGAAGCTTTGAACCCGTTGGGAGTTGTATTTAAACCCCATGTTGTGAGGGTTTTATACACATCATGAGATCCTTTTGCGGCTTGCTCAAAACCAAGAAACCCTAGAGCAAGAGCTTGAGAGAAAATTTGAGAGAAGAAGATATGAGGCTTCAAAGGATGTACTTTTTCCTTCCCTCTCGAGGTTGATAAGTGCTTTATAACTCTGTATTAATTTACTTCAAAGTGAATTTTTTCTTGTGGTTGTGTGGCTCCATATTTTTTTTAGTTATCAGATTTTCCATAAAAAATTTTGTGTGTTTGTATGCTTGCGATTGTGTAGCTTATGATATGATTATATTTCTTGCTTATGTTATTATTTCGTATATTGCTTCGGTGACCCTCAATAGTTAAACCCATGTAAGATTCTTAACAAGTAATATCAAAGAGAGATTCTAGGGGTTTTTAAGTTTAAATGGGAGCAATGGTCGAAGAGATGATACATAAGATCATGAAATTCAATGGTACAAATTTCATGATAAATTCATAGTTTATATCCTAAATAAAGAAAAAATCTAATTCATTTTTTATATTGAAACAGTTTTCTTGATCAAATTTTATCTATTTTTTAAGAAAAATGCAAGCCCAGCAATTTCTGGACAATTCAAGAAAGTTTCAGAAATTTCTGGAAGAAATCCCTGCGGTGCGCTGCAACGCGCCCCAGCACACCTCAGTGAGAGAACTTGCGGGACTCAGGCGCTTTAGCGTGCCACAGCGGGAGAACTTGCGGGACTCAAGCGCTATAGCGCGCCACAGCAGGAGAACTTGCAGTACTCAGGCGCTATAGTGCGCCACAACGGGAGAATTTGCGGGGCTCAAGTGCTATAGCGGACAGCTTTTCGGAACCTGTCCGCGACAACGCTCTGCAGCGTATGCCTCCACGAACTTTGACCGCTGCAGCGCGCTACAGCGCGCTATAGCGGACCATCAAGAAAAAGCCCAGAACGCCACAGCGCGTTGCCGCGGACCACTTTACAAAATTCGACCGCTATAGCGCGCCACAACGCGCTGTTGCGGCGTGTCGAATTTCTATCTGAACAGGGCATTTATTGCGGCCGGACAAGACCCCCAACCTGCTTCTTGTCTCTCAGCAATCATTCCTTCTGCATCAGAATTTTTTTTAAATGGAAAAATGACATTTTGAAGTGATGTGAAGATTAAAGAATGAAAAAGTAGAGGTCACTTCATCCCTCAAGTTGGATTTATAATCATCATAGCAGAATTTTAGAAGAGGGAAAAGCAAATTTTGAAAGGGAAGAAGAGGAATGCAGCCCCTCTATAAATACAGCTCTTCTTCACTTAAGAATAGTTCCCAACTTTGCTCAAGAAAAATCCTAAGTAAAGAGAGGGCTGTATAAAAGAGAAGGAGAGCTCTCTAAGGGTGGAAGAACTCCTATTGCTAAGGAGAAGAAGAAAGAAATGCAGCACTATGGACCTAGGAGAAACAACCAAGAGCAAGACGAGGAGAAATCCATAGAACTTTATCAAAGGAACGTTCCTAGTACTCTTTAACTCTTCTTGCATTTTTTTTTTCTTAGTTAAATCATGAAAGGGACTTTATCTATGTATGTATTCTTTTTTATTTCTAGTGTAATGGAGAGTTAAACTCCTCTTTAGGGAGGGTTGGGGTAATCCTACATGAATTGAAAAAGATTATTATGTATGAAAAATTTTCTCAAGGATTAATAAAAATTGGTGAATTAAATGACTTATTAAAGAAATAAAAAGGACTACTATGGAATTGAATGTGGTCCAAATGATGAAGGACTAAATGACTTCAATGACTAAAAATTCTTGTGCTCCATAGCTTACCCTTAGTTTGGAGCTTGAATCATGGGTGCACAAGAGCTTAAAATTATGTGAGAAAGTTTTTGAGCTTAGTGTACCTTGATCTATGTTCAACTAAAGTGTTGAATCATGTGAGCTAAGGCCCCACTAAATGAGCTCTGCTGCTCTGCATACATGAAGGGAGGGAATGTATTCTTTGAGAGCTCACGAACGAGGTGACATAGTCAATGAGCCTAAATGAAATCACTCCTTTATCTAAACTACTAATGATGCGCGTGATGCTCTTAGTGGAATAAACACTTATAAGATCTTAAATAAAGAAACAACTCTCATATCTAAAAACTAGGAATGAGAGGAAAACCAATAATCTAAAATCTTATAAGGGTATTTGTGCTGAAAGAGAACCAACTTTGTGTTCATTTCAAGCACGAGATTTGAACTTGCAATTTTTGGAGTTAAACTCTAAGGAGGGCAATGTGCACTTGATTAAGTTACATAAAATTAAGTAAAAAAAACTAATGCTTGAGGAATCATCATACATGAGTCACCTAAAATTTCATGTGAGAGAGACCCAACTCTCCTCTCCTTTTTATTATAGTTACTTTCTACTAAGATTTGTTATGCTTGTTTAGGAACTAATTCAACAAAATACGCATAGTTTAAACATTATTGAATATAAATATGCCTTAGTAACAAAATACCCAATTTCCTGAGGACGATAAATCTCGAAACTCACATTCCAAATTATTACTTCAGACCACGTACACTTGCGTGCAAGCGCAGACGTGTAATTTACAGTCTATCAAGTTTTTGACGCCGTTGCCGGGGAATTGGTAATTATTTCGTATTAAAGAGAATTTATTAGTAAATAGTGATTTAAGCAAATCCTTTGCATATAATTTTAATTTTTGTTTTTTTAATTATAGGTGCTAACCACTTACTTTTCTATCTTTTATTTTAGTTTGCTAAATCATTGAATGTTATTATTATATTTAATTCTGGATAGCTTAATTTTTATCTTGTATGAATAGAAGAATTTGCACTGAATATCTTTTTGAACTAAAAACTGAAAGAACTTATTTATAAGCTAGAAGAGAACAAAACATTTTATTAAATCAACAAGCCATTATGGAAAATTTTAATGAAAATCTTGGAAAGCCTTTAGGAGAGCCTAGGGGAAGAGCACTTAGAGACTATGCACTACCTAATATTAGGAGAATCCCCCATGCTATTGTTAGGCCTAACATCAAAGCAAATAACCTTAAAATCAAACCTTCCACGCTAAGTATGGTTCAAAATAATCAATTCAATGGATTAGTCACAGAAGATCCTAACTCACATATTTCAACCTTCCTTGAAATTTGTGACACATTTAGGTTTAACTGTATCTCTGAAGATGCAGTTAAACTAGAGCTTTTTCCATTTTCGTTAAGAGATAGAGCCAAAAGTTGGTTCAGCTCTCTCCCGGGTGACTCAATCCGGACTTAGGATAATCTTGCTAAGAAATTCTTAGTCAAATATTTCCCTTCGGTAAAAACTACTTGCTTGAGAATTGAGATAACTAAATTTAAGCAGTATGAAGGGGAGACATTGTATGATGGTTGGGATCATTTTAAGGAGTGCTTAAGGCGATGCCCACATCATGGGTTTCCTTTATGGATGCAACTTCAAACCTTTTACAATGGTTTGAACGCTCCAACAAATACTCTCATTGATGCGACCACCAGAGGCTCAATTAGCAGCAAAACCCAAGAAGAGGCTTATGAACTCTTAGAAGAAATGGCGAACAATGCATACCAATGGCCTTTTGAAAGGCTTAAAAAGGAATCAATTAAAATGAATGAATCAAATTAAATAACGACACTGCAAAATGAAATCTGCGCCTTAAATGAACGAATTGAGAAAATGAATATTAATGTTTTTCAAGAAACTGAATGTGAGTTGTGTAGGCGAAGACATGCGAGCGAAAACTGCAACTTGAATAATCCTTTCGTGCAATCGAACACTGAACAAGTTAACTATTTAAGAAACAACAATACTATGAATGACCCTTACTCCAATACTTATAACCATAGGTGGAAAAACTACCCAAATTTATTGTGGAGTAATAACAATAGTAATGGAAATCATAATGGAGGGAGTTCTTCAAATCAACAAGGCTTTAATAATGGAAATAATATGAATCATCACCTATCAAATTTGGAAGGAGCCTTTAACTCCTTTAAGGCAGAAATAATTCAACTAATGTGCCGCACTGAAGCTACTATTACCCTCCATGATGCCTCCATCCAAGGAATAGAGGCATCCCTAAGAAATATTGAAGTTCAAATGGGGCAGATCTCCAAGCAACTGACCACCCGGCAGCAAGGAGCTCTACCCAGTTCTATTGAAGTAAATCCTAGGGAGTTAGTAAGTGTGATCTATTCTGAAGGGATGGATAGAAAATACAAAATTAAGAATTTTAATATTATTGAATAAGAGCTAGAGGGTTGAGAAAAGGTGAGAGGAACCAAGTATGAGAAGCTCACAGCTCCTAAATATGATGACCCTGGAAGGTTGTGCATTCTTTGCGTAATAAGGAATTAAGTACTTTTAGATCTCTTGTGTGATCTTGGTGCTTTAGTCAATATTATGCCCTACCGTATATATGAACATCTGAAGGTAGGAGGAATGGAGTACACATCCATGATTTTAGAATTTGCAAATCTTGAATCCTTGACCCCTCTAAAAATAGTTAAGGACGTTGCCATAGGATTGGGGAACTTCAATGTTCCGACTGATTTTGTTGTGTGTGAGTGGGATAGATGGAGCAAAAACTCCACCATTTTATTCAGTCAACCCTTTCTAATGAGCACCAAGGCTATTATAGACGTCTATTGTGGGATGATGAGCATTAAGATTAATGGGAGATTAGAGCTGATTGATCTAAAACCCACATGTTTTAAACAAAGAATGTTGGAGGATGAGGTGAGGAGAAAAGAAGAAAGAATGAAGATTGATCATGATTTTGAAAATCTAAGTCTAGGAGAGAGGAACTCTGAAAATAGCTCTAACTCTTCGTTGGAAAAAGAGAGTAAGGAGGGCGTAAGAAAAAGAAAAATTAGAAGGGGAAAAAGAAAAAAGAAGACTCCCCAAAGGACGAGTTTTGAAAGGATGATTCGAAGGAAGGGAGCGGCGAGGACGAAGGTTCGAGCACACTAAAGGGTTGTGCTCACTCGAGTACCTCAAGGTTATGGAAATAAAAACCTCCAGATCCCATTGTTTGATACTTGTGCGAGTCTAGGTAAGACGTTAAACTAAGAGCTTTTTGGAAGGCAACCCAAAAAACAAAAAAAATTGGGAACTAAGCACCACATCGTGCCTTGGCGTGCTGCAGTGAGCTATAGCAGGATTTTTTCGACACATTGACTGCTACAGCGCGCTATGGCGCACAACTGAAGAGCTATAAGAAACATTGTCGCTCCAGCACGCTGCAGCGACTCCTTCCAGCTGTGTTAGTCAGAGCTGCCTAGGGAATCCAGTGCAGCTACTCAATGCTATTGTTTGGAATTTCTAGGTAGTCAAAAGGTGGATGGAAGAGCTGCTCATCCCTCACATTTATGGCTAGTCACATTGATGGCATGCAAGGAATCTTTTGACCAAATCCTTGTGCCATTCCCTAGCTGAATTCCTCGACTATTTATAAGGGAGAATATAAGCAATTTTCCATTGTACTTTCAGCTCTCAAGTTTCCAATCTCTCCTATTCTTTCTAAGTCTCTAAATCCTCTTCTCTCTTGCATCATGTCATCTGGCAAGAAGGCAATTCCTCGTAGAGAGGTGGTGGCTTCATCTTCAGGAAGATCCTTCTACAAAAAGAGGTTCTCCTCCACTGAAGCTGAGCACCACTTCTTCTCCACAACCTCTTGGTAGAAGACAATCCTCGAAAAGAATTTTGGGAATTACATGCCCATCCCGAATGAGCAAGTCGATTCTAGGGGATGGAGGGAGATGGTGACTTACAAATCTCCCTCCTGCCCGACTATTGTCCAGGAAGTTTATGCTGATGCCATAAATGCGACCGACGGACAGTTTTTGTTCAGGGTAAAGGAGTAACCTTTGGGATTGCTCAAATCGAGCAATTCTATGGGTTAGGGGAGGTAAATGCTTGTTCTTACATAGAACTCTTGGAATTTTGCTTTAATTTACTCTGTATTAATTTACTTCAAAGTGGATTTTTTCTTGTGGTTGTGTAGCTCCATTTTTTTTTTCAGTTATCAGATTTTCCATAAAAATTTTTGTGTGTTTGTATGCTTGTGATTGTGTAGCTTATGATATGATTATATTTCTTGCTTATGTTATTATTTCGTATATTGCTTCGGTGACCCTCAATAGTTAAACCCATGTAAGATTCTCTACAAGTGGTATCAAAGAGAGATTCTAGGGGTTTTTAAGTTTAAGTGGGAGCAATGGTCGAAGAGATGATACATAAGATCATGAAATTCAATGGTACAAATTTCATGATAAATTCATAATTTATATCCTAAATAAAAAAAAAATCTCATTTATTTTTTTATATTGAAATAGCTTCCTTGATCAAATTCTGCCTATTTTTTAGGAAAAATGCAAGCCCAGCAATTTCTGGACAATTCAAGAAAGTTTCAGAAATTTCTGGAAGAAATCCCTGCGGTGCACTGCAACGCTCCCCAACACACCTCAGTGAGAGAACTTGCGGGACTCAGGCGCTTTAGCGTGCCACAACGGGAGAACTTGCGGGACTCAGGCGCTATAGTGCACCACAGTAGGAGAACTTGCAGTACTCAGGCGCTATAGTGCTCCACAGCGGGAGAATTTGCGGGGCTCAAGCGCTATATTGCTCCACAGCGGAGCTGGCTGGCTTTCATTTCTAGCTTTGCCATGCCATCGGGTCACTTGAAGTGACCCGCGCCAGAGCACTCCTCTTGTGCTCATTGATTAGGCTGGGGGAGATCTGTATCTCTAACATCTTTTTGAGCAGCCCTGGAAAGCACTCCAGGGACCCTATGCTGCATTAACCTTCGGGTCATTGATCTCTGGGATATGCGTGGCCTAAGGGGTAAAAATCCTCTCCTCCAATTCCATCATTCCCCCCAGCTCCGCTCTTGCACGTTCAAATATAACGTCCGTTCTAGTGAGCGAAATGAAGCTAAGAAAAGGAGGGGCAATCAAGGGGAAACGTCAACTCTGTCCAGCCATGCTCTCTCAGATAAGTTGTTGTTACAGATTTACAAGCAACAAATAAATCTAGGCAATGCTATGGCAACCAACATGCGGTTCTTCTAAAAGGAACTCGCCCAGCAATATGAATTCCAGTCAGAATTCCATGAAGCTCTATGATTAATGTTCGAGGACTTGAGCTTGCATGGAGGACCAGATGCGTCCGTACTGTCGCGTCCGCCTGTCGGTGACCCCATTCCGGACACTCGTTATCCATGTGACTACCCCTACAACATGGAAGAAGAAGAGGAGGATGATGAAAACTAAGAATAAATAGGTTGTATCTTTACTTATTTGCATTGCTAGTTTTTGTACTCTTATTTTATGTGTTTTTATTTTTATTTAAGGAAAAAAATTATGAATTCTCATATTTTCAAAATCTTTTTATGATTTGCAAATGATAAATTTTTTCTAAATTTTTCAAGTTTATAAAAGTTACAAGAATGTCAATATATAAATTGATTATCAACCAAAGGTTGCTTAATAAAAAGTGACTAAATGCATTGACAAAATTAAATCATCTAAATAAGGGAATGATTTAAGGTTGAATCTAGTCTTCAAAAATTTAAGTCAATGCTAAGGACTAAATGTGGGGGAAGGCTTAAAAATCAAAAACTACTGACGGTTTTGAGTGAGCAAAAGAGTGTGCTAGGCTCCTGTAGGACTTCATATTCACAAAGATTTAGAAATGGGATGAAGAAAAATGTCTCTCCCTAAAGGATGAAAAAGAAAGTAAAAATAGGGATGAATAAAAATATCTCTCCCAATAAAAAAATAATATAGGATGATCAAAAATATCTCTCATAAAATTTTAAATATATTTGTGATTCATAAGAAGGAGCACATACGGCATAAACAACTCTTGATTACTCATTACAATCCTAGTTTAGTAATTCCAAGGAACCTTCCCCATTACCTAGCACCAAGCATAACAACTTAAAATTGGAGATTGGCTTATCAACTTTGGTTCACAACCAAAGTTAGAAAAATTTAAAAGTTGCCAAATATTTTTATCATTTCAGTTAAGCATGACTTTTGAATTGCAATCAATCTCACATTGATATTACTTATTGATTATCATACCTTAGAAACAGAAAAAATAAAATTATTTTTTGAGCTTACTCTAGGATGAGCAAGAGTCTAAGTGTGGGGTGTGAAAAATCCATAATTTATATCCTAAATAAATAAAAAATCTCATTCATTTTTTCATATTGAAACAGCTACCTTGATCAAATTCTGCATATTTTTCAAGAAAAATGCAAGCCCAACAATTTTTGGAAAATCCTAAAAGGTCTCTGAAATTTTAGGAAGAAATCTGGTGCAGCTCATTGTAGCGCACCCTAGTGCGCCACGGCGGGAGAACTTGGAGGACTCCGGCTCTATAGCGCGCCACAACTGGAGAACTTCCGGGACTCTAGCGCTATAGCGCGCCACAGCGGGAGAACTTGTGGGACTCCTACGCTATAGCGCGCCATAACGGGCGAACTTGCGGGACTCGGGCGCTATATCACGCCACTGCGAGAGAATTTGCGAGGCTCAAGCGCTATAGCGGACAACCTTTTGGAACCTGTCCGCGACAGCGCGCTGCAACGTATGCCTCCACAAACTTTGACCGCTGCAGCGCGCTATAGCGGACCATCAGAGAAAAAGCCCAGAACGCCACAGCGCGTCGCTGCGGACCACTTTACAAAATTTGACCACTATAGCGCGCCACAATGCGCTGCAGCGGTGCGCTGAATTTCTATATGAATGGGGCATTTATTGCGGTCCTTGTCTCCCAGCCATAATTCCTTCTACAGCAAATTTTTTTTTTAAATGGAAAAATGACATTTTGAAGTGGTGTGAAGATTAAAGAATAGAAAAGTAGAGGTCATTTCATCCCTTAAGTTGGATTTGCATTCATCATAGCAGAACTTTGGAAGAGGGAAAAGCAGATTTTGAAAGAGAAGAAGATGAATGCAGCCCCTCTATAAATACAGCTCTTCTTCACTTAAGAATGGTTCCCAACTTTGCTCAAGAAAAATTCTAAGTAAGAAGAGGGCTGCATAGAAGAGCAGGAAAACTCTCCAAGGGTGGAAGAACTCCTATTGCCAAGGAGAAGAAGGAAGGAAGGAAGCAATACAGACCTAGGTGAAACAACCAAGAGCAAGAAGAGGAGAAATCCGAAGAACTTTATCAAAGGAACTTTCCTAGTACTCTCTAACTCTTGTCTTGTATTTTTTTTTCTTAGTTGATCATCAAAGGGTTTTTATCCATATATGTGTTCTTTTTTATCTCTAGTATAATGGAGAGCTAAGCTCCCATTTGAGGAGGGTTAGGGCAATCCTACATGAATTGAAAGAGATTATTATGTATGAAAAATTTCCTTAAGCATTAATAAAAATTGGTGAATTAAATGACTTGTTAAATAAATGAAAATGACTATTATGAACTTGAATGTGGACCAAATAATGAAGGACTAAATGACTTCAAGGACTAAAAAGTCTTGTGCTTCATAGCTCACCCTTAGTTTGGAGATGGAATCATGAGTGCACAAAAGTTTAGAACTATGTGAAAAAGTTCTTGAACTTAGTGCACCTTGATATATATTCAACTAAAGTGTTGAAGCATATGAGCTAAGGCCCACTAAATGAGCTCCACTGCTCTGCATACGTAAAGGGAGAGAATGGATTCTTTGAGAGCTCATGAGGTGACATAGTCATTGAGCCCAAATGAAATCACTCCTTTATCTAAACTATGTATGATGCGCATGATTCTCTAAGTGGAATCAATGCTTGCAAGATATTAAATAAGGAAATAACTCTCATATATAGAAACTAGGAATGAGAGGAAACCAATAATCTAAAATCTTATAAGGGTCCTTATGCTGAAATAAAACTGATTGTGTTCATTTCAAGCATGAGATTTGAACTTGTAATTCTTGGAGTTAAACTCTAAGGAGGGCAATGTGCACTTGATTAAGTTACATAAAATTAAGTAAAAAAGACCAAATCTTGAGGAATCATTATATATGAGTCACCTAACATTTCCTGTGGGAGAGACCCAACTCCCCTCTCCTTTTTATCATAGTTACTTTCTACTAAGATTTGTTGTGCTTGTTTAGGAACCAATTTAACAAAACACACATAGTTTAAACATTATTGAACATACATATACCTTTGTAACAAAACACCCAATTCCCTGAGGACGATAAATTTCAGAATTCACATTTCAAATTATTACTTCAAACCACGTACACTTGCGTGCAAGCGCAGCCGTGTAATTTATAATCTGTCACTTCACCTTCTGGAAAATACAGATGGAGATGTTCTCTACCAGAAGAAGTTAAACCTGCCACTCAGAGGAGCCTATAAGAAACATACTACTATGTGTAATGAAGATTGGGAAGTTCTTAATAGAACAACACTGGCATTTTCACTTTTCTTTATCCTTGTCCGTGGTGTTCAAAATTGTGAATGAAAAAATAATAGTAGATCTCATGGTAGCCTTAACTAGAATGTATGAGAAACCCTCAGATTCCAACAATTTTTCTTGATGAAGAGATTATTCAACATAAATATGGTAGGCGACGATTCAATAACAGAATAGAATGAGTTCGATACTATGACTAGCCAATTAAGCTCCGTAGACACCAAGTTTAATGAAAAGGTGCAAGCTTTGTTACTTATATCTTTATTGATGGATAGCTGGGACAATTTTTTTACCATTGTAAGCAATTCATTAGGAAATGCAAATTTGAAATTTAGCAACATTTTTGGGCTTATATTGAACAAAAATGTTCGAAAAAGGACTAACGATGAAATATCTAGTTCAACTCTGAAAGTTGAGGAAGAAGCATAGACCAAAGACAAATTTGAATAGGACTAAGTCAATATGTGGAAATCAAGTTTGAGAAAAGGAAAAGCATAATCCTGGAACTACAAAAAATTTGGATACTTCAAGAAGGATTATTTTTCTTTAAAGTCAATAGATGGGAATAAGGATAAGAATCCCTATATAAATATTTTAGCAGAAGAAGATTATAATGCGTTGATATAGTCTCTAGTTAGCACTGGTTCATGGGTTGCGGATTCAGGGGCTTATTTTCATGCAATAGTTGCCAGCAAGGATGCTTTCATAGCTATACCAAAGGTAATCTAGGAAAAGTTTACCTGGGAGATGCAAAGCCTGAAACATTGTTGGTGTAATAACCTAAATCATAATTAAGGATATTAGGGTCTAATTGCTGACTAAATTATGACAAAATTAGGATCCGGGGTAAGTTAAAAATTAGGCCAAACCAAATATACCATTGGAAATAGTATACTTTTTGGAATATAGTGCCTAAGTTTGGATGCAATCTGACCAATGTATACTATTGTATTCATTTTAAAATTCTTTAAATACAAAAAAATAAAAAAAATAAAATATAAGTTTAAATTTAAAAATTTTGGTGTCGTAAGATTGGGAATTTAATATTATTTTATTCAATGGTCAAAAACTCATATTTTTCATTTTATGTCCCAATCATATAAACATAGTGGCTATAACTTCCTTATAATATAATGAGTAAAAAGACACTAAGTACGATCAAATCAGACATCAAATGATTAATTGAGATTTTAATGATTCTTAATGATACTTAAGAGGTCATTAATAATATTAGATGTCAAATTAGAAATTTGACATCACGTTATTGTTTTATACATTCTTGTGATCCAAATAGGCTATTTGATCATCGAATTTGAACAAGAATTGGTTAAATTACGGCGCTTACAAATTTAGGTTAATTAATTATTTATCTACTTAATTGAAATAGTGATTAGCAAAATTAATCATCGAATTAAAAATTTAATGTCATAATATTACTCATCATATTTTTTTGATCAAAAAGGTATATAATTTTTTATTATTTGGAGTTTTATTAGTGAAGTTATCAATTAAATGATAATTTGATAAATAATTAATATATTTAATTTAGCCTAAGCTAATTCCATTGTGATCCTTCCTGCTTGCCACACACAATCACTGAGCCTACACACACGGGCCTAGCCACACGCACGTGGCCCAGGTAGAGCCAGCAAGTCGGGCCCGCGGTTCAGGACGCTCGAGTTGGGCCGACCGAGGAAGAACCTGTCATGGTAAGTTTTGATACGTGGAGCTAGGACATCAAATTATCCCTAGCTCTAGTGGTCACCGGTGGCTGGCCCACAGTCATTTGAAAGGTCTTGAAGAGACATTACAATTGACATATTGCATGTCACCGAAAGCCATCTTCATTGCCAGCAAGGTCATTCCCTTGATTCCATATTATGGACCTTAGTTATTATTGTTACGCACTGTTGGTATGGTGTCTTCCTAACCTTCCTACTGACTCACTCAGGCCTAGTAGAGGTTCACAGGTGGTAGAGTGATGAACAAAATAAGGAAACAAAATGCTAATTTTAAGAGATATTCGATATATTAAATAGGAGGGGTGTACCATTCACCGTGTTTAGCTGATTCCAGGGTTTACAAAATTGGAGTCCACTGCTGCTCAATTTTTGTCTCGGCACTATCCAATAGATGGCCTAATGCAAATTAGCCAAATGGAGAGTTCTACAATCCTAAATGGGGAGGGTGAGGCAATAGGGAGAAGGTCGTTGTACGGGAAACTACGAGTTCAGGTGCTCAATTGTGCAAAGGAGAGGGACATACAGTGGCACACCCTCAACCATTCGATCACAATCCCTCAGTTAGATCGGGCTCATGCTTCTAAGCCGTCAGATAAAGTCACACGTGGATTTGGATGGCTAAAATATAAACGTTTGGATATTCAATAATTTTGATCTCCACACCTGTGGCATCCTGCCCAATCGCCGCGTGCAAAAGAGATAACATAATCAATTTCAGTAGTGGAGCATGGGCCACTCAAGAAGGATTATCCCATCTTCCCGAATAGCTGAAACTAATACTGAAAAGAAACCCATCTGAAGGGCTACTAACTCAACCCCAAAGGAAGGTTAAGAACTAATACTAAGATAAGAGTAGTATCTTTATCCTAAGTATTAGGCAAATACATACATTAGCTTTAAAATACATCATGAAGAATCCAATATATGTATAAAATATATGTATTTCTAATATGCTGACCACATCTTGATACTAAGTATAAGTAATCTATTAATAGAGTGCGAAAGCTAAAGCAAACATCTAGAAACATTCATTATAAAAGCTGAATAGAACATTCATCTCAGAAAATAAAAGAAAACACATCTAGAGTTATTACAATCAGTTTACAGAAATACAGAATAGAGTCTAAATACTGAATTGGAAAATAACTAAGCCAAAATAGTAAAAGTTAAAGGAGAAACCACTACGGCTCTGCAAACTCCTTCTGAACCTCCTGAACGTCATCCTAACCTGGCTCAATAAGCTGCTCAGGATCTAGCAAATTGACGAATCCCAAAAGTACCATGTGTTAGATAATAAATCTAATACATTGAAACTAATCTAAACAGTTATAATTACTTACTTAATATTTAAATAATATAAACAAAACTACAGAAATACTGTAAAGGTAACTGAAAGCATAAAATAATATAAAACTAAAGTAAAGTAAAGTAAAGCTACAGTGTAAAGTGAATAATAAAAGTAAACAAAAATAGAAATGGATCTAAAACTGAGTAATCACATGTAAGACTATGCTGTATGTCACTGAAGTCACGCATCTGTATATGCCATGATACTATATCCAACTAATATGCAACTGAAATATCACTGAACGGGTATGAATTGTACGATCAAATGTCTATAAATATCCGGTTGGGAATCCAGTACTAGTCATACTGAAAATTCCTCGATTGATATATGCATCATTCCATAATCCATAAATCATCACTGATACTCATACTTCATGCTCATGACTCTACATTACATGCTTTAAAATTCAGAAATCTAGAAAATGATTTAAAATTAGATAATGAATCAAATGTCTCCATTGTACAGAATCCATCTAAATGGATTCCAACTCCTAAGTCTAAATCCAATAGTTTGATTTACTTAGGATTTTACTTAAAATCATTAGTTGAAAAGATTGTATATACATATTTAGTATATTTCCAGTAAAGGTGAACTTAACACTGAGTTTGTTTAAAATTGCACTTATCGAAGAGAAGGCAGTACCCGGTCGTAGTTTATATCACAAATTAAGCTGTTAAATACCTAGATTTCCAACATACTTAGTGTCTTAAGGAGAGTACTTGGGATACTTAGTTTGGTTAAAATTGTACTTATCGAAGCACACTTTAATAGAAGGTAGTGCCCAGTTGCAGTTTATATCTCAAGCTAAGAATTTAAGTCACTAATTATAACACTCTTAGGATTGGATGACTAATTCAAAGTGGGATTATATCCAACTATGCCCGTAGGATAGAACACAAATATAGTCCTATATTAAAGTGAATCAACCAACTCCTAAATACTATTGAAGTGATCCAGCACTATGGATATACACTACTATACTCAATTAAAAATCTGAGTTTAGTCAATGCTATTTAATCAATCAAAGATCACCAAGGCTATGATATTTATACTACAAGAGGTGAATCCTACACAAGTTTCCAAGGATGTGACCAAAAAGATCACCCAATATAAGTTACTACCACATTTGAGAAATCTCATTCTAAGTACGGTAGGTGATTCTACCACAAGGATCTAAGATCAAGCTTTTAGGGTTAAGAAGGATTATATAAGTTCCTACCTCAAGATATCACAATAAGTCCTTCCTACTATAATGTATTAACATTGTTAAGGCTATTATTATTACCATAGAAAACCTAATGTAAGATCATCAAGACCATACATATCTAACATCTATGCTAAAATTCATAAGTTTTATTCATTAAGCTTATTTTGATCAAATCAGATGGGTTAACCTATCTCATCAATATCTATACTATAATTATGAGGTATAATCAAGAGTATTATTAAGATTTGATCTTGTGATAAATCAACTTAGTTTTATAATTAACTTTATGCTAAGAGTCTTATATAAGAGAAAATCAAATTTCTAATGTTTAGGTTCAGATAATTAATCACACAAGTTCATTTATTACCTTAGCACTTCTAATTCAATCAATTAAGATCAATGTAAAATCATATGGATTATTAGAATCATGCCAACTGAGTTATCTTACAATTAAGTTGATTGCTTTAGTGAATAAGGGTTTAGGTCTTAATTAGACAGGTTAGGGTTTAACCCCTATCCTTGCAAAATTAAGACTAATAACTGGTTTATTGATTGATGACAAATCAATACATTTTGGGTGTATTATTGATGACAAATTTTAGATGATTAAGTATCAGTTATTTAATAAAGTTCTTAGGATTCTTATGTTTAATTTTAATTTAATATCAAATTTAGTAAATCAAAGTGTCCAAATCAATGTTAAAGTTCTCTAACATACACCATAATATTATGAAAGCATAGGAATATAGAGTGACATAAAATAAAAGGTAATTACTATTAACTAAATCCTAAATCAAACTAAAAGGGCTAGCACTTGATAACAAATCTAAAGAACTTAACTTTCATGCAATTTGGTTATTAATTTCTACTTGGTCATACAAGCAAACAAAGATTTTAACATTTTCATTTTGCTCAAAATATTCAAGTAAATCTCTATAAGATTTAGAACATGACATTTAGGGAAAAATGGTGGATTTTCCATTAAAATTCACCTACACATTTATACAATGCTTAATTTTACTAAATCTAGATTTAGATTTGAAATATTTTGGCCCATTAGGGTCTTAAGGGCATTAAAATATGAAAAATCACAAATCCGGGCAATTCCGGACAGTTCTGGGAACTTTCGGGCAATTCTGGGCGCTTAGGCGCGCGGTAGAGCCTTCTAGCCGAAAGTCAGGTGCGCCACAACACTTCCAGGAACTGCAGCGCGCTGCGGTGAATTTTAGCGCGGTGGCACATTGTAGCGCTTTCAGGCGCTGTGGCGTGACATGACACATATTTTTTGAGGTGCGGATGCTACAGTGCGCGGCAGTGCTTTTAGGCACTGTGGCGCGACACAACGCCAATTTTTCGAGGTGCGAACGCTACGGCACGCGGCAGCGCTTTCAGGCGCCACGACGGATTTCAGCATTGGGGCGTGATGTAGTGTTTTTAGGCGTTGCAGCGTGCTACGACGCGCTTGTTTTATGAGGTGCGAACGCTACAGCGCGCTGCAGCATTTTCAGGCACCGCAAGCGGTGCGGCGAATTTTAGAGATGGTAGGGCACGGGACAGCGCTTTCAGGCGCTGTGGCGTACTACGGCGCCTAGTTTCCGAGGTATAGACGCTACAGCGTGCTGCAGCAGATTTTAGTGCTGCGTCATATTTCAGCGTTAGGGCGTGCAACAGCGCTCTCAGGCGCTGCGGCATGCTACAACGCCTGTTTTCTGAGGTGCGGATGCTACGACATGATGCAGCAAATTTTAGCACTGTGGCGAATTTTAGCACTGCGGTGGATTTCAGCGCTACGATGTGCTGCGGCAGATTTCATTTAATTTCATTAAGTTTGTATGCTTCATCAAATTATTATGCCGATGCGTCGGACCCAAATTCAAAACTTCGGGCCCTGCGGGGCGTAGCAGCGCCCGACGGTGATTTCGCTTGTGCGACAACTGTGACGGGTCTACTTTCGCACTCAAATACTCCCTATTTTGGGCACCTCACGTGTGATGCAATATACTGATAGAAAAGTCTTTCTGACATGTTTCTATTGATACTAAAATCTACACGAATGTATTATTCTAACAAGCAAAAATTGATGCCCTAGCTACAGGTATCCAAAAATTATATGATAGTTTTTCTAATGGAGATCGAGCTTCAACCGAATCCATTTGAGTCTGTTTCGAGCTCGATAGTCACACACAAATTTTATACAATGGCTAATAAACATGCCAATCACAACACTTGATAAATCAGATGAAGAGAGCACAAGGAAGAGTAAGCAAAATGTACCTTATCTTGCAAGGATAGAGGGCTTGAGGGCTTTCCTTCATCAACAAGCTCAGTAATGGAGGAAGGAGGAGAAGCTTGGGAGGAGGAGAGGAAATCTTAGCTTGAGAGCAAAGGAAGGAAGAGGAGGGACTAAGCTTCCATCTTATAGGAGAAGAAGATGAGAGCTTTGGATGGGATGGGAAGGAGTTATTCCAACCAAGGCATGGAGGAGAAGGAGAGGCCTCAGTCCCTTGCATGAGTATAGGGGAGGGAGGTGCTGAATGAAGCATGGAGGGGGTGAGTGGACTAGCCAGGGAAAGAAAAATGGAAATTAAAATGGATTTAAATGAATGATTACTTATTCATTTCTAATTTTTAATTTATTAAAAGTTCAAATTTGATAAACGCACTCCGAAAAATCCCAAAAATTCACCCTTAACTAAATTAGGGGTGAGGAATTCAATGGCAAACTCGAATTTCGATTCCGACGATTATTTAATTATTCTATTTTTCAGTGCATTTAAATACATAAAAATATTCACGAAAATCTGACCACTTCTAAACATGTCCAAGAGATTACCCCTAGCTAATTTGGGGGTGATGATCATAATGGAGAAGTCGGATTTTGATTTCAAGATCAATCTAAATATCTCAATTTTCTAAATTCTTAGATATTAAAATAATCCAAAATATTTGATTGAGCTCCGAATTGCTCCAAATCTTCAGGATTTGGTTCTAATGGCTATATAAACTTAAAGGAATGATAAATAGGTTGTAATTGCTAAGATTTGGCTAGGTAACAACCTAAGGTTGTTACAACAACGAATTTTTGCGGTAGCCGGTTAATAAGTTAGGGATACTATTTAATATTAATTAAATTATTTAAAAATTGCAACTTTTTAATTAATCAAAATTAAATAGCTAAATGAGCTCCACAAAATACCAAAAATTCACATTTAGCTAAATTGAGGTTGACAAACTCAAAAATAAAATTAGATTTTTGATCAGAGATTAATTTAATTATCTTAATTTTCTTAGAATTAAAATAATATTAAAATATTATGAAAAATTTCAATAACTTCAAAGAATTCTTAGAATATCACCTTTCACTAATTTAGGGGTGACGAGTGCAATGACGAACTCCAATTTTGATTATGAGGTCAAATTAAATTATGTAATGTTCAGGATATTCAAATTGCCTCAAAATGCGCATAAAAAATGAATGATCTCCAAATCACACCAATTTTCAGGCATTAGCTTCTAATGATATTAGGAGTTTATTGGTGGTAGTATTAACTAGATTTGGATGTCTAAAACTAAATAACAATACTTGGGTTATTATAAACTTGCCCTTTAAAGAAGTGTAGTTCTCGATACCCTAACAATTAAATAACTATATGGATTAGATCAGAGATAAAATATCTCTCATCTCAAAAATCAAGTCAATTAAACTACCTAATTTGGAAATCTAAGGGTTGGTGATGATTTCTGTGATAATTCCATTGTCTATCTTATGTTTCCAACCAAACTATGCTGGATTAGAAGGACTTTCCTGTCAGTCACTTCGACTAACTCTAAATCCATATTGCTGAGTGTCACTCACCTCATTCTAGGCTATAAGAGAATTGCATATCCTACCGTACTATTCTGAAACCTACACTTATAGGCAAACTCGACTAAGGCATGGTGATCGTCCCAGTATTCATTGAAATCCAAAACACAAGGACGCAAGAGACCTTCCAGAAGTTGATTTAGACATTTAATTTTACCATTAGTCTAGGGGTGAAAAAATAGTAGTCATAGCTAAGATGGTCCCTAGATCTTGCTAAATAGCTGACCAAAAGTCTAGATGTAAATCTGTCATCTCTGTATGAAAGATTACAATTCAGTGCTCTGAGCAGATGAACAATCTCTTAAAAATGGAGCTTGGCTAACCTCTCTACAGAAATAGATTGGCAAAGTGGAGTGAAATGAGACTATTTGGTGAGTTTATTGACAATCACCCAAATTGTAATAGCTCTAGATTTTCCCTTCAATAATCCTAAAATAATAACTATGGAAATATCAAACAATTTTCATTCAGGGATATTTAAGGGCTTAAGAAGTCATCCAGGATTGACACTTAGAGTTAAAGGCAATATGCCTCTTTTATTACACGACCACTAGAAGGACTTCTTCAAAAACTAATGCAACTAATGGCTACCCAATAATATTGAAGAAACAAACACAAATGTAGTTTTTGTAAATAGATATATACAGATTCTATACTTGCCATTCACTTTTCTATTATTGATGAAACTATTATTCTAATTTAATCTCTCTAATTAAACTAATAATACACAGTCTCATGATTAACTAGATCTTACTATCCAGTGTATACCTAGCTTTACAGTCCTATAAAAGTCAAAATATTATAACTCATCAAGTTCTTCTTAAATCAATCAGTGCCACCTAATGAAGTTAAATGGTTTAAATCAATCATCTTATTTACACCACAACCCATCCTTATCAAAACTAGGAGTCAAGATATCAAACTTCAAATATGGGGTTCAAGTCTCTTAACTTGGGATTCTATTCACTTAAGGACTAAAGTTCTATCTACAAACCTAAGTAAAAACTAAACTCACTATTTTTATTCTAACCAAATCTATATAATGACTATGGCATCTTCTTACTACTCTACTTAAGAAGAAGATTAACAAGATATCTATCTAGCTCCTAATTAATGAACTTATTGAAATCCTAATACTCCACGGCAAGGAATAAGATTTTAAAAAAGCTAAAATAGGAATGAATGGAAACTTAAGTGATTTAAAATTGTAAAAATACGTGATACAACCACATTACCTTTATTGTGACAATAAGAGTGATAGCATACACCCTTGATAGAGCAACAAGTAGATTCCCTGCTTTTCCTTTCTAATTACTTGATGGAGTAGAAATAGATTCTGCCACTTAGAGGGGCACAGTTGCAAAGGCTAGAATTTGAGATCTTAAAGGGACTAAATTTTAGGCTGATGGATGATAGTTGATCTTCATCTTGTTCAAAATCCATCAAGCTTGACAATCTCAAAACTTATGATTTGACAGCCATGATGGTAACACTTACCATAAGGATGAGATTTTGAGAACTTGAGTGCTTGCCTTGTTGTTGTAGTGGCTAAGTCATTTGGTTAGCTTAAGGTGGCTGAGTTCTAATCTTGTGGGTTTCTTTAGAATCCTTTAAGGGAGTTGGAAATCTCTTCCTTAGCCTTTTTTACACTTGATGGTGTTCTATCAATCTTGCACCATCCAACAGCTTTGAGAAATTGCTATGGTGATGGGATACAAGATGGTCCTTAATCAAATTCTCAAGTCCTTTAAGGAATCAACAGCACCTTGCCTCTTTAGTCCACACCAATTTAGGAGTAAATATAAATAGCTTTATGAATACCATATCATAAGTTTGGACTTGCTTATCACCTTGAGTCAATTGGATCAACTCATATTTTATTATCAATTGATCAGAGGAGGAATAAATTCTTCTCTTAAAAATAATTCAAATTCATCCCAAGAAAATTTTTTAATACTTCTATAAAATGTGACTTCGGCTCGTTATCCCACCAATACTCAGCTTCCTTGAGAAAAAGTGGGTGCTTAAATGGATAACTTTGTTGCTATGGCACATGATGCTTGAAAGGTCCTTCTCAATTATCTTTAACTAATTGGCCACTTCAATGGGAGAAGCAGATCCATTAAAGTTTGGAGGATTTAGTCAGAGAAAGGCATGGAGAAATCCATCCATAACTGAACTTGATGTTGCTTAAGGATCAACATAGATGATTTGGGGACTAGGTGGATCAATTGCTCTTGGGGCTGCTCGATTTTACAATTCCACTAGGATCTTCATCATCTCCTTCAAAGTCTTGATCTCATCAGAAAGTGAAGAAGGGTTGGAGCCTATCATTTTCTCGACAGAAGAGATGGGAGTGTTTGGTTCAGGATTCATCTTACTATAAGGAATTGGCAAAAGTTTGAATGAGAATATATAAGGGAATTAGATAGAACGATCTAAAGCAAATTATTTATCTATAAAACACTATTTGATATCGCTTAAGCTATTAACTGATCACTAAAGTGAGTTTTCTATCATAAGTTCTTGATGCACATACTTTATATTTCTGTGTTTATTTGTATGATTGGAATGAAAATTTGTTATACTTCTAATTTTCCTTTTCTTCAAACCTCTATGATACCAACTGTAACAATCCCAATATTGGATCAGAAACTCAATCCAATATTAGGTACTACTATAGTACTTAATAGCTGATTACTGAGTAACCCACTATTAAGCACTACTAGGAGCCAAGGGTATCTAAAGAGGAAAACTAGATTTATAAATATTTAAGTAAAAATAAAATATTCTAGCCATCCAAAAAAGAAAGTAAGAATACAACACAAAATAGTAAAGTGAAATATCTAGAATAAATTAAGGTTATACAAACATTTAGATGTAATGACACTCATCCTCACCGTATGCATAAAGTAAAAGAAATAAATAGTGAAAAGTAAAAGGTCTTCGAAGCTGCAACTACTAGATCTGATCTACCTTATGTACAAGATTTACTGCAAGCTATTGATCTATCAAATTTGGTATTTACTACGGTAAGGCAGTCAATAAAAGAAAAATAATTAATTAGACTTTAAAAGTCTAAGTATATTTTAATGTAACTAATCTATTTATAAGTTAAGTGGAAATCACATTTAGACATTTATAATTATTATTTAAGCGGAGCTCAATGTTGTAAAAAGAAAAGTAAATTGAGTACAATAATGTACAATAAAGTAAATGACAGTAAGCAACAAAAAGGCTATAAAATAGTAAAAGAGGAAAAGCTGGTACCACCTTCATCGTCTATATAAGTAAGGAAAATAGGTACAACTATACTAATAAGGGTGCAATATAAGCAATAAGGAAAATATGTACGAAAGAAACATAAGTGAAAATAGTGTGAGCATAAATGTAAGTGATAACAACATACATTTTAAGTAAGAAAAGGAGTTATAAATATATGTGAACCTGTAATATATACAAGTAAAAGTAGTCTTAGCCTCAACTACTGAGTGCATAATGAAAGCATTAATAAAAAACTAAGTGTATAGTAAAGACAGTCATAAGGGACTGAGTAAACATAGTCAAGAGACTATGATATAACATTCAAAATCATGAAAAATATGGGAAAAGTAATAACAGTCATGAAGGACTGTAATATTTAAGTTATTTATCTTATAAAATATATTCTATGGGCATAGAACACGTGAAGAGTTAAGTAGGTCTGCTTAACTAAGTAAGTAAGGCAGTGTATCCCATAGCACTCACATTCCCCCTCTAGGACATGTGAGGTCTCCTTATTACATTGTTGCCAACCCTAGCATAGTCGACCACATGACCCAAAGTATAAGTTATAAGTTTATTTTATGCACAATATTTTTATGAATGTATTCAAGGGTTTAGTCTCAATGCAATGCATCATTCAAGGGTGGTACAAAGCTAATTACAAACCATGTGATATCCAATGTTATTTCCTTTATTTATATACTATATGATTAGAGCTAATCAAGATCCTCAATTGACTTAGACATTCATTGAATATCTTCATCAATTAATATATAGTAATATATATAATTAAATGAGTTATTAAAGTAATGATTTAATTAAGGTCTTATTGATATGACAAAATAATTTATAAATATAATTGAGCTGTTATAAATAAACATCATACTCTATTTCTAACACTACAAACATCTAACTATTAACCAACACTTCTACTCTAAAGGAACACTCTAACTTAGATGCTAAAAGTTTTATTATTACACTACTTAAGCTACTAGATTCCTATAACTTGGACTACTAAAGATTTTGCTATAAAACTCTATAGCTATTAAGCTTAATGTCTTACTATCCTTAAGGTTGAAGGTTCTCTTAACTTATATTAGCCAACACTTAAGCTATTATTCTCTTCTTAGCATAATATATTAATATCACCTTAGAGGTTCTAAGCTTAAAAAGGTTCAATCATCTAATTACTTACATTAATTTAGTCTTAGATATGATACTAGTAGGACAATTCTAGTCTAATCTTAGATTTAGAGGTCTTATAAGACTATAAGTTAAATGTGGCAAGACTTAAGGGTTAATATTACTTAAATTAGTATTATCTAACTTTACCTCTCAATAAGTTACTAATCTAATATTGAGATTCTTCTATAAATCCTAAGGTTCCAAACCTTAGTATTACAAATACTAAAATCCTAAGTTTAGTTCCAATACTAAGAACTTAAAGGATTTTGAACCTTTTAGTACGTAAGGCAATAGCTAGCTTTAACTTTAATACTTAGTCATTCTAAGGGATCCTAAATCTAATAGTATTTTATCTTAGGTAATTCTAAGATTTCAAGTCTAATTAATATGGACACTAAGTCTTAGATCTTACTATGATGGTTAGCACTTAATGAATTCTAAGTCTCTTAATTCCGACTTGGATGCTCAATCACTCATTATTCTATCATCCTTATTATTTAATTCTCATATAATCTTAGCTTAGTCATATAGTATTTCTAATGGATATCAAGTTTTACACTCCGAATGACTAACTACACTCCACTAAGAAGGTCTCAGTCAACTAGGAGCTAACCCTATACTTTGCATGTTAAGACTATGTATATAATCATAAGTAGGTTTGTAATAACCCTAGGTTGTTACCAAGCTAAATCCAAGCTTAATCATACTCTAAGATTCATTCCATTGTATTTATATAGTCATTAGGAGCTAACCCTAATTTTTTGGGGTCAATTGGGCCTCATTAGATTAAAATGACAATTTTGCCAAATTAAGAACCCTAAATATTGGACAAAATATTTTGATCTCCAAATCAAATTTCGATTTCATTTTTGAATTTCTGACCCCCAAATTAGCTAAGGGTGCAAGTTTATGAATTTTTGGAATTCATTCGAGCTATAATTGAATTTAATTTAAATATGGAAAATTGCACAAAAGGGTTTGCAACAATACGACTTTACCAGTCCAGGATCCGCTGTGCAGACCATGAGCAATCCACTATGGAGCTCGGGTCCAGTGACAGCGAATTTAACCCTCATATGGCGTCTCCCTATAGCATCCAACAGCCTAGATCTAATCGAGAGTCAACGCCGATTGAGCATCGGATCAAACCATATGGATCCCACGGCCCATATCTCTTTTGCTATCAGCTGTTAGGATTCGATAGATCATAATTGTTCAGAGATTCTAATCAATCGGTCAGACGGTTGTCGATGGCGATGCCACTATGGATTGCTATCCCCACTCGCTTACATCCGACAGGGAAGATCCCCAGTACGCCAGCTGTCGGGCCTATCTCCCACTTGCGCGTCCACCTCAGCATTTTGTTAGGGCCTCCTTAGGTAGCCAGCCAATTCTGTTCTGGCCGCTTGACCAAGCTCCCTCTATGGAAAATTCAGAGAGCTTGGCCGTGACCCGAGCACCTGGATACCGTCAAACCTCTAGATGCTTCTATGCATATGTTTGAGGCTATAAATAACTTCAGCTTGGCATCAGTGAGCTTTTTACTCACTAAAGTTGCTTTGGAATTCTCTCTTCTCCAATCCTTTCTCTCCTTGTGATTCTAAGCTCTCCTGATATCCCTAGCTATAGCCAGTAGCAATATGATGGTGCGCACTCAAAGTTTGAATCCCTTAGCAGCTCCTTGAGGTTCATCTGAGGCCAGCACTCCTTTAGAATGCTTAGATTGCTTTGACAGACTATTTTTGTACGTCTGTGCTCACACGCAGGTGCACGTGGTTTGAAGTAATATTTGGATGGTAAGATCCCGAGATTTATCATCCTCTGGGAATGGTATTGGTTTTGTTATTAAAGTGCACTAGAATTCACTAATGTTTTAATGATTATTTGAGTTTGTTGATAGTTTTGTTCTAAATTTAACATTCAGGGTTTCTTTGATTTGAAACTAGTATTTAAAAAGTTGGGATAGTTAGGTTTAACATGCAATTCATTAAGGATTTCTTGAAGGTATTCATCTTTATCAATTTTAAGTGTCAAATTACTTAGATGTTTTAATTATAATCAAGAAACATAATTTTCTCTAGGGTGTCCCCCAAATTGAACTAAGTTATGCCTAATGCTCAGAGATGAACACAAGAGGTTCAATCTCAGCACATAGACCCTCACGTGATCAATATAAGTTAAATCTGATACTTATGTCAAAGTTATCAAATCTACTATTTTAGTTGTGCAATCACATGAGCTTGATTCCATCAATGGCTCACATGCATCAGCTCTAAGTTTGGCTAAGGAAGAGAGTCTTTGGGCTTAGTGGGTTATGTCACACCACTCACAAGCACTAAATGCATCATTGTCCTCACATAAACTTATAAAGAGCTATGGAGCTCAGTTGGTAGCTCTTAGCTCATGCACATCAACTTCTCAGCTTTAGCTAAAGTGACAATGCTACGATGCTCATAGAGCTTGTCAAAAGGCTCTTGGCAATCGTTCTTATGTTCCTAGCATAGGCTAATGGTGAGCAGTGGAGCTCAAGATTTAGAATTTGTTCCATCGCTCCATTCATCTTATTAGACCTAAATATATTCCTTGGTAATCATCGCACAGCAAATGTTACAATAGATATTTGTGAAGAGGATGCTATATATGCATACCCTTAGTTCTAAGAAGTTATACGAGCTTGATAGTTTTTATAGTTTAACAATATTTACATAAATAAAATACATTCGTGACACATCATTCACCCAAGAATTCTTCACATCAATAATCAAAGAAATGACAAAAGAATTTTCTTCATTAATAATTCTGAGTACAACACATTTTAATCTCTTAAATCATCACATGCATATGCCTAATGCTCCCCAAGGATGGTTTATGCTTCTATTAAAAAATACATAAAAAGCACAATAGAACTAAGAGCCCTTGCATGGCTCTTACATAAAACAAAATTGAGAGAAAGATCGAGATATAATACTAGGAACAACAGTCGCGTTCGCCTTCCTCCTCCTTGGGTAGGGAGGGGACTCTCATTACTTATTTCTCAGCAGCCTCTAATCTTTTAAATCCTTGAACATCCAACTATGGAACCCACTCTTGGCCTTTCTCTTTGGCTTTTATAATCATTGAAATCCTTCTCAGCATTTGTGCAGCCAACCTTTCCTCTTCTTGAGACTTGTAATGTAATTAAATGTTATTTCATTTATTCCCTTGGAAAATTGAGAAAGTTTTAATTGTTCTGTCCTTAATTCTTGTTGGGGAAGGGGAAGAATTATGATATTTAGCCTTCCCTATGCTTCTTTTAATGCTTTTACCTGGCAGAAATTCCGGCGAGTGCTACAACGCGCGGTAGCACCAGAGTTTCGGCTTTGAGAGCGTTGCAGTGCACGGTAGCGCAAAAATTTTAATTTTGGTTCTGCCATGGCATGCGGAAGCGCCAACATTTCTGTCTTTGGCCCATTACAGCGCGCACGCTAGCTCTAGTGTTTCGGTCTTTGGACCACTACAGTGCGCGGTCATGCCATATCCTCGAACATTAAATTTATTTGAAGTTTCTGGGAAATATTTAAATTTTGTTGCAGCGCGCGGTAGCGCTAGCGTCTATGTCCTTGATCTGCTGCAGCGCGGTAGCGCTAGGGTTTCGGTCCTTGGTCCGCTGTAATGCACGGTAGCGCTAGCGTTTCGGTACTTGGACTGTTGCAGCGCGTGGCAGTGTGACACTTCTGAATATTTTTATTATCTGAAATGTCAGTCAATATTTTCTTTCTGTTGCGATGCGCCTCTCGACCTACAGCCCAGAGGGACGAGCTGTGACGCGGCCACAAGCCGAGGTAGAAGCGCTGACGAGATCCTCGACCTCGAGCCGAGCGGGAGGATTGAATGAGTCGAGGGAAGAGGAGGACCTCTCGCCGATCAAATGAGGGTTTGACCGAAATAGAGGAGAAGGTATCGAGACCTTTCGGCTGAGGGGAAAAGAATAAGTTTAGGTTTAGGTTATTAGGGTTATAGTAGAGAGTATTTTATAAGCAGCTCAAGTTATTTAGGGACATCGGATTGCGATCAAACGACCAAAACTGCTTAAAACTTCTAAATCTTTGATCAATGGCTGATCAAACTCCAAAATTATAAACTTACTATCAAAACGAGCGTTTCGATGAGACGAACGCATGTGTCCAAAAATAATTGAATTTGGACAAGTATTTTATTTTATATTAATTTTTAAGTAAAAAATTTTAAAAATTCGCTACGTTCAATCCGGAGCTCGAAAATTTGAGAAACTTAAAATATAACACCCTCATATAATGCTTAACTCAAATCTATAAAAATTTATGAAATCCGACTTTTATTTTATCTATGATCAACTCCGAAAGTTTAAACTTTCCGAATTTATTTAGGATGATCCGGGACGCCGATTGCGCTCAAATTTTCACAGATGGGTCCCCTCAATATGCTTTATTTGAGAATATTTTTATTTGATTTTTATTTGGTCTAAATCAAGATCTTGAATTTTCTCTTAATCTGATTAGGTTTATGCCTAATTATCCTGGTAACAACGCCGGGTTATTATAGACTCCCCCACTTAAGAATCATGTTGTCCTCGACATCACTGCTTAAATGAAACTGGCAAGTCAAATTTGATGATGGCAAGCTATAGAAAATGCTGAAATGTTAGAAAGTTTAGCACCAGCAACTGGGTTGAGTGACATAGTAGGGTACGCTACCATTGTTTTTTCCTCTAATAACTAGGGAAACAAACCAGCAACAAATGCCACTACTCACTCCACTGAGTTACCACTGTGCTACACTCAAAAAGAATAATCTTGACGTTGAAGCAGACATCATAAAGAACAGGTACAAGCTAGAAAAAGATGTTGGCAAGGGAAAGGTGATACACTACCAACTTCCTCATATTGCATACTAGTTGGCTTTGGTGATACGTTTTCAACAAGTACTTAAGATGATGTCATACTTTTGACAAAGAAAGAAAAAGAACTAGAATATCAATGAGGTCGAACGGACATGCAACTGAAACCAAGGAAACGCTTCAACGAATTTGAAATGAAATGACGACACTCTTGACAAATTAAGGTTTGATCAATGCAAGGATCAAGTTTCCATATGAACACAATGCTTCATTCAATGCAGCTATTATAGCAATCAAGGAAAAGAACAAGATTTTGTTGTATCACTGAGTTAAGAAGACTTTATAATGACACAGTTCCAATCACCTTAAAACAAACGACAGTGACCATAGTAGTTCCACAAATCTTAAAATTATTTTATATACGATGGGATACTAAACTCGCTTAAAGTTTCTAAAGCGTCATCATAAAAGAGTTAAAACCATATATAATGATATGTCTAGCATAAGTTCTTTTAAAATTTAGAACATATACATTCTAGTGCAACTTATATATATATATATATATATATATATATATATATGCCATAGTATCTAATTATGGGCTTATGTATTTCCCAAGTGAAGATTAATTTGGTGTATTAAATGAAAGAATTCATCTCCGTATACTAAGAAAATTTGACCATAGTATTTCCCAATATATCCGATTGATGCAGCAAATGAACAAAAAAGAATTGAGCCAAACATAATTCCTTTTAATAGTATGCTAAATAAATGATGGCTCACTGAAACTGCAATCCTTATAATGATCACGAAATCTTATGCCAGTATTAACTTCAAGAATATCAAAAAAAAAAAATCATTTTGGAACAAAACTTTTATTCATAGATAAAAAGTTTCATAATTTTCTTGGCAAGAGTATGATGAGGTACTTGCCTCCATTAATAAAGGCAACTTAGGTTTCAAGGATCAACCAGGGAAGTGTAGAATCACCCTCGCAACCAATATTCTATCAAAACATGAGCCATTATTCTTAGAAGGAGTGACTCTTTTGCTGCTAATTCATGCGAGAAGGCTATAAAATGAATTTTCATTGAACTAGTGGGGTGAAACAAGCCAAAAATATTGCCTACAATCAAAAGTTTAACGATAAAAGGAATTTCAAGCTTAATGAGCTGTCTAGATTGAATCTAATGTGAATTGCATCCAAGGTGAAAGAAAGTATCCGGATATAAAAATGCATTCGATCGACAACTCAATATAAGTTGAATCAACCAAACATCTCAAACAAAATTAATTTAAATAAAGCTAAGGTCGCTAACAATAACTTCTCAATTTTCCATACAATGAGGACGCAATAACTTTTAATATTCAATATATATCATTTAATCATAATTAAAATGAAATAAATGTGACAAAACGATATCCAAAATCGTTGGAGCTGCACTTGCATTGCCAAAACCATTTCTAAATCCTTTTGACCTTATTATCATTTAATGTTGGTATAAAACTCCGACTGAATTAAATACACTGACTTATGTATTTGGATACTTCCTAGACATCTTAGTTGCATTTACATCAGCTAATAAGTCTTAAGCAACGTAACATATCATTTAAAGGAAATTTGTGATCGAACATATAATCTAATATAAGATTGAGAGAGTTGAGCAGAATATTATATCATTGCTAAGTAAAATGCCACAATTGGAAATTATAATGATTCTATTATTGTAACGGAAGGTTTAACAGCTAAAGCATCCAACCACTAGAATAGGACATAAATGTATTTAAGAATAACTGAGAGTTAGATCATTGAGCAAACCGCTTTGACGAATCAAATAATATCACCAATTATTTGAATAAAAGCATTATAAAACAATTTATCATGCAAAATTTCTGAGTATTCAATAAATAAAATATTGAGAGCTTGCTAAGGAAATCACTTGTTGAATCGCCGGTCATACAAAAAAAATCAAGTGTATCCTTAGGTTCATCTAGCAATTTTACAGTGTTTAAAAAAAATAAATGGGAAAATCTTAAGCATAGAGTGGTTTCTTTAGCTTACAAATTGGCCATTCAATATCTTCAAGTATCAGTGAGAATATCACCAATACCTCCTAGCACATGAATAGCTCATGTGCACTGCCTCATGTATTCGCAAACGCTGCTATAGGATCCCTACCAAATTATGCAATTAAGCTCCTGCCAAGACAAAAGGACAGCAGTAACCCACAGCCATCCAACCGCAAGTCATCAAGCCACAACCTATCCTTCCTTGGATGACCGCAGCTTGCTCTAGCAACTTAAAAAAAATAAAATAAAAAAAAATTAAATATAATAGCAAATCAACTCTCTAATGTACTTATTCCAGAAGTTAACATATAGAAATCATGAATGAGTTGTATTCTATCAGTTCAACTAGCAAACTAGAAGTAAAATAAAGGGATACACGGCTACCATGATACAAATCTTAATTTATTTTGATGCTTGAATATATGTATACATATTTATTATAAGTGAAAAGGGGCTGGTGATCTCTTGAAATTCGTGGAAACTGTAGCTGTCAAACTGTGCAAGAACGACCAACAAAGGTGAGAAATTTGAAGTTCTATCTTCAATGATTGCTTGTGGTTGTGTACATTATATGGCTGCCCATTCTGGGAGCAACTAAAGTTGCAAGGGAAGGAACTATCGAATATGCTAGCAGCATGCGCACACCACTTGGTTGTGTTAATTTCCAAAAGAAAATTTCAGAATCTGGAGACATTGTTCAGTCTGCAAAAGCTGCAGTAATATAATAGCCCAAACTCTTAAACACCAAGGTATTGCCCGCTTTGACCAAAAATTTCTCATGATTTTGCCCTCAGAAGATAACTTCCCAACAAGTCACCCATCCTGGGAGTGCTCCCACCTGAGCACGCTTAACTTTAAAGTTCTTAACAGGAACTCCACCATTATCTGAAAAAGCGCCTCAATATTTAAGAGTTTCACTTATTACTACTTAAGTGGGTCATCAGAATCACCTTTTAACCCTAGATCTTGTATTGGCCATAACTTGGTCAATACTTATCAGAATTTAGTAAATTTAGATTCTATGAAAAGCTTAGATAGTAAAGAACAATAATCTGAAAGAAAATTTAACTTTCACTTAGCCAAATTACTAATCTGCCCTTATGAGTCAAATTCACTAATTTGACCTCATATGGCTTAATAATCACCCAAAATTAATTTAGTTGCTGTCTAATCTTGCATTAGATAGTAAGAAACTCTTTCCAAAAGAAAATTTTAGAATTTAAGCCCTAAATCAAAATTTGATCTTTTGAACCCTTAAGTAAGAGCAAAATGGTTATTTTGCCCAAATTTAGGGTTTAGATTTCAAAAGCCCTAAAATCATTTTACAATCATATTTATCAATAATTATAATGATTTATAGCTGAAATTAATCAAATCCAAGTCTAAATTAGATTTTGATTAAAATCTCAATCTTTGCTCTTTAAGGAAAATTTTCTAAGTCTTAAGTGAGTGATTTCTCTTCTTAAATCATTCTTAGATCTTTTCTTAGGTCCTTATAACATTAGTTAGGATGTGTGTCACGAGAGATACTCTTAGAAATTAAGAACCTTAATTCCTAAGATTAGGAATAGATCTTAAGTTAGAATTCATCTATAGAGTAAATTGGGTTACTCAATTAGATGAAACCTTGAGTTTACTAGTTTCTAGATTTTCTCACTTTATTAAATGATTATTTGATCTTTAAACTTTAGAACTAAGAATAGAGATCTATCCTAATGAATTTGATTTATCATTAGGATTTGCCTTAACCCAATCCGTGAGTTTTGGGTTCTAAACTTTAGACCCTTAGTTATACCTTTAGATTAAGTGATTAGACCCCATCATCTGGAGTCTAACTCTTAATCTTTTCATCTTGATTTGGCTAACCAAGATGAGGTTTTGGGTAAATTAAATTACAAAATTAGGTCGATGATTTATTCACTTAAACCAAATAGTCGTCTTTTGATTAAGTTATAATTAGGACTTGGCCAGTCTTAATTATCTTCAACTAGTAGGATTCGTGATTCTAAGTTACAAAATGTGTAAGAATTGATGATTCTGAAACTTATGTAACTTAGAGTAGATAGAACGAATAAGTAGACAACAACGGATATCACCTGTGTTTTAGATAGAGTTTCTTGCTCATTTTGATTTTGATGCTTCGCATTCCTTGATTTTTGAGCCTTATACCTTGAACATATTTTATGTACTTAAGATATTTGATAAATATCTTATGTTAATTTGGAACATTCATAAGCAGCATTATGTTTTCATTTCACAAGTGGTTTGTAAGGTGTAGCTTGATTAGTATACCTCTTCGATCAACCCGTTCGGGTCGGCAACCTTTCGAGGGTTTAATGTCAGACAGTCTATGGCCATGCCTAGTCCAAGTGATAGGATGGATAGACTCTTGTCATACTGACTATAGAGTCAGAATTCTGATATGGTTATACTAATTCAAGTACATTTACATTCAGTTCCGTCTTAGCTCATCAGGCTAAGAGTTTTCAGTGATGTTCAGTTCAGAGTTTCTTAGCTCATCAGGCTAAGATTTGTTGAGTATATTTTCAGTTTGAGTGACTTAGATGGTCACTGTAGTTTTCGTTTTCAATTACTATTTTACTTGCATATTCTGTTCTTTTGTTGTATTACTTCCTATTTGCTTAGTTATAAACTATAGTTTATAACTTATTTCTGTTCTTTTGTACGCTTTCTGCACCTACTTACTTCAGTTCTGGTTTATGGTGATATTCAAGTAACTTAATAAAATTGTTTACCCTAAAATGTACTTAGACATATTGTCTAACTAAGATTTTTCTTTTGTTGGCTAGGGCCCTATCATTATGAAACCGATAATGATAGGTTTTGAGTTTCTTGGAGCAGTTGATCCAGTGGAGGACTTGCCATTGGAGGAGGAGACTGTACCTAAAAACCCTCATACTTAGCTTTCTTTCTGCACTTGTGAGGATGAGAGTTTATTTTCAGCTCTTTCAATCCATTTTAAATGTTGTAATAATACATGTTAACTTTTCTTTTCAGCTCTTTACTTATTCTGTATTGTTGTATTTATACTGTATGGATGGATGTTATACTTTTATTGCTTCCGCACTCTGAGTTCTTGTATGATCATTTAGTGATGGATTCTGGGATGAATGGCAAAGTCCTTAGTTAAGTTGGATTAGAATGTGTGTCTAATCTAATTTTAAGTGGGGACCTTGTCATTTGGTGACCCCTCCACCGTAATCGTGTTAACTTAAGGATTAACAGGACCATGGCGGGGCAGGGCCACCTCAGTTGGTATCAGAGATGAGTTCTAAATTACTTAATTAGTGACTTAGAACCTTAATTAAGACTTAAATTAGTCTTAATTGAGCCAAGTAACAACTTGGGTTGTTACAAGTAACCACTGATTCTCAGCAACTGCAATAGTTATATAGTAATAGCTACTACGACTTAATGAATTTGATCGAGTATTAAAGCTAATTTGGATTCTTCAAGGTGGTTGCTCAAAGTACAAGCAGCTAGCTGAATTCAGCATAGGGTTGAAGAGAGCATACTTTCAAGTAATTCAAATTCAAAAGGTTCAACTAAAGAAATGAACTTATTAAAGAAAAAATGTGCAATTCTAGAACTAGTAGTGAGACTGAATTAAGATTAATACGAGGATTAAAGTAGCTTCCCAGTCCATTTAATTACTTTTCACAGCTAAGAGAGCAGCTCTAATGATTCAGAAAAGAAAAGTTAACAAGAAAATTCAACTGAAACATATAATTTACCTAATTAATTTCATTAATCGGTATTAAGGTATAAACATTAGATATTACATTGAGGAATGCAGATACATCAGTGAAATTAATGAAAAGTTAACACCACAAATAGCCCCAAGATTTTCCACTACTGATATATATCAAAAGCTAAATAAGAAAAATATTCCAAAAATCTCAGTCTCAAATCCTTATGTAAAACATACAGGTTGCACCAAGACTAAATTGAATACAAGGCTAGAATAAATTCTTGAAGATTTATTAGAATGCCAAGTGCATTGGAACGTTAAGCTAGGTAGTTCACTCATTAAATTAACTCCAAAAATCTGTCGCCAACTGAAATTCCCATTTAGATTGCTACCAAGATTTGCCACTTTGACACGAGGGGGGGGGGGGGGGGGGGGAGGGGTTTGTTGTATAGTGAACTTAAATTATAAAATAATTAGCACTTTAATGATCATTCCTCATACATAAAGTTGTGGACTCGCCTATTCTTCCCAACACATAGATGGAGAGATTAAAATACTTGAAGTACATTCATAATTTTTTTTTTTTAATATTTATTTTAGATTTTCTTAATCAGCCAAGTTAATTGGCATCTTGAGACCCACTTCAAAAATTCATTAGTGTAACTCGTTGATGCGATTTTTAAGTACCATAGACTAGAGCTGATGATAAAACTAAATTCATAATTTTGAATTACTTTACTACATGATTTATTTAGATATCATCTAATTTACCTATCAGATTTGATTTAATGGTTTGAATACAATATCATTTTGTTCTAAATGCTGAAAAAAAAATGCACAATCATCTTGCATTCCATCCTGCGATTTAAATCCAAGTCGATAATGATTTATTATATCATTTACTTCATGTTATGATGCACTCCAACATTTAATTTAGTAAATAAATAAAAGAAATTTCACCCATCTTGAGATTCCTTCAGCAAATCATCCCCATAAAATTTCATATTATTTCAAGCTTAAATCGACCAACAAATATTAAAATTTTAGATGCCAAATTTTATTGCTTAAGAGGAGAGGGCTTGATTCCTTCACTGGAAGGTGCAACACATCTCATTTGTGATAAAGATTTAATCATGCACATGGATATGCTTACTCACAAGGAGTCTCATTCAAACTCGACGGTGACTACAGAAGACTGATCTATTAGCAGCCTCACCATTGGCTTAATTGCCGCACACATATTGATTTAGTTCCCGACCATTCCCGTTTCGGCATATCTATTTCTCAAGCAATTCTCAATTCATTTTCTAGATAGGCAAATTTAATTTCAGATTTAGATTCAAATCACAAACTGAATTTGATCAGATAATTAGGAATCAAACAAGATTAATGAGTTTGGATTATGAAAATTTGAATCCTACCATCTTAGAGCTTGAGATCTAAAATAACGACAAGCTAAGATGAGAATGCAAAAAGAATTATCTTAATCACGGTGGAGTCCATTCGTAAGAGTCCGAGAGGTAGTTTGTAAGTTTGCCAATTTAATATCAAAGAAATGGATACAAACACAGTTTCAGTAAGTTCGTCTGTAGCCGAATTCACAAATTCTGCATTTTGTCATTTTCTTTCTATTATTGGTGATATAATTATTAGCATAGAGATATTCTTAGGCTTAACTCCTAACTTCTTCATCTTATATCTACAAATGATGAAGTTCTTCACTATGTAAGAACATTCTTACTAAATTCACATAACCTATAGATAAATAATATCCCGCAAATGCTTCGACAACCCTACGACAAGTTTGCAAGTCATATTTAAATGCATAAATTATTTAGCTTTCCACACTAATTTTATAAATCAAAATTTTACTTAACCTATTTAAGTTGGAATTGAGTCTACATATAACTTAAGAAATGATTCAACAGAATGATGATGTGGTTAAGGTTACTAAGTATGTCGTTCCATGCATCACTTTATGTTCTCTCATATTATTTTCCTGACATCTTTAACTTGACTCTTTTCTGAGTCCTAGGATTTCTCTATTGCTCTTTCTCGATGTTCTCATCATTCTAATATTTCAGTTTTGTATTAAATGAACCGTGAATCCTAAAACTACTATACTAGTGTTTCTTTAATCATGCTCAACATAAGAATGAACCATTAGGTAGATAGGAACATAGCTCCAATCTGACACCCTATGGATCTCTCTGATACCAACTGTGACATATGTACATATATGACAGGGCACAACCAAAAAAAGAAAATCTGATTAGATTTTAATAAGTCTAACTATAATTTAAGCTATTAAATTTTCATGAATTTAAAGATATCACCATTTTACCGATACTACTAAGCAAGCAAAATAAATAGGTGTGACAAGCTACAAGGAAATGATAGTCACAAATAAAACATTTGCAACTAATCAACGATATGATTGAGCATACAAAACAATAATCAAACATGGTGAGGCTTAAAAGCAAAAGTAACTGCAACTACTGAAATAAATCTGGTCCTAAAATGCTTATGATCACATGGAAATATGCCGAGTACAAAAGAACATGAGTACTAAAATAAACATATAATTCTAGCATCCTAAACATTCCAATATATAATAACTAATCAATAGGAACATAGATACGACATGCAGATTAATATGAAAAAGGCCACTGAAGCATGTGGCAAAAGCAACTGAGTATATAAAAAGAGCTAAAGTAAAACCACTGAGATATATGACAAAACAAGCTAAGCACTGAAAGAAGGCCACTAAAGCATGTGGCAAAGCAAAACACTAACTAAAAACTAAGCTAGAGTAGTAGTCAGCCTAAGACATAGTGCTGCCATAACAGAAATAGGCCATACAGGGCCTCTGAATTGAAAATTCAAGATGTATCCATCTTAAGCAACCGCAGAGCTAGGTCCGAGTTAAACATATAGAATAAGACATGTATCCATCCTAGACATCCATCGAGCTAGGTCTGAGTCTATTTTATAACAAACTAGAACTGAAGAGGCAAACTAAGTTAGGACATACTCTACTAACTAAAAGCACTGAAAGAACTGAATGAATACTATGCTTTTCAAATACTATCTTAGGATGTATCTTCCATATCCTAATTTCTCCTATTATGCTCAAGGAACAAGACTCAATATTTAAGGTGTGCAGAGCAATCAAGTCAAGGTAGCAAGAGACTCAATCTAGACTTATGTGATATCTGTTATTGTCTAATTAAATTGTTCTAACTATTCTAAGTTATACAACTTAGAAACACAACCTTATAAGTTGAAAATAATCAGAATTAATCAGGTCAAAAATTTAATTTAATCAAAATTGACTATAAGTTAAATAATAAATCATCACGTCCTAATTAATGAATTGAGATATTCTAAGCTAAGATCAGATCAAGGTTTACTAAGTTAGGGATTATGAATTAAACACCACAAATTTGGGTTCAATCATATAATCAAAAAGGTAAGCTTAAAATTTATAGTTCAACCTATATGTGAACTGATGATTAAGGCATATTCTATTAAGTAAAAATCAAGCTTAATAGAATGAATCTCCTATTCTTAATCTAAAGTTGAAAGATAAAATAATCGAAATAAAATTATAAAAATCTAAAAACTAATCCAAGGTTTCATTCATTGAATAAATCACTTATTCAATGAATGAAATCTAACCTAGTACCTATTCCTAATCTTAAGGAAAAGATCCTAAGGTGAAGTGAAGATCCTACGGAAGTGTTTTAGTTTTGAGTCTAGGTTCTAATTCATGTTCTCATAATTTATAATTTTCAACAAAGTTAATGATTACTACTTAGTTAGCAAGAGTTCCTATACCCTGATGTTATGGCTTTCAAATAATAATCAAATCACTAATGATACTAAGTTCTATGTAAGTAGTGTATGCACTGTACATAGAGCTCAAGAAAATAATATAATCAAATAAATACAGAACTCAATAAAATTCTAAGCACGTAACGAACCTTTAAAGTGATTCGAACTTGAAGCTCGACGGTTGATCGAAATGAAATGTCAAACACACAACCTCTGCAATTTGTTTTTAGTAAGTTAGTTCCTTAAAGCTTAAATGACATTACTCATTCTTTTTACTCCTCTTAAACTCAGAGTACTCTTATTAATGAGGCTGCCCCTTTGCTTCTAATTTATAAAACTTATTGCGTGGTTCCTATAATATTAATGACATGTTGTAATTAACATCAAAAGATCTCTTTAACATTTATAAATATATTTAATCATGTTCTTAATTAATATTATTTAGAATAGTGAAAGATAATTCTATTTATAAAGACAAATCCATTTATAAAATAGAAGATGCATTATATTTATTAGTACTAATCATCAATTTAGAAATGAATGTAATATGTATCTTTAGCACTCACATTTTATATTAAATAATATTGAGCAGCTTAGAACACAAATATTTCATGCATAAGTAGGGTTTTAAGAAGTATTTGTGAGTTTATAGATAATCCGTGCGTAAAGTGAATTGCAATCCATTTAACTATTTTAAAAGACACGCTAAAAAGGCTAAACGTAAGACAACATTAACAAGTTTATTTACAAATTGTGTTAAAAGGATTTATTGCTAAACTACCATAAATAATGATCTCGATGATTCATATAAGTATATATTATTTTAATCTTTTTCTTTGCCAAACTTATAAGAATTACTTCAATCAACCTTCATATTATAAAACAAACATATGAGATACTTCATTACGTAGTTACCAAATCACTAGTATCATTAGATTAACCTATTTTGTCTCTATGCATTCATATGAGTTAATGCTCAATCAATGATATTAAACTATTGAACAAGATTCTATTCATATTGTGAGTGTGATATGTACATATTATTTGACAAAGTTTGTATAGATCTATCTACTTAATATGCAAAATTTAGATTATGCTAACATATATCTATGCATACCAAAATTATGAGCCATAATACAATCATATCAGCATACTCAATAACTCAGATTTAAGATTCTTGTTAAGTTTAGAAAGTTACCTTAACAGTACTGGCGTAAGGCTGGCTAGACTGAAGGGATGGCAGCAGCGACCCTCGGCCAAACCGAGAAGAAGAAGGTCGACCGACTAGCCGACGCCTCTCAACCTACTGCCAAGAGGGACGAGCTGTGACGTGGCCACAAGATGAGGTAGAGGCGTTGACGAGATCCTCGACCTCTAGCCGAGCAGGAGGATTGAATGAGTCGAGGGAAGAGGATGAGCTCTCGCCGATCAAATGATGGTTCGGCAGAAATAGAGGAGAAGGTATCGAGACCTTTTGGTTGAGGGGAAAAGAATAAGTTTAGGTTTAGGTTATTAGGGTAATAGTAGAGAGTATTTTATAAGCAGCTCAAGTTATTTAGGGACATCGGATTGCGATCAAATGGCCAAAATTGCTTAAAACTTCCGAATCTTTGATCAATCGCTGATTAAACTCCAAAAATTACAAACTTGGTATCCAAACGAGCGTATCGACGAGGTGAATACATGCGTCTAAAAATAATTGAATTTGGACAAGTATTTTGTTTTATATTAATTTTTAAGTGAAAAACTTTAAAAATTCGCTACATTCAATCCGTAGCTTAAAAATTTGTGAAACTTAAAACATAACACCCTCATATAATGCTTAACTAAGATCTACAAAAATTTATGAAATCCAACTTTTATTTTATCTATTATCAACTCTGGAAGTTTAAACTTCCCGAATTTATTTAGGATGATCCGAGACCCCGATTGCGCTCAAATTTTCGCAAGTGGGTCCCCTTAATAAGCTTTATTTGAGGATATTTTTATTTGATTTTTATTTGGTCTAAATCAAGATTTTGATTTTTCTCTTAATCTGATTAGGTTTATGCCTAATCATCCTGGTAACAGTGCCGGGTTGTTACAGCTGTAGACCCGCATCCTATCAGGAGCCACCACACATCTTGCATAGATCCTGCCATGGGATCTGCTCCCACTCTTCATCTACAACATGGATGCGGGACCCGCTGCTGCTAGTTGACTTGACATGCAATTAATTATGTAATTATATGTATAAATATATACAATTAAGTTATATATATACATATATATGAGTGATTGTTGTTATAATAATAATAGGTAAATAATAATTAGTTTGATTATATTTCTGTCATTTTTAAATAATTAAACAATGAACTGCAAATTAAAATAGTAAACTTAGTTAAATAATATATATAAACTTCAAAGCCTCCTAACTAATTAACCAATAATCTAAATTTATTAAATATATATACTATTTTAATTAGAAAAATGAGAGAAATAATATGGCACTGTTCATTTTCTTATATGATGAGTATTTAATCTAGTGACATTTTAGGGCCCCAACATAATTGCCAAAATGCCCCCAAACTTCAAATACTCACAACTTTGCACACACTCACCTAAACATAGTTAATATGGATATTAAATTAATGAGGAGAGCCTCAAGAATGCTCTAGTAGTATTAGACTTGATGTAAGATAATTAGTTTGGATAATGACTTTTGGATACCCTCACTAATTACCCCTAAAACTCTTAAAATTCAATCGACCATAACTTGGTCGATTGAACTCCAAAATAGGTCATTAAAAGTGTTATCTAGATTAGAAAATCCTGACCAACAGTAAATTTAAAAACAATTATGGTTTTAACCACTATAAACCTTAAGTTAACTAAAATACTCATAACCCTAGTTAGGTCATAACTTAACCAAATGAGGTCCAATTTGGGTCTACTCCCAGCTAAGTACTCAGTATATTATAGGGAAGCTATAGCAATTGAGTTTGCTAAATTTAAATCTCAAATGGAGAAGTTAGATTTTTGACCCCCTTTAACCTTAGAAACTACATAAATGTGCCTATTCTTGAAATCATCATAACTAGTCAAATAGATCTTAGAATTCAGTGTTCTTAGACTTTATGGAATTCTTGAATAGAAAATAATAAAAATAGCACAAATTTTTAGATTTCATTAGGTGAATATTACTAAATTGCCCTTTAGTTCAAATTCCTTAGTTTGGGCTTATAAGACACAATTCTTATCCATATTTTTCATGTTAGATAGTAAGGAATCTTTTGGTGTCAAGAAAATCTAATTTAGAGCCCTAAATCAAAAAGTAGCTTTTTGGACCCTTAAGTAGGGGCAAAATAGTCATTTGACCTAAAATTTATGTTAAGTGTTTTTAAACCCTAAAATATTTTTTAAATCATTAAAAATAATAATAAACCTAATTTAGGATCAATTTAAGTCTTAAAACTCAAGTACAAATAATTTGATAAAAATCCTAATTAATAGCTTAAAAATTCCTAAGTAAGGAGAATGTCCCTTACTTAGCTAAAATACATCCCCAACTCTTTTAATTGAACAAAAATAGCAAATGAAGTAAATTGTGATAAATTCCTAAAATCTCTCTAAGTTAATTTATTAAAGCTTCTTTAAGAATTTTCATCTCACAATAGGACCCTTTCTTAAGATTAGGGATAGATCATATGTTAGATTTTATCCATTGAATAAAGTGGGTTATTCATTGAATGAAACCTTAGTTTTATAATTTCTAGAATTTTATAATTTCATTTTGATTATTTTATCTTTCAAACTTAGATTAAGAATAGGAGAATCATCCTATCAAGCTTGATTATACTTAATATAATTTACCTTAATCATTAGTTCACATTTAGATTTAAATCCTAGATCCTTAGACTTTACCCTTTGGATTATGTGGTTAACTCCAGGTCGTGTTGATTCTTATTTAATTTATATAGTCGACATTAATTTAATCATATTATGACCTAGCTAGTCCTAATATTTTATAACCTATATGGCTATATTTCTAAGTTACACTCGATAGTAGGAATTAGAGATCCTGAACTTGTGTAACTTGGAATAGTTAGAATGGTTTAATTAGATAATAACTAATGTTATCTAGTGTAGTAGAGTCCTTTGCTCACTATTGATTACTTGTGCTTCTACATTCCTTGGTGTTTTGAGCCATTGCCTTGAACATGATATATAAGATAACATTGTTGCATGAAATGAAAACTTAGAATAATTAGGATAACATTGCATTGGGTTCAGTATTCAAGCTGATTTTGGAGCACGTTCACCCTAATGGATAGGAGTAATGAGAAATAAGGGACAGCTTAGCATTACTCATTGAGGAGTGTTGTGTTAAGTTTGGAATCCGTATAGTCTTGCAGACGTGCTTAACTCCTCAGCTACTTTTGGACGTGTCCAAAGGAGCAAAGTAAAATAACTAAAATTTATTATATTTTTATTTACTACCTCCTCAATCCTGCATGTTCAGTTTTGTTCTGCCCTAGCCCCAAAAGGATTTGGGAAAGTTATTGTGGCCCAATTGACCAATTTCTGATATGGCAATTTGTACATATCTGTTATCATTTATGGTTTACAGCTTACTATTTTACTGTGTACTTTACTTCTGTTTGCCTTACTTTACCTGCTTACTCATATATTATAGAATACTATATTTGGTTGCTGCTTATTATACATATCACAGTCAAATTGTTTATTTTTAACCTGTATATGTCATAGGATTATCAACATGTTCAGGATTAGTCTTTCTTTCCATACTTTTATTACAATAGTTATATATATATACCTAGTCTTATTTTAGCTTATTTGAGGTATGTCTTTTATCTCATTATTGCTTAGTTATAAATGCTGTTATTTATAACTGACCACCTCCTTTATATGCTTATTGCTCCTATGCTAGTATATTTTGTTTAGTTTAAAGTAAATTGTGATATTAATAAACTTATGAAAATTTATGAGCCTAAAATGTACTTAGTCAATTGTCTAATAAGATTTTTCTTTTGTTTGCTGGGGCCATGATATTGTGAAACTGACAATGTCAGAATCAGATCATTTTGAGGAGCTTGTGCCAGAAGGAGAGGAGCAGCCGAGTGAACTAGAAGTCGCTTAGTCCTTTTACTACTTTATTGTGAGGATGAGATATTACTCTTTTATTTTATTAAATTTATTTAAAATATTGTAATAATATATGTACCTTTATACTATGTTTTTTCTTGCTTTACTATTTATTCTTAGTCATATGTTGCATCTTCCTTATGTATTATTGCAAATTGAATGTACTATTTACTTACTTTGCTTTTGTACTCAGAGTTTATATTTATTTAGTGATTGATTCATGATGTATGTATTCTGAGCATATCTCTCCCTTATTAGTGGATTGTGGATTATACGTAATCCAACGATAAGTGAGGGATTTTCTAGAGTGGCACACCTCCCTTTGGCTTGATCTTGTGGATTGAGGGGCAGGGCACTGTAGTTGGTATCAGAGAACTCTATAAAGTGTCAGATTGGAAATTTGCATTTCCCCTCTACCACATAGATTGTTCTTCTGCCAAACAATCACTAACTAAAACATGCGAGTTACATCCAAATTACTATAATATCTTGCTTAGAATAAAAAGGAATAAGAATGAAAAATGCATATATAAGTAAGATGAAATGCTCAAATATAAAGAATATGGATGAAAGAAGCTGAACTAAAAAACCTTAACTTAACCTGTGGAATCATTAGACACTCGAAGATGTCATTTTGGTGGAACTACTAGCAATTTGAGGCTATATGGGAGTATGTCTCCCAGTTTGACTAAAGGTACGGGTGATATGTTGAAGGAGTGTTGGAACCAGAAGTTTGAGTACTAGATCAAATGCTCCAACATGGCGTCTTTAGAGGCTTCGAACTTCCCACTCCAGCTAAGGAGTGGCTGAAATGTGTGCACTTTATTATGGAAGCAATATAATATCCTGATGACATTCGAGTTTCCATAGTATGCCTCCTCCTACAGGACCATGCCGAAGATTGGTGGGTTGTCACCCACTGGTCACTCACCCTTAGATGAGAAGGAAGGCAGTGTGAGGCTACCTTTGTAGTTTTCTATCATGCCTTTACCGCAAAATATATTAGATAGATGTTTTAGCATTTTTGGTTCATGCTCTCTATTGTATCTTTCTATTTCATGTACTTCAAATTTAAATGAGTAATGCAAGAATTATCATATTTTTTCTCGAAATTCTAAAAATGTGTCATTTTTTGAATTCAGACTAGCACAAAAATGAATCCTGGTCAGTGTCTCTCCCCAACTGCATCTAGTTGTTCATCGTCTGAATTGAGCGCACTGCTTGAAGCAGTCAAAATGATGGTGGATTCACATAATAAACAAGCCAAAAGAATGGCGAAATCCCAATCAAAACAAGCCGAGAGAATGGAACAACTATTGACGGTACATATGAATCCAAGTCATCCAAATCTTGAGGTAGCACCTGCATCCTACTACTCATTCTAGCATCATGCTCAATCCACAGATGGAATGCTACATATTTTTCTATGTTTATGGCCCCCTACTTTCAACGGGAGCCTTTCAGCTGTTGATACTATCAGCTAGATCAAGATGGTTCAGAAAAATCTCACTAGTATCAAGTGTCCTGACTCCGAAGTGATTCGTTTGACCACCCACCTCCTCCAGGATGAGGCAGAGTACTAGTGGGATAACATCCGCAACACGCTGTTTGCCGATCTAGAGCTTGAGGATATCACCTGGGATGAGTTCATTGAAAAATGCTAAGTACATCCCCACTTCTATGAGACATAACATGGGGGATCAATTTCTGAAATTACAGCAAGGAAACTGCTTTGTCTCGGTATATGAGGCTGAGTTTCGGCAACTAGAAAGATTTGCCGCAAACCTTGTTCTGACTGAATCAGACTGATGCCACCAATTTGGAAGTGGTTTGCAACCTTCCATTCGAAGCCAAGTTGCCCCCCTCCGTCTGACCAATTTCTCCAAACTCTTGGAATCTGCCAAAGTGTTGGAGTAAGATCAAGCATTGAAAGGACCTAAGAGGAGTTTTGGGTCGACCTCATTCCAGCACGAGCACCCTAAATAAGCTAGGGTATACCAGCTTGAAGCATAAGCTCCATCCGCCAACCTCTTCGACGGTTGCACTCGACCCCACCCTTGTGATTGATGCTACCACAAAACTGGGAACTGCTTCAATTATGGGAGGCTGGGCCACTCCTACTACCTATCTAGGTACGACGATACCATTGATGACAATCAAATTGATCAATCTAAGCATTGACAGGTATTAGACCTATTCTAGAAACCCTCAACAGCCCTCCCAACATTACCTCCTCCTCTTTCTCAATAGCAAGAGATGACCATTGTCTCTCACTCAAATGCTCCAAAACCACCGCCTTGGCAGCCCTACAACAACATGCCTACCAGTCCTGCCCATGAGTATACCCTCACCCCGATTGAGGTGGCTGAAGACAATCATGTGGTGTCAGGTACACACTTCTGAACAAATCAACTTATTTAGCATTACTTGCTTAAAGTAGCTAGTGAATTACTACATCTATAATTAGGTACAATATATATAAATAATAAGCCCTGCAAAATATTATTTGACATCGGAGCTAGTCACTCCTATATTTCTAAAAGCTGAACCAAACCTCTTAACTTGCCACTATACCGTTTAGCCAAACTTTAAGCGTATGATTACCATATGGATCTCAAATTCCAGCTCATCAGTTATATGAGATTCAAATCCCTATTGGAGACACAGACTTTGAAGCCAAGTTTGTAGTCCTGCCAATAGCCAATTTTGATGTCATTCTGGGAATGAATTGTCTAAGTCAATATGATGCCACCCTTAACCGCCAGAAGAAAAAGATCACCATGAGTAATTCAGGCAAAAAGATCAACCTACCGGTCACCTTGTAGGCAAGCTAAGTCATTCATCAGAAATTTTAGCACGAGAGATTCTTTGATCAATGCCATCAAGGTGAAGAGGTTAGCGATTAAAGGTTGTAGTGCCTTCCTAGTGACAATACTAGGAGAAAAGGAAGAACATGTTCCCCTATCTAAGAATTATGTCGTTTGCAAATTCGTCGACATCTTCCCCGAAGATCTACCCGGTCTTCCACCCACACAGGAAGTTGAATTTGTAATAGATACTATCACAGGAACCCAACCTATTTCAAAGGCCACCGTATGACACTTAAGGAATTATAGGAGCTGGATAAATAATTATAGGAGTTATTGGATAAGGGTCTTATCAGATCTAGTTCATCCCCTTGGGGAGCACCAGTGCTGTTTATTAAGAAAAAGGATGGATCAATGCGTATGTGCATTAACTATCATAAGCTGAACAAAGTCATGATAATGAATAGATACCTGTTGCCCCGCATAGACGACTTGTTTGATCAGATGTTTGGAGCAAAGGTGTTCTTAGAAATCGATCTGCAGTCAGGATACCATCAGCTACAAATTAAGGACTCTGACATTGAAAAGATAGCTTTTAGGACCATATATGGTCACTGTGAGTTCCTGGTTATGTCCATTGGATTGACAAATGCATCATTAATATTTATGGATCTAATGTAGCGCATCCTCAAACCTTATCTTGACAAATTCATCATCATCTTCATTAATGATATCCTGATTTATTCCAAGTCTAAGAAAGAGCATGAAGTTCATCTGAAGACCATATTAAAAGAACTGCATAATCACAAGCTATATGCCAAATACTCAAAGTGTAAATTTTGGCTTGATTTTGTAGCCTTTCTAGGCCACGTGGTAAATGCACAAGGTATTATGGTGGATCAGAACAAGTTTAGGGCCATCCAAAGATGGATCCAACATAAATCAGTAACAGATATTAGAAGTTTTTTGGGTTTAGCTGGATATTATAGAAAGTTTGTGAAGGCTTTTCCTAAATAGCATCTCCACTAAATAAATTAACCTAGAAGGCAGTACCATTTGAGTGGTCTCCAGCTTGCGAAGGAGCATTCCAAGCACTAAAAGATGCACTTTCCTCCGCCCTAAGAATGGTCGAACTACCTGACTCTTCTGGGATAGGCTTGGGAGTTGTGTTTATGCAAGAAGGGAAAGTCATTGCTTATGCTTCCCTCCAACTAAGAACCCATGAAAGAAGTTATCATGTCCATGATCTTAAGTTAGCTGCTATAGTGTTCGCTTTAAAGATTTGGCATTACTACCTTTATGGAATTCAATGTTCGATATTCATAGACCATCAGAGCCTTAAATATATATTCACTCAAAGGGAGTTGAACTGCAGGCAGAAGAGATGGTTAGAATTAATTAGTGACAATGATCTTGACATTTAATATCACCCTAGAAAGGAAAATGTTGTAGCTGATGCTCTGAGCCGCAATGCTACCCGTAATGCCATTATCTTTAAAAGCCCATTGGAATAAGAGTTTTGTAAAATGAATATCAAGTCTGTGCATGGTGACTTATTAAGTGAAATGATATCCATGAGCAATGTGAAACCCACCTTCCACAGGGATGTTTCCATTTCTCTAACAAAGGATGAGGACTACTTGAACTTTAAAATCAAAATTGAAAGTGGTCATCATCCCGAGCTGAAATTAAAAAATGGTGTTATATATTTAAATAGTCATCTTTGGATCCTTAAGTCAATGCATCAGGAGATTCTAGTTGAAGGTCACAATTCTGGGTATCAAGTGCATCCAGGAGGCTCAAAGATGTATCAGGATCTGAAGCAATCATTTTGGTAGCCAGGGATGAAGAGAAATGTAGAAATTTTTGCTGCTAAGTGCCATGCATGCTAGTTGGATAAGATAGAGCATCAGAAGCCAGGTGGTCTGCTTCATCCATGAGATCCCTGAATGGAAATGGTTAGACATATCCATGGACTTCGTTATGAGATTGCCTTGTGCGAAGTATGGAGCCAATGCTATTTGGGTTGTAGTTGATCATTTGACCAATATTTTATCCATATTTGTCAAATGGATTCAGTGGAGAAGCTAGCTAAGCTCTACATCACGGAGATTGTTAGGTTGCATAGAATACCTAAATCAATAGTGTCGAATAGGGGTAGCAGATTCATATCCAAGTTTTGGCAAGCAGTACATCAGGATTTGGGGATAACCTTAGCAATGAGTACAACCTTTCACCCATAAATAGATGGTCAAACTAAACATATGAATCAAGTCCTTGAAGATTTGTTTAGATTGTGTATTCTTGACTTTGCTGGATCTTGGGAAGATCACCTCCCATTGATGGAGTTTGCATATAATAACAACTTTTAGGCCAGCATCAAAATGGCTCCATATGAGGCCTTATATGGCAGGAAGTGCAGCACCACATTAGCCTGGTCAGAAGTATGAATTGTCAAGTTGTACAGGTCGGAATTAGTGGAAAAAATAATATGAAGATTTATTTAATTCAATAAAGGATCCGTACCACTCAAGACTGTCAGAGTAAGTACCTTGATGCTCACCATCGACCCATAGAATTAAGTGCTAGAGATTCTGCATACTTAAAGGTTAGTCTAATGAAAGGAGTCTTTAGATTTGGTATAGTTGGAAATCTCAGTCCCCACTATGTCAGGCCGTTTGAGTAACAAAAAGGATAGGATCTTCTTCCTACAAACTGAACTTACCCAATGACTTTGCGGCTGTTCACAACGTATTCCATGTAGCTTCATTGAGAAAATGTCTCAGGGATCCTTCTCACTTAATTCAGTTCCCAGAAGTACAATTTCGACCTAATTTATCCTTTGCTGAAGAGCCAATTCAAATCTTGGCTCGAGATAGAAAATAGCTGAGAAGTCATTCTGTTGATATGGTAAAGATTCAGTGGAAGAATCGATCCCGAAATGAAGCCACTTGGGAGAAAGAATCTGATATGCAAGCCAAATATCCTAAGCTATTTGAGAAACCAGGTACCTTCCTAACTATTGTAATTTCAATTCGCATCCTTAAAATCCTGTACTACTTTCATCCCACATGAGTGATGTCAAGGATAACATCATGTTTAAGTGGTGGAGTCAGTAACAACCCAAGTTGTTACCCAAACTAATTAGGACTAATCTAAGCCATAATTTTAATCTTAGTGCACTAATTAACTTATTAGGAATTCACCACTAAAACTTAGTCCAAATCAAGGGTCAAATAGATCAAACCCTGATTTTAGGAATTTCAGGAACCCTAGAAATTAACCTAATTATTTTGACCTCATATCAAGAATTGAACTTCGCCATTGCGCTCATTGCCCCAAAATTAGTTATGGGTGATGTTTTGGTAGCAATTGGAAGTCATTGAAAATCCGTCGAATATTTTAAGAATTTTTAAATACCCTAAAAATTAGAAAAATTAAATACTCGTCAAAACAAAAAATTGACTTCGCCATTGTATTCCACACACCTCAATTAGCTATGAGTGATTTATTGGGAATTTTTTGAAATCAGTTAATCATTCTATTTAATTAAGAAGTTATGCATTTAGTGATTAAATAATTTATATTTAATTATTACATTAACGACGCTGTTTCCCCTCTTCCGCACCGTTAGGAGTCCCCGTCTGATCAGACTGAGAGCCCTTGCGTTAGATCGGATTATCAAATGGCCCCCACGTCATCCTCTCGCATGCAAACCTTAGGCCCCCACGCGGCAACTCGCCTCTAGTTGCAGCCAATACGGAGCCTCGGCAGCCTTGCGGACTCCATCTCGGCCCTCACTTAAGCTCCTGAGTATCCCCAAGACCTACCATCCTTGCGAGAGGCCCTAGGAAAGATCGAACCGCGCTGGCAAATCCCAATCGAGCCATAATCTCTTAGGCCGCACATCAGGTACCTTCCTAATCACCCAAATTATCTCATGCAATTGTTAATTAGCAATGTGTATACTTATTCCGTGAGCTAGATCAGTGCCGGCTCGAATCGGATCGACCGATTGATGCGTCGATTGTCCGAATTTTTGGAAAGGTAAAAAGTTATTCTCGTTATTTTCCTCCCATTTGCAGCCATCGTAGTTAGCAGTCTAGGGTTAGGATTTTCTTTGGTCGCCGAGTGTCTCGTCCTACGTTCCATCCACCATTGATAAGGCCAGATCCTTCTCCTTCCGATGTCGTGTGGGCTGACCACCGATGGTGCCATCTTAACTGCTAAAATGGTTGCCCTAGGACTCTGTCTCGGTCGCTGGCAGGGATGGCGAGGGCATGCTTCGGGACGAGTCGGGTCAGACCTAACCCGCATCCTTGCGTGTGGGCCTGGACATGCGTGGTGTTAAAGGTGGGGCCCGCCTTCCAGGTGTCGCGTTGTGAGGGCGCTGTGCGTGGGTGGGGCCCGCGACGTCCAACTATGCGTCCTCTCAATCGTCCGTGGGCCCACTTCTAAGGCTGTATGATTCTGTGGGACCCGTTGTAGGCCCACATCCTGTCAGGAGCCACCACGAGTCCTGCATGAGTCCCTCCGTGGGATCCACTCCCACTCTCCATCTGCCATGTGGATGCGGGACTTGTCACTGCGGCTAGTTGACTTGACCTGCAATTAATATATAATTACATGTGTATAACTATATATATGTATACAGTTAAGTTATATATATACAGATATATGAGTGATTACTATTAAAATAATAATAGGCAAACAGTAATTAGTTTGACTATATTCTTATCATATTTAATTAATTAAATAGTGAACTGTAAATTAAAATAGTAAACTTAATTAAATAATACATAGAAACTTTAAGGCCTCCATACAATTACCAAAATGACACTATTTATTTTTCTGTAGGATGAGTATTTAACCTAGTGAGATTTTAAAACCTCCATACAATTACCAAAATGCCCCCAAACTTTAAATACTCATAACTTTGCACACACTCACCAAAATAGTCAATATAGGTCTCAAATTAATCAGGAGAACCTCAGGAATGCTCTGGTAGTATTAGATTTATTGTAGGATAATTAGTTTGGCCAATGACTTTTGGGTACCCTCACACCCCAAAAACACTAAAAATTCAATTGACCCTAACTTAGTCTATTGAACTCCAAATTAGGTCATTCAAAGTACTATCTAGATTAGAAAATCCTAACCAATAGTAAACTGAAATAAAATTATAGTTTTGACTACTATAAATCTTAAGTTGACCAAAATACCTCTAACTCTGGTTAGGTCATAACTTAACTAAATGAGGTCCAATTTGGGTCTACTCCTAATTAAAATACTCAGTGTATTATAGGGAAGCTATAGCCACTGAGTTTGTTGAATTTGAATCTCAAATAGAGAAGTTAGATTATTGATCTCTCTAAACCTTAGAAACTACATAAATGTGCATAATCTTGAAATCATCATAACTAGTCTAATAGACCTTAGAATTCAGTATTCGTAGACTCTATAGAATCTTTGAATAGTAAATAATAATAAACTACATAAATTTTTAGATTTCATTAGGTAAAAATTACTAAATTGCCCCTTAGGTCAAATTCTTTAGTATAGGTCTATAGGACTCAATTCTTGTCCAAATTGAGTGTACTTACTGTCTATCTTCATGTTAGACAGTAAATAATATTTTAGTGTTAAGAAAATTCAATTTGGAGCCCTAAATCAAGTAGTTTTTTGGACCCTTAAGTAGCGGCAAAACGGTCATTTTTCCTAAAATTTAGGTTAAGTCTTTTTAAATCCTAATATATCATTTAAATCATTAAAAATAGTAATAAACCTAATTTAGGATCAATTTAAGTCTTAAAACTCAAGTTCAAATAATTTGATAAAAATCCTAATTAATGGCTTAAAAATCCTTAAATAAGGAGAATGTCCCTTAGCTAAAATCCATCCCTAACTCTTTTTATAAAACAAAAATAGCAAATGAAGTAAGTTATGAAAAGTTCCTAAAATCTCTCTGAGTCAATTCATTAAAAGCTTCTTTAAGAATATTCACCTAACATTATATGGCGCCCCACCCCTTATCCCCCAACAATCAAGGCTAAGGAGAGGTGTGCCACTTTAGTAAATCCCTCACACTAATCATTAGATTAAGGTGTGATTGCTCAATCCACTAATAAAGGAAGGATGTGCCCTGGATAATGAAGTGAAATTTATTCACTAAGTATATACATTCATTAGAGTGTAGAAGCAAGACAATAAAATATGCTACATCCAATCCACCATAATATAAGAAGTAAATATGCAGCTCAGAATAAAATAGTATAGTAAAAGAACATACATAAATATCTAAATTATTCAAATATTAAATAAGTCTTAATAAAAATGATAAAGCTCTTATCCTCACAAAAATAAAAGAGAAGCTATGCTAAGGATCTCCAGCGACAGCACACTCCTCCTCCTGAATCTGATCTTCAAAAGGCTCGACTACCTCGAATAACTCAGAATCTATCATTGTCGGTTTCACAATGATAGGGCCCCAGCCAAAGAAATAAAAAAATCTTATTAGACATATTGTCTAAGTACATTTTAGGCTATTAATATTTCATGAGTTTTATGATATCACCATTTTTCTTAGACTATAAAAACAAGCAAAGCGTAAGGGTGCAATAAGCATGCAAAGGAAGGAATATGCTATAAATAAAGATATTTATAACTATGCAACAAGTGAGATAAAAGGATATACCACAACACCAAAGCTATAATAAGGTTAGGCACATAAATATAAGTAAAGTAAAGAAAATACTAAAGGAAAATACTCATCCTAAACATTCATATGATCACTTAACATATGCATATTAAAAATAAATAATCTGACTGTGATATATATAGTAAGCAGTAAAAGAAAATAACATCATATAAATAAGTAAGTATGTAAAGTAAAGCTGGCTGAAGTAAAATACAATAGTAAATGGTAAATAGTAAATAATAAATAGTGAACAGTAAATAGTAAGTAGGGATGTAAGGATTGCCATATCAGAAGAGGGCTAATCTAGTATGCTGCAATAAGTATATGTATATTCCTAGTGTCATCTAAGGCTAGGCCAGAATTACAAAACAAAAACTGAACTGAAGAGACGGTAATCACAAATGTAATGATGTTTTAGCTATTTACTTTACTTCTGAGGATATATCCAAAAGTAGTTGAGGAGTCAAGCACGTCTACAAGACTGTTCTAGTTCCAATTTAATATAACACTTCTCAATGAGTAATGTTAAGTAATCTTTATTTCTCCTTACCCTTGTCCAGTAGGGTAAAATGTGCAAGATTAACAAATAACTGAACCCTATGCAAATGTTATTCTAATTATTCTATATTTTTATTTCATGCAACAATGTTACTTTGTATGACATGTTCAAGGAATAAGGCAAATAATACAAGAAATGCAAAAGCACAAGTAAAATAATAATGAGCAAGGGACTCTACTACACGATATGGCATCAGTTATTATCTATTAAACCATTCTAACTATTCCAAGTTACACAAGTTCTTATTATCTATTAAACCATTATAACTATTCCAAATTACACAAGTTCAGGATCTCCAATTTATATAATTAAGTGTAACTTAGATCCATGGCCTTATGAGTTAAAAATAATTAGAACTGATCAGGTTCTAATTCAATTCAATTAATATCGCCTACAAGTTAAATAAGAAGTCAACATATCGTATTTGATAAATTTAGATGTTCTAAACTAAGATCTAATCAAGATTTACTAAAACTAGGAATTATGCATTAAACACTATGAATTGAGCTTAATCACATAATCCAAAGAGTAAGTCTTAAGGAATAAAGTTTGAGTCTAAATATGAACTAATAATAAGACAAATTCTATTAAGCACCATCAGAATTAATAAAATAATTCATCTAATATTAATCTAAAGTTAAAAAATAAAATAATCAGATATAAAGTATAGAATTCTAGAAACTAATAAACCAAGGTTTTATTCATTGAATAACCCATTTATTCAATGAGTGAAATCTAACCTAGGATATATTCCTAATAAACTAATAATAAGGCAAAAATCCTAAGGTAAAGTGTAGATCCTAAAAAACTCCTAATAAAATAACTTATAAAATTTGATGATAATTATTGCAATTTATCTTTATTTTCTATTCTAATTCACTTAAGGGAAGTTAATGATATAATTAGCTAAGCTAAGGGGTATTAGGTTTTCTAAAGAATTTTCAAGCCTTTAATGGGGTTTCTATAAAATTACTTGATTATGAGATTAAGGGTTATAAATTGATTCCAAATATGTTTTATTACTAATTATAATGATTTAAATAGTGTTTTGGAGGTTAGGGGCACTTAACCTAAATTTTGGGCAAAATAGTTATTTTGCCCCTACTTAAAAGTTTAAAATGTTACTTTTTGATTAAGGGTCTTAAATTAGATTTTATTGATGCCAAATTATTCCTTGCTATTTAACATGAAGATAGATAATATGTACATTAAATTTGGACAAGTATTAAGTCCTATGGGTCTAATTTTAAGATTTTAACCTATAAGGGAATTTTGGTAATTTCACTTAGTGAAATTTAAAAATTCAATTAGTTTATTGATGTTTACTATCCAAGGATTCCATAGAGTCCATGCGGCACCCCTACTCCCTAAGCCCCAAATGATTGGGCTAAGGAGCGGAGTGTCACTCGTGCAGATCCCTCACTCAACATTAGATTAGGTGATATCCATAATCCACTGCTAAGGTAAGGATGTGCACACAATATATAATGGAGGGGATCAGTCATTACATCTACATACATATAGAGTGTAGAAGCATATGAAAAGTAAAGGCTATAACCATTCACCATACATCATTCCTAAAATAAGATAGCTCAGAAAATAATAAAGTGCAGGAAGTAAATCACTATCACAGTATCTGTATTATTACAATATTTTAAGTAAAGTTTATGAAAATGAAATAAATACTCTCATCCTCACTATGAAATAAAAAGACAACTAAATGTCCTCTGGTCCAAGCTGCTGCACCTCCTCTAAGTCAAGCTCCTTCTCAAGTACCGGATCCTCAAACTACTCAAAATCTGACATTGTCAGTTTCATAATGCCAGGGCCCCAGCCAAAAAAGGAAAATCTTATTAGACAAAATGTCTAAGTACATTTTAGGCAAGTAAATTATTAAGCATTTGTTAATATCACCATTTACACTTTATACCAAGGGAAACATCTATCTAACATGGGAGCAAGTAAGTGATGAATCCATAAATTATATCTAAATAAAGGGGAAAATTCATCTATTTAAGATCTTTATGCTGCTCCTAAAATCAATTTTTTCTATCTTTTTCAAGGAAATGGAATTCAAAGGAGTTCTAAGGCATTTCTGCAGGTTTTTAAAAATTACTAAAGGAAAACCGCTGCAGCGTGCTGCAGCGCACGACCGCGCGCCGCAGCGGGTTGCAGCGGAAATATCTAGACTTTATAAAAATTAATTGAATAGTGTTTCTCACAGAATTCACCGCTACAGTGCGCGGTCGCGCGCTGCAGTGGTTTATCACGAAAATATTTATGATTATTAAATGGGGGCTCAACTAATTGAATAATATTTTTTGTGGAATTCACCGCTACAGCGCGTGGTCGCGGCTGCAGCGGTGTACCACGGAGGACTTGGTTATATAGATCAGGCCGCCCAACTAATTGAACAGTATTTTTCGTGGAATTCACTGCTACAGCGCGCGGTCGCGCGCTTGCAGCGGTTTATTGCGGAGGACTTGGCTGTATAAATCGGGCCGCACAACTAATTGAACAGTGTTTTTCACAGAATTTACCGCTCCAGTGCGCGGTCGCGCGCTATAGCGGTCTGCCGCGGAAATATTTCTCTCTATAAAATCTAGAAAAAGAACTAATTGAACAATGTTTTTTGTGGAATTCCCCGCTACAGCGCGCGGTCGCACGCTATAGCGGTCTACTGCGGGGGACTTGGCTATTATGCTAGGGACCTGGGTATGCTAAAGCACGCCGCAGTGCGCTGCGACGGCCCGCCAAATTTTTGCCCAGACGTTGCATTTAATGCGGCTGGAGACATGACCTCTATCCTGAATTTTGTTTCCAGCCACCTTTTCCTGCAGCAGCCATTTTTTTTTGTTAAAATGGGAAGCTTTGAGGTGATGTTTTGGGTAAAGAAATGAGATTTTTGTCACCTCACCATTAATGGAAAAATATTGCAATGATGAAATCAGAATTATTTATGGAAAATCTAGTTGCAAATGAAGGGAGGAATTCAGCCCCCCCCCCCTCCTATAAATACCCCTCCTCTTTACTAGAGGAGGGTTCAAAATTTTAGCAAGAATCCACTAAGTTAGGAGGAGAGCCAAAGGAAGAGAGAACTCCCCAAGGGTGGCAAGACAAGCTTTTTAAAAGGGAGAAGAGGAAGAAGGCAGTACTAGTGACCAAAGGAGAGGATAATTAGAAAGAGAAGAAGACTTTCGGAGAACTTCTATGGAGCGTTCCTAGTATCTTCTAAACTCAATCTTGTATTTTCTCTTGAGTTGACCATGAAAGGGTCTTTATCCATGTATGTGTCTTCCTTGTTTTCTTATGTAATAAGTAGTGAGAGACTGTAAATACATGTCTGCCCTTTCACGCAAGTGTACGTGGTCTGAAGTAATAAGTGAAAAGTGTGACTTTCCGGGAATTTATCGAACCACAGAAAATTGGTTGATTTGGCATTAAAGTGTATCTATTCTCACTAATGTTTAAGCTATAGTATGTATTGGTTGGTTGGTCTAAATTAGCATGAATATTCACTAAGTAAATAACAAGATTTAAAGGAATAGGAGAGCTGGGCCCATCCCACATGCAATGATATAATACTTATGTATATTTATTTCTCAATATCATTTAGTTTAATTGAAATCAAGTGCACATTATTGTCCTTTAGTCTAGCTCAAAGGCTTACAAGTTCAATTCTCGTGCACAAAATGAAATCACATTCGGTTTTACTTTAGCACAAAGATTATTGTAAGATTCTTGAGAATTAAATTTAATTCATTTTCTCCTTATTTAATGAGAGTTTAAATTTTCTTAAATCTCAAGATCTCACAAGCATTGATTTTCCACTACGAGCATCACTTCGCATCTCATATAGTTGAGATGAGAGAATCACATGTTGGGCTCAAGGACTATGTCACTTAGTTCATGAGCACTCAACACTTCATTTCTCAATCTCAATTATGTGGAGCTTAGGAGCTCAATTAGTGGGTCTTAGCATCACTTGCATCAACTCTTTGGTTGAGCTTAGATTTAGGTGCATTGAGCTCAAGATCCTTCCCACATGGTTCTAAGCTTTCATGCACTCAAAATCTAGCATCCAACCTAAGGTGAGCTAAGGAGCACAAGACAATTAGATCTTGGATTCTTTAGTTCTTTTCTTATAAAAACATCAAGACTATTTAGCTAGAAATTTCTTAGTAAGGCATTTAAATTATAAATACATTATGCTTGAGGGAAAATATTCATACATCAATATTACATCATGCAAAATGGGACTTCATCCCAACCCTCCCTAAGGGGAGTTTAGCTACTCATTATACAAGAAAATAAGGAAGACACATACATAGCAAAAGACCCTTTCATGGTCACCAAAAAAAAAATACAAGATTGAGTTTAGAAGATACTAGGAACGCTCCGTAGAAGTTCTCCGAAATTCTTCTTCACCTTCTAATTACCTTCTCTTTAGATTGCTAGTGCTGCCTTCTTCCTCTTCTCCTTTTGCAAAAGCTTGCCTTACCACCCTTGGGGAGTTCTCTCCTCCTTTGGCTCTCCTTCTTACTTAGGGAAATTTTGCTAAAATTGTGAACCCTCCTCTAGTCAAGAGGAGGGGTATTTATAAGAAGGGGGGGCTGCATGCTCCTCCTCATAAGCAACCAGATTTTCCATTAAAAATGCTGTATTCACGATTGCACTAATTTTTAATTTAGGGTGACATGACAATAATCTCATTTTTTTAGCCACACATCACCTCAAAGCTTTACAAAAAATGGCTGCTGCAGGATATGGTGGCTCGAGACAACATTCATGATAGAGGTCATGCCTCCAGCCGCATTAAATGCACTGACTAGGAAAAAATTTGGCGGGCCACTGCAGCACGCTGTAGTGCGCTGTGGTGCCCTGTAGCGTGCTGCTGCATGCCTTAGCATACCTTGGTTCCAAGCAATTTTTAGCCAAGTCCTCCGTTGTCGACCGCTGCAGCACGTGACCGTGCGCCGTAGCGGGGAATTTTGTGAAAACACTATTGAATTAGTTCTTTTTCCCGATTGTATAGAGAAATATTTCCACGGCAAACCGCTGCAGCTTGCGACCGCGCGCTGTAGCGGGGAATTCTGCAAAAAACACTGTTCAATTAGTTGAGCAGCCTGAATTATTTAGCCATATCTTCTGCGATACACCGCTGCAGTGCGCGACCACATGCTGTAGCGGTGAATTCCGCAGAAAACACTATTCAATTAGTTGAGCCCCATTTAATAATCATAAATATTTCTGCGATACACTGCTGCAGCGCGATCATGCACTGTAGCGGTAAATTCTGCAGAAAGCACTGTTCAATTAGTTGAGCCCCCATTTAATAATCATAAATATTTTCGCGATAATCCGCTGTAGCGCGCGATCGCGCTCTGTAGCGGTGAATTCTGTGAAAAACACTATTCAATTAATTGGGAGCCTGTTTAATATGGATTAAATGTTTCTGCTGCAGCCCACTACGGCACGCGACTGTGCGCTGCAGCACCCTATAGCAGAATACTTTGTTATATTTGTTATAAAATTGCAGAAATGCCCTAGAGCTCCTTTGGATTCCATTTCTTGAAAAAGATATAGAAATTTGATTTAGGAACAGCAAAAAATATCTTAAATAAATGAATTTTTCCCTTTATTTTAGATATAATTTATGGATTCATCAAGTAGCTAAACTCCCCTTGGGGAGGGTTGGGATGAAGTCCCATTTTGCTAGATGTAATATTGATGTATGAATGTTTTCCCTCAAGCATAATGTATTTGTGATTTTTATGCCTTACTAATAAATTTTCATATAATTAGTCTTGATGTGTTTATGAGAAAAGAACTAAAAAAATCCAAGATCTAATTGTCTTGCGCTCCTTAGCTCACCTTAGGTTGGATGCCAGATTTTGAGTGCATGAAAGCTTAGAACCATGTGAGAAGGTTCTTGAGCTCAATCACCTCAACCTAAGCTCAACCAAAGAGTTGATGTAAGTGATGCTAAGACCCACTAAATGAGCTCCTTAGCTCCAAATAATTGAGATTGAGTAATGAAGTGTTGAGTGCTCATGAACTAAGTGACATAGTCGTCGAGCCCAACATGTGATTATCTCATCTCAACTATGTGAGATGCGAGTGATGCTCATAGTGGAAATCAATGCTTGTGAGATCCTAAGATTTAAGAAAATTTAAACTCTCCTTGAATAAAGAGAAAATGAATTAACTTTAAATCTCAAGAATCTTACAAGAATCTTTGTGCTAAAGTAGAACCGAATGTGAGTTCATTTTGTGCACGAGATTTGAACTTGTAAGCCTTTGAGCTAGACTAAAGGACAACAATGTGCACTTGTTTTCAATTAAACTAAATGATAAAGTTTGAGAAACAAATCTACATGAGTATTATATTATTGCATGTGGGATGGTCCCAACTCTCCTCTTTCTTTAATCTTGTTATTTTACTTAGTGAATATTTGTGCTAATTTAAACCAACCAACCAATACATACTATAGTTTAAACATTTGTGAGAATAGATATACTTCAGTGACAAATCAACCAATTCTCTGTGGTTCGATAAATTCCCGGAAAGTCACACTTTCCACTTATTACTTCAGACCACGTACACTTGCGTGAAAGCGCAGACATGTATTTACAGTCTGTCAGTAAGCATATAAGGGAAACATGATAAGTTATAAATATAATATTTATAATTAAACAATAAGTGAGGCAAAAGCATGCCTCAAGTAAACTAAGCAAGGTAGGGTATACATATACAATTTAATGAGTAAAGGTACTGAAAAAAAAGTCTAAACCTAAATATGCTGATGATCATATGATATATGCTAATTTAGATCATCAATCTGAAAATGGTACATATAATATAATAAATAAAGTCTAGCATCATATACATATATCTATACAAGTGAGCAGGTAAGACAATACTACTACAACTAACTGAAATCACATGCATCAATAATATAATAAACAGTAAGCTGAAAAATTGAAAAAGAACATATAACTGTCATATCAAAAAGAATTGGCCAATCTGGCCCAGTATATTCGCATAGCCTTTTTGGGCTAGGGCAGCCAGAGATTCCCATTGCCTTTCAGGGCTAGGGCATAAAGAACAGAACAGAAGTAAAGCAAAGCTGAAGAAGCAGATAATACTATGAAGAATCTTATAGTTATTTTACTTTTGTTTTCGAGGATTTAAGCACATTTGCAAGACTAGTCGGGTTCCCAACTTAACACACACTCCTCAATGAGTAATGTTAAGTATCCGTATTTCTGCTTATCCCTGTCCAATGGGATAATGTGCATCATAATCAACCAAAGATTGAACCCAAATACAAATGTTTTCCTAATATTCAAACTTTTCATTTTCATGCAACAATATTTTCTTATATGACATGTCCAAGGTAAATAAGCACAAAACTCAAGGAATGCGTAGCACAAAGTCAAATAGTAAGCAAAGGACTCTACTAAGTATGGTGATATCATTTGTTTTCTAATTTAACCATTCTATCTATTCCAAGATACACAAGTTCAGGATCTCCAATTCCCACTATCGAGTGTAACTTAGAAGATCAGCCTTATAAGTTAAAAATGATTAAAACTAATTAGGTTCTAATCTAATTCAATCAAATACGGCTACAAGTTCAATCAATAAATTATACATCCTAGTTTTATGAATTTAGACATTATATCTAAGATCTGATCAAGATCTACTAAGCTATAGATTATGGATTAAATACGACGAGATTGGGCTTAATCACATAATCTAAAAGAGTAATACAATAGCTCTAGTCTTTATTCTAAAAGTGATCTATTGATTAAGGCACATCCTATTAAGCAAATCAAACTTAATATGATGAATCTCCTATCCAAATTTTGGGTTAAAAGACAAAATAATCAAAATAAGCTGTAAAGTTTAGAAACTAAAAAAACCAAGGATTCATTCATTGAAAAACTCCATTTTTCAATGAATGAAATCTAATCTATGATCCAATCCTAGTCTTAGGAATAGCCCTAATGTGAGATGAAAGATCTTAAGGAAAAGACTTAGAAAAGATTAAGGAATTTTACTAATTTTGATTGGAAAGCTGATTTTATTCACTTAGGAGATTCTAATATACTTATAATACTATTTTTTGTGATTTACTAAAGAAATTAGGAGTTGAGAACGCTTAACCTAAATTTTAGGCAAAATGATCATTTTGCCCTTACTTTAGGGTCCAAAAATCTACTTTTTGATTTAGAGTTCCAATTTGGAATTTCTTACTGCCAAATTATTCCTTACTGTCTAACATGAAGATAGACAATAAGTACGCTCAATTTGGACAAGAAATGAATCATACAGGTTCAAACTAAGTTTTTGACCTAAGGGCAATCTTATAAATTTATACTAAATAGAATCTAAATTTTTGTGCAGTTTACTATTGGTTACTATTCAAGGACTTCATAGAGTCCAAGAACACTACATTCTAAGGTCAAACAACTATGTTATGGCTATTTCAAATTCTAAGGGCAGTTCAATAATTTTGGTCGGTCAATGGGTGATAAAAACTGAACTTTTCCGTTTGAAGTCCAATTTTAGTAAACTCAATTTATATAGTTTTCTTATAATATACTGAGTGTGTTGACAGAAAGTAAACCCAATTTGGACTTTAAATGGTCAAGTTATAGCCTAACTAAGGTTAGAGATATTTTGGTTATTTTTTGATTTTTTAGATTTTAGATCCTAAATTTTATTTTAGTTTATTGATATCATTGAAATTCTAAGCTAGTTAGTACTTTGAATTTTTGAATTTAGAGTTGAATTGAACAAGTTTTGGTCAATTGAAGTCTAAGGGCAATTTGGTCATTTTCAAGGTAGGTCCTAAATGTTACTTTTCAAATTAAGCACTAAATGGGGAAACTAATACTTTTATAGTATTGAGGCTGTTCTCCTGAGTATTTTAATACCCATATTATTTATGTTTGGATAACTAGGTTAAAAGTTGTGAGGGTTTAATCAGGTCCTAAAATATCACTACATTATACGTACCCTAAAATTAATTTTCACATATAGCCATTTGATTCCTTTTTTTTTTTGAGTAAAATGAGATCTATATTAGCTATGTTTGGATTATCCTACAAAGAATTATTAAATTTTACAGTTTTGATTAAATTAATTTAATTTAATTGGATTTATTATTCATTTGTTCCATTTAAATGAATTTACCAATTAATTTATATAATACTAACTAATTAACTAAATTACTATTTTAAATTAAATTATCTATAGATTTTAATTAATACTAATTAATTAATTAACTTAATTAATCTAATTAATTAATCATACTAATTAATTTAAACTAAATAATTTAATAACTAATTTTAATTATATCCACTATTTTATCAATTAAATTAAATAACTAATCATTAAATTTATCTAATTCTATTAAATTAAACTAATCTAATAATTATTAATTAATTAAGTCATCTACTTATTAAGTAAATGCATCTTAATTGATTTAACACCTAATTAATATTAATCTTAGTGTCTTTATTAATTTAATTAAATATTATTTACTGATTATATATGATGCTAATTAATAGATTAATTTACTAATTATATTTAAGCTAATTTAATTATTCTGCTAATAATCTATGTATGTATATACGATTATATATGTATATATTTATTTATTTATATAATGTATAATATATATATATATATTTATTTATATAAATTTATTCTAATATTTATCTGTAGATAATTATGCGCGGGACCCAGCATGCCACGTGGCTGGAGCCGATTGGCGTAGCCACGTCTGGCGGGACCCACCCGCAGGCGAGCGGGGTACATGCGGGGCCCGCAGAGGACACACGACGGAGATCGATAGCCCGCGGTCTGCGGGAGGGGCCGACGCCTGCGGAGGCTGGCGTGTGCGGGGCCCACCGCCTACGTAAGCAGACCCATATCGAGTCCGGGTTGGGCTCGGGCCGACCTGGCCCAAGCCCACGCTAGCCTCGCCTTCCCGAGTGGTCGACGCTAGGGCACCCGTTTCGGAGGTTCTCCCGGTGCCGGAGGGGTCCGGCTCGCACGGCCGACAGCAGGCCTCGTCGAGGCCTACCCAATGGCACCTGGACCGGTGGCAGAGGGCCACGGGACGACGAGGAAAGGCTAGCCCTAGCTGTTAGGGTTCGGTCACGGGACTATCCTATCGGTTTCCCTGTAGATCGCCTCCCTAATTGATCCGATCGAGCCGCGTAGACGATGATCGGATCCAGTCGATGTCTAATCTATCGTGCAGAATAGCATTGTCAACAATCAGTTTGCATGGAATTGAAGAGTCGGGTGAGAGCGACGTACCTGACGATGGAGGGCTCGCAGATCCGGGGCTTGATCGAGACACAGACGTACCCTAAAATGCACGAAGCGTCACGCTTGGGCTCGGGGAGGGATTATGGGGGCTAGGATGGAGCCCTCGAGGCGGGGGAAGACCACTGGGTGGGCGCATTCGGCGGCTAGGCGCCGCATGGCTCGCGGGGGCGAGGCGGAGTCCTCGATGACGACGAAGGGCAGGACAGGGACCGTTCGATCCATCCACGATCAGACGACCCACAGGCAGTGGATCCAGATCCGAAGAATTAATGGGTCGGACTCGCTCCGCTTCCGAACCGACCCGATAACCAGTATTTAAATAAAATATTTAATTTATTTTAATTAATTAAAAATCCAATTTTAATAATTAATTCTAAAATATTCTATTAACTTCCAAAAATCTCCAAATGCTCACCCCTAGCTAATTAAGGGGTGAAGAACGCAACGGCGAGGTTGAATTTTTGATTCGACGAGTATTTTAATTTTCCAATTATCCGGGTATTTAAATATTATTAAAATATTCGTCAAAAATTTGATGATTTCCGATTTACACGAAAACATCACCCCTAGCTAATTTGGGGGCAATGAACGTAATGACAAAGTTCATTTTTGAATCAGAGGTCATTTTAGACAGGTCAAATTTTAGGGTTTCTGGATTTTCCAGAAATCAGGATTCGACCTATTTGACTCGTGATTCGGACTGGGTCTTAGGGGTTGACTCCTAATGACTTAATTAATACTTAGGATTAAGATTAAGACTAAGATTAATCCTGATTGACCAGGGTAATAATTTGGGTTGTTATAGTCCAAGAACTCTTAATTCTAATATCTAATGATCAAGTTATAGTCATTTCACTATTAGGGTTTTGTTTTCATAAAATGGGTCAAAACCTAATTTTTCCATATTCAAAAATCACCTACAATTTTATATAATACTTAATTTTACTAAAACTAGGTTTAAATTTGATATATTTTGGCCCCATTAGGGTCCTAGGGTTATTAGAATGCAAAAAATATGAAGTTTCGACCATTCCGGATAGTTCTGGGAAGTTTCGAGCAATTCTGGGCGCTATGAGCGTTGTAGCGCCTTCTGGCTGAAAGTCAGGCGCTACGGTGCGCTGCAGTGCTTTCAGCACTGTGGCGGGGTACAGCAAATCTTAGCACTGTGGTGTGCGGCAGTGCTTTTAGGCGCTGCGGCGAGCTACGACTCCGGAGTTCCCGAGAGCTGGATGCTATGATGCGCTATAAAGCTCCCTGGACGAGAGCCAAGGTCTAAGGCGCACATCAGCACTTTTAGGCGCTGGGGCAGATTTCAGTGATGCGGCACATTTAATTCCATTTTATCAAATTCTTATGCTACTGCGGCACAGCGTGCTACGGCAGATTCAACCAGAGACTCGGGCACTACGGCGCGTTGTAGCGCCCGACTGTGATTTCGCCTATGCGAAAACTATGAAGGGTCTGCTTTCGCACTAATATACTCTCAAATTAGAGAATCTCACATGCGGTGCCATATACTGATAGAAAGGTATTTCCGAGACCATAGACCATTCCATAGATACTAAAAGCAGTACAAAATGATTACTTTAACAACACAAATAGAGAGGTTAAATATTCAGGTATGTAGAAAGAAGGAAAAATAGAGCTAATTTTCTTCCATAAAATTTTCTATCTCAAGGAGCTCTAATAGATTCCATATCCTAATCACAGAGTTCTAAGGATGCAAAATAAGAATAAAAGCAAAATGAAGTAGCCATTGAATCCATTCAATGGGGGAAAGGGAGGTACCTTGGCTTGGCGAAGAGAGATTTCTCCAAGGATTATTTGAGCTTGAGGGCTTGAGAGCTTTCCTTGAGCAACTTGAGCACAACAATGGAGGAAGGAGGAGAAGCTTGGGAGGAGGAGAAGAGTTCAGTTTAAGGGCAAAGGGAGGAAGAGGAGGGGCATAGCCTTATTTTATAGGAGAAGAGGAGGATGGCCTTGGATGGGATGGGGAGGAGTTATACCATCCAAGGCATAGAGGAGAACCTGGGCAAAAAAAGAAGAAGAGGGGGCTCTGCCCCTTTTTGCGTGTGCCAGGGAGGTAAGGCACCGAATGGGAAAAAGGGATGCCAGCCAGGAGAGAAGGAAAAAGTGAAAAATAAATAGGAATATAAATATAAAATAATTATTTATTCCTTTCAAATATTTAATTTATTAAAAGTTCAGATTTAACAAATGCGCTCCGAAAAATTCCAAAAATTCATTTCTAGCTAATAAGGGGTTAGGAATTCAATGATGAAGTTGGATTTCCATTCTGATGAGTTTTTTATTTTTTTATTTTTTGAGGTATTTAATTATATTAAAATATTCAATAAAATCCAACGACTTCCAAATGTGTCCAAGACATCACCCCTAGCTAATTTGGGGGTGACAAGTGTAATGGCAAAGTCAAATTTTGATTTTGAGGTCAAACTAAATATCTCAATTTTTTAATTAATTAAATATTATTAAAAATTCCACAGATTTTCAACAACTTCCGATTGCCACCAAAATATCATCCATAGCTATTTTGCGGGCAATGAGTGTAATGGCAAAGTTTGATTTTTGATCTAAGGTCAAAATAATTAGGTTAAGTTCCAGGGTTCTTGAAATTTCCAAAATTAGGGTGTGATTTATTTGACCTCTGATTTGGACTAGGTCCTCGTGGTGAACTACCATTGACTTAATTAATACACTAAGATCAAAATAAAGACTTGGATTAGTCTTAATTAGCTAGGATAATAACTTGGGTTATTACACATTTGGACCCTTTCCTACGATTAGGGAAAAATCATAGGTTAGATTTTATCTATTGAATAGAGTAGGTTATTTAATGAATGAAACCTTAGTTTTATAGTTTTTTAGAATTTTAGAATTTCATTTTGATTATTATATCTTTCAATCTTAGATTAAGAATAGAAGAATCATCCTATTAAGCTTGATTATACTTAATAGGATTTGCCTTAATCATTAGTTCACATTTGGATTTAAATCATAGATCCTTAGACTTTATCATTTGGATTATATGATTAACTTAAATTCGTGGTATTTAATTCATAATCTCTATCCTTAGTAGAGCTTGGTCAGATCTCAGTCTAGAATGTCTAAGCTTATCAATTAGGTCGTGTTGATTTCTTATTTAATTTACATAGTTGACATTGATTTAATCATATTAAGACCTAGCTAGTCCTAATATTTTATAACATATAAGATTGTATTTCTAAGTTACACTCAATAGTAGGAATTGGAGATCCTGAACTTATATAACTTGGAATAGTTAGAATGGTTTAATTAGATAACAACTAATGTCACATAGTATAGTAAAGTCCCTTGCTCACTATTAATTACTTGTGCTTCTGCATTCTTTGTGTATTGAGCCATTACCTTGAACATGACATATAAGACAACATTGTTGCATGAAATTAAAACTTAGAATAATTAGGATAACATTGCGTTGGATTCAGTATTCAGATTGATTCTAGTGCACATTTACCATAATGGACAGAAGTAAGGAGAAATAATAAATAACTTAGTATTACTCATTGAGGAGTGTTGTGTTAAGTTTAGAACACGTATAGTCTTGTACATGTGCTTGACTCCTCAACTGCTTCTGGATGTATCCATAAGAGCAAAGTAAAATAACTAAAATTTATTACATTTGTATTTACTGCCTCCTCAGTCCTGCCTGTTCAATTCTATTCTACCATAGCCCATAAAGGCTTTGGGAATGTTACTATAGCCCGATTAGCCAATTTCTGATATGGCAGTTAGTACATACCTGTTATTATTTACGGTTTACTGCTTATTGTTTTACTGTGTACTTTACTTTTGTCAGCTTTACTTTACCTGCTTACTCATATATTATAGGATGATAAATTTGGTTACTGCTTATTATACATATCACAGTCAGATTATTTATTTTTATTTTGTATATGTCATATAATCATCAATATGTTTAGGATTAGTCTTTCTCTCAGTACTTTTATTACAATATTTATATATATATGCCTAGTCTTGTTTTAACTTACTTTGAGGTATGTCTTTTGCCTTATTATTGCTTAGTTATAAATGCTGTTATTTATAACTTACCACCTCCTTTGTATGCTTATTGCTCCTATAATAGTATATTTTGTTTAGTTTAAAGTAAATGATGACATTATTAAACTTATGAAATTTATTAGCCTAAAATATACTTAGAAAATTATCTAATAAGAATTTTCTTTTGTTGGGTGGGGCCCTGGTATTGTGAAACTGACAATATCAGAACCGAATCGTTTTAAGGATCTTGTGCCAAAAAAAGAGGAGCCTTTCTTAGAAGAGGAGTAGCCGGGTGAAGCAAAAGTCACTTAGTCCTTTTACTGTTTTATTGTGAGGATGAGACTTTGCTCTTTTATTTAATCAAACTTATTTAAAATACTATAATAATACAAGTACCTTTATAATGTGTTTTTTCTTACTGTACTATTTATTCTGAGGTGTATGTTGCATCTTCCTTATCTATTATTGTAAATTTGATATACTATTTACTAACTTTGCTTCTGCACTCTGAGTTTATATTTACTTAGTAATTAATTCATGATATATTTATTCTGAGCATATCTCTCCCTTATTAGTGGATTGTGGATTATACCTAATCCAATGATAAGTGAGTGATTTATTAGAGTGGCACACCTCCCCTTAGCTTAATCTTGTGGATTGAGGGGTAGGGTGCCATATGTTTAGATTAGTTTCGATGTATTAGACTTCTTATCTAACACGTGATACTTTTGGGATTCAGAAATTTGCAAGATCCTAAGAAGCTCATTGAGTCAAGTCAGGAGAATGTTTAGGAGGTTTAGAAGGAGTTCATGGAGCCTTAGTGGATTTTCTTGTTCAGCTTCTACTATTTTGATTAGTTTATCTTCAGTTCTGCATTTAAACTCTGTTTTTATATTTTAGTAAAATATTTGTAATAATTATGGATGCATTTTCTTTTCTTTTTTGAGATGAATATTTTATTTAGTTTCTGTGATGAATGTTTCTGGATGTTTGCCTTAGCTTCCGCACTCTGTTTATATATTACTTATACTTAGTACTATGATGTGATCAGCGTACTGGAAATGATGATATATTATATATATATTGGTTTCTTCATATTGTATTTTAAATCTAATATACATATTTACTTAATACTTAGAGTAAGAATACTACTCTTATCATCAGTATTAGCTATCGACCCTCCTTTAGGGTTGAGTCAGCAGCCTTTAGTATTTGTTTGAGCTATTTGGGGAGATGGGAAATTCCTTCATGAGTAGCGCACCGCACTGCCGCCAATTGGTTTCTCCTCTTATGAGTGCGGCGACGGTGCGGGGCGTTACAGTGGTAGCATAGTGGCCTCGGGTTCGATCTGCCACAGTGCATTATAGAGAGCTGTGGCGCACTGTAGCGTATTTCTCTCAGATTTTTTGATTTCTTTCAAAATTTGATTTAGCTTGTCTGTTCCTTGAAATAACAATAAAAACACCTCAAAGCTAATAAATCTAATAGAAAAGTATTTTTTTTTTATTAATCTAATTTACTATAAATCTTAGATTTATCACAGCCCCACACTTAGTCTCCTGCTCGTCCTCGAGTAAGCACAAGAAGATGAATTTTTTTGATTCTTTAGATTGCACAATTCAAAAGAGTGAGTGTGATTTTTTTCATCATTTATGATTTGACTTAATAAGGTGATTAAAGAAACATGAATTCTATAAAAATACCATGCCATCTTCATTTCTCTATTTTTCTCCTTTCTAAATATATGATGCTCGGCTCATATATTCCAGTGTTTTAGAATATTCTAGTGTCATATGTGCTTCTTCTTATAAACAACAATGATTTTTTTTTTAGAAAAGGTATTTTTCTTCATCTTATTTTTCTCAGTTTTCTCAATAAATTTTGGGAGAGATATTTTTGTTCATCCCTAGATTTCTTTCTTGCATTCAGTTCAAGGGAGAGATATTTTTATTCATCCCTTCTATTAATTATTGCATTCAGTAAGTCCTACAAAAGCCTAGTACATTCTTTATTTTTCTGTTTCTTGCTCCTCCACATCAATCTCCTTAATTCCTCACCCCCACACTTAGATTAGAGCATCATACCTTTTTGATTTGTGGTAACTATAATGATTAGAAAGTAAACTCATTCAACATGAAGACTTTTAGAACCATTATATTTCAAATGTTCCCCTTTTATTAAGTAATACAAAATGCTGAAATTTTTCAAGAATCCCATAAAAGTTAAATTGTGTGTATTAAAATTCAGAAAAAATATTTAGAGATAAGATTGAACTTGTAGTCAGCGCGAGATAATGGGGGAATGATATTCACTAAGATTTAATAAAAATGGAAACAAGGTACAAAGTAAAACAAAATAAACAAAAGAAAGTAAAAGAAACATAGAACCTGTTTATCGTGGGTTGCCTTCCACGATGTGCTTGATTTAATGTCGTCAGCCCGACACTTGTGACACTCTCTATGTGATTCCATCCATAGGAAGGTCATGCAATTTCCATCTTTCTTTTTCCTGCCAATTCTCTTCCTTAAAATTTGGTTTTAAACGCTGACCATTCACTTTAAATGTACCTTCTTTTGTTGTTACTTCTATTACACTATGGGGTTGAATTTTTACAATGGTAAAAGGTTCTGACCACATTGATTTTATTTTTCCTAGGAACACTTTCAGCCTTGAATTAAACAAAAGAACCTTCCCTTCATCCCCGGTTGAAAATTTTTCAGTTTTATTAACTTGTCATGCCATTTTTTAGTCTTATCCTTATAGATTCTAGCACTTTCATATGCATTAAGTCTTATTTTGTCATGTCCACTTAATTGCAAAACCCTTTATTCTCCTGCTTGCTTCAAATCAAAATTCACTTTTTTAATAGACCAAAATGCATGGTGCTCAAGTTTGACAGGTAAATGGCAATATTTTCCATATAGAAGTTTGTATGGGGACATTCTTAAGGGGGTTTTAAATGCAGTTCTATAAGCCCATAGAGCATCTTGTAATTTAGAGGTCCAATCATTTCTATTCTAGCTTACTGTTTTCTCTAGAATATGTTTAAGCTCTCTTTTGGACACCTCAACTTGACTGCTTATTTATGGGTGATAAGTAGTTCCTTCTTTATGTTTCACCCTATAGTTCTTCAGTAGAGTTTCAAGATGTCTGTTGCAAAAATTCTTTCCACCATCACTTATCAGAACTCTAAGGGTGCCAAATCTTGCATACACTTTTTTCTTAAGAAATTTTATTACGGTCTTAGAATCATTGTTGACACAAGCAATAACCTCCACCTATTTTGATACATATTCAACTGCCACCAAGATGTAGCTATTTATTTTAGACAGAGGAAAAGGGCTCATAAAATCAATCCCCCAAATATCAAACTGCTCGACTTCAAAAATTTCATTTAATGGCAACTCATCTTTTCTACTAATATTTCAGGTTCTTTGCATTTATCGCAGCTCTTAACATAATTAGCAGCATCTTTAAATATATTGGGCCAATAGAACCCCGACTGAAGTACCTTAGCTATAGTTCGATCAATCCCATGATGGCCTCCATAAGGAGAAGTGTTGCAATGGAAAAAGTTTTCACCCACGTTGGATTCAGGAACACACTTTCTCAAGAGCTGATCTGCATAGCATTTATAATGTTTAACATCAGAGAATTTTATTTTTCTTTGTTGATAAGTAAGATCTTTTGGTATAACAGCTCCAGCAAGATAATTAGCAAAATCAGCAAACCAATGAGGTTTCGAAGAAGCAATGGCATACAGCTTTTCATCAGAGAAAATTTCATAAATATTATTAAATTTATCTGGCAACAGATGAGTTAACCTTGATAAATGGTCAGCCACTACGTTATCACTTCTTTTTTATCCCTAATCTCAAGATCAAATTATTGGAGAAGCAGCACCCATCTTATGAGGCGCAGCTTTGCTTCCTTCTTTTGAAGAAGATATTTTATAGCAATATGATCGGTATAGAAAATGGTTTTCGAACCAATTAAATTGGAACAAATCTTATTATTGTTAAACACCAGCGATACACAAGATACCTACATGGAATGGCATTTGCAATGCAAACAACAAACCAAAGTCCAAAGCCTTTGAGGATCGGGGTGCATTGACAGTTACCAAGTTCTCTTAGGAAATTACAAAATCACAATAAGAAAATTGCAGCACATACAAATCATCCAAACACAAGCATATACGTGGAAAACCCAAAGATTGGGAAAAACCATGGAGCCACACCAACGATAAAATCAACTATGAAAAAGCTTCAAGGCTTTCAAAGTTACCTCAGCATACACAGTTGTAGCTCTACTCTTAGATTGGAGAAAGGAAGAAGCTGCTACCTCCTGGAGTTTCCCATTAAAACATTAAGCCTTCCCTTACTCAACAGCACCCTTAGGGTTCCTTCCAGGGTTTTCCTTTCCACAGCCACCACAGCCTTTAAACTGATTAAAAAATCCTTAAACATCTTTTCAGCACTTAGCCTTAAGTACTTAGATTGTTCCCTAACTCCAAAATATCCAAAATGACATCAGATTTCTTCAGATTTTGACCTGGAACAAAGCAGGTCTTCGTCGGGCGATGCGGCGCGCTGCAATGCCCGACCTTCCAGAATGCAGCTCCCTACGACGCTCAAACTTTTGAAATAGTGACCTATTAGCTTGAATATGATCCAAAAAATGTTTCACCTAAAATGACACCGTGGTGCGCTGCGGCGCCGTGATCCGCTATGGCGCACTGCTGTGACAAATTCTGCTGCAGCGCTTGCATTTTGGTTACTGACTGCTGAGGTGTGCTGCAGTGCTTCAACTTTGGATTGGGACCTCCAGTGGCATACTGTGGCGCACTGCAGCCCCTGAACTGCAGTTGGACACTAAAGTCTCAATTGCACAGTAATCTCCCACTTGGAGACTTCAACTATTTGAGTAATATTTGACTACAACTAAAATTCAGTACAACCCTGATGGTTGTCATCTTCAAAATTGAAGCAAAGATTTCTCTGTAGTCGACCCCATGATTTTGCTGGAAACCTTTTATTACAAGTCTTGCTTTGTAGCATTTGCTTCCATTCATCTCTTCCTTCATCTGGTAAGTCCACCTATTTTGAAGAGCTTTCTTCCCAGCTGGTAAGGGTGCCAACTCCCATGTCTCATTTGACATGAGTGATGCCATTTCATCATTCATGGCAGCCTCCCACTTGCTTGAATATTCAACTTGAAGTGCTTCTTCTAAGATTTATGGTTCACCACTATCAATTAGTAACAAATAGAACAAAATAAGAGAGTACCTCTATGGCAGTCTATACACTCTTGTGGATCTTCTTAACATAGGTGTTTGGGGTTCAACATTGACACCCTCTTGTGCTTCTCCAACATCTAGCTCAGCGTTGTCATCAATCTCTATGTGCCGGGGTTCTCCATCTAAAGCATCCTTGGCGTCAGTCTTGACTCCCATACATTCCTTGCACATCTCACTTTCATTGAAAGTGACATCCCTGCTTCTGATGATTTTCTAGTTCTGATTGTCCCAGAATCCATATCCAAACTCACCCGTGCCATATCCAACAAATGTGCACTTGATCGCCTTTGTATCAAATTTGCTTCTGGATCCTCCATCAATATGCACATAGGATGAGCAGCCAAATACCTTGAGGTGGTTTAACTTCACCTCCTTTTTGCTCCAAGCTTCTTAGGGGATTCATTCATTCAAGGGTACAGACGATCCCCTATTTATTAAGTATACAACTATGTTAACGGCTTCAGCCCATAACTACTTTGGGAGACCTGCAAGCAATCTCATGCTTCTGGCTCTCTCTGTGATTGTACGGTTCATCCATTCTGCAACACCGTTTTGCTACAGTATTCTAGGGACTGTAAACTCCCTCTTGACTCCTCTCATGGCACAGAATTCCTTGAACTCCTTATCACAGTACTCTCCGCCATTGTCAGACCTTAAGCATTTCAACTTCAACCCGGTCTCATTCTCCACCAAAGCTAACCATTTTCCAAATACATCAAATGCATCATATTTATGCTTTAGAAAGTAAACCCATACCTTTCTTGTATGATCATCAATGAAGGTGACAAAGTATGTTGCTCCATCTATAGAGGATATAGGAGCTGGCCCCCATACATTTGTACGTATCAATTCTAATTTCTTGCTTTTGAGCTCCCTTCCAACTTTGGAGAAAGGAACTTTCTTCAATTTGCCCAGCATGCAATCTTCACAGAAATCTAAGTCAACTGACTTCAGCCCTTGCAACTTCCCTTTTGACTATAGAGAATTCAGCCCCCTCTCACTCATATGACCAAGCCTCCACTGCCATAGATCTGCATCTATCTCCTCTACAGCTGTAATAATGTCAAACACTTTTGTGATTAGGTAAAGTGTACCTTCCATATTGCATCGTGCAATAATGAGTGCACCATTGGTAACCTTCCATGAGTATCCTGTGAAACAAATGTGGTAGCCTTCTCTGGCTAACTGGCTCACTGAGATCTAGTTTCTTCTTAGACATGGCACATGTATAACATCCTTAAGCTTCCAAACAATGTCGCTTGGTAGCTTCTCATCTACATCTCCTATGTCGATGATATCTCATGCCTTATCATCTCCAAGATATACTTTCCCCAAGTCACCCTTGGTATAGTTATTGAAGGCACTCCTCGATGGAGTTGCATGAAAAGAGGTGCCCGAGTCAACAACCCAGGACTCTGTGTTAACAAGTGATAGGATCAAAGCATTCTAATCCTCCTTAACTAAAACATTGATAGTGGGGTTCTTAATCTTACCACCACCACTTGGATTCTTTAGAGTAGGGTAGTCCTTCTTGAAGTGACCTGCCTTCCCACAATTCCAGCAATCCGGCTTTGCTTTTTCGGGGCTTGATTTACCTCACTGAGACATAGACCTATTCCTGGTATGTCTCCTCTCAGCATGTCTTCCCCCGCACTCAGTATTCAGTGCTGAGGTTGATGCCTCTCCATGAGTTTTCTTCCTACCTCCTCATTCAGCACAAGCCCAGTGATGTCATCAAACTTCAATGATGCATTCCCTGATGAATTACTTATGGTTGTAACCAGCCCATCCCAACTATCTGGCAACAAAGATAGGAACAATAGAGCTCGGACCTAGGCATCAAAACTGATGCCCACCGAACTCAATTGGCTCATCATGGTGTTGAACCCATTGAGGAATTCAATCACTGAATGGCCATCCACCATCCTCATACTGAATAGTCTTTTCATCAAAAAAATCTTTTTCGAAGCTGATGACTTCTCATACATCATCGTCAGAGTGTTCATGAGATCTATAATATTTTTCACATTAAAAATATTGAAAGAAATAAAAGAAGAAAGTGATAAGCATGGTTCTATCTTGAACCTCCCATTCTTCATCAGTTATAGTTTCAGGTTTCTTGTCAACTCCTTTCAATGGAAGATACAACATTTTATGGTAGAGCAAATCCTCCATCTGCATTTTCCAAAATGCAAAGTTTGTCACGCTAAACTTCTCAATCTTGTCTCTTATTTATACGGCCATAGCTCCCACTCGAACAATCAAACCCTCATTAAAAACAAGGCAAAGAACCTGACCTTGCTCTGATACCACTTGTTATTAAATACCAGCTATACACAAGATACTTATGCAGAATCACACTTGCAATGTAAACAACAAACTAAAGTCCAAAGCCTTTGAGGATCGGGGTGCATTGACGGTTACCAAGTTAGCTTAGAAAATGACAAAATCACAATAAGAAAATCGCAGCACATACAAATGATCCAAACACAAGCATATACATGGAAAACCCAGAGATTGGGAAAAACCACGGAGCCACACCAATGAGAAAATTCACTATGAAAAAGATTCAAGGTTTACAGATTTACAAGAGCTGTATCAAATCAGCATATACAGCTATAGCTCTACTCTTTGAATAGAGAAAGGAAGAAGCAGCTACCTCATGGAGTTTCCCATCTAAATAGGAAGCATTCCCTTGCTCAGCAACACCCTTAGGGTTTCTTCTAGGGTTCTCCTTTCCACAGCCACCAAAGCCTCCAAACGATTGCAAAATCCTCAACAACTTCTCAGCACTTAGCCTTAAGTACTTAGGGCATTCCTGAACTCCAAAATATCCAAAATGCCATAAAATTCTTCAGATCGTGACTTGAAATAAAGCAGGTCTCCGTCGGGTGGTGCGGCGCTCAAACTTTTGAAACAACGGCCCATTAATTTGAATATGGTAAAAAAGATGTCTCACCTGAAATGAAGTCATGGCCGCTGCGGCACCGCAATCTGGTATGGCACACTACAGTGACGAATTCTATTGTAGCATGCTGCAGTGCCTACATTTTGGTTGCTAACCACTGAGGCGCGTTGCAGCGCCTCAGCTTTGGATTGGGACTGCTATGGGCACCCTGCAATGCCCGAGCTGTAGCTAGACACTAAAGTCTCCATTACACAACACTTACCGAATGCAAAACTATTGCCAATAATTCTTTTTTTATTGTGGATAGTTCTTCTGAGCATAGAAGCTTTGAATCCATGAGCTTGCTAGCATAATAAATTGAGCAAAAAAAATTTCTTTCCTTTGGCCTAGAACAACCCCTACTGCTAGGTCGCTTGCATCACACAACCACAAATGGAGATCCCAATTAAGGGCATAAATTATAGGAGTAGCAATCAAAGCACCTTTAATTGTGTTGAATCCCCTTAGGCATTTACTATCAAAATTAAAGTCCACATCTTTTCTTAGAAGCCGACAAAGAGGTAAGTTTATTTTCAAGAAATCCTTGATGAATCTCCTATAAAATCCAGCATGACCCAAAAAGCTTCTTATGTTCCTTACATTAGTGGGTGGAGGGAGTTTTTCAATCACCTTAATTTTAGTCCTATCTACTTCAATCCCTTTTTTAGAAATTAGATGCCCAAGGACAATTCCTTCCTCTACCATAAAATGACATTTCTCCCAATCCAAAATAAGATTTGTATCTTAACATTTTATTAAAACCTTGCATAGATTTGTAAGGAAATGATCAAGAGATTCTCCAACAATAGAAAAATTATCCATGAATATTTCCAAGAAGTCTTCAATCATGTTAGAAAAAATTACTATGCAACGCTGAATGGTGGTTGGAGAGTTACATAATCCAAATGGCATTCGTCTAAAAGAAAAAGTCCCATAAGGTCAGGTGAAAGTTTTCTCTTGATCTTTTGGGACTATCAAAATCTAATTATAATTGGAGTATCCATCCAAGAAATAGTATAAAGGGTTCCTAGCTAACCTATCAAGCATTTGATCTATAAATGGCAATGAATAGTGATCCTTCCTAGTGGCTTTGTTAAGTTTCCTATAATCTATGCAAACTCTCCATCCCGTTAATTTTCTAGTTAAAATGAATTCATTGTTATCGTTCAAAACTACAGTCATCCCACTTTTCTTTGGCACAACATGGATCAGACTTACCCAAGCACTATCAGAGATTGGGAAAAAAATTCTAGCATCGAGTAGTTTAACAATTTGCTAATGCACTTCTTCTTAAATGTTTGGGTTTAAATGTCTTTGTGGTTCAATTGAATGTTTGGAATTATCCAGCATCAAGGATTTTATGCATACAAAAGGTTGGGCTGATTCCTTTTAAATTGGCTATGCTCTATCCAATTGCTCTTTTATAGATTTTTTAAAACATCGCAAAGTTGATTTTCTTGTTTTTGGCTAAGCAAAGCTGAAATTGTCACAGGGAGCGAGGTTCCTTCCCCTAAATATATATATTTCAAATGGTTTGGGATAGGTTTTAATTCTAACTGAAGTGGTTTTACTATTGATTGGACAATTTTTTTTATTTTCTTGAATTAACTCCTCACCATTATTCTCCTTGTCCATACCCATCAAAATTTTTTGATACGTTAAGACCTTGCTCCATCACATCTCTTGACATCATCAATTCTTCAATCACATCTACTCTCCAGCACCTCTCCTTAAACTCTCAGGGGTGCTTCTTTGTGTCATGAATGTTAAATTTTACTACTGCCCTTTCATAATGCAAACTAAACTCTCCATTATCCACATCAATCATGGATTTTGTAGTGTCCAGAAATGGTCTACCAAGAATTATGGGTATTTCTTGGTGTTCGTCTTCCATGTCTAAGATAATGAAATCAGCTGGAAAGATGAATTATCGACTTTGACTAAAATGTTCTCAAGAATCCCCATGGGATTCTTAATTGATCGATCGACAAGTTGTAGAAGGACAGAGGTGGGTTTCAATTTTTCTATCCTCTATTTCTTAAAAATGTAGTAGGGCATCAAATTTATGAAAGCCCAAGATCACAAAGAGCCCTTTGGAAGAAATTGCTTTCAATAGTGCAGGGGATTGTAAAACTTTCAGGGTATTTTATTTTTAGGGGAATTTTTTGTTGTAGAATGGCACTACACTTTTCAATTAAAGTAACTATTTCCTTTTCATCTAACCTCTTTTTCTTAGATAATATGTCCTTCATGAACTTGGCATAGCTAGGCATCTTCTTTAGTGCTTCAACAAAGGGGATCTTTATATGAAAGGTTTTGAAGGTTTCTAAAAATTTATGAAATTGAACATCCAATTTTTCCTTGGACATGCATTGAGGGAAGGTATCAGCTAACTAATTCTGGACTGGTCAATTTGGGGAGTTTGTCCCGACGGCTCAACTTCCCCTACCTTATCCCTATTATTATTCGTTTCCCCTTTTTGTTCTTCCCTTGTGGCATGAGAAGTTGTTTCAATTTTCTTAGAAATTATAGGTTTGGTAATCTTCCCGCTTCTCAGAGTTATAGAGTTTCCTATCTCAGTCTCACATTCTCTTATGGCTCCCACCAAGACAAATTTTTTAATTGATGAATGATACCTCTTAATTAATGTTCAATTCTTTTCACTGTATCTTCCTGTCTTAATAAGGTGTTTTCATATATGTTAATTTTTGCATTAGTTTTATTCATGAAATTAGTTGTAGAAGCTATGAATTCCTTTAAAAAAAGCTCACGGTTCCCTCTATTCCCATTAAGATTATTGCCATAGTTACTGATTACATTTACATTTTCTATTTTATACTCATTGCCTTGAATTGCACTTGCTTGCAAATTACTAGTAACTATCTAGTTATCTTTAATACGAAATCGTTAAACCGTTCTCCTGCAATGGCGACAAAAACTTGATAAACTATTTTTGTACATCTGCGCTCTCACACAAGTGCATGTGGTCTGAAGTAATATTAGGATGGTAAGATCCCGAGATTTATCATCCTCTGGGAACGGTATTGGTTTTGTTACTAAAGTGTACTAGAATTTACTAATGTTTGAATGACGATTTGAGTTTATTGATAGTTGGTTCTAAATTTAATAATCAGGGTTTCTTTGATTGAAACATCTGTTTAAAAAGTAGGGAGAGTTGGGTTTAGCATAAAATTCATTAAGGGTTTTGTGTAGGTATTTATCTTTATCAATTTTAAGTGTCAAATAACTTAGATATTTTAATAATAATTAAGAAACATAATCTTCTCTAGGGTGTCCCCCAAATTGGACTAAGTTATGCCTAATAATTAGAAATGAACACAAGAAGTTCAATCCCGACACATAGACCCTCATGTGATCAATATTAGTTAAATATGATACTTACATCTAAGTTATCAAGTCTACTATTTTAGTTGCGCAATCACATGAGCTTAACTCTACCAATGGCTCACATGCATCAGTTCTAAGTTTGGTTAAGAAAGAGAGTCATTGGGCTTAGTGGGTTATGTCACATCACCCACAAGCACTCAATGAGCTATTGTCCTCGCATAAACTTAGAACAAGCCATGGAGCTCAGTTGGTGGCTCTTGGCTCCATGCATCAACTTCTCAGCTTAGCTAAAGGGACAATGCTACGATGTTCATAGAGCTTGTTACAAGGCTCTTGGCAATCGTGCATATGTTCCTAGCATAAGTTAATGGAGAGCGGTGTGGCTCAAAATTTAGTATTTGTTCCATCGCTCCATTCATCTTATCAGAACTAAGGATTTTCTTTGATAATCCTCGCATAGTGAATGTTGTCACAGATTTTGCTGCGAGGATGCTCTATATGCATACCCTTAGTTCTAAGAAGTTAAGCTAGCTTGATATTTTTTCTAATTTAAAAATATTAACATAAATAAAATTCATTTGTGACACATCATTCACCCAATCATTCTTCACATCAATAATCAAGGAAATGACTAAATAAATTTATTCATTTATAATTCTGAGTACAAACATGTTTTACTCCTTTAAATCATTACATGCATATGCCCAACCCTCCCCAAGGAGGGTTTAGGCTTCCATTAGAAAAGAAATAAAAAAACAACACAATAGAATTGAGAGCCTTTGCATGGCTCTTACAAAAAAAAAAAATGAAAGAAAGATGAGATACAATATTAGGAATAGTTGTCGCATTCGCCTAATCTTATATTTATCTCGGATCTCCTTCTCCTTTCTGTGTCTGTGCTAGATCTTCTTTCTTCAATGCAAGCCTTCCTCCTCCTTGGATAGGGTGGGGGGGGGGGGGCACTCTTCTTTCTTATTCCTCAACAACCTCCAATCTTCTAAATCCTTGAATATTTAAATCTGAAACCCTCTCTTAGCCTTTCTCCTTAGCTTTTATAATCTCTGAAATCCTTCTCAGCATTAATGCAGCCAACCTTTCCATTTCTTGAGACTTGTATTATAATTAAATATTATTTCATTTATTCCCTATGAAAACTGAGGAAGAATAATTGTTCTACCTTTAATTCTTGTTAGGGAAGGGGAAGAATTAAGATCTTTGGCCTTCTCTATGTTGCTTTTAATGCTTTTACCTGGCAAAATTTCCGACGGGTGCTATGGCGCGCAGTAGTGCAGGGTTTCGGTTTTGAGAGTGTTGTAGCGCGTGGTAGCACCGAGGTTTCAGTTTTGGTTCCACCATGGCGCATGATAGCGCCAGTGTTTTTGTCTTTGGCCGGCTACAGCGCGCGGTAGCTCCAATATTTTGGTCTTTGAACCGCGACATCACCATATCTCCGAACATTAAATTTATTTAAAGTTTCTGAGAAATATTTAAGTTTTACTGCAACGTGCGGTAGCGCCTACGTCTCAGTCCTTGGTCTACTGCAGCGCATGGTAGCACCCGTGTTTCGGTCCTTGGTCCGCTGCAGCATGCGGTAGCACCAGTGTTTCGGTCCTTGGACAGTTGCAGTGCATAACAGCGTGACACTTTCAAATATTTTTATTATCTGAAATGTCGGGCAATAATTTCATTCTGCTATGGCATGTGGTAGCTTCAGAGTCTCGGTTTAGTTTCCACCACAGCATGCGATAGCGCTAATGTTTCGGTCTTTGGTCTGCTGCAGCACATGATAGCTAAAAAAATTTGAATAATTAAATCATTGAAGAAATTATACCTTGCTACGATGCGCGGTAGCGCGGTAGCCTTGGGTTGGATTTTCCACAGCGCGTTGCACTCAAAGATTTTCTGATTTCTTTCAGAATTCGATTTAGCTTGTTATTTTCCTAAAACAGCAACAGAAACACCTAAAGTAGACAATTTTAATGGAAACCTGCTTACTTTTATTAACCTAATTTACTATAAATCTTAGATTTATCATGCATCTTTCTCGTCAGTCTAGGTACTTCACTCTACTGTGGCTATGTGAGCTCACAACCTCTTATTTGAGCTCATATCCATCAATGCACATAGATGCTTGTGATCTAGGTTTGATTGGGTTCGAAATGGTGGCATCAGGGAATTAATGGAAGTTCCGATAGTGTTGGGCACTATTTGAACTCTGCCATGACTCAGTGGTGCAGGCTCATTGCCGTGTGGGCTATTGGGGTTCAATTGGGTCACCAATCTCTTATGGGAGTGATTGGGTATCAATTCCCATTGAATCAATACAATTAGGCTAGCTAAGGCTCGATACAGTGGCTGTCCTCCACTCAAGCTGGCATGGGACTGCTCAGCACCTAGTTTTATTAAGGACTTGCCATCCCGTCTGCACCCGCACCTGACTTTTATAGGGCTTAGATCCTTTGTAGGCTAGTGATGGTGCAGGGATTGAGATCTAGCCCTCTAGTGGTCTCTATGGGGAGAATTTATCCCCCACAATAAAACTTAGTAGTCATGATGCTGAGATTTGGGGAAAGCAGCTCCCCGATGATCCCATCCATCAGAATTAGGGCTTATAGTTTCAATTGACACGTCTTGGCATGGTGATGGTGTGGCGATCGTCTGGAGGTAGCGGCATGGTCATGAGGCAGAGGATTTGGTCGATTAGGGTTTACCTTAATCTACAAGTGTCGGGGAGATGGCAAGAGTAGGAAGACAACTGTACGGGCTAGGCTGATCCATGACCCGGGCGGTGTGCAGTGACGGGCCATTGGGCCTGGCTGACTTGCGCCTTTTGACATTGGGACGCCTCTATTTAATTTTAAAAAAAAGGGGAATTATGGATTTATTCTCCTTAAAGAAAATAAATTAGAAAATGCCATTTTATTTAAAAATATTCAGAATAAATTGTTTAAATAATTTTTAATTACTCATCCAAATCATATAAAATTATATACCATTTTATTCATAAAACATAAGGAATACTAATATAATAAAATATTTTAGTTTATGCGAATATATTTTTTAATTTTATCTAATTACTTAGTAGCTTAATTAGTGAATATTAGTATGTATACTTACCCAAATCTTGAGATTATGGTTTCATTTGGTCACTTAGTGTTGGAAAAAACTTTGACCTAAAACACGAAGAACTTCCAATACACAATAATTGCACCGCAAGCAATTTGATAGAATGCGCTCTATTCAATTGAGAATCGGGGTTCTGTTGATGGTTACCAAGCAACTTTAAATCACAAAACTACAAGAATAAAATCACAGCACATGCATGCAAAAGATCACATCACACAATACATCCAAACAGCAAAGATTATGTGGAAAACTCAAGAATGAAAAAAACTACGGAGCCACACCACAAAAAAAATCCACTATAAAACTTGAAGAGGTACAGAATTACAAAGAGCTTATATCTTGACTTGAAATACATCAGTTCATACTCTAATATGGAAAGAAGAAAAAGTATCCACCACCATGAGTCTCTTCTCCAACATGCAAGAAGATTCTTGCAATGCAGCTTCCTTAGGGATTCATCTAGGAATCTCCTCCTCATAGCGAGCACAGGCCTCCAAATAAAAATGCCAACACACATATCTCGTCCCTGCTTCTTTACTTAAGTACCCAGCTACAATTTGGATCCTTTAAGGTAAAAAATGCCCTCCAATTTGCTTTAGGCAAAACTGGACTGAAGCAGATTTCTACCAGGCGCTACGGTGCACCATAACGTCCGGCTCTCAGGTTGGGACCCGCTGCGACGCGCCGTAGCTCCTGTGTCTCGGGTTGGCACCCGCTGCGGCATGCAATAGCACCCACATCTCAGGTTGGCATCCGCTGTGGTGCGCGTAGCACCCACGTCTCGGGTTGGCACCCGCTGTGGTGTGCGATAGCGCTGACATTTTGGGGTGGCACATGCTACTGTGTGCGGTAGTGCCCACTTCCATTGTGATGCTCTGTAATGCCTATTTCGTCTACGGTGCGCTGCAGCACCTACTTCTCTATTTACTGACAGCTGAGGTGCGCGATAGTACCTCCGTCTCAAGTTGGGACTGCCAGAGCGCGTTGCGGTGCGCCGCAGCGCTTGATGTTTCTGGACTTCACTTCTTGCTTTAACTTGCATCGGAACCTCTCGTAAGCTCACTAGTGAACTACTAGCATCTCCATGATGTACTAAATGGTCTTCATAACAGAACAATTTCCCACTTCGATACCTTTAGGAAATTGATATAGCCGGAATTTGTAGCAAAAATATAGTGCTTAAGCATTCATATCACCATATATATCCCTATACCTTGAGTCAAAAATGAAGCTTTTTTTGGTAATTGAAGAAAACAGATTGCATGGGCAGAATTAATAGATTCTGAGACAAATTCGCTGTGGCGCGCCATGGCGGCCCATTAAAAATGCTGTACCTGGAAGCAGAACTGCAGACCGGGAGCAAGACCACTGCAGCGCGCCATGGCGGCCCATTAAAAATGCCTAACCTGGAAGCATAACTACAGACCTGGAGCAAGACCGCTGCAGCGTGCCATGGCCCGCCGCAGCGCGCCACAGCGTCACATCGATAAGAATAAATTTATGCTATATAAATGAGTAATTGAACAGTGATCCTGTAAATTTTTCTGCTGTAGCGCACCGCAGTGCGCCACAACGGGTAAATATTCATTTTTATAAGACTATGGTTGAACTAATTGAACAATGATCCTGCAAATTGTTTCGCTGTGCGCGCTGCAGCGCGCCACAGCGTACGCTGCAGCGACCGAACAAAAAAGACACTAACTTACATGCAGGAAAAGCGTTTGGAGCACTACTGCTACAGCGTGCCACAACGGAACAGTATTTGAAACGTTGCTGCTACAACGCACCTTAGCAAACAGCCCAAAATTTCCAGAAATATCAATTAAGGAGCATGGGGAAGACCACAAAAATGTGACCTTTGGCCTCCGCTAGCCTCTTAAAAATAGATAAATTAAATCTTTGCTGAATCCCAATAGGTTTAAACAGATGAAAACATTAAAAGGGATTAGAATTAAGTTAAGGAAGAGGAAATGTCACACATTGAAAGCTTTGAGGCTGACTGCATCCCTATTTAAGGGACAGTCTCAGGCCATGAAAGGGTTTCAACTTTTATTATTCAAGACCAAAAAGAAGGGCTGCAAGAAGAGAAAGAAGGAGAACTATCCAAGGAGAAAAGAGGACCAAGAACAAGAAGAAAGGGAAGACAGCAAAGAACGAAGGGTGAAGCTTCAAGAGGACAGCATAGGAAAAATAAAGAGAACCCTAGAAAACCTTCGGGTGATTCCTTGTATTTCTCATAAACTCTCTTGATTTATTTCTTGCTGTGAACTGATGGCACTGTTCACTTTTCTTTGTATGTATGCTCTTTCTTACTTAGTAATGGAAGGCTAAAACCCCTTGGAGAGGGTTGAGATGTAGTTGTAAAAATATATAACGGATAATTGATGTATGATGACATTGTTTGAATGTAATGAAAGAATATTTTTGTAGTTAAATTTAATATTGAATTGAATGCTTGGATGAAATCTAAATCATTTTATTTAAAAGAACTTGTGTTACCATGCTCATCAATTGGGTAAGAGCAAGAAAGGTAGAGCAAGTAGAGCTGAGAATTATGTGACAAAATTCTCAAAGCTCACTTGCACCATTCCTTAATAGCTCTCCCAAGAGATTGACTTTTGAGAACCAAGTTCTCCATTAACCTTGCTCTGCTACTCAGCAAAGTAGAAGGGATGAGAGGACATTGGGAACTTCAATAGATGATATGACATAGTCCATTGACCCAATGCATTCTCCCATCTAGCTAAATCGCGTGTGAAGCGCATGATGCATTGTTAATGGAAGTCGTGCTTGTGAGACCATCATAATTAAAAGATATCTTTTGGTAACCTAGACATAGGGAATTAAAATCCAATTAATAGATTATGGTCTCATAAGAGCTTACATGCTAAGGGAGAACTCAAAAAGAGTTCTTTTTGTGCACTAAACATGAACCTAATGTAATTGGAAGGTACTCCAATTCCAATGGTATTCACTTGATTTAATAAAGCAAATAAATTGAACGCATACATTCAATAATGATGTTATATAACCAACCCTCGCAGTTATTGCAATGAAATCTCAACTCTTTCCTTTTTAATCATATCATATCTTTACTTAAGGTCTTTTGTATTGCTAATTAGGAACCAACAAAATCAACCAAATTTGTCATCTAAACATTAGAGAAAGAAAATACAGCTTGGTATCAGAACACCCATTCCCTGAGGTTTGATAAATCTCGAAAATAAACTTTCCACTTATTACATCAGACCACTTACACTTGCTTGTAAACGCAGACGTGTATTTCTGTCTGTTAAATTGTTGGTGTCATTGCGTGGGAACAATTTTTATTTTGTATCAAGTATAATTCTATAGTAACTAGTGATTTAGAACTAACTAACTTGTGCATATTCTTACATTATTGTAATTAATATCTGTACTTGCTTGCCTTGAGAAAAATTTGAAAAATTTCTAAGAAGAACTTGTGCTAAACATTATTACATATTATATTATTGAAATTTCTACTGTCATTTGTGGTGAATATTTATTGCTAAATATTGATTGCTGAAACTTATTTTAGCCAGTGACACCCTAACTGCATGAGTAGGAGAAATCTTACCAAATTATTTAACGATCCTAAAATTGATAGAACTTATTTGAGAGCTAAGAGAGAGCAAGTCATTTTAAACCAACAAAATGCACAAATAAAAGACTTAGATAAAAACCCAGTAGAACCTATAGTAAATGCTAGGAGAAGATTGCTTAGAGAATATACACTTTCCATAGTAGAAGGAGTTTAGAATGCTATTGTTAGACCTCCTATACAAACAAATAATTTTGAGATTAAACCATCCACTTTGAACATGATCCAAAACAACCAATTTAGTGGGATGACATCGGATGACCCGAATGCATATATTTCAACATTTCTGGAAATATGTGACACCTTCTGATTCAACGGGGTATCCAATGACGCCTTGAGATTGAGATTATTCCCATTCTCACTGAGAGATTGAGCTAAGGTTTGGCTCAGTTCTCTACCTGGTGAGTCTATAAGGACTTAGGATGACTTGGCAAGGAAATTTTTAGCCAAGTAATTTCCACCCGCCAAGACCGCCAGGCTGAGAAATGAAATTTCAAACTTCTCTCAGCAGCATGGTGAGAACTTGTATGATGGCTGGGAATGCTTTAAGGACTGCTTAAGGCATTGCTCGCATCATGGGTTTTCTTTATGGATGCAGGTGCAGACTTTTTACAATAGATTAAATGCACCCATAAAGACCCTCATAGATGCAGCCGCAGGAGGATCATTAAGTAGTAAAACCCTTGAGGAGGCCTTTGATCTCCTCAAGGAAATGGCTAATAATGCATACCAATGGTCAACTGAGCAGCCAAATTCAAATAAAGTGAAGGTAGATAACGTGAACTGGTCAAATCAGATTTCTGAATTAAGATACAAAATTGACATGTTGACCCAAAGACTAGAGGGAATGCAATAGATTTCTGATCATAAGGAAGAAACTAAGGGAGTGAATGCTGTTCAAAACTATGGATCCCAACAAACTAAGGAGGGAAGAAGCTTAGAGTATTCTTTAAAAGAGTTTAGAATGGACTCAACTAATTTTATGAATAAAACAGATGCAACATTAAATCGACATGAACACACACTCTTGAATCAAGGAAAAGCTATTCAAAGAATTGAGTTAAAAATAAAAGAGATTATGACACAACTAAATCAACTCTTCTTGGTAGGAGCCATAGGGGGCTATAGGAATGAATTAGGAAATTTCATAACTTTGAGAAGTGGAAAAATTACAGAACCTTTGGTACTTAAAAATTCTAAAAACACTTCTCAAGATTTGGGAGAAAGATCAATTGAGGAGAAAGAAATCAAGAAGGACAAAGATAAAGAAAAGAATGAGGAAGCTAACACACAGATGAGTAAGCCTTCTGACCACACTCCTCACATCCCCTATCCTCAATGAATGGCAAGGGAGAAGCTAGATGAGTAGTTCCAAAAATTCCTTGAAACTTTTGAAACTGTTCATATAAATATTCCCTTTGCTGAAGCATTGGAACAGGTGCCTAGTTATGCTAAATTTATGATGGATATACTATCAAGGAAAAGAAAAATAAATGAAAAGGAAACTATGGCCTTGATTGAGGAATGTAGTGCCATTCTCCAACAGAAAATCCCTCTTAAAATAAAGGACCCAGGAAGTTTTACAATTCCTTGCACAATAGGAAATCATTCTTTGAAAATGACTTTATGTGATTTGGGTGCCTCAATAAATTTAATGCCATTTTGCATATTTAAAAAATTGGGAATTGATTTTTTAAAACCTACCTCAGTCCTCCTCCAACTAGCTGATAGATCCGTAAGAACTCCCTTGGGAATCTTGGAAAATGTTCTAGTAAAGGTTGACAAATTTATCTTTCCTGCTAATTTTATTGTGTTGGAAATGGAAGATGAAAATCAAGAGATTCCTATAATTCTAGGGAGACCATTCCTTGCTACTGGAGAAACTATGATTAATGTTGATAAGGGTGAATTGAGTGTTCGTTGTGAGGGGGAGGAGGTGAGTTTTAACATAAAGGATTCGATGAGGCATCCATTTAGGCCAAATAAGAAATGTTGGGAAGTAAATGCAGTGGAAGAGGTGCTAATTTCTTGAGATGTAGAGGAATCAGATTTATAGGAAGAAGAAGAAGCTGAAATTGAAGATGAAGAAAACAAAATTGATGAGTTGATTCAGGAAAGAAAGAGAATACTATTGTCTATAGATGAACCCCCTAAGTTGGACTTGAAACCATTGCCCAAACACTTAAAATATATTTATCTTGGGGTGGAACAATCATTACCGATAATAATTTCTGCTTTGTTGAGCCCAACCCAAAAAACAAATTTGTGTGCATTTTTAAGAGAGCATAAGAGGGAAATAGGATGGAGCATTACAGATTTGAATGGTATTAGTCCTACCTTAAGCATACATTGCATACTGCTAGAAGACAACTCCAAACCTTCCATAGAACCTCAATAAAGATTAAACCTGAATATAAGAGTGGTGGTGCATATGGAGATCATTAAGCTTTTGGATGCTGGGATCATTTTCCCAATTTCGGACAACCTTTGGGTAAGTCCTATTCATGTGGTCCCTAAGAAAAGTGGGATAACCGTGACCTTGAGTGAAAATAATGAATTAATTCCTATAAGGAAGGTTTTGGGGTGGAGAGTATGCATAGACTATAGAAGATTAAATAAGGCAACTAGGAAAGATCACTATCATCTCCCATTCATTGATCAGATGTTAGATAGGCTGGCGAGGAAACCCTTACTTTTGTTTTTTGGATGGTTACTTGGGGCACAATTAGATTTTGATAGCCCCGGAAGACCAAGAAAAAACAACCTTCACGTGCCCCTATGGAACATTTGCTTTTAGGAGGATTCCCTTTGGTCTATGTAATGCACCTGCAGCTTTTCAAAGGTGTATGATGGCCATCTTTTCTTAAATGATTGGAGATTTCCTGGAGATCTTTATGGATGACTTTTCTATCATGGGAAAATCCTTTGAAGATTGTTTAACAAACTTGGGTAAGGTCCTAAGGAAATGTGAGGAAACTATTCTTATTATCAATTGGGAAAAGTGTCACTGCATGGTGGAGAAAGGAATTGTCTTGGGTCACCTTATATCAATAAAAGGAATTGAGGTAGATAGGGCCAAAACTGAGGTTATTGAAAAATTGCCTCCACCCTCTAATGTAAAGGGAGTTAGGAGTTTTCTTGGGCACACTGGGTTTTATAGAAGGCTCATAAAAGATTTCTCTAAAATCAGTTTACCTATGTGCTGGCTTCTAGGAAAGGATGTTGAATTTAAATTTGATGAAAACCGCACAAGGGAATTCAATGCCATAAAATCTACTCTCATTTTAGCTCCTATAATTTCCATACCTAGCTGGGATCACCCCTTTGAAATTATGTGTGATGCTAGTGAGCTTGCAGTGGGAGCAATGTTAGGATAGTGAAAGGAAAAAAATTTTTATTTCATTTATTACGCAAGTAAGTTAATGGATGAGGCCCAAAGAAATTACACCACCACCGAAAAAAAGCTTTTAACGATTGTTTTTGCATTCAATAAATTCAGGGTGTATCTTATTGGATCAAAAATAATCTTATACATGGATCATGCTGCAATCAAGTATCTTCTTCAAAAGGGAGAAGCAAAGCTATGACTCATACTTTGGGTTTTGCTGCTACAAGAATTTGACTTGGAAATTTGTAATAAAAAGGGATGCAATAATGTATAGGCTGATAACCTCTCTAGATTGACTCATATAAAACACAAGGAAGGAGAAGAAATTTGTGAAGCTTTTCTTGATGAATAGCTCTACTCAATTGTAGCAAGCAATCCTCCTAGGTTTGCTGATTTTGCCAACTATCTTGCAGGAAGGGTAATCCCAAAAGAATTTAACTATCGATAAAGAAATTTTTTTTTGCTGATGTTAAGAATTACTTTTGGTATGGTCCCTTCCTATACAAATGCTATTCTGATCAATTCCTAAGGAGATGTGTGCCTAAAACTGAAATAAATAATATCTTATATCATTGCCACACATCTCCTTATAGAGGGCATCATGGTATTGATCGAATAGCGGCAAAGGTTTTGCAATCTGGATTTTATTGGCTCAAATTATTCAAGGATTCTACTGATTTTATAAAGAGTTGTGATCAATGTCAGAGGATGAGAAATTTAGGAAAAATATATGAGTTACCTCTCAATGAAATCTTTGTAGTTGAACTCTTTAATATTTGGGGGATTGACTTATGGGCCCATTTCCCACCTCTAATTTAAGTAACTACATATTAATGGGGATGGAATATCTTTCTAAATGGGTTGAAGCTATAACTTGTGCAAATAATGTTGCCAAAACTGTGATCAAATTCTTGAATGATCATGTCCTCTCTAGGTTTGGTACACCCCGTGTCCTAATAAGTGATGGTGAAAACATTTTTGTAATAAACAATTAGAAACTCTATTGAAGGGGCTTGGGGTGAAACATAAGATAGGTACAGCCTACCATCCTCAAACTAGCGGCCAAGTAGAAGTGTCAAACCTTGAATTAAAGCAAATCCTAGAGAAAACCGTTAACAAAAATAGGAAGGACTGGTCCATGAAATTAAATGATGCACTTTGGGCGTATAGAACTGCATTCAAAACACCTTTAAGAATGCCCCCTTACAAGTTAATTTATGGGAAATCTTGTCATTTGTGGTAGAGTTAGAACATCAAACCTTTTGGGCAATTAAAAAGCTGAATTTTGATTTCAAACTAGCCGAAGAAAAAAGGGTCTTGCAATTGCATGAACTGGATGAATTCAGGTTGGGAGCATATGAGAGTACCAAGCTATACAAGGAGAGAACTAAGAAATGGCATGATAAGCAAATAAGACCAAAACACCTAGAACCGGGAATGAAGGTATTATTATTTAATTCTAGGTTGAGGCTCTTTCCAGGAAAGTTGAAATCAAGATGGATGGGCCCATTTATAATCACAAAAATATACCCCCACGAAAGTGTGGATATCACTTCATCAGTTGGGATAATTAAGGTAAATGGGCACCATCTAAAACCTTACTTAGATAAATCTGATATGAAAGAGAAAGGGAGTTGGTTATTGCAGGATCTCCCAAAGGAAGGAGTCACATAGACGAGCTAGATTGGCATGAGGTTGAGACGTAAAAATAAGCGCTCGATGGGAGGCAAATCACGATTAATAAGGTTATGCTGTTTCTATTTTTGTGCTTTAATTTTTTCTAGTTTCTATTTTGTAGTTTTGATTTCAGTCATTAAAATAAGTTCCGTATTTTGCACACCCTCATTTTTGCAAAAATTGAAGTCAAAGTAGAATTTTCTGAATGGGATCAAGTTCTGGATTCAATTTCAAAAATTTATGGTGTAGAATTAAGATGTAAGCATGTTTGAGATAAAGATGAAAATGAACTCAAGTTACACACCCCTTATTGAGTTCATGAGTCTAGTAGGCTTGGTTTCCAAGACTTAAAATGAAATGTGTTTAAGTTTAAGTGTGTGGGGGGAAAAATTTGAGAATTAAACCAAGGTGGCAAGAGGTGAGTGATAATTTGAAGTGCTAGGCTCCTGTAGGACTTAGTGATCATAAGGGACTATATCAAGGACAAGAAAAATGGCTCTCCCCTTAAAAGGAATTTGAAAAAAAAAAATTAATATATAAAGGGATGATGAAAAATATCTCTCTCAAGCTAAACAAGTGAACATTTAGGATGAAGAAAAATATCTCTCCTAAAATATTAAAAGGTCCTTATGAATCATAAGAAGGGGCACACATGGCACAACACTCAAAGACTCACCAATTACATCATTAAGGTTAGAATTTCAAGATCACCACCCCATATTAAAACATTAAGCATGACATTTTGATTTGAAACCAAAGGAAGTGTAAAAATATGAACTCGATTGGAGGAGTTGTAGAAACTTGGAGACATGAAGTAATCTTGACTAGAGTATGCTTAACAACTAAATTCATCATACATTGGCTTAGCACATTGAATCCTTAGACAAAAAAAATACAGAAAATCACATTTTTTTTAGCTTACTCGAGGACGAGCAAGATTTTAAGTGTGGGGTGTGATATAGCCAGAATTTGTAGTACAAATATAGTGCTTAAACATTCATATCACCATATATATCCCTATACTTTGAGTCAAAAATGATGTTTTTTCAGGTAATTGAAGAAAACAGACTGTATGAGCTGAATTACCAGATTCTGGGACAAATTCGCTGCAGCGCGCCATGGCGGCCCATTAAAAATGCCTTACCTGGAAGCAGAACTGCAGACCTGGAGCAAGACCACTGCAGTGTGCCATGGCAGCCCATTAAAAATGCCTTACCTGGAAGTAGAACTGCAGACCTGGAGCAAGATCGCTGTAGCGCACCATGGCCCGGTGCATCGCGCCACAACGTCATATCGATAAGGATAAATTCTCAAAAATTCTCAATATTTCACCCTTAGCTAAATGAGGCATGAGGAATTCAAAAATAAAATTAGATTTTCATTTGGAGATTTGATTAGTTTAAGTATTTTTCAGGGCTTAAAAATAGGCAAAAATAAAAAAATTCTCAATTAAGCTCTGATTGATCCCAAACTTCTAGGGTTAGGTTTAAATGACCCATTGAGTCTAATGGAATCAAAATTAGAACTTAGCTTAGCTTAAATAATCTGGATTTAGCTAGGGTAAGGTTGTTACAGACTCTCCCACTTAAAAATGATATTGTCCTCGACATCACTCAGTGAAGAAAGTACTACTAGGACTGAAATATTAAATGAAACGGAAAGGAAAGAAAATAATAGTACATGGACTTGCAAAGAGCTGTGAATATTTATTGTGCATATCCACTTCTTTTTCCCAAGTAGATTCTTCCAAAGATTGATTCTTCCATTGGACTTTGACCATTAGAATTGAATGATTTCTTAGCTGCTTTTGATCATGAGCTAAGACCGTGATTGGTTCTTCAGCATAGGAAAGATCAGGCTAAATTTCTACTGCTGGAAGCTGAATGAGATGAGAAGGGTCTTTGAGTTATCTTCTTAATGATGATACATAAAACACATTGTGAATAGCTACAAAGTCATCAGGAAGATTCAACCTGTAGGCAGATGATCCTACTTTGTCCAAAATCTCAAAAGTCTAACATAGCGGGGACTGAGTTTCCCTACTACACCAAATCTGTAGACACCCTTTATTGGACTGCCTTTCAAATAAGTAGAATCTCCAACATTAAATTCTAGGAGATGATGATGAGCATCATGATACTTGCTCTGACGATCTTGAGATGAACGGATTCTTTTTGAATTAAATGAATCTTCTTATTAGTTTCTCCAACAAACTCTGAACCAAAAAGCTGCATGCTTCCTATTTCTGACTAGGCTAGTGGAGTACTGCATTTTTTACCATACAATGCCTCATAAAGAGCCATTTTAATACTGGCTTGGAAACTGTTATTGTAGGCAAACTCCACTAATGGAATATGATCTTCCCAAGAATTGGCAAAGTTGAGAACACAATACCTAAGCAAATCCTCCAGAACTTGATTCACTCTTTCAGTCTGGCAATCCTTCTAAGGATGAAAAGATGTACTCATAGCTAGAGTAGTACCCAGATTATGGTGCACATCTTGCTAAAACCTAGAAGTAAATCTGCTATCTCTGTCATATACAATTTATTTCAGGATACCATGCTGCCTGACAATTTCTTTGATATAGACCTTTGCTAGCTTTTTAATAGAATTAGTCTGATGGATAGAAAGAAAGTGCACTAATTTAGTTAAATGGTCTACTATAACCCAGATTGCATCGGCACCAGCTTTTTTATGAGGCAATCCCATGACAAAATTCATAGATATATTGAACCATTTCCCTTTAGGAATTTCTAGTTGATGTAGAAGATCACGAGGTCTTTGGTGCTCAGCTTTCACCAAATTGCAGGCATAATACTTAGCCACAAAATTGGCTACATCCTTCTTCATATTGGGCCACCAAAATGATTGCTTTAAATCCTAGTACATCTTAGTACTGCCTAGGTGAATGTGGTACCCAGAATTATGGCCTTCAATCAAAATTTCACGATGCATGGATTTAAGAATCCACAAATAATTACCATGACAAATTATGCCATTATGCCACTGCAAATCATGATGACGAACACCTTCGATATCTATTTTAAATTTCAGATAATCTCCATCCTTGGTCTGCGAGATGGAGACATCTCTATGGAAAGTGGGTTCTATATTGATATTCACTAGAATAGATCTCAGCACATCACTGCTGACTGGAGAAGTCTCTTGCTTACAAAATTCTTATTCCAAGAAACTAGAGGCAATCATGGAAGATAAAGTAGCACTATGACTAAGAGCATCGGCCATTACATTTGCTTTACCTGGATGATACTGAATACTTAGGTCATAATCACTAATGAGCTCTAACTATCTTCTTTTTTGACAATTTAGTTCTTTTTGAGTGAAGATATACTTTAAGCTTTGATGATTAGTGAAAATTGAACACTGAACTCCATATAAATAATGACGCCAAATTTTTAAGGCAAAGATTACAGTGACAAGTTCAAGATCATGAACTGGATAATTTTTCTCATGGGGTTTTAACTGACGAGAGGTGTAAGTGATCACCTTGTCCTCTTGCATTAATACACAACCTAAACCAATTCCAGAGGTGTTTGTGTATACCTGATAGTTCAAACCTTCCTTGGGCAGAATGAGTACTGGAGCAGTAGAGAGTACATCCTTCAAGGTTTGAAATGTTTCTTCGCATTCATGATTCAAAACAAAAGGAACGGCTTTCTGAGTTAGCTTAGTCAAATGCCAGGCAATCTAGGAAAAGCCCTTAATGAACTTCATGTAATATCTAGCTAATCCTGAGAAACTTCTGATATTAGTGACTGACTTAGGCTGAACCCAATCTTGAATATTGCGTACTTTGTTTTGATCTACATGAATACTTTGGGCATCGATTGCGAGTAAAAGAAGGATGGATCAATGCGTATGTGCATAGATTATCGTGAATTGAATAAAGTCACCATAAAGAATAACTATTCTTGCCTAGAATATAACAACTCCAAATATTTTGTCGAACAAATTATCAATTCTAGGCAACGAATATTTATTCTTTATGGTGACTTTATTCAATTCACGATAATCTATGCACATACGCATTGATCCATCCTTCTTTGTTATAAACAGAACGAGCGCTCCCCAAGGAGACATACTTGGCCTAATAAAGCCTTTATTCAAGAGCTCTTGTAATTATTCGTTAAGCTCTTGAAGTTCCTTAAGCACCATTCTATACAGAGCCTTAGATATAGGCTGGGTACCTGGAATCAATTCAATAGAAAACTCTACTTCTCTGAAAGGAGGTACATCAAGCAAATCTTCTGGGAATACATCGATGAATTTCTTAACTACTTTACAGTTAGAGAGATGGATACTTTCTTTTGCTTCACCCATTATAGTGACCAGAAAAGCATCACAACCCTTACTAATTAATTGTTATGCTTTGATAGCATTGATTAATGATAATTGTGTACTGACTTTCCCTATAAAAGTATTCGACTTGCCTTGGGAATGAAGAGTGACTTTCTTTTTAAGGCAGTTTATCACGGCATTATTGTCATTGAGCCAGTTTATCCCAAGGATAATATCAAAGTTTGCTAATGGCAGGATGATTAACTTGGAATTAAACTTATTACCATTTAATGGAATTCTGACATTATAAAACTTATGGGCACTAAGTTGGGCTCCAGATGGAAGTCCAACACTTAACGATTTTGCTAAATTGTACGAGTGTGGTTTAAGAACATCAGCAAAGTGTTCAGAAATAAATGAATGACTAGCACCAGTGTCGAATAACACATTGCAGGGCTGGTCATTAAAATATAGTGTCCCTAAATCGTTTATACGAATCATATTAATAACTTAAAATAATTAAGATACAAAAAATACAATTTAAAAGAAGAAGTTCAGAAATGTGTACCTGAAACCACATTATTGTATTCTACAACTTCTAGAGTTGTTAAAGCATATACTCATGCAAGACTAGCAGGACAATTGTTTACCTACTTCCTGGGATTGTTATGAGACTTAGGAGCTGAGGGTTGCTCTCGAGCAACTTCAGATGCAAGGGCTGGCATTATTGCCAAACCTGGTTCTCTCCTATTCGAGGGAGTTTCCCTAAATACTTGGTTCATCTGCGATAGCTTAATTTGAACTCCATCTATTTTCTCTGTGTAGGTGCAATGATAGAACAGGTGGCCTGGACGCCTACAAGTATAGCACTTATGACCAAAGTGGTAACACTTGCAATAAGAATGAGGCTTATTACAACCTTGGATTGGTTCAGTAGTGGGTGCAGCTTTGATTTGATAGACCTTTGCTGGGTGAGGTCTATGCCTTTTGAAGGCTTCATGCCTGTGGGGAGTTGACTACATCTTCCGCTTGAGATCTCTCTCTGATTGATGGTGCTCAAGTACCTTTGTTGTATCTATTAGTTCAAAGAAGCTAGTCAGACAGAGTGGAACAATCAAATCTTTTAGTGAATCCCGTAGTGCACTGAGAAAGTGATGGCACTTAGCCAATTCAGATTGGATCATTTCTGGGGCAAAACGAATCAACTTACAAAATTCTCTTTTGTGGTCAGCGACAGAATGACTAGTAATCTGCCTCAGTTTGGAATAGATGAGTCGTGAGATGGACGGGTTCTGAATTTGGGATTTTAAGAATTATTAGATCTTTTTTGATAGTTTTCAGTCAGTCGGCTGTGTCCATTGGAGATAAATTTCCACTGAAGGTGGAAGGCCTTAATCTTAAGAAGTTTTGAAGAAGACCATCCAAAGAATGATGGGAAGGAAAAGGATGTTGCTGAATAGGAATAGCAGGAGCAGTAGCAATAGCTGGTACTGGATGATCGAACATCAACTTTTGCATTGCTAGGGCTTGTTGAGCCTAATTTTCCAACAAGGTTACCACCATTGCTCTAAGATGAGCTACTTCATCAGAAGAACTGCTTGAAGTGATAGCGGCTTTGATTGGGGTAGAAGCAGGAGGTGATCCATAATTCATTCTAGTTGAGTAATAAAAATCTAGATCTCATAATCATTCTAAGGAAGATAGCAATTAAATTTCTAATAAATGCCAAAAATTCTCATTTACTTTTGAAATGAAGATTCACATAAGATTTAGAAAAATGCCAAAAAATTGCCATACTATAAAAACCATTTAAGTAACCAAATGTGACAATTACTCTAACTAACGCTCAGAAATCCTTAATGTACTCAGCCCTAAATGCAACACAAAAATCTTCAAAGGTCACTTCCTGACGCTTTCTCTTGCATTTTCATTCGAGCTTCTTGATGGTATCGTACCAGCAGACTCTCGCATAGTCCAGCATCTGATCCATCACAATGCAAATAAAGAGGGACTCTGGACACTCAATGTGCCTTAGGACTGACTCTACTCGGCTCAACCACTCTTGTGTATTGATAGGAAAGTCAAGCCCTCGGTAAGCTGACTGATGCAGAAGCTTATCCAAGACTAAGGTTCCTTATCTTGAAACTCTTTTGAGCTACCATTTGCTCTCTTATCTCCACATGAAATACTCCAAGATAACTCGAATGCATGTAGATAATAGTTAAAGTCAGACTTTGCAGGATCCATTTGATCCTAAAAGCAAAATGTACTAGTTTTTGTCAACTAGAGATGATTTGATTTTTAGAATATGAGTATTTTCATTCTATATTTTTCAGAGAGTTACCGATATGACTATATTATGGATATTATATCTTGATGTTTATTCTTTAAAAGAATGGTCCATTAGGTAGAAAGGAATCACAGATCCCATTTTGACACCTTATGATGTTCTCTGATACCAACTGTGGGGCCCTGTACCCTTTGCGGCCATGCTAATATTGATATTAGCAGAATCACGAGGAGTGCGGTGCTCCAACTGTGGCAAATCCCCAACTCAAGTAGAGTTAGGTAAGACCTAACTCGCCTTAAGCCAAGGACTTATCACCTAGAACTGTAAACATACACCAACATATCAAAGTAGCAGAAGAAGAAAATAGTGTAACATAATATCCACATCATAGCATAGTATAGAAAAGTAAATGCAATAGTAACTCAAATCAAAAAGCAGAAAGTAAATACATCCAGAAATAATTATTACAGACTGAAAGTTAAATGAAGGAAAGATCTCTCAAACTCATTGCAAGAAAAGAAAATCTAACTAAGTGGCCACAGAAAGGTCCTCTTCCGGTGCTAGCTCCTCTTCTGCAGAATTACCAACGAACAGGTCCAAATCTAACATTTGTCGGTATCACAAATGCCATGGCCCCAGCCAACAAAAAGAAAAATGTTACAGTTAGACAAATTATCTAAGTACCTTTTAAGCTGATTTAAATGAACTAAATATTTAAAGATAACACATCAACTACTTTAAACGTGCAAGCAATATAGGGTGCATCTAGCCACAAAGAAAAGGAAAGCTATAAACTATTCATTTATAACTTAATAACAGGTATGTAAAGTAACAAACAAAATATAAAACTCATCAAGGTGAGGATAAAGATCAAAAATAACTGCAAGTACTGTAGATCTCATCCTAATATGTTTATGATCATGTGAATACATGCTAATTTCACAAAAGTAAATTGTACTGAAACATGCTGAATAAATATACAAAACTAGCTTCCTAAACATGCCAATAATTAACACTACTCAATAAGAATATATACACAAGCATGCTAATTTAATATATATAAAAGGCTATTGAACCATGTGGCAAAGCAAGCTAAGTATAGAAATGAGCTTAAAAGGGTAAAGCCACTCAGACATGTGGCATGGCAACTGAACATATGAAAAAGTAAGGCCACTAAAGCATGTGGCAAAGCAAAATAAAGTACATAACTGAAGTAAGAGAATGCCTAAAATATAGTACTGCCATAACAGAAATAGGCCATACAGGGCCTCTAAATAGAAAGTTCAACTTGTGTCCATCCTAGGAATCATCAAAGCTAGGTCCAAGTTGAACTTCTAGAATAAGACATGTATCCATCCTAGCCAAGCACTGGGCTAGGTCCGAGTTTATTTTATAATAAAACTAGAACTGAGGAGGCAGACTAAGCTAGGACATACCCTACTAAACTGAATGTACTAAAATAATTGAATGTTATGCTTTTCAAATACTAACTTAGGATGCATCTTCCAAATCCTAAGCTTACCTATTATGTTCAAGGAAAAAGATCAATATCTAAGGTATGCAAAGCAATCAAAGTTAAAGTAAGCAAGAGACTCAACTAGACTTATGTGATTTCTGTTGTTGTCTAATTTATCCAAATCTAACTATTCTGAGAAGTTACAAGTTTAGGATCTCCAATATCCAGCTATCAAGTAAAATCTCAGATTCACGACCCTAATGTTAACATTAGAACTTAACAAGTACTATTTCATAATTAAGTGACGATTATAAGAATTTAAAGTAAGTAAATCATCAACTTAGTTATTATTATTTTCCTCACTTAACCCAAATCTTGATTAATTAAATTCAGACTAAGGATTCTGAACTTAAACTCCACATTAGGGTTCAAATCTTGAATCCAAGGTGATATCCTAATAAGGATTTAGGGTTCACACTTAAGCATAATCTAAATGTGCAAAATTTTATAAGTTGAAGGATTTAGAAACTAAGATCTTAATGAAAGGTCATGTCTAGTATTATAAGATAAAATAATCAACCCAGAAGTAAGAAACAAAGATCTATACTCAATATTTAAGATAATTGTATTATTCTATAGATTGAGTAAATCCTACATCCACAAGGAGGTTTCAAAAGGATTAAACAGTAAATCAATTAAGGAATTCCAAAGAAGGTAATTCAATTCAATCAGATAATCTAGAGTCTAAGATCTAAGATTTAAGGTTTGATCACTTTTGATCTAAGCTAAAGACTGGACTTAGGTTTTTAAAAGGATAGTTCATTAGGACTATAGTTTAATCTTTAATAAATAACTAGGATTAGAAACCTTAGGTTTAGCATTGATCCAACAAATTCTTTATGAAGGGTCTTAAGATCACTTAAGATCTTAAGGATTTACTTAATAATTTTAGAACTTAAGCACTAGGATTCATTCATGAGGTGATGAAACTTAGCAATTGATATCAATATCATTCATTACTAATTACACTCTCTTCACTTGAGGTTTCTACAGTTTAAGGGTGCTTAAACTATTCTCTAGTCAAAATAACCAAAATGCCCCTCTCAAGGCTAAAATTAGGAAATTAGGGTTTGATCAATTAAATTGATTCGAGTCCATTTTAATGAGCTTTATATTGATTATTGAAGTGGGTAAAATAGTTAACTTAGGTTTTGGATATTCAAATTAGCTTAATTAGCACTAATCACATTAAGAGGTCAATTAAGGTGATTAAGGGAATTAGGGCATACTAAGATACTCCAAATACATTTATAGGTTCTATTATACTTAATAAGGCATTAGGAGCTAGATTTAGCAAAATCAGAGACTAATCTAAGGCTAAATTCACTAATCTCATTTTAAGATAATTAAAAGGTGATTAGCAAATTTAGGGTTCTTAAATTATCTTTAATAGCTTGCATATGTTCTCTATAGTCTTATGAGCAATCAGAGACCTTAATCAATATTTTTAGATATAAAATAAATTAATTATTATTTAAATAAGAACAAGGAAAGAATAGATAATAATTTAAATCTAACCATTAGATCATTGATTTTATTTTATATTATTTTCCTTATATTTTTCTAATTAAAAAGGTATATTAGATCATACCATTTGGATAAGTATAACTAAAGTTATTTCATTAAATTAATCTGTATTTTTATTTAAATCAGAACCATAGGTTAATTATTATTCAAATATTAAGCATAAGAAATATAATTCCAAAATTATATAATATATCCGTGACCTGAAATCGAAACCGCCTGGCCGGGGTCTGACCCGGCCCGGCACTGTGTATCATCCCCGTGGCTATCCCCGATACCCGTAACCCTAGGGTTAACTTTAGACGCCCAATTCTCCACGCACAAGCCATTCCACGCCCTGATCTCAATGGCTACACCTTCAGGGAAATAAGACGTATCGATTGAGGTAAGAACCTCCATCTGGGATACGCTGGATCGCCGAGGAGCTGCTCGACCGAGATGCACTACGGGAGTGAGCTAGGGCTCATTGTGAGAGAGTAATTCTCCTTACAGAAGCCATTAAATAGACGGGGCTCGATCCCTACACCATCGGTGAGATGAGGCGACTCGAACCCCTTAGGTTTCGCAGCCTAGGGTGTAGCCAATCATTGGGTCCTAACTCGGACTCAGCCATGGCTCGGTCGCTAGCTCGATCAATCGATACGATCGATTAGAGCTAGCTCAGACCCTAGGAACAATTGGTTTAGATCCCTAGGAAGCTAAGAAAGCTAGACAAGATCCAGAGGCAATAATTGAGGGCTCAGATTGACAGGCTGAGCTTACGCGGCTCAGTGGGAAAAAGCTGTACCTGAGGATGGAGTTGCAGGCACGGCCAAAGGGAATTAGGAGCAACTGGAGCTTCCAAGGGATCGCAGCGACCTAGTAGGGGGTCTGAACACCAGACATGCACCATCTATCAGCAATTTGTAGCTCTTGAGGTGCTGGGATTCACCGAGAAATATGGGAGCTCCAGAGGACTTCAGCTGGGAAATTGAGCAATCACAGTGAGTAAAGGGGTTCTCTGTGATGTCTTGAAGCTATTTATAGGCAATAGGAGGCTCTAGGGGTGGATTCCAAATCTTAAGATACATGGTGTAGCTCGGGTCGAAGGGGAGGCTTGGTTTAATGGTCGAGGGCAAATTCGGGAGGCTACTACCGGCAATAGGTCGAGTCAAGGGTAGGAGAGGAATTTTGGTATTTTCCCGTACTGCCACAGAGACTGGAAGGATATGGCTATTGGGGTGGGTGGGTGGGTGGGAGGGACCAGACCCAAGCGGGCGAGGCGAGGGAGATGATCCACATTGCTCAGACTCATGCCTGCCATCTGATGTATCGACGGTTGTTTCCGGACGACTCTGATGGATTACTGAAGTGGATCAAATTTTAGCCGTCAGATGTGCATGATGGATCCGATGCTTATGATTAGATCTTACCACTGAGGAGATCCTACCGTTAGATGGGTTGCGCTAGGATGCGTGCTAATACATTCATTGGCGCGGGTCAAAGCGCCACTGTCGGGACGCATCGGATCTGCCGTAGTCTCGACAGCAAATCCTAGATATAATATATATATATATATATATATATAATTTAATTAATTAAAATTCATTTAATTAATTAACTTAATTTCTATTAAATTTTTAAATCTAATTCAGGACTAAATGAGCTCCAAAAATTCTCAAAATTTTACCCTTAGCTAAATGAAGCATGTGGAATTCAAAAATGAAATTAGATTTTAATTTGGAGATCAAATTAATTTAAGTATTTTTCAAGGCTCAAAATTAGGCAAAAATACCAAAATTCTCGATTAAGCTTTGATTGATCCCAAACTTTTAGGATTAGGTTTAAAAGACCCATTGAGTCTAAGGGAATCAAAATTAGAACTTGGCTTAGCTTAATTAATCTGGATTTAATTAGGGTAAGAACTAAGGTTGTTATATTAACGCATTCTAATAATAGAACATGATAATAACTCAATTCATTTAATAAATTTAAAGATAATACTTTTTAAGCATATAGCGAACAAAAAGCATGAACTAGATTATTACTCTAGGATTTCATTATTGGGATGTGGAGACCATTTAGATTATCCATGGAGGTGCTAATGAAGCTCTGGGAGGTCTTGCAGTGTTCCAGGACAAGTCAGGGGAAACTCGAGCACTCCCGTGTGCTCTAGTACGCCCTGCAATCATTGTAATCGTGGGCCAGGCCCTCGACGCACCATGGTGCCTAGGAATTACAACATGCGTGATGGTGCATCGTGGCACTTCTATTCCAATAATTGATCTAAACTTAACTTGAACTTTAAAAATTGACTCTCAGATGGTGAATTAAGAGTAAGAATTAAGATACAATACTTGGTTGTTCTTCCAATATTGGGAGGAAGATCACTTGAATGGTTTAAGGTTTGGCAAGTTATACTTTGGAGTGTCTCATGCTAGAGGCAACATTCTGAACAAGATCTTGAAGTGCTGCATGTTTTGAGGCGATTGCATTATGGAGTTGGCTAGGGAATGGATCTCTTGTGTCACCAAGATGATTGAAGAAATTCATTGCCCTGACCACATTCACTTCAAGTTCATGTGCGAAATACTAGACAACTATGCCAATGATTGGTGGGACCATGCCTTTGACAGACTCGTTCAATAAAATAGATGTCTCCATCGTGCTCCACTTTATTTTAATTTTGAAATCATGTTTTATTCAAAATTTTATAGATAATCATAAAGTTTCTTTTATAGTAGCTTCTATCTTATTTTCTGCTTTCTTAATACCTTTCATATTGTATCTCCTAAATCTTCTATGCTTTAATGAGAAGTTTTTCCTTTTCCTTGTTTCTAAATTTCATTTCCCTTTCTCTTTCTAGAATGAATCCTGAATTGAATAATTTTGTTTTTTCTGTGGCTAAGGAAGCTGATTCTATTACTCCATCATCTAATAAGGAAATCAAACACCTTATGGAAATGATGAAAGTAATGATTGAAGCCCAAACCCGAGCTACAGAAAGAATGGCTTCTACAAGTACCCCTTATCATCCATCTATAACTCATGCTCAATCATTTCCAATACCTCCTCAATCATCCCCAACTCCATCTCCAACTCCTACTCCAGTTCATTAAGCAGTTTCTATTGCTCAGCAACCTTATCTAAGTTCAATTGTGGACACCTTCCTCTTAACCTTTTTGCGTTTAAACCCACCAACCTTCAATGGCACTGCTTCACATATAGAAGAAACCAACAAGTTCAAGTTGATAGAGAAGATCTTGGTAAGTATAAAATGCCCTAAACGTGAATGCATCCACCTTGCCACTCACTTGTTTCACGACGAGGCTGAGTATTGGTGGGATAGCAAACTGAAGGCTTGCTTCCCTAGAGTTTGTGCAAATGATATCCCATGGGATAAGTTCAAACAAGTATTTTGTGAAGAGTTCATTCCTCCTTCTGCTCAAACCATAATTGAGGATGAATTCATGCAGCTTGCTTATGGTAATCATTCTGTGCATGACTACAAGATGGAATTTAGAAAGTTATCTTATTTTGCTCTAGATCTAGTCCACTCTAAAATGGCTCAATATAGTAGATTTCTAAAAGGTCTGAAAGATCCTATAGAAAGTCAACTGATGTATCAGCATCATGATACTTTTCCCAAGCTTCTAGAAGGTGCGAGAATGATTATGCATCATCAAGCTCAAATGGAGCTCAAGAAGTGCTCGCATCCTCAAGTCTCAAGGTATGAACCGTTTAAGAGGAATTATCATCAAGGGCTGAAGGTTTTCAACTCACTCGGAATCAAAACCAGCAGGGAAGGCCTACCATCCAATATACTAGACACCCTTATGAAAAGTGTTACCACACTGGTGGCCGATATTACAATTGCGGCAAAATTAATCATTGTCATTGAGACTGCTGTGCTTACATGATGATAGATAAAGTGCGGATCAAACTCAAGTCTATGGTTCATAATCCCACTCATCTCAATTACTCTAATGCCTCCTTCAACAAGTGGAAGTGCTCAAGGCCAAAAGGGAGCTCCTTCACCTGCCCCGAGGCAAGGACAAACCAGTCTTCTACTGTACTACGAGTGTACGTTTTTATTTGTAAGTTGCTTAGGAGGATAACAACGTCATTATCGATACGTCCTGCACTTAATTTTCTTTAATCAGTCTTTCATTTTCTATGCATTTATTTTTTGTGCTTCCTGCTTTAAATTTCATTAGTTATAATTAAATTTTCCATACTGTCTTGCTATAGTAACTTTAATTATTAAAAACCAATTCAGTGACACACTATTTGATTTGGGTGCTAGTCACTCTTTCATAGTTGAGAGTTGTGCTTCTTACCTTAACTTTCAACATTTCAGTATGGGTAATGCCTTGAGAGTGCAGATGTCATCTGGTGCTAAACTGTGCACAAAGAGGCTCTGTTTGGTAGACATCCTAATCAGTAACAAACTCTTTCAATCCATGTTTATTGTTATGCCGATTACAAATTTCGACATAATATAAGGAATGGATTGGCTAAGTAAGTTCAACGCCGTTAAAGACTATTTTAGGAAGAGAGTTTCCCTCAGGGTAGGAAAGAAACCCGAGATCTTTGTAGGCAAACTTGGCCTAATTGCATCACTAATTAATTTAATTGAAGCCAAGCATCTCATTAGGAAGGGTTGATATGCGATCTTAGCAACCTTAAGCGGTGAGGAGAAAGAAGATAGAGATTTGAAGGATACCAAAGTCATTAGAGAGTTATTGGATGTGTTCACTAAAGACTTGCTAGGACTACCTCCTCTACGTGAGGTAGAGTTTTTGATTGAACTTATCCTAGAAACTCAGCCTTAATCTAAAGCTCCTTATAGCATGGCACCCAAAAAATTTCAAGAGCTTTGTGAACAGTTATAAGAATTGCTGAAAAAAGGTTTTGTTCGTCCTAGCATGTCGCCTTGGGGAGCTCCCGTTCTATTCATCAAAAAGAAGTACGGATTGATGCAGATGTGTATTGATTACCACAAGCTTAACAAGGTGTCAGTGAAAAACAAGCATCCTCTTCCTAGGATAAATGACTTGTTCAATCAGCTTGTCGGAGCGAAAGTCTTCTCCAAGATTGACTTGAGATTAGGTTACTATCATATTTGATTTAAGGATAAAGATATTCCTAAAACTATATTTAGAACCAGATATAGACATTATAAGTTCCTTGTCATATTTTTTGGACTAACGAATGCCTCTTCGATTTTCATGGACCAGATGAACTGTATTCTAAAGCCGTATCTCGACGAGTTCATCATAGTTTTCATCGATGACATCCTTATCTATTCAAAGTCTGCTGCTGAGCATGAGAAGCATCTGCATGCCATTCTTGTGTTGCTAAGAGAATATACGTTGTTTGCTAAGTTTTTTAAGTGCAAATTTTGGCTCAACTCTGTGGAATTTCTGGGTCATGTAATCGATGCTAAAAGAATTAGGGTTGAACAAAGGAAGATCCAAGTTGTTCAATAGTGGGTGCAACCGAAATTTGTAACTGAAATTTGCAGTTTTCTAGAACTTGTCGGATATTACAGAAGGTTTGTTCCTGAACTTTCCCAAATTGCATCTTTGTTAACTCAGTTAACTAGAAAAAAAGTTGCATACATCTAGATCACAGCCTATGAAGAAGCTTTTCAGAAGCTGAAATAGTTGTTAACTTCTGCGCCAGTCCTAGTACTACCTCAAGTGGGTAAAGATTTTTAGGTTTATATCGATGCCTCTAAGGTAGGACTGTGTTGTGTTCTGATGCAAGATCATTGACTAATAGCCTATGCCTCTATACAACTTAAGCTTAATGATAGAATTTATCACGTGCATAATTTAGAACTTCTAGTGGTAGTTTTTGCTCTTAAGATCTGGAGACACTACCTGTATAGAGTTAAGTGTGAGATATTTACTGATTATCAAATTTTAAAGAATTTCTTCACCCAAAAAGAATGTAGCTGCCATCAACGTAGGTGGCTAGAGTTAATCTGCGACTACGACATGGAAATTCAGTATCATCCGGGTAAAGTTAATGTAGTAGCTGATGCCATTAATCATAAAGTTACTTTGTCTTCTCTTTGTAGCAATGATTCTTTGATCGAAGGTTTTGAAAGATTGAACATTGCGCCGATCCAATCTGTGATTTGTTCACTGTATTATTTGCTATTCAGTCTGAATCATCTCTAAGGTTGAAGATAGTTGATGCCCAGAAAGAAGATACTAGTTATTATAATATGATTTTTGATATTGCTTATGGTAAGAGATCTGAATTATGTCTTGATGTCAATGGAGTGATTTTCTAGAAGATTAAATTATGGATTCCTAAAAGCCTGTAGTTATAAATACTATCTGAAACCCATAATTCTAGCTATAAAGTTCACCTTGGTAGCTGTAAGATGTATCAAGATCTAAAAAAATCATTTTGGTGGTCTGGCATAAAGAGAGACATTGCTATTTTCATTTCCAGGTGCCATTCTTGTTCCTTAGTCAAAGTCGAGCACCAAAAGCCTCGTGGAATTCTCAAGCCCTTAGTGATTTCTGAATAGAAATGGTCTGATAGTTCCATGGATTTCATTATAGGTCTACCTAAGAGTATATTCAGATCTGATTCGATTTGGGTGATTGTAGATAGGCTCCCCAAATCATCACATTTCCTTCCTATTCGTTAGACCAATTCTATAGTAAAGTTAGACAAGCTCTACATCTTGGAGATCATCTATTTGCATGGTACGCCATACAGTATAGTCTTAGATAGAGATAATAGATTTACTTCTAGATTCTGGTCTGCTGTTAAGCAAGACTTGGGGATAAACTTAGCTTTGAGTACTGCTTTCCATCCATAGACTAATGGAAAACTGAGTGTGTTAATCAGATCTTGGAATCAGCATTGTGTTCTTACTTTTGGTGGATCATGGGAAGATCACTCGGCCTAAGTTGAGTTCGCCTGCCACAAAAGTTATTAGTTTAGTATTGGTATGGCTCTTTATGAAGCTCTTTATTGTAGGAGCCTGTAATAACCCAAGTTGTTACTTATGCTAATTAGAACTTACCTGAGTCCTGATTCTGATTTTAGTGCACTAATGAAGTCATTAGGAATTCACCACTAAGACTTAGTCCAAATCAGTTAAATGTATCAAATCAAATTTTTTGGGAAATCTAGAAACCCTGGAAATTGGTTTACCTAAATTGACCTCAGATTAAAAATTAGACTATGCCATTATGCTTATTGCCCCCAAATTAGCTATGGGTGATGTTTTGGTGGCAATTCGAAACTGTTGAAATTTCATCAAAAATTTAATAATACTTAAATACCCCAGAAATTAGGAAATTAAAATACTCGTCAAATTGAAAATCCACCTTCACCATTGAGTTTCTCACCCGTCAATTAGCTAGAGGTGATTTATTTGAAATTTTTGGAATAAAATTAATCATATAATTTAAATTAACAAAATTGATTTAAATAAATAATATTTTTAATTAACCCTTACGGTGCCATCCACCCGCGCCGTCTCCTCCTCAATCGTCGTTTGCCTTGCCGTTCAATCAAACAGCAAGCTGCAGTCGTTCGATCGGATCAATCAAATGGTTTACATCTCTCCTTCTTCATCATCTCTACACGCGCTCTGCGTGTCTTAGCGTCTCAAGCCGTAGCCAACCCCCGCTCGTGGCTGCCTTGGAGCCTCCATCACGCTCCTTTAACACCTCCAGCTGCGATTGTGCTCGATTCGTGCGAGCTAAGGACCATCAGGAGTAAACCTAAATTGTGAATTGAACCTCCGCTATCTACCTGCCATTCATTCAGGTACACTCGATCACTCCCCTCATTTCAGTTGATCAACTATGTAACATCTCATAGCTTAATTTCATACCCCCGATTGTCATCTAAACTGTGTGATTTCATTGAAATGGTCCCGATCAAGGGTATTAAGCTCCTTGGCTATAGTTGATACCATTAGCCACAGTCACCTAGAAGTTCTAACCTAGGGTTAGGGATTGTGGGCAAGCCAAACCACCTCTGGACTCAGAACGACCAATGTTAGGAAGGTCTAGCCATCCCCTTCTCGTTGCCTTGCGGGACGGCCATCGGTGTCACCGGGAGGGCTGCAATTTTTATTGCACTACCCTGGGAGGGCAGCATTTCAATTAGGAAATTCAAAGTTCTATCTTATTTATAATTTTAGTGCCAATAGTAAACAGAAATAAAATTTAGGTTTGGAGCCCTAGAAACCTTAGGTTGACCAAAATACCACTAACCCTAGTTAGGTCATAAGTTGGCCAAATGAGGTCCAATTTGGGTCTACTCCCAATTAAAGTACTCAGTGTGATATAGGGAAGCTATAGCCACTGAGTTTGTAGAATTTGGATCTCAAATGGAAAAGTTAGATTTTTGACCCCTCAACCTTAGAAAATTCAATAAATACCCCTAGAACTTAGAACACTCATAGCTTAACCAATAAACAACGGAAATTAGTATTCTTGATCTCAATGGAATCCTTGAACAGCAAGCAATAATAAACTTAACAAATTTTAAGATTTCATTAGGTATAAATTGCTAAATTGCCCTCGAGGACATAACCCTTAGTTTGGACCTATATGACCCATTTCTTATCCAAATTGAGTGTACTTATTGTCTATTTTCATGTTAGACAGTAAGGAGTCATTTGGCAATAAGAAAATCAAATTTTGAGCCCTAAATCAAAAAGTAGCTTTTTGTACCCTTAGATAGGGGCCAAATGGTCATTTTGCCCAAAATTTAGATTAAGTGTCTTAGAACCTTAAAATACCTTTTATATCATTAAAATCAATAATAAAATTGATTTAAGATCAATTTAAGTCATAATCTCTCAAATTGAATAATTTAATAAAAATCCTAATTTATGCTTCAAAATCTCTATGTAAGGATAATATGCCTTACTTAGCTAAAATTTGTTTTTAATTTCCCTAATTAAATAAAAATACCAAATGAAAATAAATTAATCAAAGCCTTCTCATTAGGAGCTCATTAGGAATCTTTACTTCACCTTAGGATCCATTTCTTAAGAATAAAGATATATATTAGGTTAGATTTCATTCATTGAATAATGAGGTTATTCAATGAAAATGAATGCTTGATTTTATTAGTTTCAAGATTTTCATACTTTGATTTAGATTATTTTATCTCTTAACTCTAGATTGAGGATGGGAGAATCATTTGATTAAGTTTGATTTTGCTTAATATGAATTGCCCTAATCTTTAGTTCACATTAGATTTAGGCCTTAATCCTTAAGCTATACCTTTGGATTATTGATTAAACTTAAGCTCGTGTTGTTTAAATCCATAATCCCTAGTTTAGTAAGATCTTGATCAGATCTTAATATAGAATGTCTAAATTCATCAATTAGGATGTCGTGATTTATTACTTAATCTATAGTCATACCTGGTTGAGCTAGACTAAAGCCTGATTAGTTCTAATCCTTTTTAACTTATAAGGCTGTGCTTCTAAATTACACTCGATAGTAGGAACTGGAGATCCTAAACTTGTGCAACTTGAAATAATTAGAATGGTTTAATTAGATAACAAATAGTATCACCATATGTAGTAGAGTCTCTTGCTTAGTATTGAAATTTTGTTAATTTTGTATTCCTTGAACTTTGTGCCTTACTCCATGAACATATCATACAAGAACATTGTTGCATCAGATAAAAACATAGAATATTTAGTATAACATTGCATTGGGTTCAGTTATTGGTTGATTTTTATGCATACTATTCCAATGGGTAGGGGGAACGTGAGATATGGATTACTTAACATCACTCAATGAGGAGTGTTGTTAAGTTGGAACCCGAATAGTCTTGCAGACGTGCTTGACTCCTCAGCTACTTCAGAAATTGTTCACATAAGTAAAAGTAAGTAACTAAAATATGAATTGCATGTGTTTATACTGCCTCTCAGTTCAGTTATATATATATATATATATATATATATATATATATATATAAGCTTAGCCTCCTTGTTGAAGCTAAGATCCTTGTAGCCCTAGCCTCCTTGTTGACACTAGGAAATTTTGTCGCCTTAGCCTCCTTTTTGATGCTAAGACTCCTTTTGATAGAAGCAGGCTAGATTGGCCCTAATCTGTATGGCAGTCACTATACACTATATTACTGTTTTAGTTTTACTGATTTCTTATTTCAGTTATATTTTACAGTTGCATTTTATTTCAGTCTGCTAATTTACTTACTTGCGTATATATAAATGATGCTAGATCTTTTATTGCTTACTATATGTATCATTGTTGGATTTGTTATTTTAAATTAGCATAATTCATAAGATCATCAGTATGTTTAGGCTATATTTTTCTTCCAGTATTTTCACTATACTTTCATATATATTGCTTAGCTGTATTTTAATTTAGTTTTGAGGTATGTTTTTTGCCTCACTATTGCCTAAGTTATAAATACTGTTATTTATAGTTTTTCTTCTTTCTATTGTATGCTTGTTTCTCCCATTTTAATTTTTGTTGCTTAAAGGTTAGGAAAAATGGTGATTTTAACAAATGCATGTAAAATTATCAGCCTAAAATGTACTAAGATAATTTATCTAATAAGATTTTTTTTTTTTGGCTGGGGCCCTGGCATAGTGAAACTGACAATGCCAAAATCAGATAAAGTTGAAGATTTGGTGCTTGAATAGGAGGAGCTGTATCTTGAGGAAGAGCAGCATGGCAGAGCTGAAGAAATTTAGTTTCTTTTTACTTTATTGTGAGGATGCAAGATATTTCTTTTTCTTTTCATTGCAATCTTTAAGTAATATTGTAATAATATAGGTACCCTTGTGGTCGTGTTTTCTTTACTGTACTATTATTTTTGTGCTATTTTCCATTTTTGTCTCTTATTTGACTTATGGTAGATTGGATGTACTATTTACTTTATTTGTTTCCGCACTATGTACTTGTATTAACTTTGTGACTGATATTAAATATGCATTCTGAGCTCATCCTTCCCTTATTATGTGGATTATGGTTTGTACCTAATCCAATGATGAGTGAGCGATTTGCCAGAGTGGCACCACCCTTAGACTAATGACTGTGGGTCTCGGGCTGTGGTGCCACATTTGGTATCAGAGAACTCCATGAGGTGTCATATTGAAATTTGCATTCCTCTCTACCTAATGGATTGTTCTTCTGTCAATCAGTCACTAACTAGTTACTAGAATTACATCCAAAGGACCATGGTCATGAGCTTAGGATAATAGGCATAGAAATAAAAATACATCTATAAGTAAGATAAAGTTCTCAACCTAACAAAATGATCACTTGATTTGAACATCTAGAAATATTATTACTCAGCCATGTCTATGCTCAACTACCTCAAGCACTTTGAAGAAAGGTGGGAATTTGATATTTATCTTGCAAAACAATATGGAAGGGAAGTCCAAGACGTATCCCTAGAAGGTGCCAGGGATTTAGAGAAAATGTTGGAGCACACCATCTTTCAGGGCTTAGACTTCCTTATCCTAACCAGGGAATGGTTACGACGAGTAACCGAGATATTCGATAACCTGGGATATTTGGATCATATTCGACTCTGCCTTATCGATATCCTACTCTATGACTATGTCGAGGAATGGTGGGCACACATGGAGTGGGTGTTCATGCATGGATCCGCTTGTCTACACTGAGAGATCACCTACACTAACTTCTATCAGGCCTTCTCAGAGGAATATATAGAAAAGACCTTACGTTTCATTCACTACTTTCTCTACCTCATCTATGATATACTCTTATCTTTATTTTGATTAATGAAAGAGATGAAATATTACAATCTCCCACTTTCTATTTTTTTTTCTTTTCAGAGAATGTCATGTTTTTAATTAAAACTCGTGCAAAGAGGATGAATCCTGCTCAATCTCCCTCCCCTATTGCATTTGGCAGCTCATCCATCAAAATAAATGCTCTACTCGAGATGATGCAAATAATGGTTGACTCTCAGGCCAAGCAGGGTGAGAGAATGGAGCGAATGATGATCGCGCAAATGGATCAGAACCGTCCATGTCCAGGGGATGGAGCCTCATAAAACTACTACTCTTTCCAGCACAATGTTCAGTCTGCAGATGGATTCCTCTATAGCTTTCTCTGACTGAGAACTCTTACTTTTGATGGGAGCTTATCTACCACAGACACGGCAAACTGGCTGAAGATTGTAGAAAAGAACTTAACTAGCATAAAGTGTCCCGACACTGAGGTAATCAGGCTCGTGACCCATCTACTGAAAAATGAAGCAGAATACTATTGGAATCATGTTAGAAGTACCCAATTTGTAGATATAGGCCTCAAAGAGATTTCCTATGATGAATTTGAAGAATTGTTCTGAGCAAAATTCATTCCCCTATCCGCCCATCATAACATGGCGGATGAGTTCCTGAAGTTACAATAGGGAGCCATACTATAGCAGCATATGATGCTGAATTTTGACGCCTCGCATGATTCTCCATGAACTTGGTCCCAACAGAGGAAGACTATTGTCATCGGTTCCAAAGAGGTCTATGTGCCTCTATCAAAGTTCATGTGGTACCCTTCCATATGACCAATTATAGTGAGCTCTTGGAAATTGCAAAAGTTGTGGAACAACATCAGGTTGAAGAAGCCAAGAAAAGAGTTGGGTCCACTTCATATCAACCAGATAATTCTAAGAGGGCTAGGGCTTATCAACTTGAAGCTGAGTTCCCTTCAGCTAATCATTTTAAAGGCTATACCAAGACGCATCCTTACGAAAGATGTTATCATGGGCAGCGCATCTGGTACACTTGTGGGAGGTCGGGTCATGGCTTCACCCAGTGCCATATGACAGAAACCATCGAGGGTGATTGAATTGATCACACCAAGTGTTGATCCGTGTTCGACCTCTACCGAAAGAACCCTCCGGCAACAAGCGCCCAACCTTCTTCCCAGATTCAGAAGCGTGAGATAGATATAGTGCCATGCTCAAATGTTCCAAGACCTCCCCAGCGGCAAGCATACAATAATCGCCCTGCCGGTACTGCAAGAGTGTACAACCTCACACCTCTTAAGGCTATGGAGGATTATATTATTGTCTCAGGTACTCATTTCTGACCTAGTGTATTCTTTTAAAATTATGTGCTTAAAATAATTAGTAATCAGCATGTTTGTAACTAGGTTCCATCAATATGAATAATGTACCTTCTAGAATTTTGTTTGACACCAAGGCCAACCACTCTTTCATTTCTGAAAGTTGGTCAAAGTCTCTTAATCTACCTTTATACCACTTGGCCAAACCTTTAAGTGTACGGTTACCATTGGGAGCCCATATGCTAGCCCGACAATTCTATAAATTGCAAATCCCTATTAGTGACAATGAATTTGAAGCCAAACTAGTGATCCATACTATAGCCAACTTCGATGTAATCTTAGGGATGAACTATTTAAGCAAGTACGGTGCAACTATTAACTATCTGAAGAAGAAGGTTACATTAGGTTGTGGTACCCAAGCCAAGTCATTTGTTGGGAAATTCAATACACATGCATCATTAATCAATGCCTTATAAGTAGAAAGGTTAGTAAAGAAAGGTGGGGATGCCTACCTAGTGATAATACTGGGTGAAAAGAGAGAAGCTATACCAATAAATAAGAACATAATTGTCAGTGAGTTCCCTGATGTCTTTTCTGAAGACCTTCCGGGCCTTTTGCCAGTTAGGGAGCTAGAATTCGTGATAGAATTTATCCCAAAAACTCAACTCATATCCAAAGCTCCATAACGCATGGCACCCAAGGAATTACAAGAGTTACACAATGAACTCCAAGAACTACTCGAGAGAGGTCTTATTTGACCTAGTTCGTCTCCTTAGGGTGCGCCAGTGCTATTCGTCCAAAAGAAGGATGGTTTGATGCGCATGTGCATTGACTATAGTGAACTCAACAAGGTAAAGTTTAAGAACAAGTATCTGTTACCCAGAATTGATGATCTAATAGGAGCTACAGTAATTTCAAAGATTGATCTACATTTTGGCTATCATCAGCTACGAATCAAAGAGGAAGACATTAAAAAGACAGTGTTTCGAACCCGATACGAACATTACAAATTTCTTATAATGTCTTTTGGACTCACAAATGCACCATCAATTTTTATGGATCTAATGCAGCGTGTGCTCAAACCCTATCTCGACAAGTTCGTTATCATCTTTATTGTAGGCATCTTGTTCTACTTCAAAAATAAGGAAGATCATGAAGATCATCTATGAATTGTATTAGAAGAATTGTGTGACCACAAATTGTATGCAAAATACTCAAAGCATGAGTTTTGGCTTGATTCAATTGCTTTTCTTTGCCATGTAGTGGATGCAAAAGGAATAAGAGTGGATCAAAATAAAGTCAGTGCTATTAAAGATTGGGTTCAATCAAAGATAGTCACTGACATCCGGAGCATCTTAGGTTTAGCTGGGTACTATAGAAGATTTGTGAAAGGTTTTCCCAGATAGCCTCTCCATTAACTAAGATAACCCAGAAAGCAGCACCATTTGAATGGTCTCCAGCCTGTGAAGAAGCCTTTCAAGCACTATAGGATGAGCTTTCCTCTGCCCTAGTCCTAGTTCTCCCTAAAGAGGGGTTGAACTACCAAGTAAACACCGATGCTTCTAGCTTAGGCTTGGGGGATGTGTTGATGCAGGAAGGGAAAGTCATCGCCTATGTTTCCGGCCAATTAAAGACCCATGAAAGAAACTGTGTAGTTCATGACCTTGAGTTAGCCGCTGTAGTGTTCGCTCTAAAGATTTGGTGTCACTACCTCTACAGAATTTAATGCTCAATCTTCGCCGATCACCAGAGTCTTAAATATATATTCACCTAGAAAGCGCTGAAATGTAGGCAAAGAGGTGGTTGGAGTTAATCAGTGATTATGACCTCGATATTTAATACCATCCAGGAAAAGCAAATGTTGTAGCTAATGCTTTAAGTTGTCATGCTACCCTCAATGCCATCATATCAGAAATCCCATTGAGGAAGAATTTTTAAAATGAATATAAAATTAGTGTGTGGCGACTTGCAATGTGAAATGATCTTTATGAGCAACGTGGAGCCTACTTTTCACTGAGATGTTTCTATAACCCAGACCATAGATGAGGACTACTTGAATTTCAAACTTGAAATAGAAAGTGGTCGTCATCCCGAGTTGAACTTCAAGAAGGGTGCTATTTACATGGACAATCATCTCTGGATTCCAAAATCCATGCACAATGAGATCTTAGTGGAAGGCCACAACTCGAGATATCAAGTTCACCCGAGGAGTTATAAAATGTATCATGATCTGAAACAGTCATTTTAGTGGTCAGAAATGAAAAGGGGTGTGGTAGATTTTGTTGCAAAATGCCATATGCGATGTTTAGTCAAAGCAGAACATCAGAAACCAGGTGGTTTGCTGCATCCATTAGAATTCTAGAATGTAAGTGGTCAATTATATCTATGGATTTTGTCATGGCATTGCCTCCTACAAAATTTGGTGCCAATGTAGTTTCAATCATCATCGACCATCACACTAAATCGGTGCATTTTATTCCAATCTATCAAACTGACTCCATAGAGAAGCCAACCAAATTGTATATCCAAGAGATAGTCAGATTGCACTGTATTCTTAAGACTATCATGTTTGATAGAGACAATCATTTTATTTCTAAATTTTGGCAGGCTGTGATCAGGATTTAGGCTCAACTTTAGCAATGAGCACGGCCTTTTCACCCGCAAAGAGATAATCAAACAGAAAGAGTTAATCAGGTTCTGGAGGATCTTCTCCGCTATGCATGTTGGATTTCATAGGATCTTGGGAAGATAACATCCCTTTAGTAGAATTTGCTCATAATAACAGCTTTCTATCAAGCATCAAGATGGCACCATATGAAACCTTATATGGCAGACAATGCTCCATTCCAATAGCATGATCAGAAATAGGGGATGTGTAGTTATATGGCTTTGAATTAGTAGAAGAGACAAATAAGAAAATAAGACTCATACAGCAAAGGATTAAAATAGCTCAAGATAGGCAGAGCAAGTACCATGATGCCCGTAGTTTCCTTCTTGAGTTCCAAGAAGGAGATCTAATATATTTAAAAGTCAGTCCCATGAAGGGTATCTATCATTTTGGAGTCGCTGGAAAGCTCAGCCTGAGATTGGACCGTTAAAGATCTTAAAATGGATTGGGTCAGCAGCATATATGTTAGAGCTGCCTGAAGACTTTCCTACAGTGCATAATGTTTTTCATGTGTCTTCTCTCCAAAAATGCCTATGAGAACCTCACCACATAGTCTCTATTCCTCCAATGGAGATCCAACAAGATTTATCATTCATTGAAGAACCTGTAAGAATTCTGGGGAATGATCAAAAGAAGATAAGAAATCGTTCCATCACAATGGTTAAAGTGCAATGGAAGAATCGCATATATATAGAAGTGACTTGGGAGAAAGAATCAGATATGCAAGCCAAGTACCCTAGACTATCTGATAATACATGTATTTTCCTTAACTCATTATCATTCATTTCGTCTTTCTTTTATCCTGCCTTATTCTTTCCACTAGAGTGATGTCTAGGACAAGATCATTCTTAAGTAGGGGAGCCTACAACAACCTATACTATTACTTAAGCCAATTAGGACTGACCCGAGTCCTGATTCTGATCGTAGTGCACTAATTAAGTCATTAGGAATTCACCACTGAGGCCTAGTCCAAATCAAAAGTCAAATGAATCAAATTCAAATTGTTGGGAAATTCAGAAATCCTAAACACTGGCATACCTAAATTAACCTCAGATCAAAAATCGGACATCGCCATTGCGCTCATTGACCCCAAATTAGTTAGGGGTGAATATTTTAATAATATTTAAATACCCCAGAAAATTAGGAAATTAAAATATTCGTCAAAACTAAAATTCAACTTCACCATTGCGTTCCTCACCCATCAATTAGCTAGGGTTCATTTATTGGAAATCTGTCTCCTCCTTGATCTCCATCCGCCTTGTCATTCAACTGAACGACAGGCTGCGACCATTCGATCCGATCAATCGAACGGTCAGCAGCTCTCCTTCTTCGTCATCTCCGCACGTGCTCCGCGTGTCTTAGCACTGCTAGCTGCAGCCAACCCCTGCTCACGGCTGCCTTGGAGCCTCCGTTGCGCTCCCTTAAACCCCTCTAGTTGCAGTGATGCTCGGTTCATGTGAGCTAAGGACAATCAAGAGCAAACCTATATTAGGAATCGAACCTCCGCTGTCTACCTGCCGTTCATCCAGGTACACTCGATCACTATAACAACCATAGGTTATTACTTATCTTAATTTTAGCTTAATCGCATCCTAATCATTATTTCATTGAGTTCATCTAGTCATTAGAACCAATCCCTGACTATTTTAGAGCGATTCAGAGCTTAATCAAATAATTGGAATATTTAATAATATTTAATTAATTAGAAAATTGAGATATTTAGTTTGCCTCAAAATCAAAATCTGACTTCGTCATTGCGCTCGTCATCCCCAATTTAGTTAAGAGTGATGTTTTAGACGTGTTTGGAAGTCGTCGGATTTTCACGAATATTTTAATATAATTAAATACCCAAAAAATAGGAAAATTAAATTCTCATCAGAATTAAAATCTGACTACGTTGTTACGATCCTCACCCTCAAATTAGCTAAAGATGAAATTTTGGGATTTTTTGAAGTCGTTGAATTTTCTCGAATATTTTAATATATTTAATTAATTAGAAAATAAGAAAAACAAATTGTCATCGAAATCAAAATTCAAATTAGCCGTTTCATTCCTCACCCCCAAATTAGCTTGGGGTGAATTTTTGAGATATTTTGGAGCACATTTATAAAAACTGATTTTTTCTTTAGGATTAATTTAATTAATTAAAGCAATTTAAAAAAAAAACAAAATTTTTGTCTTCTTTCTCTCCTTCTTCTTTGGCTGGCTAGGACCCATAGCCATCCAATCCCTGTTATAATTCTAAGCTCCTTTCCTTCCAGGCCCCCTCTGCTGTGCTCAGCCTAGCTTGCCCCTCTATCTCTTGCCAACCCTCCCCCCTTATCTCACCAAGTGGAATGGGATAACTCAGACCCATCCCATCCTATGGCAAGCAATCCTCCATTAAAAGAGCATGTGGCCCTTAACTCCATTTACCCCTTATCTTCTTTGCCCAGCTGAATCCCCCATTGTCATGCTTGCTGGAGGAAGGATCTCTCAAGCTCTCAAGCCTCCCTTAGAAAGTATGCCATTGTCAAAGCCAAGGTAACCCCCCCCTTTCCCACAATTGGTTAATCCAATGGCTATTCCATTTTTGTTCTTATTCTCATTTATATATCTAAGAATCTGTGTTATCTTAGTTACAAATCTATGAATCTATATTTAAGATATAGAAGCTCATTAAAATCTGTAAATGATATGGAAAGATATATAAATTTGCAAATATAAATTTTTGAACACCTAGTCCTTTAACTCCATAATTTAAACTAATAACATAATTGTTTGGTGCCATTTTGGTTACCAATGGAGAGGTCTCAAAAATACCTTTCCATCGGTATATGGCACCACACGTGAAGTGCTTTAGGTTGAGAGTATTTGATCTCAAAAGATGACCCGTTACGGTTTCTGCACAAACGAAATCACCGTAGGGCGCTGCAGCATGCTGCTGCACCTGAAGTTTTGAATTCAGGTTTGCCGCAGTGCGCCGAAGTGGCATAATAGTTTAAGGAAGCGTAAAAAAAGACATTTTTTGATGAAATTAAATGAAATCTACCGCAGCGCGCCGCAGCCCCTGAAGGCGCTGCGCGCGTCTTAGGGTCTACACCACGAGGAATCAGGCATCGTGGCACCCAGCTCTCAGATTGATCGCACTGATTTCTGCCGCAGAGCACCCCAGCGCACCACAGTGCCTGGCTTTCAGCCAGAAGGCGCTACAGCGCGTCGTAGCGCCCAGAACTATCCGGATTAGTCCATAACCGGTTGAAATGGCCAAAACTTCACAACTCTCAAATTTTAAGGACGTTAGGACCCTCGTGAGGCCGAATTATATCAAATTTGAACACTGTAAACTGAGCACTGTATAAAATTGTATGTGAGTTTTAAATATGGAAAATATTAAGTTTTGACCCCCTTTTGGAAAATAGACCCTAACATTGAAATGACAATATCTTAATCAATTAGACTCTAAATTAGGAAATTCAATATGCTAACTAGGTTATATATTTAGTACCAATAGTAAACTGAAATAAAATTTGGGTTTTGACCACTATAAATCCTAGGTTGACCAAAATACTCATAATCTTAATTAGGCCATAACTTGGCCAAATGAGGTCCAATTTGGGCCTACTCCTAATTAAAGTACTCAATGTGATATAGGGAAGCTATAGCCAGTGAGTTTGCTGAATTTGGATCTCAAATGAAAAAATTAGGTTTTTGACCCTCTTAACCCTAAAAATGACATATTTACCCCTAAACTTAGAACACTCATATCTAATCCATTAGACATCAAAATTTAGTATTATTAGACTCTATAGAATCCTTGATAGCAGACAATAATAAATTAACTTAATTTTTATACTTTGCTAAGTAAAATTACTGAAATATCCATGTAGGTTAGAATCCTTAAATTTGACCCATATGACTTAATACTTATCCAAATTTTATGTACTTGCTATTTATCTTCATGTTAGACACTATTTGGCAGTAAGAAAATCTATTTTGGAGCCCTAAATCAAAAAGTAGTATTTTAGACCCTTAAGTAGGGCAAAATTGTTATTTTTCCCAAAATTTAGGTTAAGTGTTCTTTACCCTTAAAATAGTATTTAAATCATTAAAAATAGTAATAAAATTGACTTAGGATTAATTTAAGTCTTAAATACCACAATTTGAACAATTTGTCAAGCATCCCAATTTAGGCTTGAAAATATTTAAGGATATTATGCCTTACTTAGCTTAAATTTACTCTTAACTTCTCTAATTAAATAAAAAAACATACAAAAAATAAATTGTTATAACTATTATTAACTCTTAAAATCCCTTAAGTATTTTTATTAGAAGCTTCTTTAGGAGCTTCACTTGCACCCTAGGACATTTTTCCTTAAGATTAGGAGTATATCTTATGTTAGAATTCATTCATTGAGTAAATGGGTTATTCAATGAATGAAGCCTTAGTTTTATTAATTTCTAGATTTTAATACTTTAATTATGATTATTTTTATCTTTCAATTTTAGATTACGATTAGGAGATTCATCCTATTAAACCTTGATTTTGCTTAATAGGATTTGCCTTGATTATTAGTTCACATTTAGACTTAAACCTTAGTCTTTAAGACTTACCCTTTGAATTATGTGATTAACTCCAATTCGTGGTGTTTAATGCATAATCTCTAGATTTAGCAGATCTTGATCAGATCTTAGATTAGAACATCTAAATTCATGAATTAGGATATGATGATTTATTATTTAACTTATAGATGATTTTGATTGAACTAAATTAGAACATGATTAGTTCTAATTGCTTTTAACTTATAAGGTCGTGCTACTAAGTTACACTCGATAGTATGAATTGGAGATCTTGTACTTGTGTAACTTGGAATTGCTAGAATGGTTTAATAAATAACAATTAATGTCACCATGTGTAGTAGAGTACCTTGCTCACTATTGGTTTACTTGTGCTTTCACATTCCTTGTATTTTATGCCTTATTCCTTGAACATGTTATACAAGATAATATTATTGCGTGAAATGAAACCATAGGATATTACGATAATATTTGCATTGGGCTTAGTTACTTGTTGATTTAGCGCATTTTATCTTACTGCATAGGGGTAAGGAGAGATAAGGAGTACGTGGCATTACTCATTGAGGAGTGTTGTGCAAAGTTTTGAACCCGTATAGTCTTGTAGACGTGCTTGACTTCTCAGCTGCTTCTAGACAAGTCCATAGAAGCAAAAGTAAAATAACTAAAATATTTTTATATTTGTGATTACTACCTCTTCAGTTCAGTTTCTATTCTGTTATTCTAGCCTAGCCTCATATGACGCTAGGAATATTATGTCGCCTTAGCCTCTGCATTGACGCTTAGAGTCCTTTTGATATCAATTGGCTAGATTAGCCCTCTTTTGATATGGCAGTACTTACATACCTGTTTATTGTTTACAGTTCGTTATTTCTTATTTACTTTCATACTTGACCTTAGTCTAGCTTGCTTTACTTGTTTACTAGTATATTATAGGATGCTAGACCTTTGTTGCTTACTTATATGTACCACTGTTAGGTTAATTTCTTTTAAATAAGTATATGTTATATGATCATCAGCATGTTTAAGATTAAATTTTTCTTTCAGTACTCTTACTTATTGTATTATACATGTATGCCTATCCTTGCTTAGTTTAGTTGAGGTGTGCTTTTTGCCTCAAACCTTGTTTAGTTATAAATGATGTATTTATAATGTATCCTGCAACTTTTTATGCTTATTGCACCCTTACACTTTGCTTGTTTTTATAGTTTAAGTAAAATAGTGATATTATAAAACTCATGAATTATTAATAGCCTAAAATGTACTTAGATAATATGTCTAACTAAAATTTTCTTTTTTTTGGATGGGGCCCTATCATTATGAAACTAACAATGGTAGATTCTAAGTTATTCGAGGTAGTCGAGCCTTCTGAAGATTAGATTATAGAGGAGGGGCATCAGGAAGGAGCTGAAGCTGTTTAGTCTTTTCTGCTCATTGTGAGGATGAGTGATTTCATTTTAGTTCATTCAAACTTAATTAATGTTATAATTATACAGGTACTATTTGACTATGTTTTCTTCACTATACTATTTATTCTAAGTTGTATGCTGTATTTTTCTCTATTTATTGTGGTAAATTGGATGAATATTTACTTTACCTTACTTCCGCACTCTGATTCTGTATTTGCTTAGTGACTGATTACATAGCATGTATGCATTATCTTGTCACTTCCTTAATAGTGGAATAGGTTTTCACCTAATCCAATGTTAAGTGAGGGATTTGTCAAAGTGACACTCTGCCCCATAATCTTGCAGATTAAGGGGTGGGGCGCCACAATCACTCCCCTCGTTTTAGTTGATCAACTATGTAACATCTCATAGCTTAATTTCATACCCTCGATTGTCATCTAAATGGTGTGATTGCATTGAAATTGTCCCGATCGAGCGAATTAAGCTACTTGGCTACAGTTGATACCATTAGCTGCAGTCATCTAGAAGTCCTAACCTAGGGTTAGGGATTGTAAGCAAGCCAAACCACCTCTAGACTCGGGGCGACCAATGTTAGGAAGGTTTGGTCGTCCCCTTCTCATTACCGTGCGGAATGGCCATCAGCATCGCCAGGAGGGCCGCCGCATGAATCTTGGTCGCACAGAGTTTCGTCCTGGCCTGTGTCGGGCATGGTCGGGTCAGACCCGACCCAATCTTTATTTCGGGTCCACATGCCACGAACCCGTCGTCCGGCGTGGGGCCCGTGCAGCGGTTCTGTCTTTCCCACAGGGTGACACGTGGCAGCGTCTGTCGCCATTGTAGAGGTGGGGCCCCCTCGCCTTCATTTCCATCTGGCCGTGTGGGGCCACCCGTCTCTTCTTCTGCAACCATGGGTCCCACCTGCAGAGAAATTAAATCGACTTAAGAAATTAGTTAGGTTAGTTAATTTAATTAGTTAGTATTAATAATTCAATTAGGTTAATTTAATTATTAAATACAGAAACTTTGATCATTAATAACTAATTAATCATAAGTCCAAATATATTAAAGTTATATCTCATTTTAATTAGAAAAATGAAAGGATCAATTTGGAAAGGTCAATTTTCCTGTAGGACACCTAAATAACATAGCGATATTTTAGGACCTCTATTCACAAATTACAAAAACTTTGAACCCTCATAATTTTGTACCTAGTGACCCAAACCTAGCCAATATGGGTCCTAAAGTAATCAGGAAAACCTCAAAAACACTTTGATAATATTAGTTTTACCATTTGATAATTAGTTTGATTAATGATTTTTAGGACCCTCACTAATGACCCTTAAACACTTGAAATTCAATTAACTGAACTCCAAATCAAGAAATTCAAAGTGCTATCTTGCTTAAAATTTCAGTGCTAATAGTAAACTGAAATAAAATTTATGTTTGGAGCCCTAGAAACCCTAAGTCGATCAAAATACTCCTAACCATAGTTTGGTCATAACTTATTCAAATAAGGTCCAATTTGGGTCTACTCCTAGTTATAGCTCTGTGTGATATAGGGAAGCTATAGCCACCGAGTTTCTAAATTTTGAACTCAATTGAAAAAGTTAGATTTTTGACCCCTCTTAACCTTAGAAAATTCCATAAATACCCCTAAAACTTAAAACATTCATAACTTAACCAATAGACATCAGAAGTTAGTGTCATTGGACTCTTTGGAATCCTTGAACAGCAAGAAACAATAAATTGTACAAATTCTTAGATTTTATTAAGTAGAAACTACTAAATTGCTCCCAAGGTCATAAACCTTAGTTTGGACCTATATGACTCATTTCTTATCCAAATTGAGTATACATACGGTCTATCTTCATATTAGACAATAAAAAAATTTTTGGCAGTAAGAAAATCTAATTTGGATCCCTAAATCAAAAAGCAGCTTTTGGGACCCTTAATTAGGGGCAAAATGGTCATTTTTCAAAAAATTTAGGTTAAGTGTCCTAGAACCTTAAAATACCTTTTAAATCATTAAAATCAATAATAAAATTGATTTAAGATCAATTTAAGGCATAAATCTTGCAATTTGAATAATTTGATAAAAATCCTAATTTATGCTTGAAAATCTCTAAGTAAGGATAATATGCCTTACTTAGCTAAGATTTATTTTTGATTTTATTAATTAAATAAAAATAGCAAATATTAAAAAATTAATCAAAGCCTTTTCATTAGGAGCTCAATAGAAATCATCACTTCACCTTAGGATCCATTCCTTAAGAATAATGATAGATATTAGGTTAGATTTCATCCATTGAATAATGGGTTTATTTAATGAATGAATCCTTGATTTTATTAGTTTCTATATTTTTATACTTTGATTTTGATTTTTTTATCTCTTAACTATAGATTGAGGATAGGAGAATTGTTTTATTAAGCTTTATTTTGCTTAACATGAATTACCCTAATCTTTAGTTCACATTTAGATTTATACCTTAGTCCTTAAGTTATACCTTTGGATTAACCCTAAGGTCATGTTGTTTAAATATATAATCTCTAGTTTAGTAAGATCTTGATCAGATCTTAGTATAGAGCATCTAAATTCATCAATTAGGATGTCATGATTAATTACTTAACCTATAGTTGTACCTGATTGAATTAGAATATAGCCTGATCAGTTCTAATTTCCTTTTAACTTATAAGGCTGTGCTTCTAAGTTACACTTGATAGTAAGAATTAGAGATCCTAAACTTGTGCAACTTGGAATAGTTAAAATGGTTTAAATAGATAATAAATAGTATCACCATGTGTAGTAGAGTCTCTTGCTTACTAATGAAATTTTATTGATTTCGCATTCCTTGAACTTTGTGCCCTACTTAATGAACATATCATACAAGAACATTGTTGTATCAAATGAAAACATAGAATATTTAGGATAACATTGCTTTGGGTTCAGTTATTGGCTAATTTTTATATATAGTACCCCAATGGGTAGAGGGAAGGTGAGATATGGATTACTTAAAATCATTCATTGAGGAGTGTTGTTAAGTTGGAACTTGAATAGTATTTTAGATGTGCTTGACTCCTCAGCTACTTCTAAAATTGTCCACAGAAGTAAAAGAAAATAACCAAAATATGAATTGCGTATGCTTATACTGCCTCTCAGTTTAGTTATATACATATAGGCTTAGCCTCCTTGTTGAAGCTAAGATCCTTGCAGCCCTAGTCTCCTTGTTGACATTAAGAAATTTTGTCGCCTTAGCCTCCTTGTTGACGCTAAGAATCCTTTTGATATAAGTAGACTAGATTAGCCCTCATCTGTACGGCAGTCACTATATACTATATTACTGTTTTAATTTTACTTATTTCTAATTTCAATTATGTTTTACAGTTACATTTTATTTTAGTCCGGTACTTTACTTTACTTGCATATATATATATATAGGATGCTAGATTTTTGTTGCTTACTATACATATCACTATTCAATTTGTTAGTATAAATTGGCATAATTCATAAGATCATCAGCATATTTAGGCTAGATTTTTCTTCCAGTATTTTCACTATACTTTCATATGTATTGCCTAGCCTTGTTTTAGTTTATTTTTGAGGTATGTCTTTTGCCTCACAGTTGCTTAAGTTATAAATATTATTATTTATAGCTTTTCCTCTTTCTATTATATGCTTGTTGCTCCTATTTTAATTTATGTTGCTTAAAGTTTATGAAAAATGGTGATATTAACAAATGTATGTAAAATTATTAGCCTAAAATATATTTAGACAATTTGTCTAATAAGATTTTTTTCTTTTGTTGGCTGGGGCCCTGGCATTATGAAATCGATAATGTTAGAATTGATAAAGTTGAAGATTTGGTACTTTAAGAGGAGGAGCCCTATCTTGAGAAAGAGTAGCAGGGCAGAGCTGAAGAAATTTAGTTCCTTTTTACTTTATTGTGAGGCTGAGATATATTTCCTTTGCTTTTTATTTCAAGCTTTAAGTAATGTTGTAATAATATAGGTACCCTTGTGGCTCTGTTTTGTTTACTATACTATTATTCTTGAGCTATTTTCCATTTTTGTCTCTTATTTGACTTATGGTAGATTGGATGCACTATTTACTTTATTTGCTTCCACACTCTGTACTTGTATTAACTTAGTGACTAATATTAAGTATGCATTCTATGCTCATCCTTCCCTTATTATGTGGATTGTTGTTTGTACCTAATCTAATAATAAGTGAGAGATTTTCCTGAGTGGCATGACCCTTAGACTAATGATTGCGGGTCTGGGGGCGGGGCGCCACAAAGCTGTACTACTCCTGTTGCATGGACTGAAGTGGGGGATTCTTAACGTTATGGTTCCAAATTAATCGAAGAGACCACTAGAAAAGTTCTATTAATTAAACCGAATATGATGGTAGATCGGGATAGACATAAGAAATATCATGACGCTTATCATCGTCCGTTAGAATTCTAAGTTGGAGATCATGCCTATCTGAATGTTAGTCCAATGCATGGTGTGCAAAGGTTCGGTGTCTGAAAATTTGAGTCCAAGATTTTTGGGACCCTTCGAAGTGATTGAAACGGTTGGACCAAAAAAAATACTTTAAAGTCAGATAATAAATCAAATGTCACCATTATACAGAATCCATCTAAATGGATTCTGACTCCTAGCTCTAATTTTGATAAATTTGTTTTACTTGAGATTTTACTTAAAATAATCAGTTGGAAAGGTTGTATACATAGAATTAGTATGTTTCCAAGAAAAGTGAATTTATCACTTAGTTTGTTTGAAGCCATACCTATCAAAGCGTTCTTCAATAGGAGGAATCACCCATTGGTAATATTTATTTCACTCAAACTAAGCGGTTAAATACCTTAACTATAAGTATACTTAGTGTCCTAAGGTGGGTAACTTGAAATACTTAGTTTGTTTGAGGCCACCACTATCAAAATGTTCTTCGATAGAAGGCATCACCCGTTGGCAATTTTTATTTCACTCAAACTAAGGATTTAAGTCTCTAATTAAAATACTCTTAAGATCCTAAGATTTACTCTAAGTGGACTGTATCCACCTAAGCCTGCAGAATAGCACAAAGATAAGTCTTGCTTAGAGTGACTCAATTAATCTTAAATACCGCTGAATTGATCTAGTACTATGGATATACATTATTATACTCAATTAATAATCTGGGTATAGTGAATACTATTTAACCAGCAAGGATCACCAAAGCTATGAATTTACATATTATTGGGATGAATCCTATAGAAGGTTCTAAGGATGTGACCAAAAGGACACCAAATATAGGCTACTACCACATGGGAGGAATCTCATGTTAAGTACTTTAGATAATTCTACCGCAAGGGTTGAAGATCAATCTCTAATGTTAAGGGGAAAATATCTAAGTTCCTACCTCAAGGTTCAATAAAAGATCTTCCTACCTCAATGTGTTATAAATCAATAAGGCTTTTTAATTATATTATAAATCCTATGGAAAAATCATCAAGATCTTATAAATCTAACGTTTACCGTAAATTTATAAGTTTCATTTATTATAATTGAATTGATTAGATCAGATTAGATTGTTAGACCCATCGGATCATATTTTATACTACAATTATAGGATGAAATCAAAATTATTATTGGGTTTTGATCTTTTAATAATTTAATATAGTTTTATAATTATCTATATGCTAAGAGGCTTATATAAGAGAAAATCAAAGATCTTAAGCTCAAGTTCATATATTTAATCACATAATTTCTTTTAATAGCCTTAGCACTTCTAATTCAATAATTTATGATCAACGTCAAATCCGATGCATCATTGGAGTCATGTCAGTTGAATTATATTTCATTCAAGTTGACTGATTTAGTGATTAGAGTTTATATCTTAATCAGATAAGATAGGGTTTAACTACTAGCCTTTCCAACTTAAGATCAATAGTTGATTTGTAGATCAATGACAAATCAATGCATTATTAGTAAATTATTGATGACAAATTTTAGATTTAAATTAAGTATCAATTACTTAATTAAGTTTTAAGATTTTTATGTTCAAATATAGTTTAATGTCAAATTAAGTAGATCAAAGTGTCCAATTTAAAGTTAAAATTCTCTAACATATATAAATATCACATTAATTAAAGTAATGAGTAATTAAGCATAATCAAATCTTAAATTAAATACAAAAGGGATTAGCACTTGATTACAAATATAAAATAATTAAGCATCGTATAATTTGGTTATTAAGTTCTATATTGACCATACAAGCAATTAAAGATTATAATATTTCTATTCTGCATAAAGTATTCAATCAATTATTTTATGAGGTCTAAAATATACTATACATGCTAAAATAGTGGATTTGACATTGAAATTCTTCTACACATTCATAAAATCCCATGTTTATTAAATTCGGTTTTAATTTTAGTATGATTTGACCTCATTAGGGTATTAGAACCATTAAAATGAAAGAATATAATGTTTTGACTATTCCGAACGATTTTAAACTCTACGGCATGTTTAATTAAATTTTTGTAATATTTATATGCCACTACAACGTGCTCTAGCACGCTACGGCATGCTATAACAAACACATTTTTGAAACTTTAAGGGCTATGGCGCGCGGTAGCGCCCGACGGTGATTTTGCCTGTGCAAAAGTTGTAACGGACTCATTCGAGTTAGATTGAGGCACGACAATCATGCATAGAATCCATATAGTAACTTAATGAAAATATCATTCGCAACACTTTTCTACATTTGAAGAGAATAGCACAAGGAAGAGTTTAACAAAATGGTACCCTGGCCATAGGAATGGACGAAGAAGACTCGGCTGGTTCCTTGAGAGCTTGAGGGCTTGAAGGATCCTTCAATATTAGCACAACAAGAAAAGGAGGGGAGCTCAGCTAATGGCCAAAGGGATAGGAAGAGAGGGTTGAGCCTCCATTTAAAGGAGAAGGAGTACATGGCTCTCTCTTGAATTCTCCCATCGATTATGAGAGAGAAGAAAGAAGGTCATGTATCTTTTTTTTTTTTTTAAATGTGTGCATTAGAGGAGAGAAAAGGGAAGTAAATTTTTGCTGAGAGGAAAATAAATAGTTAGGTTTTGGTAGCTTATTATGTTTAGAAACTATTTAACAATCTATTTAAAGCCATAATTTAAAACAAGACAGCCATTAGATTAAAATCGGATGGCTGAAATTTTTCGAGCCATGATTTATAACCATACAAACTCCAAAAGCTATAAATTTGGTATTGAAACGAGCGTCTTGATGAGACAAACACACACATCTAAAAATCATTAAACTTGGACGAGAATTTATTTTATATTAATTTTTAAGTGAAAAACTTTAAAAATTCGCTACGATTAATCCGAAGCTCAAAAATTTATGAAACTTAAAACATTAGCATCCTCTTATGTTTCTTAACTTAAATATATAAAAATTCATAAATGGAAATTTATATTTTATTTATTATCAACTCCAAAAATTTAAACTTCACGAATTTATTTAGGACAATCTGAGATCCCAATTGCTCTCAAATTTTTGCAAGATGATCCCCTTAATACATTTTATTTGAGAATATTTTTATTTAATTTTTATTTAATTTTTATTTAACTTAAATTTAGGATCTTGATTTTCAACTTAATTTTTTGATCAATTTAGGTCAAATTGACTAGTAACAACCTTGAGTTGTTACAGACTCCTCCACTTAAGAATGATGTCATTCTTAACATCGTTGCTAAGAAAGGGAAAGCAACGGGCAGAAAATTAAGAACTAAAATTTAGAATTTTAAAGGTACTTGGATTCTCAAAGAGACTCAGATATTTTTGTTGCATATTCACCTATTTTTCCCATGTGGATTCCTAGAGAGAGCGATTCCTCCACTGAACCTTTACCATAAGAATGTAATGATTTCTCAGCTGCTTCTAGTCATGAGCTAAGATTTTAATAGGTTCTTCTGCTTAGGAGGCTGAAGAGATACTGCTGGAAGTTGAACTAGATGAGATGGATTACGAAGTCACCTCTGTAGTGAGGAGATATGGAATACGTTCTGAACTGCAGAGAAATCTTCAAGGAGTTTCAATCTATAGACTGTGAAACTGATTTTTTTAAGAACTTCAAATGGTTTGACATAGTGAGGACTGATCTTCCCTACTTCATTGAAATGACATACACCTATCATTGGACTGACTTTAAGATACGTAAAATCTCCAAAATTGAATTCTAGAGTGCGATGATAAGCATCATGATACTTACTCTGGCGATCTTGAGCTATTTCAATTTGCTCTTGAATTAACTGAACTTTTATATTTGTTTCTCAACTAAATCTGAACCATATAGTTGACACTGCTAGTTTCAAACCATGCTAAGGGGGTACTGCATTTTATATCATATAATGCTTCACACTGAGCCATGCCAGTACTTGCTTGGAAATTCTTATTATATGCAAATTCTACTAAGGGAATATGGTCTCCCCAGAAACCCTTGAAATCTAGAATACATAGACGAAGAAGGTCATTGAGAATCTGATTGGCTCGTTTTGTCTGACTATTTTCTTGAGGGCGAAAGGCAGTACTCATGGTAAGAGTAGTTCCCAAGTCTTGATGCACTGCCTACCAAAATTTTGAGTTGAATCTACTATCACGATCATATACAATTTATCTAGGAAATCCATGAAGCATGTCGATTTCCTTGATATACAACTTTATCAATTTCTTCGTATAATCATTTGACGCATTGGAATAAAATGTGCTGATTTGGTCAGTCAATCGACTATGACCCAGATAGAATCATCACCAGATCTTTATTTAGGCAAACCCATAATGAAGTCCATAGAAATATCAAACCACTTCCATTTGGTAATGGCCAAAGGATGGAGAAGTCCTTCAAGCTTTTGGTGTTCTGCTTTGACTAGGTTACAGACATGACACTTTGCTACAAATTCAGCCACACTCTTTTTTGTTCCAGGCCACCAGAATGATTTCTTCAGATTGTGGCCAGGGTGAACTTGGTAACCAGAATTGTGACCTTCCACCAAGATTTCTTGGTGCATATATTTTGGAATCCATAAGCAATCTCTTTGATATTTAATGCTATTTCACTGTTGCAGATCAAAATGATGACCACTTTTGATCTCCATTTTAAATTTCAAATAGTCTTCATCTTTAGTTTGGGAGATGGAGACATCTCAGTGAAAAGTTAGTTCTACTAAACTCATATATATTATCGAGCTCAACACTGCACCACTAATTCTTCTTCCAGAGAACTTGAAGCTATTAAGGATGAGAGTGTAGCATGATGACTAAGCGCATCCGCTACAATATTTGCTTTTCCAGGATGATATTGAATGTTCAAATCATAATCGGTAATCAATTCCAGCCATCTCCGCTGACGACAGTTGAGCTCATGCTGGGTGAAGATATACTTTAGACTCTGATGATCGGCGAAGATGGAATATTGGATGCCATGAGGATAATGATGCCATATTTTCAGAGCAAAAACTATGGCAGCTAATTCAAGATCATTGACAAGATAAATCTTTTCATGAGGCTTTAACGGACAAGATGCATAAGTATAACTTTTCCTTCTTGCATCAACACACATCCTAATCCTATCCCAGATGCATTGGTATATACTTGGTAGTTACAACCCTCCTTAGGTAAGTCTAGTATAGAAGCAAAAGAAAGAGCATCTTTTAATGATTGAAAGGCATTCTCACACTCAGGGCTCCAAACAAATGGCACTTCCTCTTAAGTTAACTTTGTGAGAGGTGATGCAATTTGAGAAAAGCTTTTTATAAATTTCCTGTAATAACCGACTAGTCCCATAAAACTTCTTATATCAGTCACAGACTTTGGTTGTGACCAATCCTGAATGGTGCTAACTTTATTATGGTCTACTCTAATTCCTTGGGCATCTATGACATGTCCCAGAAATGCAACTGAGTCAAGCTAAAATTCACACTTGGAATATTTGGCATGAAGCTCGTAGTTTTAGAGTTCTTACAGAGTTATTCTCAAGTGTTTCTCATGATCAGAACTGCTCTTGGAATAAATCAGAATATCATCAATGAAAATGATGACAAATTTATCTAAATACACTTTTAGAACATGCTGCATTAAGTCTATAAAAATAGACAACGCATTTGTTAAACTGAAAGACATCACCAGAAACTCGTAGCGTCCATAACGAATTCTGAAGGCAGTTTTCTCAATATCTGAATCTTTGACTCGCAATTGGTGATAACCAGACCGCAAGTTGATTTTTGAGAATACTTTAGCTCCTGATAATTGGTCAAACATATCATCTATGTATGACAGCAGGTATTTGTTCTTGATGGTTACTTTATTCAGCTCTCAATAATCTATGCACATTCTCATCAATCCATCTTTCTTCTTTACAAATAGAACTGGCGCTCCCCATAGAGATGGACTTGGTTGAATAAGACCCTTCTCCAGTAGCTCTTGAAGTTGTTTGTTCAACTCTTGAAGCTCCTTAGGCCCCATACAATACGGAACCTTAGATAATGGTTGAGTTCTTGGAATCAGCTCTATATCAAATTCTACTTCTCTATCGGGAGGAAGACCAGGTAGGTCTTCAGGAAAGACATCAAAAAATTCACAAACTATTTGTTTCTCAAAAATAGGAACGACTTCTTTCTTTTCTCCCAACATTATTACGAGGTACGCATTGCATCCCTTTCAGACTAATCTTTCTACTTTCAATGCATTGATCAATGATGCTTGAGTACTAATTCGATGAAGGTTTTTGACTGACTTCGACTTCGCAAAGTGATTTTCTTCTTTTAGAAATTTATGGAAGCACCGTGTTTGCTTAACCAATTTATGCCCAGAATTATGTCAAAATTTGTGACTGGCAATATAATTAATTTAGCTCCATATTCTTGTTCACCAATAGGAATATCTATATTGCAGAATTGTTGTGATTACATGTGGGTTCCAGAAGGTAACCCGATGCTCAATGAGTTTTCAAATTGATATGTTAGTAGCTTAAGAGTTTTAATCCAGCTTTTCGATATGAAGGAATGACTCGCTCCAATATCGAAAAGAATATTGCAAATTTTATCATTTATTGTTAAGATGCCTAAGATTACAACAATTAATGAGAATCTCTACTCAGACATTCAAACATACTGAAATAATAATAATTGTATAAAATTAAATTATGACATACCTAAAATGACATTATTATCTTCAAGAGAAGCTGTGGGAGTCATCATATAAACTCTTGCAAGAGCCATAGGTTATTTACCCTGGGGCAGCTGGCCTTGGTTATTGTAAGCCAGCTTTGGAGAAGGTACAACTATTTTAGTAGGGCCTGGCATCATAGTCAGGGCAAGTTCTCGATTGTTTGTTGGTTGTATGCAGAATACTTGTTTATGATGGGAGTGGTCAATGAACACTCCATCGATTGTTGTTCTAGAATCACAGTCGAGATAACGGTGGCCACTTCAACCACATGTAAAACACACACCACCAAAGGGTAGCATTTCCCATACGGATGGATTCACTTGCATTCGGAGGTCTTGGGTTGAGATTGTTCAGCTTCGATGCTATAACCCTTTGCCATCTTGTGATGACCAAAGGGCTCCTTACTTGGGCTGCATGAACGCAGCCTTATGCTTACAGTCCATCTGACCTGGAAATCCTTCCTAAAGGTGAGCCACCTCGATCAATTATGTTAAATTATTGATTTAGCGGGACACTAAGTGAGCTTTTATTGAGTCCCTCAGCCCTTTCAAGAATCAGTTGCATCAAGCTGCCTCAGTTCTAACCAAGTCTAGAACTAAACGTGATAGTCTCCATAACTCCTATTCCTAATCGAACATGGATTTTTTTCCTTGAGTAAGATGGAGGAGTTCATCCTCCAGAATTGCTTATGCTGATGCCAAAATGAATCCTTCATGGAATGCTTCCAAGAACATATCCCATGGGAAATTATCTAACTCATAATCTGCAAATTTATTATTTTGTTTGTTCTCCCACCAATACACTGCTTCCTCTTGAAACAAGTGGGTGACTAAACGAATTAAGGCATTTGATGCTAGCTGGTATCTTTTCAGTTATTTTATGCCAGTTCACAGTGTCAATTGGGTTTAGCGCTCCATTGAATGTGGGTGTCCTGAGATGAAGGAAACTGTGTAGGATCCCATCTCCTGTGTAATGTGAGGATGATGCAAATCCTGTTTGTGGTATGAACTGTTGATGAACAAATAGAATTAGGGCATGGGTCTCTTGCGCCGATAGCACATTACTTTCTATTAAAGCTCTCATTAGGTTAGCCATTGAATTTGATTCCTCAGGTCTGTTAGATGATGAGATTGTATTTTTGACCGGGGTAAGAGCAGAAGGAGATCTAGGATTCAAGGCTGCGATTAGAGAATAAATTCAGCAAACAAAATAAAATTCCATTCAATTAATGGTTTTACTTTTCTTTTTAATTACAAATACCTTGTTTGCATCTCTTTTCTTTAATGTGCATTTCAAATCCTAAGATGTCCATTTCACATTCGATTATCACTTTTCAATGATGGTATTTGGTTTATTTAATTCCTAAAATGTCCTCATTCTAAACATTTTTAGTTTTTAATTATGAGATTCAATTGATGAATATTGGATGTTGCTTTCCTTACACATAATGATTTGTGATCTGGTCTGACATTGAGAATATATCATAAAGTAGATAGGAACAAACTCCTTATCTGACACTTTATGATATTTCTCTGATACCGACTATAGCGCCCCACCCCGTTGCTGCGCGCAATTGAAGTATATGATAACAAAAAAGTCAGTGGCGAAGCGGTGCGCCACTCGGGAAGGCATTACATTACCCATCTCCCCGAATAGGCTAAAAATAAACCCATACAAAGGATTGCTGACTCATACCCCAAAGAGAAGGGTCGAGAGCTAATACTTAAGATAAGAGTAGTATCCTTATCCCAAGTATTAGAAAAATGCATATATTAGATTTACATACAAAATAAAGAATCCAACATATGTATAAGATATTAGCATTTCCAGTATACTGATCACTTCACAATACTAAGTATAAGTAATATATAAACAGAATGCGGAAGCTAAGCATACATCCAGAAATATTAATCACAGAAACAGAATAAAAATAAACCCATACAAAGGATTGCTGACCATACCCCAAAGAGAAGGGTTGAGAGCTAATACTTAAAATAATAGTAGTATCCTTATCCTAAGTACGAGAAAAATGCATACATTAGATTTACATACAAAATGAAGAATCCAATATATATATAAGATATCAGTATTTCCAGTATACTGATCACTTCACAATACTAAGTATAAGTAATATATAAACAGAACGTGAAAGCTAAGCATACATCCCGAAATATTCATCATAGAAATAGAATTAAAATATTCATCTTATAATAGTAAATTAAATACATCCTGAATTAATACAAATGGTTTATTGAAATGATATTGAAATATAGTCTAAGTACTGAACTGAAATAACTAATCAAAAATGGTAAAGCTAGAGAAGAGATCCGCTAAGGCTCCACAAACTCTTACTAAACCTCCTACACGTCCTCTTGATCTAGCTCAACAAACTGCTCAGAATATATCAAATTGTCGGATCACAAAAGTACCACATGTTAGAAAATTTGTCTAACACATCAAAACTAATCTAACAAGTTTAATTGCTTACTTAACATTTAATAAATGTAAACTAAGTTGCAAAAAAAAATGTAAAAGTAACTGAAAATTGAAATTGTATAAAACTGAAGTAAAGCAAAGTTGACTGTATACTGAATACTGAAAGTGAATGAAAATGAGTAAATAACATGTAAAACTATGCTATATGACACTGAAGTCATACATCTATATATGCCACAATACGAAATGCAACTAATATGCCACTAAAATATCAATGAATGGGTATGAATAGTACGGTCTAATGCCTACATATATATGGTTGGGAATCCAGTACTAGTTATACTACAAATTCCTTGATTGATATATACAACATTCCATAATCTATAAATCATCACTAATACTTATAATTTATGCTCATGTTCATGATCATGTCTCTGCACTGCATGCTTAAAATCTTGAAATCTAAACAAAATGCCTTAAAGTCAAGAAAAGGAATCAAATGTCTCCATTGTGTTGAATCCATCTAAATGAATTCTGACTCTTAGTTTTAATTCCAATAAATTTATTTTACTTGAGATTTTACTTAAAATCATTATTTAGAAAGGTTGTATACACGTAATTAGTATGTTTCTAAGAAAGGAGTATTTATCAGTTAGTTTGTTTGAAGCCACACCTATCAAAACATTCTTTAATAGGAGGCATCACTTGTTGGCAATTTTTATTTCACTCAAACTAAACTGTTAAATACCTTAACTATAAGCATACTTACTGTCCCAAGGAGGATAACTTGAAATACTTAGTTTTTTTGAGGCTACGACTATCAAAGCGTTCTTCGTTAGAAGGCATCAGCCATTGGTGATTTTTATTTCACTCAAACTAAGAATTTAAGTCCCTAATTATAGCACTCTTAGGATCAAAGGACTTACTCTAAGTGGAATGTATCCACCTAAGCCCGTAGGATAACACAAAGATAAGTCTTACTTAGAGTGACTCAACTAATCCTAAATACTACTGAATTGATCCAGTACTATGGATATACACTACTATACTCAACTAATAATTTGGGTTCAGTGAATGCTATTTAACCAATAAGGATCACCAAAGCTTTGAATTTATACATCATTGGGATGAATTCTATACAAGATTCCAAGGATGTGACCAAAAGGTCACCCAATATAAACTACTACCACATGGGAGGAATCTCATGCTAAGTACTTTAGGTGATTTTATCACAAGGGTTGAAGATTAACCTTTAAGGTTAAGGGGAAAAAATCTAAGTTCCTACCTCAAGTTTTAGCAAAAGATCTTACTACCTCAATGTGCTATCAATTAATAAGGCTTTTCAAATACATTATAAATCCTATGGTAAGATTATCAAGATCTTACATATCTAACATTTACCCTAAATTTATAAGTTTCATTTATTATATTTGAATTGCTCATATCATATCAGATGGTTAGACCCATCTGATCATAGCATATACTACAGTTATAGAATGAAATCAAGAATATTATTAAGATTTGATCTTATAATAAATTAACATAGTTTTATAATTATCTTCATGCTAAAAGTCTTATATAAGAGAAAATCAAAGATCTTAAGCTCAAGTCCAGATATTTAATCACATAATTTCTTTTAATAGTCTTTGCACTTCAAATTTAATAATTTATGATCAATGTCAAATTAGATGCATTGTTGGATTCATGTTAGTTGAATTGTTTTTCAATCAAGTTAATTGATTTAGTGATTAGAGTTTAGATCTTAATTAGATAGGATAGAGTTTAGCCATTCCAACTTAAGATTAATAGTTGATTTATAGATCAATGACAAATCAATATATTATTTGTAAATTATTGATGACAAATTTTAGATTTAAATTAAGTATCAATAACTTAATCAAATTCTTAAGATTCTTATCTTCAAATATAGTCTAATGTCAAATTAAGTAAATCAAGGTGTCCAATTTAAAGTTAAAGTTCACTAACATACATAAACATCACATTAATTAAAATAATGAGTAATTAAGGCTAATAAATTTTAAATAAAATATAAAAGGAATTAGCACTTGATTATAAATATAAAATAATTAAGTTTAATACAATTTGATTATTAAGTTCTATATTGACCACACAATCAATTAAAGATCTTAATGTTTCTATTGGGCATAAAGTATTCAAGCAATTTAGTTATGAGGTCTAGAACAAACTATACATGCTAAAAGAGTGGATTTCACATTCAAATTCACCTATGCATTCATACAATACTCATTTTTACTAAATTAAGTTTTAATTTTAGTATGATTTGACCCCTTTAGGGTTCTAGGACCATTAAAATATAAAAATATGAAGTTAAGACCATTTCGAACGATTATGCACTCTACGGCTCATTTAATTTAATTTTATTAATAATTATATGCTGCTGCGACGTGCGGTAGAGTGCTACGGCGTGCTACGGTTGACACATTTTTGAAACTCTTGGCGCTACGGTGAGTCGTAGCGCCCGACGGTGATTTCGCCTGTGCAAAACCTGTAACAAGTCATCTTTGCACTAAAATACTCTCAATCTAGAGCACTTCACATGTGGTTCCATAAACTGATGGAAAGGTCTTTTCAAGATCTTTTCATTGATACCAAAATAAGCATGAATGGATTATTTTAATAAATAGAAGTTAAAGTTCTAGCTACGGGTATACAGAAATTATGTAGTTTTTGACTGAAATTTTAAATGAAGGAATGGGCTTTGATCGGACTCATTCGAGACCGATTGAGGCACAATAATCATGAATTGAATCTATACAGTAACTTAATGAAAATATCATTCATAACACTTTGCTACATATGAAGTGAATATCACAAACAAGAGTTTAGCAAAAGGGTTCCTTGGCCTTAGGAATAAAAGAAGAAGACTCGGCTGGTTCCTTGAGAGCTTGAGAGCTTGAAGGATCCTTCAACAGTATCATAGCAAGAGAATGAAGGGAGCTCAGCTAATGGCCAAATGGAGAGGAAGACTGGGCGGAACCTCCATTTAAAGGAAAAGGAGAGCATAACTTTCCCTTGAATTCGCCCATCGAGTATGGGAGAGAAGAGGAAGGTCATGAGTCTTTTTTTTTTAATTGTGTGCATTAGAGGAGAGGAAGGGGAAGGGAATTTTGGCTGAGAGGAAAATAAATAGCTAGGTTTTGGCAGCTTATTAGGTTTAAAAACTATTTAACAATCTAGTAAAAGCCATAACCTAAATCAAGCCAGCCATTAGATTAAAATCGGATAGCTAAATTTCTCAAGCTATGAACTATAGCCATACGAACTCCAAAAATTACAAATAGTATCAAAACGAGTGTCTTGATGAGACAAACACACACATTTAAGAATAATTAAATTTGGATGAGTATTTTATTTTATATTAATTCTTAAGTAAAAAACTTCAAAATTTTGCTACGATTAATCCGGAGCTCAAAAATTTACAAAACTTAAAACATAGCATCCTCTTATGATGTTTAACTTAAATATTCAAAAATTTCTAAATTCCAACTTATATTTTATCTATTATCAACTCTGAAAGTTTATACTGTACGAATTATTTAAGAAAATTAGGGATATCAATTGCTCTCAAATTTTTGCAAGAGGATCCCCTCAATATGCTTTATTTGAGAATATTTTTATTTAATTTTTATTTGATTTAAAATTAGGATCTTGATTTTTGACTTAGTTTGACCAATTAATGTCAAATTGACTGGGTAACAACTTTGGGTTGTTACATCAATAATAGTCAATAAACCCACTAATTTGATTATTAATCAATACCCAAGAAAATAACCTTGATTAGATCAAGTTGAGAATTAAATCCTAACTTAACTGGATTAAGACTCAAATTTTAGATATGACACTTAATTTGGGTATTAAAGAGCCTGCATGAATCCAATAATACTTATTGATTTGACATTGATCTTAAATTAGTAAATTAGAAGTAGTTAAGAATTATAATAAACTCATGAGATTGATCATTTGAATATAACCTTTAGATCCTTGATTTTTTCTTAAGTAAGACACTTAGTATTAGATAAATTATAAAATAAAATAAAATTGTCAACTTAATCAATTCTCAATAAGTCATTTGATTAAATCCCATGACTGTAGTTTATGCTATAATCAGATGAGTTACTCATCTAATTTGTATAATCCATGTGACTTTGAAGATTATAAGTGCAAGTAAATCTTTATAACTTAGATTATAGCTTGAGTAATTATACTTTTTAGTACTTAGACCTATAGAACATGAAGATAGTGTATATTTTAATTAAGAGCAAAATTTTTATATTTAGGTAAGTTATTGAGGTAGGAAGAGCTTAATATCTAATTTTGATATAGAAACTTAGAAGCACTTCCTTTAACCTTAGATATTTGATGACAAATCCTTGTGGTAGAATAACCTAGAAGTTTTAGACAGAGATCATTCATTGTGGTAGTATCCTAAATTGAGTGACTTTTATGTCATATCCTTGAAACCTTATGTAGGACTCACCATAATGGAGTGTGAATTCATTAGTCTGATATTACTTGATTATTAAATAGAATTGTTAGAATTAGTAGAGCTATTATATGGACATGATAGTGCATATCCATAGAGTTAAATTATTCAACGTAAGAGTGGAATTGGTTGATTTACCTTGAATAGAACTGTAGAGTCTTGGTCTTATCCTAGGTGTCTGAATAAGTACAGTTCAATCCAGGGTAAGCTTCTCAAGTCCCAAGAGTATTATCAGTAGGGGATTGAATAGCTTAGTTTGAGAGAATAAGCTATAACAAGGAATCTGTCCCTTATATTTATGTGTAACGATAAGTACAGTTAAACAAACTAAGTGTTCCAATTTATCGTTCTTAAAAATATACCAAATCATGTTTATGCAACCTATTCATTTGATAATCTTAAGTACAGTCTTAGTCAATCCCATTTGGTAGAGTTGAATTAGGAGTCAAAATTCATTTAAATGAATTTTGCACAATAAAGATAAATGGAATCATTACTTTGTTTTGATTGAATTTTAAATTTTGATGATTTTAAGCATACAGTCATTAAAGACTTGGCATATCATAAATACATAAGTCATATAAGCATTAGCAAAGCACTAGGCTCACCTAAGGACTTGTTAGCGGAGCATTTGCTCACCTAGGACCTGTGGGGTGTCATGTAACACTGAGTCGGCATATTTGTGGCTTACAGTTCTATGGCATATTCAGATGCATATGTATAAATTTAGTGGCATATAATATAGTTTTAATTCATTATTTACTCAATTTCAATTTCTTTACTTTTTTGTCTACTTCCAGTACTTAGTTTTCAATCTCAATTTTACTTTACTTTCAGAGTTGTACTATTTTAGATTTTTCAGTCATTTTAATATCTTTTCTACAGCTTTATTTAAATTACTTAAATGTAAACATTATATAATTATAACTATTTAGACTAGCTTTTGATGTATTAGACCTATTATCTAACACGTGGTACTTTTGGGATCTAGAAAAATGCTAGATCTAGAGCAACTTGTGGAGCAAGATCAGGAGGCTATATAAGAGATCTAGGAGGAGTTCATGGAGCACTAGTAGACTCTTCATCAGCATTTACTTTTCCCCACTTTAGTTTATTTTTAGTTCAATATTTAGACTATTTCCTGTATTTCATTAAGTAAACTGTCTGTAATAACTTTAAATTCTAGATGTATTTTCTTTTCTGTATGAGATGAATGCTTTGCTTAGTTTTGGTGATGAATGATCTAGATGTATGCTCTAGCTTTTGCACTCTGTATTTAATACTACTTTTACTTAGTATTGTGATGTGATTAACATATATGAAATGCTAATACTTATGTATATTGGATCCTTCTCCCATACACATAATCCATCATACATAAGTATCTTACCTAATACTTAAGATAAGGATTTCACACTTATCTTAAGGTTTAGTACTCAGCCCTCTTCTCTTTTGAGGTTGAGTCTCAACAGCTCTTTATTTAGTAGATTATTTTGGGAGGTTCATTAGTCCTTCCTGAATAGCGCACCATTCCACCTCTTGTATTTATAATCATCTCATTTGCGAGCGATGATGGGATGGGGCACTATTGTTGGTACCAGAGCAGTATCATAAAGTGTCAGATAAAGAAAGTATTCCTATCTACTATATGATCCATTCTCTAGAGCAGATATGATCACAATCACTAAGTGTAAGAAAAGCAGCATCCATAATTTATCAAGTTGAATCTCAAAAATGAAAACTAAAAATGTCTGGAAAAAGGACATCTTAGGATCTGAATAAATCTTAAGCTGCACTTTAAGTGAAATACAAGTAACAAGAGACATCTTAGGATTTGAATGAACTTTTTGGTAAATAAAAAGCACATAAGAGTGAAAAATACATAAGTAAGTATAATACTTAATTAAAATCGTAGAAAATGGAGTATCAGCGATATAAAGTCATCCATTACCTTAAGCTATTCAATGATTACTGGAATGATGACTTTCAGGATGGCAAGGTATATGGAAGAACCATCTGTGAAGTATCTCACAAGGGAGTAGAAGTACTCGACAAGATACTAGTATGTCCGCACTTTCAAAGAACTAGTCTCCCAGTTCTTGCCAGAGAGTGGCTAGCTCGGGTAACTACTAAATTCAGGGAGTTTGCATGTCTATACAACTATCGCCATCAAATCTTAGGAGCTATACTTAGGACCAGCAGGAATGTGGCAAATTTGAACCTATTGAAGAGAAGAAACGTCTAGAAGTCACTTACGAGGATTTTTGTATTGCTTTTATAGCAGAATTTTGTTGTTGATCTCATTTATAGATGCTTGCATTCATTGTTTATATCTTTTTATCATTTACACATATCCTAGTAACTTTTTATTTGAGAAGTAATGATTAAAAGAAATAGTGGATTTTGTTTTATTCCCTAAATTTGTATCTTTGGATATTACAGTCATGAATATAGGTTCCCTTCTATTCCTACCCCCATTAAAAACACGGTCTCATCATCTAGCGAACCTAATGAAGTTAACTCATTGGCTATTCTAATTAAGGCTTTAATAAAAAGCAACACTAAATAGGCACAGGAAACTCATACCCTCATCCTTAACATGCAGCAGCCACCAGTCATTCAAATGACCTCTCCATCTGCACCACACTTCTCTACAGATTGTTTTTTTAGAGCTTCCTGCATCTCAAGACACCTACCTTCAATGGGGTGTTGAACCGCACTGAACCCCATTGACACATTTAGTTGGCTTAAGCTAGCTAAAATGAATCTAGCAAGCATAAAGTGCCCGAACTCTGAAGCCATCCATCTAGTCACCCACCTATTCCAAGATGAAGCTAAATATTGGTGGGAGAATGAATGCAATACCAAGTTCGCAAACTATGAACTCAAAGATATTTCATAGGATCAGTTTATCAAAGCCTTTAGAGAAGCCTTCATTCTGATATCTGCTCAAGTATTACTTGAAGATGAACTGCTCCATCTTACTTAGAGTGGAAGATCTATGGCTGATTACGAACTCAAATTTCATTGACTATCCCGCTTCACTCTATATTTGGTTATATCTAAAGCTTTCAAATGCCACCATTTCTTAAAAAGGCTGAGAGACTCAATAAATGCTCACTTAGTCTCCCAGCAAATTAAAATTTTCTCTGAATTAGTCGAAGCTGCTCGTCTGTAAAAGAATTTCCAAAGCCAAATGGATTGTAAGAGGAAAGTTAACTTTGTGTCATCCAAAAGAGAAAATTTCAGTCACCAAAGGTGGTGAAGGTATTTAATCTTGAAGCAGACCAATGCAAGTAGAACCTTCTGAATGTAAGCATCGTTATCCATATGGGAACAAAGACGTTCATTGAAAAATTCAGCACTCAAGATCCATTGATTAATGCCATGAAATCAGAGAAACTAATTAAGAAAGGATGCGATGCTTAATTAGTGACAATGATAGGTGAGGAGAAAAAAATGTCCCTATCACCGAGAATCGTATAGCATGTGAATTCCCTGATATTTTTCCTGAAGACCTATCCAGTTTTTCACTTGTTTGAGAAGTTGAATTCACGATAGAATTAATTCCAGAAACGCAACTATTATCTAAGGTTCCTTATCTCATGGCGCCTAAGGAATTGCAAGTGTTGAACAAGTAACTCTAAGAATTACTTGAGAAGAGTTTTATTATATCTTGTTCATCTCCTTGGGGAGTGTCAGTACTTTTTGTGAAGAAGAAGGATGATTTGGTGCATGTGTAACGACTATCATGAGCTAAATAAGGTGACGATCGAGAATAAATACTCGTTATCCAGAATTGATGACCTTTTCGATCAATTATCCAGAGCCAAGGTATTCCTCAAGATTGACTTGCGAGCAGATTATCACCAATTGCAAGTTAAGGATTCTGATGTAGAAAAAATAGCATTTAGAACTCGATATGGACACTAAAATTTTTTGGTAACGTCATTCAGTCTAATGAATACGTCATCTATTTTTATGAACTTAATGCAGCGTGTGCTTAAGGCATTATTAGACAAATTCATCATCGTCTTTATCAGCAATGTTTTGATTTATTCAAAGAGTAAGGCGGATCACGAGAGCCACTTATGGCAGTGCTAGAAGAACTGCGTAATCACAAACTCTATGCCAAGTATTCCAAATGTAAATTATGGCTTGACTCAGTTGCTTTTCTAGGTCATGTCGTAGATACCCAAGGTATTAGGGCAGACTAGAATAAGGCCAATGCCGTTCAAGAATTAGTTGCAGCCAAAATCTATGATCAATATCAAAAGTTTTCTTGGTTTAGCTGGCTATTACAAAAATTTGTGAAAGGCTTTTATCAAATTTCCTCTCCTCTAGCAAATCTTACTCAGAAGGCTATGCTTTTTATCTGGAGCCCCGAGTGTGAAATTGTCTTCCAATCATTAAAAGATGCTTTTTTTACTGCTCTAGTACTTGCCTTACCCAAGAAAAGCCTAAACTAGTAAGTCAACACTGATGCTTCTATAATATGCTTGGGTTGTGTGCTAATGCAGGAAGGAAAATTCATCACATATGTGTCTCACTTGCCGAAACCGCACTAGAAGAACTATCCTGTTCATGATCTTGAACTCACCGTAGTAGTGTTCGCTCTAAAAATCTGGCATTATTTCCTTTATGGCATCCTATGTTCAATATTCACAGATCACCAGAGTTTGAAATATATTTTCACTCAATGTGAACTTAATTGTCGTCGGCAAAGATGGCTCAAGTTGATAAACGATTATGATTTGAGCATCCAATACCATCCCAGTAAAGCGAATGTTGCAGCAGATGCTCTCAGTCATCGTGCTACACTATCTGCCATGATTGCAACAAGTTCGTTAAATGGAAAATTTTGTAAACTCTATATCAAGCCCATTCATGGTAATATGTTGAGCGAGATGATGCCTATGAGCACTGTAGAACCAACTTTCCATCGAGATGTCTCCATCTATCAAACTAAAGATGAAGATTACCTGAAGTTCAAAATTGACATTGAAAGAGGTCACCAGCATTAACTGAAAATGCATGGTAATGTAATCTATCAAGACAATCATTTAAGGATTAACAAGTCCATGCACCAAGAGATTCTTGTTGATGGCCATACCTCAGGATCTAAAGAAGTATCGGGATCTAAAGAAGTCGTTCTGGTGGCCTGGTATGAAGAAGAGTGTGGCAGAGTTTGGTGCTAAATTCCATGCGTGTAATATCATCAAAGCAGAACATCAAAGGCCTTGAGGACTTCTTCATCATCTATTTATCCTTGAATTGAAATGGATTGATATTTCCATAGACTTTGTCATGGGATTGCCCAAGTCAAGTTCTTCTAGTCATAGTCGATCGAATGACCAATTCAGCCCATTTTATCCAAATGCATCAAATTGATTTTGTGGAGATGCTGGCAAAGCTGTACATTAAAGAAATTATCAGATTCCATGGTATCCTGAGATCAATAGTCTTCGATCATGACAACAGATTTATCTCTAAGTTTTGGCAAGTAGTGCATCAAGACATAGGAATTACCCTGGCCATGAGCACCACCTTCCATCCTAAAATTGATGAACAGACAAAACGAGTTAATCAAGTTATAGAAGACCTTCTGCGTTGATGCATTCTGAATTTTGGCGGTATCTGGGAAGATAACATACCTATAGTGGAGTTTTCCTATAATAATAGCTATTAGGCAAGCATCAGCATGGCACTATATAAAGCATTATATGGGAGAAAATGCAACACTCCATTAGCGTGGTCTGAAATCAGAAGCGTTTAGCTATATGTATCTAATATTGTTGATGAAAAAGTAGAAAAATATAATTAATCCAATAGAGAATTAGAGTGGCAGAAGATTGCCAGAGCAAATACATAATGCTCATCATCATCCTTTGAATTTCAATGTTTGATATTTGCTTATCTCAAAGCTAGCCCTATGAAAGAACTATTTCATTTCGTTGTAGCTGGGAAGCGTAGTCCTCGCTTTGTTAAACCTTTTCAAGTGATATCCAAGATAGGCTCTGCAGCCTATTGATTAAAACTTCTTAAAGATTTTTTTGCAGTTCATAATGTGTTTCATATCTCCTCACCGCGGAGATGTCTTCGTGATCCATCTAAGTTAGCTCAACTTCCTACAGTATCTCTCTAGCCAGACCTTTCTTATACGAACGAGACTATCAAGATCTTAGCTCATGATCAAAAGCAGCAAAGAAATTGCTCTATCCCTATGGTGAAATTTCAGTGGAGGAATCACTCTCTCGTATAATTCACTTGGGAAAAAGAGGATGATATGTAATGGATATATCCAAGTCTCTTTAAAAATCCAAGTAACATTAAACTCTAAATCTTGTACTTAAAATTTTTTGTGTTTTCCTTTCCCTTCTGAGGAGGATGTTGAGGATGACATTATTTTTAAGTGGGGGAGTCTGTAACAACCCTAGGTTGTTACTTAGCTTAAACATAAGCAAATTATAGTCTTATTTTAATCCCATTTATTCAATAAATCATTAGAAACTAACCCAAAAATTTGGGGTCAGTCGAACCTCTCTAGCTCAAATGGGGATTTTAGTCAATTTAGGTACACTAATTAATAGCCAAAATAATTTAATCTCCAATCCAAAATCTGATTGCACTTTTGAATTCCTCGCCACCAAATTAGCTAGGGGTGCAAGTTTGGGGATTTTTGGAGATTATTTAGGCCTTAATTGAATTTAATTTAAATTGGGAAAATTACATATAAGAGTTCCTCACATTTTGAGTTTGCATTTATACCTTTAACCAAATTAATCGTCCAGGATCCGCTACGCGGACCACGGGTGATCCACTACAGAGCACGGGTCACACGACAGCAGAGCCCCACTCCATCCCACCGTAAACCCACGATCTCAACGAGTAGGATTTAGCACCGCGAAAGAGCAGATGGGCCGTTAGATATATCCTGTGGATCCTTTGGTATGAATCATCTTTGTGATCGGCCATTAGGATTCGATTGTTTTGAACCGTAGTGTTGTCTAATCGATCAATCTGACCTCATCCGAAGCACCCACTATTGCTCACCTTCATCCCCACTTGCACAAGACCAATAGAAATAATCTCTCGTACTACTAGCTACCCAACATGTCTCCCACTCCCTTGTATACCTTAACAAGCCGTTGGGATCCTCCCTTAAATGGTTAGGTGACCCAATCGGGCCCCGTGGCTCGGCCGAGCTCAATTTGAAAATTGAGAGCTCGGTCATGGCCCGAGCTCTCGGGCTAAACCATACCTCTAGAATCTTCTCTCTCTCTGATTGAGGCTATAAATAACATCTGAATTCCCTCTGTAAACTGTTTGCTCATTCAATTGTTTGGAATCCCATTCTTCCAGAATTCTCCATTATCAGTTGTTTTTGCTCTCAAAAAACTCCTATCCTCTACTAGGGGAACCTGAGGGTCAATCCTGGTGTTTAGGATCCCTAGAACCTTTATGTAACCTATCCAGCCCTATGGATCACTCCTTGCATTAGTATCAAGCTCACACGATTGAACTAGGTACCCTATTTGTTGTAATGAGCCAATTAGTCTCAATACTCCCCTTCTTTTGATTCTATGATGCCTTCTATTTATTTATAATCATCTCATTTGCACATGATGACAAGACAAGGCACTACATAAGGTTCTTCCTGCTTTACTTACTTTGTACTTTCATTTTATGTACTATGTTTTATTTACTTACAGTTTCTTACTTATGTAGTATATATTGCTCTAATTTCATTTTATACTTCACTGCTTTTAATTTTATTTACTTAGCATAATATTTATTAGACATATATATAATTCCATTTCATATTTTTATATACAAATTTTTAGTTTCTAGTCTTACTATGATGCTTCTTCCCTTCCTTGTTGGTTTAGGTAAGAGCAAACTTACTAGTGAGTTTTACTCCTTTTCCCTTTCTACTATTCTTCTCTATAATCATACTTTCTTCCCTCAATTTGATACTTTACATGCTTTGCTATAGTTTTTAATTGTAAATTAGCATATGTGATATCCTATTAAATTTTAATTAAAATTTAGCGAATCTTAAAATGTACTTAGACTTCTTAGTCTAACCACCTATTTTCTTTTTCTTGGTTGTGCCCTACTCTATTTTAAATACTAAAAATACAATTAATCAGGAGCATTTTCAGGGTAGTGGATCTGGACCCTAGAGTACTTGAAGTTATATCTGCTTCTGCTTTTTAGTTTTTTCTTACTACTTTTTGTGAGAGAGACTTTAATGTCATTTACTTTCCAATTTAAGAGTTTGTAATAATATAATTTCTACAATATTATTACATCTTTCTGTAATGAATTTACCTTCATATTAAATTATTTGGTTTGGATAGTGGATAGTATTCAGTTCTACTTGCATATATTTTCATGTTCTTACTTTCATTATTTTGCATTTTTCTTAACTTAAAACCCTCACAAAGATACTTGGCCACATAGTACTTAATAGTTAGGTTGGTTTTCTTCCAACCCGGTGTTAAGTGTAGTGCTCCATCATTGGATTGAGATCCTAATCTAATATTGGGGTCGTTACAAGAGGGGGTTGAAATCTCTACTGTGAAAGGGGAAGCTCTATGGACTAAAGTCAATAGACTTGAATTTCTTTGAAGACTGTGTACTGGACAAACTGAACAAGATTTCATTCTCCAAAGTTGGAAGAGAACTGAAAGGCAAGAAACTTGAGTTGGTGCATACAGATGTATAGGGGTCAGCTCCTATTTCATCCATAGGTGGAGTCACATATTTTGTCACTTTCATTGATGAGCATATGAGAAAGGTATGGGTTTACTTTTGGAACATAAATCTAACATAATTGATGTGTTTAAAAAGTGGTTAGCTTTCGTGAAGAATGAGACAGGATTGAAGAATAAGTGCTTAAGATCTAATAATGGTGTCGAGTACTGTGATAAGGAGTTTAAGGAGCTATGTGCCTTGAGTGGCATCAAGAGGGAGCTTACACTTCCAAGAACACCACAGCAAAATGGTGTTGTAGAACGGATGAACAGGACAATCACAAAAAGAGCCAGGAGTATGAGATTGTATGCGAGTCTCCCAAAGATGTTATAGTTCGAAGCTGTTGACACAGCTATTTATCTAATAAATTAGGGACCTTCTGTACCCTTGAATGAAGGGATTCCCAAGGAAGCTTGGATTGAAATGATGGTGAAATAAAACCACGTCAAGGTATTTGGTTGCTCACCATATGTGCACATTGATGCTAGATCTAGGAGCATACTTAAAGCTAAGGCGATCAAGTGCACATATATTGGATATGGCATAGGTGAGTTCGATTCTAGATTTTGGGACAATCATATCCAGAAGGTCTTCAGAAGTAGGGATGACACTTTTAATGAAAGTAAAATGTACACTTTTAATGAAAGTGAAATGTACAAGGACTATTTTGGAGTCAAAACTAATTCCAATGATGTTTCAGATGGTGAGCCCTGACACATAAAAATTGATGATAGTGTTGAGCCAGATGTTGGAGTACATGAAGAAGCTTAGGAGGGTGTCAATGCTGAACCACAAACACTCATGTTAAGAAGATTGATAAGAGTCACTAGACCACTATAAAGGTACTCTTTTTCCTTATTTTACTAGTTACTGATGAATGGTGGTGAACCAGAAATTTTGAAAGATGCACTTTAAGTTGAAGATTCAATCAAGTGGTAGGCTGCCAAGAATGATGAAATGGAATCACTCATGTCAAATGGGACATGGGAGTTGGCACATCTACCAGCTATGAAGAAAGCCCTTCAGAATTAGTGGGCTTATCGAGTGAAGGAAGAACGAAATAGAAGCAAACACTACAATGTGAGGCCTATAGTAAAGGGTTTCCAGCAATGGCATGGGGTCAAATACAATGTGATCTTTTCCCCAATTATGAAGATGATAACCATCAGGGTTGTGTTGAACATTATTGTAGTTGAGGATTTACATTTGGATCAAATGAATGTTAAAACTACATTACTTCACAGAGAGTTGGAGGAGGAACTGTACATGCAACAACTTAAAGGGTACAAGGCTCAAGAGAAGAAAAAGTTGAGCTATTATGCAAGCTCAAGAAGAGCCTTTATGGCCTAATGCAAGCGCCAAGGCAGTGGTATAAGAGATTCAACATGTTCATATCTAAATTAAGGTACAAAAGATGCTAGACAGATCACTGTTGTTACATAAAATATTTAAGTTCTCCTAAATTATTTTGTTGTTGTATGTGGATGATATGTTGATTGCAGCATTAGACATAGAAGATATAATAATGCAGAAAGAGCTAATTTCAAAAGAGTTTGACATGAAGAACTTGGGACCGGTCAAGCAGATTTTTGGAATGCGAATCAATATGGAAAGAAGTGTTGGAATTCTGAAGCTGTCACAAAAAGACTATTGAAAAGGTACTAAATAAATTTAACATGAGTGAGGCAAAGCTAGTGGGCACTCCCCTCACAAGTCTCTTCAACTTATCTAAGGAGCAGCTGCTGATTTAAAGAAGCGAAAGAACACATGATGAAAGATCCTTATGCTTTAGCAATTGAAAGCTTAATGTACGTGATGTTCTGCTCAAGATTGAATATTTCCCATGTAGTGGGAGTGGTTAGCAGATTCATGGGAAACCCAAGGAAGCACCATTGAGATGAGGTTAAGTGGATCTTAAAGTATTTGAAAGGTACAATGAACAAAGCTTTAGGCTTTGGAAGATCTGACATTTATTTATAGGGTTGTTGATAGCCAAAAAAGCAATATTGGATATGTGTATACATTGGGAAGTGCAGCAGTGAACTAAATCTCCATGCTACAAAACATTGTGGTGCTATCTGCCACAGAGGTAAAATACGTAGCTATTACAAAGGTAGGTAAGGAGATGATTCTGTTGAAGGGTTTTATGATAGAATTGGGCAAGACACAGAAGGATGTATGGTTTTACATTGATAGTATGAGCATTATTTACTTAGATAAGAAGGCAGCATTTTATGCCAGGACAAAGCACATTCAATTCCATTACCATTTAATTCAAACACTGTTAAAAGATGGCAGCTAGGATTGGAGAAGATCAACACTTCTAAAAATCCAACTGATATGCTTACAAGAGTAGTAATAATGGAGAAACTGAAGCTATGTGCAGCTTTAGTTGACCTTAGAATTTGAAGAGGAAATGGGGGTGAGCCATACCATATTTCTTAATAGAAATAGAAGAAGACAATGAAGGGTCAAGGACAGAAGAGGGAGTGATGCCAAAAAGTTTCCAAGTTAGAGATTTTTGAGTTATGGAGACTATTTAGTCTATCATGGAGATGTTAATAGGGCTCTAGTGAGCTTCTAGAAGGTTCTGAGACTATTCGAAATAAGGTGTGAAGTCTAGGAATAGCACTAGTGCTAAGCGCGCCATGGCATGTCGCAGTGTGCCTTAGCGCTCCCTCCTCCGAGACAGAGGTGCTATCGTGCACCTCAACTATCAGCAGATAGAGAAGTGGGAGCTACCATGCACTGTAGCAAAAATTGGTGCTGTTGCGTGCCCCAGTGGAAGTCATCTCAAGAGGCGGGTGCTATTGTGTGTCGCAGTGGCAAACAAATAGAGAACAGTGCACTACAACGTGCCCTGACACCTGGTTACCTGAAGCTCAGGAGCTATGGTGTGCCATATTTCCTGGTAGATTTTTATTATGGTTCAGGTTTCGCCTTAAGAAATTTGAAGGGCATTTTGAACCTCTTGGGGTCTTAAATTGAGCTAGATACTTAAAGGAATATGGGGTAGAGTTTACAAGTGAGTTGGCATTTTAGTTAGAGGCTTTGGATACTATGAGTAGGAGATCCTAAGGTAAAACCCTAAGGAAGTTGTAGTGCAAGTAATCTCTTGCATGTTGGATAAGATATTCTAGGTCGTGGCTGCTTCTTCTACTCCACTTCTTAGAGAAAGAGCTTGTGTTTCCTGTCAAAGCTTAAGTTCTTTGTAACTCTGTACTCTACATGATTCTTAGTGGACATTTTCTATGGTGTGGCTCCAAGGTTTTCCCATTCCTGAGTTTTTCATGTAAATTTTTGTGTTTGGATATTTTCATGTTTGTGATTATCTTGCATGCATGTTGACAGACTGTAAATTACATGTTTGTGCTTGCACGCAAATGTATGTGGTCTGAAGTAATAATTTGGAATGTGAGTTTCGAGATTTATTGTCCTCAGGGAATTGGGTGTTTTGTTACTAAGGTATATTTATGTTCAATAATGTTTAAACTATGCGTGTATTTTTGAATTGGTTCCTAAACAAGAACAACAAATCTTAGTAGAAAGTAACTATTATAAAAAGGAGAGGAGAGTTGGGTCTCTCCCACATGAAATGTTAGGTGACTCATGTATGATGATTCCTCAAGCATTAGTCTTTTTTACTTAATTTTATGTAACTTAATCAAGTACACTTTGCCCTCCTTATAGTTTAACTCCAAGAATTACAAGCTCAAATCTCATGCTTGAAATGAATACACAGTCGGTTATATTTCAGCACAAAGACCCTTATAAGATGTTAGATTATTAGTTTTCCTCTCATTCCTAGTTTCTAGATATGAGAGTTATTTCTTTATTAATAATCTTACAAGCATTGAATCCACTAAGAGCATCACGCACGTCATGCGCAGTTTAGATAAAAGAGTGATTTCATATGGGCTTAATGATTATGTCACCTCATTCATGAGCTCTCAAAGAATCCATTCCCTCCCTTCACGTATGCTGAGCAGCGGAGCTCATTTAGTGGGCCTTAACTTACACGCTTCAACACTTTAGTTGAACATAGATCAAGGTGCACTAAGCTCAAGAACTCTATCACATAGTTCTAAGCTTTTGTGCACACATGATTCCAACTCCAAACTAAGGGTGAGCTATGGAGAACAAGACTTTTTAGTCCTTAAAGTTATTTAGTCCTTCATCATTTGGTCCACATTCAAGTCAATAATAGTCCTTTTCATTTCTTTAACAAGTCATTTAATTCACCAATTTTTATTAATGCTTGAGGAAAATTTTCATACTTAATAATCTCTTTCAATTCATGTAGGATTGCCCCAACCCTCCCCAAAGGGGAGTTTAGCTCTCAATTACACTAGAGATAAAAAAGAACACATACATGAACAAAGACCCTTTCATGATCAACTAAGAAAAAAAATACAAGACAAGAGTTAGAGAGTACTAGGAACGTTCCTTTGATAAAGTTCTCCGAATTTGTCCTCTTCTTGCTCTTAGTTATTTCTCCTATATCCATAGTGCTATCTTTCTTCCTTATTCTGCTTGGTAATAGGAGTTCTTCCACCCTTGTAGAGTTCTCCTTCTGCAGCCCTCTCCTTACTTTGGATTTTTCTTGAGCAAATTTGGGAACCATTCTTAAGTGAAGAAGAGCTGTATTTATAGAGGGGCTGTATTCCTCTTCTTCGCTTTCAAAATTTGCTTTTCCCTCTTCCAAAATTCTGCTATAATGATTGCAAATCCAACTTGAGGGGAGAAATGACCTCTACAATCCCACTTGGTCATTTTTCCATTTAAAAACAATTTTGCTATAGAAGGAATGATGGCTGGGAGACAAGGAGCAAGTTGGGGATCTTTTCCAGCCGCAATAAATGCTCTGTTCAAATTGAAATTTGGCGCGCCACTGCAGCGCGCTGTGGCGCATTGCAGCGATCGAATGCCATAAAGTGGTCCACGGCGACGTCTTGTGGCGTTCTGGGCTTTTTCTCTGATGGCCCGCTAAGTGCGCTGGAGCACGCTGCAGCAGTCAAAGTTTGTGGAGGCATACGCTGCAACACGTGGTTGCGGACAGGTTCCGAAAGGCTGTCTGCTATAGCGCTTGAGCCCCGCAAATTCTCCCGCAGTGGCGCGCTATAGTGCCTGAGTCCCGCAAGTTTTGTCGCTGTGGCGCGCTATAGCACCTGAAACCCGCAAGTTCTCTCGCTGGGGCGTGCTGCTCAACGTGCCGCAGTGGATTTCTTCCAAAAATTTTAGAAACCTTCCAGAATTGTCCAAAAATTGCTGGGCTTGCATTTTTCCTGAAAAATAGGCAGAATTTAGTCAAAGAAGCTGTTTCAATATGAAAAAATGAATGTGAATTTTCTTTTATTTAGATATAAATTTTGGATTTATTATATGTGTTATCTAATCTATTGCTTATGGATTTGTGATTTCATATTTGCTTGGTAACCGTCAACACAACCTCAGTCCTCGATCGAGTGTGCTAACCAAGCCGCTTCTGTTGTGGAGTGTTCTTAGTGTTGAAAGTATTACCAACATAAATGATCTTAAATTGATTCTTAAACATTCAATTTGTTGATTATAAGGATTTGGACATATATCAAAGGCTTAATGGCACTTAAACCAATACTTGGTAAAAATGACCAAAATTCTCCTCCTTATGGGTCAAAAAAGAGATTTTGAGTTCTAGGGTTCCAAATTGAATCTACTCAATTCTAATAGGTTCTTTACTATCTAAGAAGATGATATACACCTTAAATATCTAAATTGAACTTAAATTAAGTTTAATGAGCACTAATCAAGATTTAGGTCATTAAAAGATGATTAAATAAATAAATATATGAAAAGAATTTCTAAGCTTACCTATGGATTCTATATTACTTAAGGAGTTCCTAGATACTAAATTCATTAAAACCAAAGCTTAATAAACTAATTTTCACCTATCAAGGTTTATGGTGATTAAGAAGTGATTAATGAAATTAAGCACAGAAAAATATTTCTAACCTTATAATTAAGTTCTCCTCTGTCTAAGAAAGATTTTGAGATCTTAATCATGCATTTGGCTAAGAAATGAGATTAATATTTACTGATCAAGCTTCTATGTAAATTAGGATAAAATAGAAAAACATATTATAAATATTAAAATTTTATTGCAGTTTATTGTTCCTTTCATTTTTCTAATCAAAACTGTATATTGGATCATACCATTTGGCTTTAAATTGAGCATTTCATTCAACAAATTTAATTTGAATTTTTCATTAATTGAATTATAGGCCCTTAAATAATCGAATGAATTTACTTATGTAAAATAAATACAATATATCATCTGATTGTAATAACATAATCGCAAAACATGTGGGTTGGGGTTTGACCCAGCCAACTACTGATCATCTATGTGCCTTTTCCCCCGACAGACCAGCTTAGGGTTAAATTCTTTGGTTGAAGTCTTGATGACCCAATGGCTTCACACCTTGATCTTGGTCGCATCTTCATCCTTACACTAGGATGTGTCGATTGCTCAAGGAAGCCCTCTGCAGGAGTACCTGCATTGCTGAAATATGTGCTGCCCTAAATCGATCGAGACCCAATTCTAGAGTTTACTATGGGTTGTAAATTCTCCATACAGAGACAAAGTCACTATCGGTGCTTGATGCCAACACCATCAGGGTGTCAAGGCCGATTAAAGCTATGTGCTAGCTTAGCCTAGAAGTGCCTAGGCTATTATGTCCTTACTTAGACTCCAGCACAGTTCAGTAATGTATTCTAATCGATTGATTTGATCGAACGGGACCTGTCCTGAGCCCCATAAATGCATCATTTGATTCAATAGACTAAGGCATACAATTTGGAATGCAATTGAGCTGAAAGAGAGCTCTCACTTCTAGTGGAGTGACTTAACCTCCATTGGACAAATGTTCCATCTATCAGCAATTCCTCGTTATCTAGATTGAGCCTAGTCTTTCTACTTAATCCCATACAATAGATAACTCTTAAAGAAAACTCACACGCATTCACAAAGCTACCCTAAAGCATGAATTTATTATCATTTAGCCCACATGACTCAATGTGAAAGAGGTAAGTACTTAGTTAGTTGAGGATGGGCACTACTCATGAGCTACAGATGATTGTAGGAGATGTTGTAGGTTGACTGAACAAGCTGAGGGTATCAACTCCAAACCACACCCACTAATTGTGAGGATAGGGGCTAAAGGCACTGGCAATGAATTGAACAATAGGGAGAGGAATTTGGGCATGCAGAGACCCTCAAGAGTTTGATCACCTTCTCAATGGTTGAGAGAGCAACATAGTGAGCAAAGCGCTCATTGTGGCAAACTCAAGGCTATTTATAGCCCTAAGGGAGTATTCGGTCACTCTGGCTAGCCTCCCATGGCTGACCTGATCAAAGGAGAGGCTAGGTTTGGCCTGATTGGGGTAGACCTATAATTCACTAGGCCAGTAGGCCATTGCACTCAGTGAAGGTGGGACACATGTGAGATCTCTCATACTGCCAGTGTACACGGACTATTGGCCGCCTGGGTGGACCATTTCGCATGAGGGAGACTTGGGGAAGGTTTTCTACAGTGTAAGAGCTACGCCTGCCCTCTAATCATGTGGTTATTAGGTCAAGACAGCTCTGATGCATCCAAGTTCAATGGCTAAATACTAGCGTGATCTCAGCTGTTGAATCGCAGATGTGATCTGATGACTGAAGGATTACTCAAACAAAAGGTGCAGCTATTGGATCTAGGGCAAGGATAGAATTTGATAGCTTAGATGGGCTCTGCCTTTTGGATTGCCAGCCAACCATTATGTTAGATAATTTGAATAATTAAATTAAATTAAATAAAATTCTTTAATATATTTAATTCTAATTTTTGATCAAATGACCTTCAAAAATTCCTAAAAATTCATACCTATGTAATTTGGGGGAGAATAATTTAAAAATACAATCAGATTTCAATTTGAAGATCAAATTTATTTAGTTACTTTTTTGGATCTTAAAATTGGCAAAATAGCCAATTAACTTAATTGAGCTTCGATTGATCCTAAATTTTCATGGTTAGGTTCTCATGACTAGTTGAGTCTAATGGAATGATAATTACATCTTAGTTTGGCTTAGATTAACTAGAGTACCAAACTAGGGCTATTACAATCTTGAACTTGTATTCACTCAGAATAAATAAAATGAATAAATAAGATAACAACATATACCACATGTATTTTAGTTGATTCTTGCTTATTTTTGCTTTGTTGCTTTGCTCTCTTTGTTTTTGAGCCTTTTGCCTTGAACGTATCATATAAGATAAATGTGATGCATGAATTAGAAACTTAGTATAATTCTTACATTGGGTTCAATATCAAAATAGGTGATTGTCCAAACACATTACTGCTAATAGATAGGTTACAAGGAGAAATAAGAATAATTGATAAGTACCTATTGAGGAGAGTTGTGTCAAGTTTGTAAACCCACCTCAGTCTGGTAGACGTGCTTGACTCCTTGGGTATTTCTGAACATGTTCACAAAACTAAAGTAAAATAACTAAAATTAATTGCATATATATTTTTTGTCTTTTCAGTATAGCTCAATTTTTCTTAGGAGATATGATATGTTAATTATTACTACAGTACAGTTACAGTGGCTTGTGGAATAACCCTAGGTTATTATTTAGCTAATTATAAGCTTAATCATGCTCTAATTATAATTTCATCGCATTCAAAAGGTCATTATAAGTAAACACTAAAAATTAGGGGTTAATCGGACCTCTCTAAGTCAAATGGGTATTTTTGTCATGTAAGATGCCCTAAATGATAGCTAAAATATTTTGATCTCTAACCCAAAATCTGATTGAATTTTTGAATTCCTCACCCCCAAATTAGCTAGGGGTGCAAGTTTAAGAATTTGTGGAGGTCATTTAGGCATATTTTGGATTTAATTTATTTTTGTTCAATTGCCATTAGGGTTTCCAACAATACTAATTACAATTCTATGGGCTTGATCAAATGGCCTGCGCCTTAGATGAGATCTTCACCATCCAAGTCGTTCCGTGTTTTTCGAAGCATGATCCGACGGCTTCTGATGCTTGCTTCAAGTAACCCTGCTCACCCGATGGACCACTTGATCCAATCGGATGGTTGATCTAGCATCCACGTTTGGTCATTAGCTTTTTAAGGATCGTGACCGTTTCACTCCAACCGAAAATCAATCAGATGGTCCTGAAGGCTTCTGTGATTGTGGATTGTCTTCCTCCCTCGCTCAAGTCTGACAGTCGAATCCCCTTCATATAGCCACGTCCTATTGGCTGTCGACCATTCCTCTGGCCAGCTCAGCATAGCCGTTGGGAGTTTCCTGCATTAGCTAGAGCCTCACAATTAGGCCCCGTTGTAATAACCCAAGTTGTTACACTAGTCAATTAGGACTAAATCAAGTCCTAATTCTGAATTTAGTTCATTAATTAAGTCATTAGGAGATCACCACCATGACCAAGTTCAAATCAGGAGTCTGGTGGATCAAAACCCTAATTTTGGGAAATCTAGAAACCCTAGAATTTGACCTAATTATTTTGGCCTCAAATCAAAAATTAGACTTTGCCATTTCGCTAATTGCCCACAAATTAGCTAGAGGTGATATTTTAGAGGCAATCAAAAGTTGTCAAAATTTCATGAATATTTTAAAGTATTTAAATACCCCGAAAAAAAATTAGAAAAATAAAAAACTCATCAAAACAAAATACGACATCGCCGTTGCATTCCTAACCCCTCAATTAGCTAAGAGTTAATATTTGGAAATTTTTGGGAGCCATTAAATTAATTAAAATTAATTAATATAAATTAGAATTTAAAATATTAAATTAATTATTATTATTATTATTATAATATATATATATATATATATATATATATATATATATATATATCCATGGCGTCGTTAAGTACCTAATGCCTCCTCCTCCTTTTTTGCCTACACCGTTAGGGCCTTTCCGTCTCATCCAAGTTGAGATGTCTCCCTCGCATTGTCTTCCTCGTTGGCATTGCCCGCAACACGTGGCACCCCGCCGCACACGCTGGCCAACCTCTGCGTCCCTCGGCCTCGCTCGTTCCGCCATAGCCTTATTATCTACCAATTATTGACCTAGGGTACTACCTATAGCAAGCAGTGAGTCCGGATGAAAGATCGAGCCCTCTGCGAAGCCCTAACTCCCGCGGATTGCCCATTTTAGGTACTCTTATCTCCCTCAATCTGCTTTCATTTTTTTGCAATTCGATTTCGAAATCTTATTTTAATCAATGGATTAGCAATGTATTGAATTGGATTAATCAATCGTTGCGTAAACTAGCAAAATTTTAGGATGCATCCATAGTAGTGTACAGTCTTACCTCTTTTGGCCGAACCCTAGGACCTAGGGCTTGACTTAGCGCTTGACTAGGTGCACCTCAGGTGATGATTCAACCCTGGTTAGGTTTAGCAGATCAAGCCCTACCCGATAGTGTGTGGGTCGAGCCATCTTAAAGTCTGAACTGCTACTAAAATCCAAGCCCTAGCCACCTAGCCTTGGCCCCGTCAAAGAAGACAAAGGGATTGCTCGGGCCGGGTCGGGTCGACCTGGGTTCGACCCGCTTTGTGCGGACCCATTCGCGTCAGTAGATGGCTGTGTGTGGGACCCGCGAGGCCAGCTGGCACGCATGAATTCACCACGCGTCGCCTATGGGGCCCACCTCTGAGTCGCGGTCTCCTCGCCCACAGGAGTTGGTCCCGCTCCTGTCTCGCGTCCAACAGTAGGTTGTCGCGTGTCCTTAGTGGTCCCGCCCACTATCATGCAGCCAATCCGAGCTTGCCACGCAGCAGTGTGGGTCCCGCCACCGTTAAATCCTACAAAAAATTAATAAAATAAATATATTTATAAACTCTATATATATATATATATATATATATATATATATTAGCTAATGTTGGTCATTTAAGAGTAGTTAATTAATTGATTAAATTGATATAGTAAGTATATATATATATATATATAAAATTAATTTAATTAATTATAAATAATAAATTATAAACTCAATTAATTTAGTTAATTTATAAATTAAATTAATTTAATTCAATTAAGAATTATCAAAATAGTAACTATTTAATTGATTAAATCTGTATTATTAAAATCAATTAAATCAAAATAATAAAACTTTAGGATGTCGTAACTTTAAAAATAATGATACAAACATATTAAATATATATCTCATTTCAATCAAAAAAATAAAAAGTATCATATAGCATAAATCAGAATTTTTATTCAGGAATTATTTAACATAGTGATATTTTAGGACCTACTCAAATACTCATAACATCTTACCTAATTAACTAAACATAATTAATATGGGTCTTAAAATGATCAAGAGAATAGCCCCATCGCTGTAGTAGCATTAGTTTTCCTATTTGATAATTAGTTTGCAAAGTCACTTTAAGGACCCTTAGTAATGACCCTAGGAAAATTATCAAAATGCTCTTGAAACTTAGAACATCCATAACTTGGCCATTTGATTAGAATTTAGTATTCTTGAACTCTATGGAATGTTTGAACAGCCACCAACAATAAACTGCATAAAAAATTTAAACTCCATTAGGTGTAATTACAAAAATGTCATCTTAGGTTAAAGACCCTAGTTTGATCTTATAGAACCTATTTTTTTTCCAAATTGAGTATGCTTACTATCTATCTTCATATTAGACAGTAAAAAATTATTTGGCAATGAGAAAATCTAATTTGGAGTCTTAAATTAAAAAGTAACTTTTTAGATTCCTAAATAGGGCAAAATGGTCATTTTGCTCAAAAGATAGGTTAAGTGTTCTTAACCCTTAAAATAACTTTAAAAATCATTAAAATTAATAATAAAATTGATTTTGTATTGATCTAAGTCATAAAAAATCCATAAATTTAGTAACTTATGTTACAATCCCCCATTGAGGTTTAAATTCCTTAAGTAAGGAAAATGCACCCTTACTTTATTATAATTCATTCTTAAACTCCTTAAATGAATAAAAATAGCAACTAAAGCTAATTAATAATAATTCCATTAACTCTTAGAATCTCATAAGTCATCTCATTAAGAGCTTCATTAGGATTTACATCTCACATTAAGACTTTCTCCTAAAATTAGGAATAGATCATAGGTTAAATTTTATTCATTAAATAAAGTTAGTTATTCAATGAATGAAACCTTAGTTTTTATTAATTCCTAGATTTATAAGTTAATTTTGATTATTTTGTCTTCTAATCTTAGGATAAGAATAGGAAAATCATCTTATTAAGTATGACTTTGCTTAATAGGATTTCCCTTAATCATTAGTTCACATTTAGATTGAAACCTAGATCTTAAGCTTTACTTTTGGATTATGTGATTGAAACCAAGCTCATGGTGTTTAATCCATAATCTCTAGTTTAGTAAATCTTGATCAGATCTTAGTATAAAACGTCTAAATTCATCAAATAAGACATATTGATTATCTATTTAAACTTATAGTCGATTCTGAATAATTATATTAGAACCTGCTCAGTTCTGATTATTTTTAAATTATAAGGACGTGCTTCTAAGTTACACTCAATAGTAGGAATTGGGGATCCTAAATTTATATAACTTAGAATAGTTATAATAGTTTAATTAGATAACAAATAATATCATCAAGTATAGTAGAGTCTCTTGCTTACTTTTAAACTTTCAGTGCTTTTGCATTCCTTGTATTTTGTACCTTATTGCTTTGAATATATCATATAAAAACATTATTGCATGAAATGAAATTATAGAAAAAATAGGATAACCATGCATTGGGTTCAGTTATTGGTTGAATTTTGTGCATAGTACCCCAATGGTCAGGGGGAAGGTGAGATAAAGATTACTTAGTATCACTCATTGAGGAGTGTATTACTAAATTGGAACCTAAATTGTCTTGCAGACGTGCCGTGGCGGCTGCCCCTTAATCAAATGAGTGTTAATAGGTGGTCGTCACTAGTACCACGGACATTACACTAATAACATATCTATAATACTAATCAAGAGCTGAGCAAGACTTAACAGAAACATACATATAGTATAGTAGTGTAAAATAGGTAAAAAAATAAAAGAGGCATCCAGACAGTCCACATTAATTCAATCACATACAATACATTAAATGCTGAATAGTAAGAATAAGAAAACATAGTTATTACAATTTTACTAAATGCGGGCCAAGGAAATGGAAGCATATCTCCTTCAGTGAGCTGCACTTTACTTTATCCTGCTAGCAACTAAATCCTCAAGCGATGGATCTGACCTATACTCCTCATTTGCCATATGTACATATATGACAGGGCACATCCAAAAAAGAAAATCTGGCTAGACTTTAATAAGTCTAAGTATAATTTAAGCTAATAAAATTGCATGAATTTAAAGATATCACCATTTTATTGATACTACTAAGCGAGCAAAATAAACAGGTGCAACAAGCTATACAAAGAATGGGATAACTATAAACTATCCATTTATAGCATTCAACATGTATGTGAAATAACATACCAAGACACGAAAGTAAGCAAAGTAAAGCTAAAAGCAAAAGTGACTGCAACTACAAAAGTAAAACTGATCTTATGATGGTTATGATCACATTAAATATGCTAAGTATAAAAGAACACAAGTACTGAACAAATCCAGAAAATCTAACATCCTAAACATGCCATTTATGCTTATATAATTCATAAGAACATACATACAACATGCATATTAATATAAAAGAAATGTCATTGAGACATGTGACAAAAGCAATTAAATCTGAAAATAGAAAACCACTGAAACATGTGGTAAAGCCAACTGAAACTGCAAGCAGAGCCACTAAAACATGTGGCAAAATCATACAATTTGTACTGAACTGAACTAGAATAGCAATAAGCCTAAGATATAGCACTGCCATCCCAGCCCGAAAATCATCAAAATACCCAGCCTATAGGCCTTCCTCGTTCCTCTCAGAGGCCTGGGTAACTTCCATACTGCACTGAATACTGGAGGTGGCAATACTAGACTCAGAACCTATTCTACTAACTAAAAGCACTACAAAAACTTGATGAAATGATATATGCTTTACAAATTCTAACTTAGGATATATCATCCATATCCTAAGTGTTCCTATTATGCTCAAGGAATAAAGCTCAAAATCCAAGGTATGCAAAGCAATCTAGTCAAAGTAAGCAAGAGACTCAATCTAGGCTTATGTGATATCCATTGTTATCTTATTCAGTCGTTCTAACAATCCCAAGTCATACAACTTAGAAGCATGGCCTTATAAGTTAAAAATAATCAGGACTGATCAGGTCCCAATTTAGTTCAATCACAATCGACTATAAGTTAAATAATAAATCATAACATCCTAATTGATGATTTGAGACGTCCTAAGTTAAGATCTGATCCAGATCTACTAAGCTAAGGATTATGAATTAAGCACCACAAACTTGGGTTCAATCACATGATCTAAAGGTAAGCTAAAGATCTATGGTTCAATCTACAAGTGAACTGATGATTAAGGCTTATTCTTTTAATTAATAATCAAGCTTAATAGAATAGATCTCTATTCTTAATCTAAAATTGAAAGACAAAATAATCAAAATGAAATTAGGAAAAATCTAGAAAACAACTAAAACCAAGGTTTCATTTATTGAATAAATCACTTATTCAATGAATGAGATCTAACTTAGTGTCTAATCCTAATCTTAAGGAAAGAGCCTAAGGTGAAGTGAAGTTCCGAAGGAAGTACCTAGTTTAACTCTAAGTTCTAATTCAAGTCCGCATAATTTACAGTTTTCAACTAAGTTAATGATTACAACTTAGTTATCAAGAGCTCATATACCCTAATGTCATGGTTTTCAAATAACAAGCAATTCCTAATGATGCTAAGGTCTATGCAAGTGGTGTATGCATTATACATAGAGCTCAAGAAAATAATATAATTAAAAGAAAATGGAACTTCAACAAAGTTCTAAGTACAAAATGTACCTTACATGACTTCAAACTTCAGCAACACATGGTTTCAGAACCCTAGGACTTCGACTTCATATGGGCTATAGATAAGTTTCCCTGATTGAGAAATAAAATAAAGGATGGATTGATTACACTTCATATTCCTTACGTACCAAACATACAATTTATCTTCTATATTAACATAGATAATAATTGCAGGTGCACAAGTATAATTTTAGATGTTGTATTAATGCCTTTATTAATACGATTACTTTATTTTTATGTTTGGAATTCCATCATTCAACTTTGCCATTCAACTACAAATTTTGTGATTGTCAAATGAATATAAATATCTAGCAGGAATATTTAAACAAAATTGCAAAGACAGTGCTGGATATTATACTCACAATTCATCCAAATGGCAACCCTAAAGCAAATAACAGTTTACTAATCTTTAGTTATATTTTATTAATCTCTGCATCCCAACAAAAATCTCTATGATTGCTTGCATGCAGAAAAACCTCATATTCAACTAATGATTTAATAAGGATTTCCATACATACCACTCAATTTTAATGATAATATATAAATTATAGAATGCTGCGATCACTTTACATATGCTCAATTTAGAGTAGTTATGTGATATTAAAATCTATTAATATTAATTAACAACACATAGCATAAGATTTAAACAAATAAATCCATAAATTCAGATCAAGGCAAAGTAGATTAGTTCCTCCAAAGTGTCGAGAGGATCGATCGATGGGGTGCTGATTGGCTTTCCAAGGAGAGGAGAAAGCAAGGTTCAGCCATGCAGGGTTTGGCCAGGATGATGGAGTGAAGAGATAGCCAACTGGCCGACGCCTCTCGGTCTCCTACCGAGAGGGACGAGATGCGACACAGCCATATGCCGAGGAAGAGGCACGGAGGAGATCCTCTATCGTCGACCGAGCGGGAGGAATGAATGGGTCGAGGGTGAGTGGGGGAGCTCTTGCCGACGAGTTGGGCTCGGCTTGGAGGGAGGAGGCTTGGCTACTGCTCGGCGAGTAGAGGGGAGGGCTGAGCAAGTGGAGGCCGAGCGAGTGGAGGCCGAACGAATGGAGTCGATTGGGAGGAAAGGAATTTCGGCTGAGAGGAGGAAAGGAAAAATAATAGAGAAGTTAGGTTCTTAGGGAAATTAGGTTCTTAGGAAGATTTAGAGAGTCCAAAAACTAATCCAACTGTTGAAACTTTGCAAGCCTTGATCTAAGTTAATTGAACTCCAAAAAATTACAAACTTGGTATCGAAATGACCGTCTCGACAAGACGAACCCAAGTGTCTAAAAATTATTGAATTTAGATGAATATTTTATTTTATATTAAATTTTAAGTGAAAAACTTTAAAAAATTTGCTACGATTAATCCGGAGCCCGAAAAATTACGAAACTTAAAAGATAGAGTCCTCTTATAATGCTCAACTCAAATATACAAAAAATTTTGAAATCCAAATTTTATTTTATCTTTTATTGACTCCGGAAGTTTAAACTTCCCGAATTCATTTAGGACGATCCGGGTCCCTGATTGCACTCAAATTTTGGCAAGAGGATCCCCTCAATATGCTTTATTTAAGAATATTTGTATTTGATTTTTATTTGACTTAAATCAGGATCATATATTTTCTCTTAATCTGATTAGGTTTAGGCCTAATCGGCTCAGTAACAACATCGGGTTATTACAGACTCCCCCACTTAAGAATGATGTCGTCCTCGACATCACTGCTTTAAATCTAACAGGCAAGAGTCAAATTCAGTAATATCAACTAGCACAAGAAGAATCCTATCATCCTTACTCTGTATAATTGAGTTTGATAAAGATTGGTAGAATATACAAAATCGATATCGATAACTATAAAAAAAAAAATCAAAGTTCCAAATTTTATCATGAAATTCTAATATATTGATTTTCATACCTTCCACAATCACATAACTCAATCACAATTTTATCACCTCAAAATTTCTTAGTTCCCAACACTTACTATAAGGAAGAATTAAGTCTTTCAACATAAGCTTAAGGAAGGCCTTCCGTTACATGCAAATTTTAAATTCAACTAGTATACGATCAATAAATCATTTTCTTCAACATTAATATAATTACGCTCTTTGATAGACCCATCAATATAGTTTATAACAAATCATTCAGCTTTCGAAGATCAAGATATAGAATTCAATTCTTTGATTGCATTTTGCATTTGTCTACTAAGACTTCGATTTACTATAATCAATTAAGGCAAACTTATAAAATGATAGAGCATATCCTCCTTATCTCGCTATTGAAAAATCAAAGAAAGCAGCTTTAAGATTCAACATGCACAAATCTCAACAAGTAACCTATATTAATTCGACTAATTAATTGAGCATCTAATGAATTGGGTAAGCTCGCTATAATTTCCTAATAAGAGGGCATTCTGCTCTCATTCCACCAAACTTAAAGTTTTAGATTATACAACTAATTAATAACAAGAAGAATTTTGGTAACCTCAAGGCAGGCAACTTCTTATCATTCTTAAGCTTACCGCACTTTGAGATGCGACTTGGAAGTGCTACAGATTTCAGCCATACATGTCTAAGCCTCCCACATTTATATACAAGGATTTTCCTCTAATGGACATTCAACTCAACTCAATTAGATCATTGAAATGAATATTTCGAAATAAATACTAAAATTTTCTGAAAATTTTCTAAGTCTTAAAATCCTTAGAAATTTCGGCAGAGTCTCCTTTGTTTTTGCTCAAATACACAATTTTTCACAATCAACATAAGTCAATTTTATTGACTATCTCCAGTTCTAAAATAGAGTTCAATCCTTTTTATAGGATTGCTCATTTCCAGTTCTACAATAGAGTTCAATCCTTTTTATGGGATTGCTCATTTCTAGTTCTACAACAATTTCAAATATATAAAACTAAACTAAGCAGTTTATTCACCCTATATAAAACATCTAATAAAAAAAAAGAAATGCAGAAATAAAATTAGCATTTATAATAGCAGCATTATGTGACTTTCTGCACATAACATTTAGTTTAGCATTCCTGTATTGATTTTACAACTCATCCTGCAAAGAATATAGAATTTAGCATTTTATTTCATCCTGCAAAGAAAGAAAGAAAAAGCAGAGTTTAGCTTTTATTCATATTGATAACCACATATGAATTTACTTAATAAGGAATTTAGCATTTGATTCACTTTAAATAAATGATAGCATCTAATTTTATATTACCATTTGATCAATGTATTTTTCTTCCATTAAACCTTATGCATGAGGCATTGATATTACCAATCCATTAACTCACCATGTTAAGAGATAGAATTCAATCATCTTAAGCAAGTAAACCTCTATTTATTTTGATTCAAGTTCAGCTAAATCTGACAAATTAAAACAATAAGATTTACAAATCATTGATTCAATTTAACATTCAATCAAATCTACTACAACCACGAGTCTCAAGGATTCGAATTGCAACAAATCAGTTTACAAATGATACTAAGATTGGATTAGAATAAAGCATCTTCCAAATAATGAGAAACAATAGCTCAATTGATATCTTAAGCACCAAATTTATACTACGAATATGGTCAAGTATTTGCTTTTATTTGCAAGATCATTCGACAAACTGATATTCAATGCGCCTCCAATTAAACTCTACATCACTAAACATATTTTGAACATCAAATAGTATAGCATAGTAGGATTAATGCATCTGATTTTGATTGTGTTTGGAGATCGGAGAGATACATATGCATATGGGTTCTAATTTGCATGAGTGCAACATTTCAGAATTCAATCATAAAAATTTAAAGATGAATTCTCTAATCGGACCCTATTAACCGCAAATTGCAAAGGATGACTTTGGTTCCTTAAGGCTAGATCAGGACATTATAAGCTTTCAACTGCTGAGTTGAAAACATATTTCATTAAAACATTATTTAAGTACACCCACCTTGTATTTCATTAATCTTAATCACTTCTTTCACCATTAAGATCAAAAAAAATGTCCCACTGAATTGCTCCCAATGTGTCCAGATTTGACTAACTCAGCACTTTTTAATATACATGGAATTAACTCACAACATCCAATCAAAAACAAGAAGTTGATTTCAAGGAATTTGCACATGTTATTAACCAAGAGAAAGTTAAATAATTATCACAATAATCTTTGATGCATCAAATTTAACATTTTAATTCGCTGCTATTATGAGAACACCAACACTACTGATATCTACAAACCTCACAGTTGACTCCACAAAGCTAATTATTTATGTTCGCATGCGACTTTATGGGTTACGAACAAGGCGGTTTGGTTCATATGATTAATTATAATATATACCATGTTCATAGGCATCAGTAGTTGGCTTTGTCATCCCCGACCAACCCCTCACTGGCATGCATCAACTATTCTAGCTTTAATAAATGAAATGGTACTGATTTTCGAAGGGACTTAACCTGGTAATGTAGCATGCTACTAATTAAGAAATTTTCATAATTGCCAAATGTTTGGAAGATTCAACAAATCGACTTTCGAAAATACATTACTTAACAAAACCTATAGTTGGACAATATTCATGGTTCAATAGCAAGGGTTTGGGAATTCATATGCAGCTTGCATAATGCAATTTATGATTTCTAATAATCACTGCAAACTTGGTTTCATAATCTTACTTTGTTTCTTGCTCATAGATTCATCCAGAGTTCCGTCGACTCTTGCTTATTAATATACAATCACCTCCTTAGGCTGCACCTTTATAGTTGGAAACTTTGAAAGCTAGCACTACCTTCTCAGCATCATTGTTCAGCATTCCAACCAAGTTTACACCTCAGATTTGCGATTTGAACTACAATGCAAAATTAAAAACAGCAGATCACTTTAAGTAATAGAACCTTGCTTTTAAATTATGAAACGGCTATGTGATAAAATTAAATTATAATTAGAAAGTTTGAAAGGGTTTTCTAATTATCAAGGTCTCTTAAAACATATGGTAGAATGCCTCCACTAAAAGCAAAACTTTTCATTGCCACAAAACCACCCGAGTACAGTGCTAAATGAGAGGGTCCGAATGCGCAGTAGGTTCAACTTCCATTTACACCTTGACTGAGGCTCACCTTCTATATAAATGCTAAATCTTTGATAATGAGATTTCAAGGATGAAAGCAAGGGCATTAACCATTAATATAATAGAGTACTATATTCAGCATACGGGAAATTTGGGAAAATATTTCGTACTTTGCACGACACACGCATACAAACATCTAAAGATAAGCATTACAACTTAATGATGGTGGTCTCTCAGAGTTCAAGAAGCTAGCTGAATTCTGCATAGGGTGGGAGATATCACACTTTTAAGTATTTCAACTCCAAAAGGTTCAACTAAAGGAGTGAACCATTAAAGAAGAAATGTGATTATTCTAGAGCTAGTGGTGAAACTGAATTAAGATTTACTTAATATATTTGGGCTCTTCCAACAAATTTCACTCTGCCAATTCCATTCATCCAAGTACCCGAACCAATCATCAGATTAATGATTCAACAGGCATTTTAGCTCTCTTACATGAAATTTAGTTTCATAATTCAATTTAAATTCACCAACGAAATTAGTCAGAATACTAAGAATCAAACAAAATTTAAACTTGAAATAAGGAATTTGATTTCTACGGTAGCCTTAGAATGCATAATAGTATCATTTAAGGTGATCATAGTTTCTAAGCTAAAACAAATTTATATATATGTAACTGCTGCAATACCTTAACCAACTAATTATATGGGTAGGCAAACTTTATTGATAAAGATCAAAGCACACTATAGATATTGTATTATAGAGTATAAATGTGGAATTTCTTGATACATATATAATAATTGTATTAATATAATTACATAACTTATATGCGGTTATAACAATATTCAAAGTACACTATCAAGAATGACTTACAAGATCTGTCCTACTATTCTATAGCCTGAGGTCTAAGATAACATCAAGCTAAGATGAAAATGCTAAAATAATTATCTTTATCAAGCTGGAGTCCATTCGCAAGAGTTCAAGAGGTAGTTTGACAGATTGCCAATTAATATCAAAGAAATGGATACAAATGCAGTTTCAGTAAGTTTGTCTGCAGCTGAATTCACAAATTCTGCATTTTGTTGTTTTCTCGTCTATTATTGGTGAAATAATTATTAGCTTAGAGATATTCTTAGGCTTAACTCCTAACTTCTTCATCTTATCTCCACAAATGATTTTTTTGTAAATCAAATTTTACTTAACCTATTTAAGTTGAAATTGAGTCTACATATGACTTAAGAAATGATTCAACAAAATGATAACGTGGTCAAGGTTACTAAGTATGTCATTGCACACATCACTTTATGTTTCTCTCATATTATTTGCTAACATCTTTAACTTGAATCTTTTCTGAGTCTTAGGATTTCTATATTGCTTTCTCCTGATGTTCTCATCATTCTAACATTTCAGTTTTGTATTGAATGAACTGTGGATCCCAAAATTACTATACTAAGGTTTCTCTAATCATGCTCAACATAAGAACGAACCATTAGGTAGATAGAAGCATATCCTCTATCTGACACCCTATGGATTTCTCTGATACCAACTGTGGCGGCCGCCCCTTAATCGAATGAGTGTTAAGAGGCGGTCGTCACTAGTACCACGGACATTACACTAATAACATATCCATGATACTAATCAAGAGCTGAGCAAGACTTAACAGAAACATACATATAGTATAGTAGTGCAAAATAGGTAAAAAAATAAAAGAGGCATCTAGACAGTCCACATTAATTCATTCACATACAATACATTAAATGCTGAATAGTAAGAATAAGAAAACATAGTTATTACAATTTTACTAAATGCGGGCCAAGGAAATGGAAGCATATCTCCTTCAGTGAGCTACACTTTACTTTATCCTGCTAACAACTAAATCCTCAAGCGCTGAATCTGACCTATACTCCTGATCTGCCATATGTACATATATGACAGAGCACAGCCAAAAAAGAAAATCTTGTTAGACTTTAATAAGTCTAAGTACAATTTAAGCTATTAAAATTGCAAGAATTTAAAGATATCACCATTTTATAGATAATACTAAGCGAGCAAAGTAAACAGGTGCAACAAGCTATACAAAGAACGGGTAACTATAAACTATTCATTTATAGAATTCAATATGTATGTGAAATAACATACCAAGACACGAAAGTAAGCAAGGTAAAGCTAAAAGCAAAAGTGACTGCAACAACAAAAGTAAAATTGATCCTAACATAGTTATGATCACATTAAACATGCTGAGTATAAAAGAACATAAGTACTGAATAAATCCAAAAAATCTAACATCCTAAACATGCCATTTATGCTTATATAATTCATAAGAACATACATACAACATGCATATTAATATAAAAGAAATGTCATTGAGACATGTGACAAAAGCAATTAAATCTGAAAATAGAAAACCACTGAAACATGTGGTAAAGCCAACTGAAACTGCAAGCAGAGCCACTGAAACATGTGGCAAAATCATACAATCTGTACTAAACTGAATTAGAATAGCAATAAGCCTAAGATATAGCACTGCCATCCCAGCCCGAAAATCATCAAAATACCCAACCTATAGGCCATCCCCGCTCCTCTCAGAGGCCTGGGTAACGTCTATATTGCACTGAATACTGGAGGTGGCAATACTATACTCAGAACCTATTCTACTAAATGAAAGCACTGCAAAAACTTGATGAAATGATATATGCTTTACAAATTCTAACTTAGGATGTATCATCCATATCCTAAGTGTTCCAATTATGCTTATGGAATAAAGCTCAAAATCCAAGGTATGCAAAGCAATCTAGTCAAAGTAAGCAAGAGACTCAATCTAGACTTATGTGATATCTATTGTTATCTAATTTAGTCATTCTAACTATCCCAAGTAATACAACTTAGCAGCAGGGCCTTATAAGTTAAAAATAATTAGGACTGATCAAGTCCCAATTTAGTTCAATCAAAATCGACTGTAAGTTAAATAATAAATCAGCACGTCCTAATTGATGATTTGAGATGTCCTAAGTTAAGATCTGATCCAGATCTACTAAGCTAAGGATTATGAGTTAAACACCACAAACTTGGGTTCAATCACATGATCCAAAGGTAAGCTAAAGATCTATGGTTCAATCTACAAGTGAACTGATGATTAAGGCTTATTCTATTAAGTAACAATCAAGCTTAATAGAATAGATCTCTATTCTTAATCTAAAATTGAAAGACAAAATAATCAAAATGAAAGTAGGAAAAATCTAGAAAACTACTAAAACCAAGGTTTCATTCATTGAATAAATCACTTATTCAATGAATGAAATCTAACTTAGTGTCTAATCCTAATCTTAAGGAAAGAGCCTAAGGTGAAGTGAAGTTCCTAAGGAAGTACCTTAGTTTAACTCTAGGTTCTAATTCAAGTTTGCATACTTTACAGTTTTCAACTAAGTTAATGATTACAACATAGTTATCAAGAGCTCATATACCCTAATGTCATGGTTTTTAAATAACAAGCAATTCCTAATGATGCTAAGGTCTATGCAAGTGGTGTACGCACTATACATAGAGCTCAAGAAAATAATATAATTAAAAGAAAATAAAACTTTAATAAAGTTCTAAGTACGAAATATACCTTACATGACTTCAAACTTCAGCAACACATGGTTTCAGAACCCTTGGACTTCGACTTCGTATGGGCTATAGATAAGTTTCCCTGATTGAGAAATAAAATAAAAGGATGGATTGATTACACTTCTTATTCCCTACGTACCAAAGATACAATTTATCTTCTGTATTAACATAGATAATAATTGCAGGTGCACAAGTATAATTTTAGATGTTATATTAATGCCTTTATTAATACGATTACTTTATTTTTATGTTTGGAATTCCACCATGCGACTTTTCCATTCAACTACAAATTCTGTGATTGTCAAATGAATATAAATATCTAGCAGGAATATTTAAACAAAATTGCAAAGACAGTGCTGGATATTATACTCACAATTCATCCAAATGGCAATACTAAAGCAAATAACAGTTTACTAATCTTTAGTTATATTTTATTAATCTCTGCATCCCAGCAAAAATCTCTATGATTGCTTGCATGCAGAAAAACCTCATATTCAACTAATGATTCAATAAGGATTTCCATACATACCACTCAATTTTAATGATAATATATAAATTATAGAATGCTGCTATCACTTTACATATGCTCAATTTAGAGAAGTTATGTGATATTAAAATCTATTAATATTAACTAACAACACATAGCATAAGATTTAAACAAATAAATCCATAAATTTGGATCAAGGCAAAGTAGATTAGTTCCTCCAAAGTATCGAGAGGATCGATCGATGGGGTGCTGATTGGCTTTCCAAGGAGAGGAGAAAGCAAGGTTCAGCCATGCAGGGTTCGACCAGGATGATGGAGTGAAGAGATGGCCAACTGGCCGATGCCTCTCGGTCTCCTACCGAGGGGGATGAGATGCGACACAGCCATACGCCAAGGAAGAGGCACTGAGGAGATCCTCGATCGTCGGCTGAGCAGGAGGAATGAATGGGTCGAGGGTGAGAGGAGGAGCTCTTGCCAACGAGTAGGGCTCAGCTTGGAGGGAGGAGGCTTGGCTGCTGCTCGGCGAGTAGAGGGGAGGGCCGAGCGAGTGGAGGCCGAGCGAGTGTAGTCGATTTGGAGGAATGGAATTTTGGCTAAGTGGAGGAAAGGAAAAATAATAGAGAAGATAGGTTTTTAGGGAAATTAGGTTTTTAGGAAGATTTAGAGAGTCCAAAAACCAATCCAATGGCTGAAACTTTGCAAGCCTTGATCTAAGTTGATTGAACTCCAAACAATTACGAACTTGGTATCGAAACGACCATCTCAACGAGACGAACGCAAGCGTCCAAAAATTATTGAATTTGAACGAATATTTTATTTTATATTAATTTTTTTAAGTGAAAAACTTTAAAAAATTTGCTACGATTAATCCGGAGCCTAAAAAATTATGAAACTTGAAACATAGAGTCCTCTTATAATACTCAACTCAAATATACAAAAAATTTTGAAATCCAATATTTATTTTATCTTTTATTGACTCCGGAAGTTTAAACTTTCTGAATTTATTTAGGACGATCCGGGTCCCCGATTGCACTCAAATTTTGGCAAGAGGATCCCCTCCTTAGCTTCTTCTGAAAGTGTCCACAGAAGTAAAGTAAATAACTAAAATTTTGAATGCATGTGTGAATACTGCCTTTCAGTTCAGTTATATAGTCCTAGCCTCCTTGTTGATGCTAGGAAATGTTTTACGCCTTAGTCTCCTTGTTGACGCTGAGATCCTTGTAGCCTTAGCCTTCTTGTTGATGGTACGAAATTTGGTCACCTTGGCCTCCTGATTGATGCTAATAATCCTTTTGATTTTAGCAGGCTAGATTTAGCCCTCATCTATATAGCAGTTATTACACAACTTCTATTATTTTACTTATATTAAATTCTGATTCAGTATGCTTTTTGAGTTATACTTTTATTTTAGTCAGTCACTTTACTTACTTGCTTATATATATAGGATGCTAAATCTTTTGTTGCTTACTGTACACATCAATGTTGGATTAGTTATTTTAAATTTGCATAACTTATATGATCATTAGCATGTTAAGGATAAATTTTCTTTCAGTATTCTCACTATGCTTTTATATGTATTGCCTAGCCTTATTTTAATTTACTTTTGAGGTATGTCTCTCACCTTACTATTGCTTAAGTTATAAATGCTATTATTTATAGCTTTTCCCCTTTATATTGTATGATTATTGCTCCTATTTTACATTCTTTTGCTTCAATTTAGGATAATAGTGATACTAATAAATGTATAAAAATTTATCAGCCTAAAATATACTTAGATAATTTGTCTAATAAGATTTTTTTTCTCTTTTTGGCTAGGGCCCTGGCATTGTGAAACCGACAATGTCAAAATCTGGTCAATTTGAGAACCTGGTGCCTGAGGAGGAGCAGCAGGGCAGAGCTGAAGAAATTTAGTTCCCTTAACTTTATTGCGAGGATGAGGGATATTTCCTTTTCTTTTCGTTATAAACTTTAAGTAAATATTGTTATAATACAGGTACTTGTGGCTGTATTTTCTTATTTGTACTGTTATTACTGAGCTATTCCATTTTGTCTCTTATTTGATTTATGGTAGATTGGATGTACTTTTTACTTTATTTCCTTCTGCACTCTGTACTTGTATTGATTTTATAATGGATATTATGTATGTATTCTGAGCTCATCTTTCTCTTATTATGTGGATTATGAATTTCACATAATCCAATGATAAGTGAGAGATTTGTCAGAGTGTCACACCACCCTTAGTCTAATTATTATCAACCTGAGGGGAGCAGGGTGCCATAGTTGGTATCAGAGAAGTCCATATGGTGTCAGATTGGAATTTGCATTCCTCTCTACTTAATGGATTGTTATTTTTCCAATCAGTTACTAACTAGATATTAGAGTTATATCCAAAGTACAATGATCACGAGCTCATCATAATAGGCATAAAAATAAAAATGCATATATAAGTAAGATAAAATAGTCAACCTAACAAAATGATCACTTGATTTGAACATCTAGGAATATTATTACTCAGCCATGTCTATACTAGACTACCTTAAGCACTTTGAGGAAAGGTGGGAATTTGTCGTTTATCTAGCAAAATGATATGGAAGGGAATTCCAAGGAGTATGCCCAGCAGGTGCTAGAGTTTTAGAGAAAATGTTGGAGCACCCCATCTTTCGGGGTTTAGACTTCCCATCCTAGCCAGGGAATGGTTACGATGAGTAACCAAGATGTTCAATGACCTAGGATATTTGGATCATATCCGACTTTACCTTATCGATATCCTATTCCATGACTACACCGAGGAATGGTGGTCACACATGGAGTGCGTGTTCATGCATGGATCTGCTCGTCTATTGTAACAACCCTAGTTGTTATCCTATCTAAAACTAGATTAATTAAGTCAAACCAAGCTTTGATTTTGATTTCATTGGACTCAATGGGTCATTTAAATCAAACCCTAGAAGTTTGAATTCAATCGGAGTTAAATTGAGAATTTTGGTATTTTTGCATATTTTTGAACTCTGAAAAATACCTAAATTAAATTGATCTCCAAATCAAAATCTAATTTCATTTTTGAATTCCTCGTACCCTAATTAGCTAAGAATGAATTTTTGGGAATTTTTAGAGCTCATCTAATCCTAAATTGGATTTGATAAATTAAAAGAAATTAATTAATTAATTAAAGGAATTATAATTAACAAAATTAAAATTTTATATTATTTTAAAACCCCAGGATTTACTGTTAGGATCGCGGAAGATCCGCTGCGGGCTCTCGATAGTGGGGCACCATACCGTCGTATGGATGCTCGAGCTCGCATCTCAGCGCGTTCGATCCAACGGCTCGCGCTACGTCGCGCCACGATTAGATCTCATCACTCGATCGACATCTTCCATCAAATGCACGGGATTTAATCCGCCTTTCCGTTAATTAGTATTCGCATCAGGACATCCATCATTAATAGCTCAACGATCAGACGACTCTGGCATTTCCCTACACTGTGGATCGTCTCCCACCTCGCGACCCTTCACTCGCTGGTCCCCCCCAACAGCCAGGCACCCTCCAGCCCTCGTGGCAGTACGGGAAGGAGCCCGTTTTTCCTCTTCTTCCCTCAAGCGCGATCACCTGCCGGTAGTGCTCTCCCTGAATTGCCCCCAACAGTTACATCCAAGCCTTTCCCTTGGCCCGAGCCTCTTCTCCATGCCCGAGCCCTTGGCAACCATCCCCAGACCACCATTGGACCTATAAATACTCCCAGGATCTCACAGTGAGTCCCTTTGCTCATTGTGAATCCTTAATTGCTTAGCTTACGCCCCTGGAGCTCCCCGTTCCTCTTGGCGATTCTTGGCATTCCCTGAAGCTTAGAACCGCTGATAGAGGGCCCGTTTGGTGTTAAGACCCCCTGTGAACCTGCATTGCTGGTTTGGTGAGCAGTGTAGGTTCCTTTGGGAAGGAGCGGGGGGTAGCAATCTGCACTATGTGCGTTGGCAAGAGGTCTGTCGCTCACTTGAGTTTGCAGGCCTTGGGATGCATGATTTGCGGCTTTAGATGATGGTTTTAGCTGCCTGCCACACTTTCAGCTTTGTTAGTAGAGAGGATCTCCTTTGGATGAGAGCGATGGAGTACCGGTACCGCCGCCGCTGTGAGGACTTTACAGTTCGGTGCACTGACTCAGCTGTTTGGAGACTTTTGGGATATGGCTGGCCTGTGATTCAGCCACTCAGATGGAGGAGGGGACCCTACAGTGGCAGGTTGATGACTGTTCTGAGAGCCGGGCGAGCTAGATATACAGACTGGAGCAAGGGGGTCAGCCCTGGTAGTTTTCAGCTATGTGGGAGATGGACTTGGGCCCCAGGGAGGCCTATTTTTTCTGGAGACTATTTAGCGATGCCATACCGACTAGCAGCTGGCTTTTTAGGAGAGGGCCTGCACAGTCGTCAGCTTGTGTCTGGGGCTGCGATGCAGAGGAGGATAGGGAGCACTTTGTTGTACACTGCAATTATACGAGAGCCATTCTTGAGACGCTTGTGAGCTGGAACTTGCTTTCGACCACTTTGATTACTTGGGACTAGTATACTGCACTTTTTTTGACCTCCACAGCGTCTCAGCACCGTCGCTTTAGCTGCCAGATTGTGGTCTACTCTTTGTACCAGGCTTGGAGGAGCAAGACGAAGTTCACGCATGGATGTGCCTATCCTACACTATTGGTTAGTGCAGGCTCGATTCTTTCAGCCTTGGTCAGTGCTAGTTTGCACGACGAGTGCGACTACTGGGGTTCTACGGCCCATCAGGGCCCCTCCACCTCCTTCAGATGGTGCCCCCCCCTCGCCCCATTGGCTGAAAGCCAACATTAATGCAATGTATAGTTATGGAGAGCCGATAACCTTTGAAGCTGCTGTAGTCCAAGATTCAACAAGAGAGTTCCTTACTGCTATTGGGGCGAACGTTCAGGCACGGTCACCGCTACATGCTGAGTTACAGGTGATCACGCTTCTGCGATAGGCACTACCAGCCATGGAGCCTGATACAGATGGTATCATCATTGAGAGTGACTGTTTGGGAGCGATCCAGTGACTCAGGCGACTCTGGGAGAGGACCCTCCGTTCACGTGGTGGAGAGAGACATGCTGATCACCTGGCCTTCTTTATTGATGTACTTCGTATTATCTTTCCCCACCGGTTGTGCGGTGCGAACTGGGTGGCTAATTTTTGTGCTATGTATTCCCGTCAGGGCAAATTTTTCTTTTATTAGGGGAGATGTGCTCCCCGGGAGGTTACTTGACCTCCTTGCTCAGGACATCATGGAGTTTGATCCTGGCTGAGTTTGTACTTTTGATTTTATATATATATGCATAGGCTACGGCCGTCCCTTCATGGAAACACTTAAATTTCTCTCGGCCAAGCTTGCAACCCCGTCTTATAACCTTCTCCCACTCAAATCCTTAAGTTCCATTTTCATTATGTCTTCTGAATGAGCCTCTGGATGTTGCCTAGATTGTTGTAGCCGCTTAGGAAACCCAATATGATTGTCCTTAGGGTCTGGGCTAGCCTATTTTGATCGATCGATCATTTGGTTCACGCCTCGAGCTCATAGTCGAGCTCGAGTAAGGACCCGACGATTCAAGTCACCCCAAAGCCTTTGGCCAGAGGTCTTCGATCCACCTCACCACCAGGGTGGTGTAGGGATTGAGCTCTGGCCAAATGGTTGTCTCTGTGAGGAGAATATGAGCCTCATTGTAAACATTAAATGCTTCGAGTAGGGCCGAATTCACCGAGTAGCCATCCGACAATCCAATGCGTCCCAGAGAGGGATTAAGGGTGGGATCGATGCGTCTCCACTCTAGGAACGTGTAGGGATCGAGTTGAGTCATTGCCGTCATCCAGACCTCGAGAATTTGGGTGCTGACGATCCGTTGGGACGGAGCCAGTCGAGAGGAAGGTGATGAAGTCACCGGTCGAGCTGACCTGTGACCTGCGCCTTTTGAATTTGGGCTGGCAGAATAATTAAGAGAATTTTTTAATTAATTTCCTTAAGGAAATTAATTCAGAGAATTATTCGTATGATTTTTATTTAAATAAAAATGCAGACTAAATTATTTAAATAACTTTAGTTATACTTATCCAAATGGTATGATCCAATATACAATTTTAATCAGAAAAATGCAAAGAACTTGAATATAAAATAAAATCAGAGATCCAATGGTTATATTTTAAATAATTGCGTAATCCTTTTTTGTTTTTATTTAAGTCATATTAAATTCATTAATTATCCAAAAATGATGATTAAGGTCCCTGATTGCTCATGTGACCGCAGAGAACCTATTTAGACAAAAGAAATATAGGAACCCTAAATTTTCTAATCATCCCCTAATCACCTTAATTAAGGATTAGTGAATTAAGCTATGATTAAGCCTCTGATTTTGGTAAATCTAGTCCTTAATGCTTTCTTAAGTGTGCTAAAACCTATGAATAAGGTTGGATTGCCCTAGGATGTCCTAGGTTCCTTAATCACACTAATGGGCCTTAAATTATGATTAGTGTTAATTAAGCAAATTAGGTTACCAAAACCTAAGATAAGTATATTTCCTACTTCATTACATTATGGAACTCATCAAAATAGATTTGAATCAATTTGGATAATTAAATCCTAAAATCCTAATTTTAGCCTTAAGAGGGTTATTTTGGTCATTTTGACCAAAATGTGCTTAAGCACCCCTTAAACCTCAAAAATTTAGTAAAATACTTCTAATTAGTACATTTAACACCTCTCTGAAATCTTAGATTAATAATGTTGATATTAAGTAAAGAAACCATAAGTAGTTCTTATTAAGATCTTAGGATCTTAAGACCTTAAGTACTCTTAAAAAAAATCACCTTACCCTAAGAGTTAAGCTTAGCCATCTCAAATTACTAGATCATTAGTTCAAAAGCTTAATTAATTTGATGCTTGAACTATGATCTTAAGAGAAGTATTCTTGTAAAATCCTAAGTTTAAAACTAGCTTAAGTTTATAAGTGATCAAACTTCAAATCTTAGATCTTAGATCTTAGACTTTAGATCTTCTAATTGAAATTGAACTACCTCCATTTGAAATTCCTTAAGTGATTTATTGTTTAATCCTTTTGAAGCCTTCCATGTGGGTATAAGAATGATTCAATCTATAAGATAATGTAATTATCCTAAAGATCGAATATAGATCTTAGATTCTTAATTCTTGCTGATTATTTTATCTTATAACCAGTATAGTAACCTTTCATTAGGATCATAGTTTCGGAATCCCTCAGCTTATAGGATTCCTTACCTTTAATTTGGATTTTTAGTGTGAACCCTAGTTCTTTATTAGGATACTACCTTGGATTCAGGATTTGAACTCCAAAGTGGAGTTTGAATCTAGAATTCTTACTCTTGATTCCTTACTCAAGATTTGGGTTAAGAGAGGAAAATAATAAAAATTAAGTCATTGACTCATCTACTTTAAATCTTTATAGTAGTCATATGATTATGAATTAGAACTTATTAAGTTCTAATATTAACATTACGGTCGTAAATCTGAGATCTTGATAGCTGGATGTTAGAGATCCTAAACTTATATCTTCTCAGAATAGTTAGATTTGGATAAAGTAGACAACAACAGATATCACATAAGTCTAGATCGAGTCTCTTGCTTACTTGACTTGATTGCTCTGTACACCTTGAATATTGGGCCTTGTTCCTTGAGCATAGTAGGTAAGCTTAAGATATGGAAGATACATCCTAAGTTAGTAATTGAAAAGCATAGCATTCATTCAGTTCTTTCAGTGCTTTCATTTAGTATAGTATGTCTTAGTATAGTCTGTCTCTTCAGTTCTAGTTATGTTATAGAATAGACTCGGACCTAGCTCGATGGATGTCTAGGATGGATACATGTCTTATTCTATAAGTTCAACTCAGACCTAGCTCTGTGGATGCCTAGGATGGATACATCTTGAACTTTCAGTTCAGAGGAACTGTATGGACTATTCTATTATGGGAGCACTATATCTTAGGCTTACTGCTACTTTAGTTCAGTTGTCAGTATTTATTTTACTTTGCCACATGCTTCAATGGCCTTTATTTTAGTGCTTGGCTTACTTTGCCACATGTCTTAGTGGCTTTACATTTGCTCATGCATGTTGTTAGTTTACTTTTGCCACATGTTTCAGTGCCCTTTTTCATATCAATTTGCATACTTGTATATACGCTCTCATTGATTAATACTAAGATATTGGCACATTTAGGATGCTAGAATTGTAAGTCTATTTTCAGTACTTGTGTTCTTATTATACTCAGCATGTCTCCATGTGATCATAAGCATGTTAGGATCATATTTATTTCAGTAGTTGCAGTTACTTTTGCTTTTAGCCATGTTTAGTTGATGTTTTTGTATGTTATTTTATGTACCTATTGATTAGCTATAAATGATTAGTTATAGCTACCCCGTTCTTGTAGCTTGTTGCACCCTTTTTAAATGCTTGCATGTTTAAAACCTTTAAGTGTGATTATATACTCAGTTCACTTAAATAGCCTAAAATGTGCTTAGATAATTGTCTAACTGTAACTTTTTTCTTTTGTTGGCTGGGGCCTTGGCATTTGTGATACCGACAAATGTCAGATTCAGAGTTGTTCATCGGCAGTGCTGCGAGATCAGAGCCAGTGCAGGAGGAGGATCTTCCTACTGCTGCTTAGATAGCTTTTTCTCTTTTTGCAGTGAGATTGAGAGACCTTTATTTCTATTAAATTTAGTTTGTAATAATTAAATTCTGATGTATTTGCTTTCTGCATTTGATCTGAGTTATTATTTCTTTTACTCCTATATACTATGTTATGCCTGTGGATGTTATATTATTATATTTCTTGCTTCTGTCACTTTGATTTGTATTGATGTATGTTTACAGTTCTCCCATAGTAGGGTGACAAGTCCTTGGCTTAAGGTGAGTTGGGTACTACCTGACTCTACTTGAGTTGGGGATTTGCCACCACCTGAAATGGAGCACCGTACTCCTTATGATTATGCTAATATCAGTATTAGCATGGCCATGGAAATTATGGGGTCCCACATCTACACCGAGATATCACCTACGCTGACTTCTATCAGCCTTCTTAGAGCAATATATAGAATAGGCCTTATGTTTCATTTACTACTTTTCTCTACCTCATCTATGATGTACTCTCATCTTTATTTTGATGAATAAAAGAGATGAAATATTACAATCTCCCACTTTCTGGTTTTTCTTAGAATGTCTTGTTTTTAATTTAAACTCCTGAAAAAAGGATGAATTCTGCTCAATCTCCCTCTTCTGCAGCATCTGGCAACTCATCCATCAAAATAAATGCTCTACTTGAGATGATGCAAATGATGATTGACTCTCAGGCTAAGCAGGGCGGGAGAATGAAACGAATGATGATCGCACAAATGGCTCAGAATCGTCCTTGTCTAGGGGAAAGAGCCTCAGAAAACTACTACTCTTTCTAGCACCATGTTCAATTTACGGATGGATTCTGCCACAACTTTGTTCGACTGAGAACTCCTACTTTCGATGGGAGCCTATCTGCCACTTAATCGGCAAACTGGTTGAAGATTGTTGAGAAGAACTTAACTAGTACAAAGTGTCCCGACACTGAGGTAATCATGCTTGACAGATGGAAATACACGTCTATATTGGCACGCAAGTGTACATGGTCTGAAGTAATAAGTGGAAGTTTTAATTTCTAGGATTTATCGTCCTTAGGGAATGGTGGTTCTGTTACCAAGTTTTATTTTCTTTTGATACTGTTTAGATGTCAAATTTTTGTTGATTTTTGTTGATTTTTGGTTCTTAGTTTAGCGATACAAATGACCTTAAGTTAAGATACGATTGGATTAAAAAGGTGAGAGTTGAGATTTCATTATAATAGTTGCAAGGGTTAGTGATATAACTTCATTATTGAATGTATACTCTTATTTTACTTGCTTTATTAAATCAAGTGAACTCCTTTAGAATCGGAGTACCCTCCAATTACATTAAGTTCAAGTTTAGTGCATAAAGAGAACTCCTTTTGGGTTCTTCCTTAGCACATAAACTCTCATGACCCATTAATTAGATTTTGATCCCCTATGTCTAGGTTACCAACAAATATCTTTAATTTCTGATGATCTCATAAGCAAGACTTCCATTAACCATGCATCATGCACGTCACTCGCAGTTTAGCTAGATGGGAGGATGCATTGGGTCAAGGGATTATGTCACATCATCCATTTAATTTTCCCAAAATCCTCTCATCCCATCTATCTTGCTGAGCAGCAGAGCAAGGTTATTGGAGAATTTGGTTCACAAGCATCAATCTCTTGGTAGAGCCGTTAAGGAAGGGTGCAAAGGAGCTTGAGAATGTTGTCACATAATTCTCAACTCTACTTGCACTACCTCCCTTGCTCTTACCCAATTGATGAGCCTTAGAACACAAGCTCTTTTAAATAAACTATTTTAGATTTTAGTTCATCCAAGCATTTATTTTAGCATAAAATATAAAATGATAAATACATTTTGTTATTATACATTCAAACAAATTCATCATACACCATCATTTCCTTACATATTCTTGCAACTACATCTCAACCCTCTCCAAATGCGTTTTAGACTTCCATTACTAAATAAGCATAAGCATATATACAAGGAAAAGTGAACCTCGCCATCAACTCATAGCAAAAATAAATCAAGAAAGCTAAGGAAGAAATACTAGGAATCACCCGGAGGTTTTCTGGGGTTCTCTTGGATTCTCCCTGCCCTTCCTCTTGAAGCTCCACCTTTTTTCCTTTGTTATCTTCTTTGTCTTCTTGTTCTTGGTTGGCCTTATTCCTTTTTGAGAATTCTCCTTTCTCCTCTTTTGCAGCTTTTCCCTTTAGGAGACTTGAATATCTAATGAATCCATTATTTACTTCATATATAAATGAATTTTTCATAAAATCTATGTTAGAATTAGCCTACTTTGATAAATTTATGTGTAATTTCAGGGAAAATACAAGCTCAACAAATTCTGGACAATTCTGTAATGTTTCTGTAAATTCTGGAAGAAACCCACACCAGCGCACTGCAGCGGGAAGACTTGCATGACTCAAGCATTATAGCGCGCCACAGCGGGAAGACTTGTGGGATTCGATCGCTGTAGTGCGCCACAGCAGGAGGACTTGCGGGACTCGATCGCTACAGCGCACCATAGCGGGAGGAGTTACAGGACTCAAGCACCACAGCGTGCCATAGCAGGAAGACTTGCAGAACTCGATCACTACAGCGTGCTGCAGCGCGCCCCAGCGGGCTACAATAGGCGCTAAATTTATGTCTTCTCAAAACATTAAATACAGTTGAGATTTGACCCAGAATCTGTATCTTGTCTTCCATCCATTTTTCCAGACCCATAGCTTAAAATTTAAATAGGAGTTGGTGATTTGAAACAAAATAAAAGAATAAAAAAGAAAAAAGAAGTTGTCACCTCAAGCTCCACTTGGTTTGGCAATGATGGCAGAAATTCTAAATCAATTTTTTAGATTTCAAAGGGCTGAAAATGGATGTGCACCCCTCCTATAAATATAGCTCTTTAATTCATTTAAAGGGTTCCCAATTTGGCTTACAAAACTTTTAGGTGAGAAAAAGGCTGCATAAAAGAGAAGGAGAACTCTCCAAGGGTGGAAGAACTTCAAGTGCTAAGGAGAAGAAGGGAGGAAGGCAACACTATGGACCTAAGAGAAACAATCAAGAACAAGAAGAGGAGAAATCCAGAGAACTCTATCAAAGGAACGTTCCTAGTAATCTCTAACTCTTGTATTTGTATTTTTCTTAGTTGATCATGAAAGGGTCTTTATCCATGTATGTGTTCTTCATTATCATAAGTGTAATGGAGAGCGAAACCCCCACCCTTGGAAATCAATGACATGCACATGATGTGCGTGATGCTCTTAGTGGAATCAATGCTGGTAAGATCTTAAATAAAGAAACAACTCTCATTATTATAATCCAAAAATGAGAGGAAAACCAATGATCTAAAATTTTATGAGGGTCTTTGTGCTGAAATAGAACTGACTGTGTGTTCATTTTGAGCACAAGATTTGAACTTGTATATCTTGGAGTTAAACTCTAAGGAGGACAATGTGCACTTGATTTAATTACATAAAACTAAGTAAACAATAAAAAGGGAAATGCTTAAGGAATTATCTTACATGAGTCTCTAACATTCCATGTGGGAGAGACCCAACTCTCCTCTCCTTTTATCATAGTTACTTTCTACCAAGACTTGCTGTGCTTAATTAGGAACCTAATCAACAAAATATGCATAGTTTAAACATTATTGAATGTAGATATACCTTAGTAACAAAACACATGATTCCCTGAGGATGATAAATCTCGAAACTCACATTCCAAATTATTACTTCAGACCACGTACACATGCGAGCAAATGTAGACGTGTATTATACGTCTATCAAGTTTTTGGCATAATTGCCGTAGAATTAATAATTGTTTCGTATTAAGGAAAATGTATCATTAAATAGTGATTTAAACAAAACCTTTGCGTATAGTTTTGTTTTGTATTTCTATGAACTAACTTGTAGTGAGATTATTGATCTTTTCTTTTTGTTATCTTTCTGAATCTTTGATCATTAGCGTTATAATTATTCTTGATAGCTTAATTTCAGTCTTGTATGAGTAAAAGAATTTGTACTGGATATTTTTTTGATCCAAAAATTGATATAACATATTTACAAGCTAAAAGAGAAAAAAAAATTTTATGGAATCAACAAGCTGTTATGGAAAACTTTAATGAAAATCTTGGAGAACCTTTAGGAGAGCCTAGGGGAAGAACACTTAGAGACTATGCACTGCCCATTTTTTGGGAATCCCCCTTGCTATTGTTAGGCCTAACATCGAAGCCAACAATTTTGAAATCAAACCTTCCACGTTAAGCATGGTTCAAAATAACCAGTTCAGTGGATTAGCCACAGAAGATCCTAACTCGCATATTTCTACCTTCCTTGAAATTTCTGACACCTTCAGGTTTAACGATGTATCTGAAGATGCAATTAAATTGAGGCTTTTTCTATTTTCCTTAAGAAACAGAGCCAAAGGTTGGCTCAGCTCTCTCCTGAGCAATTCTATCCATACTTGAGATGATCTTGCTAAGCAATTCTTAGCCAAATATTTTCCTTTGGCGATACTGCTCTCATGAGAATTGAGATAACTAACTTTAACTAGTTTGAAGGGGAGACATTGTATGATGGTTGGGATTATCTTAAGGAGTGCTTAAGGCAATGCCCACATCATGGGTTTCCCTTATGGATGCAAGTTCAAGCCTTTTACAATGGTTTGAACACTCCAACAAGGACTCTCATTGATGCTGTTGCCAGAGGCTCAATAAGTAGCAAAACCCAAGAAGAGGCTTATGACCTCTTAGATGAAATGACAAATAATGCCTATCAATGGCCTCTCCAGAGGAATAACCACATGGCTAAAAATGAATGTAACTCGCTTGAAAATTCCCAACAAATTATTGAGCTCCAGAATCAAATCACTCAACTAAATACAAAGTTAGAATGTGGGCACTTAAAATCTTACCATGAGGGAGATTGTGAGTTAAGTACTGTCAATATAATCATGAATCATGATAGAAATAGAGTAAGATTGGAGAACTCATTCACTAAATTTAGAACATCCACAACTGAATTCATGAATAAAACTGACGCCACACTAAATAGCAATGAACATACTCTTTTAAGGCAAGAGGAGTCAGTAAAAAGAATTAAACAAAAACTAAAAGAAATCATGAGGCAATTAGAGAAACCAGCTTTAGTAGTTCATTGGTGAGTATGAAAATGATTCGAGGAACTCTATAACCCTCAGAAGTGGGAAAATGACAAGGCCGGCTGTGAGAGAGGTGAATAATAAAAACATAATAATAACTAGCGAGGGACAGGGGGAGGAAGAATCAATGATTAGAAATGAGAGGATTGAGGTAAGGGATTAGGAGAAGGTTTGACCTAGTGAACAACTCAAAATAACCCCTAACATCCCATACCCTCAGCGAATGGCTAAGGAGAAACTTGATGTCCAATTCCATAAATTTTTAGACACTCTTAAAACTCTTCACATAAACATCCCCTTCGCGAAAGCTTTAGAGCAAATGCCGAGTTATGCAAAGTTTATGAAAGATATCCTATCAAAGAAAAGAAGGATTGATGAAAAGGAGACTATGGCATTAACAGAAGAATGTAGTGCAATCCTTCAAAGGAATATTCCCATTAAGAAGAAGGATCCTGGTAACTTCACTATCCCTTGCACTATTGGAAACCAATCTTTCCAAAAATCCATTTGTGATCTAGGTGCATCCATAAATCTGATGCCATTTTACATGTTCAAAAAATTAGAAATTGATCATTTGAAACCCGCTTCAGTTCTCCTCCAATTTGCTGATAGATATGTAAGAACCCTTCTAGGAATTGTGGAAAATGTGCTTGTAAAGGTCAACAAATTTATCTTTCCAGCTGTTTGCATAATCTTAGATATGGAAGATGAAAACCAAGAAATCCCCATCATCTTAGGTAGGCCATTCTTGGCTACCGGAAGAACCTTGATTGATGTCGATAAAGGGGAATTGAGATTGTGATATGGCGATGTGGAGGTAAAATTTCATATAAATGATATATGAGGCACCCATCTAAGGTCAATGAGGAATGTAGGAGGATCAATTTAATTGAAGAAGCTTGGTTAATGGGAGATATGGAAGAAGAGGGGATGCTTGTGAATGAGGAGGATGAGGATCTCACTGGAGAGGGAGTAATCAAGGAATTGATTAAGGAGAGAAAAATAATTCAGCCTTTTATTGTTTTCCCTCCATAACTAAAATTAAAACCTCTTCCCTCGCACTTAAAGTGCACTTATCTAGGGGAGGAGGCATCTCTTCCTGTAATAATTTATGTCTTGTTAACTCAACATCAAGAGAGTCTTTTATGTAAGGTTTTGAAAGAGAACAAGAGAGCAATCAGATATAGTATAACTGATCTGAAAAGAGTTAGCCCAACTCTTTGTATGCACCATATCCTTTTGGAGGATATCTCAACTCCTTCAATTGAACCTCAACGATGCTTAAACCCTAATATAAAAGAAGTAGTTCACAACAAAATTATTAAACTCTTAGATGCTGGAATCATTTTCCCCATCTCTGATAGTCCTTAGGTGAGTCCTATTCATGTGGTTCCAAAAAAAAGTGGGATGACAGTTGTGCTTAACGACAATAATGAATTGATCCCCACTAGAATAGTGACAGGATGGAGAGTGTGCATCGATTATAGGAGACTTAATAAAGCTACTTGTAAGGACCACTACCCACTCCCATTCATTGACCAAATGCTTGATCGGTTGGCAGGGAATCCTTATTTTTATTTTCTTGATGGGTATTTAGGATATAATCAAATCTTGATTTCACCTAAAGACCAAGAGAAAACAACCTTCACCTGCCCCTTCAGGACCTTTTCCATTAGAAGAATGCCCATTGGATTATGCAATGCCCTGGCTACTTTCCAACATTATATGATGGCTATTTTTTCTAATATGATAGGAGAATTTTTAGAAGTCTTTATGGATGATTTTTCTATTGTAGAAAATGCTTTCGATCATTGTTTAATCAATCTGGGAAAGGTTTTAAAAAGTTGTGAAGAATCAAATTTAATCTTAAATTGGGAAAAATGTTATTTTATGGTGGAAAAATGTATTGTCCTTGGTCATTTGATCTCTAGGAGAGGAATTGAAGTTGATAAGTCTAAGGTAGAGGTAATTAAAAAACTCCCCCTTCCTATCAATGTGAAAGGACTTAAAAGTTTCCTTGGGCATGCAAGATTTTACAGAAAATTTATCAAAGATTTTTCCAACATAAGTCTACCGCTCTATAGATTATTAGGAAAGGATGTTGAATTCAAATTTGATGAAAATTGTTTAAGAGGTTTCAACGCCATTAAAACTACATTGATCTCTGCTTCGATAATTTCTACTCCAAATTGGGACTCCCCATTTGAGATAATGTGTGACGTGAGTAACCATGCAGTTGGTGTTGTCCTTGGGCAGCTAAAGGAATGGACCTTCTATTCAATTTACAATGCTAGTAAACTTCTTGGCGATGCCCAAAGAAACTACGCTACCACAGAGAAAGAACTCCTAGCTGTTATCTTTGCTTTCACGAAATTCAGGTCATATCTCATTGGGTCCAAGACTATTGTTTACACTGATCATATAGCTATTAAGTATCTTCTGCAAAAGAAATAAGCAAAACCTCATTTGATACATTGGGTGCTACTCTTGCAAGAGTTTGATCTAGAAATTTGGGATAAGAAGGGGAGTGAGAATATGATAGCAGACCATCTATCTAGATTGACCCACCTTGATAGTGATAATTTGATTGAAATTAGTGAATCGTTCCCTGATGAGAAGCTCTATATTGCTTCAACTCACTCTCCTTGGTTCACAAACTTTGCAAATTATCTTGCAAGAGGAGTCATAGCAAAAGACATGAACTACCAACAAAGAAAGAAATTCTTTGCGGATATTAAAAATTATTTTTAGTATGATCCCTTTTTGTATAAATGTTGCAATGATCAACTCCTAAGGAGATGTGTTCCCAACTCTGAAATCAGAGATATGCTCTATCACTACCACACATCTCCTTATGTAGGACACCATGGGATTGATCAAACAGCGACTAAGGTGCTTCAATCCGAGTACTTTTGGCTTCACCTGTTCAAAAATGTTGCTGACTATGTCAAAAGTTGTTACAAGTGCAAAAGAACCAAAAATTTAAGCAAAAGGGACGAGTTTCCTTTGAATGGAATTTTTGAGATGGAGTTATTTGATGTGTGGGGAATTGACTTCATGGGCCCTTCTCCCTTATCCCAAACCAATATGTATATTCTTATTGCGATAAAGTATGTGTCCAAATGGGTTGAGGTGCTAGCATGTGTGAATAATGATGCTAAAACTATTATCAAATTTCTCAAGGAGCAGGTGCTAGCCAAATTTGGGACACCCATATTCCTAATTAGTGATGGTGGAAAACACTTCTATAATAGGCAGCTGGAGAGTGTTCTAAGAAGCTATGGGGTAAGACATAAGGTGGGAACTGCTTACCACTCCCAAACGAGTGGGCAAGTTGAAGTCTCAAATAAGGAGCTTAAGCAAATCTTAGAGAAAACTATAAATTAAAATAGAAAGGATTGGACTTCAAAGCTTCAAGATGCCCTTTGGGCATATAAAACTGCCTTTAAAACCCCTTTAGGAATGTCTCCTTACAAACTAATTTATGGAAAATCATGTCATCTTCCCATAATATTGGAGCACCATGCCTTTTGGGCTATTAAAAAATTGAACTTTGACTTCCAAAAAGCAGGTGCACGGAGAATATTAAAATTAAATAAGCTTGATGAATTTAGATTTAATGCCTATGAGAGTGTGAAATTATATAAAGAGAAAACAAAAAAATGGCTTGCTAAGCTAAATAAGCCAAAACATTTCCAATCTGGGATGAAAGTACTGCTTTTTAACTCAAGATTAAGATTATTCCTATGTAAATTGAAGTCATGATGGACAGGGCCATTTATTGCCACTAAAGTCTTCCCTCATGGAGCAGTTGAAGTCGCTTCAAATGATGGCACCTTTAAGGTGAGTGGAAATCATCTAAAGCTTCACTTGGAAGAGAGTATTTTACAGGAGAAGGGAGGATGGACTCTTCAAGACCTTCGGATGTAGGGATCACCTAAGAGATCTTACATGTGTCAGGCTAATATGTTAAAATAAGCACTTATTGAGAGGCAACCCAAGAATAAATCGGTTGTACTTTCTCTTTTCTTTTGGTGTGTTTATTTCCTTTTTATATTTTGATGAAGCAAATTTGGATTCTCCTACCTGCATTGCTTTTGCTAAATAGAAGATAAAAATGAATTTTATCTAAATATTTACAAAAGTATGAGAAGTTATTAAAACACCAAAAAGAGAATTTTATCGTCAAACCAATAACTTACTTAAACAACAAATGACACACTAAGTGGATGCTCTAAAAAATTCTAAATAAAGGAATAGTCTGAAGTTGTGTCTAGTCTCCAAACATTTAATGAGAACTATGCAAAAGTGCTAAGTGTGGGTGAAAAAGAAGGATGAGCAAGTTAGTGATGAACTAAATGTTAACTAATGAGTGTGCTAGGCTCCTGTAGGACTTCATAATAATAAAGATTCAAAAATTGGGATGAAGAAAAATGTTTCTCCCAATAAATAATAAAAAAAAAAATAGGGACTAAGAAAAATATCTCTCCCAAGAAAAAGAAAAAAAAATGAATTAGGATGATGAAAAGTATCTCTCCTGAATTATCTTGTATTTCTGTCATTGATAAGAAAGAGCACATATGGCTTAAACTCTTAGTCAATCACTATCTCACTAGTATGTAAAATCTAAGCAATTCGTCAGCACAAGGTGTTAGCATAACAAAACTTAAAATTGGAGATTAAACCAAGTAACCAAGGATTATGACCTAAGTCAAACAATTGCTTAGCAACTAAACATTGGTGAATCATTCCAGTTAAAGCGAGTTTTTGAAAGACAATAAAATTGATATCCTAAATAGTCTCTCATATTTTGAAAGTTTAGATAAAAAAATCAATTCATGAGCTTACTCGAGGACGAGCAAGAAACTAAGTGTGGGGGTGTGATGAATTTATTATTTACTTCATATATAAAGGAATTTTTCATAAAATCTATGTTAGAATCAGCCTACTTTGATAAATTTTTGAGTAATTTCAAGGAAAATAGAAGCTCAACAAATTCTGGACAATTCTGGAATGTTTCTGAAAAATTTGGACTAAAATCGCTGCAGCGCGCCATAACGCGCCCTAAAGTGCGCTGCAGCGAGAAGACTTGTAGGACTCAAGTGCTATAGTGCGCCACAGTGGGAGGACTTACAGGACTCAAGCACTATAGCACGCCACAGCAGGAGGACTTGTGGGACTCAAGCGCTATAGCTCGCCACAGCGAGAGGACTTGCGGGACTCGATCGTTGTGGTGCGCCACAGTGCGAGGACTTGCGGGACTCGATTGTTGCAGCATGCCATAGCGGGAGAAATTGCAGGACTCAAGTGCTACAGTGCACCACAACGGGTGGACTTACGAGACTCAATCGCTACAGCGCGCTATAGCAGGCACCGATTTTATGTATTCTCAGAATATTAAATGCAGCTGAGATTGGACCCAGAATCTAGATCTTGTCTTCCAACTATTTTTCCAGACCTACTTCTTGAAATTTAATTGGGAGGAGGTGATTTGAAACAAAATAAAAGAATAAAAAAGGAAAAATAAGTTGTCACCTCAAGCTCCACTTGGTTTGGCAATGATGGCAGAAACTCTAAATTAATTTCTTAGATTTCAAAGGGCTGAAAATGGATGTGCACCCCTCCTATAAATATAGCTCTTCAATTTATTTAAAGGGTTCCCAATTTAGCTTACAAAAACTTCTAGGTGAGAAAAGGGCTTCATAAAAGAGAAGGAGAACTCTCCAAAGGTGGAAGAACTTTAATTGCTATGGAGAAGAAGGGAGAAAGGCAGCACTATGAGCCTAAGAGAAATAATCAAGAACAAGAAGAGGAGAAATCTGGAGAACTCCATCAAAGGAATGTTCCTAGTAATCTCTAACTCTCGTCTTTGTATTTTTCTTAGTTGATTATGAAAGGGTCTTTATCCATATATGTGTTCTTCTTTATATTAAGTGTAATGGAGAGCAAAACCCCCACCCTTGGGGAGGGTTAGGCCAACCCTATATGTCATGTAAGGGACTATTATGTATGAAATTTTCCATAAGCTTCTAATGAAAATTTGTAAAATGAATGTCTTGTTAAAGAAATCAAAAAGGGACTATTTGTAGACTTAAATGTGGACCATATGACGAAGGACCTAAATGACATCAAGACTTAAAAGTCTTGTGCTCCATAGCTCACTCTTACTTTTGAGCTAAAATCATAAGTGCATAGGAGCTTAGAACTATGTGAGGAAGTTCTTAAGCCTAGTGCACCTTGATCTATGCCCAACTAAGGTGTTGATGTGTGTGAGATAAGACCCACTAAAAGAGCTCTGCAGCTCAGCATATGTGATGGGGGGAAGATAACTTGTTGAGAGCTCATGTGTGATGTGACATAGCACATTGAGCCAAACTAGTCATCTCCTTATTCAAACTACGCATGATGCTTTTAGTGGAATTAATGCTTGTAAGATCTTAAATAAAGAAACAATTCTCATTCTTATAATCCAAAAATGAGAGGAAAACCAGTGATCTAAAATCTTATGAGGGTCTTTGTGCTGATATAGAACCGACTGTGTGTTCATTTCAAGCATGAGATTTGAACTTATAAATCTTGGAGTTAAACTCTAAGGAGGATAATGTGCACTTGATTTAATTACATAAAACTAAGTAAGAACTAAAAAGGGAAATGCTTGAGGAATTATGTTACATGAGTCTCTAACATTCCAAGTGGGAGATACCTAACTCTCCTCTCCTTTTATCATAATTACTTTCTACCAAGACTTGTTGTGCTTATTTAGGAACCTAATCAACAAAATACGCATAGTTTAAATATTATTGAACATAGATATAACTTAGTAACAAAACAGCCGATTCCCTGAGGATGATAAATCTCGGAACTCACATTCCTAATTATTACTTCAGACCACGTACACTTGTGTGCAAGCGCAGACGTGTATTATACGTCTGTCAATATCAAAAGTTGGATCCCTTTCTCAATCTTCAAGTCTCCCTTTTACAGACTTCTTTCACCTGTTTAAAATTTAATTTAGCAAATAAATCCCATTTAGAAATTTGTACTTTTATTAAATGATTATTCATTTATTCCCTTGGTAAAGAAGGGATTTATGTTGTTTGCATTCTTATTTTATTATGTAAAATTATTAAATTAGCCTCTTGCTCTTCCCCATGATAGCTTAAACATGTTCCTTTTATAATAAAGATTATCAATTTTTATTGTATCTACTCCTTCCATCTTCCTCATATCTTTAATTTATTTACTTACGAATTATTTCTTGAGAATGAGAATTTTTAAATTAACTTGATATTAATTTTAGCTTTGGGAAGGGGAAGAATTCAATTCTTTGGCCTTCCCTATGCTGCCTAGAATGTATAATTTTGGCAAAAATAGCATCGGGCACAGCGTTGCGCTACAGCGCGCTGCGGTGCGCTACGGCGTGCTGTGGCACGCAGTAGCAGTTGCATTCTAAATACAGTTCCGTTGTGGTGCGCTGGAGTGGAGAAACTTTCGAAAGGCTGTTCAATTTCTCCTTCTATTGTTTTAATTTTCCTTTGAGATATGACGCCATGGCGCGCTGAGACGCGCCGCGGCGAGATGGGGCGGTTTTCTCCCAAAATTGCATATTTAAGCCAAATTTTAATTTACTTATCTTATATCCTGAAAAGCAGCGAAAGCACATCAAAATATATAATTTTAATTAAAAAGTGTCTTCTTTTATTAACCTGTTTTACTATAAAACTTAGAGTTATCAAGGCTTGCGACCCATCTGTTGCAAAATGAAGTAGAATAATGGTGGAATCATGTCAGAAGTACCCAATTTGCAAATATAGGCCTTGAAGAAATTTTCTATGATGAATTTGAAGGACTGTTCTAACTAGAATTCATTCCCTTATCTGCCCGTCGTAGCATGGCGGATGAGTTCCTGAAGTTACAACAGGAGAGTCATACTGTAGCGACATATGATGCTAAATTTTGACGCCTCGAAAGATTATCCATGAACTTGGTCCTGATAGAGGAAGATTGTTGTCATCAGTTTCAAAGCGGTTTGTATGCCTCTATCAAGGGCCAAGTGATGCCCTTCCGTATGACCAATTACAGTGAGATTTTGGAAACGGCTAAAGTTGTGGAATAATATCAGGTTGAAGAGGCCAAGAGAAGTGTTGGGTCCACTTTATATTGCCCAGATAACCCTAAGAGGGCTAGGGTTTATCAATTTGAGGTTGAAACCCCTTCAGTTGATCCTTTCAATGGTTGTTTCAAGCCGCACTATTAGGGCAGATGTTATCATGGGCAGCATGTCTGCTACACTTATGGGAGGCATGGTCATGGCTTCACTCAGTGTCATATGACAGAAACTATCATTGGTGATCTAATTTATCACATCAAGCGTCGACCAATGTTTGACTTCTACCGTAAGAACCCTCTGGCAGAAACAACTTTCTAACCTTCATCTCAGATCCAGAATCGTGAGACATCCATGGTACCTCACTCGAATGCTCCAAGACCTCCACCACAGCAGGCACACAATAACCTTCCTGCTGGCACTACAAGAGTATACAACCTCACATCTCTCGAGGCTGTAGAGGACAACAATATTGTCTCACGTACATACTTATGACCTCGTTTATTCTTTCAAAAATTACATGCTTAACATACTTAGTAATCATCATGCTTTTCACTAGGTTCCATCAATGTGAATAATGTACCTTGTAGAATTTTGTTTGACACCGGAGCCAGTCACTCTTTCATTTCTAAAAGATGGCCAATGTTTCTTAATCTACCTTTATACCACTTAGCCAAACCTTTAAGAGTAGGGTTACCATCAGGAGCCCATATGCCAACCTGACAATTCTGTAAAGTGCAAATCCTTATTAGTGATAGCAGTTGAAGCCAAACTAGTAATCCTTATGTGATCTAAGGAATGAACTGGTTGAGCCAGCATGGTGCAACTATTAACTGTCAAAATAAGAAGATCACGTTAGTTTGTGGTACCCAAGCCAAGTCGTATGTTAGGAAATTTAGTACACAAGTATCATTAATCAATGCCTTAGAAGCAGAAAGGTTAATAAAGAAAGGTTGTGATGATTGCTTAGTGATGATACTAGGTGAAAAGAAAGAAGTTATACCAATAAATGAGAACAAAATCATCAGTAAGTTCCCTGATGTCTTTCCTGAAGACCTTCTGGGACTTCCGCCAATTAGGGGGTGGAATTCACGATAAAAGTTATTCCATGAACTCAACCTATATCCAAAGCTCCATATCGCATGGCGCCCTAGGAATTACAAGAGTTCCACAGTCAACTCCAAGAACTGCTCAAGAAAGGTCTTATGCGAACTAGTTCATCTCTTTAGGGTGCCACCGCCAGTGCTACTCGTCAAAAAGAAAGATAGTTTGATGCGCATGTGCATTAACTATAGAGAGCTTAACAAGGTAACAAGTAAGAACAAGTATCCATTACATAGGATCGATGATCTATTTGATCAGCTAACAGGAGCTAAAGTATTTTCAAAGATTGACCTACATTCTGGTTATCATCAATTGTGAGTCAAGGATGATAACATCGAGAAGACAACATTCTAAACTTGGTACGGATATTACAAATTCTTTGTAATGTCATTTGGGCTCACAAATGCACAATCAATTTTCATGGATCTAATATACCGTGTGCTCAAAGCCTATCTCGACAAGTTCATCATTATTTTTATTGACAACATTCTTATATATTTCAAAACCAAGAAGGAATATGAAGACCATCTTAGGATAGTACTAGAAGAGCTGCATAATCACCAGTTAATTCACCAAAGTACTCAAAGTGCAAGTTTTGGCTCGATTCAGTTGCTTTTCTAGGCCATGTGGTTGATGCGCAAGGAATTGGAGTGGACCAAAATAAGGTCAATGCTATCCAAGAATGGATCCAACCAAAGACGGTGAAAGATATAAGAAGCTTCTGGGTTTAGCTGGTTATTATAGAAAGTTTGTGAAGGGATTTTCTCAAATAGCCTCTCCATTAACAAAATTAACCTAGAAGGTGGTTCCATTCGAGTTGTCGCCAGCTTGCAAAGAAGCATTCCAAATGTTGAAGGATGCACTCTCCTCCGCTCTTGTTCTGGTTCTTCTTAAGGAAGGGCTAAACTACCAGGTCTACATCGATTCTTCTAGCATAGGCTTGGGAGCTGTGCTGATGTAGGAAGGAAAAGTCATCTCTTATGCTTCCCGCCAATTAAAAACCCACAAAAGGAACTATGCAGTTCATGACCTTGAGCTAGCCATTGTAGTGTTCGCTCTAAGGATTTGGCATCACTACCTCTATGGAATTCAATGCTCAATCTTCACCGATCACCAGAGTCTTAAGTATATATTCATTTAGAGAGAACTAAATTGTAGGCAAAGTAGGTGGTTGGAGTTAATCATGATTATGACCTCGATATTCAATACCATCGAGGGAAAGCGAACATTGTAGCTGATGCTTTAAGTCATCATGCTACCCTCAATGCAATCATATCAGAAATCCCATTGGAGGAAGAATTTTGTAAAATGAATATCAAATTGGTGCGTGGCAACTTGCTAAGTGAAATGATCGTTATGAGCAACGTGGAGCCTACTTTTCACCGAGATGTTTCTATAACCCAGTCCAAAGATGATGACTACTTGAACATCAAAGTTGCAATAGAAAGTGGTCATCATCCTGAGTTGAACTTCAAGAAGGGTGCTATTTACATGGACAATCATCTCTTGATTTCAACATCCATATACTAGGAGATCTTGGTGGAAGGCCATAATTCTGGATATCAAGTCCATCAATAAAATTCTAAAATATATCAGGATCTGAAACAATCATTTTGGTGACCAGGAATGAAAAGGAGTGTGGCAGATTTTGTTGTGAAATTCCACGTGTGCTGTTTAGTCAAATCAGAACATCAGAAACTAGGTGGTTTACTTCATCCGTTGGAAATTCCAGAATGGAAGTGGTCAGACATATCTATGGATTTTGTCATGGGTTTGCCTCGTGCAAGGATCGGTGCCGATGCAGTTTGGGTCATCGTCGACCGTACCACTAAATTGGCGCATTTCATTCTAATTTGTCAAACCGACTCCATTGAGAAGCTAGCAAAACTATATATCAAGGAGATAGTAAGATTGCACAGTATTCCTAGGACTATTGTATCTAATAGAGACAATCATTTCACTTCCAAATTTTAACAGGCAGTGCATCAAGATTTGGGTACCACTTTAGCAATGAGCATGACTTTTCACCCGCAGACAGATGGTCAAATAGAAAGGGTCAATCAAATTTTGGAGGATCTTCTCTGTCTATGCATGCTGGATTTCTCAGGCTCTTAGGAAGATCACATCCTTTTAGTACAATTTGCTTATAATAATAGTTTTCAATCGTGCATCAAGATGGCACCATATGAAGCCTTATATGGTAGAAATGCTCCACTCTAATAGCATTGTCAGAAATAGGGGATATGCAGTTGTATGGCCTTAAATTTGTAAAGGAGACAAATAAGAAAGTAAGACTGATTCAGCAAAGGATTAAGACACCTCAAGATAGGCAAAGCAAGTACCACGATGCCCATCATTATCCTTTGGAGTTCCAAGAAAGAGACCTAGTGTATTTAAAAGCCAATTCTATAAAGGGCACATATCATTTCAGGATTGCTAGAAAACTCAACCTGAGATATGTTGGACCGTTTAAGATCATAAAATAGATTGGGCTAGCATCATATAAGTTAGAGCTGCCTAAAGATTTTGCTATTGTGCACAATGTATTCCACATGTCTTATCTCAGAAAGTGCTTAAGAAAATCTCACCACCTAGTTTCTATTCCTCCAATAGAGATCTAGCCAGATTTATCATTCCTTGAAGAACCTATATGAATTCTGGGGAGAGACCAAAAGAAGCCAAGAAGTCATTCCATCCCAATGGTTAAATTACAATGGAAGAATTGCTTATCTACTGAAGCCACTTGGGAGAAAGATTATAATATTAGAGCCAAGTACCATAGACTCTGTCCAAATATTTTCCTTAACACCTTATCATTCAAATCATCTTTCTTTTATCATGTCTTATTCTTTCCACTTGAGTGATGTTGAGGACCGCATTATTCTTAAGTGGGGGAGTCTGTAATAACCCAAGTTGTTACCCTAGTCAATTAGGACTAAATCAAGTCCTAATTATGATCTTAGTGCATTAATTAAGTTGTTAGAAGATTACCACCATGACCTAGTCCAAATCAGGAGTCTCGTGGATCAAAACCTTAATTTTGGGAAATCCATAAACCCTAGAATTTGACCTAATTATTTTGACCTCAAATAAAAAATCAGATTTCGCCATTTTGCTCATTACCCCCAAATTAGCTAGGGGTGATGTTTTGGAGGCATTCAGAAGTTATCAAAATTTTGTGAATATTTTAATAATATTTAAATACCCCGAAAAAAACTTAAGAAAATAAAATACTCATCAAAACTAAAATCTGACTTCACCATTGCGTTCCTCACCCCTTAATTAGCTATGAGTGAATATTTGGAAATTTTTGTGAGTCATTTAATTAATTGAAATAATTAATATAAATTAGAAATTAAATTATTAAATTAATTATTACTCAATATATATTCGCGGTACCGTTAAGTACCTAACGCCGTCTGCCTTTTATCCTGCAGCGTTAGGGCCTTTCTGTTGGATCGGATAGCTAATCTGGAACGTCGGATCCAATATCAGACTGTTCCCTCGCATCGCCTTCCTCGCGGGCGTCACCCGCGACACGCAGCCCCCCGCCGCTCGCGCTGGCCAATCCCGGCGTCCCCGGGCCTCGCCCGCTCCTACACATCCTTATTATTTACCCATTATCAACCTAGGGTACTCCCTTTCGCAAGCAGTGAGTTCGGATCAAAGATTGAGCCCTCTTCGAAGCCCTAATTCTCGCAGATCGCCTATTTTAGATACTCCTATCTCCCTCAATCTGCTTTCATTTTTCTGCAATTTGATTTTGAAATGTTATTTCAATCAATGGATTAACAACATATCGAATTGGATTGATCAATTATTGCGTAAACTAACAAAATTTTAGGATGCATCCACAGTAGTGTACATTGTTACCTCTTTCAGCCGAACCCTTGGACCTAGTGCTTGACCTAGCGCCTGACTAGGTGCTCCTCACCCAATGATTCAACCCTGAGTTAGGTAGAGGAGATCGAGTCCTGCCCGATGGGGTGCGGGCTGAGCCATCTCACTGCCTAAACCACCACTAAAATCCTTACCCTAGCCAGATAGCCTCGGCCCCCGTCGAGGAAGACGAAGGGACCGCTCGGGTCAGGTTAGGTCACCCAGGTCCGACCCGCTTTGCGCGGACCCATCTGCATCAGTAGACGGTTGTGTGTGGGACCCGCAAATCCAGCTGGCATGTGTGGATTTGCCACGCATCGACTATGTGGACCACCTCTGAGCCGCGGTCTCCTCACCCGCAGCAGTGGGTCCCGCTCCTATCCTGCGTCCAACCGTAAGCTGCCTCACACCTCACATTAAGACCTTTTCCTAAGATTAGGAATAGATCCTTGGGTTGATTTCATTCATTGAATAAAGTGGGTTATTCAATGAATGAAACCTTGGTTTTTATCAGTTCCTAAATTTTATAACTAATTTTTGATTATTTTGTCTTTTAACCTCAGGATAAGAATAGGAGAATCATCCTATTAAGTTTAACTTTGATTAATAGGATTTGCCTTAATTATTAGTAAACATTTAGACTGAAACCTAGATCTTAAGCCTTACTTTGGATTATGTGCTTGAAACCAAGCTCATGGTGTTAAATCCGTAATCTCTAGTTTAGCAGATCTTGATCAGATCTTAGTATATAATGTCCAAATTCATCAAATAGGACATATTGATTATCTATTTAAACTTATAGTAGATTCTAATTAAATTAAATTAAAACTTGATTGGTTCTTATTATTTTTAACTTATAAGGATGTGCTTCTATGTTACACTTAATAGTAGAAATTAGAGATCTTGAACTTGTGTAACTTGAAATAGTTAGATTAGTTTAATTATATAATAAATAATATCACAAAGTGTAGTAGAGTCTCCTACTTATTATTGAACTTTTGTTGCTTTCATATTCCTTGTATTTTGTGCCTTATTGCCTTGAACATATCATATAAGAATATTGTTGCATGAAATGAAAACATAGGAAAAAATAGGATAACTTTGCATTAGGTTCAGTTATTGGTTGATTTTTGCGCCTCCTTGTTGACGCTAGGAAATGTTTTTACGCCTTAGCCTCCTTGTTGACGCTAATATCCCTGTAGCCCTAGCCTTCTTGTTGACGCTAAGAATCCTTTCGATTTTAGCAAGCTAAATTTATCCCTCATATGTATGGCAGTTATTACACAGCTTCTATTATTCTACTTATATTAAATTCTAATTCAGTTATGCTTTTTCAATTATACTTTTATTTCAGTCAATCGCATTGCTTATTTGCTTATATATATATATGATGCTAAATCTTTTAGTGCTTACTGTACACATCACTGTTGGATTAGTTAATATAAATTTGCATAACTTATATGATCAACAACATGTTATGATAGATTTTTTTTTAGTAGTCTCACTATGATTTCATATGTATTGGCTATCCTTATTTTATTATACTTTTGAGGTATGTCTCTGGCCTTAAGTTATAAATGTTGTTATTTATAGCTTTTCCCCTTTATATTGTATGCTTGTTGCTCCTATTTTACCATCTTTTGCTTCAGTTTAGGAAAATGGTGATACTAATAAATGTATAAAAAATTTATCAGCCTAAAATGTGCTTTGATAATTTGCTTAATAAGATTTTTTTTTCTTTTTGGTTAGGGCCCTAGCATTGTGAAACCGACAATATCAGAATCTGATCAGTTTGAAAACTTGGTGCTTGAGGAGGAGCCATATCCTGAGGAGGAGCAGCAGGGCAGAGCTAAAAAAATTTAGTTCCTTTTATTTTATTGTGAGGGTGAGAGATATTTCCTTTAATTTTCATTTGAAACTTTAAGTAACTATTATAATAATACAGATACTTGTTGATGCATTTTCTTTTATGTACTATTATTACTGAGCTATTCCATTTTGCCTCTTATTTGATTTATGGTTGATTGGATGTACTTTTTACTTTATTTGCTTTCGCACTCTGTACTTGTATTGATTTAGTGACTGATATTATGTATGTATTCTGAGCTCACCTTTCTCTTATTATGTGAATTGTGGATTTCACCTAATCCATTGTGATAGACTTTAATTACATCTACGCTTGCATGCAAGTGTACTTGGTCTGATGTAATAATTTGGAATGTGAGTTCTGAGATTTATCATCCTCAGGGAATTGGGTGTTCTGCTACTAAGGTATATCTATGTTCAAAAATGTTGAAGTTATGTGTATTTTGTCGAATTGGTTCCTAAACAAGCATAACAATTCTTAGTAGAAGAATACTATGATAAAATGAGAGGAGAGTTGGGTCTCTCCCACGTGATATGTTAGATGACTTATGTAAGATGATTCCCTGAGTATTTCCTTTTTTTTGTAATTTTTAATCAAGTGCACATTGTCCTCCTTAGAGTTTAACTCCAAGATTTACAAGTTCAAATCTCATGCTTGAAATAAACACACAGTCGGTTCTATTTAAGCACAAAGACCCTTATAAGATTTTTAGATTATTAGTTTTCCTCTCATTTCTTGATCATAGAAATGAGGGTTGTTCAGTTAATATCTTACAAGCATTGATTCCACTAAGAGCTTCACGTGCATCATGCACGGTTTAGAAAGTGGAGTGATTTCATTTGGGCTGAATGACTATGTCACCTCATTCATGAGCACTCAAAGAATCCTCTCCATCCCTTCACGTATGCCGAGCAATGGAGCATATTTAGTGGGTCTAAGCATCACAAGCTTAAATTCCTTAGTTGAGCATAGATCGAGATGCGTTAGGCTCAAGAACTTTCTCACATAGTTTTAAGCTCTTATGCACTCATCATTATAGCTCTAAACTAAGGGTGAGCTATGGAGCACAAGACTTGTTTTTAATCTTGATGTCATTTAGTCCATTGTCATTTGGTCCACATTCAAGTCCACAATAGTCTTTTACACTTCTTTAACAAGTCATTTAATTCACAAATTTTATTAAAGCTTGAGGAAATTTTCATACAAAAGTCTCTTTCAATTCATGTAGGATTGCCCTAACCCTCCCCAAGGGAAGTTTAGCTCTCCATTACACAAGATATTAAGAAGAACACATACATGGATAAAGACCCTTCCATGATTAACTAAGAAAGACAAAAAGACAAGAGTTAGATAGTACTAGGAACATTCCTTGATGGAGTTCTTTGAATTTTCTCTTCTTCTTATTCTTGGTTGCTTCTCATATGTCTATAGTGCTGCCTTTCTTCCTTCTTCTCTTTAGCAATAGGAGTCCATCTTCCCTTTGAGAGTTCTCCTTCTCTTTTAAAGCAGCCCTCTCCTTACTTAAGATGTTAGTGAACCAAGTTGGGAACCTCTCTTAAGTCAAGAAGAGTTGAATTTATAGAGGGGGCAGCCTTCCTCTTCCTTTCTTTTAAAATTCTGCATTTCCTTCTTAAAAAATATGTTGTCATCATTTCAAATACAACTTGAGGGGTGAAGTGACCTCTACTTTTCAATTATTTAGTCTTTACATCACTTCAAAATATCAATTCTCCATTAAAAATAATTCTATTGCAGAAGGAATGATGGCTGGGAGACAAGGGGCAGGTTGGGGGTCTTGTTCGAGCCTCATTTAATGCACCTGTTCAGACAAAATTTTGGTGCACCACTGCAGCGCGCTCTGGCGCACAATAACTGTTAAAATTTTGTGAAATGGTACGCTGTGGCGCGCTATGGCATTCTGGTTTGTACATTAATGGGCCGCTACAGCGCGCGGTAGCGTGCTATAGCGCCAGAATTTTGCAGGTTGATCTACTGCAGCGCGCTATAGCACCGGAGATTCGCTAGTTGGTCCGCTGTAGCGCACTATAGCGCCAGAATTTTGCCAGTTGATCCGCTGTAGCACGCTTTAGGGCCAAAGCTTTGCAAGTTGGTCCACTGTAGCACGCTATAGCGCCAGAATTCCACAGGTTGATCCGTTGCAGCATGCTATATCGCCATAGCTTTGCAAGTTGTTCTACTGTAGTGTGCTATAGCGCCAGAATTTTTCCAGTTGATCCGCTGCAATGTGCTATAGCGCCAGAATTTCGCTAGTTGATCCGCTGCAGCGCGCTATAGCACCAGAGCTTTGCAATTTGGTCCTCTGTTCCGCGCTATAGCGCCAAAATCCTGCAGGTTGATCCACTGCAGCGCGCTATAGCGCGCTGTAGCGAATTTCTTCCATAAATAGTTAGAAATTGTTCAGAATTGTCCAGAATTTGATGGGTAAACATTTTTTCCTAAAAAGTAGGCAAAATTTGATTAAGGAGCAGTTTCAATATGAAAATGAATGAAATTTTCCTTTATTTAGTATACAAATTATGGATTTATCACACCCCCACACTTAATTTCTTGATCATCCTCGAGTAAGCTTAAAATATTATTTTTCTATTTCTTTAAGTATGAGTGTCAACAAGTAATATCAATGAGGGTTTGATCTGTATTTCAATACTTATCCTTAACTAAAATGACAAGTGCAATTAGCATCATTTAAATTTTTCTAAGCTAGGTTATGAACAGAGGCTAATAGACTAATTTTCAATTCATAAGTAGTTTTGCTTGGTGCTTAATAATGGCAAAGGTTCCTTGGACTAACTAAACTAGGGTGGTAGTGAATAATCAAGAGTTTTGTTCCATATGTGCTCCTTCTTATGAATCACAAAGATGTTTAATTTTTAGGAGAGATATTTTTCATCATCCTTTTCGATTCTTTTTTTTTGTGGGAGATATTTTTTTTCATCCCTATTTTTATTTTTTTTTTCTTTTTTATTCTTAGAGAGAGACATTTTTCTTCATCCCAATTTTCAATCATTGTAATCTTGAAGTCCTATGGAAGCCTAGTACACTCTTTTAGATTACTCACCTTAATCACTAGTTTTTTTATTCCAAAGCCTTCCCCCATACTTTGTCCCTAGCATTGATTTTAATTTTGGAGATTAGACTCAACCTGAAATCATTCCCTTACTTTGATGATTTAATGGTGTCAATGAGTTAGTCAATTTTTGTTAAGCAACATTTAGTTGATTATCAATTTCTTCATTGATATTTTTGTAACTTCCATGAACTTGAAAATTTTGGAAAAATTTGTCATTTGCAAATTATAGAAAAATTTTGGGACTATGATAATCTATAATTTAATTCCTCAAAATAAAAATAAAAACAACAACAAAAAATACACAAAATAGTAGTGCAAAATACAACCTATCTATTTTTGGTCTTCATCATCCTCCTCTTCTCCCATGTCGTAGGCGAAGTCGCATGGATAGTGAATGTCCAGAATGGGGTACTGACAGGCAGTCGCGGTAGCACAGATGCATTCGGTCCTCCATGCAAGCTCTAATCCTCGAACATTAGTCTTAGAGCTTCATGGAATTTGGGCTGGAATTCATGTTGCTGGGTGAGTTCCTTTATGAAGAACCGCATGTCGGTTGCCAAAGCAGTTCCTAGATCAGTTTATTACTTGTGAATCCGCAGCAACAACTTATCGGAGAGAGTATGGCCGGACGGAGCAGACGCTTCCCCTTGCTCGCCCCTCCTTTTCTTGGGTGGCTTCCTCTCACTAGAACGGGCATTCAGATTTGAACGAGCAAGAGCGGCGATGAGGAAAATGATGGAGTCGGAGGAGAGGACTTTTACCCCTTGGGCCTTGCATATCCTAGAGATCAAAGACCTGAAGGCCAATGCAGCACAGGGTCCCTGGAGAGCCTTCCAGAGCTGCTCAAAAATCATGCTCGAGATACAGATCTCTCCCGGCTTGAACAATGAGCACATGAGGAGCGCTCTGGAGTGGGTCACTTCAGTCAAGCGGCCTAAAGGCATGATATATCTAGAAATGAAAACCAACCATGCACTACTTGTGTCCATCAATTCAGAATGAGGAATGTTTACTAGGCCTCCATCCCAGTTTGTATTTTCATAGATACGCTCTGTAATGAGATCATAAGGATCATAGCGAGATTCCAAGAGTTCTAAGTAAGAGCAAGCACTTACCTCCCCTAGCTCATAGAATTGCTCAATTTGAGCAATCCCAAAATATATATGGTAAGGCATGACATTGACTGAAGCACCAAGATCACACAAGGGATCTAAAAGTACTTCATTTCTTATTACACAAGGAATACATAACCTTTTGAAGTCATCACATTTTGAAGTTGTGAGCTTCTCACATTTGGTTCCTCTCACCCCTTCTCAAGCCTCTAGCTCTTCTTCTATAGCACTAAAATTATCAGTTGTACCTCCCCCATACAATTCTTTAGAATGAATCACACTTACTAACTCTCTTGGATTTACTTCAGTGGAACTGGGTAGAGCTCCTTGCTGTAAATTGATCAGCTGCTTGGAGATCTGCCCCAGTTGGGTCTCAATGTTTCGAAGGGATACTTCTATTCCTTGGATGGAGGCATCATGGCGGGTGATTGTAGCAGTGCGACGCATGAATTGAATTGTCTCAGCTTTAAGGGAGTTAAAGGCTCCTTCCAAATTCGAAGGGTGATGGTTATGATTTCTTCTATTATTAAAGCCCTGTTGATCTGATGAACTCCTCCATTATGATTTATGTTAATATTATTGCTACTCCATGAGAAATTTGGGTGATTTTCCATCCTAGGTTGTATGTATTGGAGTAGGGGTTGTTCATAGTGTTATTGTTTCTTAAATAGTTAACTTATTCTGTATTTGATTACATGAAATGATTATTCAAGTTGCACTTCTTGCTATTGTATCTCCCCCGCATAACTCACATTTTATTTCTTGAACAACGTTAACATTCATTTTCTCAATTCTTTCATTTAAGGCGTGGATTTCTTGTTGCAGTGTCATTATTTGATTTGATTCATTTATTTTAATAGATTCCTTTTTCAACCTTTGGGAAGGCCATTGGTAAGCATTGTTCGCCATTTCTTCTAAGAGGTCATAAGCCTCTTCTTGGGTTTTACTGCTAATCGAGCCTCTGGCGGCCACATTAATGAGAGTCCTTGTTGGAGCGTTCAAACCATTATAAAAGGTTTGAACTTGCATCCATAAAAGAAACCTATAATGTGGGCATCACCTTAAGCACTCCTTAAAATGATCCCATCCATCATAGAGTGTCTCACCTTCTAATTGAGTGAAGTTGGTTATCTCAATTCTCAGCCGAGCGGTTTTCACCGGAGGGTTTAGCTAAGAATTTCTTAGCCAAATCATCCCAAGTCTGGATCGAGTCGCTCAGGAGAGAGCTGAGCCAACTTTTGGCTCTATCTTTAATGAGAATGGAAAAAGCCTTAATTTAACCGCATCTTCAGAGACGCCGTTAAATCTGAAGGTGTCACAAATTTCAAGGAAGGTTGAAATGTGTGAGTTAGGATCCTTAGTGGCTAATCCCCCAAACTGGTTGTTTTGAACCATACTCAGCGTGGAAGGTTTGATCTCAAAATTGTTAGCTTTGATGTTAGGCCTTATGATAACATGGGGGATTCACCTAACTGTGGGTAGTGCATAGTCTCTCAGGGGTCTTCCCCTCAGTTCTCCTAAAGGCTCTCCAAGATTTTCATTAAAATTTTCTATATCAACTTGTTGATTTAGTAGAATATTTTCTTCTCTTCTAGCTTGTCAATATGTTCTTTCAATTTCTGGATCAAGAAGATAATCAGTGCAAATTCTTCTATTCATGCAAGACAAAAATTAAGCTATCAAGAACAAATATCAGTAACATTCAATAATTCAGCAAACTCAAATACAAGAAAAAAAATAGAAAAGTAATTGGTTAGCACTTATAATTATAAAAACAAAAATTAAAATTATATGCAAAGGATTTGCTTAAATCACTATTTACTGATATATTCTCCTTAATACAAAACAAGTACCAATTCTCCGGCAACGATGCCAACAACTTGACAGACTTTAATTACGTCTGCGCTTGCACGCAAGTGTATGTGGTATGAAGTAATAATTTGGAATGTGAGTTTCGAGATTTATCGTCCTCAGGGAATTGGGTGTTCTGTTACTAAGGTATATCTACGTTCAAAAATATTTAAGCTATGCGTATTTTGTTGAATTGGTTTCTAAACAAGCACAATAATTCTTAGTAGAAAAATATTATGATAAAAGGAGAGGAGAGTTGGGTCTCTCCCACATGATATATTAGATGACTTATGTATGTTGATTCCTCAAGCATTCTCTTTTTTTTTTAATTTTTAATCAAGTGCACATTGTCCTCCTCAGAGTTCAACTCCAAGATTTACAAGTTCAAATCTCGTGCTTGAAATGAACACATAGTCGGTTCTACTTCCGCACAAAGACCCTTATAAGATTTTTAGATTATTAGTTTTCCTCTCGTTCCTTGATCATAAAAATGAGGGTTATTTAGTTAATATCTTACAAGCATTAATTCCACTAAGAGCTTCATGCGCATCATCCACGATTTAGATAGTGGAGTGATTTCATTTGAGCTCAATGACTATGTCATCTTGTTCATGAGAACTCAAAGAATCCCCTTCATCCCTTCACATATGTAGAGCAGTGGGGCATATTTAGTGGGTATAAGCATCACACACTTCAACTCTTTAATTGAGCATAGATCGAGGTGCATTAGGCTCAAGAACTTTCTCGCGTAGTTCTAAGCTCTTATGCACTCATGATTATAGATCTAAACTAAGGGTGAACTATGGAGCACAAGACTTGTTGTTAGTCTTGATGTCATTTAGTCCATTATCATTTGGTCTACATTCAAGTTCACAATAGTCCTTTACACTTCTTTAACAAGTTATTTAATACACAAATTTTATTAAAGCTTGAGGAAATTTTCGTACAAAAGTCTCTTTCAATTCATGTAAGATTGCCCCAACCCTCCTCAAGGGAAGTTTAGCTCTCCATTACACAAGATATTAAGAATAACACATACATGGATAAAGAACATTTCATGATCAACTAAGAAAGACAAAAATACAAGAGTTAGAGAGTACTAGGAATGTTCCTTGATGGAGTTCTCCAAATTTTCTCTTCTTCTTGTTCTTAGTTGCTTCTCCTAGGTCCGTAGTTGTGCCTTTCTTCCTTCTTCTCTTTAGCAATAGGAGTCCTTCTTCCCTTGGAGAGTTCTCCTTCTCTTATGAAGCAGCCCTCGCCTTTCTTAAGATGTTAGTGAGCCAAGTTGGGAACCTCTCTCAAGTCAGGAAAAGTTGAATTTATAGAGGGGCTGCCTTCCTCTTTCTTTCTTTACAAATTCTACATTTCCTTCATAAAAAATCTGTTGTTATCATTTCAAATGCAACTTGAGGGGTAAAGTGACCTCTACTTTTCCATTTTTTAGTCTTTACATCACATTGAAATATCAATTCTCCATTAAAAATAATTCTGCTGCAGAAGGAATGATGGCTGGGAGACAAGGGGTGGGTTGGGGGTCTTGTCCCAACCTCATTTAATGCACCTGTTCAGACAAAATTTTGGCACGCCGCTGCAGCACGCTGTGGCGCATTATACTAGTTTAAATTTTGTGAAATGGTCCGGTGTGGCGCACTGTGGCGTTCTAGTTTGTACATTGATGGGCTGCTACAACGCACTGTAGCACGCTGTAGTGCCAAACTTTTGCAGGTTGATCTGCTGTAGCACACTATAGCGCCAGAGCTTCGCAACTTGGTCTGCCGTAGCATGCTATAGCGCCAATATTTTACAGGTTGATCTGCTGTAGCACACTATAGCACTAGAGCTTCACAAGTTGGTATGCTGTAGCACGTTATAGTGCCAGAATTTTGCCAGTTGATCCGCTGCAACGCGCTATAGCACCATTGCTTCACAAGTTTGTCCGCTGTAGCACGCTATAGAACTAGAATTTTGCCAGTTGATCCACTGCAGTGCGCTATAGCGCCAGAATTTTGCCCGTTGATCTGCTGCAGCACGCTATAGTGCCAGAGCTTCGCAAGTTGGTCCGCTGTAGCGCACTATGGCGCCAAAATCCCGCAGGTTGATCCGCTGCAGCGCGCTATAGCGCGCTGTAGCGGATTTCTTCCAAAAAATATTTAGAAATTGTCTAGAATTGTCCAGACCTTGCTGGGTAAGCATTTTTTCCTGAAAAGTAGGCAAAATTTGATTAAGGAAGCAGTTCCAATATAAAAATGAATGAATTTTTCCTTTATTTAGGATATAAATTATGAATTTATCACAATAATAAGTGAGGGATTTGCCAGAGTAGCACACCGCCCTTAGTCTAATGATTGTGGATCTGGGGGGGGGGGGTGGCGCCACACCTGTGGCCCGGTTCCTTCCATTAAATTAAATTGGGGATTGGCAATGTCCCAAGCCCTCAGGCCTTTCTAGCCCAATTGACTGCTCCCTAACCCATCTCTGAGGCTATAAATAGCCTCAGGATCCATCTTGAGAACCTTTTGCTATTTGTAAGCTCCTAATTAATGCTCATTCGCTATCTTTCCTCTCCCGACCATTTTTGCAATATGAGCTCACTCAGCCTCTCCAGCCACCTCCAGCTGCATTTCGAGGGTGCGTCCTGAAGTTCAAGACCCCTAGCACTTCTCTGAATCTCAGCTAGGCTGTGAAGTCCTCTTGACAGATCGAACTAGTAGTCTCGATAAATCTAGGTCCACTTGTTTGTATTAAGCCAATTAGGCTCAATACCTTACTCCATTTGATTCATATGTTTTTCTCTAGTCTAATCAAAACCAACGCAATAATTTTTGGGGATCAAGCCAAACTTGATCGATGGAGCTGTCGTCCCCTCAAAAATTTTGAACCGAGTAAGGTCCCAGTGATCTGGCCACTCCCAGACCTAGCCAATCTAGGGCTTCGACTCATCCTGACTCCCTAAAGGTGTACGAGTCAAGCCCTGGACTTGGCTCAATCTATGTGAAGAGAATTTCTCCTCACTGAGAAATCCCCAATTGAAAATTTAGCCAATAGCCTCCCGGTGATCCTGGCCACCACGGCACCAAATTTGAAGTTCTAATGATGCGTTGTGATGTGGTGATGGTGTAGGGATTTAATGAACGCTCTGGCGTGTTCCAAAGCCACGTAATTTTGCGAATAGATTTAAGCCCTAATCGGTGAGGTTGGGGGATGGCACCATAAGGTATAAGCATAGTGCGGGTCGGGCCGACCCCTGACCTACGCTGTTTGACAATGATGGGTCCTCAGGCCAAACTGACCCGCATGTTTTGGTAATAGGTCAAGGCCTGTTTAATAAATAATAAAACCATTTATGAATTAAATTCCTTAAGAAAATTCCAATAAAAATTAGAAATGCAATTAAAATAATACCTACTAAATTATTTAAATAACTTTATCTACTCATCAAAATTATATAAAATTATATACCCTTTTGTTCAGAAAATCATGAGGAACAATAATATACAAAATATTTAGATTTCTGTGGTTGAATTTTAATATTTTTCTTAATTACAAAATAACTTGATATGGTGGATTAGCTTGTATGCTTAGCCAAATTTCATGATTCAAGTTCAATTATGTTTCTTATACCTTGTAGAATGCATGTGCTAAGTGAAATAAGTTTTTGAATATTATTTAAATAATTATGTCCTAATCTTAGAAATACATTGATAGACTGTCAATACACATCTACACTCGCACACAAGTATACGCGATCCGAAGTAATAATGGAAAGTGAGTTCCGAGATTTATCGTCCTTAGGAAACAGAGTGTTTTGTTACTAAGGTATAATTGCTTTCAACAATGTTTAGACTAATGATATGTTGTGGTTTGGTTTACTCCAATTTAACAATACAAGATTGTAATTCAAAATTGTAGTTTAGAGAAGAAGAAAGAGTTGGGTTTTATAATGTAATTTATTAAGGGATTGGTGTAAGTACTCTTATTCATTCAACTATTAAATGATACTTGCTTACATACAAATTATAGTCAAGTGATAAAAGCATTCCTTAGATTGTTCCTCTAATTCTATAAACTCTTGCATGAGATGAACTCAAGAAGGTTCAATCTCGCCTCATAGACCCTTGTGTGATCGATATGAGTCAAATCTAATTTTTTATGTCTAAGTTATCAAATTAATAATTTTGATTTCAGCGATCACACAAACTTGACTCCACTTAATTAGCATCACGTGCTTCCCTTGAAATTCAACAAAGGAAGTGAATTATTGGGCTAAATGGATTATGTCACATTCATTCATAAGCACACAATTCCTCATCTTCCTCATTTAACTTATGATGAGCTATAGAGCATAATAGGTGGCTCTTGGCTCACATGCATCCACCTCTCGACTGAGCTCAAAGAACAATGCCATTATGCTCAAGAGCTTGTCACTGAGCTCTAAGCACTAGTGCACATGTTCCTAGCTTTACACCAATTGGTGAGCTATGGAGCTCTAAGAGGATTAAGTTACCAAGTTCAATTCATCACATTAATCTTAAGGCGTTTACACTGAGAATCCTTGCACAGCGAATATTATCACATACATTCACGGTCAAAACCTTTATGTGCATGTCCATAGTTTTGATGTGACAAGTCAGCTTGATAATATTTTCTTTATAACAATTTAATTTAAAATAAACATTCATCATACAGCCTGCTTTCAAACAAGGTCATATCTAAACCAAAAATTGATTTTAGAATTTTATTCTTTGAATAAAATGAGTACAAAGACCTTTTATCCAGAAATTAATTACATGACTTAACCCAACCCTCCCTAAGGAGGGTATAGCCTACCATCACAAAAGAAATACAAGAAATACTAAACAATGAATCAAACCTTTGCATGGTTCCTACAGCAAAGAACGTAAAGTGGAGATTAAGAGAAATACTAGGATCAGCCCTTAGCGTTCACCTGTTTCCTTCTTGCACTCCAACCTCACCTTCATTTGGGTGTTCCTTGAATGTTCTTCCTACTTTCCCTTGGTGGTCACCTTCTCCTTCCTTGGGTATGGTTTCTCCTTTCTCTCTTGGATGCTGCTTCAAAATTTTTAGAGCTGAGAATTTCAAAAAGGGGAACCCTCTCTAAGTGTTTTTCCTTGGCTTTTATAGTTGTTGCCTCCAACCTCTTGAGTTAATTTTGCTAATACTTTCGTCTTCTTTTCTTTAATGGTTATTTAAAGAATATTCCTTTTATTCTCTTGAAAATGAAAAGATTTAATGCAAATTGTATTGATGGAAACTGGGGAAGACAAAAGGATTTGAAATTTCTGGTCTTCATATGTTGAATTAAATGCTTAATTCTGGCTGAGATTACAACTGGCAGTACGGTGCACTACAGTGCCCGCGTCTCGGTTTAGGACCACTGTGGCGCATTGTGGTGCACTTGGGTGTGCTACAGCGCATGCGTCTCGGTTTAGGACCGCTACAGCGCGCTGTAGTGGGTTGCCGAATTACTGTAGCGATACGACGCGCTATAGCGCCGAGCTTTCAGATTGAGCATACTTAAGAGTGTTGTGGCATGGGCTAACTTAAATTTCTTCATAAGTCCTGGCCCAATTGATCTGTTGCTGTGCGCTGTAGAGCCGAGCCCTCTATTTGTATCCGATGCAGTGCGCTGTAGTGCCAGAGTCTCGGGTTGAGACCACTGCGGTGCGTTGTAGTGAGGCCCCATGAGAATACTATTATGTTTCTAGATCCAGTGAGTTTCATTGTAGAGGCTGTAGCTCCAAAGTCTCTGGTTGAGATCGCTGTGGCGCGCAGCAGTACTTGCGTTTCGGTTTGAGACCGCTGCGGCGCGCTGTAGCGAGGAGCACTCGGGTTAAGATCGCTTAAGGGAGCTATGGCGCACCGTAGCAATTTTCTTCTAGATTTTCTACAACTAGATTAACCAAACCTAGTAATCTAACTCTCTAATAATTTAATGGATAAGTAGAATCTAATTGCCAAGTTTCATATAATTTAAATGGTTAGATTTGTAATTAAGTGCTAATCCATTTTGGCTTGATTTAGTGTTTGATTAGCCTTAATTACTTTCAATTTTGCTTAATTAAATGTTTATGTGCTCCAAAAATAGTAGTATGTAAGTTAGAGAATTTAAACCCTAATTGGGGCACTTCAATTAATTGATTTGATATAAATCAATAAAAAACCCTAAGAATTTTATAGAAAATGATTAAATTAATCAATATATGAATTGAACCTAATTTGGACATTAATAATGCACAAATAACTCACTAATTTTGTTATTTATCATTAATTAAACAATTGGTCTTAGTTCGATCAAGTTAGAAACAAAGTTCTAACTTATCTAGATTAGGGTCTAAACCTTAATCACCCTAAGAAAATCACTTGATTTGAATAAATATAGGACTTACATTGTTTTAATAATATCTACTAATTTTTCACTGATCTTAAATCATTAAAATAGAAATATTAAGATCTATATGAATTCATGTGATTGATCATCCAAACATATACCTTTAAATCTTTTATTTTCTCTTAAGTAAGACCCTTAGCATGAGATGAATCATAAAATAATAATGATTTGCAAAATGATCAATCCTTAATCAATTACATGATTGTATCCCATAATTGTAGTATAGGTTGTGATCAGATGGATTTACTATATGGTTTGTAGAATTTAGTCTAATAAAATAAGAATTGCAAACTTAATAAGTCTTAGATCTTAGATCAGAAATTGTATAATTCAGTAGTAAATCTTTAATGTTGTGATCTAATAACCATAATTCAATAATTTTTAAGCCTTATCAATAGAGTAGCTATTGAGGTAGGAAGAACTTATTGTGAAATCTTGAGGTACAAACTTAGATGCACCCTCTTACCCTTAGATACTTAATTCTACATATTTGAGGTAGAATAACCTAAATATTTAGACTAAGATTATTTTCTTGTGATAGTATCCTAAATTGAATGACTTCTAAGTTACATCCTTGAAACCCTTGTGTAGAATTAACCCCATTGGAGTGTGAATTCATTAGTCTGTTGTTCCTTGGCTATTAATTAGATTTGTTAGAATTAGTAGAACTATTAGTTGGAGGTGATGGTGTAAATTGAAAGAACTGATTTATTTCAGTAGTAAGCGAAGTTAGTTGAGTTACCCTAAATAAAACTGTAGAGTCTTAGTCTTATCTTAGATAGTTATATAAGTACAGTACAGTTTAGGATAAATATCCCAAGTTCAAGAGTGTTATAAGTAGGGGGATTTAATACTTAGTTTGAGAGAATAAACTGTGACAGGGTCCTGCCCCTTATCGTCGTGTGTTCTGGTAAGTGCAGTTAAATAAACTAAGTACTTCAAGTAACCTTTCATAGAACACTATAAGTATGATTATAATTAAGATATTTAATAGCTTAGCTTGAGAGAATAAACTGTGACCGGGTCATGCCCCTTATCGTCATGCATTTCGATAAGTGCAGTTAAACAAACTAAGTGTTAAAATCACTTTTCTTAGAAACATACCTTATATGTTTATACAATCTCTTCAATTGATAAGTTTAAGTATAATCTTAACTAATTCCATTCAGTTGATTAGAATTAGGAGTCAGAATTCATTTAGATGAATTATGCACAATGAAGATAAATGGATTTATTGCTCATTATTGAATTGATTTTTAGATTTTGATGATTTAAAGCATATAGTCATAAAAGCCATGGCATATCATAAAATGCATAAGTCATATCAGCATTAGAAGAATGAATGAGCTTACTTAAGGACTTTGTTAGCAGACCATTCGCTCACCTAGGATCTGTGGAGTGTCTTGTGACACCAAGCCAGCATATCAATGGCATTCAGTTCAATGGCATATTCATATGCATAATACTAAATTCAGTGACATGATAAGGACTCTGTTAGCGGAGAGTTTGCTCACCTAAGGACTTTGTTAGCGGAGCATTCGTTCACCTAGGATTTGTGGAGTATCTCGTGATACTAGGTCAGCATATTAGTGGCATTCAGTTCAGTGGCATATTTAGATGCATAATTATAAATTTAGTGACATGCAGCATAGTTTGAGATCATTATTTACTCAGTTTCATATTACTTACTATTTTCTTTGCATTTTAGTATTCAGTTTATAATTTTAGTTTTACTTTACTTTCATATTTTCATTGTTATGAGCTTTCAGCTATTTTATTATCGTTTCTACAATTTTACTTAAACTATTTAAATACTAAGTATTAGATAATTATAACTACTAGAGTAACCTTCGATGTGTTAGACTTATTGTCTAATATGTGGTACTTTTGGGATCCGGTAATTTGCTATATTCAGTGCAGCTTGTGGAGCTAGATCAGGAGCTTTCACATGAGATTCAAGAAGAGTTTGTGGAGTATTAGAGGACTCTTCATTGGCCTTTATTTTCTACACTAGTTACTTTCAGTTCAGTACTTAGGTTATCTTCTATATTTTTATTTAGTAAATAGTTTGTAATAATTATAGATATATTTTCTTTTCTTTTCTGAAACAAATGCTTACTTAGCTTCGGTTATAAATGTTTTTGGACATATGCTTTAGCTTCCGCACCCTATGTTTTCTACTACTTATACTTAGTACTATGATGCGATCAGGATATACATAATCTACTAGCGTTCGTGTAACTTGGATCTTACCTTTATTCATAATATAATATACACAAGTACCATATATAATACTTAAGATAAGGATAATACACTTATCTTAAGAATCAGTACTCAACCCTCTTCTCTTTGAGGTTGAGTCTCAACAACTCTTCTACTCAGTAGCTGCATTCGGGGAGGTTCAGTTTTTATCCTGAGTAATGCACCATTCCGCCACCAATTGTTACTCCTTACACTAGCTCAATTGCGTGCGGCGACGGGACGGGGCATTATAGTTGGTATCAGAGAAGTATCATAAAGTGTTAGATAAGGAAAGTGATCCTCTCTACTATATGATCCGTTCTCTGGAACAATTATAATCACAATCACTAAGTGTAAGAAAAGCAACATACATAACTTCATTAAGTCAAATCTCAAAAATGAAAACTAAGAATGTCTAAAAATGACACCTTATGAATTGAACGAACATTAAAATATACTTAAAAGTGAAATACAAGTAACAAAGGACATCTTAGGATATGAACAAACTTTAAAGAAGTAAAATATACAAGTAAGATACTTATATCTGAAAGATGTGAAAAGCTAGAACTAACATTTGAATGAAATTTTAGGAATGGAATATCAGCAGTTCGAGTACTACTACTACCTTAGATTATTCGACGAGTATTGGGCAGATGATTTCCAAGATGGCAAAGTCTATGGAAGGACCATTGAAGGAGTATCACCACATGGAGTAGACGTACTAGATAAGATATTAGTTTATTTGACCTTCAGTGGAACTAGTCTTCCTGTTCTTGCCAAAGAATGGTTGAACCATGTGATCACTACTTTTTGAGAGACAGCTTGTCCAGATGACTATCTTCTTCATATTTTGGGAACTCCACTTAGAGGTTCAGCAGATAGATGTTGGTGTTGGACTTATAGAAGATTATCAAGAAAGTGCTTAGTAGTCTTGTACGATGATTTTTTTACTTCCATAAGGGCAGAATATTGTAGTTGATCTTCTTAAATTGTCTCTTGTATCTTCCTTTCACATTATTTTATCCTTTTTATCTATATGTGTACCTTCTCCTTTGAGAAGTAATGATTGAAAGGAACAGTGGATTTTTGTTTTACCTGCTGAATTCATACTTTTAGATATTGCAGTCATGAATCCAGATCCCCCACAGCTCCTACGCCCATTAAGAACATGATCTCGTCTTCAGGCAGACCTGATGAAGTTAACTCCCTGGCCAGTCTAATGAGAGCCTTTATAGAATGCAATGCGCAACAGGTGCAAGAAACTTGTGCTCATATTATGAACTCTTGTCAACAACCCAATGCTTAGATAGTAACTTTATTTGCATCACACTTTTCTGGAGCTGTCATTTTGCATAGTTTCCTGCATCTTCGGACACCTACCTTCAATGGGGCACTGAACCTAATGGATACCATCAGCTGGCTCAAGTTAGCTGAGAAGAATTTAGCAAGCATAAAGTGCCTGAACTCTGAGGCCATTCGTCTGGCCACCCACCTATTTCAAGATGAGGTAGAATATTGGTGGGAAAACAAGCGCAACACTAAATTTGCAGACTACGAACTTGAAGATATTTCATGGGACCAATTCATTGAAGCTTCTAGAGAAGCCTTTATTATAGTATTTGCCCAGGCAATACTTGAAGATGAACTGCTCCATTTGACTCATGGTGGAAGATTCATGGTGGACTACGAACTTGAATTCCACTAACTATCTCGTTTCACTCCAAACTTAGTTAAGTCTGAAGCCTCTCGATGTCACCGATTTTTGAAAGGGTATAGAGATTCCATCAAGGCTTATTTAATTTCCCAACAAATCAATAATTTCTCTGAATTAGTCAAAGCTGCCAGTCTATAAGAAAATTTTCATGGACAAATGGATTGAAAGAGAAAAGCCAACTTTGTGCACCCCATAAGATAAAACTTTGGCCATTGAAAGGTGGCAAAGGTATATAATATGGAAGTAGAATAACCCCAGATGAAATCTTTTGAATGTAAGTACTGCCACCCATACAAAAAGTGTTACCACCAGGGTAACGTGTATTATACTTGATGCCAAGGTTACTATCAATAGAGCACCCATCACTCGCTCACGGCATGATCAAGTGTTCCATCCTCAGCCACTGAACTATCGATCCTCTACTTTGGCCGTAATGCTAGCCTCATCTTCTTCTAATAATCCCAAAGCTACAGCACCTACTCCTAAATTGTCCTTCAACCATCAAGGTCAAAGGCCTTAGGAGTTTACCGAACTTTAATGATTAAATTAATTGTCCTAATTTTCATCTCAAGCTGCCAACCAAACTTGATATAATTATATCAATATTAGGAGCTTAAAGGTTAAGCTCCAAGCATGGGGTTCAATCTCTTAAGTTAGAATTTCTAAATATTGAGAGTTTAGAGCTCTTACTTGCTAATCTTTACAAAATATTAACAAGAAGATCACCTTATTTCCAATTACTAAAAATTATCTTACTTCCTCTGGCATATTTCTCATGCTCCTCATAAGTACAAGTCTTATGCTAGAGAATCTCGGTATTGAACTAAACAATCAAATGGCTGCTTAAAATAATGAAGCTATCCTAATGAAAGTAGAGTTGTTCAATGGAGAAAAGTGTGACAAAATCTATCTTTTAATCACACTAAATATTACTTAAGAAATAACTTGAGCAACTTTATGAATAGAAGATACTAAGAAAACCTTAAGCTAATGGAGTTGAGTCTCAACTAGGATCTCAAGTAATTTAACCAAGATATAGATCTCATAAGAAGTGATAATTAAACTTGAAGGTATTGACTCTTTGGTAGATTAAGAAGAAACGTTGAAGTTAGGATTGAAATCGAGTTTCAATTCAAACAAAGAAAAGGTAACAGAAAAATGATTTAGAAGTATATGAAGAAAGTTTTGATAGAATAGCTTGAGGAATAAGTCTAGTTCAAGTTTGTTGTCACCGATGATTAAGAACATCATTTTATCTCAAAAATATATAAACTGTCCAAATATCATTCTGATCAATGTACATACTTTAATTTTCTATGTCTACTAATATGACTGAAAGGGTATTTATTTATACGTCTACTTTTCTTATCTTTAAAGCCTTGCTCTGATACCAACTATAATGCCTCATTATTAGATCAAGTAATCTACATTGATAATGAGTGTTTATGTAGTACCTAATACTAGATTAGTGAATTTAAACCCACTATTAAGTACTATAAGGAGTTACTTATCTCCAAAGGATAAAATTAGATGATAAACATTGTAAATATACATACATACCATCCCAACCATTCAGAAATAGTAAGAAATTGCATTACAGAATAATAAAGTAAAACATATAGACTTTAATAAAGTAAAACATATAGACTTTAATAAAGTTTATACAAATATTTAGGGACACACATCCTCAAAGGTATGGACAGTAAAAAGACTGAAAATGAGTAAAGTGCAAAAGCTGCAACAACTGAACAATATCCACTTCGGGTCCAAGATCCACACCTAGCTCCTGATCTACCCTTTTTTAGTTTTTTAATATGGTATGGCACAATCAATAAAAGAAAACAGGTGGTTATAATTCAAAAAATCTAAATATAATTTAAGGGTAAATAATGATGTTATTATATTAAGCAAATATTACAAAAATCATTTATAATTTAATAATGGTGAAACATTTTGAAAGGAAATGAACAGAAAGGTAAATAATATTAAAAATTGTAAAGTAAATAAGAACACATATTATGATAAAGTTGTTCATTCATGCACCAAATTTGTTAATAAGGCATTTAATAGCTGATGAATTCATAAATCATATCTAAAATAAAGGAAAAAAACTATTTATTTAAGATATTTTTGCTGCTCCTAAATCAAAATTTTCTATCTTTTCAGGAAATAGAATCCAAAGGAGCTCTAGGGCATTTCTACAATTTTTCTAAAAATATAAACAAAGAATTCCACTACATCGCGCTGCCGCGCGCGGTCGAGCACCGCAGCAGGCTGCAGCGGAAACATTTAAACTATATTAAACAGGCTCCCATTAATTGAATAATGATTTTTGCGGAATTCACTGCTACAGCGCACGATCGCGCGCTACAGCGGTTTACCTTGAAAATACTTATGATTATTAAAAGGGGGCTCAACTAATTGAATAGTGATTTTTGCGGAATTCACCGCTACAGCGCGCGCTTGCGCGCTGCAGCGGTTTATCGCGAATATACTTGACTTTACAAACTAGGCCACCCAACTAATTGAACAGTATTTTTTGTGGAATTCACATCTACAGCGCGCAGTCGCGCGCTGCAGCGGTTTATCGCGAAGGACTTGGCTATATAAATTGGGCCGCCCAACTAATTGAACAGTGTTTTTTACGGAATTGACCGCTACACTGCGCTGTAGCGGTCTGCCGCGGAAATATTTCTCTCTATACAATCTGGAAAAGGAACTAATTGAATAGTGTTTTTCGCGGAATTCCCCGCCACAGCGCGCGGTCGCGCGTTGCAGCGGTCTACAGCGGAGGACTTGGCTAAATTGCTAGGGACCTGGGTATGCTAAAGCATGCCGCAGCACGCTGCAGCGGCCCGCTGAAATTTTTCCCATACAATGCATTTAATGCGGCTTGAGACATGACCTTTACCTGAATGTTGTCTCCAGCCATCATTTTCTGCAGCAACCATTTTTGTAAGCTTTGAGGTGATGTTGTGGCTAAAGAAATGAGATTATTCTCACCTTACCTTAAATTAAAAATTAGTGCAATAATGAATTTAGCATTTTGTATGAAAATTCTGGATGCTTATGGAGGAGAGAAGCATGCAGCCCCTCCCCCAAACCCCCCCCCCTTCCTATAAATACCCCTCCTCATGACTAGAGGAGGGTTCACAATTTTAGCAAAAATTCCCTAAGTAAGGAGAAGAGCCAAAGGAAGAGAGAGCTCCCCAAGTGTGGCAAGGCAAGCTTTTGCAAAGGGAGAATAGGAAGAAGGCAGCACTAGCAACCTAAGGAGAGGATAATTAGAAGGAGAAGAAGAATTCCGGAGAACTTCTACGGAGCGTTCCTAGTATCTTCTAAACTCAATCTTGTATTTTCTTTTTAGTGACCATGAAAGGGTCTTCATCTATGTATGTGTCTTCCTTATTTTCTTGTGTAATGAGTAGCTAAACTCCCCTTGGGGAGGGTTGGGATGAAGTCCCATGATGCATAATGTAATATTGTTGTATGAATGTTTTCCCTCAAGCATAATGTATTTGTGATTTTAATGTCTTACTAAGAAATTTTCATCTAAGTTAGTCTTGATGTATTTATGAGAAAATAACTAAAAAGGTCCAAGATCTAATTATCTTGTGCTCCTTAGCTCACCTTAGGTGGGATGCTAGATTTTGAGTGCATGGAAGCTTAGAACCATGTGAGAAGGTTCTTGAGCTCAATGCACCTCAACTTAAGCTCAATCTAAGAGTTAATGCAAGTGATGCTAAGACCCACTAAATGAGCTCCTTAGCTCTACATAATTGAGATTGAGTAATAAAGTGTTGAGTGCTCATGAACTAAGTGACATAGTCGTTGAGCCCAACATGTGATTCTCTCATCTCAGCCATGTGAGATGCGAAGTGATGCTCGTAATGGAAAATCAATGCTTGTGAGATCCTAAGATTTAAGAAAATTTAACTTCTCCTTAAATAAAGAGAAAGTGAATTAACTTTAAATCTCAAGAATCTTACAAGAATCTTTGTGCTAAAGTAGAACCGAATGTGAGTTCATTTTGTGCACGAGATTTGAACTTGTAAGCCTTTGAGCTAGACTAAAGGACAACAATGTGCACCTGATTTCAATTGAACTAAATGATAAAGCTTGAGAAACAAATCTACACAAGTATTATATTATTTCATGTGGGATGGGCCCAACTCTCCACTTTCTTTAAATCTTGATATTTACTTAGTGAATATTCCTGCTAATTTTAGACCAACCAACCAATACATACTATAGCTTAAATATTAGTGAGAATAGATATACTTTAGTGCCAAATCAACCAATTTTCTGTGGTTCAATAAATTCCTAGAAAGTCACACTTTCCACTTATTACTTTAGACCACGTACACTTGCATGCAAGCGCAGATGTGTATTTACAGTATGTCAAGTTTTTGGCGCCGTTGCCGGGAAATTGGTTTTTGATTTGAACTAAAGATAATCTATAAGTAGCTAGCGATTTAAGCATTTGATATTTTTTTTATATTAGTAGTTTTACATTTTCTATTGTAATTATCAAGCTAACATTTTATATTTTTTTTGTTTATTTTCATTTCCAAAATATATCTGTTTGATCTTTATTGCTAAATCGTTCTTTATAAGCTTTATTGAAACTTGTATGAGTAAAAGAGTCTATACTGAATATCTGTTTGATCCTAAAATAGAACCAACATACTTACAAGCTAGGCGAGAATGAAACTTATCAAACCAACAAGTTGTGATGGACACTTTCACTAAAAACTTAGAAGAGCCTAGAGGTAAAGCACTGAGAGATTATGCACTGCCCACTGTTAGGGGCATTCTCCATGCGATTGTAAGGCCGAATATAGAAGCCCATAATTTTGAAATCAAACCCTCTACGCTGAGTATGGTACAAAACAATCAGTTTAGAGGATTAGCCACTGAAGATCCAAATTCACATATTTCAACCTTCCTCGAAATATGTGATACCTTCAAGTTTAACGGCGTCTCCGAAGACGCAGTTAAATTGAGGCTATTTCCTTTCTCATTGAGAGATAGAGCCAAGAGTTGGCTCAGCTCTTTACCGAGCGATTCTATCCGTACTTGGGATGATTTGGCTAAGAAATTCTTAGCCAAATACTTCCCTCCGGCTAAAACAGAACGGTTGAAAATTGAGATCACCAACTTTACTCAGATGGAAGGTGAGACTCTTTATGACGGGTGGGAACGCTTTAAGGAGTACCTCAAACGTTGCCCGCATCATGGGTTCCCTCTTTGGATGCAAGTGCAAACCTTATACAATGGTTTAAACCCTCCGACAAGGACACTCATTGATGCAGCCGCCGAGGGATCCATTAGTGGAAAAACCCAACAGGAAGCCTATGACCTCTTGGAAGAAATGGCAAACAACGCTTACCAATGGCCACTTCTAAGGAATGATTCCAAGAATAAAAAAGAGTGTAATTCACTAGGAAACTCACAGAAAATCCTAGAACTGCAAAATCAAATTTCCAAACTTAATAAGAAGATAGAATATGGTTATATAAGCCCTTTATAGGAGAATGATGGGGAATTTAGAGATGTTAATATAATCATGAATCATAGAAGGAATGGAGAAAGATTCGAAAACTCTCTAAAAGAATTTAGAAACTCCACTATTTAATTCACGAATAAAACTGACGCCACACTAAACAGGCATGAGCACACTCTCCTCAGACAAGAGGAGACGGTTAAAAGAATTGAATAAAAATTGAAAGATATAATAAAGCAGCTAGAACAACCTTCACTAGTCGGGGTGATCAGGGAATATGAAAAAGAATCAGATAATGCAATCACCTTAAGAAGTGGAAGGGTTGCTCATGAGATCGTGAGAAAAGAGAATAGCGAAGATATCGCTAAATCTAGAGAGAAAAAAGAGGAAGAAAAAATAATAAGGACAGAAGAGATTGTGGCAAGGGATGCTGCAAGGGATGAACATAGAGACGCACCTAAGGAAACCCCTCATATACCTTATCCTCGGCATATGGTTAAGGAGAAACTCGATGTCCAATATCAAAAATTTCTTGAGACTCTTAAAACTTTTCACATCAATATCCCATTCACTGAAGACCTCGAACAAATGCCTAGTTATGCCAAGTTTATGAAAGACATCTTATCCAAGAGAAGGAAGATTGATGAAAAGAAGATTGTGGCATTAACTGAGGAATGCAGTGCAATCCTTCAAAGAAAAATTCCCACTAAAAAGAAGGATCTTGGGAGTTTCACTATCCCATGCACGATTGGATGCCAATTTTTTCAAAAAGCCCTTTGTGATCTTGGCGCTTCTGTTAATTTGATGCCTTTCTACATATTCAAGAAACTAGAAATTGATCAGTTAAAACCTACCTCTGTTCTACTCCAATTTGCTGACAGATCTGTAAAATCTCTTTTAGGAATTGTGGTAAATATACTTGTAAAGGTTGACAAGTTCACCTTCCCAGCAGACTTCATAATCTTGGACATGGAAGATGAAAATCAAGAGATTCCTATTATTTTAGGTAGACCTTTCTTGGCTACAGGATGAACCTTAACTGATGTAGACAAAGGGGAATTGAGGTTGCGTTATGAAGAGGAAGAGATTAAATTCCATGTAAATGATTCTATGAAACACCCTTCTAAGTTAAACGAGGATTGTTGGGAGATCAATTTATTAGAAGAAGCTAGGTTAATGGAAGATGTTGGAGAAGAGGGAATGATGGGAAGTGAGGAATACAAAGTTTCCACTGAAATGGAAGTTATTGAAGAATTAATTGAGGAAAGGAAGATGATTCAACCTTCGATAATTTTCCCACCTAAAATTGAATTAAAATCTCTTCCCTCACATTTAAAATACATATACCTAGGAGAAGATCAATCACTTCCTGTAATAATCTCCGCTTTGTTAACTAAACATCAAGAGAATCTTTTATGTAACATTTTAAAAGATCATAAGAGTGCAATGGGGTGGAGTATTGCGGATTTGAAAGGGGTTAGCCCAACTCTGTGTATGCATCGTATCCTATTGGAGGACAACTCTAAGCCTTCAATTGAACCTTAATGGCAATTAAACCCAAACATCAAAGAAGTAGTTCACAAAGAAATCATCAAGCTCTTAGATGCTGGGATCATTTTTCCCATTTCTGGCAGCCCTTGGGTGAGCCCTATACATGTGGTCCCCAAAAAGAGTGGGATGACTGTTATTCTCAACAGCAACAATGAGCTAATTCCCACTAGGACTGTGACTGGTTGGCGAATTTGCATCGATTATAGGAGATTAAATAAAGCAACTCGAAAAGACCATTATCCCTTTCCCTTCATTGACCAAATGCTTGATAGATTAGCAAGAAATCCTTATTTCTGTTTTCTTAATAGTTATTCTGAATACAATCAAATCCTGATTACGCCCGAAGACCAAGAGAAAACAACATTTACCTACCCCTTTGGAACCTTCGCCTTTAGGAGAATGCCTTTCAGTTTGTGTAATGCTCCAGCTACTTTTCAACGCTGCATGATGGCTATTTTCTCTGACATGATAGGAGAGTTCTTAGAAATTTTTATGGATGATTTTTCTGTGGTTGGGACCTCTTTTGATCATTGCCTAATTAATCTGGGAAAGGTGTTAAAAAGATGTGAAGAGTCAAACTTAATCTTGAATTGGGAAAAGTGTCATTTTATGGTTGAAGAGGATATCGTTCTTGGTCATTTAATTTCTAGGAGGGGGATAGAAGTCGATAAAGCTAAGATTGAAGTAATTGAAAAACTTCCTCCTCCCATCAATGTTAAAGGAATTAGAAGCTTCCTAAGGCATGCTGGTTTTTATTGCAGATTTATTAAGGATTTTTCAAACATAAGTATGCCACTTTGTAGATTGCTTGGAAAGGATGTTGAGTTCAATTTTGATAACAATAGTATGAAAGGATTCAATACACTAAAAACTGCCTAGATCTCTGCTCCAATAATTTCTGCTCCAATCTGGGATTCACCTTTTGAAATTATGTGTGATGCAAGTGACCTTGCTGTAGGCACTATTCTAGGGCAACGAAGAGAGCGAACCTTCTATTCGATTTACTATGCTAGTAAACTCCTTGACGATGCTCAAAGAAATTATGCCACCACGGAAAAGGAGCTTTTAGCCGTCATTTTGCTTTTACTAAATTTAGGTCGTATCTCATCGGGTCTAAGACTATCGTTTACACGGATCATGCCGCCATTAAGTATCTCCTCTAAAAGAAAGAGGCAAAACCACGTTTGATACGATGGGTGTTGCTCTTACAAGAATTTGATCTGGAAATCTGGGATAAGATGGGGAGTGAAAATGTGCTTGCTGGCCATTTATCCAGATTAACCCACATTGATCATGACAAGTTGACATATATTAGTGAATCCTTTCCCGATGAGAAGCTCTATGGGGTAGCTACAAATGATCCTCCCTGGTTCACTGATATTGCAAACTACCTTGCAGGAGGAATCATACCAAAAGATATGAGTTACCAACAAAAAAAGAAATTTTTTACGGATATAAAAAATTATTTTTGGTATAATCCCTTTCTATATAAATGTTGCAATGATCAACTCCTAAGGAGATGTGTTCCTGACTCTGACACCAAGAGTATTCTCTTCCACTGCCACACATCTCCTTATGGGGACACCATGGAATTGAGCGAACGGCTGCGAAGGTGCTTCAATCTAGATTGGTTTGGCCCCATCTATTCAAGGATGCCGCTAATTTTGTCAAAAGTTGTGCAAGTGCCAAAGAACCGGGAATTTAACAAAAAGGGATGAGCTTCCTTTAAATGGGATTTTTGAAGTCGAACTATTTGATGTTTGGAGAATTGACTTCTTGGGACCCTTCCCCTCGTCTTAGGACAATCTGTATATCCTTGTGGCAGTTGAATATGTTTCAAAATAGGTTGAAGCTGTGGCATGTGCCAACAATGATGCTAAAACTGTGATCAAATTTCTTAAGGAACACGTGCTAGCTAGATTTGGAATACTCAGATTCTTGATCAGTGATGGGGGAAAACACTTCTGCAATAGGCAGTTAGAGAATATATTAAAAAGCTATGGGGTAAGACACAAGGTGGGTACCCCCTACCACCCTCAAACCAGCGGGCAAGTTGAAGTCTCCAATAGAGAACTTAAACAAATTTTGGAAAAAACTATAAACCAAAATAGAAAGGACTGGACTTCAAAACTCCAAGATGCCCTTTGGGCTTATAGAACTGCCTTCAAGACCCCTCTAGTAATGTCCCCGTATAAGCTCGTTTATGGAAAAGCATGTCACCTTCCGGTGGCACTTGAACACCGTGCCTTTTGGGCAATAAAGAAATTAAATTTTGACCACCAAAAGGCAGGGGCGCAGTGACTGCTGCAACTAAATGAACTTGATGAAATTAGGTTAAACGCCTATGAGAATGCCAAGTTGTTTAAAGAAAAAACAAAAAAAAATGGCAAGATAAGCTAATTAAACCTAAGCACCTCCAACCAGGAATGAAAGTATTGCTTTTTAACTATAGATTGAGACTTTTTCCTGGAAAACTAAAATCACGTTCGACAGGACCATTCACCATCACTAAAGTTTTTCCTCGTGGAGCTGTCGAAGTTGCCTCAAATAATAGCGCTTTCAAGGTGAATGGAAATCATCTGAAGTTATACTTGGAGGAAGGTGTCTCTCAAGAGAAGGGAGGGTGGACCCTTCAAGTCCTCCTTGATGAAGGAATCACATAAGCTCTTTCCTGTGTCAAGCTGAGACACTAAAACCAACGCTTATTGGGAGGCAACGCAACAACTAACTAGATTGCATTTGTTCTTTTTCACTTTTTCTTTTTATCTTTATTGTAGTTAGTTTTTATTTTGAGATTGCAATTTATGAATTCTCATATTCCCTCATTTATTGGGTTATTCTTAAGTGACATACTTTCTCTGAATTTTTCAAAAGAAATGAAAATCACAAAAATGCAAAAATCAAATGAGATATAAGTAAAAGGATGCTTAGCAAAAAAATGATTAAACGAATTATAAGCAATCAAATGTGAGATTGATGAATGAATGGAGGAAAATCTAAATCTCCAAAAAAATTTAAATAAATGCTTGAGCCTTAGTCGGGGAAGGCATAGGATTTAAACTAAAAAAATATATGGTATGGATTCTAAATGGAGTGTGCTAGGCTCCCGTAGAACTTCATGATCACAAAGATATTAGGGATAAAGAAAAATGTCTCTCCCTAAGAATGAAAAGAACAAAATATTTATAGAAATAGGGATGATAAAAAATATCTCTCCCAAGTGAACAAAATAAGAAAGGATGAAAAAAAATATCTCTCCTTTAAAAACTTTTCTTCTTTGTGATTTATAAGAAGGAGCACATATGGCACAACTCTAAGAATCTCTAAACCATGTCTTTAGTCTAGAAATCCAAAATGTATGGAACCTATCACCTATTATCAAGCATTAAGAAATTCAAACATTTGGAGATTTAGTGACTTAACCACCTTAGTGACTCAATTGAAAAATATTAAGAATGCTACGATGTTCATTTCATTTTTCTTGTCATGCACATATTTTCACTTATACTTATTTCAATTACATCATTGTGACTTTCATCCATTCAAATACAGAAAAAATTATCATTTTGAGCTTCATCGAGGATGAGCAAGAATTTAAGTGTGGGGGTGTGATGAATCCATAAATTATATCTAAAATAAAGGGGAAAATTCAATTATTTAAGATATTTTTGCTGCTCCTAAATCAAATTTTTTTATCTTTTCCAGAAAATGGAATCCAAATGAGCTTTAGGGCATTTCTGTAATTTTTTTAAGAACATAAACAAAGAATTCCGCTACAGCGCGCTGCTGCGCGCGGTCGCGCGCCGCAGCGGGCTGCCGCGAATACATTTAAACTATATTAAACAGGCTCCCACTAATTGAATAGTGATTTTTGCGGAATTCACTGCTACAGCGCGTGGTCGCGCGCTACAGCAGTTTACCGCAAAAATACTTATAATTATTAAAAGGGGGGCTCAACAAATTGAATAGTGATTTTTGCGGAATTCACCGCTACAGCGCGCGGTCGCGCGCTGCAGCGGTTTACCGCGAAAATACTTGACTTTATAAATTGGGCCACCCAACTAATTGAATAGTGTTTTTCACAGAATTCACCGCTACAGCGCGCGGTCGCGCGCTGCAGCGGTTTATCGCGAAGGACTTGGCTATATAAATCGGGCCGCCCAACTAATTAAACAGTGTTTTTCGCGGAATTGACCGCTACAGCGCGTGGTAGCGCGCTTGCAGCGGTCTGCCACGAAAATATTTCTCTTTATATAATCTGGAAAAAGAACTAATTTAACAGTGTTTTTTGCGGATTTCCCCGCCACAGCGCGCGATCATGCGCTTGCAGCGGTCTATAGCGGAGGACTTTGCTAAATTGCTAGGGACCTGGGTATGCTAAAGCACGCCACAACACGTCACAGCATGCTACAACATGCTCCAGTGCGCTGCTGCGGCCGCCAAAATTTTTCCCAAACAATGCATTTAATGCGGCTAGAGACATGACCTTTATCCTGAATGTTGTCTCCATCCATCATTTCCTGCAGCAGCCATTTTTGTAAGCTTTGAGGTGATGTTGTGGCTAAAGAAATGAGATTATTGTCATCTCACCCTAAATTAAAAATTAGTGCAATGATGAATTCAGCATTTTGTATAGAAATTCTGGTTGCTCATGGAGGAGAGGAGCATGCACCCCCCCCCTTCCTATAAATACCCCTCCTCTTGATTAGAGAGGGTTCACAATTTTAGCAAAAATTCCCTAAGTAAGGAGGAGAGCCAAAGGAAGAGAGAGCTCCCCAAGGGTAGCATGGCAAGCTTTTGTAAAGGGAGAAGAGGAAGAAGGCAGCACTAGCAACCTAAGGAGAGGATAATTAGAAGAAGAAGAAGAATTCTAGAGAATTTCTACGGAGCATTCCTAGTATTTTCTAAACTAAATCTTGTATTTTCTTTTTAGTGACCATGAAAGGGTCCTTATCTATGTATGTGTCTTCCTTATTTTCTTGTGTAATGAGTAGCTAAACTCTCCTTGGGGAGGGTTGGGATGAAGTCCCATGATGCATACTATAATATTATTATATGAATGTTTTCCCTCAAGCATAATGTATTTGTGATTTTAATTTATTACTAAGAAATTTTCATCTAAATTAGTCTTGATATGTTTATGATGAAAGAATTAAAAAAATCCAAGATCTAATTGTCTTGTGCTCCGTAGCTCACCTTAGGTGGGATGCTAGATTTTGAGTACATGGAAGCTTAGAACCATGTGAGAAGGTTCTTGAGCTCAATGCACCTCAACCTAAGCTCAATCTAAGAGTTGATGTAAGTGACGCTAAGGCCCACTAAATGAGCTCCTTAGCTCCACATAATTGAGATTGAGTAATAAAGTGTTGAGTGCTCATGAACTAAGTGACATAGTCATTGAGCCCAACATGTGATTCTCTCATCTCAGCCATGTGAGATGCGAAGTGATGCTCGTAGTGGAAAATCAATGCTTGTGAGATCCTAATATTTAAGAAAATTTAACTTCTCCTTAAATAAGGAGAATGTGAATTAACTTTAAATCTCAAGAATCTTACAAGAATCTTTGTGCTAAAGTAGAATCGAATGTGAGTTCATTTTGTGCATGAGATTTGAACTTGTAAGCCTTTGAGCTAGACTAAAGAACAACAATGTGCACCTGATTTCAATTGAACTAAATGATAAAGCTTGAGAAACAAATCTACACAAGTATTATATTATTTCATGTGGGATGGGCCCAACTCTCCTCTTTCTTTAAATCTTGATATTTACTTAGTGAATATTCCTGCTAATTTTAGACCAACCAACCAATATATACTATAGCTTAAACATTAGTGTGAATAGATATACTTTAGTGCCAAATCAACTAATTCTCTGTGGTTCGATAAATTTCCGGAAAGACACACTTTCCACTTATTACTTCAGACCACGTACACTTGCGTGCAAGTGCAGACGTGTATTTATAGTCTGTCAATAGCTAACATGAAATATGCATCTAATTAACTGAGGGAACCATGTATATGTCCAAATGAAATGGATGCTAAGTAATAATAAAATATAGTGTAGGAAAATATGCAAGTAATAGATAAGATTAGCAACACATCCTAAACTATATATATAAAGCTATAAGTAAAGTGCTGCAACAAAGTAAGTAAGCAATCTTAGCCTCAAGGGCTGAATATTCTTAAAATACAGTCGTAAAGACTATAAACTATAAATTGCATACATAGAATTTATTTATCTTGATTAAAATATGTTTTATTATGTAGGCACAGAACAAATGAGGAGTCAAGCACATCTGCCACTGCAGGAACATTAGATTATGGATGCACTGTTGTTACCATAGGAACTTCTTGGATGATAGCATGGGATTTAATTTTTTAACTCTCTGTAGAATAAGTGATTGGTAGTCCATCTTCGGTCTCATTCTGGATACCCCTATAGGATCTATATCCTAGCCTTCCATAGGTGTAACACACATTTCCCTAGTGAAAACACTTTCCATAGGGATCTGGCTTCATATAATTCTAGGTTTGAATGGGTTGAGGTTTAGCATTCATCTGATTGACTTCAGCTGAGCGAGGCTTTTTGAACACTTCAGCATGTATGGATTCAGACAGAACTTTTTTTTATTCCATCTGAAGCTGATGATGTTCTTGGATACGAGCTGCCTCTACTAATTCAAGAAAGTCTTTAGGGATGCGAGATATCATGTGTCCCTTGATCTCATCATTCAAACCTTTTAAGAACTATTGCAGTGGGTAGCTATAGACCTTACTAGATCGAGTGTGAAGCGAGATAGCCTTTAAAATTATAATTCATATTGAGAAACAGTTCTGCTACCTTTGGAGAGAGACAATAATTCATCCTCCAAAATTGTTTAGCAGATTAGGGGATGAAATCTCTTTTAAAGGCTTCGATAAAGGATTCCCACTGGATATCTTCAATCTTGAATTTAGCTAACTTGGAACTACGCTCATTTTCCCACCAAAATTATACTTCATCTTGGAACAAATGAGTGACTAAGAGAATTGCTTTAGAATTAGGACACTTAATGGTGATGAGATTCTTCAACACCAATTTCAACCAATAGGCGATATCCATTGGGGATAAGAAACCATTGAATGAAGGTGTTTGCAGGCAAAGGAAGATGAGGCTGGTCTTAGAGTTCACATATTCTACTATACTGCTCGATGATACAAGAGCCTTGATTGGTGTAGGACCAGAAGGTGATTCAGGATTCATAGTTTAAGTTATAGAACTGGAATGAAGGTTCAGAATGTGAGTCAAGGAAATAATAATCAAAGGAAATAAAATTTCACTCTTTATAAAAGAGTAAAACCTTAGATGATTACTCAACAAATTTTTAGCTTCAAGGATTACTACTTAACTGGATTCTTGCTTATCTACACTACTAATATTAAAAAAAAAATTCAAATTATAATATTTTCATATTCAGTTTGTTCAAAGTCCTAGGATGACTTTACCAAACACTCTTTCCATTTCTATTCTAAGATTATTATATTAAATAAATAATGAAATATACTAATATTACACTTTATTTGCTACAATCATACTTTTTTAGAGTACAATCCATTAGCTAGACAGGAATGTAGTCCTCATCTGACATCTTAGGGTACAAAAACAACAATGCTCTACCCTCTCCTGGCCTTTCTCTTAACTTTCCTTTGATGAAAGCTAAAAAATGGGGAGGTCAAATAAGCCTTAAGGCGAGGGAGAGATGACTGTAGTAGCAAGAGCAATCCCTCATGTCACGTATGCGTGCACTGCAGCCACATGCAGCTCTCAAGCTGCTAGTAGGGAGATTACAGTCTACGGGCCATCTGATTAACCTTGATCGCAGAATGCATGGTTACAATCGACTACAATGTCTGATCCGACGGTAGGTAAATGTCGTTTAAGGATAAATTAGGTTATAAATAAATAAATAATTATTAATTATGACCTTTTTAATAAATCAAAATTAGGTATCCATACAAGCTATGAAAAATCCTAAAATTTACCCCTAACTAATTTGGAAGTGAGGAATTCAAAAATAAAATTGAATTTATTATACTTAATTTTATTATTAGTTAAATGCATTAAAATAATCGATAATTTCAAATGAGCTTCAAATTGCTCTAAATTTTAGGGATTGCTCCAAAGATCATTTAGATATTAATAGAGAAGTTTTCAAGCTGATTAGGTTGATAAATGATGACTAATAACCTTGGGTTGTTGCATGTAGTCTTGGATTAGGGAAAGTATTTTATTAAGAATTTTTAGGTAATATCACTTAATAGTGTTAAGAGCCAACTTTTTGCCCTGCCTCTCAATGAAAATAAAAATAGTCTAAGCTTGATGGCATTATTAGTATCACAATTATACATAAGAGTATTGAAAAATTCATCTTGAATTTTATGATGTCAACATTTGGATCCTCAATTGATAACCAACTAACATGATTGTTCTGCACCATTTACAAGGAGGTTGGTTTGATCTTAAAATTATTGGCTTGAATTCCTGATCAAACTATTATATTAAGAATCTCTCCTACAGTAGGCAACGCGTAATCTCTCAAGGCCCTTGTTACATTATTGTTGTTATTGTTACTATGGACCTTTCCTAGATTTGGTTATGCCATGTTTGGTTTTCTAGATTGAATCCCAAGCATCTCCTAAATCTATAGAAGGTTCTGTCTATCTCGATATTGAAAAGCATGGATTGATTACCTAGTCGTCACATACACAGGATTAAGATTCAGTTAAAATAAAATGGCTCTAGGTTACAACAACAACATAATATGATTGCAAAAATAAATAAACAAAAACTAAATATAAATAAAAATGAAAATAATAAAAGCAAAGAATAATTAGAAAAATGACTATGTCACAAATTCAAATATTCCATTAATAATGTCAATTTAATCCCCAAAAATAGTGCCAAAAACTTAACATTCCATAAAATGGTGTAACTTTTGATTAAACACAAGTGCATGTGGTCTTAAGTAATAATGGAACAGTGAGTTCCCAATTTATCTTTCTCATGGATTAAATGAATGTTACTAGTTACTATTTCCCCTGCTAATGCCTTAACAGTTGAATTTTGATTTTGTTACTTAACTATAACTACACATGCAAATAAATAAATCTAAAATTAGTGAGGATCTAAGCAAGTTCAAAAGTTCGGGAATAGTTAGGCGATCAACTATGGTTCAACAAATCTAGTTCTTGCTAAGTTTAAATTAATCATCTTATGTAATGCCCTGTCCCTTTACCATGCGCAATAGAAAGATAATGATAACATAATTGGTGGTGGAACGGTGCTGTACTTGGGAAGGCTGAACTTTCCATAATCTGACCTATTATTGGACATTGATTCTTAAGATAAGTGTAATATTCTTATCTTAAGTATTAGCTAAGGTACTTATACACATTAGTTCTTATAAAAGATAATGAGGATATATTCAATGTATATGAGTATCTTATATGATTTTCATGCCGAGCACATCATAATACTAAGTATAAGTGGAAGTAAGAACAAAGTTTGGAAACCTTAGCATTCATCTATAATACGCATCACAAAAACTAAGAATATTCATCTCAAAAAATAAAGAAAAATGCATCTAGAGTTAGTAATTACAAACCATACCTTAAAATAAGATGAGCAATAAGAGTCGCTCATCTCACAGCAGAAAGGTGAACTAAGGAAGTAAGTAAACATTATGCTAGAAGCTACTCCTCTTGCTCCTAGATCTCCTGAGATGCCTCCAAAGCTGGCTCCACCAACTTCTCAAGTTTTGATATTATCGATTTCACAATGTCAGGGCTCCTACCAAAAAGATATAATCTTGTTAGACAATAAGTCTAAGCACATTTAATGCTACAAAAAGTGTTTTCTTATATTTAAGAAATTTTACTTAATATTCAATAAAACAAAAATGAAACTGTAGAAAACTAAAGTAAATTGAAATTGAAAGTAGAAAAACTACAACTAAACAAAATACTGAGAGTAAATTAGTTGAAAGGAAACAATAAACTGAAACAAACTAAAAATTAGAATGGTGATATATGCCACTGTATATGCATCTTAATATGTGATATATCTGAAATTTATAGCAAAATTTAGTGTTAAAAACATTCAAAACATCATATAAACCAGTATACTTTAAGTAGAATTTATACTTTTTTAGGAAGAATGAAGAAAAGAGAAAGCCTGAGCTAAATTGAAGAATTTTGAATGAAAACCATTGTGGCACGCCGCAGCGCGCCACAGCGTGCCATGGCGGTCCACTAAATTACCTCACCTGGAAGTGTACTTGAAGTCCTGGAAAGAAAATCGCTGCAATGCGCCCCAGCGCGCCACAGCGGGCAAATAGTGCACCATTTTGGGCCGCAACATCATTTCCCCGGAGCAATATTAAAAAGTTATATGAAATAATTGAACAGTACAATCCGCTTTCTCAAAAGTTTAACCGCTGCAGTGCACTCCAAGCGCGCCACAGCACGCTATACGCAATAAGGATTAATACTAACCTAGGATAAAACCATAGCAGCGCGCCATAGCGACATATCTGATTAATCATGAAAAACCTTATGTGAACTAAGTGAACAGTTACTATTCTGCGTTCACGATAGTCTAACCGCCGCAGCGCGCCACGATGGAATTTCAGATTATGTATGAAAACCTTATGTGAGTTAATTAAACAGTTACTATTTTGCTTTCACGAGAGTCTAACCGCCTCAGCGCGCCACAGCGGATAAGCAGCGACCTCAATTTAAACTATTAAAATATACAGCAAAACAGTATTTTAACTTCAGCTGCTGCAGCGTGCCATGGCGAAACAGTGTTTCAATCAAGGTTGTTATAGTACGCCACAGTGCGCTGTGGCGCGTCACAGTGTGTTGTGGCGCGCCACAGCTCCTGCTACAGAAAACTCCAGAATCTGCATTGAATACAGCATAGGGAAGGCCACAAATTGAGACCCTTGGCTTTCCCCTGCCTCTTGAAACTTGAGTTAAACAATAATTCTGTAGAAACCAAAGAGACTAAGCAGAATAAAATAAATTGCTAGGCTCCTATAAGACTTAATGACTATAAGGAACTAAATTAAAGGATGAAGAAAAATATCTCTCCCTTAAGTTGAATTTTTAAAATGAGAAAAATAGGGATGATGAAAAATATATCTCCCAAGTATAAAAATTGAGAACTTAGGATGAAAAAAAAATGTCTCTCCTAAAAATATAAAAATATTCCTTGTGAATCATGAGAAGGGGAACACATGGCACAACACACTTGTCACTCACCAAATGCTTAACTAAGATTTGAAATTCCTAAGGTAATTACCCCCCCCATAATGAAGACATAAGAATGAACATTTGAGATTGGAAATAGATTATAACTAGAATTTGAAGCTTGATTGAGGAGGGTAATAGAGGTTGGAAATCTGAAGTCAACTTAATCTAGAGCAGTACTTAGTGACTAAATTATTTCATATTGACATCTCACATTGACTCCATTAATTAAAAAATTTAAAAAATCATTTGTGAGCTTACTTGAGGACAAACAAGAATTTAAATGTGGGAGTGTGATATATCGAAAATTTATAGCAAAATTTAGTATTAAAAATATTCAAAACATCATATAAACCAGCATTTTTGAGTAGAATTTATACTTTTTTAGGAAGAATGAAGAAAAGGAAAAGCCTGAGCTGAATTAAAGATTTCTGGATAAAAACTGTTGTGGCGCGCCACAGGGCGCCATGACGATCCAATAAATTCCCTCACCTGGAAGTGTACCTAAGGGCCTGGAAGGAAGATTGTTGTAGCGCGCCACAGTGGACCGCGGAGTCATTTATCAGAAGCAATATTAAGACGTTATACGAAATAATTAAACACTGCCAATCTGCTTTCTTGAAAGATTAACCGCTGCAACGCGCTCCAAGCGCACAACAACGTGTTATGCCCTATAAGGATTAATACTAACCTAGGACAAAATCGTTGCAGCCCACAACAGTACCCCACCACAGCATATCTGATAAATCATTAAAAACCTTATGTGAACTAATTGAACAATTACTATTCCGCATTCACGACAGTTTAACCGCCACGGCGCGCCATGACAAAATTTCTAATTATTTATGAAAACCTTATGTGAGTTAGTTGAACAGTTACTATTCCACTTTCACGAGAGTTTAACCGCCTCAGCGTGCCTTCAGCACGCCACAGCGGATAAGCAACAGTCTCAAGGTAAACTATTAAAATATACAGTGGAACAGTATTTGAACTTCAACTGCTGCAGCGTGCCACAGTGGAACAGTGTTTTAATTAAGGCCGTTACATTGCGCCACAGCACCTACTACATAAATCTCCAGAATCTACATTGAATGCATCATAGTGAAGGCCACAAATTGAGTCCCTTGGCTTTCCCCTGCCTCTTAAAACTTGAGTTAAATAATAAATCTAAGGAAACCAAAGAGACTAAATAGAATAAAATAAATTGCTTGCATTGAAGTAGAAGAACAGGAAGGGCCATTTGTGATCAATGCATGCGTCTAAAAATTCCCCTATTTAAAGGCCAATTTCAAACCAAAGAAAAGTTCCAAATTTGAATATTCAAAAGACTAAATGGAGAGGCTGCAGGAAGAGCAAAAATGAGAACTCTCCAAGGGGCAAGCAGTAGACCGTGAAGAGTGAAGAGGAGAAGACAGCAAAGGAAAGGAGGTGAAGTCAACTAGAAGTGCAGGAGGAACATCAAGAGAACCCTAAAAAACCTTTATGTATTTCCTAGTACTTTTCCTAAACTCTATTAGATTGTTTTTTGCTATAAACTGATGTCAAAGTTTACTTCCTTTTGCATGTATGCTTTTATTTATTCAGTAATGGAAAGCTAAATCACCTTGGAGAGGGTTGGGATGTAATTGTAGAAAAATGTAAGGCTGTATTGGTGCTATAATAGATATGTTGAATTAATTAAATTGATATCTATTTAACTGGCTATTATTATTATTGTGAAGGAATGCTTGAATTAAACTTTGTCAGATTATTTTGCTAAGAATAAACTTAAATGAATTATCAATTAATAAAAGAACATGAGTTCCAAGCTTATCAATTGGACAAGAGCAAGGAATGTAGTGTGATAAATTCATAACTTATATCCTAAATAAAGAAAAATTTCATTCATTTTCATATTGAAACTGCTTCCTTTATCAAATTTTGCCTACATTTTAGGAAAAAATACTTACCCAGCAAAGTCTGGACAATTTTGGACAATTTCTAAATGCGCTGCAGCGGACCAACTTGCAAAGCTCTGGCATAGCGCGCTACAGCGGATCAACTAGCAAAATTTTGGCGCTATAGCGCGCTATAGCAAATCAACTTGCGAAGCTCTGGCGCTATAGCGCGCTATAGCAAATCAACTTGCGAAGCTCTGGCGCTATAGCGCGTTGTAGCGGATCAACTGGCAAAATTCTGGCGCTAAAGCGCCATACGCTGTCGCAGCCCATCAATGTACAAACCAGAATGCCACAGCGCGTCATAGCGGACCATTTCACAAAATTCAACTGCTATAGCATGCCACAGCGCGCTACAGCGCGCTGCAGCGGCGCACTGAAATTTTGTCTGAACTGGTGCATTAAATGAGGCTGGGACAAGACCTCCAACTTGCTCCTTATCTCCTAGCCTTCATCCCTTTTGCAGTAGAATTATTTTAAATGGAGACTTGATATTTTGAAGTGATGTAAAGACTAAAGAATGGAAAAATAGAGATCACTTCACCCCTCAAGTTGCATTTGAAATGATGACAACATATTTTTTTAAGAAGGAAATGTAGAATTTGAAAAGAAAGGAAGAGAAAGGCAGCCCCTCTTTAAATTCAGCTCTTCTTTAGTTAAGAATAGATCCCAACTTAGCTCACTAACATCCTAAGTAAGGAGAGGGCTGCATAGAAGAGAAGGAGAACTCTCCAAGTGTGGAAAAATCCTCTTGCTAAGGAGAAGAAGGAAGAAAGGCAGCACTATAGACCTAGGAGAAGCAACCACAAGCAAGAAGAGGAGAAGTCTGGAGAACTTCATCAAAGGAACATTCTTAGTATTCTCTAAACTCTTGTCTTGTGTTTTTGTTAGTTAATCATGAAAGGGTCTTTATCCATTTATGTGTTCTTCTTCATCTCTTGTATAATGGAGAGCTAAACCTCCCTTGGGGAGGGTTGGGGCAATCCTACATGAATTGAAAGATACTATGATATATGAAAATTTCCTCAAGCTTTAATAAAATTTGTGAATTAAATGACTTATTAAAGAAATGTAAAAGACTATTGTGAACTTGAATGTGGATCAAATGATAAGGGACTAAATGTCATCAAGACTAAAAAGTTTTATGCTCCATAGCTCATCTTCAGTTTGGAGCTAAACTCATGAGTGCATGAAAGCTTAGAACTATGTGAGAAAGTTCTTGAGCCTTGTGCACCTTGATCTATGCTCAACTAAAGAATTGAAGTATGTGAGCTAAGACCCACTAAATGCACTCTGTTGCTCAGCACACGTGAAGGGATGGACTGGAATCTTTGAGTGCTTATGAATGAGGTGACATAGTCATTGAGCCCAAATGAAATCACTCCCTTATCTAAACTGTGCATGATGCGCATGAAGCTCTTAGTGGAATCAATGCTTGTAAGATATTAAATGAATAACCCTTATTTTTATAATCAATAATCTAAAATCTTATAAGAGTCTTTGTGCTGAAATAGAACTGATTGTGTGTTCATTTCAAGCATGAGATTTGAACTTGTAAATATTGGAGTTAAACTCTAAGAAGGACAATGTGCACTTGATTAAAAAGTAAAGAAAAGTGAAATGCTTGAGGAATCAGCATATGTAAGTCATCTAGCATATCATGTGGGAGAGACCTAACTCTCCTCTCCTTTTTTCATAGTTATCTTCTACTAAGAATTGTTGTGCTTGTTTAGGAACCAATTCAATAAAATACGCATAGTTTAAACATTTTTGAACGTAGATACATCTTAGCAATAAAACACCCAATTCCCTGAGGACGATAAATCTCATAACTCACATTTTAAATTATTACTACAGACCACGTGCACTTGTGTGCAAGCACAGATGTATTTACAGTCTGTCATAGTGCAAGTAAAGCTGAGAACTATGTGACAAGTTCTCAAAACTCACTTGCACCTTTCCTTAAGAGCTCTACCAAGAGATTTGATGCTTTTGAACTAAGTTTCTATCAATTTTGCTCTACTACTCCGCAAATTAAAGGGGATGAGAGGACATTGGAAATCTAATGGATGATGTGATATAGTCCATTGACCCAACGCATCCTCTCATCTAGCTAAATTGCATGTGTAAGTGCTTGATGCAATGTTGATGGAAATCATATTTGTGAGATTTAACAATTAAAAGAACATATTTGGTAACCTAGACATAGGAAATCAAGGATAAATTTAAACCATGATCTCATAAAGGTTTAGGTGCCAAGGTAGAACCCCAAGGGGAGTTCTCATTATTGCACTAAGTCTGAACTTATTGTAATTGGAGGTTAACTCCAATTCTAACAATGTTCACTTGATATAGAAAGGTATGGACAAATTGATTTAAACATTTAAATATTGAAGTGACAATACCAGGTCCTTACAAGTACTACAATGAAACCCCAACTCTCTCCTTTTGAAACAAATCATATCTTACCCTAAGGTAATTTGTATTGATAATTTAGAAACCAACTCAACCAAAATTTGATCTTCTAAATATTATTGAAAGAAGATATAACTTAGTATTAAAATGACTTTTCTCTGAGGACGATAAATCTCGGAACTAAACTTCTACTTATTACTTCAGACCATGTACACTTACGTGCAAGCGCAGACATGTATTTTACGTCTGTCAATATGCCACTAAATTTATAATGAAATATGCATTTGATGGCACACTACATCCAAAAGAATTCTATATATCCTTATGCTTGTTGCATCCCATAATTCACAAAGGATCTTGATGCTTATGCTTATGCAATTTATGTTAAATGCGTTAACACACAAAAAACCATAAGAAAACAAAAGTAAACATCCCTTCTTATTATCTAACTATTTAACCTATTTTCCTAATACTGTATACATATTCTCTTCAATTGTCATATAGATCAGAACACTAAATCACTTTCTTTGCCTTAATCTAGATTCACTAAACTAAAGTCAGTATTATTCAAAACTGCACTTTTATATTATCCTAAGTTTCCATATGTTAAGAATACATATACATATTTTGTATATTTATATGAAAGGTAACTTAAAAAATTTAGTTTGTGTAACTGCACTTATCGATGCGCACAAAGATAAATGACATAATCATTTTACAGTTTATTCTCTCAAACTAAGCTTTTCAATCGCTAACTTATAGCATACTTTCAAAATGGGAAAATTATCCCAAATTGTACTTATCTATTAACCTAAGATAAGACCAGAACACTATACTTCTATTTAGGATGAATCAACCAATTTCATATCCTACTGAATTAGGTCAGCTCTTTAATTATGCACTACAATCAGCATATGATAACACTAATAATTTCATCACTTAAAACTCTAAACAAACTAATTTAGCAATCAAGGAGTTACAAAACTATTAAAGCCATTCTCCATTGTGAAAGTTCCTAATCAAGTGGTTCCAAAGGAATGGCATTTAGTCAATCAAATTAGGCTAACTACCATAAATAGATAGCTCAATCTAAATCTCTTTATGTTACCTCAGCACAAAGCATAAGATCAATGATCTATGGTTAATAAGGTTCATTTAAGGTCTTACCTCAATATGAGACAATTTAGGCATTCCCTATCTCAAAGATTCCCTTATTAAAATTATTTTTAATCCCTTAGACAAAGTACTAACACTATCCTCATAAAAAGTCTTAAAACACTTAACACTTACTTCTATAATTAAGGGCTGATTCTACTAGTCTAACAATAATGAAACTACATGTAAAGTCATAGGATCAATCATTTAGTTAAAATGAACAAAATCAAGTATTCTAATCTCAAAAATTTTAACTCCATCTTAAGCACTCAAGTCATGAAGCAAATCATTAAGAAACTGATTCTACTAGTCCAACAATAATGAAACTACATGTAAAGTCATAGGATCAATCATTTAGTTAAAATGAAGAAAATCAAGTATACTAATCTCAAAAATTTTAACTCCATCTTAAGCACTCAAGTCATGAAGCAAATCATTAAGTACTTAAGATATTGTTAATTGATAAATCAAATATCTTTTATTTATTGGTTAAGGATCAATTCATGCAACTCTCTACTCAAGAGAAAATCAAGAGTTTAAGAATTAGGATAAGATAAATGTTCATATAAATCAATTAAGATTTAATGTTCCAACATGCCACTTTAAGGTTAATGATAAAATCAGCAAATGTTGAATTAATTCATGCTGGTTAAAGAGTGGAAAATCAATAATTAACATTAATTTTAATTCACTAATGAACTTAAATAATGCTAATTGAGGCTTAGGCTAATTAGACATAAATAAAGATCAAATGTGCATAAATTAAAATACAAATGTCTTCTTAAATTGTTCATTATTTAAGGAACACTTAGATACCAAAATCAGCATATTTAATAAGCAATGAATTTAATCTTCACTAAATGGGATTTTGAACGAATTAAGCACAATTAGAAATTATGCTTGCTAAAAATGAATTATGATGTTTCAAGCAAGTTATTTGCTATCTAATGATTCTATGAGTATCATATTTACCAAAATTAGAGTTCAAATAAGGCTAAGTATCACAAATTAAGTTATAAAGTAAATATCACTTAATTAGCAAGTTAAATTACAAAAAATAAATCTAACTTAGCCATCTAATTCTAAATATCATAATGAGAAATTAGAAACTATAAGCATTACATTTGGTTAAGTAATTTTATTGGATAATTAAGACATAATTAGTTAAATAAATAACATAAAATAATTCTTATTATTGCAATTAGGTTCTACATGGCATAATCAAGCAATAAATATTATGAGCATGTAATTTGGCCAATAATTGAGTTTATTAATCATTAATTAAGGTTTCAAAGTAAATGAGCAAATTTGGAAAATCTAATCACATGGTCTAAAATTTTATTTCAGATTCATATTCCTTATTTTTCTGATCAAAATGGTATATTGGAGCATGTCATTTGTATTAGAATTGGCAAAGCTATTCAATAATTTAATTGGAATGTTTTTGATTAAATAATCATAGAGTTATGAATTATCAAACTATTTTCCTTAAGGAAAATAAATATAATAATTTTGAATAATCCCTCAACCTACTTTCCAAACCACACAGGCCGGGGTCCGGCCCAACCCAGCACCATTCTTTTTCAGCGCCAAGGGCTTCTCCGACAAGTCGGCTAAATGCTTATCCTAATTCAAAAAATTCTCCTTCGTCTAGTCACACCACCTCCTCTAGTTGATCGCTACTCCTTCCTTAGGTCGAGACACGTCTATTGAACCCTCTAGCCCTATCTAAGGAGGATGGGATCGGCAGGGGCCTCTTTTCTCCAAATCCCACTTTATAATTTCTAGGGTTTACTATGGAGAGAAAATTCTCCCCACAACAACTGAACCATGGCCAAGGCTTGATCCCTACATTATCAGGGTGCTAAGGTGGATTGAATTCCTCTCCCAGCTCAGTATGAGGGTGGCTAGAACGTTTGGGGCTTACTCAGGCTCCAATATTATTTGGTGTTGTAGCCCGATCAATCAATGTGATCGATCAAGAGCAGCCTAATCCCCAGGAGTCCAGTAGTTGGTTTGATTGGGTTCGGGAATGCAATCATGAATGCAAAAGAGTGGGAATAGTGCTTGGAGTTCTAGTGAAGCACCCCGTCTTGTCCACTGAACGCAGCTCGTCCAATCAGTGATTCTTTGCTGTCTGGACCGAGCTCCTAAACTCAATCCCAAATATGGGGTGGCTCAATCCTTAGAGAAGTTTCTCAGCATTATAGGGATAATAACATGAATTGCAAAGGAATTGGCATCAAGCTCACTCAGGTCAATGTGGGAAGAGGAGCAACTGGGTTCAAAGTGGACAGGCGAGCTATGAGCGATCGAGGATGAAATAAGGATTGAGCTGTTCGTTGTTTGAATTCCTAAGATGTAGGCTAACTGCTAGGGACTCGAACACTAAGCCTCACCCACTAAAATTGTTAGGGAATAAAGATTCGAGATGAGGTTGGCTATCTTGGCCCAAAATTTGGCCTCCGGGCTCCCAATCTGAGCAAGGTTGGACCAATTGGCCCGCTAGAGGTCCCTCCCAAACTTAGTAATGGCAGCAACGACCATCCGACGTGGAAGGAGGAGTGGGGGACAAACCTGATGCGATTTTTACCAGGCAAATTTTGTTGTCACGAGGTCATAGTAGTCAGGGCGAAGATCCATAGTGGCAAGAGCTCTGTCATCCGTCTGATTGATCGATCAAAAAGATGGAACGGCTCTGATGGATCAGATCCTAACAGCCGGATGAGGGAGTGATCCTGGCCATAGGATTAATGAGCGCAATCCAATGAATGATCGTGCCCAAAACGAGGCCTGATCCAGGCCATCGGTTGCACGGGAAGGACAACCCGATGCAGCAGGATTTGCTATCGCAGGACCTGGGCTCCACAGCAGATCACCCGCGATCCCCATAGCGAATCCCGAACAGTTGGAGTATGGAAATACAAATATGAAATGTTTGGAACCCTTATTTGCAATTTTCCATATTTAAAATAAATTCAATTATGTCTTAAATGGCCTCCAAAAATTTTCAAACTTGCAGCCCTAATTAATTTGGGGGTTTGGAGATCAATATATTTTAGCTATGTTTTAGGGTCTAAAATTGGCAAAATTGTTACTTTAACCTATTGAGGTTCGATTTACCCCAAAATTTTAGGGTTAGGTTCTAATGACTTGCTAAAGCCAATGGGATAAAAATTAGAGGTTGGTTAAGCTTAGATTAACTGGAGTAATAACATAGGGTTGTTAAATAATATGAGAATGTGAATTTTATATTTCAATGAGCTACAATAGTTAATCCCACTAGTGATATCTCACGTACATAGTTCACTCACCACTAAACCCTAATGTTGTCTTTAATTGATCTCATACCAGACCCTTGACTATGGACCTTAATATTTTATTTATGTCTTCATTGGTGCTATCGTCATTCCATATCTAGTGCAACTGTAACTAAATTTCTATCTATGTTCTCGTTTGCACACAAGTATATTTGTGTTCAAAGGGAAGCGTGTAGATCTCTCTACTCCAACAACCCCACATTAGGTCTAATCTTTTGTCTCAGTGAAAGACCAAATGATGAATGGAAGAAGGAGAACATGTAACGAGCAAGTGCACATAAATTCTCGATCTAGAGTTTTTCTTCGATCAAATATTTAGTGTTACTTGTATGGCATGCAATCACATTCACATCATCTTGATCATAACTTATGGTTCGATCGAAGGTGTAGTGCAATGTGAAAATGCTCTTTTAAAAGATAACAATTTTTTTATGTAACACAAAAGATTTTATAAAATGAAACATATGCATTCATCACCGACAAATCATACATTCATATTTAGCAATCACATAGAAATGCTTACTACATAGGTCAAGCCTAACCCTCCCCCTAAAATAAAGGTTTATGCTGCCTTAAAACAGAATCACAAGCATAAAAGGTTTTTGCTCCCAATGACATCATGATTTCTCACAACAATAAAGTGTAACAATGATAAAAGAGAAAGGGAAAGAGATTACTAAAGGAACGTCCCAAAGTGTTATCTTTGTCTTAGAATTTTTCTTCTTCTCCCTTTTACAGCTCTCTAAAGGCAGCTTTAGGATTTTCCTTCTTTTTCTCTTGTGGTGGCTAATATATTCAATCTTAGGAACCCTTATTTTCTCCCAAAATGATCCTCCAATTTTAGGGTTTTTGTTTGGCTTTTATGCTCTTGTAGCATCACCCAAGGGAGGCCAATAATTGTCACTTTTTCCTCCATGAGTGGGAAGTTTCGCATTCAAATTTGTGTGGGTACTTCTGAGTGCGCTTCACTTTTTTTATACATGCTTTACTGGAGCCTTGACGCTTATGCTTATGTTGGGTTGGCTCTCGAGGAGCGCCTAAGCGCATATGTTTCTGTCACTTCAGCGCTTGGGAGCACCATAGTACACATGTTTCTGTCACTTCGACGCTTGGCCGCTAAGGCTCCAGTTAATCCTAAGCGCTTGCATATAATAGTTGCCTCTTTTTCTTCCTGAGTGCACGCTTCACTTTTTGTACAAGCTTTACTGGCGCCTGAGCGCCTACACTTTTGTTGGATTGGCACTCAGGGAGTTCCTAAGCGCAAATGTTTGTCACTTCAGCACTTGGGTGCACCAGAGGACACGTGTTTCTGACACTTGGGTGCATCAGAGGGCACGTGTTTCTGACACTTTGGCGCTCGGGCACCCTGGAGCACACATGTTTCTGTCACTTCGGCGCTGGGGCACCTTGGGGCGCACATGTTTCTGTCATGCTAGAGTGCATGCCCTTTAGTTAAGTTGTTCATGTGGCTATTCTCCTTGATGAAATTATAAAGTTGAAACCAATGAAAATCCTTGAATTGCTCCAAAATCAAAATGAAAACAAAAAATTAGCCTTTCTAATACTAAATAACACAAAAAACTTTGGTAATTTTAATATAATTGCATAGCTTATCAGGGTTAATTATACTAAAATATTTTGACATGCATAATTAATTAATGTGAACAAAAGTGCCTTTCTGATAATCCTTAAAATCATTGCACTCGAAGAGTTCTTTTGTAACGGCTTAATGTTGGGTTAGTAGAACTAATTCAATATTAGATATTAATATTTTCAAGAATAGTGTGCAAGTAAAAAATAGATTGAAAATAAAGCATCCATACACATTCATTCCATCTAGAAAAGAAAAAATATACATATCCATCTAAGAAAAAAAAAATACATCTGAAATATTTAATACAGACTGAACAAATATGTAAGAGTCCACTCTCTCACTGAACTCAAATGTAGGGGCAGAAATAAAATCAAGAGTAGTTGGCTTCTCCTCGTGCACCAATTCCACCTCAAAGGCAAAAACTTCTGAATGCTCCTAATCTGACATGTCGGTATCACATATTATGACTGCAATAAGAAAAAAAATTCCTGTGTTCGACAATTATTTAAGTACATTGTAGGTCGCTTAAATAATTTTCAATTTAGAATATCACAATTCATACAATTAATTTAATAGCGATACTGAAATGCTAAAAGCGCTATTGAATGTAAAAATTGAAAATAAAGAGTAATAGTACTTGAAACAAAACTAAAGGTAAATAGTGTATACCATACGATTAAGCTAAGGAAGTACTGCAGAAAGTATTCAGCATAAATATGCAACTTAAGTAACGATTGAATTGAAATATGCTCAAGAGAAACATATGCTAAGTGTATTGCACTATAAATCGAAAGTAGTAAAAGCTGAAGTATAATTATGCAGTCGTTGAAAATTATACAGTAAACTAAACTGAAAAGTAGTTGACGAAAAGTAAGCATTGCAAAAAGTGACTAAAGTAAAATGTGTGAGTACTAAAATTGTAACTGAAACTAAAGTAAAAATTGAAGTCAAAATTATTGTTGTTAATTGTACTGATTGAGTCGAATGATCACAAAAAGCAATATCTGAACTGAAATACAAATGCAATTAATTATTTTATCTTATTTAACTGTTTTTCTTATTTTGCGAGCATGCACATAAATAAGTGAGAAACTAAGCACGACTGCCCAACCATCTAAAATATGGGTTCCGGAATCAACTAAATAATTCCCTTCAAGAATATATGTAATCCCTTTATTTACTTAAAAAGCCCACCCTAACTATATTATTTTTGTACAAACTGATCCTCCTTGAGTGAATTCATTGAGCATTCAATATTTTTTGATTTACTATAATATTATTTTTCTTGCACAATTTTGATATTATACAACAAAGATTTAACCTCAAAGGGATACAACATCATAAATTGTTCAAATTAATTAATCGTAGGTGTGATATCTATTGTTGCTTAATTTACCTACATTATGTCTCATTACTAACTGATTATAAATTTATGATTAATTATTTTGTCATTAACTTTAAAATATCCAACTAAGGATTAATCCAATATCTTGATCTACATTTTTAAACTAACTAAATTAATTATTGAGTTAATTAGTAAATAATTCTGATTTGAATTTCATGAATTTATGAAGGCATAATTGGGTGTCTTACTCTGACTGACGGAATTATTAAGATTGATTGTTATGTGATTTCTCTCTTAAATTCTAACTAAATTTAATCTCGATATTTTATCAAGACACAAATGGAGTGACTTAATCTGATTAATTGAATTTACAAAGCTCTTACAAAATTTAAGTCCTAAATCTTCTACATATATTATGTATTGAATTAATTTATCTGATCTATCTCATAACTACATCTGATTATAAGGGTGGTTAAGACATAAACTGGGTTCTTAACCCTAATTAATTGAGATTATTGAGTTTTGCTGATTATTATGTTTTGTTAACTATTCTGAGTATACCATCATAATAAATCTTAATTTTAAGATTTCTATGTTTAAATTTGGTTGTACAAATCAAAGATACTAAGTCTTAGAAGGGACCAAAATTCAGACCTTATCTAAATTTTATGTTAGCTTACTATTTTACGTTGTTTTAGCTTATTTTAATAGTAAGAAACTATTATTAATTTTCAACTGAGTTTGGAGTTGAATTAGGTTACTAATTACCTCTTTCGAGTTATGATCGAAAACTAACATTTGACTATTGAATTTTACTTTTTTTATTTTTATCTTCCTCTTTTGAGGTTCACTTTTATCATTAATGTTGTTTATTTACTGAGTTATGCCTTGGACATTTATTTCTAACATTCCAAGTGATTTCAGCACTTGGGCTCAATTCATCTAACTCATCTTAGATATAAGTATAAATCTGATCTAATTTCTCGGATCTTACTCAAATCTTGTATTTGGAATCCTTATTCCCTTTGGCTTATCTAAATTGCTTGAATTACCACTCTAAGCTAATTAGAAGGTTTAAACCTACACTTAGTATTATTTTCATCTTTTTTATTAAAATAATATTATTTTTATACTTATATTTGCCTTTATAAATTTGGAATCAAAACTTATTAAATTTCTTTAAAAAAAGTCCCTTGCTAGTTTATGAGTCCAATGACACAATATAAAATTCAGAGGCTTAATTTTGCTAATTTTTATTAATCACATTTAATTTTAATTAAATGATAATTAATTAATTGAACCATTTGATATTTGATTTTATTTCATATTATGTTCCTCGTATTTTTTTAATCAATTTGATATATAATATTACTATGTATGGATCATATTTATCGAATTACTTTTAAAATATATTATATATTATTTTCCTATAGTTCTTATTTAAATATGGTTTAATCAGATTTATTTAAAATGACATATTCTCAAAATATTTTGTTTTTTACAAGTGGTCACGGGCTCATCTGAGTGTCAATTATTAGGCAAATATTCGCTTTCTAAGAATGCGCAAGTTACGGGTTCGCCCAACCATGATTGTTCTTTTTCCCCAGCTTCTCCCCGAGAACTAGAGCTAGGGTTGGCTTTAAACAATGGTTCCCATCACTACTAAGGTCCTTAGGACTCGTACCTTAAACAAAATGCTCCTCGTCGCATGGCGCATCGTCTGACACCAAAATCCCCATAGCCAGTGGTGTCGATCACCAGAAGCCTGCTCCACCATAGAAAAGATGCTAGAGTTTACTGTGCAACTAAAATTATCCTTCCATAGGCATTGCTGAAGCTAGAATAAGGTCCCTACATCTTCACAATTTTCCGAAGGTTTGTTTTTGCCTAACCACAGCATCTAGGCTTGCTTGGAACACCTGGAGTTTACTCGAGCGGGTTTGCTTCACGTTACTGTGATGATCGAACAAATTGTGACTTAATTGGGCTAGCTCAAGCTCACATGAGCTTGACAATCATTTATGGAGCTCATGGGATAGCTTTTCAAATGTTAATGGAGTCGATCGGAAGTCTAGATCGTTTGTGTTCCTGAAATTCCTCCCCTGATGCAGTTTTCCTTGGTTGGTCACTACCAAACTCATTTGTTTTGTGTTTAATGGCTTGGCAAACTTTCCTGACCCATACAAGCGATTTCCATTTATCATAGAGTAGTTTAACAGACTAAAATGAAGATATGAGCTGGACAAAGAAGGGTCCAGAGGGTGTACCTAGCATCATGGCTTCGAGCAGGAATGCTGGGTTGCCTCTTGAGGTTCATGAGCTCTCAGTGATTACTACATCTGTCCTTATAATGCAGAGGAGCTTCCAAGCACATCAACAACAAAGTTGATTCACTAAACCACCAGGAAAGACCTTCTGAGCTCACCAGGGTTCGGGAAGAAGGCAAAGAGAATTTAGAAGGGTTGGGTGGCTACTTTAGGGACTTGAGGGTTTAGGACACTTGAGAAAGATCAAAAATAACTCGTAGGGATTTAGGAGAGAGGTTTAAAGGTTGGGGGAGCCAGATAAGCTGGGTTGAAAAATTCCGAGCAACCCGAGGAAGTTTGGCATGACCTGTGCAATTCCTGGGTCTATCCAGGCTGCCAAGGGGTGGGGACCGGAATCCATTAGTGACTTGAAGATTGTGGGTACACTGAAGGCATACCTGAACAAACAGTTCAACACGGCTATTATTCCGGACCGAACTATCAACCTTTGTTTCATGAAGCCTGTCAGAAAGAATTGTGAGCCTACAACCCTCATCCCATCTACCACAATCACACAAACCTCCCGATTGCCATCGGTTTATTAGACTCGACGGCATTCCTGAATCTGAGAAACCATGGATCCCACTAGGGAGAATGACTGAGATGCTATTACTTGAGGCATTATGATCTGAGCCCATCATCTTTTGATACTGAGTTTTAACAATTATGGCAGCAAGCTCACTGCTGTGCACCGAATCTGCGGATCCTTCGCTTGGCAAGAGTTCATCACCAACCAAAACAAACTTCTTGGAGAACTCAAGATTCTTAGAATCAGAGCTTGAAAAATTAGAACATGAAACTTCTACGTCCCACTATATCATAAAGCATAACTTTCCTCCTTGTTGCTGAGGGAATAGTTTTTACGATTCCCTGGAAATTCCATTGACGATGGGATGAGCCAAGGACGAAGCATAGTAGTAGGATCTACTGTGGTCGTCTGATTCCCCATCACAACCACGTGATGGCTCTGATTAGATCTCAACAGTGCTCAATTCAATACAAGCCATGGATCTCATGCCATGATCCAACGGACGTGCTTAAACCTAACTAATAACGGTGGTCAAGTGAGATCAGAGCTCTCTGATCCATCCTCATATAGTAGAACGGCTCTCTATATTTTGCTCAATTTCTATTGTTATATATTTAATTTTTGTTTGAAATCATCTTAAACTTTTATGTTATCAGATTTTGAAGCTTCTCTGTTGGTTCTATTTCGTGCTGAGCTGTATCATCGTTTTCATCTGTTATTGATCTTATAAGGAAGGTGTCGTGCTTGCTTTGTAAAGCACGATGTTTATCAGTATTTTTAATTTATTATTTTTATGCATTATATTTTGATGTATTGAATCCGTTTCAAAAAAACAAGCAAAATAAGTGCTTAGTCCAAAGTAAAGGACGGCCGGCAGATTCGTCCTTCATTGACCAGCCAAAACATGATTGCAGCAACCAGCCTTAAAAACAAGAGGCCAGAGGTGCCCTCCCTTTTAATTAATAATGCTTAAGAGTGAAGCATATCAATGTTTTTTAATGATAATTAGAGATGTCTGACAGGTGGAAGGATGACGTTAAATGAATATAATAATTCAGGTTTTTTGGAAGGATTAAGTTAAAGGAATATAATAATTCAGGTTTTTTGGAAGGATTAAGTTAAAGGAATATAATAATTCAGGTTTTTTTGGAAGGATTAAGTTAAAGGAATATAATAATTCAGGTTTTTTGGAAGGATTAAGTTAAATGAATATAATAATTCAGGTTTTTTGGAAGGATTACTAAATATGGATATATTATTATCAGGTTGCAGCAAGCCTATGGCAATGCGCCTGTGCTTCCATTGTTATATGAAGCCTAAATATTTTTCAAAATATATTGATGATTAGGATTTAGGAAATTAAGTAAAATAAAATTTTTTTATTAAATTTATTTTTTTTGTGGTACTCATAAAAATATATTTTTTAAATCTTAAATCCTAATCATTCATATTTTTTGAGAGATAATTGAAAACTAAGTAATATTTTTCCTTCCAAAATTATCTCTTTCGCAATGCCAAGAATTGCTGTCTTACAGTCATAATCCTAAGCACCTATCTTTAACAAATCAGACAAATATATAATAATACAGTATAGCAGGGTTGGGAGAATCACCAATAGTCCCCGCAAGAGCAGGCTCCATCTCTGAAATGGTGAAACCTGATGGCATCCCTCACAACAATCACCCTCTCAGTAATCTTGGATACAAACTTAGTCCAGTTGTGGCAATCCAAGCACACCCTGAGATAACTTGATGATCCTAATCTCGCTTCCCTTCACAGAACTGAATATACCGAAAGCAATAGCAAGCTTCTCGCTGTGAATCTTTATCATCTGCTCCTTCTCCTCCTCTTCGACATCATACAACGCCGCCTCTGTCTCCGCTCGGTACCCTGCCTCCATCATCCTCCCCCTCAAACCCTCCAGCAAGGTGTAGATCTCCGAAGCTTGGGGGTGAGACCTGTCCCCGGCAGTGAAGCTATGCACAGCATTCTTCACCTCTATTATGCTGCACCCAGGCAGCTTGGCAAGGTTTCTTCTCTTAGCCGCCTCCCTCACTTCCGCCGCCTCTAAAAAGCTGTGGCTGGCCGAATAGATGTTGGAGAGCAAAATATAATACCCCGGATTTTCTGGCTCAAGCTCAAACAGCTTCTCCGAGGCCAACTTTGCCATCCCGGCTTCCTTATGAATCCTGCAAGCACCGAGGAAAGCACCCCAAAGAGCGGAGCCAGCATTCTCGGGAGCTGTTTTTATGAACTCCAGTGCCTCCCTAAGTCGCCCAGCACGGCCCAAAAGGTCAACCATGCATGCATAATGCTCAACCCGAGGGCATATTCCGTGATTTCTGGCCATGGATGCGAAGATATCGCGGCCTTCCTCCACTAATCCACCGCCATGGCTGCAAGCATGTAGAACAGAAAGCAACGTGGTTGAAGTTGGCGAGATTTGAGCGGAAATCATATCTTTGTAGAGCCAAAGAGCTTCGTGGCCATAGCCATGGATGGCATAGCCGGATATCATCGCATTCCACGAGACCACATTCTTGGCTGGCATGCTTTCGAATATCCTCCGGGCTTCGGCAATGCTCCCGCATTTCGCATACATATCAATCAGAGCGGTGCACACATAAACGTTGAGCTCAAGTTCCTCCTCGATTATTATATGATGGATCCATTTTCCTAAAGAAAGAGCTCCTAGCTGAGCACAGGCTGAAAGAATGCTGGAAGCCGTCACGGGGTTCGGCTTAAAATTGAGCGATTGCATATGCTGAAAGAGGGATATGGCCAGGTCTGTCAAGCCATTCTGTGCGTATCCAGATATCATAGCATTCCAAGTCGCCAAGCTCTTTTCAGGCATTCCATCAAACACTTTTCTTGCAGATTCCATATCATTCAGTCTGCTATAAACGGTGGTGAGGGCAGTGGACACCAACAGATCCCGATCGAGCCCTGTCTTTACCACAAATCCATGCATTTCTCTGCAGAGAGAATCATAACCGAAAGGATGAGTCACAGGGATCATGGCTACAAGTGTGCTGGAATTTGGCTGCAAGCCAGAAAGCTGCAAATCCCGGAATAAATCAACAGATAATCTGATAAAACCGGCGGCAGAATAACCAGAGATCATCACATTGCAATGAATGATATCAGGCCGAGCAATCTCCTCAAAGATTGTTTCCGTGGCTCGAATGTCCTCGCATTTGGAGTAGAACGACAAGAGTCCAGTGACAAGATGGGATTGATCCGCCAACGCTGATTTCAACCCTAAGCAATGCACGGATTTCCCCAAAACAAGATCCTGAAGCTCGGCAATGGCAGGGAGGACAACAGCCAGAGTAGTAGAATCAACGCAATTTCCGAGCGACACCATCTGCTGGAACGCTCTAGCTGCCCTGAGGAAATAGCTGCAGCGGACGAGCCCAGAAATTCGGGAGTTCCAGGAAACGGTGTCCAGATGGAGAATTTGATCAAACACCTTGTCTGCATCGGAGACCTGCGAAAACCCGAAGTAGAAATCTGTGAGCACGGAACCGATGAACCGGTTGGTTTCGAAGCCAGAAACGACGATTCGGGCATGGATGGCGCGGCCGGACGAAGGGGAGGGGATGGATGCGGCGGCGGAGAGGGAGAAGGAGAAAGTGAAGCTGTCGGGATGGAGATCAGGGTGGCGACGGGGGAGCGAGGAGAAGAGGGAGAGAGCATGGTCGGCGGGAAGGGAGCGGAGGAGGACATTGAGGAGGAAAAGATCTGGATGTGGATGGGAGCGAAAAAGCGCGAGCAAAAAGGCGGGGGAAGGCTGCGGGGAGAGATCGGAGAGGCGGTGAATGAGCTTAGTGGTAGTGGGGAGGTCGGGATGGTGGCCGGAAACAATGGCGCGGGACAAGACTTGCCGGAGACCAAATAGGGAAGAGACTGCAGCGATGAGCCGGAGATACGTAGATCTTTGTTCTACCATTCATAATAGAGTGGGGGGTGGGGGGGACTTAGGATTTTGTAGGCTGTAGGTGCAGGAAAAGCACGAGGAGATGAACTTGAAACTCAATTTCAATTGCCTAATTAATATGTTTTAAAATATTTAATTTGACGCTTTTTTCGTATTATCAGCACCACACTCTAACCAACTGAGCAAGTAGATTGGTTTACCTTAATGAATACTTAAGATAAATATAAGATATGTTAATAATCTTAACATTATATTGATTAATTGATTAATTAAAGGCAATTAATGTTGAGATTATATTTTAAATAAACTAAATGAATAGTAATACATTGGCATGTTTAGCCTAAATGCTTATCAAAGATCTAAAGGAAAAGAAACATATACATATATATATATATATATATATATGAAGATAATCTTAAGTCTTTCATAAATAAGAGTATACAAGGAAATAAAATACTAATTTTGCTTAAAATATCTTTTAAATGCATAATCATTTTAGGCATCCAAATAAATTATTTAGCGGGGTTTTATAATGCTGCTACGCACTACTTTAAATTAATGTATTACTTCATATAGCATACTCTTAAAAAATAAATTGAGATATCATTCAGTACTTCATTAACAACTAATGGTAATTGAATTCCTAGTACTTTGAAACATATCAGCCCAACATCAGAAAAGGAGCACGTTTGTTGCTTGAAAGATTCATAAAGTGTATTTTGCACTAGAAGACTATTTATTTATTTATAACATTGTTTATCTTTATTCTCAGATTTAACTGAAAAGCCTTGTATGATTAATCGTGTACGAACCCTTATGTGAACTTTATTTTGGAATAATGAATTAAATGAATGGATGGATGGATGCTTAATTCCTTACTTTGAATGGCTCTATATACATTTTACACAATTATACTATCTCATTTAAATATTCAATAGGATCTCGCAGTTATGGCACGTAATATTTGATTAATTTCCACTAACACAGCATTGGGTCACCACAGTATAGTTGTAAGGATAGAATGAGAAATGAGTTTATCTGTATCAAGGCTTGAGTGGCTTAATAGTGGATAAGATTAGAGAGTGTTGTTTTTGATGGTTCAGGCATATTAAGCATGTGGAGATGATTTGATAAAAAAAGATGACCTCAGTATCCAATTTTTTATGATTATGAGTAATTGGTAACTTAGAGGTTCATTGAGGCACTAATATAAATACTTAAGGTTTTCTCAAGGTTAAGTATATGAGCATCAACTTTTTTTGTGGTTTCTTTTGTTTTGTGGATGAGCAACTATTGGTAACTACCCTAGAAGCTTGTATCATCTTCTTCCTTCATTTTTACTTAGTAAAATATTGTCCTCTCCTCCTTATTGACTATGTGAATCTAATCAAACCAAATAGTGTTTGTGTTTTGCAATGTGCTTTTGTGAATTTGTATTTGTGATTATGTTATTCAACTACATCAATTTGTATTCTTTATCCATTCACTCTCAACAAGTGGAATCAAACTCACCAATTTTTGTTGCAAGATTTAGTGGAGATCTAATTGGTTTTGCTATGGCAGAGTGAGCATAATCTACATAAACTTCTATTATGTTGAAGAGATTCATTCATTAGATTAGGACATATATGACAAAGAATAATATTGTCAAATTTGATAGAAAAAATAGCTTTGACATATTGCGATGTGAGGTAAATGATACTTTATGTGTTATAACTAATGAAGATACTTTGAATAGTGACAAGAGGCCTGAGAAATGTTAGAGAAAGATTAGCGAAGATGAATCAAAGCACAAATGATTTGATCTGCAATGCCTCACTCAAGAAATCAATGGTGCAATGATGATAGTGATGTTGACAATGATGTTTTAGTATATATTGGCAAATAATTTCTTATTAAAGAGCATGAAGATTCAATCAGGGGATTGTATAGATTTTAGATGTAAGAAGAATTATTTATTAATGAGCATATCAAAGACTTTACAAAACTTTTGATATATCTTCTAAACATGGATGAGATATGGTGGATGAACACAAGGTGCTTCTTATCTCGGACTCGCTCTCAAATGAGTACTAGAACTTCACAATGAAACTCATTCATTGAAAGGATGCTTTGAAGTATTAAGATGTGACAGCAACACTATTAAATTATGAGCTATGGTGATCGGACAAGGAGTCCACGAAGGCTAATATGGCCAAACCATTTTCATTCCAACAAGGAATAATTGACAATGATAAAGTCTGTAAGACCCACTTAAGTAGTATTAAGTGAAACTCTTAAACATTAAGGTACTGAAAAGATTAAACATGAGAGAGGAAAAACCAGGTGCTGAAAAGATTCAACCCGAGACTCGGGTGCTACGGCGCGCTATAGCGCTCGCCTGTGCAAAAACCGTAATGGGTCTCCCTTCGCACTCAAATACTCTCAATTTTGGGCACCTCACATGTTGATCCATATACCAATGGAAAGGTCTTTCCGAGACCTTTTCATTGATACTAAAATTAGTATAAAATAATTATTTTAACAATGTAAACAATGAAGCTAAAGGACTAGGTATACAGATATCCTACAGTTTTGACTGTGTTTTAATGGAGAACTTGAGCTTCGATTAGACTCATTGAGTGTGATGACCCCAATATCGGGTAGGAATTAAATCCAACATTGGAGCATCACCTTAGCATCTAATATCTAATTAGAAGGGAGCTAACTAAATGTTAGATGCTAAGTTTGGCCAAGAATCATGAAGAGGGTCTTAAGTTAAGATGAGAAAATAGAAGAAGAAAGATGTATATGATGAATGTGATTATAAATACATGTATAAAAATAATAATTGTAAGTATGTGTAAAGTCAAGTAATCAAAATCAAAAGAAATAATTGCAATTACATGAAAGTAAACAGTAGTTACAATCATAAATAAAAGAAGTGAAATATGTGAATATAAGTACTTGCAAATTACATGTAGTAATTAGTAGTTGTAATTATGATCAACAATAGGAATTTAAAGAAATTGCAATTACACTTATACAAGTAACATTCACAAGTAGTAGTAAAAGTGAACATTCACATATTATAATATGGGTTTACAATTATGAAATGCATGTGCAATTAGGCTATAAGTAAGAATAGATGCAATCAATTACATGTAACAAATAACTTTATAAGTATGAAATATTTATGCAGTTCACTCATCCATTTATCCACTCAAGAAATTTAATAAGAAAATATCAATTTTCCATCACAAAATAAGTAAATACAAGCAATTAACTTAAATTATTACATGCCATTTAAATAGAGAACAATAAAGTAAAGTCTCTCTCTCACAACATAAATGCAAGTAAATAACATTTTAAGCGGAAGCAATTATGATAATTTTAAGCACTTGGTCCAGCTCCACTTGCATCCAAATGCATATAGTCTATCATATTTTGGTATTTAAATATGATAGGGCAAAACCAATAAAAAGAAAAGAGTAATTAGACTAAACAGTTTAAGCATATTTTAAGATTGGTTAAGCATGTTATAAGTTTGATTAGATATCACAAACTAGTTTACAATAAGCAAGTAAGCAGTGGAGCAAATGAAAGCATACAAATTTGGAAGGGAAATAAGCAATTGTAAAGAAGAACAAATGAAGTAAATAAGTGAGAATACTCACAAGTTTAGATATTCTAGCTTGCAAAAAAAATAATGATAAAAGTATCCTAGATAGACTATAAAAGTACTAAAGTGCATATGAAAATAAAAGAAATTAAGCATGTATATGTTCAATGAACTTATGCTAAGTAAATAAAAGAAGACAGTAAGGCATTTAAATATAATTATACCAACATTCACTGCAATATAAATGAATTGTAAACAAGTAAAGTACAATACTAAAAATATGGAAAGTACAAAGCATAGTAATTATAAGAAGATCTTAGATTATCAATCTAATATACACATAACCTAGGACTATGAAAAGTAACATAGCTTATAAGCTATGATGAGATCTAACAATCAATAAGATTATAAAATAACTTATATTTTATTTATTAAAATTATTTTATGAAAGTATTCATTCCGCATGGACTTACAGAATGATACGAGGAGTTAAACACATCTGCCTAATAGGTAAATGAAATGGGAGTTCATAACAAATAACAGTCACATTCATCCTCTGAGAATATAAAGTCTCCTTATTAGTACTAATTAGCCTGCCCTTAGCTTTACCAATAATAGTAAACTCCTATAGTTTTAATGTGAAAGTTTTATTAATGCACAATGTCTTATATGAATGTGTCAAATGAAATAGGCTCAAAGCTAGGTAAGTATTCAAGGAAAAATTCAATAATTGCAAACTATGTGATATTCATAGTTATCTAATTTTTAATAATATACTTAATAATTAGAACTAATTGAGCTCCTAATTGACTTAGAGATATTGATCTTAAGTCAATTAAAAGTAATAATATAATTAGTTGAAGTTTTGGAAAACAATTATTTAATTTGATTTTATATAATGGAAAAATAATTTATAAGTATAATAATACTAAATGAAAGTAGTCCTATCCTTATCCTAATCCACTTGATCATTTAATTAATAAATCAAAGTTTAGGATACTAGCTAGGAAAAAGGAATGGTTAAGGAATTAATATATTTGAGGAAGATGGAATTTAAGGTTCTACAAGCTCAACTCGTCTAACTAGGTAGTATTGGAAGGATCTAATCAAATTAAGTACTAATCTAGCTAGATTGAGGTAATTTGGAAAGTTCTAAGTAAATAGAAAAGAAAAGAATTGTAAGATACAAGCTCTATAATTACTATAAGTTGAAGGTTAATGAAATCAATAAGATTCCTAAATTATATTAGTGAAGTTAGGACATATAATTAAATTCCATAAAATATTTAAATGATGATTTAAGAACTAAGGGTGAAATGAGCTAGGATATAATTTAATTACTTAGAACTAATCCTAATTGATTCATAGCCTACAATTACATAAATTTTAAGGTTAATTACACCTAATTGAGTATCTTACAACTTCAAAGGTCATAAGAAATTCACATTATAAAATCATACATAAGGTATCTTTCCTAAGTTTATAGGTTAAAATTAATCACTTTGCTAACTACACAAGCATTTAATATATGAAAAATAATCACTAAACATGTAATTAAAATAATATGGGAATTAATTTAATGTGACATGTTTGTTGTCCTTAGGTTTAAATACCTCAAACATATGATTTATAAATTCAGAAGATTCATAAAATTTACCTAGTTGAGGAGCCAAAAACTTAAATACATCAATTGTTGTCCAATTAAATTAATATACAGTAATATGCAATCCTTATAGCATAAGGATTAAAATGACACTAGCTAGGTCGAAATCGGACAATATTGAGATTTTAGGGTTTTCAAGATACTTGATTGGGGTTAAAAAGTGACTATAAAAATTAGAGTTCAAATCCTAAATTTATATATATTATTATGTTTGTGTTATTTTTCTGATCAAAATAATATATAAGTTTGTATGATTTGGATAAGTATATTTAAAGTTATTAATGAAATAAAAATTAAATCATTTAATTAACATTAATTAAACTCATAACAATCATCAAATAATTAACATTAAGCATTAACAGATTAATACACAGAAATTAAGAATAGCACATAAAACAGAGGCACAAAAAATAGGGAAAGGTGGCGGTGCGAAAAACAGCACAGCCCCGAAATTGGCGTGACGCGTAATTCCGTGTATTGACGCACGCGTCAACCCCAGCAGCCAACACGCTTCTTCTACACGTTTCAAGAGAAGGCGCGGTTCCGCTCCACCGAACAGATTCGATCTAGGAGGAAAACCCATACCGCAGCGCGTGCAGTCCAGACCGTTTCGTCCCCAATAGGCGCCCGTGAGGGGCGCCCTAGGTTTAGACCTCCCAGTCAAACCTGGGGGTCTTATGAGATAGTCTGCACACCAGTGTGAAGCCCTTGCCGAGGCCAACCTAACGAACCCAAGATTGGCCTGTGAGGTCAACTTGAACGGTGATGGGACGATGCCCTTGATCTCCTCGATGGAACACTAAGGACAACTATGGACGATTCAATCCATCTGGGCTTGATTTGACTCGATCAAGCCTGATCAAAGATTGGATCAATCGTTCCTCGCATGGAATAAGTACATGCATAATCAATATTAGGAGAAGAGTAAAGGATCGGTACCTGAAAGGCTTCGAAGGTTTCAGTCCAGGCAAACTTTGGCGAGCTCCTGATGCCGACACCGCAGTTCTTAGCTCCAGGTAAGAGTCTCAAATGATTCAGCAAACGATTAAAAAGGGAATGGGGGGTCTAGTGTAGGCTGGGATGGGCTGGTCAGACGGACCGTGCTACGACCGTCAGTAGTTAGGGAGGTCGTGACAAAGATGGATGGACAATGTACAGGAGATCTGTGGCGCCCCATTCCCCTAATCCACAAGATTTGGTCAAGGGGAGGTGTGCCACTCTGGCAAATCCCTCACTTATCATTGGATTAGGTATAATCCACAATCCAATAATAAGAGAAGGATGTGCCAAGAATATAAGCAGCAAGATTAATCACTAAGTAAATATAAATGCAGAGTGAGAAATCAAAAAATGTAAAAAATATACATCCAACTCACCATAATATAATTAAGAATTAGCAAATATGCTACTTAGAATATAAAGTACAATAAGAAAGCACATCTAAAGATACTTATATTATTACAATAATTTAAATAAGTTTTAAATGAAAAAAATAAACAATCTCTCAATTCTCACAAGCAAATAAACTAAGGAACTATAAAGCTTCAGCTCCATCCTATTGTTCCTCTTCTAAGAAAGGATAATCTTCCTCAGGCACAAGCTCCTCAAAGCGATCAGGTTCTGACATTGTTGATTTCATAATGCAGGGCCTCAGCCAACAAGAGAAAAATCTTATTAAACATATTGTCTAAGTACATTTTAGGCTGATATATTATTTTATGAATTTATTAATGTCACCATTTACTTAAGCTAAACATAATAACTAGCATATGAGCAATAAGCATACAAAAGGAGGTGGAAAGTTATAAGTCACAGCATTTATAACTAAGTAAGAATGAGGTAAAAGACATACCTCAAAAATAACTAAGACAAGACTAGGCATACATATATAAATATACTAAGAAAAGAACTAAAAAAAAAAGACTAATTCTAGACATGCTGATGATCATATAACATATGCAGGTTAAAAAAATACATAATTTGACTGAGATATGTATAGTAAGCAGTAACAGAACCTAGCATCCTATAAGTAAGTAAGCAGGAAAAGTAAAGCTAACTGAAGTAAAATACCACACTAAAATAGTAAATAGTAAATAGTAAACAGGTATGTACAGATTTCCATATCAAAATCAATGGCCAATCGGGCCACAGTAAATCCCCATAGCCTTTCTAGGCTATGGTAGAATAGAAATCCCCATAATCTTTCTAGGCTCAGGCAAAATAGAATATAACAGCAGGACTGAGGAGGTGATAAATACAAATGCAATAAATTTTATTTATTTTACTCTTGCTCCTATGGACATGTCCAGAAGCAGGTGAGGAGTCAAGCATGTCTGCAAGACTATACGGATTCCAACTTAACAATACACTCTTAATGAGTAATATTAAGTAATCCTTATCTCTCCTTACCCTTGTCCATTAGGGTAAATGTGCACCATAACCTACCAGAAAAACTGAACCCAATACAAATATTATCCTAATTACTCTAAGTTTTCATTTCATGCAATAAAATTATCTTATATGAAATGATCAAGGTATTGGCACAAAATACAAGGAATACGAAAGCATAAGTAAATCAAAAGTGAACAAGGGACTCTACTACACATGATGATATTAGTTGTTATCTACTTAAGCTATTCTAACTATTCTAAGTTACACGAGTTCAGCATATCCAATTCCTACTATCAAGTATAACTTAGAAGCACAACCTTATAAATTAAAAAGTAATTAGAACTGATCTGGTTCTAATTAGATTTAATCAATATAGTCTCTAAGTTAAATAAGAAATCAAAATGTCCTAATTGAAGAATTTAGATGTTCTAAGCTAAGATCTAATCAAGATCTACTAAACTAGGAATTATAAATTAAATATCACGAATTAGAGTTAATCTCATAATTCAAAAGTAAAGCCTAAGACTTAAGGTCTATTTCTAAAAGTGAACTAATGATTAAGATAAATCCTATTAAGCAAAAAATCAAGCTTAGTAGAATGAATCTCCTAGTCTTAATCAAGGGTGAAGAGATAAAATAATCAAAATCAAAGTATAAAAATCTAAAAAAAACTAATAAAACTAAGGTTTCATTCATTAAATAGCTCACTTTATTCAATGAATGAAATCTAATCTATCATCTATTCCTATTCCTAAGGAAAAGATCCTAATGTGAAGTGTAGATCATAATAAACTCCTAATAGGATGACTTAGGAAAATTCTAAAAGTCAATATAATATATCTCAATTTAATTCTACTTGCTATTTTTGTTCAATTAAAAGGGTTAAGGATGGGTTTTAGCTAAGTAAGGTACATCATCCTTATGGATTCTCAAGCCATTAATTAGAATTTTTATCAAATTATTCAAATTATGAGGTTTATGAATTAAATTGATTCTAAATCAGTTTTATTACTATTTTTTAATGATTTAAATGATATTTAAAGGGTTAAGAGCACTTAACCTAAATTTTGGGGAAAATGATCGTTTTACCCCTACTTTAGGGTCAAAAATGATACTTTTTGATTTAGAGTTCCAAATTAGAGTTTATTAATTCCAAGTGATTCATTACTATTTAACATAAAGATAGATAGTAAGTTCACTAAATTTAGACAAAAATTAAGCTCTATAGGTCCAAATTAAAAATTTTAACCTATGGGGGGGGTATTTTGGTAATTTCCCCTAGTTATATCTAAAAATTTATACAGTTTACTATTGTTTATTATCCAATGATTCTATAGACTCTAAGAACATTAGATTCTGAGGCCTATTGGTTAAGTTATGATGATTCTAAGATTTAGGGAAATTATGAAATTTTAGGGCTTATGAAAGGGCCTAAAATCTAACTTTTTCATTTGATGTCTAATTCAGCAAAGTCAGTATCTATAGCTTTCATATATTAAACTAAGTACTTTAATTAGGAGTAGACCCCAATTGGACCTCAATTGGTCAACTTATGACTTAATCAAGTTTTAGGGGTAATTATGGCAAATTAGGGTTTCTAGTGGTCAAAATCCTAATTTTATTTCCGTTTACTGTTGGTTATAATTTTCTGATCATGATGGTATATTGGATATTCTAATTTGGAGTCCAATTGACTAAGTTGTGGCTAAATCAATTTTTGGGTCATTAAGGGGTAATTATCAAGGTAAACTAAATACTTTCCTGATTAAAATGTGACCCATATTGGCTAGATTTGGGTCACTATGTACAAAATTATGGCTAAGGGAAGTTGCGTGGATGTCCTAAAATAACACTATGATGTCTAAGCATCCTACAGGAAAACAAACATTGCCATATTATTCCTCATATTTTTCTGATTAAAATGGCATATATATTTGATATGTTTGGATTATTAAATTGAGAGTTATGAGTATCTAAGGTTTTGATTTAATTTAATTACATACATGCAAATTAAGACTAACATAATTAAAATTAAATTAATAGATAAATAAATTTAATTTTAATTAACAGTGGCATTTAATGCGAAAGATAGCGACGGGTTCCGCACATATGTGGTAGCAGGAGAGCAGCTGTAGGTCCACGGGACAGGAAACATGTTGCGCTCCTTCGACGAGTGCAGGTCCCGCAGAGGACACGAGGTAGGCGCATAACTAGCCGGGCTGAAGGGAGTGGTGTGGCGCCCCGCCCCCTAACCCACAAGATTAGACTTAAGGGGATGTGCGCCACTCTAGTAAATCTCTCACTTATCATTGGATTAGGTATAATCCACAATCTACTAATAAGGGGAAGATATGCTCGGAACACATACAACATGAATCAATCACTAAGTAAATATAAATACAGAGTGCGGAAGAAAGGAAAAGTAAAATATACATCCATCTCAACATAATATAATTAAGAAAGAGAAAGCATGCAGCTCTGAATAAATAGTATAGTAAAAACACACAGTTAAAGATAATTGTATTATTACAGCATTTTAAATAAGTTAATGAAAGGAATTAAAAAATCTCTCATCCTCACAAATAAGCAGAAAAAGAATCTAAATGACTTCTGCTTCACCCGGCTCCTCCTCCTCAAGAAAAGGCTCCTCTTCATGCACAAGCTCCTCAAAACAATCCGGATCTGACATTATCAGTTTCACAATGATAGGGCCCCAGCTAACAAAAGAAAAATCTTATTAGACAATTGTCTAAGTACATTTTAGGCTAATAAATTTTCATAAGTTTAATAATGTCGCCATTTACTTTAAACTAAATAAAATATACTGGCATATGAGCAACAAGCATACAAAGGAGGTGGTAAGTTATAAATAATAGCATTTATAACTAAGCAACAATGAGGAAAGGGACATACCTCAGAATAAGATAAAACAAGACTAGGCATACATATGTAAATATTGTAATGAAAGTACTAAAATGAAGAGTAATCCTAAATATGTTGATGATCATATGACATATGTAGGCTATAAAGAAACAATCTGACTGTGATATATATAGTAAGCAGCAACAAAATCTAGCATCCCATAATATACGAGTAAGTAGATAAAGTAAAGCTGACCGAAGTAAAATGTATAGTAATACATTAAAGAATAAAAGTAAATAGGTTGTATAAATTGTCATATCATAAATTGGCCAATCGAGCCACAGTAACATTCCCATAGCCTTTCTGGGCAAGGGCAGAACATAACTGAACAGGTTGGACTAAGGAGGCAATAAATACAAATGTAGTAAATTTTAGTTATTTTACTTTTCATCTGTGGATACGTCCAGAAGCAGCTGAGGAGTCAAGCACATCTGCAAGATTATACAGGTTCCAAACTTAACACAACACTCCTCCATGAGTAATGCTAAGTTTTCCCTTATTTCTCCTTACCCCTGTCAATTAGGATAAATGTGCACTCAAATCAACCTGAATATTGAACCCAATGCAAATGTTGTCCTAATTGTTCTGAGTTTTCATTTCATACAATAATGTTGTCTTATATGTCATGTTCAAGGAAAAAAGGGCACAAAATATAAGGAATGCATAAGCATAAATAATTAATAGTGAGCAAGGGAATATACTACACCATGTGACATTAGTTGTTATCTATTAAACTGTTCTAACTATTCCAAGTTACACAAGTTTAAGATCTCTAATTCTTACTATCAAGTGTAACTTAGAAACATGGTCTTATAAGTTAAAAGTAATTAAAATTGGTCAGGTTCTAATTAGACTCAATCAATATCGCCTATAAGTTAATTAAGAAATTAAAACATTATAATTGATAAATTTAGATGAGCTAAGCTAAGATCTGATCAAGATCTACTAAAGTTAGGGATTATGAATTAAACACCATAAATTAGAGTTAATCATATAATCCAAAGGTAAGGCTTAAGGACTAAAGTTTAAGTCTAAATATGAACTAATGATTAAGACAAATCCTATTAAGTATAACCAAGTTAATAGGATGATTCTCTTATTCTTAATCTAAGATTAAAAAATAAAGTAATTAGAATTAAATTATAAAAATCTAGGAACTTATAAAAATAAGGTTCCATTCATTGAATAACCCACTTCATTCAATGAATGAATTCTAATATAGGATCTATTCCTAATCTTAGGGAAAGGTCCTAAGGTGAAGTGTTGAAATCCTAATGAGTTCTTTAAGAAATGGCTTAGGGAGATTTAAAATTTGAGGAAAATTGATTGAATTATTTTCATTCACTATTTTTATTCAATTAAAAGAGTAAATGATGGATTTTAGCTAAGTAAGGTTTATTAGCCTTAGGGGTTTTCAAGCCTAAAATTGAAATATTTTGACAAATTATTCAGATTATGAGATTTAAGACTTAAATTGATCCTAAATCAGTTTTATTATTGATTTTAATGATTTAAAAGATGTTCTAGGATTTTAGAACACTTAACTTAAATTTTGGGTAAAAGGACTATTTTGCCCCTACTTAAGGGTCTTAAAAGCTATATTTTGATTTAAGGTTATAAATTAGATTTTCTTAATACCAAATAATTCCTTACTATTTAACATGAAGATAGATAGTAAGTACACTAAATTTGGGCAATAATTGAGTCCTATAAGTCCAAACTAAAGAATTTGACCTAAGGGGTAATCTAGTAATTTTCACCTAATAAAATCTAAAAATTTGTGCAGTTTATTGTTGTTTGTTATTCAAGAATTCCATAGAGTCTAAGAACACTGAATTCTAAGGTCTATTGATCAAGTTATAAGCATTTCAGGCTTAGGGGAAATTTCTAAGGCTAAGAGGGGTCAAAAACTTAACTTTTCTATTTGAGATCCAATATCTGTAAACTCAATGGCTATAGCTTACCTATATCATATTGAGTACTTTAATTGGGAGTAGACCCAATTTGGACCTTAATTAGTCAAGTTATGGCTTAAATAGGGTTATAGATATTTTGGTCAACCTATGGTTTCTAGTAGTCAAAACCCTATTTTATTTCAGTTTATTGTTGGTGGTGATTTTCTAGTCTATATAGCACTTTGAAAGACCTAGTTTAGAGTCCAATTGACTAAGTTATGGTCAATTAAATTTCTAAGGTTTTAAGGGTAATATGGGTAGGGACCTAAAAGTGATTAGGCAAAATAACCCTAACAGAGAAACTAATACTACCAGAGCATTCTTGAGGTTCTCTTAATTACTTTGAGACCCATATTGACAATATTTGGGTAAGTGTGTGCAAGGTTATGGCAAAGAAAAATTTTGGGTACTAGTGTGGGGGTCCTAAAATACATATCCAATTGGAAAATTGATAATACCATAATGATCCTAGAATTTTGCTGATCAAAATGATATATAATATTGCTATATTTGGAGTTCAGGATCTTAAGTTATGAATTGTAAAAGTTCTATTAATTATTAGAATTAAATTAAATTTATACTAATCAGTTTAAATAATCATTCTGTTATTAAATCAAAAACCATTTGCAACAGTTCAGTCGCGGGACCATAACTGACGTGGCAAGGGACAGAACCGACATGTGGGACCCACTGTTCTTTAATTCGCTCGGGCGGGTCCTGTAGGTTGATAGCGCTGCGCAGTGGGCCTCGCACTCCACGACAGCACCGGCGGCGCACGAGATGGGCCCAGGTCAGCCCGGCTTGACCCAAATACTTTCTTCTTCCTCCCGTGAGCTGTAGGCTAGGGCAGCAGACTTTGAGGACATACTGGTGATAGAAGACCCTAGTCCGCAATGCATTGGGAAGAGCTCAATGAGTTCTTCCTAATGGTGGGTGGATCGAGAATTGGGGTTGCCTATACCTCCAAAGATCCTAAGCCTTAGATGGAGCTATCAGGATAGAAGGGAACGAGCAACTAAAGATTTCTGTGGGTGCTTGATCGAATGAACTAATTAAGGCATACAAATAAAATTGTCATGATTTTTGCAAGCATACAAACTGAACAAGAATACAACATGGAATCAAGAATCGAAAGGAGCAAGATGGGTGTTGAACGGGTACCTAGAGGACGGATGACTGTGGTGCGATCAGATGCAGAGGGTTCGGCTTATGAGCTTCCTTCCTGATTTACGCAATTTGACTCCCACCTGCAGGTAGGTGGTTAACAAGGCCTTGACGGAGCTTGCAAGGCTCCACCGGGTGGGGATTTGCCGCGAATGGCGATGCATGACATGTGGAGTTCTGCGACTTGCGGTCGTGGGAGGTGACCCTTGAGCCATTTGATCGGGCCAATCGAATGGCTCTGATCAACCATTTGATCAAATGGGAAAGGGTAACATCATGAAGAAATTCAGACGGTGCTAGCGACGGCGCTGTTAAGGGAGAATAAAATATTAATTAATTAACTATTTAACGCACAATTTCATATTTAAAATAAAATATTTAAATGGCTTTAGAAAATTCCCAAATATTCACCCCTAGCTAATTTAGGGATGAGGAATGCAATGGCGATGTCGGATTTTTGTTTTGACGAGTACTTAATTTTCTCATCTTCCGAGGTATTTAAATATTATTAAAATATTCGATTAAATTTGATGACTTCCGATTGCTATCAAAACATCTCCCCTACCTAATTTGGGGGCAATGAGCGCAATGGCGAAGTATGATTTTAAATATGAGGTCAAAATAATTAGGTTAATTTCCAGGGTTTCTAGAATTTCCCAAAATCAGAATGTGATCTATTTGACCCCTGATTTCGACTAGGTCTTGGTGGTGAACTCCTAATGATTGAATTAGTGCAATAAAATCAAAATTAGGACTTGAATTAATCCTAATTGGCTTAGGTAATAACTTGGGTTGTTACAAAAGGAACCCGCAGTTACGAAAGTTAGCTGCTGCAGACGCGACGCCGAGCCCCACGGCGCAGCCTTCAAAAGCTAACATGAACAACACGCAGTGGCTTCTGAGGCTGATAGCACACCTTGGTGGACCCCATGATGCGCTACGAAGGGACACACAAACCCAAACTCTTCTCCGCAGGTCGGGCTCGACCCGACCCGACTCACGGGCACCCATGCCTTCACGATGAGCCCCGACACCGCATGGCTAGGGCATGCCGATTTATGGTCAATTTGACCCCGCCGAAAGTTGACCTACACGGGAACAGACAGACCTCAACGATACCTTCTCAATGGGTGCTGAATCTCCAGATAAATGGCTAGAGATGGCTAGAAATCCAAACCCTAGGGAGACTCTGTCGGCGAAGAGGAAGACCTACTGTGGACTACTATAGCTAAGTCCTAAAATTCGATCGATCGAAGCCAGGATAACTCGATCGATCCGCTCCTTTGACAATCAGGCTCATGAAATAATTTTGCGAATTGAAACATTGCTAATTGATGAAGAGGGGGAGAATATCGAAGGGTACCTGAATGAACGGTCTAGAGCTAGGGTTCGCAGAGACGGTCTCCGAGAGCTCCTGAGGAAATCAAGCTTGTATGAGGCGAGCTGAGATTTTTCATAGGCAGCTTAAGGGAGAAGTGGGCGGAGCTTGCGAGGTCTTGCGAGTGGTAGTTGGTCTGCTGCTGCGTTAGAGCGCCACGTGGAAAGGCGTGGAGATACTGAGGAAGGCGAAGTGGGGACCGTTCGATCCGTCTGATCGAACGATCTGATCCTGCTATTTGATCAAATGGTTGGCAGACAGAAAAACAGAGGATCTGACAGCACAGGTGATGGCACCGTTAAACAGAATAATTAAATAATAATATTTAATTAATACATAATGATTTTCTTAATTAAATTTAAATATTTAAATAGCATTTGAAAATCCCAAATGTTTATCTCTAGCTAATTGAGAGGTGAGAAATGAAACTGTGAAGACCCCAATATCTGGTAGGAGATTAACCCAACATTAGAGCATTACCACAATATCTAATACTGAATTAGAGGGAATTTAACCCAATTACTAAATGTTATGTTTGGCCACGGATCATGAAGAGAGTCTTAAGTTAAGATGAGAAAGTGGAAGCAAGGAAATACAAATAATGAATATGATTTCAAATGCATGTGATCCAAGTAGTTACAAATACATGTATGAAAATGATAATTGTATGCATGTACAAGGTAAGTAATCATGTAACAAAATAAGCAATTGAAATCAAAATAGTAGGAAGGGAAGAGTAACATGAGTCAATAATAGAATGCAAGTGATAAGAATACTTCAATGGAAGTAATTTCAATTATAAATACAAGATATGAAACATGTTAATAGAAATATTTGTATTTTCTTGAAGTAAATGATAGTTGCAATCATACATATCAATAAGAATTTATGGAGATTACAACATATAAGTGAGAGGAACATTTCAAGTAAGAGTAAAAATGAAAATTCACATATATGAACATAAGCTTATAATTTATGAGATGCATGTTCAAATATGCTACAATAATGATAGATAAAATTAATTACATGCAACAAATAGTTTTATGAACATGAAATATTTATGCACTTTATCCATTCAGTTATCCATTTATCAAAACTAAAGAATTTAAGTAGGAAAAGTCTAGTTTCAACATAAAATAAGTAAAGACAAAGCATTTTTAATTAAGTTATTACATGCCATTAATTAAATAATAAGTAAGTAAAACCCTATCTCACTTAAATAAAAGCAAGCGATAACATTTAAGCAGAAGCAAATATATGATTTTTAAGCACTTGGTCCAGCTCCACTAGCATCCAAATGAACCCGATCTATTATATTTTGGCATTTAATTATGATAGGGCAAAGCCAAATAAAAAGAAAAGTGTAGTTAGACTAAACAATCCTAGCCTGTAATTAAAGTAAGGATAAAAGCATTTTAGATAGGTTAGAAAAATACTAATGTGCATATGAAGATAAATAAAATGACGCATGTATATGTTCATTGAACTTATGCTAAGTAAAGTAAAGAAGACAGTGAAGCATTTAAATGAAATTATAACGGTATTCACTACAATCTAAATGAACTATAAATAAGTAAAGTACAGTACTGAAAACATGGAAAGTGCAAAATATAGTAAATGATAGAAAATCTTAGACTATAAGTCTAAGAGATACATAGCCTAAGACTATGAAAAGTAAAATAGATAAAAGCTATAATGAGTATTCACAATTAATAAGATTGTAGAAAAACTTATATTTTATTAAATTGAATTTATTTTATGAAAGTATACATTCTGCGGGCAAATATAGAATGAAGCGAGGAGTTAAGCACATATGCCTAACAAGTAAAGGAAAGCTGGGTTCAAAATAAATAACACTTACATTCACGCTTTGAAAATATGAGGTCTCCTTATTACTCCTAATTAGCCTACCCTTGGCTTAACCAACATTGCAAATGCCTATAGTTTTAATGTGAAAGTATTATACATGTGTCAAATGAAATAGGCTCAAAGTTAAGCAAGCATTAAAGGAAAATCCAATAACTGTAAACTATGTGATATCCAAAGTTATCTAATTTTAATGGTCTCCTTAATGATTGGAGCCAATTGAGCTCCCAATTGACTTAGAGATATTGATCTCAAGTCAATTGTAAGTAATATAAGTAGTTGGGGTTTTAGAAAATAGTGGATTATTTTCATTTTATGAGATAGCAAAATAATTTATAAGTATAATAATACTAAATGAAACTAATCTTATCTTTATCCTAAACCACCTAAATGAATAGTTTAACATAAATAAGGCTTATGAAACTAATTAAGGTAAAGTGAAACTATGAAATTACCATAATTAAAGAAGGTGGAAGTTAAGGTTCTATACACTAAACTCATCTAACTAGGTTGTAATTAGAAGAATATAACCAGATCAATTACTAAACTAACTAGGTTAAGGTAATAGAAGAATTATAAATGTATAGGAGAGAAATGAACTAAAAATTATAAGTTCTATGATTACTACAATTTAAAGTTTAATGAAATCAATGGGATTCCTAATTATTTTAATAGATTAAGAATTCCTAATTCAACTACTTAAAAGGGTTAGAAGGGGATTTAAAACTAAGGTGAAACAAACTAGAATCTAATCTAATTTAGTTACTTAAGACTAATCCTAATTAAATCACAACTTACAATAACATAAGTTTTAAGGTTAATGATAGACGGAAAATACATGTCTATATTTGCACACAAGTGTACGTGGTCTGAAGTAATAAGTGGAAGTTTTAATTCTGGGATTTATCATCCTCTGGGAACGGTGGTTCTGATACCAAGTTACATTTTTTTTCAATATTGTTTAGATGTCAATTTTGAAATAATTTTTGGTTCCTAATTGAGCAATATAAATTACCTTAAGTTAAGATACGATTTGATTAAAAGGAGAGAGTTGAGTTTTCATTGTAATAGTTGCAAGAGCTTGGTGATATAACTTCATTATTGAATGTATACTTTGAATCTTCATGCTGAATTCAATCAAGTGATTGGAATTACCTTTCTATTACAATAGGTTCAAGTTTAGTGCACAAAGAGAACTCCCATTTGGGTTCTTCCTTAGCATATAAACTTTCATGAGATCATGATTTGTTAATTAGACTTGATTCCCTATATCTAGGTTACCAAATGATATCTTTTGTTCCTATTGATCTCACAAAATAGATTTCCATTAACCATGCATCATGCGCTTCACACGCAGTTTAGCTAGATGGGAGGATGCGTTGAGTCAATGGTCTATGTCATATCATCCATCAAGTTTTCCAATGTCCTCTCATCCCTTCTACTTTGCTGAGCAGCAGAGCAAAGTTAATGGAGAACTTGGTTCACAAGCATAAAATCTCTTGGTAGAGCCTTTAAGGAAAGGTGCAAGTGAGCTTGAGAATTTGTCACATAATTCTCAGCTCTACTTGCACTACCTTCCTTGCTCTTACCCAATTGATGAGCTTGGAACACAAGTTTGTTAAATAAATAAATTTAAACTTTATTCCATCCAAGCATTCATTCCAACATTAATAATAAACAATAAGAACATCTTTCATTCATTCAAACAATTCATTACAACACCACCATACCCTTACAATTTCATACAATTACGTCTCAACCCTTGACAGACTGTAAATACACATCTGCGCTCACATACAAGTGTACGTGGTTTGAAGTAATAAGTGGAAAGAGTTACTTTTTGGGATTTATCGAACCACAAAGAATTGGTTATTTTGTTACTAAGGTCTATCTATTCTCACTAATATTTAAGCTATGATTTAATTGATGAGTTGGTCCTAAACTTAGCACAGTAACTACTAAATGAAGATAAGTTAGATAAAAGAGAGAGGAGAGTTGGGGTTATTCCACATGTGATGATACATTACCAATGTACTTTTGATTTCTCAAGCTTTATCTTTCATTTATATTTTGTTTATCAAGTGCACATTGATCACCTTGAGATTTTATCTCAAAGTCTCACAAGTTCAAATCTTGTGCACAAAATGAACACACATTTGGTTCTACTTTGGCACAAAGATTCTTATAAGATTTTAGGATTTAGATTATCATCTTATCTCTTGATCAAGGAGATTATGATTATTTATGTTTTAAGATCTTACAAGCATTAATTCCACTATGAGCATCACTTGCATCCCACATAGTTGAGATTAGGGATTAATATGTTGGGCTCAATGACTATGTCACTTAGTTCATGAACACTCAACTATTTCTTCCTTTACCTCAATTATGTTGAGCTAAGGAGCTCATTTAGTGGGTCTTAGCATCACATGCATCAACACTTTGATTAAGCTTAGATTAAGGTGCATTAAGCTCAAGAACTTTGTCACATAGTTCTAAGCTCTCATGCACTCATAAACCTAGCACCAACCTAAGGTGAGCTATGGAACACAAGACAATTTAGTTCTTAAATTTATTTGTTCATTTCCTTTTATCCACATTCAAGACCAAATAATAAAAAGCATATTTCATTTAAGTCCTTTTACAATTTAATTTCACTTGAGGAAAACTTCATACATTAATAATACACATACACATGAGAATTCCCCAACCCTCCCCAAGGGAGATTTAGCTACTCATTACAAAGGAAGTGAAGAAAAACACATACATGGAAAAAGACCCTTTCATAATCAACTAAGAAAAGAAAATACAAGAGTAAGGTTTAGAAGATACTAGGAATGTTCCTTGGAAGTTCTCCAGATTTCTTCTTCTCCTTCTTCAAGCTCCTCCCTTAGGTCGCTAGTGCTGCCTTCTTTCTTCTCCTCCTTAGCTAGAGCTTGCCTTGCCACCCTTAGGGAGTTCCTCACTTCTCCTTATGCACTCCTCCTCTTTACTTAGTGTCTTGAGCAAAATTGTAAACCCTCCTCTAGTCAAGAGGAGGTGTATTTATAGGAGAGGGGATGTATACTCCTTATTCCTCTCCAAAACCAGCAATTTGATAAAACAAAATCTGAAGTAATGATGGCAAATCCCAAATTAAAGATGAAGTGACCAATATCCTTCTTTGATTATCCTTCTTATCAAATCAAGAGGCCATCTTCCATTAAAAATCGGAGTTGGTGCAGGGAATGATGGCTGGGGACAAGATGCAGGTTGGGGGTCTTATCCCAGCCGCAATAAATGCATCTGATTGGCAAAACTGGCGACGGCCACTGCAGCGCGCTGGAGCGTGCTGCGGCGCGCTATGGCACGCAATGGAGCAAGCAAAATAATGCTAAGTCTCCCGCTGCCGCACGCTACCGCGTCCACATTTTGCAAAATTAACCGCTGCAACGCGCTATAGCGGTTCTTTTTGCAAATCATACCGCTGCAGCACGCTGTGGTGGGAGCATTTCGCAAAATACTCCGCTGCAGCGCGCGGTAGCAGCTCAATTTGCAAAACGTCCCACTGCCACGCACTATCGCACCCGCTGTTCACAAATGGAACCGCTGCAGCGCGCTATTGCGCCCGCAGTTCGCAAATGGACCCGCTGCAACGCGCTATCGCGTCCGTGGTTCGCAAATGGATCCACTGCAGTGCGCTACCGTGCCCACAGTTCGCAAATGGACCCGCTGCAGCGCGCTATAACGTCCCCGTTTGCAAAAAGACCCACTACAGTGCGCTGGAGCGCGTGGCAGCGGATTCCTTTGAAAAATTTTGGAATTTGGCAAAAATTGTCACAGAACTCCTTGGATGCCATTTTCCTGAAAAAGATAGATAAAACTTGATTTAGGAGCACACTAAAGGTCAGAAATGAATGGGTTTTTCTTTATTTTAGATATAATTTATAGATTCATCAACCCTCTCTAATGGGATTTTAGCCTTCTATTACTAAATAAGCACAAGCTCACATACAAAGGAAAGTGAACCTTGACATCAGTTCACAGCAAAAAAAAATTAGAGAAGGTTAGAAAGAAATACTATGAATCACCCGAAGATTTTCTGGGTTCTCTTGGATTCCTCCTGCTCTTTACTGTTCTTGGTAAACCTTCTTCCCTTTGGAGAGTTCTCATTTCTCCTCTTGCTGCAGCTTTTCTTTATGGGCACTTGAATGTTAAAAGTTGGAACCCTCTCAAGGTCTGAGATTGTCCCTTAAATAGAGAAGCTCTCAACCTCAAGGAATTAATTATGTGACTCTTCCTCTTCCTTTGATTTATTTCAAACTCTTTAATTATTTATTTTGTTGTTCCATTTTAATTCTACAAAATTAATGTGCACTTTAGTTTTCAAAAGGCAGGGGAAGGCCAAAGGTTGCATTTTATGTCCTTCCCTATGTTGCATTTATAGCTATTCTAGAGAATTCTGGCACAACTGCTAAGGTGCTCTAGAGAATTCTGGCACAACCACTGTAGCAGCTGCGTTCCAAACACTATTCCATTGTGGTGTGCTGTAGCAACTGTGTTCCAAATACTGTTCCGCTGTGGCGCGCTGTAGCAGTTGAGGTTCAAACTCTATTCCTACAGTATAAGTTAGTGTTTTACCTTAGGACACCACTGTACCCGCTGTGGCACGCTGCGGCGATTTCATCTTTGAAGAGGCAGAATTGTAACGGTTTCATTAAGTCACATATAGCTTGTATGAATAATTAGAAATGCCACCACGGCGTGCTATGCGACGATTGAAAGTTCAAAAATGCGAAATATTGACTGTTCCATTAGTTCACATAAAGTTTGCATAAATAATCAGAAATGTCGTCGTGGCGCACCTACGGTTGAAAACACATGAACGTAGAATAGTCACTGTTCAATTATTTCATATAAAGTTCTTAAGGTTTAATTAAATATGCAGCCGTGGCGCGCCGCGGTGAGCTACTACAGTTTTGTTCCAGGTCAATGCAAATCCTTATGGGGCATAGCGCGCTGTGGCACACATGGAGCACGCTGCAGTGGTTTATTTTACAAGAAAACGGATTTGCACTGTTCAATTATTCTGCATATGATTTTGATTCTTCTCTAGGGAAATGACATTGTGGCCCGCTGTGGTGCGCTGTAGCGGGTTTCATTCCAGGTCCTCAGGTATGCTTCCAAGTGAGGGAATTTGATGTTCCACTACGACGTGCTGTGGCGCGCTATGGCACGCTGTGGTGGTTTTTACCCAGAATTTAGTGATTCATCTCATAGTTCCCATTTCCTTCATTTTTCCTATAATGGTATGATTTCCACTCAAAGTATATGGATATGAATGATGATTTGAATGCTAAAACACTATATTCTTACTATAAATTTTGGATATATTAGTTAACTACACCTAATTAGGTGTATAAATAACTTCTAAGATCACAATAAGTCAAGTTATAAAATCAAACCTAAAGTATCTCACCTAGGGTTACAATTTGAAATAAATAATTTGCTATGAACACAAGCATTTAATTTAATAAAACTAAGTTCCATTTATGTAATTAAAATTGATATAAGAAGAAAATAATGTGACATGTTTGTTGTCCTATGGCTTAAATACCTAAAACATGCAATTTATGAAATTAGAAAATTATCAAAATTATCCTAAATTAGGAGCCAAAAACCTAGAATCACTAAATATTATCCAAATGAAATAATGTACATCAATATGAAATTCTTATAAGGAGAAGAATGACACTAAGTAGGTCGAAATCGAATAATGTTGATATTTTAGGGTTTTCGAGACACTTAATTAGGGTTAAAATATGATTAAAAGATCTAAGGTTTAAAACTTAAATTATATCTCACATTATTAATCCTCACATTTTTGTGAGTGAAATGGACTATTTGATCATTTAATTTAGATATTAAATGATCAAATTAGGTCACATAGATTATTAAAATTAATTTGAAATTAATTAAATTAACCTAAATTAATGATTAAATAATCCAAACATAAATTAAATGGTATATAATATTGTATTATTTGGATGTGTATATTTAAAATTATGATTAAATGAATTTTGGAGCATTAAATAATTAATTATTTGCATAATGATTAAATAACAGAATTCAATATTTTGAAAAATGAGAGTCAGCACAAAAATTAAGAAGGCACTGAACACGGAGCAAGACGGCGATCAGCACATGGGTCGGGGCAGCTCGGAAAACCGAACGGCGTATAAAATTTTGCATCATTCGCAGCTGGACGACACGTGTCATCACATTATCCTGCTGAGAAGAAGGCGACGACTCAATAAACTGGTCCGGTCTTCTGAAATAAGCCAGACCGAACCCGGTTCAATCCAGAGCTTCTTTCCTCGACACAGAGACGGAGAGACGAAGGAATTAGGGTTGGAATCCTCGTCTCACGCCAGACCTCCGGCGAGCCCGTCCGTACATCATCGTGAAGATAACCTCATTGATGACACGTCAAACTCAAAGGCATCTCTATTCGTCGATTCCAACACCGGCGAAAGTGATGCCCTAATTCGGGATAACGGTTAGGGTTTTATTTGCATAAAACTTAAAACCCTAAAATTGTCGAGGAGTCTATCTGAGCTCACATGAACTCAATCGATTCAACCAATACATGCATGATACTTAATAGAGTAAAAAATTGCTAAATGGAAGTGAAGGGATAATAAAGGGAAGTACTTGATTGATTATCTCGTCGACTAGGGTTAGGGTTAGGGCACGGTTCAGGCTTCAAAGGTAGGAGGTTCCCTTCCACAGCTCAACAACCTCTCCTCAAGCTCTTAGTAGAAGGCAGATGAGAAAAAGGATGAGGCGAAGGAGTATGATGAGGCCTAAAGGTTGAGAGGAAGGGTAGCTGGCCTGCGCAACATACGCTCGCCTATGCTCGATTGTGGCGCAGAGCAGAAAGGCATTAAGGAAAAATCGTCTGGGTCATCGGATCGGGGCGTTGATCTGATGGCTTGATCCACTCAAACGATTCTATGCCGTCAGATCAGAACTAAAAATGCGCGACAGCTCAGATTAAGCGGAGAACCTGTTTTGCGTTTGGCACTGCATACGGCATTTTAGATTTAAGCAGATTGGAATTATTTATAATATATATAAATTGAATTATAAAATATTTTAATTAATTAATTAATTTAAACTCGTTTAATTACTTAAATATAAATAATCAAAAGGATTCCGAAAAATCCCAAAAATTCACCCTTACCTAATTGAGGGGTGAGGAACTCAAAAATGCAATCATATTTTTTATTGGAGGTCAATTTAATTATCTTAATTTTTTGAGTATTTAAATAGTATTAAAATATTCAAGGAAAATTTAACGACTTCCAAACACTTCTAAAATACCACTCTTAGCTAATTTGGCTGTGATGTGTACAATGGTGGACTTGGCTTTCAATTTTGAGGTCTAAATAAATTAGGCATTCTCAAAATTATCAGAAAACCAGGAAGTGGTGGAAATTATCAAACGATCTTCAAATCGCATGGAAATTGAAATAGAGGCTCTTAAAATTATTATAAGACTAATAAAAGAAGATTAGAGTCAATTAGGTCACTAATTGACAAGTAAAATACTAGAGAAATTACAACAACGACAAAGTCAGATTTCTGATTCGATGAGTATTTTATTTTTCTAATTTTTGAGGTATTTAAATATTATTAAAATATTCGACAGATTTTTGACAACTTCCAATTTCCACCAAAACATCACCCCTATCTAATTTGGGGGCAATGAGCGCAATGATGAAGTCCAATTTTTGATCTGAGATCAAAATTATTAGGTCAATTTCCAGGGTTCTTGAAATTCTCAAAATCAGGATTTGATCCATTAGAAGAGCTCATCTTGCTAAGGAGAAGGAGAAGAAAGGCAACACTAGGGACTTAAGAGAAGCAACTTCAAGCAAGAAGAAGAGGAGTCCGGAGAACTTCCCAAAGGAACATTCCTAGTATTTTCTAAACTCTTGCTTTGTATTTTTCTTAGTTGATCATGAAAGGGTCTTTATCTATGTATGTTTTCTTTGTCATCTCTTTTGTAATGGAGAGCTAAACCTCCCTTGGGGAGGGTTAGGGCAATCTCACATGTATTGATAGATATTATAATTGTATGAAGTTTTCCTCAAGTTTTAATAAAAATCATGAACTCAATGCCTTGTTAAAGAAATAAAAGGACTATTGTGGACTTGAATGTGGACCAAAGGATAAATAACTAATTGAACTCAGGGACTATTTTGTCTTGTGCTCCATAGCTCACCTTAGTTTTGATGCTAGATTTATGAGTGCATGAGAGCTTAGAACTATGTGAGAAAGTTCTTGAGCTTAGTGCACCTTAATCTACACTCAACTAATGAGTAGAAGTGTGTGATGCTAAGACCCACTAATTGAGCTCTGTTGCTCAGCATACTTGAGAGAGGGAATTGATTCATTGAGTTCTCATGAACGAGGGTGACATAGTCATTGAGCCCAATAAAATCACTCACTCATCTAAACTATGCTTGAGGCATGTGAAGCTCTTAGTGGAGTCAATGCTTATAAGATCTTAAACTTTATAACTCTCATCTCCATGATCAAGAGATGAGATAAAAACTACAAATCTAAAATCTTATAAGGGTCTATGTGCTAAAATAGAACTGACTGTGTGTTTGTTTCATGCACGAGACTTGAACTTCTAATTCTTTGAATTAAAACTCTAAGAAGAACAATGTGCACTTGACTAAAGAACTAAAGAAAGCTTGAGGAATCATCATACATAAGTTATCTATCATATCATGTGGGAGAAACCCAACTCTCCTATTCCTTTTATCAGAAGTATTTTCTACTAAGTGTTATCGTGCTTGTTCAGGAACCAACACTAATAAATACACGTATAGCTTAAATATTAGTGATCATAAATATACCTTAGTAATAAAATATCCAATTCTCTATGGTTCGTGGTTCGATAAATCCCAGAAATTTAAACTTTCCACTTATTACTTCAGACCACGTACACTTACGTGAAAGAGCAGACATATTTTAGGTCTGTCAACCACTAATTTAAGTTAATAAGATATCACAAGCATTAATTTATAATTTAAACTAAGCAACGGAGCTATACAAGCTATTAAGTATGAAAAAAGAAAGTGAACATAACTGTAAGGAAGACAGTATAAAATAAGCTAAGTAAGAATACTCACTTATGTATAAGTCCTAGCTTGCATCCAAAAATGGTAAGGGAAAAGTATCCTAAAAGGCTAGAAACTACTATGTACATTTAAATTAAAGAAAATGAAATTAATATATGTTCAATGAAGCTTATGCTAAGTAAGCAAATAAAATACAGTGAAGCATTAAATGAAATTAAGCAACATGCACTATAATTTAAATGAACTGTAAGCAAACTATAATACTAAAAATAGAGAATGTAAAGCATAAAAAGTAATGAAGTATCTTAGACTCTTGGTCTAAGACAGACATAGCCTAGGACTATGAAAAATAATCATAAATAAATAATTATGAAGAGATCTTACAATCAATAAGATTGTAAAAGAACTCTTATATAATTAGTTGAAGTTATATTCAGAAGCTGTATCATCCTGTGCAGTGTTCAATAGAATGGGATGAGGAGTTAAGCATGTCTACCTAACTAGATATAGTGGGGGGTCAAACATTCACATTTGCCCTCTCTAAAATGTGAAGTCCTATTATAAGCACTTTCTTCCTTGTTCAATTTGCCATAAGGCATTCCCCATAAAGTTTTATGAAACTTATATTTATGCATAATGATCTTGCAAGTGTAGTTTTTGCTCTTAAAATCTAGAGACACTACCTGTATGGAGTTAAGTGTGAGATCTTCACTGATCATTAGAGTTTGAAGTATATCTTCACTCAAAAAGAACTTAACTACGGTCAGTGTAGTTAGTTAGAACTCATTTGTGATTACAACTTAGAAATTATTTATCATCCAGGAAAAGCTAACCTGGTAGCTGATGCCCTAAGTTGCAAGGCAAATTTATCTTCATTCTATTACAATGATTCTTTGATAAAGGACTTTGAAAGATTGAATTTAGAGCTAATTAGATCTATTGATTTGTGAACTTTACTATGTACTATTTAGTCTGAACCATCTCTTTGGTCAAGTAAAATTGAAGCTCAGAAAGAAGATCCTTCATATTCTCAATTATTTTCTAAAATTAATAGTGGCAAGAGATCTGAATTACATCATGATGCTAAAGGTGTGATTTTTCAGAAGTCTAAGTTATGGATTCCTAAGAGCTTACAGTTACAAATATTGTCTGAAGCTCATAACTCTGGATATACTGTGCACCCTGGTAGTTCCAAGATGTATTAGGATCTCAAGCAATCATTTTGGTGGTCCAACATAAAATGGGATATAGCCATTTTCATTTCTAAGTGCCATCCCTGTTCCTTAGTCAAGGCCAAACCCAAAAGCCTGGTGGACTTCTAAAACTCTTAGACATTCTTGAATGGAAGTGGTTAGATATTTCCATAGACTTCAGTGTAGGTTTGCCTAAGAGTAGATCTAGTTCTGACTCTATTTGGGTGATTGTGATAGACTCAATAAATCAGCTCATTTCTTATCTATTAGTCGGACAGATCCTGTTGAGAAGTTAGCTAGGCTTTATCTTAAAGAGATCATCCGTCTACATGGTATGCTAAACTATATAGGTTCTGAAAGAGAGTAGATTCACTTCCAAATTTTGGTCTACTGTTCAACAAGACTTGGTGACAAAATTAGTGTTGAATACTACTTTCCATCCCCAAACTGATGGTCATACTGAACGTGTTAATCAGATCTTGGAAGATCTCTTGCGTCTTTATGTTATTGACTTCGGTGGATCGTGGAAAGATCATTCGACAATAATTGAGTTTTCCTACAAAAATAGTTACCAGTCCAATATTAGTATGACTCCTTATGAAGCTTTTTATGGAAGGACGTGTATAACTCCTGTTGCTTAGACTGGAGTAGAAGACTCATAACTATATGGTTCCGAATTAATTGAAGAACCCACTAAGAAAGTTTAGCTGATTAAACGCAATATGATGGCAGCTCAAGATAAGCAAAATAAATATCATGATGCTTGTCATCATCAGTTAGAATTTCAAGTGGATGATAGAGCTTATCTGAAAGTGAGTCTAATGAGAGGTGTGCAGAGATTTGGTGTTTTTGGAAAGCTGAGTCCAAGGTACTTAGGACTTTTTGAAGTGATTAAGAGAATTAGAATATATGTATACAGATTAGAGTTTCCTAAAGACTTCTCAGTTGTATATAACATGTTTCGTGTATCATCACTCTGGAGATGTTTACTTGATCCTAGTCAACAAGTTCAGATACCAGCAATGGAACTGCAACCCAATCTAACATTTATTGTTAAGCCTATAGCAATTATAGGGAGAGATCTTAAACAACTAAGAAATCAAAGTATTCTTATGATCAAGATCCAGTGGCAGAACCATTATGATAAAGAAGCCACATGAGAAAAAGAACAGGATATGCGAAAGAAATTACCAGTGTTCCTTTAATCAGGCAATCATAATTTTCTCATTTTCAATTCTATTTCATTTAAACTACTTCGTTGTATTTACATTACTATATTTTAATTGTTGTGTGTCGAGGGAAACACTCTTTTTAAGGAGGAGAGTCTGTAACAACCCTAGTGTACCATCTTCAAGAGCTAAGGATCCATGTACCATCTTCATTGTTGCCTACTACATCTCCTAAATCTTGGATTTTCTTTGTAACAGCTTACTCTTCTGTAATTAGTATATTTTTAATTATATGTCAAGCCTTAAAAGGCTCAATTTATATACCTTAAATGCTTATCTATTTTTCCATTTATGAACTTTTAAATGCTTATTTAATTTTTCATACCCATATGAAGTTACAAAAGCTCGATTGAACTCTAATGAGTTTGATTGAGTTTGAATCCCTTTGTCCGCAAATAGAGGATGTCTAGACCTGAAGTAAGGGATCTAAGGCATCACCCTAATTGCTGTTCAGTGACCCGCTTACTCCAATATTGGTCTAAAAAAGTTGGCTTCGGTGAGGACGTTTCGTTGGCGTACGGGTCGTACTTGAGGGCCATCAGAATCGTTAAATTTACTAAACCCTAAGTTCGCCTCTTATGAACCTTTGCGGGACAACGCGGTTCAGACCGCAACTTCACAGTCTATTTATTTCCTCCAAACATGTTGGGTTTGACCGCAGTTCATTCATGTGAGCTACGGGACCCACAATGACACGCGGCTCCTCTAAATGAATATCGCGTGTCCTAACAGTGAAACCCATTAATGCCGCTGTCAACCATCGATCCTAGAAATTTGCGTTATGAATTTCTGCGTAGTATTCCTTAATCATTTTTCACTTAATATTTTATGTTAAATTAGTAAAAATGGATCTTTGAATCGTGTCATTAATTCTCTAGACGGGCAATTAAATTAATAATTTTTAATTAAGTTCTTAAATGATTAATAATGTAAGTTTAAATTGTTTGTATCTTACAAAATATACATCCAATATATGTAATATTATATACCATTTTGATTGTAAAAATGAGTAGATTAATAAAATAACATTTAATTTTAATTTTAATGATATTTTATTTAATCATTATTTGGGAATTAATTAAATAATAGTAATTTAATTCCAAACTTATAAGTAGTATAACTCAATCATTTGATATCCAAATTAGATATTTAAATAGTTCATTTCACTTATAAAAATATGATGAATAATAATATGAGATCAAACTTAGACTCATATTGACATTTAAACCCCAATTAGGACCCCTCCAAATCCTAGAAAATCAATATTGTTCAAATTCAACGTAGTTAGTATCATTTTACTCCTTAGGATATAAGGATCACATTGACATGTGTAGCAAATCATTTGGACAACATTTAGACATTTTAGGTATATTGCTCCTTAATTTAGGATAATTGTTGATTTCTTATTTTTTTTTTCATAAATACTTGTTTTAGGATGTGTGAATCCTGGGATAGCAAATTTGTTTCATTTATTATCTCCAATATAGTTTTAAATTGTATGCTTAAATTTTATATTTTCATAAATATGATGATTAGAATTGTTAAATGCTTATTCAAATTAAATTTCCTCCATTGTAGAATTACTTAGGAATGATTTGAATTGGAAGAAATGTATGTATATTTTTAAATTGATTATTCAAATTGTAATTGCTAGTTATTATATTAATACAAATTATGAATTGGAAATGCTTAGAAATTCTATAATTGATTATTTTCATATGTAGAATTAATACAAGAATGAATTAAATAGAATAATTGCATAATATATATTGAATTTTATCTTTCTATTTCATGTAGGTTTCATATGGAATTTAGATTACTTAACTTGAATATATTGTCAAATTACATATAACTAGAATGTAAAGTTACATATAATTTGTTTAGGTTGGAACATTATTAGAATTCATATTTCATGCTTTAAATTAAGTTAATGAGAATTATTTAATGAATTATTCTTTCATTTTACATTCTAGAAAGTTGAGAATTATAAGAACATTTCATGTTTTATTTCATTTGTGAATGTTAAATGCATAATTATGGAATATAGTTTCAATTACTTATCTCATACTAGGATTAAATTAGAATGTGCAATCCTATGTAATTTATTGACTTAAGTTAGCTTTATATTATTGATCTATCTAATTATTCTTCCAAATGAATGGAAGACTTGTATGTTAATGTCCTACCTGTTTCTTTTAAGAAAATACAATAGAGTTCATGCCAAAATTATTAGAATTGAAATTTCATTCTTATGTTCTACATATTTTACTTCTCCTTTAGTTGCATGTAAGATTTAAATAACAATCTTTTAATTTCTTTTGTATTCAAATAAGCTTAACAATTTCAATTACTAAGCTAAAGTTCTTTAAAAGAACTCATGATTAGACTAGTACTCAAACAATCACTTAGATAATTAGCACATATTCCAATAGTCTTTAACCTTCCAAATTAGTTCTCTATTGATTAAACTAGAGAACAATAGCTCCCTTTTATGCTTTAAAGAAGCTATAGATTTCTAAATTCCTACAACTACAAATGAAGTTAATAGAATTTCCTTTAGCTTATACTCTCACTAGTATAACAAACTATAAATCTTACTCTTCCTTACTAGTTTTCTTAAACTTTAATCAATACTATATTAGATTTGATTAGTTTAAGACTAGTATATGATGAACTTCATTTACTTGAAAATACTATTTTCAAAAATTTTCTTTCTTCTACTATTAATTATAATTGACTTAAAGATCAATATCTATAAGTCAATTAGGAGCTCAATTAGCTCCAATCATTAAGTAGATCATTAAAATTTAGATAACAAAATGATATCATATAGTTTACAATTATTGAAATTTATTGAATACTTGCTTAGCTTTGAGCCTTTTTCTTTGAACATTTATACAAGATCATTGTGCATAAATAAAACTTTCATAAGACTTTATGGGGAATGCCTTATGGTAATTTGAACAAGCAAGATAGAGCTTATAATAAGGCTTTACATTTTAGAGATGGTAAATGTGAACGTTTGACCCCCCACTATATCTATTTAGGTAGACGTGCTTAACTCCTCATCCTATTCGGTTGAACACTGCGCAGGATGAGATATCTTCTAAATATAACATCAACTAATTATATAATAGTGCTTTTACAATCTTATTGATTGTAAGATCTCTTCGTAACTATTTAGTTATGATTATTTTTCATAGTCCTAGGCTATGTCTATCATAGACCAAGAGTCTAAGATACCTCCTTACTTTGTATGCTTTACACTCTCTATTTTCAATATTATATTTTGCTTATTTATAGCTCATCTAAAATACAGTGTATGTTGCTTGATTTCATTTAATGCTTCACTATATTTCATTTGCTTACTTAGCATAAGTTTCATTGAACATGTATTACTTCCATTCATTTACTTTAAATGCACATAGTAGTTTTTAGCCTTTTAGAATGCTTTTCCCTTAACATTTTTGGATGCAAGCTAGGGCTTATATACAAGTGAGAATTCTTACTCAGCTTATTTCATATTGTCTTCCTTACAGTTATGTTCACAACTTTTTTTCATACTTGATAGCTTTTATAGCTCTGTTGCTTAGTGAACGAACTTCCAATCAAATAATTGATCTTAACTTTACTTGAATCTAAATCAACTGACTCCTAGATAGAAAATCCTAAGTTAGAGTTAAGACAGTATACTAGAGATTTCTTTCAGTATTGGGAAGACGACCACAGTTTCGCCTCGTTGTATGGACATCTCTACTTGGAAGTGTTTTATGCTGAAGGTGAAGTGGTAGATAGCATATTAAAGTACTGCGTGTTCATGGGAGACTGCATCCCTCAGTTCACTAGGGAGTGGTTTTTAAGGGTCTCTGCCACTTTTATTGCCATAAGGTGCCTCGATCACATACAATTGGTGGGTCCACGCCCACAACGTCCTCATTCTTCAACAACTATGCCCATGATTGGTGGGTTCACGCCCACAGCGTCCTCATTCGAGCTAGTAGACACCTTCATCGTGCATCCCTATATACTAATTTTGAATTCATGTTAAATTCTATAAATGAATAATTAGTTTCCTTTTCAAGCAACTTGCATAGTATTTTGTATATTGTAGTTGCTCTTTCTCTTCTATCTTATGAACTTTTCTTAATGTATCTCAAATTTTTGAATATTAATGAGAAGTCCTTCCTTTTACTACATGTTTTGAATTTTTATTTCTCTTTATTTAATAGAATGAATCCAGATCAAGAAGATCTGTCTTCTTCTATTGTGAAGGATGTTGAATCCAGTACTCCATCTTTTTAAGAAGAGATGAGGCAGATTATGGGTTTATCCAAGATAATGATTGAGGCCCAGATAAGGGTTGTTGAAAGAATAGCTTCCACAAGCAATCCTTCTCACCCATCTCCTGCTTCTCCCTTCCCTTCTCCCGTCCTACCACAATCTTCGCAAGTCCCACATCCTCCTTATCTTGCCTTACCAGAAACTCATGCTTTTGCTTCTAACGTTGTTCCTACTCCACTACCACCTACCCTAGGCCCAGTAGTGGATGCTTTTCTCCTAGCTTTCCTATGCTCAAACCCCCTACTTTTAATGGCCAAGCCTCACCTATGGAGGCAGCCAATTGGCTTAGTGTAGTAGAGAAACTCTTGGGAAGTATAAAGTGTCTAGAGAGCAAAAATTTAAGATTGACCACTCACCTTTTTAAGATAGAGGCTAAGTTCTGGTGGGATAGTGAGTTGAAGACTCTCTTTTCTGATACCTATTTAGAAGATATTTCTTGGGAGGAGTTTGAATAAGTTTTTAGAGATAAGTTCATTCCTCCTACTCGAATAATTATAGAAGATGATTTCATGCAGTTGACACAAGGAAATCGTACAATTCATGAATATGAAGTAGAATTTAGAAAATACTTTTATTTTGCACCAAAAATAGTCCGCACTGAAGTGGTAAGGGGTAGTTGTTTCTTGAAAGGCTTAAGGTACTCGATTAAGGGTCATCTAATGTCCTTTCATCATGATAATTTTCCAAAGATATTAGAAGGTGCAAAAATGATCGAGCATCACCAAGTTCAATTTGAGATGCAAAAATGCCCTCATCCTCTACCACAACATCAAGACTCTTACAAACGGAGTCATACTCAGGGTTCGAAAGCCTTTCATATGTCAAAAGGTAAAAAGCGGCAGGGAAGCTCGTCAGCCAAGTGCAATAGACCACACCCATATGGCAAGTGCTATCACACAGGGAATAGGGGTTATATATGTGGTAGAACTAATCATTATTATTAAAATTGCCATGCTGTTTGGACTATAGACCGAATGAAGATTAATCGTCAACAGCAACTACAGAATCCCACACCCTATAGAACTAAGGTTCCGCTCCCTGCTCTAATGCCCCCTCCTGCAGGCAGAAACTTTCATGATAAGAAGAAAGTATTTTCTCAAGCCCAAAGGCAAGGGCAGGGTAATCATGCCGATAAGGGTAAAGCTGTTGTTTAATCCTCAGCCATACCCAAAGTGTATGAGGATGAAAGCGACATTGTGACTGGTACGTTTTCATTTAAATTTGTCATTTCATATCTCTTACTTTAGTATCTTTACTTTTTTTACTATTTTTTTTCTAAGTAGTAGTGGAATTTTATTTTATTTCCTATTATAGGAACACCGTTAATTAAGAATCAGTTGTGTGAAACTCTTTTTGATACGGGAGCTAGTCACTCCTTCATATCAGTAAATTATGCATCTTCCTTAAACTTATAACCTTTCAGCCTAGGTAATGCAGATGCCATTTGGTACTAAGATGTTAGCAAATAGATTCTATTTGGTACATATCCCAATCAGCAATCAATTCTTTCCCTCCAAACTTAATATTATGCTAATTTCCAATTTCGACATAATTTTAGGGATGGATTAGCTAAAGAAATTCAATGCGATAATAGATTGCAATAGAAAGAAAGTTTCCCTTCAAGTAGGGAGAAAATTAGAAGTCCTCATAGGCAAGCTTGGCTTAATGGCATCATTAATTAATGCACATGAAGGTAAGCTCCTATGTTAGTAACTTTATTAGGTGAAGAAAAAGAAGAAATAAATCCAATGGATACCCCAATTGTTAATGAGTTTCTAGATGTATTTATAGATGATTTTCCTGGACTACCTCCAATGAGAAATGTAAAGTTCTCTATTGAGCTAATTCTGGGAACTCAACCTAAATCAAAAGTTCCATATAGGATGGCACCGAAGGAACTTCAAGAACATTGCGAACAGTTGCAAGAACTGTTCGAAAAAGGTTTTGTGCACCCTAGCATGTTGCCTTGGGGAGTTCCTATCGTTTTTGTGAAGAAGAAGGATGGATCCATGAGAATGCGTATAGATTATAGAGAACTCAATAAAATAACAGTGAAGAACAAGTATCCTCTTCCTAAAATAGATAAGTTGTTGAGCAATTAACTGGAGCAAAAGTATTTTCCAAAATTGACTTGAGAACAGGATATTATCAAATGCGAGTTAAGGATAAAGATATTCCTAAGACTGTGTTTAGGACCCGTTATGAGCACTATGAGTTTCTTGTCATGTCTTTTGGATTGACTAATTCCCCTTCCATTTTCATGGACCTAATGCAACGCATTCTGAAGCCTTACCCCGACCATCTTGTAATAGGCTTCATTATAGACATCCTAATATATTTCAAGTTAGTTACTGATCATAAGAATCATCTTCGTGCTATCCTAATACTCTTAAGAGAGTATAAGTTATATACTAAGTTTTTGAAGTGTGAATTATTGCTCAACTCAGTGGCATTCCTAGGTCATGTAGTAGATGCTGAAGGCATAAGAATTGGCCAAAAGAAGATCCAAGCTGTTCAAGAATTGGTACAACCTAAATTTGAAACTAAAATTTATAGTTTCCTAGGACTTGCTGGATATTACAAAAGATTCGTTCCTAGATTTTCTCAAATAGCACCTTTATTAACTCTACTAACTCGAAAAGAAGTTCCTTTCATTTGAAACTTAGCTTATGAAGAAGCATTCCAGAAGATGAAACAAATGTTAACTTCTGCACCAATCTTAATATTACCTTAAGAAGGCAAAGATTTTCAAGTTTATATTGATGCCTCTAAGGTAGGACTAGGATGTGTTCTAATGCAAGATTAACATATCATAGCTTATGCTTTGAGACAACTAAAGCCAAATGAGATAAACTATCCTGTATATGATCTAGAACTTGCAGGAGTAGTTTTCGCTTTTAAAATCTAGAGACACTACCTGTATGGAGTTAAGTGTGAGATGTTCACTGATCATCAGAGTTTGAAGTATATCTTCATTCAAAAAGAAAATAATTGTCATCAGCATAGGTGGTTAGAACTAATTTGTGATTACGACTTAGAAATTATTTATCATCCAGGTAAAGCTAACCTTATAGCAGATTCCCTAAGTCGTAAGGCAGATTTATCTTCATTTTGTTGCAATGATTCTTTGATCAAGGACTTTGAAGAGATTGAATTTAGAGCCGATCAAATCTGTTAATTTATGCAATTTATTATGTACTATTCAATCTGAACCATCTCTCAGGTCAAGGATAATTGAAGCTCGGTAAGAAGATCCCTCATGTTCTCAATTATTTTCTGAAATTAATACTGGCAAGAGATCTGAATTACGTCTTGATGCTGAAGGTGTGATTTTTCAGAAGTTTAAGTTATGGATTTCTAAAAGCTTACAGTTACAAATATTTTTTGAAGCTCATAACTCTAGCTATATTGTACACCCTGGTAGTTGCAAGATATATCTGGATCTCAATCAATCATTTTGGTGATCAAGCATGAAATGGGATATAGCCATTTTCATTTCCAAGTGCCATCCATGTTCCTTAGTCAAGGCCAAACACCAGAAGCCTGGTGGACTTCTTAAACTCTTAGACATTCTTGAATGAAAGTGGTCAGATATTTCCATGGACTTCATTGTCAGTTTGACTAAGAGTAGATATGGTTCTGACTTTATTTGGGTGATTGTCAATAGATTCACTAATTCAGCTCATTTCCTAGCTATTCAATATGATGGCAGCTCAAGATAAGCAAAAGAAATATCATGATGCTTGTCATGTCAGTTAGAATTTCAAGTGGGTGATAGAGCTTATCTGAAATTAAGTCTGATGAGAGGTGTATAGAGATTTAATGTTTCTGGAAAGCTGAGTCCAAGGTACTTAGGACCCTTTGAAGTGATTAATAGAATTGGAACATCTGCATACAGATTAGAGTTGCCTGAAGACTTCTCGACTATATGTAATGTGTTTCATGTATCATCACTAAGGAGGTGTTTACTAGATCCTAGTCAGCAAGTTCAGATACTAGCAATGGAATTACAACCCAATCTGACATTCATTGTTAAGCCTACAATAATTCTGGGGAGAGATCTTAAACAACTAAGAAATTGCAGTATTCCTATGATCAAGATCCAATGGCAGAATAATTATGATAAAGAAGCCACATGGGAAAAAGAAGAGTATATGTGAAAGAAATTCTTAGAATTCTTCCAATAATTAGGTAATCATAATTTTCTCATTTTCAATTTTGTTTCATTTAAATTTCCCCCTTGTATTTACATTACTATGTCTTAATTATTGTGTATCGAGGGCAACACTCTTTTTAAGGAGGGGAGTGTAACAACCCTAGTTGTTACCCTAGCAAAATTTATATTAATTATGCTAAACCATGTTTTAGTTCTTATACCATTAGACTCATTTGATCATTTAAACTTAACCCAAGATGTTTGAAACCTATCCGAGCTCATTTGAGCATTTTATCCATTTTTGCCTATTTAAGGATCTTGAAAAATTAGCTAAATTAAATTGATCTCCAAATTAAAATTTGAGTTTATTTTTAATTCCTCATACTCTAATTAACAAAGGGTGAATTTTTGGGAATTTTTGGAGCTCATTTGGTCCTAAATTAGAATCAATTTTTTTTGGAATTAATATGTAATTAATTAAATTATTTATATTTTTTAATTTAAATATATATTAATTTTAATATTTATGGGATTTGTTGTCGGGACCGCGGCAGATCCGCTGTGGGTCCCGACAGCGGCGCATCAACCTTCTCCAGTGGATGCACGAGCGAGCATCTTGGCGCAATCCATCTGACGGCATCCGCTACCCCGCACCTAGATCTAATCCTAGTTGATGAATCATCCCTTAGCATCCGACATTCAACTCGCATAAGTAAATATCCCGAGGCACATTAGTACCGTCCAGAACTAATGGTCAATTGATCAGATGGCCTAGACCACCCTGAGCCCTATTCATCTTCGTTCCCATTTTGCCTCTCGCTCACTTGGTACCCCCTCCCCCTGATAGCCCGACCTACAGCAGACCCTGTGGCAGTACGGGGAAAGCTTGGTCTTCCATTTTTATCCTCGGGCGTGACGTCCTGCCAGCCTCCACCTCCCTGAATTACCCTCAGTCATTTGAACTGAGCCTCTCCTTCAGCCTGAGCCATGCCCTGGTTCCCAATCTAATGCCTATCTATACCACTGGGACATCACAGTGAGTCCCTTTGCTCACTATGATCCCCCAATTGTCCAGCTGAAGTCCTCTGCAGCTCCTGTCATTTTTGGCAAATTCCCATTATTCTGGCTGCTGTATACCACTCATAGAGGGAGTGTGTCTAGTGTTCAGACCCTCTGCTAGGTTGCTGCAATCCTCTGGAAACTCTAGCTCTCCTTAGACCTTCTCTGGCATGCCTGCAACCCTGTTTCCAAGTACAGCTTCTACCCACTGAGTTGTGTGAGCTCAGTTCTCTTAATCCATGTTTTAGAGTAGCTCTATGATGTTCTAGATACCTTTCCTTAGTACCTAGGAAGCTTAAAATTGGTTGGGTTTGGCCTAGTTTAATCCTGACAGTGAGGATTCACAGTCTGGATGGAACTTAGCCCAGACAAAGTGCCAACACTTCTCTGGAAGTCCCGAGCCCCGATTCCTCCTAATTCCAATTATTGATCAATCGTGCAAGCTAACTAGACCTAATGCGATTGTTCCTAGGGTCTGGGATAGCTTAGTGTAGTAATTTTGATTATCTGGGTTCTGCTGAGAGTTCACAGTCAAGCTTGAGTAAGGACCCGATGATCCAAGTGTGGTGCCCCCGTACTGGCAATAGAAAGTACGGTGCTCCAACTATGGCAAATCCCCAACTTAAGTAAAATTAGGTGAAAACCCAACTTTCCTTAAGCCAAGAACTTGTCACCAGAATACTATAAACATTCATCAATATACATACCGATATCAAAGTGCGGAAGCAATAGGTATATAGTAACATCCACAAGCACAACTTAATAGAGAAAAAGGAAAACAATATAGTAACTCATCATAATGTAGAAATGAAATACATCTAGAATTAATTATTACAAACTGAATTTAAAAGAAAATGCAAAGGTCTCTCAATCTCACTAAAAAAAAAAGAAATGCAAAATCAATCTAAGCAGCAGCACACAATCCTCCTCCTGAACCTGCTCCTCTCCTGCAACACTGTCCACGAGCAAGTTTGAATCTGACATCTGTTGGTACCACAAATGCCATGGCCCCAGCCAACAAAATAAAAAGGTTACAGTTAGACAATTGTCTAAGTACATTTTAGGCAACTTTATTGAACTAGGTCTTTAAAGATATCACATTTAAATTTACTAAGCATGCAAGCTAATTATGGATGCGACAAGCTATGAATAAATGGGGTAACTATAAACTATCCATTTATAGCAAGCAAGTAGTATGTGAAATAGCATACAATGCAAAATAAATAAGGTGAGGCTAAAAGCTAAAAGTAACAGCAACTATAATACAATTCTGAACTTAACATTCTTATGATCACATTAAAACATGCTGATTATAAAAGAAGACAATTGCTGAATATAACATGAATTTCTAACATCCTAAACATGCCAATATACATAAGTAAGCCATAGAAACATACATACAACATGCTAATTAATACCAAAGAAAAGAAAATGCCACTGAGACATGTGGCAAAAGCAGAGCAAGCTATGTAACGTAAAACCACTAAGACATGTGGTGAAGCAAGCAAGTACTGCAAGTAAGGCCACTGAAGCATGTGGCAAGTCAAAAAGAAAACAAGACTAAAAAATCAAATTATAGTAGCAATAAGCTTAAGATATAGTACTGCCATACCAGCCAATAGGTCATACAGGGCCTCCAAGATCAATCAATACCCAGCCTAGACATCCAAATCTGCTAAGCCTGGGTCCATCCTATACAATACTAATAATGAAGAGGCAGACTAAGCTAGGACATATTCTACTAACTAAAAGCACTGTAAGAACCAGATGATTGATGTGCTTTACAAACACTAACTTAGGATGTATCATCCATATCTTAAGACCTCCTATTATGCTCAAGAAATAAGGCTTAATATCTAAGGAATGCCAAGCAAATCTAGTCAAAGTAAGCAAGAGACTCAATCAAGACTTATGTGATATCTGTTGTTATCTATTTATCCATTCTAACTACTCTAAGAAGATACAAGTTTAGGATCTCCAATATCCAGCTATCGAGTAGAATCTCAGATTTACGTCCTTAAAGTTAATATTAGAACTTAACAAGTTCTAATCCAAAATCATGTGACGACTATAAGGTTTAAGTAAATAAATCAATGACCTAGTTTGTTAATATTTTACTTCCTTACCCAAATCTTGATTAAGTAAATCAAGATTTAAGGATTTTGGACAAACCCCACTTTGGTGTTCAAATCCTAAATCCAAGGTGGTGTCCTAACTAGGATCTAGGGTTCACACTTTATCCCCAAGTTAAGGATAAAGAATCCTATAAGCTGAAAATATCTAGGAACTAAGAACTTAGTGAAAGATTATTCTACTGATCATAAGATAAAATAATCAATTAAGAACTTAAGAATCTAAGATATATATTCAATCTTTCAGACAATTTCATTATCTTATAGATTGAATCATCCTATACCCATATGGAAGGTGTCAAAGGATTAAATAATGAATCATTTAAAGAGATTCAATTGGAGGTAGTTCAATTCAAGTAGAAGATCTAAAGTCTAAGATCTAAGATCTAAGATCTGATTGTTTGATCACTTTAGACTTAAGCTAAGTTTTTAACTTAGACTTTACTAATTGCATCAATTTTGGCATTTAAGTTCTTAAACTAACTAAATTAAACTTATTAAAATGAGATTTTATAGTTGAGATTATTGGATTCAATTATTAAGGCCAAAAGACTTCTTTATGATCACTTAAGATCTAAGTGTTTTAGTTAGGGCTAATTGAAGATTTCTTATGTTAATATCCATATTATTAACATTATTAGCTTAAGAGTTCAGAGAGCAGTAATAATCTAAATAAGGATAATTTACTGAATTTTTCAAGGTTTAAGGGGTACTTAAACGTATGTTGACCAAAATGACCAAAATGCCCCTCTTAAGGCTAAAATTAGGATTTTAGGGTTTAGTTATCCAAATTAAATCTAATCTATTTTAATGTGTTTCATATGAATTAATGAAGTGGGAAACACACCTATCTTAGGTTTTGACAACTTAATTAAACTAATTATTACTAATTACTTATTTAAGCTAATTAAGGATGATTAGTGAATTTAGGCATTCTTAGGGCAATCCAACCTTACCCATAGGTTCTAATATACTTAAGATATTGTTAGGGTTTAACTTACCCAACATCAAGGACTAAATTTGGGTTTAATTCACTAATCTCTAATTAGGGTGATTAAGGAGTGATTACGAAAATTTAATATCCAAAATTAATTTTAAGGGTCTGAAATTGTTCTCTAGTGTTTAATGAGCAATCAGAGCTCTTAATCAATTAATTTGGTTATTAATTGAATTTATTATGATTTAATTAAAAATAGAAAAGGTTTAATCAATTATTTTAAATCCAACCATTGGATCTGTGATTTTATTTAATATTCAAATTCCTTGTATTTTTCTGATTCAAATGGTATATTGGATCATACCATTCGGATTAGTGTAACTAAAGTTATTTAATTAATTTAATCAGTATTTTTATTTAAATAAAAATCATAGGTTTGATTTTCTGATTTAATTTCCTTAAGGAAATCAAATTCAGAAATTCAATAATTCGATGTCGGCCCAATCCCAAAATGCGCAGGTCACGGGTCAGCCGACCCGTGACTTCGTCTCCTTCCTACGGATGACACTCGACGCTCGGCTTCTTAGGGTTAGCTCCTGATGCGCAATTTGTCGTGCACACACCACGCCACGCCCTGATCTCGATGGCTACACCATCCATGACTCCAAACTCTTCGATTAAACCAAGCAGCCCCAACTGGGAGGCGCTGGATCACCGGGGGACTACTCGGCCAAGGCGTCTCTGAAGGCGCACCTGTGAGGAGTGAATTCTCCTCACAGAATCTATAAAGTGAGGTTATCTCGATCCCTACATGTTCAAGGACCTAAGGGGAAATTATAGGGTGAATCGAGGGGTTCTGGGATGGTTTGGATCAATGGGGTGCTACTCGTGGTCTAAGACGAGCTGGGGCTCTTGACGGGTCGATTGATTCTCAGTATAATTGATCTATCCAATCGCACCCAACCTTTCGATACGGTTTGACAATCATTGATGAGAGCTCCTACTGCCTAAAGGATGGCTAATTGCATCGATGGAGCGCACAATTGGCGAGCCAGCGACCGACTGGCAATGTGCGCTCATATGGCAAATTCGCTGTTTGGCCCGTTACCAGGCCTTACCAGAATGCTCAGATGCTACTGGGAAACCTAGGTGAGGACCTATCACAGCACCTAGAGCTAAATTGAAGGAGAGTCGAGCCAAAATCAACTCAACTGAAGATGGGACAGAGGCTGTACCTGAAGACGGGGAACGACTGCGATAGAGGCAATACAGGCTGCTCAGGTCGCTTGCGATCACTGCCGAGGCTCTAGCAAGGGGGTTTGAATGCCAGACCTTGCCCTCGATCAGCGGTACGCCGTAGGTTCAGATGTCGGGGAGCTCAAACCGTGAGTGAACTTCGACAGAGAGGGAGAGGATCAAGCAATCTATCCAACGAGAGCAAAGGGGGTCTCTAAGGAATCTCGGGAGTATTTATAGCCCGAACAGTAGTGAGGGACCTTCGGACTGACCCCTAATGGCCAACCTAATGGATTTAGCATCGGGTCATGACCCGTGAAGGGTAGACGCAGAACTTCTTTCCCTTAGCCGTTGCGATTCGGGGAGGGAGTGGGGGACAGCAGGAGCGGGCGAGCTATCAGGGCCTATCTTGGAAACTCAGGCACGAAGCTGAATAGCGATGAGTGAGGGCACAGTCGTTCGATGGAGTGTCAGTTGGGATGGAGCGGTCCAGATCCTTCGATCAGTAGCGGTCGATCGAAGAAGTGGGTCATCCGTCGGATCGATTCGAAGCGATCCAATGATCTCTATGACTTACTTAAGACAGGAAGTGGAGGGCCGTCAGATTGAGATGTCGATCGAGCGGCTATCATCAGATCATGGAGCGGGGTGGATCACGCCGTCGAAAGAGCTACGCCAAGATGCGCGCTAGGCATCCCACTGGTTTATAAATATGCGCCGCTATCGGGACCTCGCAACGGATCTGCCGCGGTCCTGATAGCAAATCCCGCTACTTATTTTAATTAATAAATAATTTAAAATATATAATAAAATCATTTAAATGATATATAATTAATCCTAATTATTCTAAATCCAATTTAGGACTAAATGAGCTCCAAAAATTCTCAAAAATTCATCCTTAGCTAATTAGGGTGTGAGGAATTCAAAAATGAAATCATATTTTAATTTGGAGATCAATTTAATTTAGGTATTTCTATGGCTCAAAAATAGCCAAAAATATAAAAATTTCCAATTTAGCTCCAATCGACCTCAAACTTCTAGGGTTAGGCTTAAATGGCCTATTGAGTCCAATGGAATCAAAATTCAAAGCTTGGTTTGGCTTAATTAAATCCAAATTTAGCTAAGATAAAAACTAGGGTTGTTACACCAAGGTACCCCAATCATCGTGGCCATAAAACTTCGATCCACCTCACCATCAGGATGGTGTAGGGATTGAATTTTGGCCAAGTGGTTATCTCTGTGAGGAGAATTAACTCCCCACAGTAAGCATTAGATGTTGTGTTAGGGTCGACCCTCTCAAGTAGTCATCGGGTGATCCAGGATCTCTTCATGAGGGATTTTAGGTTCAGTCGGTATGCCTCGACTCACTGATGATGTACCAATTAAGTCGTGGCCGTGAGATGGCATAGCAGCCGAGAATTTCACGAGTAAAGCTATCTCTAATCTTTTTGTCTTGATTGGAGAGCAGGGACAATGACACTGTCGCTTCTTGCTAGGCTAGCCCAGGCTCACGCGATGTGACAGTGCCAGCCTAGTTGGGTCCCGGTCCGACCAGTGCCTTTCTGATTTTGGGTCGGGCTAATATTCTTGATTAGGATTTAATTTCCTTCTGAAATTATTTATAAATCCTTTAAATCAAATATCCTATGGTTTAATTAATTGAAATCATTCAAATTAAATTAATTGAATAAGTCAATAAATTCTTATTCAAATAGTATGATCCAATATACCATTTTAATCAAAAAAATACAAGGAACTATAATGTACAATAAAATTTATGATCCAATGGTTAGATTTTATAAATTTGCCTAATCTTTCTCTAAATTTAATTAATTCATAATAAATTCAATTAATGTACAAAAATTATGATTTAAGTCTCTGATTGCTCATGAGACTATGGAGAACCTAATTATGCTATTAAAAATAATTTAGGAGTTCTAGGTTCACTAATCACCTCTTAATTACCCTAAACCTTGATTAGTGAATAAAGCCTTAATTAATCCTTTGATTTTGGTGATTTAGGTCTCTATCCTCTTCTTAAGAGTAATAGAATTTATGTTTGAATTTGGATTAGTCTATGGAATCCTAATTCACCTAACCACCTTATTTGGTCTTAATGTGTAATTAGTGTTGTTTAAGATAAATCATGGGCTAAATCTTGAGTTAAGTGTTTCATTTATCTTATTAATCAATATAAGGTCCATTAAAACTGATTTGAATCAATTTGAATGCTCAAATCCTAAAATCCCAAACTTAGCCTTAAGAAAAGTATTTTGGTCATTTTTGACCAAAATATTATTTAAGCACCCTTAAACCCTAGAAATTTAGTAATATGCTTTTAATTAATATATTAGCATCTCTTATATAACATTTAAGTCTAATAGATTTATCCTAAATGAATAACTTTAAAATACCTTAAATAGATCTTAAGATCTCAAAGGTGATCTAAGACTCCTTATTAAAGAATAACTTAAATAATACTAGCACTCAAATTCTAGTCTAAATTGCCTTGTTAAGATCATTCATGAACTATAACCTTAAAAGAAGTGTTTAGTAAATTCTAAGTTTAAATTTTAGTTAGATCTTAAGTGATCAAACCTTAGATCTTAGATCATAGATCCTTTAAGTCATCTGATTTAATTATACCATCTCAATTTGGAAGTCCTTAATTGATTTATTATCTTAATTCCTTTGAAGCCTCCTTGTGGGTGTTGGATTGACTCAACCTATGGAATAATGTGATTATTCCATGGATTGAGTACAGATCATAGATTCTTATGTTATTAATTGATTATTTTGTTTTATGATATTAGAATAACCTTTCACTAAGATCTTAGCTTCTAAATCTTTTAGCTCATAAGATTCTTTATCTATAGACTAAGGTTAGGTGTGAACCTTAAATCCTTGATAGAGTAACTCCTCGGATTCAAGATTTGAACCCCAACTATGGAGCTTGTCCAAAATTTTAATCTTGATTAACATAATCAAGATTTGGGTTGAGTGATTTAAATACATTAAATTCAGTCATTGAATTATTTACTTTAATCTTTATAGTTGTCATCTGATTTTGGATTAGAACTTGTTAAGTTCTAATGTTAACATTAAGGTCATGAATCTGGGATTATACTCGATAGCTAGATATTAGAAATCCCAAATTTGTATTTTCTCAGAATAGTTAGAATGAATTAAATTAGACAACAACAGATATCACATTAATTTTGTTATACATGATACTGATTATGTAACCTAAGCTTGTTTTTGAATAGCATAAGCATTATTTTAGTTCATTCAGTACATTCAATTTAGTAGAGTATGTCCTAGCTTAGTCTGTCTCTTCAGTACCAGTTCTATTCTAGAATAGACTCAGACCTAGTTCAGTGCTTGGCTAGGATGAATACATGTCTTATTCTATAAGTTCAACTCAGACCTAGCTCTGATGATGCCCAGGATGGATGCATGTTGAACTTTTTATTCAAAGGCCCTGTATGGCCTATTTCTATTATGGCAGTACTATGTTTAGGTATGCTTTTACTTTCAATTCAATTTCAATGCTTTAGCTTGTTTGTCACATGCTTTAGTGGCTTTTACTTTATAGTTTTCTGCATAGTTTTATAATTATTTTAGTTCATTACTTCAGTTAAGCATTCATTCAGTACTTGCATGTTTAGGATGCTAGTTTTATATAAATACAGTTCTACTAGTTTCAATACAACTTTTATTTAAGAAATCAGCATGTATTCATGTGATCATAATCATTTTAGGATGAGTTACTTTTAATAAATTCCAACTATTTATACTTTTAGCCCTACCTTGTTCAGCTTCATTTATGATATGTTATTTTACATACTTTGCTTATTGGTTATATGTGTTAGTTTATAACTATTCTGTTCATTGTAGCTTGTTGCACCTTCATTTACTTGCATGCTTAAAGTAATAATATGATATCCTTAAATTTTCAGTTTACTTAATCAGCCTAAAATGCACTTAAACAATTTGTCTAACTGTAACCTTTTTCTTTTATTGGCTGGGACCCTGACATTTGTGATACCGACAAATGTCAGATTTGGTGCTGTTCGTTGGTGGTTCTTCTAGAAAGGAGCTTGGACAAGAGGAGGATCTTCCTGTTGCTAATTAGTTAGACTTTATATTTTGATGTGAGAACGAGAGCTCTTTTCTTTTAACTTTTAGCCTTTAATAATTCTTAATCTGAATGTATTTACTTTTTGCACCTTGAGCTGAGTTAGTGCTGCATCTACCTTTCTATACTATGCTGTGATGTGAATGTTATATTATACTATTTTCTACTTGTGCCACTTTGATATATTGATGTATATTCTCAATTGCAGGTGACAAGTCTTCTACTTAAGGAGGGTTGGGTTATACCTGACTCTACTTGAGTTAGGGATTTCCACAGTTGGAGACTGTATTCCTCATGATTATGTTAATATAAGTACTAGCATGGTCGCGGAGGGTGCAGGGCCTCACAGTTGCTATCAGAGAACACCATAAAGTGTCATAATGGGATTTGTGATTCTTTTCTACCTAATGGACAGTTCTTCTGAATTACAAACATCAAAATATAACCTCCATAGCATAGAACCATCAGCAATTCCTTAAAAAATGTAGAAGGAAAATACTTGGGCTAGATGATTAAACCATTTCAAGTTTAATAAAAATTAATAAATTCCTCTAATAAAACAAAATGGATCCTGAGGAATCTAACTTGGGCTATTATCTTAACACCTTCGAGTTGGCTTGGAACTATAGCTTCAAGTAGAGGCAAGATAATAAATGTCAGATTAAAGGAGTTTTCACACAAGGAGTCCAAGTTCTGGATAAATTTCTTCACCAATCAGTATACCGAGGGCTTGACTTCCCAATCTATGCAAAGGAATGGTTGAGCTGAGTAGAATCAGTTCTAAGGCATATAGAGTGTACAGATTCCATATGCATTGACCTTATGATGTATCAATTGTTGGACTATGCGGGAGAATGGTGGTCCGATACCATTAATAAGCTCGATAAGAAATGCAAGTGGAAGCATCAAAAATTAACCTTCGAGGACTTTTGTATTGCATTTGGTGCTGAGTAAATTGATGGGACTTAAGTACTAGTTAGCATGATTATCATATCCTATTATTTTATGATTCCAGTAGTGTTATGATTTTTATAGTTCATCTTCATCTTATGTGAATCTTTAATTCAAATTAATGAAGAAAGATTATGGCTATTTTTAGCATCTTTGAAGCTTGAATTATTATCTTTCTTAAAGAATTTTGAAATTTTGATTTATATTGCTTGATCAGAATGAAATCTGGATCTCCTCCTTTGGCTACGCCTATTAAAATTGTTGTCACTTCAAGTAGTTATTCTGACGAACTAACCCACCTTCGAGGAAGGTGGTGGCTATGTTAGAAAACTAGGCTCAGCAAGCTCTGGTTATGCAGTAATTAATTGTCGATCGCCCAACGCTGACTATTAATGCTGCTCCAACTGTTCCTATTCAGCAAAGCTCTTTCTCTTCCTATCATTCTGTAGATAGTCTTCTCCATAGCTTTTAAAGTCTAAGGCCTTCCACATTCAGTGGGAACCTGTCCTCTATGGACTCAGCCGACTGGTTGAAAGCAGTCGATAAAGGCTCGATCAGTTTGAAAATCCCTAATTCTGAAGCTGTCCGTCTCATGACGCATCTGTTTCATGCTGAAGTAGAGTACTGGTGGGACAATTTTGAAACAATAGATTTGTCGACTATGAACTCAAAGATATCCCTTGGGATGAATATGTAAAAATGTTCAAGGCCGAGTTTATTCCTTCATCCGCACAGAATATTATAGTAGACACTATCTTAAGGCTAATGCAAGGACACCGCTCCATTTCTAATTATGAGAGAGAATTTTGTGGGTTAATTTGCTATGCTCCAAAATTAATCCAATCTAAATCAGCAAATTCCATCGTTTCCTCAGTGGACTACGAGATTCGTTAAAAGATCCTATCGTCCTGCTCTGTTTGTCTAATTTCTTTGAACTGGTGGAAACAGCAAAGGTGCTTGAGCACCATCATTCTGAGAGAGATCACAAGCGCAAGCGACAATTAGTTCCTCACCATCATGAAGCTTTCAAAAAGCATAGACCTCAACCTACAAATGTCTATCAGATTGAAGCTGCACCATCTGCTAAACTGATTCAAGGCTATAACCAGCCTTACCCCTATGGCAAGTGTTATCACTTTGGCCATAAGTGCTAACCATGTGGATATCTAGGCCATCTGTTATATAACTGCACATACACGGAAATAGTGGATGGAGTCCAAATCAAGCAATCATAAAAAAAATCAAGTTCTTAGAGTGACACCATTAAATAAGAGAGATCCTAGTTTGATAATAATGCCAGCCCCTGCCTCTGACGCTACTCGGGAGCAACCTTCTGCTCCAAAGTTTCGGAATAATCTTAGGAAGCAGGTGAACAATCATGCTGCCGGTCCTGCTCTAATCTACACTTTAACGCCACTCAAGGCTGCGGAAGATAATAATGTGGTTTCATGTACACATTCTTGAACCTCTTCTTTAAATTATTTCTGCCCTTTTAAATTTACAATTAGTTAATGCAATTTGTATGAATAATTTTAGGCACACTATATTTTAATGACCAACCCTGTAATGTGTTATTCGACACTGATGCTAGTCATTCTTTCATTTTTGAATATTTTGTCAATATTCTTAAGCCGCACTCATACAAATTAGCTAAGCCTTTAAATGTTGGACTGCCATCTGGATCCCAACTCAGTGCTCATAAGTTTTGCAATGTCAAAATTCCATTAAATAGTCAAGAGTTTGACTCCAAGTTAACTATTTTGTCATTAGCAAATTTTGATATCATCGTTAGAATGAATTGGCTCAGTGACCATAATGCTGTAACAAACTGCCTTAAGAAGAAGGTCACTCTTCATTCCCAGAGCAAGTCTGAAACTTTTATAGGAAAAGTTGGTATGCAACTATCCTTAATTAATGCTATCAAAGCTGAGCAATTAATTAGTAAGGGCTGTGATGCTTTCCTTATCACTTTGATGGGTGAAACAAAAGAAAGTATTCCCTTCTCTGACTATAAAGTAGTTAAGGAATTTGCCAATGTGTTCCCAAAAGATTTGCCTGGTGTACCTTCGCCTAGAAAAGCAGAGTTCTCTATTGAATTGATCCCAAGTACTATCCCATATCTAAATCTCCGTACATAATGGCACCTAAGAAACTTCAAGAGCTTAATGAATAGTTACAAGAGCTCTTGAATAGAAGATTCATCAGGCTAAGCATGTCTCCTTATGTGGTGACCCATCCCTATCGTGGTCCTATTAACTCTTAAGTTAGCATGATTACGATGAGCTAATCACCAAATGACAAGGTTCTTACTTATAATTAGATTAGGTACTCATCCTAATCCATCATAATTAAAGACTTTGCCATTTCTAGAGTATTTTTCACTAAATGAAAAGTATATGAAAATAGAGTGTGGAAGCAAAATAATAAATATCCATTCATTACAAAATTGGAATCCATTCATTCAACTCATATTAAGTAAACCAGCAAAAAGTAAGGTTTAACCTGTACTATTACAACATGATTTAATAGTTTAAGTAGAAATGAAGTATATACGCCACTCATCCTCACAATGCAGAAAATAAAGCAATGAAAAGCTAAGAGTCTTCAGCCACACGATCCTCCTCCAAAGGCAAGTCTCCAAATGGTTCCACAACTTCAAACAACTCTGAATCTATCATTTTCAGTTTCATAATGATAGGGCCCCTAGCCAACAACAAAAAAAAACTTAGTTAGATAAAATATCTAAGTATATTTTAAGCAGAAATATTAATATATTAATTTAGATATCATCATAAACTTAACATATAAACAAGCAAGTATAGGAGCAGAACACATATGAGAAGAAAGAGGTAGCTATAAACAATAAGTT